>CM019067.1:138196455-140596455 GCA_009667805.1 Leptobrachium leishanense | reverse complement strand
CATTGCCAAGAGAAAGATGAGAGAAATGAGACCGAACAATGCAGAAGAGCTGAAGGTCGCTATTGAAGCATTCTGGTCTTCCATAACACCTCAGCAGTGCCACTGGCTGATCGCTTCCATGCCACACCGCATTGAGGCAGTAATTGCTGCAAAAGGGGCCCAAACCAAGTACTGAGTACATATGCATGCTTATACTTTTCAGAGGTCCGATATTGTTCTATGTACGATCCTTGTTTTATTGATTGCATGTAATATTCTAATTTTCTGAGATTGTGGATTTGGGGTTTTCATGAGCTGTAAAACGTAATCGTCACAATTATGACAAATCACGGCTTGAACGATCTTGCTTTGCATGTAATGAGTCTATCGCATATATTAGTTTCACCTTTTAAGTTGCATTACTGAAATAAATTAACTTTTGCACGATATTCTAATTTTTTCGACTTTCACCTGTATATGTATTGTTATTTATGAAATGTTTGTACTTTATGTAGTGTTTTTCTGACAAATGGTGAAATGTCATTGTGACTGTGAATAAGTTAATAAGAATAGTGTTGTCGTCACCCAGCCTGCACAACAAAACACCATTGTGCTTGTGCCCACATGGCAAATGAGGCGTGACATTTAGAATGGCTGAAGGGAAAGATTGCAATAAAAAGAGCCTGATCAGAAATGTCCAGCATGTGTAATGAAATCCTGGCATGCATGCTTGCTCTGGCCTTTCCAATAATACCAAATATGACCCTCTAGCTTCGACCGATCTGGATATAGGGGGTCCTTTGGGGTCGTTAGTGCTAGGTTATTAAAGGTGGTGGGAAGAATAAAGTTGTATTTGGTATCAGAAGGACAATAAGAGATCAGAGAACTATTGTAGATCAGGGAGCGCAGAGGTTCCTGCAAGGCTTAGAAGGTTTGGGTTCAGGTTGTTTATTGAACACTGTTCAAAAAGCCTTCTTTTAACTGGACTGGATTTATTAAGGCTTACTTTAAAAACTACTACAATGCCCATTAAGTACTAAGAGAGGCTACCATATTAAGTTCCCACCATCATTTCTCAATATATAATTTAGCTGCTTACAGAAGAGATGATGGATTTTTGTCTCCTGCATTACTATAGATTACTTGACGAAAAGAAAAAGAAACAATGAGGTGATAGTATTCCACCAATATTGTCTAGCATAAGTGTGATGCTACAGATAGTGTTTACGCTTCATTGCAAAGTAAAATACTGAATCTGATACCACCAAATCACAAATAACTAGAAGAAAGCTGCAATATTAAATACAACATTGGTTTATGATTGGTTTGTTTTGCAGATTCTGTAAAAAATGTTGGAATTTTTTTCTAAGCATTAACTGGGAAAATATTTTGATAAAGTTAAAATGTGTAAGTATATGTATTACATACACCCTGCATGTCTGACTGCTCTATATATGTATCAATAGTAGAAATATATTTAAGCTTAGTTTTTATATTTATGGCTAAGGTAACTCTGTCTAGAGGATTCAAACTGATGCAAGGCTTTTGTAAAGCAGGTATTCTCAAAGGGGAGAATAGAAGTCTGTATATTCCTCATGTGATTGTGAGCCAAATGGGAATAGAGCAAATGTATTAGGTAACATTTAATGTACTTAGAATCATAACAAATGTGATGCAATCATTTACACAACTAATTAGCTGCAGCTATTGATGCTAAGGTTTAACCTTGTTTGATAAAGGTTAATAACTATGTCAGCTCTGCAAAGTCAGTGATTGTTCAGTTTATTTTTATTATAAGATAATAAAATATTTGTACAAGACTACCATTAATAGCACAGTGTTTCATTCCCTTAGGTGTAAAAAAGATTGTTGGAGTTATCCTGTACATCACATATCCAAACCATGTTCGAGTTGGAGAAGTGATTTGTGAGCAGTAGCGTCCGGGGGGGGGGGCACCCCGCACGAGAAGCTGAGAGGGGTGTATATGGCAGCTGGCTGGGTTTATTGCCCTCTTTGATTGGGAGGGGTGCAAAAGGAAGTATCTGCCCTGGGTGCCAAATACTCTAAGTACGCCTTTGTTTGTGAGCATATTCTTACAAAACCACTGCTCGTATTAACACATTGGAACCACTAGCTGGTTACCAAACACTACTATGGGTAAAGTAACAGGCATGTAATGCCTAACGGTAATTTGGTGGTGTACCACTGCTAGTATTCACTCATGGAGGTCAAAGGACTAAATGGAGTACCCAAGAATAATGCAACATTGAGCAAAATACTCAAGAGGCAGTGAGTCTCTTGTTTTCCAGAGGATAGACTATGAGCCTTTCATGCCATCGCAAATTTAGTAAAACTTTTTTGGAAGCTGATTAATAAAATAGTTTAAGTGAGTGCTCTTACAGGCCTTTTGCTTCAAAATGGTTAAAAAGTGGAAAATTGTGAACTGGGAAAATTGAGGTTTTGGGCTTTTCTACTGCCTGAATAATTTTCTACTGGCAAATCGTATAATATAACATATCCTTGTAGTAAGCATAAGTGTATATATAGAATAAAAGCAAAAAAGAAAGCTAAAGGGTAAACAAAGCTTGACTTTATTTATGAAATATATAAACCACTGTTTATTAAGAAATACTGTGTGCATTTCACGATCTCTCCCAATATCTCAGATATGCATCAGATATACGGCAAAATCAAATGGCACACTGAGTGCAGTCAGTTCTCTCAAATATCTAGGTATGTGGTTAGACCCAAATCTATCTTTTGTACTCCCATTGAAAGACTTTCATCTAAACTTTACCCCACACTAGTTGGAAACAAATCCTGTCTGAGTCCCGCGTTAAGAAAACAGTACAACAAATGCTATGCCGGCTATTAAGATGTAGTGTATGCAGCTGCCCTGCAAACACCCCTTCATAAACTTACTACAATGTATAACTCATTCTGTCGCTTGTGCTACAATGAAACTACATGACCCACCATTGTGACATGTTAAAAGAGCTAAATTGTCCGTCGTTGGAAACCAGACCCACCCTTCATCTTTCCAACCTGGTGTTTAAGAGCTTTTCTGGGAAGCTACCACCCTACCTGAATAGACTGCTTCCCCTAGCAGTTCCCTCATCCTATAACCTCCGATCCAGGACCTACACCTTACTTACAGCACCACAATACAAAAAGAAAGTGGCTTCATCCTCATTTTCCTACAGAGCACCACAAATATGGAATAACCTCCCAGATGCCATCAAATCTTCCCCCAGCCTAAAGTCACTTAAGAGATCTCTATTAACATACCTTGATACAGAATGCACCTGGAAACATGTAACATAGGGAATATATTTCTTACATATTTATTTTCTGTGTCAATCTGTATATTCATTTTTTGTTTTTAATATCTTGCATTTATTACTATGTATTTCTGTACCTGCTGTAAAAATTCAATGTTCTTGAACCCAGGACATACTTGAAAACAAGAGAAATTTCAATGTATCCTTCCTGGTAAAATACTTTATAAATAAATAAATATCATGTAAAGTACCCAGTACAGTAACCTGTGGCTGCTCGAGCACCAGGCACAGGTAACAGGTACTGTTTGTTTTATTAGTTACGATTAAAAGTAGTTTTAGGGTTACTGTAGGCTTTAGAGTGAGGTCTCCTCTTAGAGTCCTCTTAGAGTCTTGGTCTAGGGTCCTTTTGGGAATTTTTTTAAAATTAGGTCTTCCATGTGCTGCGAAAACATTACTGATGCGTAGAGGCATGTACTCCACAAAACCTCTGAACGTGTCCTGTGGTATCTGTCAACAAAGCATTAGCAGCAGATCGTTTAACCCTTTCGCTGCTGAGGCTTTTCCCGCCTCTGTGCTGAGGTCATTTTTACCGGTTTTGCTCATCATGTTTAAACGTGTTTTGAAGGCTTATTTTAGTATATTACCCAGACATATTATATATCGTTCTTTCCGTCAGACTCGGTAGATTCATAATATGTCATTATTATATGTATACGTTATGTCATGTCTGTATATTATAACACAAAATGCAATAAAATATGTATTTTCAATAATTTACAACGTGTAAAGTGTTTTTTTTCACATTTTAACATGCGAGCAATTACGGTTATATTTTGTATGGGGTGCGCTGTTAAAAAAATTAGAGATGGGGACTCGTTACATTTTTTTTGGGGAAAATTACGCGATTTTTAACAAACGCACCGCATACAAAAATCGTTAGTGCAGCATCATTGTTCACATTATAATTGAAATGGGAACAATATTGCTACACTAACAAACCAAAAAAAAAGAAAAAAAAATGTTTATTTTTTTTTATATATTTTTTTAAATATATTTTTATTTTTAATTTTAATTTTTTTTTTTAAAAAACTTTTTTCCCATTCGTGTTTGGTATCATTGGAACGGCCATACTCTGGCCGATCCAACCATACCAAACATTAACCCCTAGCTGCCACGGATCGGGAGATAGGGAGTTCCAATGAACTCCCTATCTCCACCGTTGGTGGCAGTTAGGGGTTAACTCTAGGACTGGCGTCATCGTGCTACGCACGATGACGCCAGTCCTCAGGGGGAGTTCCCGGAGGCTTGCCCGACATCCAAGATGTCGGCCAGCTCCAGGAAAGGATCGCGAACCGGCGCTTTTCAGCGCCGATTCGCGATCCAGCTCCCCAGGGGTTAATGCCAGGCACCATTTGGAAGGGCAGGCTGTGCCCTTCCAAATGGTGCCTGGGTAACCCCCGCAACGCCGCCGATCGGGAGGGAGAGAGGTCCGAAGGACCTCCCCCCCTCCCTTTCAGGCGCCTCCTCCGCACATGTGGGGGGGCGCCTGAATTAGGTGTCATCGCGCTGCCGCGATGACACCTAATTCCAGCGGCTGCGGTTCCGGATGCCGGGCTGACATCGAGGATGTCAGCCCGCACCGGGGGAACCAGCGATCGGCCGGAACCCGGCCGAACGCTGACCCCAATGGGAGGATGCGCTCAGCGCGTCCTCAGCACAGCAGCGGTAATGCGGAGGACGCGCTGAGCGCGTCCTCCGCATTGAAGTGGTTAAATCCTGAAAGTTGTGGCCTCCACAGATTGGATTTGTTGTTCCAGCATATCCCACAGATGCTCAATCAGATTGAGACCTGGGGAATTTGGAGGCCAAGGCAACATCTTGAAATCTATGTCACGTTCCTAAACTTTTCCTGTACAATTTTTGCAGGGTGGCAGGAAGCATTATCCTGCCGTAAGGGGCTACTGCCATCAGGGAACACCATTTCATTATGGGGTGTACGTGGTCTGCAACAATCTCTGGGTAGGAGGTATATGTTAAGTGTCTGACTCCTTTCTATCATGACCATTCACGTTTTTCAGCAATTTGAGCTGCAGCGGCTCTTCTTTGTGATCGGACCAGATTGACTAGCCTTTGCTCCCCATGTGCATCAAAGTGCTTACACACCCATGAAATTGATGCCAGTTCACCAGTTGTCCTTCCACCTCTTTTGGTAGATACTAACCACTACATATCAGGAACACCCCACAAGACTTGCCATTTTAGAAATGCTCGGATTCCATCATCTAGCCATCTCTATTTGGCCCTTGTAAAAGTCACGCAGATCTTTTTACTTGCCCATTTTTCTGTTTCCACTACATGAAATTCAAGAATTGTGTTGTCACCCCATGACAGGTGCCATTGTAACGATATAACCAATGTTATTTACTTAACTTATCAGTGTAATTGGGTAAACATATAAAATTAGGATTAGCTGTATAATTAAATTTAGGCATAGATGGCTGGGTTAAGCTTGAAATTAGGGTCATGTTTAGTTTAAGGGATGAAGTATGAATTTATGATTGTCATTGAGTTTCAATGAAAATTTTGATGCAGTTATGAGTTGTATTAATAAATTGCAATATTAAAATACTCTACATATCCCATGTTCAGTCACCTGGTGAGTCTAGGTTTGTATAACTGAAGTTTATAAAGGATAAATTTAGAAGTAGGGCCCACCATGTCACCTCAAATAAGACATGATTATAGAAAATTACTCTTTCAATATTACAGGAGATCCACTACTTGAAATGATGACTTCCCACAATTTTTACGAAGATATTCTTGTGAGATATCGCTATACTTGGCGATGACGCAAAATACAAATATGAAGTCCATTCAGGACAGGTTCTAGTTTCTAAAAATATCTACTTGGAGTAAATGTTTTGGATTCTGTGGCTGTTATTAAACACCAAAGGAAATTATACAAAATTTTAGTTTTAGATAAAATAATTCCATGATTGTAGTATTCATAATAACTTGCTTAGAATCATAGACATTTATTTTTCTACCAAAATCAAAACAAATTTGTTCAGAGATTTTTCTGGAATACTTCTAGAGCTACTAGTTGTAGATAAAATTGAAAATAAAATGCATTTCTCAACACTTCTTTTTCAACAAGTTTTATTATGTTATCCATTGTTACTTTTGTTCAGTTTGTGTATATAGGGTGTTGTAAAACCCATTTGTTGTAAAAAAAAATGCTGTTTTTTTTTTTAGAAAGTATTTAAGGCTGGGGTCAGACTGAGGCAGTGCGAACGCGCGTGCAGGCGCACATAATTACAGCCGCACTAGCAGCAGATGACGGGCAATGACGGCCAATATACGAAGTACGGTCGCACGAAAGTCCGGCCGCGCAACGCAAGTGGAAAATGAACGCATTTTTTCGAGAACGTTAAACTGCTAGTACTGACGTACAGAGTGCGCTGCGTCCGCTAGAGGCGTGTGTGCATGATTAGGAGATGTCAGACGCTGCTAATGTCCGGCCAACATAACGTTCAGATGCACAAAGTGTTTTATTGATGATCCGTACAAAATCGGACGAAAAATGCGCATCGTATGACCGCTCTCGCGTACTCCGTGAAAAATGCGTCCATTCGTTCGAACGCACTTTTTCACAGACAACGTGAAAATGCGTTCGTCTGACCCTAGCCTTACCAGGAAGGATACATTGAGATTTCTCTAGTTTTTAAGTATGTTCTGTGAGGCGAGTATGTACCGTTAAGTGTCTTGCCCAAGGACACTTATTGGAGAGGTGCTCTTGCTGGGATTCAAACCTGTGTCTCCACAGTCATAGAGCAGTGATGTTACCTCTACTCCACCCAGCCTCTACTCCACCCAGCCGGTACTTGAAGCACAAGAGTACCATGGAACAAAAGAGAGGATGATAATGTAGAAACCAGTACAGTGAAAAAATACAAACATTTCCAGAGTTCAATAACACACAGAAAATGGGGGGAAACCCAGAACCATTACAGTGGTTCATTATTAACATCTCTATACACTCCTTCAGTGATTATTTATAATATTTAAAAAGGAAAAAAAAATAGTAAAATGCTGGCCTGGCATCAACATGGAAAATATCAAACATATATCATGATGGCACAACCAGAGAGTCGCACGTATAAAAAATTCCATAAAAAACATATCATTCAATCCAAAAAATAAAAAGTCTTTTCAAGAACACATATAGCTCCTATAAAGACACACAGGGTTATTCAAAGAGAATCGAAAAGTCACCGCACGTTCGGTGACTTTTCATTCCCTGCAATTCGGCGCGATTCAGCGATCCTAGTTCGCTGACCCTGCGGTAAATTCAGCAAGCACCACAGGGCCGCTGTACTGCAGGGAAACGCGACGAACACTCACTGAACACTCGTCGAAACCCGCAGAAACAGCTGGAATAACCACACCAAACACGCCTGAGAAACACGACTAGCCGCTGATCACAGCGCAGAGCAGCCGCCGGAAAAACCCGACACGCAGACGAATGGGGTGAAAAAAAAACAACAGTACACTTGAAAGTTTGAAATTTGAAACACTGTTTGCAAAAAAACTACTGAACGAAAATGCCTGGAATTTACATATAAGATCCAATGAATGTAATAACAAATGATAATATAGCGCTTACTCCCAGAGGAGCCGCTGAATTTAACCTCGGGTTAGTCTCACCGCACTAGGGAATAAATATACACCAGCACTGTTGTGGATTTTATAGATTATATACTTTACTGATCCCAATAAAGTGGCATATATAATGTGAACACGGTATATGAGCAACAGGATTTTCGTAATGCGGGAAAACAGGCGGCAAAAAGTAAAGTTTAACCCCTTCGTTTCTGGAGTGTAAGTCCCGTAAAAGTAGGGTCTCAAAAAGGGACCAAACTGGAACGTTGTGTCTGTGCAAAACCTCTCAGCGATGTGTGGATAGATCTCCGCCAGTGCTGTCTCTGATTCTCAGCACCCGCAAGGCAGCTCCTGCTCTCCGGCCTGGTCTTAATCTCTGGCAGTCTCCCGTGTGTCTTCCACCTTTCATTGCACGACTCACACTGGCTCTCCTTCGCACGAGGCTGCGGATGTCCAACACGCTCTCCCACCCACTTCCGGTCCCTGCCGCAAAGCATGATGGAAAACGTAGTCCTGTTGTGTCCAGTATACTCTACATTGCGCTTGTCTCCCTCTGGTGGCCAAACCGAGCAATACATCCACAGAGTTTTTAAACAGCGCTACACTCTCCCCCTCCTAGAACTCTTGGGTCTCTCCAAGGAGGTGTAACATTTACATAACATTCCAACATTACATTAGGCAATATATACAGGCTCAGTAGCAAACATACAATGGGTCAGATATATGTCTTCAAGTTGACTCATGCTCCTGACTACCTCAGCTAACATAGCAGACACTTCAGGCAACCTTCGCACTGTGGTGACAGCCTCTTCAGTGCTATGTCCTGGTGAGTCGTAGGTAAGTCTCTGAGGGGGTCGGATAGAACGTTTTGATTCTGGCTCAATCATCTCCTCTTCAGGTGGAAATACTACAGGTATGGGTTCAGTTCTTTCGTCCACAACTGGAACAGACATCTCTTCGGAATATGATCCTTCCAGTGAAGGCATAGAACTATAGTCTATAGACACATTTTCAGGAACTACAGGAATTTCCAAAGTTTCGGGAACTTCCAATTGGAATTCAGGAGCCTCAGGCCTCAGGTTACTTTCCCACCGTTCGGAAACTGGAATGACCTCTTCAGGCTCAGGTAAGCGCAACCAGTCCAGATAAAAACTTCCTTCCTCACTATCCCCTTCACTCTCTTCAACAACCCGTGTCTGCTGAGACCGAGTAACGAGAGTCAAACGTGGAGCAGGGGGGTTCGGCAGAGGAAGTTCGCCTCCTACTGGTATCCTCACAGCTTCCCTCAAAGGCAACAGATGATTTTGGTGCCAGTTTTTAAGAGGCCCGGCCTTTCCATCTGGTCGGATTTGGTAAACTGGCAGACCCGGCAGTTGCTTGCAGACAATGTAGACTTGAGAACTTCATCTATCCGCCAACTTATGCCTGGCAGAAAAACCCAAATTCTTCAACAAAACCCTATCACCGGGTTGTAGATCCTGTATCCGAACTCTCAAGTCGTAGTTTCGTTTATTCCTCTGTTCCCTGTTTCCAGAGGTCAAACGGGCCTGTTCAAACGCAGAGGCCAAATTCTTCCAAAGTCTATCCACATAATTTCTATGAGAGGCCACAGACGTCTGATCCAGAGATAGTCCAAACGCCAAATCAACCGGCAGTCGAGCTTCTCTTCCGAACATAAGACGGTAAGGTGAGTATCCAGTAGCATCACTCTCCGTACTGTTGCACGCATGCACCAGCGTAGCTATGTGACGACTCCAGCTCTGCTTCTCTCTCTTCGACAATGTCTCCAACATATTTAGCAGCGTGCGATTAAACCTTTCTGGTTGAGCATCACCTTGAGGGTGGTATGGTGTAGTTCGGGTCTTTTGAATTCCTAGCAGTTCCAGCAAATGTCCAACAAGCCTGCTCTCAAAGTCTCTGCCCTGATCCGAGTGTATTCTCCTTGGTAGGCCATAGTGAACAAAAAACTTTTCCATCAAAACCTTCGCCACCGTAGGAGCACGTTGGTCTTTCATAGAAAAAGCTTGGGCATAACGCCTGAAATGATCAGTCACTACTAGAATATTTCCCTGCCCACTAGCGTCCGGCTCCAAGCACAGGAAATCAATGCACACCAAATCCATGGGTCCTTGACTTTGTAGGTGGCTCATTGGAGCAGTTCGGGTTGGTAGGGTTTTCCTCTGAATACACCTCAAACACGAATGACAGTAACTTTCAACTTGAGATCTCATTCAGGGCCAATAAAATCTGTCTCGCACTAGCTTAAAAGTTCTCTCTGCACCCAAATGTCCATGTTCATCGTGTAATGACCGCAGCACACCCTCTCTGTGTTTGGTGGGAAGGAACAACTGTTGGGTCTCTTCAGCATTGTTTGAGGGGCCTCTTCGGTAGACCACCCCATTCAACATCTTCAACCGTTCCCACTCTTTGTATACCAACCGGGCTCCTTCTGGGGAATTTGTCAGTAAAATTTCTCGTTGGTTCGCGTTTAGGGCCTTCACGGTTAAAGCAATCAAAGGGTCTCTAGCCTGATCGGCTCTTAGGTCCTGTTTCGAGAAAGTAGGCAGACTTTCATCCCTCAGCTGTGTAGGATTACAGTAGAACTCTGGAAAAGCCGCAGCCATAACTCCTATAGCCTCTGCTTCAACTCCTCCCTTGACCCGGCGCTCCGCTCCTTGACATAAGGCTTGCACCCCATCTGGAGTTAACTGAGTCCATTCTGTAGTGTAGGGCCTTCTTGACAAAGCATCCGCATCTCGATTATTCACTCCAGGGCGATACTTCAGGCTGAACCGAAACCCTAACAGAGCGGCCAACCACCGATGTCCCGTCGCATCCAGCTTCGCAGTAGTAAGGACGTACATAAGAGGATTGTTGTCAGTCTTTATCACAAATTCGGCTCCGTACAGATAATCTTTCAGCTTGTCTACTACCGCCCACTTCAAGGCTAGGAACTCTAATTTGTGGGTAGGATAGTTCTTTTCTGAAGGCGTAATGCGTAGCTTACATACGCTACAGGCCTCAACAATCCACCATATTCTTGGTATAGGACTCCCCCTAGACCTTCTCTGCTGGCATCCACATGCAATTCGTATGGCTTATGAGGATCAGCGTAAGCCAGGACAGGAGCTCGAGTTAGACTCTCTTTCAGTTTCATGAAAGCACTTTCGCATTGATTAGTCCATTCTTCTTGGATGGATTCTCGAGCCTTCCTTGGCCCCCGGAGTCGACGAACTTCGATCAGAGGCCTTCGGGCCTTCTCCTGCATCTTTCTTCTGTAGGAGCTTGTTCAGGGGTTGAGCTATTTTGGCAAATCCTCCTACGAATCTTCGGTAATATGAGCAGAACCCCAGGAAAGATCTAAGTTCAGTAACGCTTCAGGGTCTAGGCCAGGAAGCTACGGCTTCCAACTTCCGCGGATCCGTCGAAACGCCTTCCACTGAAACAACATGTCCCAGATACGTAACAGAAGGTAAACAAAATTGACACTTCTCCAGAGACAGTTTCAACCCCTCTTCATGGAGCCGCTTCAAGACCTTCTCTAACCGTTGCTCATGTTCTTCCAAAGTCTTCCCGAACACAATAATATGATCCAGATACACTAACACTTCGATCAGGTTCATGTCCCCGACTGTCTTCTTCATTAACCGTTGGAACGTGGCGGGAGCCCCCGTAAGGCCTAGAGGCATTCTGTTGAACTCAAAGAACCCCAGTGGGCAGATGAATGCAGTCTTCTCCTTGTCCTCAGGATGCATTGGTATCTGATGATACCCACTTCGCAGGTCTAGTACACTAAACCATCTTGCTCCAGACAAACAATGTAAGGCATCTTCTATCCGAGGAGTGGCATATTGATCCGGAATGGTTCTCTGATTTAGTGTGCAATAGTCTATACAAAGACGAATAGAAACATTCTTCTTCCGAAACATCACTATTGGAGAGGCGTACGGACTCCTGGACTCTTGAATCATATTAGTCCTTTGTAGTTCATTCAGCTGTTCTCGTAGATCATCCAAGTCTCCCAGCGGAACTCGTCTTGACCTTTCTCGAAACGGCTTATCTTCCTGTAGTCGAATGCGATGCTCAGTACTCTTAGCTAGGCCCACGTCGAACTCATCCTTCGAGAACAAGTCCTTCCATTTTAGGATCTGGGACTGAAGACGTTTCTTCCACTCAGGCGAGATAGGAGCGTCCTTAGGATAGAACCTTTCAGCTGGAATCTCTTTGTTCACTCTCCCTCCTAAATCAGTAGGGGAGAGAGGCATAGCAGACGCTACTTGCCCGATAGGCATTCGTGCTTTCAGAATCACTGGAGAATCAGACACATTACATACACTAACTGAGACTCTTCCTCGTGTCCGTTTCAAAGCTCTTGTGGAGATTATTTCAGGGATTACTTCTACTCCGGCTTCACTCCCATGATTGAAATCAGTTTCCAGTACCACATAGGGACCCGGCTGTGATCCGTTCAACTTGACTGAAGCCCGGAAACTCACCACTTCTCCTGATTGCAGAACCTTCTCTGTTCCTCCCAATCTCCACAGGCGCCCCACTTCGGCAGATGCCTTCTGCTCTTCGACCATTCGCTGATAGACCGGACGTAACATCGGGTGTACTCCCCTGGTAGAACCTTCTTCCATTACTATAGGAGTCAGGAGACGTAGCACCAGATCAGTATTCGTCCCCACTATCATAGAACTTTGGTTGGCCCCTGAAGGCCGAGGACACACAATGGCCAATGCATCACAACTTCCAGACTGTCCGATGACTTCGGATCCGATTTCTAGCTTCATCTGTAGATATCCGTTTTAGGGAAGTTTCTCAGTTCCGATACCCCAGATCTCAAGGTCCTTTAATTTCTGTAGAGGTATGTGCCTTAAGTGATTCTCGTAGAAGTCTCGATAGATCAACGTCACTTGAGCCCCTGAGTCTAACAGAGCTTTAGTGTAGACTCCCTCTACTTGGATCGGAACGATGGGAGAAGGACCTATCAGCTGGTCAGGAAACTTTGTCGTAGCAGCAGGGAGGTTAGACCCGGTTCGCTGTACCCTGGCCTTCTTCTTGGCCCGTGTAGGTTTTGGGTGTGCATTGCTTCCCCATGACGTAGGACCGGACACTAGGGGAGTAACTCTTTCAGTCCTGGCAGGCTCAGCAGTTGACAAGACATTGGGCCTTCTCTGCCGTTCGGTTCTGGTTTTAATTTTGGAGCGGTTTTCAAACATTGGGCACCTAGTTTGCTCCTTCACTTGGGCCCCCTGGCGTTTCCCGCCTGTGAGGTAGATAGCAGCCCTTCCAAGGCTTTTAGGAACTCTTCTACCCTATTTCCTTCAGGCCTTTGGCTTTTGAATTTTGCTCGGAAATGACCCATTTCCCCGCAGTTGAAACATCTCTTCTTCGAAGACGGAGACGCACTTGTTCGTGGTGACTCAGTTGAAGGACCCTGGCCAGACGCCATAGCAACTCCTGTTGTCCCCATATCAGTGAGGAACTTCTGCATATCAGTCTGTGTCTCTGCCACCTTCAAAAGTACTCGGCACAGATCAGTGTGTGCTTGTTTCAGCTCAGCTTGAGCTTCTTGTACCTTCTTAACGGTTTTGTGTAACTCACTATATGCAGGTAGGGTTGGTTCTTTGGCAGTACTCTCTGTGGATATAGGAACTAACAGATGCTCTTGTCCGTCAACTTCAGATCCATAGGCGTCCAACGAATCATCTTCAGTTTGCAGATATTCGTTATGCCTTACTGGTTGTGCGTAGGCTCTTTCTCTTCTCCTTAAAGACTTTTTTTTTAGCAGAGCCTCTTCCTCTCTAACAGCTCGAATCAGCTCCAGGTATTTCAACTCTCGGTTACCTTCTCTGGTTCTCAGCTGTAGCATCACAGGATCTAGAAGTTGAGCGCCCCTCAATATCTGCTGCATTCGGATTTTATCTATTGTGGCTGGTTCGGCCCCTTTCTTAAGGAGTATCTGGTGCAGAATCTTATCTAGGCGCCTCATATATTCAGTAATTTTCTCACCTTTTCGCTGGTAGGTATGTTCATACTGGTACATGAGCTCAGCAGCCTTTTCTGTTCGCCCAAAGACTTCCTGTAATACGTTTAGGTAATCTAAAGAGGTGCAGTCTTGCTTACTCAATTTGAGGTTTCTGACAGCCTCTGACGCAGGTCCCTTTAAGCTCTCAGTGATTCTTTGCTTCTTCAGCACTTCAGGGACGTCCCACTCATCCAGAGTCTGCATCGCCTGTTCTACCCATTCTTCAAAGGTTTCTTCTCCCGCCGGAGTTGGTACGTTTCCTGTAAAATTCCTCAACCGTCGATAACCAAAGTTAGTGTGAGGAGGGCTTGCTCTTTGACATTTAGAAAGCAAATCTCCAATAGCCACTATGAATTCAGGCCCGATCATGGCCAGCGGACTGGGCGCGGGAACATTAGCGGGATCGCCACATGGAGCACTTGGCTGAATCAGTTGAACTTCCACCTCATCGGTCAGCTTCACACTCGCGCCCTAAAAACACATTGGAAACACATTGGAAAACATTGGAAAAAGAACATACTTGTGAAAAGTATCCGGGTTCGCTTTAATGTCCAGGATTAACCCCCGATGATCTGGTGTCAGCACGGACATGGCCCGGCGAATCTGATCTTCGGCCCAAGTGTCTGCAGGAATATCCATGACTATGCTTAACTCTATCTGACTACTTTGCTCCTCACACCATTTGGCAGCAGTGTCTGGATCCTAATTAACCCTTTAAATGCAGTTTTATTATAGAGACTGTAATCCCGGACGTGCCCCCACATGTAGCGCTCACTCCTGGAGGAGCCGGTTAAATCGGGTTAGTCTCACCGCACTAGGGAATAAATATACACCAGCACTGTTGTGGATTTTATAGACTATATACTTTACTGATCCCAATAAAGTGGCATATATAATGTGAACACGGTATATGAGCGACAGGATTTTCGTAATGCGAGAAAACACACGGCGGCAAAAAGGAGAGTTTAACCCCTTCGTTTCTGGAGTGTAAGTCCCGTAAAAGTAGTGTCCCAAAAAGGTGTGTGTGTGTGTTATCTCAGGTACCCGGGTACTATATTCAACTGGCCAGTGAATGGATTGAGCAAATCTTTGACTAGTCACGTTGGGGCCCTGCAGATTTAAACAATACTGCAGCGTGCTTTGTTTCAACTTTGACTGTGGCCTGGAAGGCCTCTCACCCATCCGCTAGACCAGGGCCTTAAATTTCAAGTCCCAAGCTACTAGCCAGGCCTTAAGAGTTACTCGCCACTAGTTGCCCCTCCTAACCCTTATCCTGCCCTGTCTGCATTTCCACTCGCCCTCATGTAATTTCCACTCGCCAAATGCGAGTAGGCGAGTGGGAATTTTGAAGCCTGCACTAGACAATCTGTTCCGCTGTCCGATCAAGGATCTCTCTCTCCGCTTGGTTGTACTGGAACTCTATGCCACCGGATGCGCTTCTCCCGCTTGTCCGATTTCAGTAACGAGAACTACGGCCTACCGCCTGCACTCCCAGTGGATCATCACGGTCTCCTTACTCGGGGTCCAAACTGGAACGTTGTGTCTGTGCAAAACCTCTCAGCGATGTGTGGATAGATCTCCGCCAGCACTGTCTCTGATTCTCAGCACCCGCAAGGCAGCTCCTGCTCTCCGGCCTGGTCTTAATCTCTGGCAGTCTCCAGTGCATCTTCCACCTTTCATCGCTCGGCTCACACTGGCTCTCCTTCAAACGAGGCTGCGGATGTCCTTCGCTCTCTCCCACCCACTTCCTGTCCCTGCCGCAAAGCATGATGGAAAACGTAGTCCCATTGTGTCCAGTATACTCTACATTGCGCTTGTCTCCCTCTGGTGGCCAAACCCGAGCAATACATCCACAGAGTTTTTTTACAGCGCTACAATAATAAAAAGGGCAGTTGCAATAAAAAGAAAATAAGATAAAAAAATGGGGAAAAATGTTTGCCATAAAAATCCCAAAAAATGCAGATCCTATAAAATCTAGAAATAAAGAGACTTTTTACTGCAGAATATAATATTAAACGGTTTATAAGATATTGAATTAAAACAAGAATATTTTTAACATTGAAGCCTATGGGATTCGCCTGAATAAATCTGTCGAATGAAACCACCGAACAGCAGGGCATTTCGTCAACTTTTCCCTGCTGTTTGGTGTTCTCTGAAAAGACGAAGCATTGCTTCTCTATGGGGGATTTCACTGCCCTCGAACAGGCACCGAACAGGCACCATATGTGCAGGCATTTCCCCAAGATTTGGCGAACTGCCTGCTCTCTGAATAGCAGAATGGCCAGAAAAGGTAACCGTACGCTGAATTTCAGTGTTCGGTTAACTTTCAGCCACAATTCGGATCTCTTTGAATAACCCCCACAGTGAATACATGTAGCATGCACATTTACTAGAGATGAATATAATAAACTCTAATAGATAACGCAACAATCGTATGTAGACAATATAATAGTACATGTATCAACCTAACCAGTCAAGGGGAAAAAAAGCAATAAGCAGCCACGCCAAGAAGTAGTTATAAACAAACCACCTAAAAGAAGCCTAACAGAGGTACCCGACATTTCAGAGCTAATCCGTCTTTAACAAGGGATACCAGCATGGACATTGCCATTGATATTCTAACCATAGGAATAAACCCCGAATTACCGAACCCATCAAGTCTATCTTATTTATTTATTATTTATTTATAAAGGATTTTACCAGGAAGGATACTTTGAGATATTCTCTCGTTTTCATCTTGCATGAATATCAAATTCAATGGATAATACAATCGATGATTCAACCTATTTAACAAATGAATTTGACACCCTAGATTTAAAGGGTTAAAAAAGTACATTATATTTAATATCTATATTGAAGATTGGATTGGTCATTAACAGAAAAAAGGTTCCATCATTATTTCATTCCCCTGTGTTAACTGATACTGCAGGTTTGCCAGCAATCAAGCAGCACAGGAAGCATAGCACAGGAAGCATAGTATAGCTTTTACAATATCCGTGTCCTTCATGAACTTGGAAGACACTTGAAATATCACAATTTCTTTTAAAAATAGCATATAGAATCTCCATCACTAATCTTTAATGCCCCTGTCTGCTGGCGTCCGACATAGTATTATTTCAAGTGTAGGAAATCAATTGGAAATGCTCTGTAATGTAACAGTCATGTGCCCACATGAAAGGAGAAGGAGTTTTCCTTTTGAGAACTCAGAGTTTTTATTTTATCAAGAAAGTGAAGAAAAAAAGGTCTTCACTTTATAAATTACAAACCACTAGTCTACAGGAAAACTGAGAAGCCTTTTGTTAATTACAACAATGTGACATAAGCCACTGCCAGTATATTCTATGTTTTTTCAGGTTCAGAAGGATTTTGTTCTAGTGCTCAAAAGGATGCTTTTTAATTAGACTACTTACCAAACTTTCCAACACCAAGCACTTTGTAACTGATACGTTGTTGGCACAAGCTCATGATTGATGAGTGCCAGGCTTTCTAAGCAGAGCATTTGTGGGAAATGTGGGACATTTATTGTTTTTAATGTAAAAAAAGGACACATCACTATCAACGTTAGTTTGAATCTAGTGCACTTGCCTCATACTGTTATGATTTCGATTTATGAAAATATGACTTTGGAATTTCTCAACAGATTAATTAATCAAGGAACATGCACCCAGGTAAAAATAATAATGCGAGCTGTTTATTGAGACATTACATGGGACGTTTCAGTTCCACCAACAAATCTTTATCCTTGATGGAACTGAAACGCTAGGAGTAATATCTCAAATAGCTCCTACTTTTACCTTACCTGGGTGCCCGGTCCTCGATTATGTCACCTACTGTATTTGCAAACATTGGGGAGTTTGGCCGTATTGGTCCATGTGGCACTCTGCAAGGGGATTTTATGAGTCAGTCAGTGCATGCTTCACTACCTGGCTGTACACTATTTAGGATTTCTCATCTGTCCATTAGGTCTAATACATCTCAACATACAGAATCATTTTTCTGTTCCTGCATAGAATGTTATATAACTTCAAAGCAATCATAAAATCAGGGCATCCAATTGATTTGAAAAATAAGCCAAGGATTGCATGGAGGGAACGTAACTGGCGACAAGAACCAATATCAATATTATACATTCATAAAGTGCCCAATTTCTGCCATCAAAATTAATGTTTATAGCTTATGGTGTATGCATAAAATAAATGTTAAAAATATCAATGTTTTAAAATCCATGCTTATTAGAGGGACATTGCATTTTTACCCTGAGGCAAAAGTGTCATTACAGCAACATTAGCAATGTCAAGATCAGCCCGTCATAGGCAGATAAATCTATAGGGATTAAGGTTAGGTTAAATGTTCGATTTACTATGGGTTAGAGCTGTAGATGGGAGATATTAGCATTTAAAGCAGAAGGGAGAAGTATAGAAAATTTTATTTTAAACAGGAATAACTCTCTAAAGGTAATGGATGATGTACAGGTATATTTGAAAATGCCTGATTTATAATAAAAAATACAAACTGTACTGCACTGAGCGAACTTCTACCATACTGGAAAAAAAGTCTGAATTTAATGTTACTGTTGTATGCTGAAGGAGAATTTATAGGTAGAGTAGGAGTGAGTGCTACTTGTATGTTAGATCAACCTTAGAATGAGTGTACTCAGGTTTTCATGGGTCATTTCAGGGACCCTGAATAGATTGTGGATTCGTGAACTTCTCCTACATTGGTTGAGGTGGACATTGAGCAGCAAGTGCTTGGTAGAGCATTTCATGTGGAATTCACCTCTCATTCTACCATAACCCAGACCACCAAAAAGAAATCTGAATTCCCGAGGTAAGTTATACACTCACAAAAGTATTGATTTTCTCCTCGGTGTACTTCATAGGATCAGAGCCTGGGAGCAATAGGACATGCGCTGGATCTATGGGCATAAGAATTTCAAAGATGGCGTCTCCAGCACAAGGAGGAAGAGAGTGTCATGTCATGATGGGCGCAGGCGCACATATGCTTGGCCACAAATCTGAGATTCTGACATGGAATGAGGAGCGACACGAGGAAACGCCGGATATTTATGACGTACGTACGGATATGGAGATAATTACATCTGTAACACCTGAGACTTGGGGTATGGGTCCTACATATGTGGGGCACTTGTTGTATTATGTTATAGACCAACTGATGAAGCTGTACTCCAGCGAAAAGCGTTTTGGTCACTATCGTTTTTATGTTTGCTGATTAAAAGATTTTTTTACTTCTAACCGGAGAGACAAGCATTAATTCAGGGAAAGAAGGATTGGTGTATCTTTATTCACACCAGAAGTGCTTATACCAAGCCAGTGCTAGCGTCACAGGCTCTGGATCACGTGAGTTTATTTCCATTGAATATATGCTTGAACTATATCACGTTGTACTGAGTTACTGTCACACGCCAGGGGCCTGCGGGGTCCCATGGGGGTCCAGGGCACGTGGTGCCGCTGGCTGGTCGATTGCCAGGAGTTCCCACGGCCTCCGGCATTCCTGCAGCCAATGAGAGGGTGGGGAGCGGCGTGGTGACGGCCTTTAAGTAAAGAGCGCGCGATCTGAGTCATTGCCTTGATGTGGAGTTTGTTTCCCGCATCGCTAGTGTACTGTTTATTCGAGTCACTGATTCAATGTTTCATTTGCTACGTTGCTGACCTGGACTGTATGAGGAACCTGATTGTTGCTGACTCGGACTGCCTTCTTGACTATTCTCCCTCTGACCAAGCCTAAATGTATGCTATACCAGAACAGACTCAGAGTGTATGCTGACTCTGCATAACGTTGACTCAAAGAGTATGCTGACCCTTGTGAGCTGGGAAACAGGTAGCGGGTGCAATTGCTCTCTGGGGTGAGCACTCTTGAAAGGTTCAGAGACCAGACCAGTGACTTGCCTTCAAACGGTGGTACATTTATTGCTGCAACACACAGGTTATACACCACGCTGTACAGTGCTCAAAAATAAACACTTCAAAAGACAAAGAAAATTCCTAGCCATGTCCAGGCGCTAACTAAACATACAATAGCCCTGACTATCAACCTTTACAAACCTATTGTTTGTCAGGCTTCAGCAAACCAACCTTGTGCTCCAGCAGATAGAGACTGTCTGCTCCCCAGGTTCTAGAGCGATGTCTGTTTGCCTCACCTGCACTAAATAGCCACTGAGACCAAGTGCAAAACCAGGTGCTTAGAGGTTCCGGAAGGTGTAAGAGAGGAATCTGGGTGACACATAAACCCCGGACAGGACCTTTCCTTGCTCTCTACATGATGCCCTGTTACACCCTGCAGAACATTGACCCTGATTGTATGAGGACCCTGTCTGTTGCCAACTCGGATTGTTTACCTGACCACGCCATTTCTGAATCCTTGTGTATGAACGACTTGCATAAGCCTGACCCAAGTTACTCCTCAGCTGCTGTTAAAATTAACCCTTGCTGCGTAAGTGCATGTTCTGTTCTGAGACCTGCTGCTAATCTACCAAGGTTGTATTCTGTGTTTCTGGTGTGTCTGTTCTCCCTGGCTGAGAGCTATAGGATTAGCGGTCCCGACCACTCAAGGATCGTTTGGCTTAGAGGTTTGTCCAAAAGGATCCACACCATGTTATCGAGGGTGAGCGATACAGTGAACATGACATTACGCCAAGGCCATACATGGATCTGACAGACTTGTCTATGTTGATGTCTAGGCTGAGTGATATTGCAAACAAACAGGAGAAGCAGGACCACCGCATGGACCAATTTGCTCAGGCTTTGGGTTTACTGATTAATCAGTCCAGCAAAGCTTCACCACTTTCTTCTCCAGCGGTAAATGTTTCCCCTCCTCCTACTATTGGAAAACCTCATGTGAATCTGAAATCTCCCATAAGTTTTGATGGCACATCTGGTACATGCAGGGGAAATATCATGCAAATGGAAATCATGTTTGAATTAAATCCTGGTATGTGTCCCACAGATAGAGCCAAGGTGGGATATGTAATTAATCATCTGACAGACAAAGCTTTGCTTTGGGCAACCCCTCTATGGGATCTAGGGAAATCTGTGATTTATAAATATACTGAATTCATGAAAGACCTTAGGTGTACTTTTGATCCTGCAAGGCATGCAACTGGCGCTGCCAGGGTTCTATGATACATTAAGCAGGGCAATCGCAAGGTAGCCGATTACGCTATCGAATTTAAAACCGTGGCAGCAGAATTACAATGGCCCAATGATACATTTACCACAGCGTTTCTAGAGGGTATTAACAATACTTTGATGTATGAATTAGCTCCTATGTCATTACCAGAGGAGCAAGATGACCTTATTGAATTCTGTATTACGCTCGATGACCAGATTCGAGAAAGGAGGTCTGGCCGTGATAAGCCTCGCAAACCTCCCGCGTAACCCCTTTTACTCCTCGTGTGGTTCATACTTCTTCACCTCCCAGGGTGGAACAAGCAGTTCCTGAACCTATGCAGTTAGGTCTTCCTAGTATCTCAGGTGAGGAGAGACAACACCATCTCAGAGAGGGCTTATGTTTCTACTGTGCTGATAAAGGCCATTTTCGGTTGCAATGTCCCAAATGACCTAAGAGGTCTTCCTTGTCAGGAAATGATTATGTCTAGAATCCCCCGAGAGACAGGTTCTAGGCATGACTACAGTGTCTCTTGTGTCAAAAAAGAAAAATAGGTCCCAGTGTCAGTGGCTTGGAAAGATATCAAGCTAGACACTGAAGCTCTGATTGATTCTGGTTCAGCAGGGAACTTCCTGGATTCAGGTTTTGCTGTTATACACCAGGTGCCTTTAGTCAAGAGAGAGACTCCTCTCATCATTGAGAGTATTGATGACAGACATTTATTGAGACCACGTTACCCATGACACTATACCTCTATCTTTTTAAACAGGTCTCCTACATGGAGAAAAGATACAATTCAAAATAATTGAGTCTGCTAGGGTACCTATTGTTCTAGGCTATCCCTGGTTAGCCAAACACATCCCAGTCATGAACTGGACAGAGGGGGAGTTGGGCTCTTGGAGCTCACAATGTTGGTCTAAGTGTTTGGGGATGAGCACTGTTGTAGGTAGTCTGAATGTGGCAACTGCACCTCCTCTGTCTACGGAACTACCAAAGTGGTACAGTGACCTCAAGGAGGTCTTTGATAAAAAGTCTGAGATTCTGCCTCCACAACGCCCTTATGACTGTGCTACAGACATTCTGCCTGGTACCATGCCCCCAAGGGGTCATTTATACCCCCTCTCAAAGAAAGAGAATGACATAATAGAGGAATATATTCGTGATAACCTTGCCCGTGGGTTTATACACCGTTCCTCCTCCCCTGCTGGGGCAGGATTCTTTTTTGTATCTAAGAAAGAGGGGGACTTACGTCCCTGTATTGACTACAGAGGTCTCAACAGAATCACCGTGCGCAATGCTTACCCCATTCCGCTGATATCTGAACTGTTTGATCGCCTTAACGGTGCTAAGATCTACACAAAATTAGACCTGCGTGGGGCATATAATTTGGTTTGAGTAAAGAAGGATCATGAATGGAAAACTGCATTTAACACGAGAAGTTGGCACTATGAATACCTAGTCATGCCATTTGGTCTGTGTAATGCACCCGCAGTTTTCCAAGATTTTATAAACGATTGTCACGTTCCATGCTGGCATACCTGTCTTCCTGCCCTCTGTATTTGTATATTGTGTTTTTTCCCTTGTGTTTCTGTTGCTGCCAATTCCTGGGTGGCCTCCCAGGGGTTAATTTGTGTTCTGTGTGCTGCTCACCTGTTTACCCTTGCCTTGATTCCCCTGACTATATTAGAGCAATGTACCTATAGGACATTGCTGGGTCATTTTTCCTTTGCCTGGTCTCCTTGCATCCTGTGTCCTGAGAGCTCCTTGCTGTGTTCCTGATATTCTCCGTTTGTTCATCCTTGTTCAGTTTTTGCCTCTAATATTTCTGTTCCAGTTTATGTCAGTTCCTTCTGTGTATTTAGTTCTGTCTATTGCTGTATTTTGTTTTGCTGTTTATGTTCCATTCAGATTCCCCGGTTACTGATTTTGGCTTGGCTGACTTCCCTTCTGGTTCTGATTCCTGTATCCTATATGACGTACTTTCTCTGGTTATGACCTTTGGCTTTCCTCTATGTGACTCCTCTATATTATATTCCTTGTCAGTACCGTTTCCAAGAAACCCTGTCATCTGCATACAACAAAAGACTCTGTACGGCTTCAAGGTAATACTTTCCTTTAGATTAGATCCGGCTATCCTAAAGACCGGCCTTTCAGTGCAGGGTAATCTTTGGTATTGCCGTACAGAGGTCTTTAGTTAACCCTGTGTTGCTTTCACCTGCCCTTGCAGTTTACAGTGCATCTCTGCATATAGGGGCTTCTCTCAGAAACCTTGACCTCACCTTCCTGTGAGTTATATTCATAGGGTTATATTTTTACAGACCGACCACTTCCAAGGATCGGAGGGCAAGTATAGTATACTGCCACCGTGACAACGATGTCCTAAAGGACTTCTTGCAAGTGTTTGTTATTGTCTATCTTGATGATATTCTGATTTACTCTCCTGACATGGGGACACATCATGTTCATGTACGCACAGTGTTAAAAAGATTGCTAGAGAACGGGTTGTACTGCAAACTTGAGAAATGCTTGTTCGATATAACATCTGTTCATTTCCTGGGTTACATAATCACCCCCGACGGTTTTCAGATGGACCCTCAGAAACTCTCGGCCATCAGGGATTGACCTCTGCCCCAAGGGTTGAAGGCAATCCAGAGGTTTTTGGGGTTCACCAATTATTACAGGAAATTCATAAAAAATTCTCCTCTGTGGTTTCTCCCATTACAGCCATGACCAGAAGGGTGCTCAGAACCAAACATGGAGCACTCAGGCCATGCAGGCTTTGGAAAGGCTTAAAGAAGCATTCACTATGGCACCAGTCTTGATACACCCTGAGCAAAGTTTGCTGTTCCAGCTTGAAGTAGATGCCTCTGAGATTGGCATAGGTGCAGTCCTATCCCAGAGAGAAAGTCCTGATAAACCGTTACATCCTTGTGTTTTTTTTCTCCAGGAAGATGACATCTGCAGAAAAAAATTATGACATAGGTAACAGGGAAATCCTTGCAGTAGTCACAGCCCTGAAAGAATGGAGATATCTGCTAGAGGGTTCCAAAGACCCCCATAATCATTATAACTGATCATAAGAATCTGGTTTACATTGGGGATGCTAAACGCTTGAATGCCACACAGGCTAGATGGTCTCTATGCTTGTCCAGCTTTAACTATGTACTTACCTATCATCCTGGTTCCAAGAATACCAAGGCAGATGCCTTGTCTAGGCAGTATGAAACATACGAGCATCATGTCTTTGACCAAAGTCCTATTTTTCCTCAAGAGAGGATTCTCGCTACCACTCTGATTACTGTATCTTCTCCATTGCTTGAGAGATTACAGTCTGTCCAAGGTACCGCTCCTGCTGAGAAGCCACCTTGTAAACTCTTCGTTCCTGAAAAGGATAGAATACAGGTTATGTCGGATTACCACGATACTAAACCTTTTGGGCATATGGGGATAACAAAACCATGGCAGAAGCAGGATAACAGGGATATCCTGTTATCCTGGATATGGGGATAACAAAAACACTGGAGAAGCAGTTCTGGTGGCCAGGTATGCGAAAGGATGTTGCTGATTACATTGCCACATGTGAGATATGCTGTAGAAGCAAAACCCTCAAAACCTTGCCCATTGGGTTACTTCAGCCTCTGCCGGTTCCTGAGAGCCATGGGCCGGTTCCATGGGCGCAACTATCCTTGGATTTTATCACAGATCTCCCAATATCACATGGTAATACGGTTATACTTACCATTGTTGATAGATTTTCTAAAATGGTTCATTGTGTGCCTCTCGCCAAGTTACCCTCTGCCATGGAATTGGTACCAGTCTTTGTCCAAAGAGTTGTCAGGCTTCATGGTGTCCCTCTAGGTATTGTGTCTGATAGAGGCACTCAGTTTGTGTCCAGGTTCTGGAGAGGGTTCTGTGAAAATCTGGGTATACAATTAAGCTTCTCCTCTGCCTATCATCTACAGACGAATGGGGCAGCTGAGAGGGCTAATCAAATGTCGAACAGTATCTACGTTGCTTTGTATCTGAAAAACAGAATGAGTGGTCTGACCTCTTGCCATGGGCAGAAATTGCTTTGAATAATGCAGTCAGTGAAACCACGGGTCATTCACCTTTTCATACGGTGTATGGGTTTGAACATCCCATGCTTCCCTCTAGCTTTCAGGATACCACGTTACCTGCTCTGGATGAGCATCTGGCCTCACTGAAAGGGACATGGGAAAAAGTCAAGGAGGTTATGGAGGCCAGTATCCAAAAACAAAAAGAGAAAGCAGACAGACGTAGAAGGCCTGCCCCAGTGTATACTGTGGGGGATAGAGTCTGGCTTTCCACACGTCACATCAAACTCCTGGTCCCTTCTATGAAGATGGTCCCCAGGTACATTGGTCCTTATAAAGTCTTACTGTCACATCGCCGGCACCTGCAGACCTTCAGGGGGGGTCTGGGCACTCAGAGGCATTGCTGGCTGGCTGGAGGAGAGGCGGGGCACGGCATGATGATGCGGAACTGCCGGCCTTAAATGCAGGGCGTGCGAGTCGACTCATCACCCTGATATGGAGTTAGTTCCCGCATCGCCTGGTGTATTCCCTTAGTGAGTCACTGATTCTTTTGCTCTGTTGCTGAACCGGATTGTATGAGGACCCTGATTGTTGCTGACTCGGACTGCCTTCCTGACCATTCTCTTTCTGACCAAGACTCAGAGTGCTTGCTGCGTTTGAACCATGCTGACCCCGATTGTTTAACCATCGTGCATAACATTGATACAGAGTGTAAGTCTGCCCAGCATAGCGCTGACTCAGTTTATCCATCGATCTGTCTTGTTGCCGAATCGGAGTATATGAGGACCTTGTTTGTTGCCAAAAGTGCCCGCATGAAAACCCTCTCTGTTGCCAACTCGGAACGTTTGTATGACCACGCTTCTGCTAACCACTGGTGTATGAGCACACTGCCTAAACCTCTTCCTGACTGCTTTCCGCTTAGCAGTGAGGTTAACCCTTTGTGACTCAGCGACAACTTGATCTCTAAACCTGCTGCGACTAAGCTATACTCATTATTGTTGGTCTGTCTATTCTCCCTGGAATATGCTGGCGCTTTATAAATAAAGAATAATAATAATAATAATAAATAGGGTTAATGGTCCCGACCATTCAAGGATCGAAGGGTCTAGAAGTCTGTCCAAAAGAATTCCCACCACGGTTGTGAGGGGTGAGCGGGACAGCGAACGTGACAGTTACGCTATGGTCCTTGCGTATATGCTTTATCCACATGTGAAATATCACATGAAATAATGGACGTGGGACGGGTTATCCCTGAAGGGACCCACCTCTGATATATGGAGCCTTGATTTTTATAGACCCTGGCCCACGTGAGTGCACATTTGTCATATGATCGCATTAGGTCAATTTTGTTTATGTATTGTGCAATTGTGTATTCTTTTTGATTTTGATTGCATGTACCCAAGAATACCAGCATCCTGTGATCCATCTATTGGTAATATCTTCTAATGTGTACGCGGGTTGAGGTGTTACTGCTATTATATACATATTATGTGTGGTTTATAGATTTTGCATAGTTTTTTCACATTCTATGGAATATATACAGGCGCTTTCGTATTTTCTTGTGTGTATACAGAGCCAGGGATAGCCCGTTAGTATATATTCTTCTGGCTGCTCTGTAGGGATATATACTGGACTTTGTTTAAGAATCTTTAAATTATTTCATAATAACTTGAATATGAAAGGTCAAGATCCCTATAAGCAATATTTCTCAAACCTGTCCTCAGGACCCTCTAACAGGCCAGATTTTAAAGGACTCCCTTGGGGAAATGTAGACTGAATCCTGCAATCACTGAGCAGCAAATCATATCATCTGTGCTGTGCTTCAGACTTGCAAACCTGGCCTGTCAGCGGGTCCTGAGGACAGGTTTGGGAAACACTGCTATAAGTAATGTCTGTGTTTTCTGCCAATTGATTTTTATTACAGCCGCTTCATGCTTGACTGAATGTATACGATCATTGCCAAGAAACTTGTGGAAAGCAGAGTTTCACATGTGAATTGGCACACTTTTCAATGTTCTTAAGAAAAGTCCCTAAAAATCCTAAGGACTGCTGCTTATATATATATCGTGCAATATATAATACCACATGATGCTCTAAGATTAGATATTTTCACATTTATCAATGTCACGTTTTATTGAGTGGAAAATTCTGTTATCAGTTGCTGATAGCAGATTGGTTTCTAAAACAGATTGTAAAACCGTAACCATGCATAGCATGTACAGAGCATTTCTTTTCTGCAATTCAGTATTTATTTACTGCAATAGACATAATTTTCTAGCCTACTAATGCTGCTTTGTCATAAACCATCATTTATCAGTTGATTCCATTTACTAAATGCTGACTTGCAGTGGCCTACTGTAACTTGGCTCTAATGGCCGATTCAGTTGTCAGTATCGGTTCTAGAAATCACATAAAGAGACAAATTCCTTTTTTAATATCTAGGGAGATCATTTTTTGTTTTTACCAAATTTGTACTTAATCGTCATAACATCTACGCCACCTGATTTTCCCATGTTAAAGCCCAAATTCCCATATTTTAACTTATTTTTTTCTCCATGTTCTTCTCTTTAGCCCTCATTACTCTTGGTCATCATCGGCTTCTCCATAAACTCTCACTGTTCTTACACTTACTATTTCCTCCAATTAACCCCTTGCCGCCCCAGGACTTGCTATGCCGTCCTGGCAGCAGGAGGGCTTTGAAGACGTATGGCGTTGTCTGGATCCATGCCTGCTACTTGCTGCTTAATCCGTGCTTGCAGCACATCCATGAAAAGTGCTGCCCAGTCTCAGCTCTCGCTGACCAGAACCTTCACAGTTAAACACAGAACACACACACACCACACCCCTGTGTCTGCAATAAAGGTTCTCTCTGCCCCTCCCTCTGGACTTCAGCATTATCTACCATCCCTTGACCTGAAAGGACCTATGATTACCTATTCTCTATGTGTACCAGACCTCTGCTTTGCCCACCGACTCTGCATCCTCTCTACCAGGCCTTGAACCTCAGACCGTCTCCTGACTACGATTCTTGCCTAGCCCTTTTGACACCACGCTACCCCGCAAGGTACTGTCTGTCTATAACCCCTGAATTCACTGCATAATGGGCTTAATACAACCAGACTGGGACCCTACCAGCGCTGAGCTTGACAGGCGTACAGGTACGTCCCGCTGTCTTCAATGGGCTGCCTCGGCCCCTCCCCGCATCCTGAGCATCGGCTGCAGGACGGGCCACAATCTACGGCTTGTGACGGCACCTGTCGGTGAGGTATAACTGTACTTGTCGACGTTAAGCCACCCCCAATGGGTGACACCAGCCCATCGTTAAGAGGTTAAGGGATACTCTAGGCATTGTGACAATTTTAGTGGTCACAGTTACCTGAGTGTCCTCACCCCTCTTCCAGATAGAGAGGGGATCTGAAAGGGCTAATTCAGCCCTTTGAGTGCGGGGATTAGCTATGCCCAGAAGCTGAGATCAGCACGTCCTGATTTTAGCTTCCTCAGGACTGGTACTCTTGGGACTCTCCTACAGTCAATGGCTCTCAATGTGCTCACATTGAGCATGGTTGAATTTGCTGGATGCTCGATCAATTGTCCAGCCTCCTGCTGGTCACGTGAAAGCAGCATCTTGACAGTCATTCTTGACAGCATTTTGCCAGAGGGGGCAAGAGGATTAATGTTTAACCTTCCATTTCCCACCCTCCCATGTTTTAACCCCAGGGAATCCCTTTTATTCTCTCATCTCCAGGTTCCCAAACTTCTCTCTGATATAAACCACCTCAATAGCTCTTTGCTTCAGCTATTGCTACTGTTTCTCTGACCACCAGCTTCTCACTTCCCCCACTCCCTTTTGTCTCATGTCCCTTTAATTCCATAGATTTTAATCTCACAGATCATCTAGCAGAGCAGTTGTATAAAGGGCTGTAAATGCTAGGTTTTTTTACCATTAGCAAGGCTCTCTGGTCCTTCGGTACCATTATGTCTTGTCTCTACTTTCCAATTGTAAAGCATAGTGGAATATTTTGGCACAATATAACATGATATATAATATAACACAATAATGTAATGGAATGTAGACTAATTCAGATGCATTGAAGACAATTTGCCTTTGTTTTGTCCAAGCCAGTGTTGTCAAGTGTAACTCGGGTATCACAGCCAAATTAAACCAGTTGGCTGCAAGTCAGCATTTAGTGAATAGATCCCTATGCGTTTTCAGTCCATAAATTAAAACCATCAATTTGTGGATTTATCAACAAACCGTTTAATCGGTTTGTTATTCAAATAGCAACTATGCTGGTGGTTCCGGCACTAAAATAGGTTTACCTAGGCATTTGCCTTGTGTGTCAGCTAATAAAGGGTACCAGTCTGAACCCAACCCTACATAGCAAAGATATTGGCTCATAAGGTCATATGGTAAAGAAACACAATGGAGTAAGCGGCTCCATTGCATTGATAATATGGTTGACCACATCATGAATATTGGAAGAGGGACACAAGTAAAGATCATAGACATGACACACTACTAATATGGAGAACCCTGCTATTACAGGAGCATTCACAGGTCCTAGCTAGGTGAAAGAAGCCCTCTTCAGGGGTAGTGTGTGGATACGTGACTGTGTTGATGTGTGAGTATATGGATTTGTCTCTGGCATGGTATGTGGGATGTGTGGGCTCTGTGATGCACTCATACTCACCGTGCATTGCAGTGAGTTTTATTGCTGTGGAGCTCTGGGATACATGCATCACATTACTGGGAGTTCCATTGCTGTGGCACTCTGACCACCCTGACCATTCAAGGATCGGAGGGTCTAGAAGTCTAATAGGATTCCCACCACGGTTGTGAAGGGTGAGCGGGACAGCGACTGTGACATTACCTTTCAGCATTCACATCTCCCTCTCAATGACTCAGCCGGAATAAGGGTTTTTCCGTTTCAAGGATGGCCATATGTTAAAAATTAATGCCATAAATGCAGCCAATGCTAAGCCTTGCAAGCTGCATGTCAGCAAAACATTGTTGTTTCCTTAATAAATTTACCACATATTGACAACTATAGGTACCGGCTGGGTGGAGTAGAGGTTACATCACTGCCCTACAACCGTGGAGAGAGACTGTGGAGACATAGGTTCAATCCCGGCAGGAGCACCTCTCCAGTAAGTGTCCTTGGGCAAGACACCCAACGGTACATACTCGTCAACCAGGACAAGGGCCGTTGCTAGACTATTTTGCGTCCTAGGCAAGACCAGCTACTTGTGGCCCCCTAGAAAAAATTGTCAACTGTTGAAGTGCAGGTGGAAACACACACACACCGTGCGCACAGGGGGACACACATACTGCGGGGGAGACAGGACACTGCACAGGGGGCCGCACACAGTCGTTCGGTGCCCATCTTACCCCTCCCTCCGCTGGTCAGGCCCGAGATCGGTCTGTGCCTCTTTCTTTCCTCTGTCTCTTTCATTCTTTCCTCTGCCCTCTGTGCCTCTTTTTTTCTTCTACCCTCTGTGACGCTTTCACCTTTTCTTTCATCTGCCGCTTTCTTACTTTCATCTGCCTCTTTTTTTTCTGTTCCTCTGTGCCTCTTTTTTCTTTCTCTTTCTTTCGTGCTTTTTTTCTTTCTTTCGCCTCCTTTTTTTTCTTTCATTTGGCTCTTTTGGTGCCCGCACGTCATCTGATGGCACCATAAGACACCCACCTTCTGCACCGCTAGAGGGGGTCCGCTTTACGAGCCACCACTCCCGGCTACACAAGCAAACAATGAGGAAGGGGTACAATAATGGGACATGGGTTGGGACCGGCTGTGCCCCTAGGTAGCAGTGCGCCCTAGGCGTTTGCCTAGCTTGCCTAGTGGAAGCACCGGCCCTGACCAGGACATACTTGAAAACGAGAGAAATCTCAATGTATACTTCCTGTTAAAATCCTTTCTCAAAACAAAAAACTGGTCGGGCTTGGATAACCTGTGTGCTAGTGGTTCACCAAAAAATATCAAATACCAGTTACACAGACACAACAAGTGTATTTTTCTTTTCTAATTTAAATTAGATATAGAGACACCTAGAAGTTTGCCTGTGTTCAGTAGTGTAATTTCTTCTCTGACCCAACATAAATTAAAACTGCACCTTTTTCTGGATTTGTAATTTTCATTTATCTTTTGTGGGTGTAATACACATGTCAGGCACTGATGATACATTTGTAGAGGTGTCTACACCCACAGTGTATTATTAAGAACCTAACAAAATATATACATTAAACAAGAGTGGGATAATGTGTAGTTATAAAAATAATCACACAGTTACGTAAGTGAAATATTTCTAGTTCATAGTTAAAGTGCCTTTGGAAAAGTAAATATGTAATTATGACAGATCAGACTCATATCATTTGAGAATTATTATCTTTAGAATGCATTCTAAAACTGTAGAAAATTATATAAAAGTGGAATGGATCTGATTTTATTAAATAAAGAAATAGTCACAGAAATACAACAAGAAATAATTCACAAACTATAAGGGTATTTAAAGGTATACATGACTGCATCTTCACCTATCAGCTGAAATATAATATTATTGTACCATCAGGAATTCAGATGATAAAAAGGCATTAGCAGAAAATAATTATTTTCGATATCATCACTTTGGCACATGATCAAACACACATAGTTTTTATAAGACAATTCTGACAACAATGTCTTACTCTTTCTTGTGAGCATTCTAACATTTGACCTTCTAAGCTTATCCTAACAATGTGGTTACTGTGAGGATAGCTATGTATGTCATGTCTTAACAGATTTATAGACCCAGTAGAAGATCTTGAAGGATGACACATTTTGACTCAACTTCACAGTAGCAGAATTTTGTAAAATTAATTAGATTTATTGTCGAATTTAAAGTTTGCTCCTTATGTTTTATAAATGACAGTAGGCATAGAAGGTGGATATTAGGTAGTTTAAATTTATTTGGTAAGGAAAAGATATTTACCAACAAGACCTATCTCTGAGTTATTACTAAGGAGATAACAGAGTGAAAACATTTTAAATATTAATACAATATAATATAATACAATTTAACACTTAGAGCTCAAATACAATCAATAACTGGTTCCAGATGCAGTACAATCGCAATTCAGTAGAAAAAAAACACATATTGAAAGAATGAAATATAGCAATATAGAAACCCTTACACTGCACATAAAGATGATCGATCGGATCACAGATTTCCTGATAACACATTATTGGACAAAGGGACTATTCAGCAGACGGCTTAGTCCACCTTCGCTTCTGGTTTGTTTCTTTGCTCCCTTCAGGGCTTGTTGTTTCCAAATAATTTGTTTTTATTTCAAGGCTGATTCGTAGCCATCAACAGGGTTGATTGCACAGTGTCCTGGAAGCCATTGACTGCACCCATTAAGTACTCAAGCCACCTCAATATCAGAAGCCATTATTCTTGAATCAAATTTAACCAAAATCACTTCCCTTTTCTCAAAATCTCAATTTGCAGGTAGTTTGCACCAATTCCATATGCATTGAAAATGTACATTAAATGTTTCAAGGAAGTGTATGTGATTCATACATCTTCAGGCTGTCTACCCCACATAGAAGATTGAAATTAGAGAATTCCTGAGGGATGGCTGTTGGGCGAGTCACTGCCTAGGTAAGACATCTGGCATCATGCAACAATCACCCTCATAGCCTACATTCTTCTAAGCATGCCAACACTTGCTCTTATGCAACCTTTAACAATTTGTATTCAATACATGTTGATAATTTCACTTGTATACCTGTATCATCATCAGCATTCCACACTGCAATATCACTTATCACCACTTACAATGGACATGAGAGCACATCTGTGATACATCACAGTAACCACAAAAAACACCATAAGCGCATTAGTGCAGGGATCTCAAAGCTAAATGCTTGGCACTATTGTCTGCAAAGCATAAGGCCGACCAATGTCAAAAATTTCAAACATCCCTAAATTCTCATTTAACTCTCTCCAGGTGAGGTATGGTACATATATAGATTCTTACTGCATACAATAGTCTCTCGTAATCCAAACCTTGCAGAGAGAGAACAATGCTGTCCACCTCAGAACATGAGCTAGTGTTGAGTGCATGTTTGGTTTACCAAAGACAGTTTTGTTTTTTTGGATTCCTTGGGATACGGTTGTATTCTCAGCTGATGATGGTAGATATGATAATTGCAAACTGACACCTACACAAACTGGCGCTGGGGTGTGTCTTCTCCTTGTATAATTCCTAAGAATAAAAGGGTTATTCAAAGAACACCGAATTGGCCAAGTAATTGCACTGAACAGTGAATTTCCCCGTACGGTGCAATTTTGTGGCCTTTCGGCTATACAAATAGCTGGCAATTTCCCCAAATATTGGCAAATTGGCAGCGAAATGCGGTGATCCCCATAGAGAAGTAATGGCTAGTCTATTTAGAGAACACCAAACAACAACGAAATGTTAGTGAAATACCCTGATTTTCGGTGGTTTCATTCGACAGGTTTAAGCAGGTGAATCCCATAGGTTTCAATGTAAAAATGCCCTGTTTTTCTTAAATATGTATTCAAACATTTATTCTTTTCATTTGCAGCAAAACGTCTTTACTTTTTAGAAAACAATTTAGGCATTTTTCGGCATAATTATTTTTTCAGTTTCCTTTTTTCTTTAAATGACAGGGGGGTTTCTGTAACAGACCTTTTTATTATTAGCAGTAGTGTATTTAGGTTTTGTGCTGCCCTAGGCCTGACTAAACTCGTGCACCCCCTAATTTAAATTTGACGCATCCCTTCCTGTCAAGGGCACACCTCTTCCTGGTTAATCCCCACCCTTCCTCTTTAAGCTCCACCTTTTCCTCTTTAGAACTCCGCCTTTTCCTCTCTTTATATTAAAAGTGGATACCAAGTGCCTACTTGTATATTTTGTATACCATTTCAAATGTATCTATTGAGATAAAGAAAATTATGAAATGTTTAAATTCAAGCATTTTTACAAAGAACAGCCACGCATGTCAAGTAAACGGGATCACAGCCGCTCTAATTGGTTGAACAATAAAATGTGCAGTGTGTATGAGCATATCACAGAACTGCACAGCAATAAAACTCACAGTAATGTGCAGTGTGTATGAGCGTATCCCAGAGCTCCAGGGCAATAAAACTCACAGTAATATGCAGTGTGTATCACAGAATCCACAGCAATAAAACTCCCAGCAATGCAATGTTTGGTGTGTGTCAGCGTATCAGAATCCACAGCAATAAAACTCCCAGCAATGCAATGTGCGGTGTGTGTATGAGTGCATCAGAATTCACAGCAATAAAACTCACAGCAATGCAATGTGTGGTGTGTGTCAGCGTATCAGAATCCACAGCAATAAAACTCCCAGCAATGCAATGTGTGGTGTGTGTCAGCGTATCAGAATCCACAGCAATAAAACTCCCAGCAATGCAATGTGCGGTGTGTGTATGAGTGCATCAGAATCCACTGCAGTAAAACTCCCATAAAACCGAGTGTATATGAGCACACAGCAATTATGCTGTGGAGCCATCTTGTCAGTAGTGGGGTGCCACTACCAGAGGGTGCACTGTAGCTTTGATTCCCTTCTCGGTGGGTGTTCAGTCCAGAATAGAGTCTGTGTTAACGAAAGGGCGGGCAGCTGCGCGCGTGCGTTTCACGTGGTTCAGCCAGTCATGTGGTACTGAGACTCAGAGAAATGGCAGTGAAATGCCCTGATGTTCGGTGGTTTCAATCAGCAGGTTTATTCAGGTGAACCCCATAGGTTTCAATGTTAAAAATATTCCCGTTTTTATGCAATATCTAATAAATCATTTATTATTTTAATCTGCAGTAAAAAGTCTTTACTTATTGATTTTTTTTAGTACCTTTTAGTCATTTTTCAAATTTTTTTGGGCAAAATTCCCCCCCCCTTTTTTTTAATAGCAGTTTTTCATTTTTCTATAACAGAACTTTTTATTATCAAGCATAGGATCTTATATGTGAATTCCAGACATTTTCGTTCAGTAGTTCTTTTGAAAACAGCAGGCCACGGGTTTGCGGTGGCAGCATTCAGCGGCCGACTCCATGCACTTTGGGGACCCTGCGGTGAATGGTGAATTCACTGCAGGGTGGGGAAATTTTATTCTCCTAAGTGCAGGGAACTACAGAACACCAAAAAGTTGGCGTCATTTCGGTGCTCTGTGAGTAACCCATTTAGTGGTGAGGTTTCTTGCTGCCCCCTGGAAAGTGAAATTGAAAGTGTAAATTAGTGAAATCTCAATGTATCCTTCCTGGTAAAATACTTTGCAAAAGTAAAAAAACAAACAAAAAATTTTTTTTTATTTTTTTTAGGGGTGGGGCCACCCAGTGCGGGCCGCCGCCCCCTGGAAAGTGCCGCCCTAGGCCTGGGCCTAGTCAGCCTAGGCCAAAATACACCAGTGATTATTAGTCATAGGACCTTATATATTATTTTCATGCAGTAGTTTTTTCTAAAACACCTTTTAAAAGTTGCAGTTTTTTTTAACCCTGTTCGGTGACTTGTCGGCTTTTTCCGGCAACTGGTCAGCGGTCTGTTAGGCAGGTTGTCCGCTTTTTTCGGCGGTCTGTTCGGCAGATGCATTCTGTGTTTTTTCGGATCGATTAAGTGGTTTTTCGATTTCTTCGACGGTTTTGCGATTTGGCGGTTTTGCGGCAGTTTTTTTGGATATGTTCGCTGAGTTTATTCACTGCACTTCGGAGACCATGTGGTGAATGCTGAATTCACAGCAGGGCCAGTGAATTGAACTTGCCAAAGTGCGGCGAACAGGAAAGCACTGAAATGACAGAGACCAGTGATGAACCTGTTGACATGAAAGGGACGATTATGTCAGAGACCATTTAGTCAAAGTTCTTTTCCAAGGTGAATAATCTCCATAATAATGTGCAAGGAAACATGTGCATGATTAGTTTGGTCCAAAATTGACACATGCTGATTGTTATGCAATAGAACTAAATTAACTCTCACCTTGCAGTCCTCTCCTCCTGTTTCCAACCCCAACCCTCCTAGATTGTGAGTTCCTACGGGAATAGGGCCCTCATCTCCTCCTGTAATGTTTGTCAAATGTTGTTCAATATATTGTATTGTAACCCTGTCTATACTGTGCCTATTGTACAGCGCTGCGGAATATGCTGGCGCTTTATAAATAAAGAATAATAATAATAAGAAGAACCTGTCTCCCTGATATAGTGTGAGATGTATAACATAAACATTTATGTAGTTAACCCTTTCATGCCACGGGGCGTACTATGCCGCCCTGCTGGCGTCCTAGGTTGTGTCCAGCCTCTAGGACTGTAGGAAGTGGACTTAATCCGAGTACATCATTTTTTTTTATACCTAATGGGCCATATTACATACTTGGTGCTAACTTAACCATAAAACATAGAAACATAGAAACATAGAAAAATGTCGGCAGATAAGAACCTTTCGGCCCATCTAGTCTGCCCAATTACATGGATACTTTACCTGGATTTATCTTTTGTTTAGGATAGCCTTATGCCTATCCCATGCTTGCTTAAATTCAATTACTGTTTTGGCCTCTACCACTTCAACTGGAAGACTGTTCCATGTATCCACCACCCTCTCAGTAAAATAATGCTTCCTGATGTTACTCATTAAGCCTTTCCTGGTAACTTTTCTCCTTCAAGCCGTACACCATTTTAGTAGCCCTTCTCTGAACTCTCTCTAAGATGTCTATATCCTTCTGGAGATACGGTCTCCAGTACTGTACACAGTACTCCAAGTGAGGTCTCACCAGTGCTCTGTACATTGGTATGAGCACTTCCCTTTACCTACTGCTAATACCTCTCCCTACACAACCAAGCATTCTGCTAGCATTTCCTGCTGCTCTATTACATTGACTACTTACCCTTAGATCCTCTGAAATAATGACCCCTAAATCCCTTTCCTCAGATGTTGAGGTTAGGACTGTATCAAATATTCTATATTCAGCCCTTGGGTTTTTACGTCCCAGGTGCATTATCTTGCACTTATCCACGTTAAAATTCAATTGCCACAGCTCCGACCATTTTTTTAGTTTACCTAAATCATTTGTCATTTGGCTGATCCCTCCAGGAACGTCAACCCTGTTGCAAATCTTTGTGTCATCAGCAAAAAGACATACTTTTCCATTAATACCTTCTGCAATATCACTAATAAAAATATTAAATAGAATGGGTCCAAGTACTGACCCCTGAGGTACCCCACTGCTAACAAGACCTTGCGCCGAATAAACTCCATTTACCACAACCCTCTGTTGCCTGTCACTCAGCCACTGCCTAATCCATTCAACAATATTGGAATCCAAGCTCAAAGATTGCAATTTATTGATAAGCCTTCTATGCGGAACAGTATCAAAAGCCTTACTGAAATCTAAATAAGCAATGTCTACTGCACCACCTGTGTCTATTATTTTTGTTACCCAATCAAAAAAATCAATAAGATTAGTTTGGCATGATCTCCCTGAGGTAAACCCATGTTGTTTCTGATCCTGTAATCTATGTGTTTTTAGATGTTCAACAATCCTTACCTTTAACATGGTTTCCATTAATTTCCCCACTACTGACGTAAGACTAACTGGCCTATAGTTCACAGATTCCTCCCTACTACCCTTCTTGTGAATGGGCACAACATTTGCTAATTTCCAGTCTTCTGGGACGACTCCCGTTAGCAAGGATTGGTTAAATAAATCTGTTAATGGTTTTGCTATTACATCACTGAGCTCTTTTAATAATTTAGGGTAGATCCCAACAGGCCCCATTGACTTATTTGTCTTTACTTTAGACAGCTGCTGTAGAACCTCTTCCTCTGTAAACTGATATGTAATTGTCTCGTTAGTGTTTCCTCCTAACTGAGGTCCCTTTCCTTCCTTTTCTTCTGCAAAGACTGAACAAAAATATTCATTGAGGCAGTCAGCGAGACTTTTATCCTCTTCTACATACCTTCCTTCCTTTGTTTTTAATCTAACTAATCCTTGTTTTACTTTTCTTTTCTCGTTTATGTATCTAAAATATGTTTTGTCCCCCTTTTTTACTGACTGAGCTATTTTCTCTTCTGCGTGTGCTTTGGAAGCCCTTATAAATTGATTTGCCTCTTTCTGCCTAATCTTATAGGTTTGCCTATCTTCTTCACTCTGAGTTGTTTTATAATTATTGAATGCTGTCTTTTTGTTCTTCACTATTTTGGCCACTTCTGCAGAGTACCACAGTGGTTTCTTCCCTTTTTTGTTTTTGCTAACAAGTTGAATGCAATTGCCTGTGGCCTTCAATAATGCTTCCTTTAAATAATCCCATTTCTCCTGGACTCCCTTTAAACTCCTCTAGTCTGATAATGACTCATTCACACAAAATCTCATTTTAGAAAAATCTGTTTTTTTAAAGTCTAAAACTTTTGTTTTTGTGCTGCATCCCTGTTCTTATATTAAACCATACTGACTGGTGATCACTAGATTCCAAATTTTCACCTACAACAACGTCCGACACCAAACCTCCATTTGTGAGTATTAAATCCAATATGGCCTCTTTACGGGTCGGCTCCTCAACTACTTGTGTTAGAGATAATCCCAGTAGGGAGTTTAGAATATTTGTACTCCTGGTGCACACAGCTGTTTTGGTTTTCCAGTTCACATCAGGAAGATTAAAGTCCCCCATGATAATAACTTCCCCCTTCATTGCCATTTTGGCTATTTCCTCAAGCAGCAGATTATCTAGCTCTTCTACTTGTCCAGGGGGTCTATAGATCACACCTACACGAGCTACTGTATGATTGCCAAATGTTAGCGTAACCCAAACTGACTCTATGTTCACCTCGCTCACTTTTATTTGGTTCGTTTTTTTATGTTGTTTTTCACATACAGGGCCACTCCTCTTCCTTTCCTACCTTCTCTGTCTTTTCTATATAAAGAGTACCCCGGTATTGTTATGTCCCAGTTATTTTTCTCACTGAACCATGTCTCAGTAACCGCAACTAAATCTACTTTTTCAGCTGCCATCATTGCCTCCAGTTCATTGATTTTATTGACTAAACTGCGAGCATTTATAGACACGACTCTGAGCTTGTCATTTTTTTCCCCGCATGTTGCTTGCACCCTCCGATTTAGTTTTGGGGGACAATCGGGCAGATTGTTTTTTACCCTTTTGTCCCCCCTCCTAGTTTAAATATTTCTTTGCGAAACCTTTGAACTTCTCACTGAGAACATATGTTCCCCTATGAGTAAGATGCAAACCATCTTTTTTATACAGTTCCTTTCTGCTCCAATTAGAGCTATCATGGGACACAAAGCCAAATCCTTGCTCTCGACACCATTCCCGAAGCCACAAATTAAATTCCCTATTGCGCATCTGCCTATCCTGAATGTTACGCACAGGCAAAACTTCAGAGAATGACACAGTGGACGCAATCTGCTGTATTTCACCTCCAAGAACACAAAAATCTTCCTTAATCTCAGAAACCTCATTGCTAGCCAAGTCATTTGTCCCTAGATGGACTAGAACATCCACTTCCCCTTGCTGCTTTGCTTGTTTGACAATATTGAGAATACGTCTCTTGTATCTGTTGTAAACTTACCAGAGCCATTATAGCCTATGGAGCTGTTAAGTTAACAACAGCTCTGGTTAAGTTAGCACCAACTTTGTAATATAGCTCAATGTGTTTTATTTTGTTATTGTATGTGAAATCTCCATGCTTCAATACCTGAGATATATCTTTTTGTACATTTTATTCTGCACTTACCACTATTTGACTTTTCCTATGTGTGCACTTGAATACACAAGTTTCAAGAGATTTTTACATTGATTTATTTGTATGACCATTGGTCATAGTGTTTGACTTATTTATCTTGCGCCGTATGGAGCCCCACTATTTTCTTTATATTGGTGAGTGTGTGTGTGTGTGTGTGTGTGTGTGTGAGAGAGTCAGTGGGTGAGTGTTTCAGTGAACGTGAGTGTGTCTTGCTTTCACAGTTGCAGAGATAGCGAATATTCAGTTACCCAGTCTGTAGTCCTGTGCTAGTTCGTGTGAAGTTTTGATGGGTGGAGAACTGGGCAGGAGGAGGTGGGGAATATACAGGAAGTGGGAGCTGAAGAAACACCCTTAGCTAAGGGGCGTGGCCAGAGAAAATAAAATGAGTTTAAAGCAAGAAAATAAACATGTTTTAAGCATTTTTAAAACGTTTATCAATTTATTCTAGATAAAAAAGTGTTTACATGTCAATTTAGAAAAAACATTTCTAGACATGCATGTCCCTTTAAGTACTGAGCTCTCGGGTACTGAGAGCCATTGGATTGGCTGAATCCCTGTGGTAATCACTGGTGTATTTTGGCCTAGGCCGACTAGGCCCAGGCCTAGGGCGGCACTTTCCAGGGGGCGGCGGCCCGCACTGGGTGGCCCCACCCCTAAAAAAAATAAAAAAAAATTTTTTGTTTGTTTTTTTACTTTTGCAAAGTATTTTACCAGGAAGGATACATTGAGATTTCACTAATTTACACTTTCAATTTCACTTTCCAGGGGGCAGCAAGAAACCTCACCACTAAATGGGTTACTCACAGAGCACCGAAATGACGCCAACTTTTTGGTGTTCTGTAGTTCCCTGCACTTAGGAGAATAAAATTTCCCCACCCTGCAGTGAATTCACCATTCACCGTAAGGTCCCCAAAGTGCATGGAGTCGGCCGCTGAATGCTGCCACCGCAAACCCGTGGCCTGCTGTTTTCAAAAGAACTACTGAACGAAAATGTCTGGAATTCACATATAAGATCCTATGCTTGATAATAAAAAGTTCTGTTATAGAAAAATGAAAAAACTGCTATTAAAAAAAAGGGGGGGGAATTTTGCCCAAAAAAATTTGAAAAATGACTAAAAGGTACTAAAAAAAATCAATAAGTAAAGACTTTTTACTGCAGATTAAAATAATAAATGATTTATTAGATATTGCATAAAAACGGGAATATTTTTAACATTGAAACCTATGGGGTTCACCTGAATAAACCTGCTGATTGAAACCACCGAACATCAGGGCATTTCACTGCCATTTCTCTGAGTCTCAGTACCACATGACTGGCCTGAACCACGTGAAACGCACGTGCGCAGCTGCCCGCCCTTTCGTTAACACAGACTCTATTCTGGACTGAACACCCACCGAGAAGGGAATCAAAGCTACAGTGCACCCTCTGGTAGTGGCACCCCACTACTGACAAGATGGCTCCACAGCATAATTGCTGTGTGCTCATATACACTCGGTTTCTGGGAGTTTTACTGCAGTGGATTCTGATGCACTCATACACACCGCACATTGCATTGCTGGGAGTTTTATTGCTGTGGATTCTGATACGCTGACACACACACACCACACAGCATTGCTGTGAGTTTTATTGCTGTGAATTCTGATGCACTCATACACACCGCACATTGCATTGCTGGGAGTTTTATTGCTGTGGATTCTGATACGCTGACACACACCAAACATTGCATTGCTGGGAGTTTTATTGCTGTGGATTCTGTGATACACACTGCATATTACTGTGAGTTTTATTGCCCTGGAGCTCTGGGATACGCTCATACACACTGCACATTACTGTGAGTTTTATTGCTGTGCAGTTCTGTGATATGCTCATACACACTGCACATTTCTGTGGGTTTTATTGCTGTGCAGCTCTGATATGCTCATACTCAGTGCCCATTTCTGTGGATTTTATTGCTGTGCAGCTCTGTGATACGCTCATATGCAGTGCAAGTTTCTGTGGATTTTATTGTTCAACCAATTAGAGCGGCTGTGATCCCGTTTACTTGACATGCGTGGCTGTTCTTTGTAAAAATGCTTGAATTTAAACATTTCATAATTTTCTTTATCTCAATAGATACATTTGAAATGGTATACAAAATATACAAGTAGGCACTTGGTATCCACTTTTAATATAAAGAGAGGAAAAGGCGGAGTTCTAAAGAGGAAAAGGTGGAGCTTAAAGAGGAAGGGTGGGGATTAACCAGGAAGAGGTGTGCCCTTGACAGGAAGGGGTGCGTCAAATTTAAATTAGGGGGTGCACGAGTTTAGTCAGGCCTAGGGCAGCACAAAACCTAAATACACTACTGGTGGTAATGTGACATTCTGCAACTTACAGGAAGTGATAGCATGTCTCCTCTGGACCAGTGCTGAGTGAGCTACAGTTGTGTTCAAAATTATTCAACCCCCACTGAAATTGAGTGTTTTGGCCAGTTTGACATTGATTTTGATCATTCAGTCATCTTGCTTACAATTAAATCAAAGAGGCACGTGTAGGTCAGACAAATATAACATAACATTTATAATGTAATAACCACAAATATCTTTTCTGTGCTCACATCATTATCAGTTTTATTCAACCCCCAAGTGACATTCAATCTTAGTACTTAGTACAACATCCTTTTACAGTTATAACAGCTTTTAAACGTGAAGCATAGCTTGACACAAGTGTCTTGCAGCGATCTACGGGTATCTTCGCCCATTCGTCATGGGCAAAAGCCTCCAGTTCAGTCACATTCTTAGGCTTGCGCACTGCAACTGCTTTCTTTAAGTCCCACCAGAGGTTCTCAATCGGATTTAAGTCAGGTGACTGCGATGGCCACTCAAAAATGTTCCAGCCTTTAATCTGCAACCATGCTCTAGTGGACTTGGAGGTATGCTTGGGATCATTGTCCTGTTGAAAGGTTCAACGTCTCCCAAGCCTCAGGTTTGTGATGGACTGCATCACATTGTCATCCAATATCTCCTGGTACTGAAGAGAATTCATGGTACCTTGCACACGCTGAAGCTTCCCTGTACCTGCAGAAGCAAAACAGCCCCAAAGCATGATTGACCCCCCCCATGCTTCACAGTAGGCAAGGTGTTCTTTTCTTCATAGGCCTTGTTCTTCCTCCTCCAAACATAGCGTTGATCCATGGGCCCAAACAGTTCTAATTTTGTTTCATCAGTCCACAGAACACTATCCCAAAACCTCTGTGGTTTGTCCACATGACTTTTGGCATACTGCAGTCGACTCTTCTTATTCTTTGGAGACAGCAAGGAGGTGCGCCTGGGAGTTCTGGCATGGAGGCCTTCATTACGCAGTGTGCGCCGTATTGTCTGAGCTGAAACTTCAGTACCCACATCTGACAAATCTTTTCTCAGTTCCTCAGCAGTCACACGGGGACTTTTCTCCACTCTACGCTTCAGGTAGCGCACAGCAGTCGAAGTCAGCATCTTCTTTCTGCCACGACCAGGTAGCGTTTCAACAGTGCCCTTTGCCTTGAATTTGCGAATGATGCTTCCTATGGTCTCTCTTGGTATGTTTAACATCTTTGCAATCTTCTTATAGCCATTGCCCTTCCTGTGAAGAGTAATCACCTCTTCTCTTGTCTTCCTGGACCATTCTCTTGACTTCACCATGTTTGTAACCACACCAGTAAATGTCTAGAAGGAGCTGAGTATTACAGTCATTTTAAAGCTGCCTAATTGGTGCTTATTATGCTTTATTGCTGCTCCGTGACATCCACAGGTGTTTTCAATACCTGATTGAAAACACTTGAATGAACCTCTGTTCTTCAGAGTGGTAGTCTTTAAGGGGTTGAATAATTGTGTCAATGAAGAATTCACAAAAGAAACATTTACTACTGTATTACAAAACCAATTGATGTCATTTTAGTTGCATATGGTTCTTTAAAAAGTCCTTGTAGGATTTCATTCTGAATACAATTACAAATGTACACTAAATTCCCTAAAACCCTTTACAGCATTGGGGGTTGAATAATTTTGAACACAACTGTATGTGCTGGATTCCAGGTGAATTTAAAACTAAAGTCTTAAAAATGAGAGTGGATGTGCAGAGGGGGTCAGGGATCTGTTTCTTTTAACCCTAAAGTATCCCTTTAAGTTTGTGACTACAAAATTTTTTTTATAACAAGGAGTTAAGTTAAATAAATGAAATACAAATAAAATAAAACAAAAACCTGACCATTGTCAATCATGAGAGATATTGCAACATGTCCATTGGACAACTATGGAAATCTCTTGTGTGATGGTGTAACTGACTTTTTTATTGTTGCAATGGATTTTATTTCTATATAAATCATTTGTGCTGGAGCCAGTTGCCTAATGGATAAATTGGAGCATATAAATTGGCATCTACCTTTCTCAATATGGTGGGTATAGTAATGTTTCGCAAAACATTAGTCTAACATAGCAATGCCAGAATAATAAAACAGAGTAATGAAACATAATTATAGAAGTGAGAAGCATATGTATGAACTCCCAAAGCTAAACTGGTGCCACAAAACGCATAGAGAATTGAAGTAAACTATAAATCGGAAATAAACACAATTGTATTCGAAATCTTCTTTTATTTGGCAAAAATATTACAAGATATGTTGTAAACCTGTAGGTTATAAGAACATTAATTAGGAGTGGTGAAAGTAAACACAATGCGGAAACATAAATTGCATAATAACCAGAGCCTGCATAAACCCCACACTGGTAATCTACAAAGCCATAAGGATTTCAACAAATGTTGTGATGTAACAGTTAATATATGCAAGAGCTCACTTGCACAAAGAATTCAGGGAGCAATACCTAATTATTACAACAATTATCTTATCATCCTGAAACATCGGAGAGTGAATGATGGCATTATTACCAGGGATTAATCTATCATTAACTATATTATTAATTTTATGATGCTAAGACCTCTGGAGGAGTGCTAGATTTAATCTGATTTATGTATTTCCTATTAGTCAACAGAATCTAAATACTACTTTATGAACACTGCCTTTCATTGTAGTGGCTAAAAATAACAGAATTGATCCAAAGCCAACAAATATTAAAAACTAAACTTAAAAAAACCATAAACTAAAATGTTTAAAGGCCAATATAAATACTTAAAGCGAGTTCAGTGTTTATAAAAAGTCCAAATCAGTCTTCTATTTCGGATCTCTGTTAAATTTATTAGATTCTCCTTTTGCTTTCGCTAAAATACATCCAAAAAAGGATAACAAATATGGTGCAAATCATCCTTTATATGGGAATAATAATATGCATGGAGAAATTATGGTTAATCCATTTACGTGTATATTACGGAGCCTATTGTAAGCCTGGCTCTGTAATATACGCTGGTGGATCCGTTAAGGTGATCCCCCTTTTTTAGGTTTGCCCCACTCTTGCTGTAGGGCCACTCCACTTCCCCTCAGAATATACATATTCCATACATGTATGTGCTGCTGTCCATATATATATATATATATATATATTTGGACACAGGCACAATTTTAGTTTTTGCAGGTATTTACCAAAACATATTCAAGCTATAGTTATATAATGGATATGGGCTGAAAGTGCACACTCTCAGGTTTAATTTGAGGGCATGCACATCCAAATTGGTGGAAGGGTTTAGAGTACCAGATATTTATTAGACATGTGCACAGCGTTTTTTTTTCGTTATGTTTCGTTTTGGATTTTTTTTGCCCCTTTTTTTCATTTTGGGTCATTTAAAAACAGGGGTTTTTTTTGGTTCAGGTTGTTTATTATTTTACTGCGATCTGATCCCCGGGTATCGTTTTTGGATCACTTTGTTTTCCGTTTTTATTAGTTATTTTGTTTTTCGGATCACTTCATTCTTAGCTTTTATGTGTAATTACGTGATTTCGGGCAATCCGTAATTTTCGATCCCTGGGTATCGTTTTCGGATCATTTAATTTTTGTTTTTTGTGTTATTACGTGACTTCTGGCGATTTTGTAATTTCGGACGGCATTTCGTTTTTCGGATCACTTTGTTTTACGTTTTTATGTGTTATTCCATATTTTGGGTTGATTTGGATTTTGTTTTTAAAGAGTTATTTAATTTTTTATTTATTATTTCTGAATGTGAAATAGATTACTACCAATAAAATGAAAATACCAGCCATCAACCGTTTATTTTATTTAACTGCAGCAAAAGGTTTCTTTCTTTACTTATTTATTTTTAGGATTTTTCTGGTATTTTTGTTTGGGTGAAACTTTAAGTTTCCTAACATATTTTAAAGAAACGAGACTTATTTCCCCACAGGTTTCAATGTAAAAAAAAATCACGTTTTTATTAAATATTTCTTAAACCGTTTATTTTTTTTCACTTGCAGCAAAAAGTAATTTTGTTTATTTTTAAGGATTTTTTGGCATTTTTCGGGATTTTCAAGTGAAATTTTATGTCAGTGAAATGCCCTGTTGTTCGGTGATTCAGTTTGCCAGGTTTAAACAGTTGAACCCCATAGGTTTCAATGTAAAAAATATTCTGTTTATATTAATTTTTTATACAACCATTTATTTTTATCAGTTGCAGCAAAAAGCCATTTTGTTTATTTTTAAGGATTTTTTGGGGTGACATTTTATTGTCTCCAATTTATTTTAAAACAAGGCTTTTTTTCCGTTATGCAATCAATTGAATAGAGATACAATGTTTCAGTATCATGGTTAGTTCCATAGCTGTCCATAGTGCTCAAATGCTGATCTGAAACATAAGGGGTTATTCAGAGAGAGCCGATCTGGCCCCGAAATGACATCAAACAGGGAATTTCCCCATTCCGGGACATTTCATGGCCCTTCGGCTATTCAGAGAGCAGGCAGTTAGCAAAATTTTGGCAAACTGCCAGCAAGCACGGTGCCTGTTCGATGGCAGTGAGATCCCCCATAGAGAAGCAATGGTTAATCTATTCAGAGAACAATGAACAGCAGTGAAAAGTTGCTGAAGTGCCCTGTTGTTCGGGGTTTTCATTCGGCAGGTTTATTCAGGCGAATCCTATAAGTTTCAATGTTAAAAATATTCCCATTTTTATTCAATACTTAATAAACCATTTATTACTTTAATCTGCTGTAAAAAGTCTCTTTATTTATTGATTTTTTTTTAGAATCTTTTATAAATTCCAGGCATTTTCATTCAGTAGTTTTTTTGCAAACAGCGTTTCAATTTTGACACTGTCAAGCATATTGTTTTTTTTACCCTATTTTGCCCCAAAATGTCACCGTACAGGGAAATCCCCTGTTCGGTGACATTTCGGGGCTAGATAGGCTCTCTCTGAATAACCCCTTATGTTTCAGATTGACAGTTCAGCACTATGGACAGCTATGGAGCTAACCATGGTACTGAAACATTGGATTCCTATTCAATTCATTGCAGAACAGAAAAAAAGCCTGGTATTAAAATAAATTTGAAAAATGCCCAAAGAAATCCTTAAAAATAAATAAAATGGCTTTTTGCTACAAGTGAAAAAAATTAACGGTTTAAGAAATATTTAATAAGAACGCAAATATTTTTTTACATTGAAACCTATGGGGAAAAAGCCTTGTTTCTTTAAAATAAGTTAGGAAACCTAAACTTTCACCCAAAAAATCTCAAAGAATGCCAAAAAATAAACAAAAATGACTTTTTGCTGCAAAAAATAAGCGATTTAAAAATTATTTAATAAGAACAGGGATTTTTTAACATTGAAACCTTTTAGTTTTGGAACATTTTGTTCTGTTTTGGGTAATTTTTGTTTCATTTGTTATCGTTTCAGATCATTTCTGATCCGATTTGTATCGTTTCAGACCCTTTTGGATTATCTTGCCTTCCAATATTTAGTTTAGTTGTTTTTGTTGTGTTACTGCCATTTGTAATGTCGAACGACCGCTACTTTTTTTTTCGGTTCTGAAAAACGTAATAATGAAAATGAAAGTCTCGGACAAAATTAATTTGGAACTAAACGAAATACACATGTCTAATATTTGTCCAAGACAATACAAGAAGAGTGTATTAAGAGTGTATACCGGCTGATTGGAGTAGAGGTAACATCACTGCTCTGCATAGAGAGAGCCTGTGGAGACATGGGTTTCATCCCAGCAGGAGCACCTCTCCAGTAAGTGTCCTTGGGCTAGACACCTAATGGTACATACTCGCCACCCAGGACATACTTGAAAATTAGAGAAATCTCAATGTATCCTTCCTGGTAAAATCCTTTCTTAAAAAAAAATTGGTCTTTCGTCTCACTGTACACCAGAATCTTCAACACCTCTATTTTAGGGAAAAGAGCAACATCTGTATCAAGATATTTACATTAGCAAAGCCTTCTGTAACATGCACCCACTTAGGCAATGACAGTACATGGATACCATCCTTGAGATTAGTTATGGGACTGACCAGGAATTTGGTGTCACTTACAGCAAATATCCACTGCATGATGTATGGATAGTTTAAATACAATTAAGAGGACTCTGTCATCCATTTCTCTGAGAAAATTGATCAGCAAATACATAAATTTAAAAAAAAGAAAAAATTTAATTTGTTCCTGCTCTCAATCTGACAGACACATTGAAAGTAATGACACGGCATTGCTCAAGGTACCATCCTGTAAAAAAACCTGTTATCACATGAATAATAAGGTGTGATAAATAAGTAAGAATGATTACATACCATATAAAACTGCATTTATGCACATCGTTTCATTAGCACAAGGTATAGATGAAATTATTAGCACAATAAATTTTGCTATACAGTTTATGACTACGTGTATTTAATTTACTCTTAAAATGCAAAATTATTAAAGAAAAAGAATAAGATGTGTGATTGAAGTCAACTTGCAAAATTTTCATCACTCGTGGTTATACTTTTCAATAGAAATACCGGCTTCTGTGATTCAAGTTTAAAGGTATGCCAATTTCTGAAAATATATCTGATGTTGAAAGGTGTTGATAAATGTTGCTACAAGCATCCAATGAGCAATTTAAGTATTGTTCCAGCTCTTACCATATGGAGATTGTATGTGGTGTGTTTTATAAACTGGAAATGCGAGGCTTACTGTAAATCCCGTAAATGTGAGTTATACTGTAAAGCCCGGAGATGCGAGTCATACTCTAAATCCCTGACTTTAGCGTTTTAATGTAACCGTAAAAAAATTAAGTACAGACTTGAGGGTAGTAAAGAGAACAGTGAAATATTAAAGTAAAAACTTGTGGGTTGTAAATATATCTGTAAAATGTTAAAGTATGGACTTATGCGTCCTAACTATAACGCACAAGTCTGTAAATTAGTTATTTAGTTATAGTTAGCAAGTGAGCAAGTTTGTCATAGAACATTTAGTTATATTTACATACTGCAAGTCTCTACTTTAATGTTTCTTCTGTTGGAGTAAAAAAAGCACATGTTCGGGATTTACAGTAAGACCGCATTTATGTTGTTTACAGTATAACACACATGGATGGGTTTTACAGTAAGATTCACATTTACAGAATTTAAGATCAAAATGCACATGTCCGGGATTTAAGATCAAAATGCACAAGTCTGGGATTTAGAGTAAGACTGTGAAACACAGAAAGCACATCTGTGCACACAAATTCACACTCTGATTTTTAGGCTTTTTACAAACCTAGGGCCTGATCACAACTTGGATGTTAAAGGCAACACGCAAATGGAAAACTTTTTCTTCTGCCGGTTTTCATTTGGAGCTCATTTTTAATGTCCATATCATGACCGAGCCACTTTGCCAGCAGCTCAAGTCCAAATACTTTCCAGCCACAGGGAGATAATACTGTGGCGCTTAACGCCCCTGGTGTTATCAGCTCCAGGTGCCCAGACAACTCCATGGAGACAGACGTGTTCTCGCGAGATTAAGATCTGGACATGGTGGCGGAGTGATACGCAGAGGAACACTGCCCATGAAGTGAGTAAGATTAATCGTTCAGCTCCCACCATCGAGGTATCTGATGTGAGTATAGGATTTTTAGGTGGGTTTAGATTTGAGTGTTAAGTGATTGCGCTTCAGCACAATCATATAACACCAGTGTCTGAAAAAGGTAATTGAAACCTGAATAACAACAGAAGTAGATGGGAACGAGCTGGTTGGACTAGCTCTTTCTCCGTGTGCTGGGGGCACATTTACGTCTCCCATACAAAATATAGGAGATTGTAATTTATAGTAACCTGGCGCTATAAATAAGATGCTGTAAAATGAAGCATAGCACTCGAGCCGTGCACTGAAGGGCTCAAGCGCTGTTCATAGGTTCCAGGGCGTGATCAGGTCCCTGATATTTTTACAGAACAAGAAGATTTTTGTAAGTCACCTCAGGCTGAATTTTTTTTCATTTGAATCAGTTGATATTTTGAAAGACATATCATCCACAAGCAGACAATATTTTTTTCAATAAATCAGCATAAATCGAGTTCTAAGACCCCAATTATCATTTTTAGCTGGAAAGGGTTCACAATGAAATAAAATATTGTTCAAACAACTTTGCTCCAGATGGAGCCCAGTTGCATGGCTCTTAGTGCTACCAGACAGAAGAAAAATAGATGTAAGATAAAAAGTACTCAATCAAACCATCCTTACTGTACAAAGCCTTTGTACCCTTTAACAATCGTGTATGTTTCTCAGAACAAAATGCTGACTGAATAGCATTAATGAGACAGTAATGAAAATTGGAATACTGTAATTGAATAACATTTTTAGACCATAATTTTCCTGTTGGCTAAAGAAGCTGGAGTTGGGAAAAATCCTTTGTAGCTCTGTATCACTCCCCAGTTGGTAAGTAGAAAGCTATTATGGTTGTGATTTACTAATGAATGATGCAACTATACAAGTAACCAGTAAGACATCACTGTCAAAGAACACGACTCATTGTATTATGCACTCCATTTTTTAACATTATGCAATCCACTGGATCAGTCTATATGAATGTGTGTTGTTTTGCTTAAAAATAGACAATAGGAGATGTGTGAGTTCAACATGTGTCAGCACTGATTCATTTTCTAAAACCCCCATAGCATAAAGAGTGATTGGGGATCACTGGCAAATCAAAGGTTGTGATCAGATAAAAAGATGTGATGATGAAGTGTCGAGGGCTCAGGGTGAAATGGACTAATTCTTTGTGGACTTAAATCCTAAAATGCTTGCATGTACAGATCAAACATTATCACCAGAGGCTACGGATGAAATGATTTCCAGTTTCAAAGAAAACCACTTTAAACAAGTTTCCCAGACCCACACAGCAACACTGCATTTTGTCTTAGTGGAAAAAAAAATGTTCCCCCAGTGAGTAATGCGTTTGTCATCATGAGTGATCATCAGACCTTTTGAAGGGATCAGTTCTTGGAATGATTTTTATTCTATGGGGAGAAGCGGGTGTTATTTATACCCGAAAATAACATTTTCCACAGAAGAAGAATATACTTAACAAATCACATACTATTAAATTACACTGGTTGCTAAGGTTTTTGTTCCCCCCCCCTCTTCTTTATTGCAGTCATGCGAGTGTTACAATGCATTACATGCCCCCCTGGTTGCTATTGAGGTCTATATATATCTCATTTGATACAATATTGACATTGTATGATTGAAGGATACAGAATAAAGAAGTTGTGGCATTTTGCATGAATGCAATTCAAATTTTCATGGTTTTTGCTTGTTTTCATTCTTAAACAATATAATTTCTTGAAGAAAATAGAACTTAAATAATTTTACCCATGAGCATTCCAGTTTTTTTGTGGTAAACCAATAACCATGGAGTGGTTTGCCACGTTCAAACTTTTCCATTTCTTAAATTCATTGATACTATTGATTTTTTTGTGGATCCCTCTCACACAGCATTGTTTTTATTGGTGGCCAATATCAAGTACAATTTAAAGAAAGAAAATATTCATTATAAAGAATGTTTACAGTACATAGTGTCCATTTATTTTATTTGTAGCCTGCAAAGTAATGTTTATTTTCACTCTTTTGCATGCCAGTTACTTATCTTTTACTATAGACAAGAATGCTCACTTTGTGTCAATAAATCAGAAAAATGTTTTGTTTCCAGTATATGTATTTACTTTATAAAACTAGGTAAATGCAATATAATAAAACACAAAGGGCAATATTAGAATCTTAACGCTAACGTTTGCACTCAGCTATGTGAGCGTTAACATTAGATTAAGTGGCCCTAGCGTGGCCTGCCCATATTACAATCCCAACGCTAACGAATTAAAAACCCGTTAGCGCATTGAAGATTGTGCTCGCTTGCTCGAGCTTACTGTACTTTGTCCTCCCTATACTTAACATGGGGAGCACAAAGAATAAGCATGGAGTAATTAGCGTTAGGAGTTCAAACGCTAATTTTATATCAAGTCAGCAGGCTTCATATTTTGCAATCTCTTCTCTTTACTAAATCACAGCAGCAAAGAGAGTTTTACATAGCAACAGTAAAAACCAATAAACAAATAGCATTCCCACAAGAGAGCAGTAAGTCCCTCCCACAGCCTCTTCTCTTTGCTGCTGACGACCAGGTGAGACATTTTTGAAACAGCTCCTGGTTGTCAGGCCTAGTTTAATTGTATTTTACTGTATTTTCGATTGATCTTTCTGTAATTTTATTATGTTTTTTCTACTGTATTACTGTGGATTTAATCTGTTTTCCTCCATAGGTTCGCCCCTGCTGTGCGGGCACTCTCCTGCCTGCAGGTTGACCTTTGCCATCTGCTTGTGGTCTCCCGACGGGACGAGCGTTTTACACCTCTGACCGTCGGGTGACTATCGGCGATGTTTTGCCACGTTTTTAGAGTATTTTTCTGCACTTAATTACCCGTTGTGCGGCTTTCCCAGTTTTAACCGCGCGTGCAGTCTTTTCTCCTCAGAGCGTGGTGTTTTTACTGCGCTTGCACACCCTGGCGGCCATTTTGGGGGTTTTCCCATATGCGTTTGCCACCATTCGGAGCTCGCAACGCTGACAGGCGGCAGCACACTTCATGCGCCCTGAGAAATAAACAGCCTCCGCTTCCCTGCAGGACCCCGCGGTTAACTCGGGTGAGCCCCGATATATTCGTATACACCAAGCGGCATTTTGTTATTACCAGCCCGCAACACATCGGGTGAGCCCCGATCACACAGCAATATATTGCGCTACTTTCGCGGATATATATATATATATATATATATATATATATATATATATTATATATTAAAGATCCGCAACGGGTGAGCCCCGTAACTCCCGATTTTTTTTTGATGGACCCTCCACAATTAAATCCCATCAATCAGGAGGAGCTTAAGGCCTGGCTCCTTACTGCTATTTCCGAGACCCTACCCATAGCCCTGGCAGCTTTACCTCCACTTCCACAGCCGGATCCTCCGATGCATTCTCGGGCCCAGTCCCTGGCTCAATCTGTGGACTCTCAGTCCGATCAGTCCGAAGCTGCCGCACCGTCACGCAAAAGACCCTGGAAGGGCCAGTCTGACTCCACAGGCAAGGGCAAGGGCCCGCTACAAAATCCTTTCGCATGTCTGCCCACCATGAAGGGGACGATATTTGCGACCTGGAGGATTACCGGGCTGATTACCCAGAGGAGGAAGGAGCAGAGACCGCCGGTGACCCGCCGGCTACTCCAAGCTCAACGGGTGAGCCCCGTTCTGATGCCATGGCCATTGTGCCTCTCTCTGCCGCGCCAGTACTGCCACGCTCCCTGGTGTCCTCGGATACCCCATTGTAGATCCTCGATGCTCGAGGAGTACCCTCTTTCGACCCGCGCACTACTACCCACCCCAGGTCTTTGGCCTAGCTCCCACCTGACCACGTAGCCGAGCTCCTATACTTTTGGCTACGCTGTCCCTTAGAAAAAGCAGACAGGGCACGTTTGCGCAAAATGCCCCTGCCTGACCTTGCCAGACAAGGTCTCTCTTACCTCGAAATTCAAGGATTTTGTCACCTTCATGGGTAAGGTTGGCAGGGATCCTCGTCGTGGTCTGGAACAGGGCCTCCGCGTCGCTCAGGACAAACTGCTAGACTTTTTGGCCCCCATTCCGTTATTTTCGTCATGGCGGACAAAGCATTAACTAACAATACTCCGCTAGACCCCCGCGATGGTCCGAGAATGGGCACAGCGTGGTCTCTGCCTTTTAGGTAACGCCAATGTTGGCATCGCTTCTGAACGCCGCAAGGCGGTGTTTTTTCGTTTTAATACAAAACTTACCAGCATGTGCACCAAGGAGTTGGGTCCTGCAGCTAAGGGGTTGCTGTTTGGGGATCTCTTCTTAAAAGAGCTAACTGTAAGGTTAAGGTCTATATGAACCTGCAGAAGGTCCAGTATAATATGAAAGGAGTCTTCCACCCAGACTCGTTTTTCCTCCAGGGCTGGCGCACAAAGAGGTCGGGTCGCCAGCAGATACAACAACTCCTATAGACCTCGCCTCACTACCAATCAGAGCACGGACGTGCAATATAGACCAAGCCCAATCCTCGGAGTTCCCGTCGGTCGCGGCTTCAACAGCCCTCGGCCCGAGTAACTGATAGACAGGGAGCTTCGTTCCATGCAGTTAAAAGGGGCCATCCTCCCCGCACTAGACCACCCACGCTTCATAACCCATGTGTTCCTACTACACAAAAAGTCTGGGAATCTCCGTCCGGTCATAAATTTGAAAGCCCTCAATGTCTTCGTGTCCTATTGCCACTTCAAGATGGAGGGAATACACCTGCTCAGGGACCTCCTCTGAGACGGCGACTGGTTCACAAGACTGGACCTCACAGATGCGTACCTTATGGTCTCGGTCAATCCTGCAATTTTACTGGCACCACGACCTCTGGCAGTTCACCTGCCTACCGTTATGCCTCAGCTCCGCACCATGGTGCTTCACAAAGCTCCTCAAACCGGTTATGGCCTTCATACGCGCTCAAGGCATCAGGACCATCATCTATCTGGACGAGATACTAATACTGGCTCAGGATCCCGTCCAGTCTTCCCGTCACACAGCCTTAGTGGTTACACTCCTGCAAGACCTCGGGTTCATCATCAACGTGGACAAGTCGGCACTTCGTCCAGCCCAAAAGGTCACCTTCCTGGGATTCGAAATAGACTCCACGTCTTGCCAACTACGTCTCCCTTCGCAAAAGCTTTGAACCATCAAGAAGACCCTACGGGGTGTCCTGACAGACACCCTCTGCCTCTGAGATCTGGCGAGAGTTGTAGGCCTACTCTCTTCCTCCATCCAAGCCACTTTCCCGGACCCATTGCACTATCGGGAGATGCAACGTCTGAAAACTACATACCTCTGCCTCAATCCCTCCTACGACCAGTTGGTCCCTATCACCCCGGAGGTTCGAGTGGAGCTCCTATGGTGGCTGCGACACATGGAAGCATGGAATGGGCGTACTTCGTACTGGAATCGGACGCCAGCCAATCGGGCTGGGGAGCGACCTGCAGGTCCGTGTCCACAGGAGGTGCATGGACGCCAGAGGAACGGCACCTTCACATCAACTGCTTGGAGCTCATCGCCGGCTCCTTTGCTGTCCTCAGTTTTACCCAAGACCTCAGGGACTGCTCTCTACTCCTCCAAATGGACAACATCTCCACGGTCCAATATGTCCACCGGCTAGGGGGCTCCTGTTCCAAGCTCCTGTTGGACCTTACGCTCTCCCTTTTCAACTACTGCCTGAAACGGAACATCTCCCTCACAGCGGAATATCTGCCCGGTTCATCAAACTATGTGGTGGGTTGGGTTTCAAGATACTGGAGAGACTCCAGCGACTGGAAATTGGACGATGCGACGTTCCAACACTTGTCGATGCTGAGAGGGCCTTTTTCATCTTGATCTGTTCGCTTCCCGCTTGAACCATCAGACGCAGGCCTACTTCAGCTGGCTTCCAGACCCGCAGGCGACAGCAGTGGACGCTTTCCTCCAACCATGGCCACCGTCGGGAGCCTACGCTTTTCCACCATTCCCGACGATCACACGCACGATCCAGGAAGTCCGCAGATGGAGGATTCAGATTCTCCTAATCACACCCCTTTGGCACGCTCAGCCCTGGTTTTCTCTGACGTTGGAACTTTCTTGTCTCCACCCGCTTCTGCTACCGTCCTTCCACTCAATTCTGCTGGACCCGCAAGGCAGGCCACACCCGTTGGTTTTGGAGGGCAACCTTCCCCTGGTGGCGTGGACGATTTCCAGGGACCCTGCATGCTGCCAGGCCTATCAGATGCAGCTCGATCCTTATTATGGGGATTCTGGGCTCCTGGCACAAGAAAGAGCTACCGTTACACCTGGAGAACTTGGTGTAGTTGGTGTGTGCAACAACAGGCTGATCCCGCTACAGCCCCTCTACCTCTAATACTTAATTTTTTAGCGGACCTTTCCACGACCGGAAAATCATACCGTACGGTTAATCTGTCCCGCTCGGCCATTTCGGCAGCTCACGCTCCCTTGGGTGGCGTTCCTGTGGGTTGGGACCCTTCCGTGTGTCGTCTCCTCCGAGGCATTCGGCTCGCTCGCCCGCCGGCCCCTAAGTATGCTCATTTCTGGGATGTTGTGCTGATGCTCGAGTTCCTGCGTAGCTGGCCAGATAATGATTCGCTATCCCTCCGTCAGCTCTCGGCTAAACTAACAGTCCTTTTAGGTTTAGTGTCCTTTCGACGTGTCTCAGATGTTAGGGCCTTCGATGCGCACGCTGCGGCTTTCTCCCCTGAGGGCGTAGTTTTCACACTTACCAGGCGTACTAAAACACTTTCTCCGGAGGTTTCCTATCCTTACTTTCCTTCCGATCCCCTATTGTGTGTTGCTCGTTGTGTTTCCACTTACCTCTCTCGTTTGCGTCCCTTGCGCTCCTCTCCTACTGGCCAACTTTTGGTCTCCTATGTCACCCCTTACAAACCTGTCTCTTCACCTACCCTCTCTAGATGGGTTCGCTGGCTACTCTCCCTTGCGGGCGTTGCTCCTCACTTTGGCGCGCACTCCGTGCGGGGCGCTGCGGCTTCCTCTGTTGCGGACGCCGGGGGTACTCTGTCTGATATACTGGCGGCTGCTGATTGGTCCAGGGCGGTTACGTTCCATACCTTCTATTTTCGCCCTCGTTCCCATGCATCTGGGGCTCTAGTGCAGCTTTAAAACTGCAAAATATGAATCCTCCTGACTTGATATAAAATTGTGGATTATTCCAGCCTTGGTGTTAGAATAATCTTAATTTTAATAAAGACAGGAGGCGAATATTTTTCCCTCCCGCCCATGCCCTGGTTGTTTACATTTACCGCATTTTCTACTGAATAAAAAAAAAAAAATAATAAATAAACACGACTTCAACGACTCTGTGTCCATCATTTATCTAATTGTTTTTCCCTCCATTAGTAGGATTCAATGTTTGCATGTCTAGTTAGTCTAGTCTAGGGCTAGTCTTCTCGACCTTGTTCATAGTGTTCTTGATAGCTCTTCGCTAGTGAGTTAGTTACCTGCTGATTGACAAGTTTCCATCACATGGTACTTTCACGTATCCTCTGTTTTCTCCTTAGCCTGTTTGGACTCCGTTGCTCCACTGGTCTGCAGTTCTGTGACTCGCCTGTTGAACTCCGGTTCCTCCTGTTCGGCCAGTTGATGTCAAGTTCACTTAGGTTTCTTCATCTTCAGTTGTTCCGGACTCTGTTTCATGGACATTCCTGCTCGTCCCACACGCAAGAAAAGAGGCTGTGGGAGGGACTTACTGCTCTCTTGTGGGAATGCTATTTGTTTATTGGTTTTTACTGTTGCTATGTAAAACTCTCTTTGCTGCTGTGATTTAGTAAAGAGAAGAGATTGCAAAATATTCGCCTCCTGTCTTTATTAAAATTAAGATTATTCTAACACCAAGGCTGGAATAATCCACAATTACTCACCGCTGTGGTTTACTGAACAGGTAACCACAGCTTGGAGCTGGTGCAGAAGCGGAATCAGTTAGCAGCAGCTGGAAATTCCCCAAAAATCAGATACTCATCTCTCATCCCGCGGTGAGAATGGCAGATTGATCCGTCTCTTCTGGCCACCGAGTGAGTGAGACTGGGGGGAAAAGTCCCCAGTCTACCTCTGAGATCACTCCGTGGACCTGCAGGATTTCACAAGAGGCGAGATCCTGTAGGTCATGTGACCCGGCAGTCGAAGCCTCATTGGAGTCCGTGACACTCACTGATACTCAATTCTCCAATGCGAACAATTACTCATCCTAGAAACTCAGCCCACAAAACTTCCACCAATGGAGTCATCGCCAACCTATATTCCCTACTGTCCCATCAGAGCATGCCTACTCCAGCCCCTGGATGAAAAAGATGATGTCAGTGTCACAAATCCAGCCTGAGCCATATGGGTGCAATGATAGAGGCTGGCACTCATCCCGGTCTGGTCCCTCCCTCCTCACCTTCTGCTCCTTGATTTCCCTATAGCCTGTCAGGTCTCTGACCACCTGACCTGGATAGTACTGGACATTTTCTTATTAAGCCAGTTTCTCCCATTCTGATGGGCTCTGCTATAAGGGTAATTTTGCTGCCTGTTATTTTGCCTTTCCCACTGCCTGTATTTGCCGCTGTTATTTTCCTTTTGTATATTTTGTTTGGTTTTCTCTGTTTGCCTTGTTTGTTTGTCCACCCAGTTGCCTTGTTCTTGTCATTTGTTTATGTTTTGGTTATTCCTATTTGGTTTTTCCCTTCCGTGTCTCAGGTTCGCGCCAGGATGGAGCCTTGGCGGAGCCTTAGGTTTAAGTTTATTTTCCCAAGCGCTAGGGGAGAGCAAAACAGGCAGACACAGGAAGCTGTATATGGTATAATAAGTGTATTCCAAAAAGGTAGGCACACAGCAACAGTCTTATACACAATAACAGAGCACTGGAAACAAATAGACAAGTCTCTCTGCACAAAGGTAGTGTCTTGAAGCACCAGGGATAGTGGGCTATGCAGTGTCCACCAAGTAGGAACCAGGAGCTCCTCGCAAAGTACCTTGAGAGCAGGATGGTGGAGCGATGCTTGGATGCAGATAGCCACAGGTGTGGACACAATACACCAGGGATAGTGGGCTAGGCAGTGTCCATCGCAGACAGGTTACACAGACCAGGAGCTCTTCGCAAAGGACTGGATGAAATGCAGGCAGATGAAGCAGGAACACTTGTAGACAATATCAATAACAGTACAGAGGATAATAGGGAATACAGACTCAGGGAGAGGCAGCTCACAGAACCTCACAGTAAGCAGGATGGGGAACACAATGAGAGAGCTTTGGAGGGAAGGGTGTGTCCAGGTTATATGCACATCACTCAGGAATGGGCACAGGAATTGACCCCTGAGAGGAATGCAGGCATAGAGCAACAGCAAGCTTCGTGGATACAGGCAGGCTCCTGGAGCTGGCATGACACTTTGTTCCTCTGTGGTTTGTTATTGTTTTACCATTGCTGTGCTGATCTTCCCGTGTACAAACCTTGGCTTGTCTGACTTCCCCCTCTGGTTCTGACTTTGGCTTGCTTTTGACTCTGTATATATTTTTTCCATTTGTGTTGCATTACCTAGCAACTCTATATCCTAACCTTACAACAGATACGGCCATCTAGGGACCAGTATTCAGATAAGGGTTCCCTTTGGTGTGCTTCTGGGTATTTTTGGCATTCCCCTTAACCCTCGTTTTGCCTATCTGGTCTGTGCGGAGTTTTGTCTGCTATTCAGCCACCTGCACTCCTGCCTTTTGGGCTCCTAGCCCCGTTTAAGGGCCCCATCTCGGCTTACACCGGGTGCCCCAGTGACAGTCAGGCTCCCATTCTCAGCAACCAAAAATGCTATAGTAGCAGTATCAAATAAATAACTACCGGTGTTAAACTAGGAAACGTCCTACGAAAACTTTAAACTGTGGTCTTCGTACCCATCTACACTAGGTCAGTAGATTGGAGGGAGTGTGGTGGAATTTTTTCCCCTTTAAATCTATTCTTTTAGTGCAGCAATATATTTGTATATGGGTGAATAACCGCAGCAAAACTCTCAGCCATATGTCTGTAAACGAGTAATTTTAAGCCACTATACAAGTCCCATCTAAACCACTCCGGTTGGTGGGCAACCTCCACCTGTTCACTGTCTACACCCGCGCTGTCACGACAACTACGCATGCACTATGAACGATGCAGGGTTAAGCCACTCACTATCTGCCTATCCTAGACCCAAATAATGACTATGCGGACAACAATCCCCTGCTGCACGCTTGCCTAGCTGTCCCAGCAACGCCTACGCTCGCGACACGCATGCAAACGTGATGAAATTGGCACCGGATTGAAACGCAGTATCCGATTAATCCCGACCCGGAGTACCGATTACGTTTCCCACAATCCCTGTACCCGCTTTCCTTATACTATGCGTCACACTGCCACCGCAGACCAGGGATTTCCCAGGATGCCTACCTGAACCAGAGCTGGTCTGCTACTCTGATTACGCACCCCACAATAGGAGAACAGTACAGCCACTGCACCCCAACTCAACTCACAGTTTGGTAGATAGACCCAGACGTACACAAAGGCAAATCTCTATGATAATCCAGTCCTTTAGGTAGCGTGGATCAAATATCAGGCAGAAACAGAGCTTAATAAATGTTATATTTAATTATGATATAAAAAATTATCACAGTGCATTTGTTACAGAAAAATGGATATGATAAATCAATTACACACAAAACATCAAATAAAAGAAAACGGATTAAAAACACAGACCCTTACTTACACGTCAATAAGCTAACCGGCCTCTGTGACCCCCGGGGGCTGGAGATTGGAGCATGGACAGATCATCACTTCGCGTGAACCCCCTTTGAAAAGCACCGCCACATGGCGTGTTTCAGAATATATAGAGTTTCCAGGTCATTCAAAAACAACAACCCATAAATGGTACAGCCCCTCCCCACTACATTTCCCAGCATTCCCCCTGTGGGCATGCTCAGTTCCCTTCGTCATTAACTTGATTCCCAAAGATTGTCTCTAGTGCATGGGATAGGCATAAGGCCATCTTAAACAAAAGATAAATCCAGGTAAAGTATCCATGTAATTGGGCAGCCTAGATGGGCCGAAAGGTTCTTATCTGCCGACATTTTTCTATGTTCTATGTTTCTAGTGATCAAAGGATATGATCACTTCTTTGAAATGCATGACCACTTACAAATTGGTGCCGCGACGTCTGCGAAAGGGCTCTTTCCATTTGCCCAAGGTGTGAAATGCTTGCACGAGACCAAGGAAATGCCATTAGACCACCTGGGAGTAATTTCCCCTCCTTAGCCTGCGGATCAAAGCAGACTCATTTCCCTGGTATTCTGCAAAAACCTGGGACATCCTTTCACCAGGCGGCTGTGGCAAATGGACACTTTTCAAATAGGGATAGCCATAGATATAAATATGCCTATATATATGTATATAAATACATAGACACAGGTAGATCCATATATACATATCGAGCTAGAGATCTAATCTGCCACACGCGCTGCCAACTCTTGCCTACAAGACTTCAAAGGCAGCTCCGGTCCTGTGGAATGAATCGCCTCGTCCTATCAAACTCTCCCCTAATCTTCAATCCTTCAAGAAATCCCTCAAAACCCATCTCTTCAGATTAGCGTGTAATATCACTAATGCAACTCATCCCTCTGCTCAACTATTCACACATAATTGAAGCTACTTCTATGGCCCCACTGTGAAGGAACCGTTCCCTTCCGTCTGTCCTGGCTCTCCAGACACCCCTTCGTTGCGGTCAGCCTGGCTACTGGGAGCGCTGTCCTCAGCGCCTCGAGCAGCTTGACCTGCCTGCTTCTGTTCCTCTGCCCTGGAGCCGTTAGGAATCTCCAGAAGGCCGCTCTCTGCCTTCTGAGGGTGATAGTGTATAGTGTAGCGTCGCTGAAATAAAGACACCAGGTGCGGCTGTATGCTTTAAAACAGGATCCTCTCTCTCTGAGCTCTGAGAGTTCTCTGACTTTTTAATGAACCAAACGCCACCATTTATGCTGAAGTCCAACAGTCATAATTTGCATACCCATACTAATTACATTAAGTCAGTTATTTACAATAAACATGGCACCCAGGAAAAGTTCATCACTTTCCGGGATACTCTGAATCATAATGACCTGAAACTAAAATTAACATTAAAAATACAGCCTGGGTCTCTAAACTTCCTTGATATCACCATCTATAAAGAATCAGTCACACACTGTACCTTCTACTACTGTCTATAGAAAATTTACATCCACAAATAATTTGCTTCACTGGGATAGTTACCATCTGAAGCCTTCGAAAGCTGAAATCTCAGTTGGGCACTATCCTCGTTTATGAAGAAACGGCTTGACTATGGAGGAATTTATCCATCAGGCAAATAATCTACATGCGAGAATCAGGGAGCAGGGCAACCCGCACAGAGTTCTGAAGAGAGTCTTCCATTGTGCTCTAGGTCAGGATCAACATTTATTCCTGCAGAAGAAACAGAATACGGAACGGGGAAATGATCAGACTCATTGGGACATATGATGGGGCTAATGATCAAAATTAGGATGTTTTTAAACACCTATTGGCCAGTCCTCCAGGCTGATGAGGACCTTGCCCCAATAATTTCCCTGATAGCCACCTTCACTACGAGGAGAGGCCAGTATGTGAAAGATCTAGTATGCCTTAGCCACTTGGCACCTATTAAGAGAGCTAAGGCACATCTGGTTGACACGGATTACACCAGCTACGCATAACTGCGGCAACTGCATGGCATGTAAGTATATACTCTGTCCATCTGATCACTTCCAGGACAGTCAGCATCACGCAACCCTAAACATTACACAGGCATACACGTGCAGGTCCGTAGGAGTTGTATATCTTCTGATCTGCTCCTGTGGCCTGCAGTATGTTGGAAAAACAAATAGACAGCTTAGGGTACGCATCCTTGAATATATACGATCATTGAAATACTTTGGGAAAAATCTATTTCCCACCACCTGAGAATGTAACATCAGAATACGTTTGATCAATTGTGCTTTATGGTCATCGAACAAGTAACAGTCGCGGACAGGGGAGGGGACCTCGACATACGGCTCCAACAAAGAGAGGCATATTAGATTTATAAACTGAAAACCCTCAACCCCAAGGCCTCAACGAAGGCTTTGGGCAATATTACAAAGCTGGAGCTAACTTAACCAGAACTGTTGTAAATTTAACAGCTCCATAGACTGTAATGGCTCTGGTAAGTTTACAACAGCTCTGGTTAAGTTAGCACCAGCTTTGTAATACTGCCCTTTATGTTTACGTCATTTCTGTAATATACATTCACCTTGTGATAGATCTATTTGTGTGATACATTCTGCCCACTTTATCCATTTGTGAAGTTTTAGTGGGAACTAGGCAGGATACACATGGAATCTGATTTACTGTCAGGACCGTGCAAGCTGGCAGATGAAGAACCCAAGAAGATACAGTGATACACAGGAGGCTCAATACGGGCAAACAGGGGTTTATTGCAAAGTCCAGGCAGCGTAATGGTAGGCAAATGGATATTGTATAACAGGAGCAGTCCAGGAATGGGGCTGACCAGAAGGTTATAAGAAGATAGAGATACAAAAGGAAGGGAGGAGCAAGACACGGGGAGACACAGAAGGCAAACACAGCAGGAGACTTACTGGGGACACGAGACAGGCGGAACAGGAAAAGGGTTGACTAGAATCTTGATATGCAGGACACCGGAGACTTGGTATGCAGGAGACTTGATATGCAGGAAACTTGGTATGGAGGACAAAGGAGACTTGGTGACCAAGGTACAGTGATACAGGAGGCAGGGGATCAAGGCAAGACTGGGAGGTAAGTATCTCAGGATCAAAAGGAACGGATTTCTTTGCTTGCTGGCTTGTAATACAATGCAGAAGCATTGAGGCTCAGGCATGGCTTCCTTTTCTTGCAGTCTGATAGCCTCAAGGAGGGCAGCTGTGGACAAGTCGGGTAGAGCAAAGCAGGAGTGGGATGTGGGATCTGAGTTGGTAAACCAGGCCATTCCAAAAAACTGGGCTGGACTTCTTGCAGGAAAAGTGTTGCCGAGGTTTCAGGTGCAGGCACAAGTCCGCACTGCGGCTGGGTTCCTGACATATACAAAGGGACTATCAAGCAACATATTTATTTAGTACTTCATTGGCCAATATGCAGGCTGATAACTTTTATTCAACCCTTTACATAGGGTGCACACATCTACCATACTCCTATGTTTTATGCCTTTTAATCTGTGGTCTACCGCACTGTGATGCCATGGCTGGGTAATATGGGTCAATCCCAGAATCGGCACTCTGGAACGAGTCACTTGGGGGCCGGTTCTTAACAGCAGCAGTCATGACAATTCATCTATTGACCACTATGCAGGTTAACAATAACTCCCAATTACATAGGGGGTACAGTTGATATGTGTGCCATATGCTTTATGTCTTTCACCCTGTGCTCCATCTCATTGTAATGCCAAGATTTAAATTCAGTTGGGGAATACGGGTTAATCCCAGAATCAGCGTTCCTGAATGAGTCCCTTAGAGGCTGATTTATTACAGTAGTGGTCATAGCAATTTATTACACGTCCACACTCTATTAACAAGGGACTAGCCACCATCAGGAGCCGGTCACTTTACCCTTGTGAACGAACAGCAGATCAGATGCTGTGGTGGAAGACGCACACACTGTCCACTGTAGGGCGTCTCATGTACGGCAGTCCGATGAGTTACAGGACTTTCCCACTTGACATCCATAGGCAGCACCATAGACTCTGATGCAAGAGGAATAGTTCATCTTCACACACGCCAGTGAAAGCGGATGCCCAGTCCGCAGAACGCATGCGCAGTTCATCATATGACGACATGCACTGTGACATGAGGGGTGGTACATGTGCTATGGACAGTTTAGTAACAAGATCGCTAGGTCAGCCTAAAACATCGCCGCCAGTTAACAGCCATGGCGAAATCCTTTCCCTCAAGCCAGTGCTCCTGCTCAGCTATGTGAGTTGCACGCCCCTCCTTTAGACTGGACACACACACACCCATCATAACATACCCCTGGGACCAGGTACACACCCATCCCCCAGGGCAGAATATTTAACCTAGGTCATCCCAGCCTCTCCTGCAGTGGCGTCACTATGGTTGGTGTCACCTGGTGCGGTAACTTATGGTGTCACCCCCCCGAGTTTTACCGATTTTTTTTAACTACTCTTACTCCTAAATCAGTACTCCCATATAACACTGAATGCTCATACACACAGCGCACATTACTGTGAGGTTTATTGCTGTGCAGCTCTCTCATATGCTCACACAAATTGTTGCCAACTGCCAGCAAGTACGATGCCTGTTCGAAGGCAGTGAAAGCACACATGGATATATATTGCCCCCAGCCGCTCTGGATATATTGCCCCCAGCAGCTCACCCATGGATATATATTGCCCCCAGCTCACATATGGATATATTGCCCCATTTCACAATTATATATTGCCCCCAGCAGCTCACCCATGGATATATTGCGCCTCAGCTCACATATGGATATATTGCGGCTCAGCTCACACATGGATATATTGCGCCTCAGCTCACACATGGATATATTGCGCCTCAGCTCACACATGGATATATTGCCCCAGACCAGCTCACACATGGATATAGCCCCAGCTCTCATGGATATGCCCCAAGCACACATGGATACTGCCCCCAGCACACATGGATACTGCCCCCAGCACACATGGATACTGCCCCCAGCACACATGGATACTGTCCCAGCTCCTCTCATGGATATGCCCCAGCAGCTCTCATGGATATGCCCCAGCAGCTCTCATGGATATACTGCCCCAGCTCCTCTCATGGATATTGCCCCAGCTCCTCTCATGGATATTGCCCCAGCTCCTCTCATGGATATTGCCCCAGCTCCTCTCATGGATATACTGCCCCAGCTCCTCTCATGGATATACTGCCCCAGCTCCTCTCATGGATATACTGCCCCAGCTGCTCTCATGGATATACTGTCCCAGCTCCTCTCATGGATATACTGCCCCAGCTGCTCTCATGGATTTTGCCCCAGCTCCTCTCATGGCTATGCCCTCAGCTCCTCTCATTGATATTGCCCCAGCTCATGGATATGCCCCAGCTCATGGATATGCCCCAGCTCATGGATATGCCCCAGCTCATGGATATTGCCCCAGCACATGGATACTGTGTGGCAGACTAGATCTATATTTCTATCTCTATATAAAGGTCTGCCTGTATATATGTGTTTATCTCCTCCATATAGAGTTATGTTCATATTTGTGTCTGACCATTTGGTAAGTTTATCCCTGGGTTCACAGCTGTAATGTAATCAATATGTTTAGCTTTCTCCCTTGGGGGGAGGATATAACACGTAGCTGTAAAAAGGGAATTTCTTTTGCACACTGACATAGAGATCACATCTTGGCAGCCAGGTCGGCCCCAAGAGATGGGCACGTGGTCTTCAAAGACAGGAAGCACATCCTTGATCTCGAAGGGGGGTCTGGAGGCAAGAGGGACACCTTTAGGCAATTAAAGATTAATTGACAAGCTTACTGAGTGCGACCGAGAATTGCACGCTGGGAAATGAAGTCCAGGACACTGGGCCACTTATGGGTGGGGGCTGGAAAGATCAGGAAGTTTATAAATTCGGAACACTGGCCATGTGCTTTGGCTGATCACTTGGGATTCCTTCTAAAGAGGACTGATTTGTCCATGCTCTACCTCCAGATCCCAGGAGGCACCGATGCCAGTTACTGAGTATTCCGTCGTAAGTAAGGCTCTGTGATTAACACCTTTTTCTTTATATTTTGCTGTGTATTGTATAAGTAATTGATTTATTCTAGTCATAAGTTTTTTTATGTAACCAAGCACTGTGATTCTATCATAAATAAACCAAAAAGTATTTAAGTTTTGACTCTGGCTGATGAAATTCACGCTAACTAAGAGATTGTGAGAATTGCTATTTGCCTTAAGCTCGGTTATATATAAGAAATTGCGTGTTGCGGTCGTCAGGAAACGGCAGGGAATTGTGGGATTCGTAGTCACTGTCATAGTCTAGGATAGTGCGGCTGCTAAGCCCTGCGTCTACTGTTGCGACGCGCATAGTGTCCGTGAGGACTGGTGGCAGCGTTACTAATACAATAAGAAAGTGAGTTCCAGGATTGTGAGAGACGTAGTTATTATGCGCTTCAGGAGAAGGCTTGTGCTGCGTTGCCATCCTGGGATCAGTATATCACGCTCTACGTGCCTGTTGTGAGAGGTAGTGTGGCCGGGACGGGTAGAGAAGTGCGCGTAATTGTCTGGGTCTAGGATAGACAGATAGTGCGTGGCTTAACCCGGCGTCTTTGCGCAGCAGCGCGCGTAGTTAAGTCGTGACATACTGCCCCAGCTCATGGATATGCCCCCAGCTCATGGATATGCCCCCAGCTCATGGATATGCCCCCAGCTCATAGATATTGCCCCAGCACATAGATATTGCCCCAGCACATAGATATGCCCCAGCTCATGGATACTGCCCCAGCTTATGGATAATGCCCCCATCTCATGGATAATGCCCCCAGCTCATGGACACTGCCCCAGCTCATGGACACTGCCCCAGCTCATGGACACTGCCCCCAGCTCATGGACACTGCCCCAGCTCATGGATTTGCCCCAGCTCATGGATATTGCCCCCAGCTCATGGATATATGCCCCAGCTCATGGATAATGCCCCCAGCTCATGGATACTGCCCCCAGCTCATGGATACTGCCCCCAGCTCATGTATATATGCCCCCAGCTCATGGATTTGCCCCCAGCTAATGGATTTGCCCCAGCTCATGAATATGAGCAAGGCCCCAGCAGCTCATGGATATTAATGGCCCCCCCAGCTCACCTCCTCCACTGCGTGTTCGCTCCCTCTGATCGTCTGGCGGCGTGCAGCTTGGGCGCTCGCCTGGGGGAGCCACGTGACCAGCCGTGATCGGCTGGTCACGTGTTTCCCCCGGGCGAGCGCCGAAGCTGCATGCTTCGGACACTCGCAGGGAACGAACACGCGGTGCAGGGTGAGACACCCGCCCTTAGGGTGATGGTGTCACCCTAAAGGCAGGTGTCACCTGGTGCGGGCCGCACCCCCGCCCCCACATAGCGACGCCCCTGCTCTCCTGTGACCTCCCGGGTGCTACAATACTTAAAACCAGAGACACTGTTTGCCTCTTTTCTCTCAGATTTCCCTGCTACACAGCATGATGCTAAACTAATGCTCCAGATGACGCTGGCGAACAGCAAAACACGTAGAGCTAAATGAAGAGATAAATAATTGATCCTTTGGCAATGAGCTACCCCCTAGGCACAGTGCAGCCACAGTTTGCTTTGGCACTTCTACAGCCTGTTGAGTGCTCACAATGGATCCAGGGCTGGATTAACATAGGGGCTATTGGAGCATCAGTGCCAGGCCATGCTCCTTAATAGGCCCAGAGAAAAGATAACTATGTCTGCATTGATGGGCATTTGGACCTCTGTATTTCTGACGCCATAGCTGCTACAGGCAGGGCCGGATTTGCACCTCAGGAGCCTGTAGGCACAGAAATGCGGAGCGCCCCAACTCCCCCCCAAACAAAAAAAAGAAACATGCCAAAAATTACATTTTAAAAAACTGAAATTGTTTTTCTCCGTGCTCAAATCAAAAGAAGAGGCAGAATCTGTTGCCTTAGTTGAATTAGTTACAGTTACAAGTATTTATAAAGCGTCAACAAATTCCTTAGCACTGTACAATGGGAGAAACAGAATAAGAAATATACATATATATTACACACACGGAACAGACGGAGGGAGGACCCTGCTCGAGAGCTTACAATCTAAGAGGAGAGGGGTGACACATTAGGTGAAGATGAATAGGGTATTTGAAGTAGTGGGTTGCATGAGGACTGAATGGGAAGATGGAGCAGGAAATGACAGTGGGGGATCATGGAGTGAGCTGATAGGCTTCTCTATAGTGTTGCGTTTTCAGAGACTTCTTGAAAGACTGGAGAGAAGGCTGAGTCTGATGTTGCAGGGGAGGGAGTTCCATAGAAAGGGTGCAGCTCCGGAGAAGTCCTGAAGGCGACAGTTGGGGGGTGTGGGTACGAGGAACTGATAGCATCAGATCATTGGCCGAGAGAAGTGGCGGGGATGGGATGTACCTGCTAATAAGGGAGGAGATGTAGGCAGGGGCGGTTATGGAGAGCTTTGTATGTGAGCACCAGTATAATGAATTGGATTCTAAAGGAAACAGGAAGCCAGTGTAGAGATTGACAGAGGTGAGGTGTGAGAGGTGCGGGAGGTGAGGTGGATGAGTCTGGCACAGGCATTCATAACAGACCGCAGAGGCAGAATCTGATATCTCTTAAGGCCAGAGAGAAGGAGGTTACAGTAGTCAAGGCGGGTGATAATAAGAGCTTGAATGAGCATTTTAGTAGAGTCTGGATTAAGAAAGGGACGGATGCGTGCAATGTTTTTTAGGTGGAAGTAGCAGGATTTAGTTAGAGACTGAATGTGAGGAGTAAAGGATAGATTGGAGTCCAAGAGGACCCTGAGGCAATGGAGCTTGAGAGGTAGAAGTAATGGTGGCACCATTCACCTGAAAAGAAATTGGCGCAGGAATGGAGGTTTTAGAGGGAGGGAAAATGAGAAGTTCAGTTTCAGAAAGGTTGAGCTTTAGGAAACGGGAGTCATCCAGTCGAAGACAGCCGATAGGCAGGCTGTAACACGGTCCAACACCGGAGGAGAGAGATCGGGAGAGGAAAGGTAGATTTGGGTGTCATCAGCATAGAGATGATATTGGAATCCATAGGAAGAGATGAAGTTGTCCAAAGAGGCGGTATAGATCGAGAAGAGTAGGGGACCCAGAACAGAGCCTAGAGGTACCCCAACTGAAAGAGGAACTTGTGGTGAAGAGACACCAGGGAAGGAGACACTGAAGGAGCGAAAAGAGAGACAGGAATAGGACCAGGAAAGAGCGATGTCACTGAGGCCAAGTTGACGCAGCGTGAGGAGCAGGAGAGGGAGATCACCAGTGTTGAATGCAGCGGAAAGGTCAAGAAGAATAAGGAGGGAGAAGTGACCTTTGGTTTCAGCGGCAGCTAAATCATTAGTCACCTTGGTCAGAGCAGTCTCAGTAGATTGTTGGGAGCGAAAGCTAGACTTGTGTGGATCGAGTAGAGAGAGTTAGCAGCAAGAAAACTGATGAGCTGGTTATAGACCAAACGTTCTAAGATTTTGGAGGCAAAGCGGAGCAGAGAGATGGGACAGTAGTTCAAGAGGGAGGTAGGATCAAGAGGTGGCTTTTTAGAATGGGGGTGATCAAAACACGTTTGAATACATAGGAGAATATTCTAGAGTAGAAGGAGAGGTTAAAAATATGAGTCAAAGCAAAAACAGTAACGGGTAGGACAGGCTGAATAAGGTGTGATGGTATGGGATCAAGTGGACAGGTGGTCGGGTAGGAGGACATAAGAAGTTCTGTTACATCCTCCTCCGAGACTGTAGAAAAGAAAGACCTAGTAGAAGAGGGGGCAGGGAGTGAGGGAGTCAGTGGGGTAGAATGGTTAAAGGAGGAAGCAGTGAATGCAGAAGCATTATTTATTTTATATGTAAAAACATATATTGCCTCTGCAGTAGAACCGAAAAAAAATATTTTGCATTTACTTTTTTCATTTTTTATTTTACACATAACATGGTCATGTTTGGTATCATAGTAAAGACTAGACTCTGACCTTTCCAATGACACCTCACTTAACCTTGTGTGGTGTACAATTCAGGGATGCAGGTTCCACTTCCAAAGTCCCCCTGTCCCTCCTCACTGCAGCTGCACGGTCTAGGTTTTGAATTAAACAATGCATTGCTTAACCAGATACACAGTTGCTTGCAGTATGGTAAATGAGGTGAGTTAGTGCAGCATCACTGTTCACTTTATAATTGTAAACTGAATAATAGTGCTGTGTTAGAAAGAAAATGAGAAAAATATTATTTTAAGATATTTTATTTTTACATAAATCTAACCTGGTTATATTTGGTATCACTGGAAAGGCTACAAGCTGACCTTTCCAATGATACCTCATATGTCCCTCTAGCCCTTAGGGTTCCAGAGATACAGTGGTCTTAATTATAGCAAATTGTAAAAATAAAAATATATATATACAGTCAGGTCCAGAAATATTGGGACATCGACACAATTCTAACATCTTTGGCTCTATACACCACCACAATGGAGTTGGAATGAAACAAACACAATGTGCTTTAACTGCAGACTGTCAGCTATTATTTGAGGGTATGTGCATACAACTCAGGTGAACGGTGTAGGACATTACATCAGTTTGCAGATGTGGCTCCCACTTGTTAAGGGACCAAATGTAATGGGACAATTGGCTTCTCAGCTGTTCCATGGCCAGGTGTGTGATATTCCCTCACTACCCCAATTACAATGTACAGATAAAAGGCCCAGAGTTAATTTCAAGTGTGCTATTTGTATTTGGAATCTGTTGCTGTCAACTCTAAAGATGAGATCCAAAGAGCTGTCACTATCAGTGAAGCAAGCCATCATTAGGCTGAAGAAACAAAACAAACCCATCAGAGAGATAGCAAGAACATTAGGTGTGGCCAAAACAACTGTTTGGAACATTCTCAAAAGGAAAGGAACGCACCGGTGAGCTCAGCAACACCAAAAGACCCGGGAGACCACGGAAAACAACTGTGGTGGATGACCGAAGAATTCTTTCCCTGGTGAAGAAAACACCCTTCACAACAGTTGGCCAGATCAAGAACACTCTCCAGGAGGTAGGTGTATGTGTGTCAATGTCAACAATCAAGAGAAGACTTCACCAGAGTGAATACAGAGGGTTCACCACAAGATGTAAACCATTGGTGAGCCTCAAAAACAGGAAGGCCAGATTAGAGTTTGCCAAACAACACCTAACAAAGCCTTCACAGTTCTGGAACAAGATCCTATGGACAGATGAGACCAAGATCAACTTGTACCAGAGTGATGGGAAGAGAAGAGTATGGAGAAGGAAAGGAACTGCTCATGATCCTAAGCATACCACCTCATCAGTGAAGCATGGTGGTGGTAGTGTCATGGCGTGGGCATGTATGGCTGCCAATGGAACTGGTTCTCTTGTATTTATTGATGGTGTGACTGTTGACAAAAGCAGCAGGAAGAATTCTGTAGTGTTTCGGGCAATATTATCTGCTCACATTCAGCCAAATGCTGCAGAACTCAATCAACGGCGCTTCACAGTACACATGGGCAATGACCCAAAGCATACTGCAAAAGCAACTAAAGAGTTTTTGAAGGGACAGAAGTGGAATGTTATGCAATGGCCAAGTCAATCACCTGACCTGAATCCCATTGAGCATGCATTTCACTTGAAGACAAAACTGAAGGGAAAATGCCCCAAGAACAAGCAGGAACTGAAGACAGTTGCAGTAGAGGCCTGGCAGAGCATCACCAGGGATGAAACCCAGCGTCTGGTGATGTCTATGCGTTCCAGACTTCAGGCTGTGATTGACTGCAAAGGATTTGCAATCAAGTATTAATGAAGGGAAAGTTTGAATTATGATTATTATTCTGTCCCATTACTTTTGGTCCCTTAACAAGTGTGAGGCACATCTGCAAACTGCTGTAAGTCCTACACCATTCCCCTGAGTTGGATGTACATACCCTCAAATTAAAGCTGACAGTCTGCAGTTAAAGCACATTGTGTCTGTTTCATTCCAACTCCATTGTGGTGGTGTATAGAGCCAAAGATGTTAGAATTGTGTCGATGTCCCAATATTTCTGGACCTGACTGTATATATTTTTATTTTTTTACACACAGAGCAAGGTGCCCCCTTGTGGCAGGCGCCTGTAGGCACATGCCTACTCTGCCTAATGGTAAATCCGGCCCTGGCTACAGGCTCATGTGATGTCGTGTCCGCTGCAAGGTGAGTGCGGGAATGAGCCCAATTGCGGTGACATTAATATACACATAGACAAAAGAATAAATTAAATGGGGATTTATTAGCATTACAGACTGAGTGAAGGGAAACTCCAGGAGAAAGGTTGACAGACGAGGAACAAAAGGAAATTAAGTAATACACAAGGGAAAACAACAGGATACAAATACAGGTTGCACGGCTGGATATTAGAATATTAAGAAAAACAACAACAGAGAGACTGAGAAAGGCAAGAAGGGAACAAATACAGGTTGCAGGGCTGAAGATTAAATACTAGGGACAGGGGTGCCATAAGGGCATTACGGCCCATGTTGCAGTAAGGGGCCCGGGGGGCCCCTCCGTCGGTGCAACTTTGGTAACTTTAGGCCGCAGGCATCGGAGGAGGTACACGCGTTTTGTACTATATGTAACATATACAAATAAATGGCTCCATACACATAGCCGCATATGGAGCCGTATATTTGCATTGCGTAAACACACGCAAAAGCAGAATAGAACCGAGCTGCGTCCCGGCAGCGTGTTCTTGCGTTTTAACGTGTGTATACGCGTGTGCGCACACGTACGTTACTAAGTTTAACCCCCCGGATGGTTTTCCCGAGTGTGGTTCGGGGTTAACTTTCAGTGCTGAAAGCGGTAACCCCAAGCCACACTCGGGCTGCATACATTACTTCTCCCTGCACTCCCTCGCTGATCCCCGCTGTCTCTGGCGATCGCGGACTTTTACTTCCTGGTTCCCTTCTCGCAAGTAGGAAACCGGGAAGTAAAACTCCACGGGGACCAACGAGGGAAGGCGCAGGGAGAAGTAATGTATGCAGCCCGAGTGTGGCTTGGGGTTACCGCTTTCAGCACTGAAAGTTAACCCCGAGCCACACTCGACCAGGGGGCCAGGGAAAATGGAATATTGCGTGTACACGTGTATACGCAATATTCGATTTAAAAACATTTTGTGTGTGAATGACGCCTTAGGCCGTTACACAGACACAGTGCCTGGCAGTTTCTATTGGCAGCAGCTGAAAGCGCAGCGTTCTTCTGCCACACGTGCTTCAATCAGGTGTCTGAGTGGGAGGGGGTCTGAAACCCAAACTGTCCGAGTAAAACCTGGACGGGTGGCAACCCTAGGCGGAGCCAATTTGTCACTCAGCTGGCTGTCCCTCGACCGGTGGTGCATTCAGTTCCTCAGCAGTTGCTGCATTGCTCCATTGCAGCAGTTGTTTGCTGCAATAGTCTCACTGAACGCTTTTGCTGTGAATGTTGAAGCAAAAGGGCGTTGGATTGCTTAATAAAAGGTGCTGTTTCTGCAATATCCACTGTTATCCATTTTAATACCACTTTAGTGTTAATGTTTACCGTGTTCCAATAACTATTTGGTGTTTTGATTCGCCAAAACTTCAAACTGAACATTTATTATTGGATTATTTGCTCCATGAAGGCGGCCATCTTTCCCACATCACGCTCAGCTACTCTGCAGCACCTCGCTACATGGCTGCAAGTGCTAAGCGCTGAATTGCAGCACAGCGTTCAGTGCCAAGTTTCGAACTTTGAGGAACTGAACGAGCCTGTTGTGAGCGGCTCCCAAAGTACTTCTTCCTGTGGCACTCAGAAGGTGTCCCCAGGTGTAATGAAGAGACCAGACACATTCCCAGCCTTTGTGCACAACAGGCCGGCTTCTCTTTATATCGGCCGGCATCCTCAGCTGCTGGATGTCTAGTGCTGCAGTCTGCCCTCTGACTGGCCCTGTAGTCCACCAGCCAAATGTGAAATGGCCAGTCTGGGCCTGCTCATGCTCCCTGAACCCCTCTTGCACAATTTGAGCCCAATGACTCCTGACATTGTCATCTTGGAATATGCCTGTGCCGCCATCAGGGATGAAAAAATCCACAGATGGGTAAACCTGATCATTCAGTATATTCAGGGAGCCAGCTGGCCTAAACATCCAATGGAAAGCTTGTATCCATTTTCTTAGTTAAGGCCAGGTAATAACTTTTATTGGCCAGGCAGCGAATATAGACATAGCCCTGACAGGTCAAGATTGCTAGTCATAATTTCATGTTCGTATTTATTTGATATTGCGTGGAGGAGGCAGAACACAGCATGCCTAGGGCAGCACCAACCCAATGACCCCACACCAAGCCCAGAAGTGGAGCCCACACCATGCCCAAATGTGAGCCGGTCCCAAGCCTCGCACAGCACTTTGTGTCTCTTGCAGGGATCTCCCTGTGAGATGCTGCTCCAGGCTGTGATTGTATCAGGGTGGCAACTAACCGATGCCCTAGTCTGATTGCTGGAGCCTGAATAATAAACACATGAGGGAGGCCATAACCCCTGCTGAGGTATTTGGTGAGCTCAGTTTACAGCCAGCTTAGGTGACCTCACGCTACCTCGGTCAGGCTGTGTCCTGAGATGGCACTAGAGCTGCACAGCACAGTAATGAGGCCTGCGTGTCCCTAGCCACCCTCTGCCTGCAGAGTCTCTGTGTATGCCGGGCCGCAGATTAAGGCAGACCCCCATTCCATCCCATGGTCTTTCTGGTGTTGTGGGGGAGGGGGTGGCACGACCCCTGAAGCCACAGCATGACCGAGCCAACTCGCGCAGAACAGGCATGGTTCAATAACAGTATCTTGCCCCACCCACGATTCAGTTTATGGCCAATCGGCTCCCTGATCACTTCCACCCGTTACAGAGCAGGTCACTTATTCTAGGAACACCGTGAAACATGAAAGCTTAGTATTGATTGGCTCCCGGCAGCAGTGCAGGTAAGAATGGGGACTCACAAAACTTTAAAAGGGTAACTAATCACTGAGGTTAAAGCTTATGCTATATATTTGTAACGTGACGAACTGTTTCGCCTACAATTCGGTTTCACGATGAATGAAATGATGCAATGATAAGCAGTCGTGACGTGCAGTACTGGCCCTGTCTAGCTATGGTTGGGACACATTACAAATTGTGAAACGATTTTTTTATTCATGATCTAAGCAGCTGTAAAGACTGAGGAATCTTTTCGACGTCCAGCACGTGGCCGTGTTTTGTCCAATAGTATGCACGGGCGTGCGTCACGTGGTTATTTGGCGGAGAGCATTCCTAAACTTGTAGTTCTTACAGGCGCAACGCTAGCGTTTCTGGACTGCCTTTGGAACTACAACTCCCGAGTCCCTGGTAACGATGGGAGTGACTAAAGAAAAAACAACCTTTGCTATTACTAGAAAACAATAGCTATACAGGCAAAGTGTTTATTCGCGAATTATAAACGGTCGTTATTAGACTGCCATGTTTCCTGAACGTGTAGGTAACCCGCAGGCGTTAAGGCTAGGCGGGTTACCTGAGGGTAGATATCGTTAGGAAGAAGGCGGACATCTTGGAATAAGGTCAGGGACAGTCACTATGTTATACACCTTCTCTTCAGACGCACACTGAAATAATTAAAGCTAGTTAGCAGTGTTTATTTTTTGGAAAGGATTTCAAAGAATACTAAGAAAGTACTTACTAGCACACCAATAGGCCCAGACAAATCCTTGTTTTGAGGCAGTTTTGGTATTTAATGCTTTTTTTGGCATGTCCATAGGGTGGTATAAATAACAGAAATTGTGAAGAGCCTGCTTCTCATCCTGTGTATTATTAATGATATAGTCAATTATATTGAGTCAACAGCTTCCAGGGTGCTTGAACATAAAAGGATGTGGTGTGAAATAAATTTACAAACAAGCCTTTAAATAAAAATATGGGGGGCCCTGCTCATGCAGTCCTATAATTTTCAATATTAGAATCACGGAGGGATCATGTCTTGTGAAACTATAAAAATAAAAGAGTTGCAACTCTGAATAACGCTGGCGATTCACAAAAGTTGCATCCAAACACCAGCAGGAGAAGCTTTACTGTGAAGCCTCTCCTTCTACTCTTTCGATTTAACAGTTATGAAACGCCAACATTTTCCAGAGTTGTGATAGCCTCAATTTTCACTGACGTTTGCAACTTTGACAAAATACCTGCGTTTCCTGAATAACCCCCGTGTTGTGACTAATAATCAAGTCACTCATTTATATTGTTAGAAAGATGACGTCTTCAGCTGACAGAGGTCCTTCTTTTCAGGCCAGAATACATCAATCCAAATAAAGTAAATGCCAGCAAAATATATAAAGTAATAAATTGTGCATTTTATTCCTCCTGTGCAAGAACCACATTTCAACCTATCTAGGGCTGTATGCTACCCTTGGGTTACAACTGACCTCACGCAAATGTATTAGATTAGGCCGGGGTCAGACTAGCGCACATAATAGTGGAAGGAACATACCAGCTGGGTGGAGTAGAGGTAACATCACTGCTCTATGACTGTGGAGACACAGGTTTGAATCCCGGCAAGAGCACCTCTCCATTAAGTGTCCTTGAGCAAGACACCTAACGGTATATACTCGCCACCCAGGACATACTTGAAAATGAGAGAAATCTCAATGTATCCTTCCTGGTAAAATACTTTCTCACAAAAAACGTCAGTGAGAGTGGACGTTCTTTCCACTCAATGCCCGTCTGGCCACCTCGCTGAGTGCAGTCAGTGCGCACAACGCTGCAAAGCGCGAAAGCCCCGTCAACACGTGTCTAGTGTTTTGACAGGGAAGCTTTGTGCGTGGACATTTGTTGCGCGCTCATTTCATGCGTGTGCTCAAGCGTGTGACAGGCCCGATGCAGCGTCAATGCTGCAATGGATGCCGGTTGGCACATCAGTACGGGCGCACGTAGTGCGCTCGTCTGACACCGGCCTGAGATTGAGTGTAGTCAAATTTCAAGAGTACTGGTTCCATGAACGATCACAGTGCTTACAGAAAATGGCAGAATGCATGTACAAAACTCAAAAATGACTAAACCTGAATACTTCAATGAAAACCTAGTCCAGTGGTTCCCAACCGAGGTCCTCAAGTACCCCTAACAGGTCAGATTTTCCAGATATCTGAAGCACTGCACAGGTGATAGGATTTGACGCTCAGTGATTGCAGAATTCAGTCTGCTTTTCTCCAAGGTAATCCATAAAATTTGGCCTGTCAGGGGAACTTGAGGACTGCAGTTGGGAACCACTGACCTAGACAATAACATGTCAAACCCTAGAAATTCCTGGAAAATAATAAGTAACATACAAACACCCCCCCCCCCCCCGTTCACTCCCAACCAGCCACTATCAAAGTCAACAACCTTACCAAGCCCTGTAACACCCCCTAGATGTAGCAAATGCCTATAATAATTATTTTGTTGGATGCGCCACCACCCTGATTGCTAAGCTAGCAAATGACACGCACTCAGAAAGGCCACACGCAGGTCAGGCCCCACCAACTGTGCAAAGACTCTGTATGACAGAGAAATTCAATTTTAGACCAGTACCGTTGCTAAACTTCTCCGTAACAAAAAAATGAAACACCAGTCTGGACCTGATCAAATCCCAGCAATGCTGCTGAAAATAAGTGCGCCGGCAATTGCAAATCCTGTCGCAACCCTAATCAATGAATCCCTGGTGACTGGATACATACCCAAACTCTGGAAGACTGCGAGAGTGATACCTATCCATAAACGTGGTGACAATACTTTGGTATCCAACTACCATCCGATATCATTGCTCCCTGTTATGTAAATTTTTTTGGAAAAAATGTGTGTACACGTACTTATGTGATTATTAGTAATCTTCAAACTATTTAACCCCAGATCAATCCAGCTTTCGTGCAAATCCTTCAACTACAACCGTCCTTTTAAAAGTTTCCAATGATATCCAAGCTGACATGGAACAAGGAAACCTAACTGGAGCCATCTTCCTTGATTTTGCCAAGGCCTTTGACACAGTAAGACCATGGCATCTTATTACAAAAACTAAAAAACTCCAGTATTGGTGATCACTCGCTAACCTGGTTTTGATCATATGTGTCTGACAGATCGCAATATGTGTCCATTTCTGACAGCGCTTCCCTCCCTCCCTGTCACGTGCGGAGTACCCCAAGGTTCGATACTCAACCGCCTGCTATTCACAAATGATCTGCCCAATGTCTGCAATGCCTCAACTGTACACATGTACGCAGACGACCCTGTAATCTATACCAGCAAACCAAATCTCCCACAGCTGGAGGCTGTGCTGCAAGACCAATTCACAAAGGTAGAAAAGTTGATCAAAGATAACAAACTTTTTCTAAATACTGACAAAAGTTCTAGTTCAGAAACATCTAGCGGTCCAGAGTTTGAGAGCCCTGGAATAGGGCCCCTGGTCTTTTTCAAGCATGTTATAAAGCCAGGATAGGTTAGACCGCTGTTCTTGCACACGACAAATAAAAATCAACAATTTATTACTTTAATGCCTTGCTGGCATTTACTTTATTTGGATTTCTGATTAATTTATATTACTCTGAAAGGGGCACTCTGGTTGCCATGACTACTTATGCTTAATTTTTGTGTTTCATGGTGAAAAGAATGTGTAACTCCCTCCCTTCCTGACAGGTTTAGGTAGCAAAGGTGTTTCCTCCACCTTCACAGCTGTCAATAAGTGACTGCAGTCTCTGATTTTCACTTTTTAGTTGGCATATACAGTACCTGACGTCTCCAACAGCGTGCAAGTGCTTGAGGGCCACTGTGGTATCATTCATTGGCAGGTTGTGCGGCACATACGCCACCCACAAATAAAATGCCCCAGCTACTACTTCTTCCTGGAAGTCTGGAGCGGGAGTCCATGGAGGGCTCTCATAGAAAAAATGGGTATAAAAAAAAAGTTGTTTTGGGTGTGTATATGCTATATAAAAAAATTGAAAGAAGCTCACGTGTAGTGAAATCGCTAAAGAAGTTATTCGCTTAGAGCTTTTGCTGCAAATACCTGCAAAAAAATAAATAAAAAAAATTCGACATTTCACAAACAACAACAAGAGAACCTGCACTAGTTTCTGCTGTTGCTCATTGTATTTTCTCCAGTACTTGCGATGCCGGTGTTCTGACAAAATTGTCAATTCGTAAGAAAAGGGCAATCGTGTCCCTTCCAGTCACGTGACATACACTCATTATAACGAATTATAACGCGTGGAGGTTGTACCTATGAGCCCTTGGATATGTGTGCATCACACATACACACTCACCCCATCAAAATCAGCAATTTGCTTATATGTGCGTCCCCCATATTGTTAAAAACGGATCCTGGCGCATGCACGCTAGAAACACACCATCCTTGTTCTCTGATAGGATCGCATTCCTAAAGCTATGGGGATAGGCATGAATTTATCAACAAATTGCTGAATTTGATGGGGGCGAGCGTGTATGTGCGACACACGCCTATCCAAGGGCTCAGAGATATGGCCGCATGTGTACTCCATGCAATTCGTCAACATGAGCGTATGTCATGTGACCCGGAAGCGACACGATTGCCCATTTTTACAGATTGCCAATTTTGTCAGAACACCGGCAAACTCTGCGCTTGGTGAATTACCCTTTTAAGTTTTACAACATTTAGCAAAAAGTGGGGTAAATAATATTTAATAAGCAACTCCTGTTTATTTTTTTCCTAGGATTGTCGAATTAAAATTATTTGCTAGATAGTAATAATATGATACTAAGAATAACGGAAGTAGGGCCTTTTATAATGATGTTATTGGCCATGTAGTTATGTTCTACTAATGGTAACGGTCATACAGTAAAGCTCTGTGATATAATCGTTATCGAGCAGTGAGCCTTTTGCTATAAAACTTATTAGCCATACAACCCATGGGTTTTATTTGCCATATTTATCAGTGATATAAATGTTATCACCATACAGCTTGGTGATATCAATATTACCATAGGGCCCTGTTATATGCATGATATTGGCTAAGCAACCCAGTGATATAAAAGTTAGTGGCTATACAGCCCAGTGATATTAATGTTAGTGGCCATAAAGGCCTGTGCTATAAATGTGCACTCAGTCTCGTGATATTATTGTTATTGTTAACCTGGGATCTTGATGCTATTGGTCAAGTATCCCTTTCCCCTCATCATTTGCATCAAGCAGGCTTCCTAGTACCTCCCCGGCGTCACGTGACGCGGTGAAGCATCAGCAGGCCTTTTCTCTGCATGGGAACTAGACACCACCCTGCTTGCTGCCATTGGCTGATCCGGGCTGGGGGAAAAAAAGAGCTGTGAGCGAGCGAGAGCCTCCACTCACACGGTGCAGACCTCACTGCTGCTGGAGTTCACTCTGCTGCAGCTCAAACGTGACTTCCAGCATTTTTTTTTTTGCTTTTATTTTTTTTATTGTTTATAATTATTATTTATGATCGCACTCTGTTAAGGCTTAACACATCCATCTCCTGTGCAAGATGTAGCTTTGGATCGCACAGCAGAACACAATGTTACAATTGCATTGTAGATTGTGAATAGCAACAACAAAAAGCAGAGCGACAGAAAAGCACAGGGCGACCTTTAATTTTGGTTCTGTAATCCTCGTTATTTTTGTTTGTTTGCAAGGCGAAGTATTTTCCACTATGATCCTTGTATTAAAGTGACACAGTTTTTTTGATTATTTTTTTTTTTTAAAAAAATCTTTTTTTTATTTTGGATTCTTTATGTATGCATCGACAGCATTTTCTTTTTCTTCCTCCCTGAAAGGATTTGTTTCAAGGTGAATCGGTTGACCGACCGACAGAAAGAAAGGAAAATTAGGAGAAGAAAAGAAAAAAATAAATAAACTAAAATAACAACAAACCTCGGATTACCAGCTCTACCACTAAATAAAACCAGCAAAGAAAAACACAAATCAGGATCATTTTTGGTTGTGGCGATTTGGTGACTGGGCTTTATTAATTCATGAAGAAATTGTCTTTCACTGACCCCATCTGGATATCAGAATGAGCAAGGAAAGGCCCAAGAGGAATATCATCCAGAAGAAATATGTAAGTACAGCTCCTCTGTGTGTGCATGTGCTGCCATGAGGACCTTTAAACGCCTGGGCTGACTTGTTCTACCTTTTGTGCTCATTTTTACCGTTTGTGTTTTGTTATGGGGTTTAATAACCTTTCTGTTTCAGATCCGAACCGTAACCCATCGGAAGTTACCATGTGGCACCTCCTTATTCCCCCTGGATAGCAAAGGGTTAAGCCCCCCCTTCCCACCCCCATCTTTATTTATGATTGCAGGGGATTATATGTGATGACCTCAAATGACACAAACTGGATAGTGTTGGTGTTCGGATGTGCCACCCTCTCCTTGCATGTAAACACTCCGTGGGAGAGCAGATCCTAGCAACGTTTCTGCCACAGCAGTGCGGGTTGTAATGGCGATCTGGGCAGGGGGAGAGTGGCAGCTTGGGAATATGGTTACATGAAGAGAAGGCTTTTCCCTTGGAGGGCTGGTAGTGTGGGACCCCCTGGCTTTTTGTGTCGTGGTGTCTTTGTGTCTCCGCTGTCATGCGATGTGTTACTTTGCTGCAGGTTCCGGTTTCCGTCAGATAAGGCAGTCGGGGCTTTAAATGCCTCGGCCTTCCCATGTGTTCGGAAGGAAAAAAAAAAAAAAATCGAGCCTCACACGCGATCCCAACTTGGTCTTTCCTTTGTCAAGCCGGATCTGAGCCTTTTTAACCCTTTCATGTCCGGGAGTGTCCGATCACATCAGCTCGCTCTCCCCCATATAAGCCCCGGGTAACGTGTCCGTGTCAGCAGGGCCTGGCTTTGTGCTCCTTGGTGCAGGGAGTTAAAGAGCCGCCGCCGCATTGCAGAGGGAGCCGTGCTGGCTGTTTAAAGCACCCTCTTTTCTTAAAGTTTCTATAGGTTGGGGGGGGGGGGGTGAGAAGCTGAACTCTTTTGTGTTTCATGTGTTACTGTTGCAGCTTAGGTTTGGTTTGGAATTTTGTGTTTTCGTTTCAGGAGAATGGGCTACAACAATGCAAACTTGTTTTTGTTTGTGTCCGTGTCTCTGTCTCTCCTGCCTGGGTCTGTTCGTGCCACCCTCCAAGGAATCCTGTCGCAGAGATTCTGCCTGGCAACATCTTAGCTCCCCTAAATGGGGGGTGGTGTTTTATTTGGAGAGGGAGGGCTGCTGGAAGGTACCCTTGATGTGCATATCTGCGCCGAACAGACCGTGGCAGCACGATGGCTGCCTATAATTCAGCCCCTCGCCCCCTCCCCTCTTCTCTGTGCAGCCATAAGTATGGCTCCTGTCTGCTCGCCGCCAGTACCCCCCCCACCCCCCGCAGCACCTTCCTCCCTCCCTCCCCCTCTCCTGCATGCTCTCTCTCCTCCCTCCTTCACACTCACATCTTGGGTTTCAGTAGAGCAACAGGTTCTACTAGCTGCACCTCCCCGACAGTCCCCAAACTGCCACGGGGACTGCTCTTCCCATGACGTCACAATGCCAATGAGTAGGCTCGGGCACCTTGGTGTCTGTGCCAGCCTGCTGACAGCACAAGCTAGGTCTAAGAAAAAGGGGGTGGAAGAAGGAAGGATCTATGGCTGCGACGTCCTACTAGGTGCAGGTCGGCTTCTGTTGCCCCTCAAGAGCTGTAGGGAGGGCAGAGTGTTTGTGCATTACGTCACATGCCCTCACAGTGCTGTCTGTTCGCCCAGGCGTGTTGCTGCATCTCATACGTGCCTCATCCTGTCTGCAGGTGTATGGGGAGCAGAATGGTACCTATCCTGTTACCTGTGGGTCCTGTCTCATGCCAGACACAATGCTCCGTGCTGGACCCTCACGTCTCCAGCCACAACCGCACTCACAGGCTGCACGCCTTGCTGAGCATTATGGGATACTGGGGAGGAAGGAATAACAGGGGCTGATCACACACTGGCCTAGTTTTGGTATTGTGTTTTAGATGATGCTATAGCTGGCAGCTTTTATATTGTGTGTTCTGAATAAGTGTGTAATATATGATAGTGAGGTTGTCCAATAAAAATCGATGTGCATCCTCAGCCATTAATCATTATTATATACAATGAGCACGGTATCTCTGGGTGATACCGCCCCATCTATCCATCATTTTGAGTTTAGATAATAATACCCCCCCCCCTCCCATACACCCAAAATAAAAAAATCTATAGTTCCCACTTGCTCATAGATAAGTCTTTCTAATATGAATTCCCAATTCTTTGGGTGCTGTAAGTTATCGGCCCCTGCCCTGAATGTACAGAATCATTAAACTGCAGTATTTAGGTCAAAAATAGTTTAACAGAATTCTCTTTCAGCCATTTTTCTATTTATATGATTTGTTTTGGCCTAAATTCTACAATTCGCTTGTCGCTTCAGCACCGTAAGCGCTCGCTGTTCCAGAAGAGGCCAAGCACAAGAAGAAGGATTATACACGCTCTCCACGTTTTGTAGTGGATGCTCACAATGTTCTTTCTGTTTGTGTTTGACAAAGCCGCGGTTTTCGCTGTATTTTTTATTTTAAACATGGGCCAAGCTCTATAAATTTGATTCATATCTAACATAGCAGAGGAAACATATCATTTCAGCGTTCACATTCCCAAGCTTCTTGAAAGAGCAGGCCCACATAGCAGCAGCTCAAGATTCAAGGTCATGTTCCTCTTTCCATGTTTTACACACCATAACAGAGGGGTATTGGGTGTGCTTTGGATTAGTGGAGGGGGGGGGGGTGCACTGTTTTTAAAGTTAACATATATAAAAATGGAGATTACCTTGTTTAGTCTCGGTATCATGCTGTCCAGGTAATTCTGTGACAATACTGGATTACATGTAGAATACTGCTATATGCCTGTAAGAGCAGGAAGATAGAGGAATGACGCCACTGATTTACAGTTACCTTTTTGCTGCAGACCGCTTGGTTTTCACAGGTCACGAGGTAGGATAGCCCCAGCCATCTCTAGGCGCTTAGTACAAATCTATCGGTGCAAGGCTTAAAGGTAATAAAAGGTAATTGCCTTTTTAGGTTTGCTTTATCAGTAAAGGGACACTTGGGTGTTAAAACGGGAGGTGGGGAAAGGGGGGTTAAATATTAATCCCTCCTGATACTCTCCACACCTCCCTCCAGTCTTAACTCTTTTTAGTGTGGACGAAGGGGTTGTTCTAAAACAATCTTGGACTACCTCGGTGCTGGCTTGACAGGATACATAAATACAGAAAAAATGGCGTCGCGCCCATACTCACCGGAGCGGCAGCAACTGCCTGGAGTAACAGCCCAGTTAATGTATAAAACATAACAAGGAAAAAAGGGTGTCATCTGCGCTCGTTTCTATGTGTTCCATGTACAACAAAACTGAGGTTTTTGTTTGTTTCAATGGCCATTGCAACGTAAGTTCACTCGCCACTTCACGGCACCTCTTTACAGAGTGAGTACCTACATAACATTTTCCAAAAGGCCGCTCTACTGAGCAGCTCCAAGCCCCTCCTGCTGCTTTTCAGCCAAGGAGAGGCAAAAATGGTGGGTTTTATTTATACACGCACCAAACACTTCCCATTTGGGATTAAAAACAAAAACATGGAAAGAGGAACAGCTGCAGAACGACGAACTGGTGTTACAAGCATGATATACATAAATACAGAAAAAATGGCGTCGCGCCCATACTCACCGGAGCGGCAGCAACTGAGGTTTTTGTTTGTTTCAATGGCCATTGCAACGTAAGCCTCTCCTTGGCTGAAAAGCAGCAGGAGGGGCTTGGAGCTGCTCAGTAGAGCGGCCTTTTGGTACATGTTAGGTAGGTACTCACTCTGTAAAGAGGTGCCGTGAAGTGGCGAGTGAGCTTACGTTGCAATGGCCATTGAAACAAACAAAAACCTCAGTTTTGTTGTACATGGAACACATAGAAACGAGCGCAGATGACACCCTTTTTTCCTTGTTATGTTTTGACAGGATACCCCAGCTTCTTCTCAAGCCACAGATGTCATGTGAGCGTCCAGCCAATTCATTGGCTTTCAATGCTGAGCACACTCAGAGCCATTGTTTGTTTGCAGGAAAGTCTTGCGAGTACCAATCCTGAGGAAGGTGATTTCAGCGCTTGCTGTTCTCTGCTTCTGGGTAAAGCTGATTCCCTGCACGATGAGGCCTGAATTAGCCCCTTTTGCCCAGAGGAGGGATAGGGGGTCAGGAAACTTGGGTCACTGAGCACTCAAAATACACGGAGTGGTCGCCGTGCCTAGAGTTCCCCCTTTTTGACAATCATTTGGTATTAGTTACCGTCTTGGCATTGGCTACAAGGTAACAGCTACCCATCATAACCATAAGAATATGCTGAGACTAATTGAAATTCATATATTCTTAACCATGGCGCTGATTTCCCCCCCCCCCCCATCCCATGCTAGATGCTTGTAAAACTAAGAAGGATCCGCTGTCTTCTTGCTGTTAAAACAGAAGTAAAACCATTGCAGTCGCCTTCCCATTCTAAAATCTCTCCATAACGCACAATAATGCTGTGGGATTCTAAAATGGTCATAATCAGCATTTCTGCTGTCACCAGCAATATTGAAAATAGGCCTCAAAATGCTATATTTTCACTAGTTAATGCATCTGTAATGAGTCCCCAATGGTTATGACTGCATGTGTTGCCACTGAGGGATTAATAAATAATCCCTACACTAAGGCTAGGGTCAGACGAACGCATTTTCACGTTGTCTGTGAAAAAGTGCGTTCGAACGAATGGACGCATTTTTTCACGGAGTACGCGATAGCGGTCATACTATGCGCATTTGCATCCGTGATTTTGTACGGATCATCAATAAAACACTTTGTGCATCTGGACGTTATGTTGGCCGGACATTAGCAGTGTCTGACATCTCCAATTCACGCACACACGCCGCTAGCGGACGCAGCGCACTCTGTACAACCGTACTAGCGGTTTTACGTTCTCGACAAAATGCGTTCGTTTGCCACTTGCGTTGCGAGGCCGGACTTTTGTGCGACCGTACTTCGTATATTGGCCGTCATTGCCCGGCATTTGCTGCTACTACGGCCGTGATTAAGTGCGCCTGCACGCGCGTTCGCACTGCCTCAGTCTGACCCTAGCCTTATTCTTTTAAATTTTTTTGCTGTTTTATGCATTTTTCATGCAGATCAATATACGCATATTTGCCTCTGTAAATACCTTTTATTGTATCAAACAGGGACTGGGTGCTCTTTAGTTTTAGTTTGCAAAATCTGGCTGGGAATTATCACCTCTTTATTCTCGCTATGCTGGCCTTCCCACTTAAAGAGAAAATCTCTGCACATGTGTTTTCAGTGAGTGGGTATGGTATACTTCCCTCTCGTTTTTCTCTCCCTTCCTGTTCTATGTAGGGTTGAGCAATGACCAGCTCTGTTTGCCTTGAGAGTTTTTTGTTTTTACTCCTAGTGAAGAGACATTTTGTAAGAATATCTCTGAAATGTCACAATTATTTAAACTCCTTACATCAACAGGTAGTTTTTCATGGGATAATATGCTGGGTAATATAGCAACAGCACACCGCACCAGTGCAGGTGCTGCGTAACTTGTTTACACAAGTTCTACGAGAAGCACAATTTGCATAGCATAGGTACGTAAGTTATGTACTCTAAGCAAATTGTGATAGAAGCTTTAGGCTGGGTTCACACCTGCGTATTTTTTGACGCGCATTGCAGTGCGACCACGATGCAGTCTATGGCCTTGAACGAGCTGCAATACGTCCCAAAGAAGCTCCTGTACTTCTTTGGGCGTAGGACGTTTTACAGCGCGTTCCTACGTGCGGTAAAACGCCCAGGTGTGAACAGGCCCCATAGGAAATCCATGGGATTTCCGTGTTTTGGCATTTTTACAGCGCACAGGAACGCGCTGTAAGACGCCCAGGTGTGAACGGGGCCTTAGGGACATGCACCTTCAGGAAGCCTTGAGCTGAAGAGCAGCAGAAAAGGTATTTTCAATTAGGCTGGGGTCAGACGAACACAGTGCGAACGTGCTTTTAGCCACACTTTATTACGGCCGTGGTAGCAGCAAATGACGTCCAACGCAGGCCCACACACGAAGTACGGCCGCACGAAAGTTCGGCCGCGCAACACAAGCTGCAAACGAACGCATGTTTGCAAGAACGTCGAACCGCTAGTACTGACGTACAGAGTGTGCTGCGTCCGCATAGCGGCGTGTGTGCGTGATTAGGAGACGTCAGACGCTGCTCATGTCCGGCCAACATAACGTCCAGTCACCCAAAGTTTCCTGGTTTGGATCTGTAAAAAATCACGGCCGACATTGCGCATCGTATGACCGTTATCACGCCTTCCGTGAAAAGATGCGTTTGGACACATCGACGCACTTCTTGACGGTAGACCTGAAAAATGCGTTCGTCTGACCCTAGCCTTAAACAAAACCAAATTTGGTCAGGTGGTGCGAGCAACATCCAATTAATTATGGGGAAAAGGTTTATTTTATTTTTTTATGGTGTTCTTTTAAATACCAGGCTTATAGTGAACTCTATTTTGTTGGATTGACTATGAAGGGCAGGTGCTGATGTTTGAGTGGGTGATGAGGACATTATGTTTGCCTTCGCCAGTGCTTGTGATTACGTGCATGCGCGGCAAATGACACTGCTCTTAGCTTGCAGCTGGGATGTCATTGTGGTTTATCACAGCTTGGTGGCGTTTATCCTTTCTTGTAATACAGTACTCTACTTGTCTTCTTATATGCCAAGGAAACCTTTTGATGGGAACTATGGTGCCACGAAGTTGCAGAATGTTGCTGCCACACCTCCATTCTTTTGGGGTGCTGTGCTGCTCTATTGGCTCTTGAGATGAGCAATGTGCTAATAGAGGACCCTCCCCAGAGTGCAGTCAAAGTGCTCACTTGCTGAATGGGCCTATAGCATGGTGTCACTGCTGCTGGTAAAGGCTGTACTATAGGGGATCCAGTACCTATGTTGTAACCAACGCTCTACCTTTGTGCCCACGCTATACATGGACTCTGCCTGTTGGAGAAATGTGGATGCGGACCAACGTGACAAAGCCAATTCTCAAGGACAATGGGCATAAGTGGGCACCTAGCTTGAAACTGTATTTTAGGAGTTGGTTTGTGTTAGCAAGAACATTAAGTCTATCAGTTTGACCCTAGATTGATCTGATGTTGTCTGTTTGCTAATCTCATCTAGTGTGCACTGATCAGGTTTCTGTCTCCTGAAGGAATTCAAATACCCCCACATGTAGAATAATGTATTCTGTTGATTATGTGTCATGTTACCTCCCCCTCCCTGTTTCCCATATAATTGGTCACCATTTCCAATAAAACATATTCTTCTTCCCTGCGTTAAGCTGTGTATGGTGTTTTTGGGAGAGATACTTAGAAATATACAGCACTCCCTCCCATTCTGGCTGAGGGTTGTGAGAGAAGGAAAGCTGCTGCGGATCATTATAACAGGATCGGGTCTGATCCACAAGCCGGAGACAAGTAAACCCCAGTTGCCGTTACATATGCTGTTGGGTCAGGTGTATGCTTTAGGGAGACGATCAAGTCTATTCACTAAAAGGGTGAAAATCGGGAGAATTAGCAGGAGAAGAGCACAAATAGCCGATTTGGAAAGTGAAATAAATGGGAGAATTTTTCTGGTTTGACTATTTTGACCTAGAATTTTCACTTCTGCCAATTCACCTTTAGTGAATAGACCTGTCTGGCAATAGAGAGTGGTGGTGGTGGTAGGTCCCAGTGGTTGGAGATTGTGCAGTTGTGAAAATTATTTGCTAAGCATAGTGGCAGTCAAGGTGAGGTACATGTCCCTGTGCTTTTAGGCTGGGTTCACACCTGAGCGTATCTCATATGCGCGTTTTTTTGTCGGGTGTTTTTTATGAGCGTTTTTGACAATTAGAAACGCGCGTCGTACACGCGTTTTCTGAAGTCTATGGCTGAAAACACACTTTAATACACCCCAAAGAAGCTCCTGTACTTCTTTGGGCGTAGGGCATTTTACAGCGCGTTCCTACGCACTGTAAAACGCCCAGGTGTGAACCATGCCCATAGGAAATAATGGGATTTCAGTGTTTGAGCGTTTTACAGCACGTAGGAACGCGCTGTAAAACGCCCAGGTGTGAACAGGCCTTATGGCTGTGATATGTTGGAGCCGCACTGCTGAGTGAGGTATGTGGATGCATAATGTATCAGAGAGAGAGAGATGCAATATCATCTATATTTTCATTGTGTGGATAAGACTGAATCAAAATAGCAAAGCTTTACACACCAGTCACATTAGACTGGATCTATTTTTATTTTTTATTCAGGCATAATGAGGTTAGCTTGATGGAATGGTTACTGTGCCCAGCAATTCCACGTAAAATCTCAAATGCTGTGTTAGAGTTTGCGGTATCCTTCCAAACTGTTTGACATTGAAACAAAATAAAACAAACATTCTTTGAATTCCATAAACCATCTCCTCATGTGTTTAAATATAAAGCTGCTTCTTCTAGCTACCAATTTGTGTTTTTTATTTAGTTTTCTCTCATTAAGCATTTTCAGACTAAAGTCATTGCACTGGGGGTCGTAGAATAATAAAGTTCACTTGTTTCCTCTGTAGTTGTTGTTTTTGTTCACTCTTCAGACTGCTCCCTTCTGGTTGTGGCCTCTCTCACCTTTTATTGCTCACACATTTGCTTTCAAGAATGTGATATTTTTTTTTTTTCTTCTTCTCTCTTTTGTTCCCACAGTGGTATTTAACATTGTTGTTGTCTTTTTATGTAGGTTAGTCATCTTCACGAAGCATTTTCAGTTTGAGCTAGAAGAAAGCAACATAGCAACCATCCTGTGTTAATTCTTCCAGCTGTTCCATTATTCATTTTGATGCCTCTTCCCTCCCTCTCTCCCTCTCAGCATTCACTGACTAGGCCTTAGCCTCTTGCACCTGGCTTTTCCTATGTCAATCACAATATATTGGTTTTCAACCCTCCCCCCCCACATAATTTTTCTAGGTTTCCTAAAAATACATGTTCAAATAATATTTCAAAGTTTTTGTGGTTTTGCTGATTTCACACCATGCCAACTCTGACCACCACCCTCAGAATTGTATTGAATGAGCATATCTGTTTGCATATTCATGACTGTCACTCTTGACATATCCATATTCTTTATGCTCCCGGGCTGATGTAACAGCTGTGATTGCAAGGCAGGCCCCACTTTTTTTGCCTCTGGTATATCGAGTATGCATGATAAACAGTTTTGTGTTTTATGCAGAACCCATTTTTAAGCATATGCTTGTTACATCACTACATTGTCTAAAGGAAGTGTTGTATTAATGTGAGGCATTCTAACAAGGATTGCATGGACTCCATGTAAGGTGCTTGCCTTCTATTAATTAATACTGTAATAAACATTTTGGACTGTGGATGAAAATGGGACATACAGAGCAAGTGACATAAATCTGCAGTTACATTGTAGTGTGATGTGGTCATCAAAGTGGTGCTGGTCTTTTCATACAACATTATTTGGCTTTAATCCAAAAAAATGAGGGTTATAGCAATAAAAAAAATATATAAAATATGTGTTTTTCTATCTCTTTAATATACAATTGATCCGCCACCGTTCATAGAATTTCTCCAGTTGCATTGATCTGGAGAAGGGCTTTTGTAGAAGTTGTGTCTGTCTGGTACTAACAACTTTGACGCACGCAATCCCAGAGCCAGGCTTAGGCTCACAGCATGGTGAGTAGGTTTTAATCACTCATATCAGCATACAGAATACCAGAATGATAGATCTCACTATGAGTATATCTCCCATTGGTTTTTGGAGACCCTAGGAGTGAAATTCAGGAAAGCTGTGGCAGAAGGGTTGGCCCTAAACACCCATAAAGTGCTTCACCTAGAGCTACACTACACTGCTCAGTGTAAATGAGTACACCCAAACAGATTTGTCAGAAAACCTTTACTTTCCTTTCAGAATCAACATTTTCTATGGGACACTATAGTACAAAATACTCCCGCAAATGCGAGCCATTGATTGCAACCAAGATTTAATTTGCACATGCAAAGTATTTTTCCTAACTAATTCAGTCTAGACCGTGTTGCAAAAATGAATACACCCCAATGAAAGTCATAGGAGCAAAGCAAAGTTTTAGGCTGGGGTCAGATGAGCGCACTATGTGCGCCCATACTAACGTGCCTCCAGCGTCCGTCGCAGCGTTGCCATGGGGCTGCCGCTGGCCACATGCTGTTGCGGCCGTGCTGCGTCTGTGCAGCAGCCCTCTCCCTCAAAGTGCTAGGACGCGCATTGACGGAGCTGCAAAGCGTGACCCTCCATAGGAGGATCGAGCCTTGCAGTGCTGAGCGCACTAACTGCGCTCAGCGAGGTGGCTAGACGGGCATCAAGTGGAAGGAACGTCCACTCTCACGGACGTTCCTTTCGCTCTTCAACGCTCGTCTGACCCCAGCCTTAGACCACAAAATCCTAATTAACAAGAATTCAACTACACGTAAGTGTAATTATTCATTAAACAGGTGTCCAGTAGACAATTGATTTATAAAAGCGCGTTCCTTAACCCCTTCCCATTTCATGCAGTTAGCAATGGCACCACATGGAAGAGAGATGGCACAAGGCCTGAAAAAGAAAATAATTTATTTGCACAAGAAAAGTGAAGACTACAAGAAGATCAGCAAAGCTTTACTTATCAGTCAGAATACTGTAGCAAAAGACATACAAAAATTTAACAAAGATGTTAATGCAACCATCGCACACATCTAGGCCGTCCACGGAAGTTAAACACCTTGGCAGGAGCGTCTTCTGATAAGGGTTGAAGAAAATCATCATGCGACGTGACGCAATATGACGTACACTGCAGAGGAATGGCATGCATGGGTGTTGTCCACAAAGGAAGCCTCCTAAAGCCCATGCACAAAAAAGCCCACCTAGAATTTGCTGGGGTCCATGCTGAAAAAGACTACTGTGACTCTATACTCGGCAGACCAAGATAAATGTTTGTGGAACCGATGGCTTCAAAACTGTGTGGCATCGCAAAGGTGAGGAGTACAAAGAAAAATACATGGGGCCACATTACATTCCTAGTGCTAAAATGGGGGCGCTAGGGAAGAAAAGCTGCGCCCGCACTAACACTTTGTGCTCCCTATACTTAAAATGGGGAGCGCAAAGTACAGTAACCTCGTGCTGAAAAGCGCAAGGTACCAAATGCAAACGGGTTACTTAACCCATTAGCGTTTGGATTGTAACATGCGGTGTCCACCGCGGCTAACGTTGGCATCAAGATTGTAATGTGGCCCATGGTGCCTACAGTGAAATGTGGTGGAAGTGTCCTTCTGTGGGACTGCATTTCATTGATGGTATCATGAATTCACAGCTGTACTGTTCAACTGTGTATTGAAAGAGAAGATGCTACCATCACTCCGTGCCCTTGGCCATTGTGCACTTTTCTAACATGACAATGATCCAAAACACCGATAAAAGGCCAGTGTTGCATTTTTGAAGAACAGGGTGAAAATGATTCAGTGGCCAAGTATGTCTCCTGATCTGAACCCAATTGAACACCTATGGGGAAATCTGAAGAGACAAGTTGAGCATCACTCTCCATCCAGGCTGTAAAAGAGAGGTCATTCTTGAAGAATGGAAAAAGATAGGTGTTGCAATATGTCGCCAACTTGTGTATTCCATGCCTAAAAGACTTGGTGCTGTCCTTGCACATCATGGAGGTCATGCAAAATACTAGATGTAGTAGTTTTTGTTGTGGGGTGTATTCATTTTTGCATCAACTAATTTGAGTAAAACCGAAGATTTTTGTAATTCTGTCATGTAATGAACTAAATAAATGTTCTATTAAACTGCAGTTTTGTCCAAATTTTGAAACAGAGTTTCAGCACCAAGGACAACCCCGTCCAGCGCAGCCGAAGCAGGGGGGGGGAAATCCTTGCCGGAGGGGAGGTGGCTTAACCTCCTGGACCGCAATGCTGAATGCAGCCGACTCAGAGGGGAAAAAAAGTGTTTGTTTTCTTCAAATCGGATCCCAAAATTTCACCAAAAAATATATAAAAATCAAATAGGCTTTTTGCTGCGGATTAAAAAAAACAAACTGTTAAATAAAAAAACAAAAATATTTTTTTCATTAAATCTGTATAACTGAATCACTTCTCTGAGACAGTTTCCCTGCCGCGGCACAGCGATTTAACTATACAATTAATCTTTTTTATGTAACTTGATCATCCTGGCATCGTCCGATTAAATCCTATTGAAATGTGAAAGATCACGAGTCTGTTGCAGTCGCAAAAAAATCCTCTGAAGTCGTCCGATAGTGGTTGGATACAATGGAAGAGGGCTGATTCACCTGCATGTTGTAGGACGACTTTAGTCGCTATCGGATGATTGCACAAATACGGTGCCAGTGGACGCCCAGCCTTATAGTCTGATGCATGTTTGTTACCCCCGTCTATGGATGATTTGCACAGCTCTTGGCGCCATTAAGAAGAATGGTGTAAACTGAATGCATGCTGCAATACACGGTTATGTTCGTTTATGCCCTTTAAATGCTTGGCGTGTACCTCCTGGGCACCATGCCTGCATATCTTCGCTCACAGTGGAAGACGGATACTTATCTGCTTCTGTGCTGTGGGAAACTAATTTTCAATATGTTGGTAAACCGTATGAAATTCCCTTTATGTATCCCCCAAAATACACCTCCCCTAATTGTAAAACCATTATCTGGTTTATTCAGGGTGACCTTGCACAGTATACAAGAGTTCCTGGTAGTTAAAAGAAGAAAAAACCAAAGTGATTGGAAATATTTCATTTTGTCCTCGTGTATCATGGTAATAATCAAGTTAAACGTCATGGGAATACACCCAGCTATTTCCTATAACCCTGCATCCCTTCTAATGTTTCCTGTTTTCATTCAGATCATCATAATTTTTTAGTTTCTGGTTTGACTAAAGAAGATGGGTTACACATTGTAAGTTACTTTCAAACAGACATACAGGGTTATTCAAAGAGAGGTGAAAAGCAGGAGAATGGCTGGAGAATGGAAAATTCTAGGTTAAAATACCCGATTTGGAAATTGAGCTAAATGGGAGAATTTTTCTGGTTTGGCTTTTTTAACCTAGAATTTTCCATTCTCCAGTCATTCTCCTGCTTTTCACCACTCTCTGAATAACCCTAATAGGTTTTTGGTAATTTATAAATAAACATTATCACCCTGCATAAGGTATAGCAGTGAATTGGTTTGAAGGCCAAGGCACAGTGAGTCACAATCTGTCATTTTGGAATTGTAGAGTGTGTGTTTTTATCAGAGTAATTGCAAGTTCCGTTTGTAAACTGTTTATTTCTAGGAAGTATTTTGTTCAATATATACAATAACCACACAAGTCATAACAGTATAACAAGTGGGTTTTATCAGTTACCAATGACCTTTATTTTCTAAATGATGAATGAAACCCGGCGAGAGATAACTAGCAAGTCTACAGATTACTGTTGTTTGGGGTTTTTTATTATTATTTTTGTTCTCATATTTCCCGGGCCGTCAGTTCCGTTGTGAGATTCTAAATGGAAAATAGAGGAGGAGCTCCAGGGGTCAAAATGAAACCATAAGAAATGAATGCAGTACCTTTTAGATCAGTGGTTCTCAACCCTGGTGCTCAGGACCCACTGACAGGTCAGGTTTGCCAGATATCTGAAGCGCAGCACAGGTGATATGATTTGGTGCTCAGTGATTGCAGGATTCAGGCTGCATCTCCACAGAGTAATCATTAAAACAGGTCCTGAGGACCAGAGTTGAGAAACACTGCTTTGGATGATTCCAAATGAGACAGTATGAAGAAGTGAAAAGTGAATCACCCTATCTTTATAAAAATAAGCTGATTAAGGCTAAGGTCAGACGAAAGCATTTTTAACGTGCGTTTAACCGCACGAAATCACGGCCGTGCTAGCAGCAAATGACGTCCAATGCCGGGTAACAGACGAAGAACGGCCGCACGGAAGTTCATCCGCGCAACGCAAGTGGCAAACGAACGCATTTTTTCTAGAACGTCAAACCGCTACTACTGACGTACAGAGTGCGCTGCGTCCGCATAGCGGCGTGTGTGTGTGATTAGGAGACGTCAGACGCTGCTAATGTCCGGCCAACATAACGTCCAGACACAAAAAGGGTTTTATTGATGATCCGTACTAGGGATGCACCGATACCGATACTAGTATCGGTATCGGGGCCGATATTGCCGTTTGCACGAGTACTTGTTACTCGTGCAAACGGCCCGATACATCCCGCCGATACCGGAAGCCGGCGCTGGGCCGGCTTGCCGGTATCCGCGGGGCTGGGGAAGCTGGCCGCGTGCATGAAAAGCACGCGGCCAGCGTTCCCCTTTGGCGCGCCAAATACTCACCCTTCCTGAAGTTCCGGTCTCTGGGCAGTGATGCGGTCACGTGGCCGCCGGGCGCTCCTGTGACGCGGCCTCTCGGCTGGAGGCAGCGTCACAGATGCGCCCGGCGGCCACGTGACCGCATCACTGCCCAGAGACCGGAACTTCAGGAAGGGTGAGTATTTGGCGCGCCGGAGGGGAACGCTGGCCGCGTGCTTTACATGCACACGGCCAGCTTCCCCAGCGTTCGAGCTGGGGGCCAATCCATGAGAGCTGCGGGGCAAATCCATGAGAGCTGCGGGGCAAATCCATGAGAGCTGCGGGGCAAATCCATGAGAGCTGCGGGGCAAATCCATGAGAGCTGCGGGGCAAATCCATGAGAGCTGCGGGGCAAATCCATGAGAGCTGCGGGGCAAATCCATGAGAGCTGCGGGGCCAATCCATGAGAGCTGCGGGGCCAATCCATGAGAGCTGCGGGGCCAATCCATGAGAGCTGCGGGGCCAATCCATGAGAGCTGGGGGCAATCCATGAGACCTGGGGGCAAATCCATGAGAGCTGCGGGGCAAATCCATGAGACCTGGGGGCAAATCCATGAGAGCTGGGGGCAAATCCATGAGAGCTGGGGGCCAATCCATGAGACCTGGGGGCAAATCCATGAGAGCTGGGGGCAATCCATGAGAGCTGGGGGCAAATCCATGAGAGCTGGGGGCCAATCCATGAGACCTGGGGGTAAATCCATGAGACCTGGGGGCAAATCCATGAGAGCTGGGGGCAAATCCATGAGACCTGGGGGTAAATCCATGAGACCTGGGGGCCAATCCATGAGACCTGAGGGCCAATCCATGAGACCTGGGGGTAAATCCATGAGACCTGGGGGTAAATCCATGAGACCTGGGGGCAAACCCATGTGAGCTGGGGCAAACCCATGTGAGCTGGGGCAAACCCATGTGGGCTTGGGGCAAATCCATGTGAGCTGCGGTCAATCTCATATAAATTTTTATGAGGTCTGTTCCTATTGGAAAGCGTCACATGACATTAAATAAAAGTATCGGTACTCGATATCGGTGAGTACTTTTAAAAAGTATCGGTACTCGTACTCGGTCTTAAAAAAGTGGTATCGGTGCATCCCTAATCCGTACAAAATCACGGACGAAAATGCGCATCGTATGACCGCTATCGCGTATTCCGTGAAAAAATGCGTCCATTCGTTCGAACGCACTTTTTCACGGACAACGCGACAAATGCGTTAGTCTGACCCTAGCCTAAATCGGTGTGATGACACTTTCCAGTCCCAACCTAAACCTTTTTTCAAACCTTTTTGTTAAAACTTTTTTTCCTTTTTTTTCTTGAAAAATGTTCAGGTTGCACCAAAATGTTGCATCACTTCTAAGGCTGGGGTCAGATGAGCGTTTTGAAGAGCGGAAGAAACGTCCGTGTGAGTGGACCTTCCTTCCACTCGATGCCCGTCTGGCCTCCTATGGAGGATCGTGCTTTGCAGCCCCGTCAACGCACATCCTAGCGCTTTGACAGGGAGGCTTGCTGCACGGACGCAGCACAGCCGCTGTTGCGTGCGCAATTCATGAGCACGCAACAGTGTGTGGCCGTCCCTGTCACAGTCACACCGCTGCGACAGACGCCGGTAGGAACGTCATTACGGGCACACCTAGTGTGCTCGTCTGACACTGCCTTGATACAGCGCTCATTTTTATTAAGATGGCATGGCTGGCTTTTCTTCTATTTTTGCTGCTTCTGTGGGAAGGCTGTCCGGATTGCCTTGGAAGCCATAGTATAGATCCTGCCTCTAACGTGTGCAAGATTGAGTATTGATTTCAATCTGAAGAAATGAATCCTGTTTTAGAAGAAACCTCAAAAGCATAAATTGAAGCCTGATTTACATATTGTATACATATATATATATATATATATATAGACCTGGCACCTCATATTCCGCTGTTTGCCTTTTGGGTTTCACAACCTACAGGGTTATTCAGAGAGAGGTGAAAACCAGGAGAATGACTGGAGAAGTGAAAATTCTAGGTCAAAATAGCCAAACCAGAAAAATTCTCCCATTTACCTCACTTTACATATTGGCTATTTGGTCTAGATTGTTCTCTTCTCCTGCCAATTCTCCAGAGTTTCACCTTTCTCTGAATAACCCTGCTATTTTCATTTTGAACTAGATGGTGCTAAAACAGTACAATCTTTAAAATTAGGGGTCAGTCTGGGTGATGTCTGGTCCTTTTTTGGAAGCTTCGACCGTAGCACAGGTTTTGGACCTGATCCTGCGATTAGTATATTCGTTCATTATTATTTCTAGTGTGTGGCTAGTTCCAACATTTGCCACAGAGCTTTTTGATAATAAATGGCTGCACGTGACTAGGTATAGAAAGTTGTAGGACACATTATACCCTCTATGCTTTTGAGCATTTTCTGGTGGTCGCTTTTTGCCTTTAAATTCCCAAGGTTGTCCTCTCTAGTATATGGTTCATTGATACTTTGGCAGCATGGCCACAAATGCGTGTACCATGAACAATCTGGTACATCTAGATGGAGAAAGTGCGCTATGAAACACAAGAGCATCCTAGTTTATGCCGGACATGCACAAAAGCGCACACCACAGAATTTCGCAGTAAGGCTAGGGTCAGACGAACGCATTTTCGCGTTGTCTGTGAAAAAGTGCGTTCGAACGAATGGACGCATTTTTTCACGGAGTACGCGATAGCGGTCATATGATGCGCATTTGCATCCGTGATTTTGTACGGATCATCAATAAAACACTTTGTGCATCTGGACGTTATGTTGGCCGGACATTAGCAGTGTCTGACATCTCCAATTCACGCACACACGCCGCTAGCGGACGCAGCGCACTCTGTACAACCGTACTAGCAGTTTAACGTTCTCGAAAAAATGCGTTCGTTTTCCACTTGCGTTGCGCAGCCGGACTTTTGTGCGACCGTACTTCGTATATTGGCCGTCATTGCCCGGCATTTGCTGCTAGTGCGGCCGTGATTAAGTGCGCCTGCACGCGCGTTCACACTGCGCTCGTCTGACCCTAGCCTAAGGCACACCTCTCGTAATGTTTCAATGATTCATTCTGGATTGATATGTCTAGTTACCTGACATTCTGTGTGTTTTCTTAAGACTATTCTTGTAAAAAGTAACCACTTTGTTTTTACAAGGTCATACGGGGACAGCGAGATCTTATCATTTCAAGAAAACTGTTAAAATGATAAAATGTAAAAAAAAAATGTTTGGTTATAGCAGGTACATGTTTTTCTTTAAACGATACCTTGTGAATTTTTTCTCTTTACAGAAATCTGATCCTCTGAGGCGTGGCTATGGTACCTGGACCAAACCTTGTCCTCCTTTTTATATCGTTCCTTCTTATCAAAGTATCACTGATCATTTGCACAGATTTTCGATTTTACGTAAATCATTACCACCTGCTATGTTTAAACAATTGAAAAAAGTGAGCTTTGGGTATAACATAAACCAGAGGGACAGTATCGGACTCTTCAAGCACCATAACTACAATGACCTGCGCTGGTTAAAGTGCACCTGTACCGGCATGGTGCACTTTGTGATATCCCATCAGGATGGTGGATATTCCAAGGGTCTTTTAAGATCAATCACCATCCCTTGTTGATATCATGGCCAGTACTAGCCGTGATCTTTGGCAACCTCCATGTTTCCCTTTGGGTTTAGCTTTCTGAGGGCTCTCAACAGTGACGTCATCTTGCATGCAGTCAATTCGAGGAGTGAATGGAGTCCTGTCCTGTAGGGATGCCCTCGGCTCACAGCTGTCACGCAACCCAGTGGCATGCCGCTGGAAGTGAGCGACCGCAATTTATTTGACAGAACAACTCCATTTTTCTTTAGTGTATATGTGTTAGCAAATAATTGCTAACGCATGTATAGGGAGTGATTCCTGTAGGCATGACAGGTGCGCGTTAAATAACAGACAATGCCTACAAAGCTCTACAGAATTGCTAATGCTTTTAAGGGTACATTTTTAGAACTTGATGTCATGAATTACAGATTACGTTAAAAGCATTAAATTACTACTTAAAATTCTCTGCAGTAAATTAAAGGCAAATCTAGGCCAGGTAATATGGCTTTGTAAAATAATATTCTAATGCCTCCAGTTTTCTATAAATACCTAGAGGTTTAACTATGCACACTTTATTTTGCATGTTCTCTGTTATAGAGAAAAAAAACTGGCTTTATCACTAAAATTGCACTCTGGGATATAATTAAATCGAATGCGCTGAATGTACCCAACCTGGTTAAATCTGATTTGATATAATATAGATTTAATTTGATACTGTAATTACTTTATGGATGGAAGAATAATTTTCCGGTTGGATATACTAATAAAAAAAAAAAAATTCTCTTTCTGATCCTCTAAATTCCTAAACAACTTCTAAAACCTACCAGGTGACTGGTCTACTTCCTCTTTTCAGAGATCTGATCTCCTGGGGAGTGGCTGTGATCACACCATTTATCTCTGGTCTAAGAAGCTTTGCCATTTGTGTATTTTTTAAACCAGGGATTTTAAACTCTACCCCTCTAGATGTTGCTGAATTACAACTGCTATGATTCTTTGGCCTTCTATTGCATTCAACTAATTCTGGGATTTGTAGACCATTAAAATCTAGGCTGGAGGTTGGAATTTTACATCCTTGGTATATACAGTCTAAGTTGGCATATTGCTGGTCTCCAGGTACCTTATTGCGCTACTACATTTCATATTGTGATCTTTTTATATACGTTAGGAAACGTTTGTATTAATCTTCTCTGTCAAGACAAAGATCTCTGTTGTTATCATGTTTTATGACATTTAATATAGTCTCGGACGTTTTCTTTGACTTCAGACGTATAGTGCTGTAATATGTACGTTTTGGGTGTTTTTTTTCCCCCTTCCATTCCTACTAACATTAGTATTGTACTGTTAGATGTATGTGAGTGTGGCCTTCACGTGTCCAACCAGAATTCAATTCCCATTCAGTGGAACAAAGGGTTTTCTTGGCCGTACATTCATTAACTTTTATGCAGTTCCCAAATATCTACTGCAACCAGGATCTTTCGTTTTGAGTTCGTTCTTTTTTTTTCTTCCTCATCCAATTATATCGGCCTCTGTCCTGCAATTAGATTTGCTCTTGTCTAAGATTGAAAAGCCAGAGCGAAACATTTTGCCATTTTGAATAAAAGCCCAGTGTCGTTGGTTCATTGCACCTCCTCATGACATCTCTATTGCACCAAGTGTTTGCAGTTCGTTTTTCTATTCGCCAAAAGGCCTTTTGTGCTGTTCTTAAAAACCCTGTATTGGAATACGTACTTACTGATGCTTCTGCGTGGCTTCACAAGTTGCCAAAATGCTCATTAGAGTCGACTTTGAATTTTTTTTCCCTTCTCTTCTAAAGAATTGCCCACTAATGTCATGCAGAATATCTGGGAGGGTGAAATAGGGGAGAGAATGCTTTGCCTGACAATGATAGTCTTACTACATTTTGTAAAGCTGGCTTCTGTTGGAAGTCCAGCTGGGCCCGCAAGCTTAATTCATTGCTCTATGGTTGGAGCAGCACAGCTGCTGAAGGACCTTTAGAAATGCAAAGAGGCTGTCAGTGTTTGTTCATCAGCGGCACACGTGATGGGGCTGAGTTAAGGAATCCATGGCACACTGCAGCAAGCTTGCTGGAGTCTGTGTTACAAGCACCTCTTCACTTGTCCTTGGTCTAGACTCTGTAAATGCCTTCTATAAAAGAGGTGCCTCTCCAAAGAGTAGGGGGAGGCTGTGAAATTAATTTAGCCTCGCTTGTCCACGTGTTCAGAGTAAATGGTAATAAATGGTCTCATAAAACCTTGGGAAAAGATGTGGTGTGTTACCGTGCTGACGGTTTAGGCTAGGGTCAGACGAAAGCATTTTTCTCCGCGAACGTGAAAAAGTGCGTTCGAACGCATTAACGTATTTTATCACGGAATGCGCAAAAACGGTCAGACGACACGCATTTTCGGGCGTGATTTTGTACTGATCGTCAATAAAACTCTTTTTGCGTCTGGACGTTATGTTGGCTGGACATTAGCAGCGTCTGACATCTCCTAATCACGCAAACACGCCGCTATGCCGCAGCTGCGCACTCAGTACGTCAGTACTAGCGGTTCAGCATTCTCAAAAAAATGCGTTCAAATTCCACTTGCGTTGCACGGCCGGACTTTTGTGCGGCCGTACATCGTATATTGTCCGTCATTGCCCGTCATCTGCTGTTAGTGCGGCCGTAATTATGTGTGCCAGAACGCACGTTAAAAGTGCGCTGGTCTGACCCCAGCCTTAAACCCGGTGCATAAAATCCATAAATGCGGATTGAGACAGGATTGCTTAGAAACACACAGACAAATATTCTGACACTAAACACTGTTTATTTTATTTACTTTCTTTATTATTTAAAAGTTTTGTTTCTTGAGCTTGATCTTGCATTGTTTGTAGCTTTGAAAGCAGTTGAAGTGTAACCAGACATGGTTGTTTTCCATTTTTCGTGGTGGGGTATGAAATGTCTTTCCGAGTTGTGTCTTCTTTTGATTTATATACCAGTAGTCTGGCCACGAACAAGCCCTTGTTGCTTTTGTGAAAAAATGCATTTCACAACAAAGATTTAACTGTAAGGCTAGTGTCCGACGAACGCAGTCATCACGTCTTTGTCGCCGCACAGTTTAACGTCCGTCGTAGCATTGATTGGTCTTCAATAGAGACCAACACACGAAGTACGTGCTCACCGAAATGCGCACGCACCACGCAGGTGAAGACGGACGCCATTTAGGCCTCGACGTAAAAGCGCTACAACAGACACCCAGAGTGCGCTGCGTCTGCGTAGCGGCCTGTGTGCGTGATGACGTGACGTCAGATGCAGCGCATTTGCGACGTCCATCACGTTGATGCTCAGAAGTTTTTTTGGTCTGGTTGACTGTACCTGTCTTTTAATTTTAATTAATTTTGATTCCCATAGTTCCTTTTTCTTTTCTTTTCTACATCCGTCAAAAAAAAATGGACTGTGTGGTGTCCACAGTATCCTCCGTCAGTACGTCCGTCCATTATGCACGCACGCAGAGTGCGCTCACACTCCGGTCGTCTGACATTAGCCTGAAGGGATAGTGTAATTTCCTCTCACCTATAGCACTGTGGATCTTAACTCTTCATTAAACTGCCCCTGCATGTTAAGAATAAATAGGTATACATTACTATTGTCAGCAGAAATGGTGCTGCAGATTTGGAAAGTTTGTTCCAGGGCAGGATTGCTGGATTTCCTCATGTTATGAGGTTCAGGCAGACACATGATTAGCTGAGCCTGGAGAAAGTACAGTTCTTAATAAAAATAAAAAAAACTGAGCTCATTCTCCTCCCCTCTCTCTTCTCACGCAAAGCTAGGGAAATTACCCTTCCATAGTCAAATCCAATCTCTGTGTGTAACACTTGGAACAATTTCGCCATATACCCAATTATTTTCAACCAAAGCATAATGATAATCATATGTAATATACATATATTTTTGGTTTTATAAGTAAGCACAGATTTTTTTCTATGTACATTACACACACGCGTATAGGAGACGTGGATTTACAATCAGCAGCCGCAGCACACGAGCCACAAGCAAGGTTGGGGTCTTGGTAGTGATATCTGCGCAGGATTTTAAGCTTGTGTCTGGGGCTGCACAAACTGCTCCAGATGTTGGTTAATGCTAGAGTCAGACGACCGCAGTCTGAGCGCACTCTGCGTGCGTGCATAACGGACAGACGTACTGACGGAAGATACTGTAGACACCACACTGTACGTTTTTGTTGACGGACGTAGAATAAACGGGGAATTATGGGAAACACAATTAATATGAAAAATGATAAAAATTTGAAAAGTATAAAAAGCCATTTTGTGCGTCAAGGTGCTGGACGTCGCAAATGTGCTGCATCTGACATCTCATCACGCACACAGAACGCTACGCGGACGTGACGCACTCTGCGCGTCCGTCTAGCGGTTTTACGTTCTTGCCTAACTTGCGTCCATTTGCCAAGTGCGTTGTGCGTGCGCAGTTCGGTGCGGACGCACTTCCTGTGTTGGTCTCTATTGCTCATAATTCTATGCTACGACTGACCTTAAACTGTGCAGCAACATGGACGTGATCACTGTGTTTGTCTGACACCAGCCTTAAAGTCTTGGTTGGAATTGGCCCTGAGGTCTGGCTGACACATCAGTCTCATTCAATTTCTGAACACCTGTGTATATAATCCGCTTTTTGCTGCACATTTAAATAGTGTGGGGGCATCATGGACTTCAAATCCTATTGCATACAGCCAAAGTGTTATGGGATTTGGGCACAGAATACTGATCCAGTGATCATTTAGGAACACTGGTGACTGGAGTTTCTTGGATAGATACCCTAATGCAGGGGCCCAAACAAATCCAAACACAAGGGGCCATATTACATTCATAACGCTAATGTTAGCGCTCACCTGTGTGAGCGTTAACGTTAGCCCTGGTTGCCCTAGCGTGGGCCACCCATATTGCAATCTGAACGCTAACGGGTTCTAAAACCCGTTGGCGATTCGAAGCTTGAGCTTTTCAGCGCGAGTTTACTGTACTTTGCGCTCCTCATGTTAATCATAGGGAGCGCAAAGAGTTAATTAGCGTTAGGATTACAAAGTCCTAATGCTAATTGCGCCAAGCTGCAGTTAACTCCAAAAGTTAGCAGGTCCTAGTTGTGGTTAACTGATTATGCTTCTGCGGAACCCCCCCCAAAAAACAAATCACATACCTCTCATCCCGCGGGGAGAATGGCCGCTCCATCTGCTTCTTCTTGCCGCCGGGCACAGAGAGAGAGGGGGTCCATTGGTCTCCCTCTGCGAATCGTTATGCCGACCTGCAGGTCATGTGACCGGAAGAGGAAGCCTATGGACTCCATGGAGGGGATGCTTGCGGCGGCGCTTAGCACTGTGTTACAGTGCAGGCTGATGGTTTAGCGCCTGCAACGCACTATCACTCTAAAACGGGACACTAAGGAGAAACCTGCAGGCGCAGGATTTTTTCCTTGGTGTCCCTGTTTTAGCATCTAGATTATAATCTAGCCCATTGTTTCTATGCGGGCTGGTATTGTCTATGGCGCGGCTACTAGTGGTACACTTCACTTACTGATTGACTGGGCGTTTTTCTGGCCTGGTCATCACTATGTCCGGCATCAGTGGCTTTTAGAGATATGTTTTTGTTATGGCAACTGTCAACTTCTTTTAAAATTTTCTCTGTATACATTTTTTCTTTTTGAAAGATTGTCTACTGTTTGGTTTTATATTTAAAAAAACAAGTGGATTATTCCACACCAACATGAGGTGATGTTTCGGACCTCACTTATCGCTTGCTGACATTTGGGTGTATTCTGAATTGTATTGGCAAACAGCGTAAAGATAATAGAGTATTTGAAAAATAAATAAAATGTTTAATAGACTCTTGAAAATGAAGTTAAAAAGAATAGCGTTTCTCTGCCATCTGTACAGTGTATATAATACTGATTCTTCTGATTAAAGTCTACAGTCCTACAATTCTAATATAACATTAGTTATTCCCAACTGTAGAAGCAGAACTTTGCTACGTCCATTTTATTGTGTGTGCACTGTAATCTATAGAACATACATGGGTGCTGTATACACATTTAATTATTAAAGATTTTCTGCTGTGGAAAGCAGGCGCGTCTTTAACGTGGCGCCATCCCTCGGTTTCCTCTTAACTATTTATTTAACTTGGACTTAGATTGTTGACATTGGGACTGAAAGGCATTGTCCTTTAAGTCTCCAGCCCACCTTCAGCCGCATAACCCCCCCTTCCCCGCCACCACCCCACACACACTGTAATAGTTAAATCCTAACCTGAATGTAAGCAGTAGGTCTGATGAGCGACCATAAAGCATCAGAGGGCATTTTTTCCCCTCTGTAAAGGTTAATGGGCATTTCTAGCTTCCTGCCTCATTCTGCCAGTCTGTGTAACTTCCTTCCTTCATCACCCTACATTACCGACTTCATGGGGCTGGCAGATTTAAGGCTCTGATGTAATTGAAGTAGTTTTTTTTATTTCTCTCCTTTCTTTGTTTCTTTGTAAGAGCAGAAGAGGATAAAAAAAAACCCTATTGTACTTGTTAAGTTTTGGCAGGGATAATGAATTACATAATTATCTGGAGATTTGTTTCCATTACATCAAGTGTTATTGTACACCCCTGCCCCCATTCCACCAGTTTGACTGATGTTTGATGTTGCCCACAAATGGTTAATAGTGTCCGACCCTCATCGGATAGAGAGGAAGCCCTTAATGGAGAGTTTTTGGTTTTCTGGTTATTATTAAGTATGGTGTTTGTAGCTGGATTTTATGTGTCTAGCATGGTGGTCCTGGCAAGTATAGAACGCAGTGTAACACTGAGGTTGTGTCTATATAAAGACACATTTATCTTACCAGGAGGAGGACTGGTGCTTGTGAAGCTCACAGCAAAGCCCTGTGTTTTGAAACATTCCAGAACAGCAATATCCAAAAATATACAGACTTGTTTTTTCTGCTCTTCCCTCCGTAGAGGCCTGTGGCCTATCTGATCTTGGCCTGAATTCATTGTTTCATTGTAGCAAAGCTTTCGTGGATTGTGTGGTTTGTGTATATACGCTATGCTTTTCAGCTTTTTTTTTTCCCCCCTCTGCTGTTTTGCTCAGAATTACTGCTCGTTTATTTAATCATTTGTTAATGCTTCTTTTTCATAATTTATTTTTATCCTACCGGATATAGTGTTCGGAGCGGAAGTGAGCTGTACTGCCCTCAAGCTTCCTACATTCTCTGTGGATTTATTATTTATTTTATCTTTTTTGCCTTGTGTTCCTGTCCTTCAGGTTTAAATATCCAGTAGATAATTATGCCTGTCAGCCAGCTTCCTGTAGATTTGTTTGGCAAATTGCACTTTCACAACTGTATTTGTTTTCTTTTTAAGCCTTGACTTTTCTCCTTATCAGGTGAGGTTTTGAATCAAATGCCCTTTGGTTAGATTGTAAGCTCTTGAGCAGGGTCCTTTTTTTCTCTCTCATCATTTTCTGTGTGTCAAATTTGTTTGTTAATTCTAGGTTGTTTTGTTCTACCTGTTGAACAGTGTTGCAGACCATGTTGGCGCTTTATATATAATTGTAATTGTACTCAATGTCATTTGTATATGGAAAGTCCTGCAGTCCTCCCCTCTTGCTTCTCACCCATCTAGATTGTAAATTCCCATGGGAATAGGGTCCTCATGTTCTCCTGTATCTGTTGGCAGGAATACTGACCTGCCTCTTATGTATTGTAGAATTGTCTAGTCTTTACCAATTGCACCTCGTACAGCGCTGTGGAATATGTTGGCACTTAATAAATAATAATAAAATAAAAAATAAAAAAATATTTATATTAAACCTAAGAGGCCTTATGTGCAAAGTATGCATTTTTAGGAGACCTGTATATTTGTGATTAAAATCATATTTCTATGAATCAAATATTGTAGACTGAACCATAACCTAGTAGCCAGAGGTAAAATTTGAATGCCTGTGGCCGCTGGGCCCCTCAATAGGTTGAGCCCTGCAGTAAGGTTATCAGCAATGCTGAGGAGTTTTCTCCTTGATGTTGACAATGTGTGGATTGTTTGTTGCTACAGATCTAATGGTAATGATCTGGACGTTTGTTTATTTTAGTTCGGCTTCTAACATTTTGTCGGATGTTTTGTAGCTCTTTACAAATTTACAATGTGATTTGATTTTCAGCAATCTGTGCTTCAGACAAACCTCGTTTTCATTCAATTTAGTTTTCGGCTTCATATTGTAAACAGCAGATTATGACATTAATTAAATACCTTTTATATTCTTCTGTCAAGCTAGATGTTTGTGTTCCTGTACTGTAGTACAGACAGTCATGTCCAGCGTATTAGGCCCAACAAAACGCTGTTCCAGCTTGGGGTTCATCTGCCCTCACATCATTCTGCCATAGAACACCGTTACCCTTTTGCTTCTGCTACTTTCAGGGGTCAGCAACCTTGGCTCCCCTGTGGCTCAGCCTGATGGGTGACTGAGCATCTTGGGAGATGTAGTTCCCTAAACATCAGGGAGCCAAGGTGGCTGACCCCTGTAAGCTAGTTCAACCAGTCTTTAAAGTTACCAATAGCTTTAACCCTTTACTAGCAGGGAAATACTAATTTCCCACATTTTCTTTTCACATCTATGGAATCGCTCCCTCTGTTACACACTCTGCACAGCAAATAAAAAAGAAAATCCCATCACTCATTCTAGCCCTGTATGTCTATGGCAGTCCCTGCAGTCTCTGTGGACCATCATCAATGCAACTTCGACATTACATCAGCCTGGCTGATCTCTGGTTAATGTCACAGACCTAAGACACCATACTTGCAGTCCACACTTTTCTACAATTGCATCTCATGATTCTATGTCTAGATGTGTATATTATACATCCACTTGTCGACTTCTGACCACATTACATGATGACCAAGTGGACGAAAGTAAATTTTGGGCAGTAGTCGAACAAGTCCCCCGCCACACACATCATTTTAGCATATGCACTTTAATGATCCACATGGATTCAGTGTCAGATACCTTTCAGTTTTACATGGTGTAAAGCGTTCAGATGCTTGGATTTAATCTTTTGGTACTTTGTGAAGCTTTAATAAGGTGTGCTGCAGGTCAGACCTTTTTTTTGTTATGCACAGTGGACCAATGTAAATTGCATAGTAAATGAGTAGATGAGCAGCTGCATATCTTTTCAAACAACATGCTCTATCAACATTTTTTATTTCCACAACATATATAAAAACTTGATCATTTCAGTCCTGTGCGATGTAGGGTTGCCACATCGGCCATGTTTCCTAGGACACATATAATTTATTCATGCTGATGGGCAGTGCAGGAAAAATGTCACTCTGCAACATGTAGAATCCGTACACTGCAGGTAAATGAAAAAGGTATCCTGGGTGACCTGCCTTAACTTCCTGCAGCATATGAATTATACATGTTGCAGGCCAGCACTTTTCCCTGTGCATGAAATTGTAATGTGTCCTGGAAAACATGGCCGATATGGCAACCCTAGTGCGATGACTTTTTGTGATCTCATTGCTGTTTGTATGTAAATATGTATGCCTGTAAATTCTATGTATATAAACAAAGCACTGCACATTAGTATGGTCTTTCTTGACAACAAATGGTGTCTGGTACCAGATTGCAATCACACACTCATTCAGTACTTCCAAACCAGACAGATCATTTCACATTGATTAGCCAGGTAGTCAATTTTATGATCTGCACATTTTGAACTAAAACTTATCCTATCGGATTCTATAACGTCTCCTGCGTGTCATGCCTGCTATATATTCACCAGAGATCCCTTGAGTGTACCCTCAGGCAATCTGAGTCCGTGACGCTCCTCTGTGACTTCACACTCCTGACTCAGCATGCTTTTGTTCATAGAATTTAGAGCTTTGTTTAGTACAGGGCTCGGCAAAATGCCATTTATTATAAATGAACCATTAAAAATGATTCATTTCAAACATACAGCCACTCCTGAGTTTGTAATATATAGGGTGGGATATTTGTAGGTGTCTGTGATGCATGATGGGTTCCTTCTCAAAATGCACCTGTACTGGCCAGGTGCACTTTGCTGTCGATATCTCATCAGTGATGGGTGTCAATTTGGTTTGAACTTTCTCCATTTGTAGACGGTCTGTCTTACCGTGGACACATGAACATCAAGGCTTTTGGAGATACTTTTGTAACCCTTTCCAGCTTCATGCAAGTCAACAATTCTTGATCATAGGTCTTCTGAGAGCTCTTTTCTGCGAGGCATGGTTCACATCAGGCAGTGCTTCTTGAAACCAGTAAACCCAAAACTGGTGTGTGGTTTTAGGCTAGGGTCAGACGAGCGCAGTGTTAACGTCCGTGTTGCCGCACATAAGTACGTCCGTGATAGCATACAATTGTGTTAAATGGAGCCCCACACACGAAGTACGTCCGCACAGAAGTGCGGGGGCTGACGGACGCTGCAAACGGACGCAGGTTAGGCAAGAACGTAATACTGCTAGAACGGACGTGCGGAGTGCGCCACGTCCACAACGTCCGCATAGCTTTGTGTGTGAGTGATGGAGCGTGGTCAGATGGACTGCATTTATACGTCCAGCATTTTTGACGGACAGAATGTTTTTTCATTTTAATTTATTTTCCCTGCTACATCAGTCAAAAAATCCGTCAGTGAAAAAAACGGACTGTGTGGCCACTACCTTGTCGTCAGTCAGAAAGTACGTCCGTACTGCACGGACGCACAGTCTGTACAAAATGCGCTCATCTGACCCTAGCCTTAAAGGGCAGGACAGCTTTCAGCAACACATCCAATAATATCACACTGATTGGACTCAAGGTTGGCTCACTCCTGGCTCCAATTAGCTCTTGGAGAAGTCGTTAGGCTAGGGGTTCACATACTTTTTCCACCCTGCACTGTGAATGTTTACATGTTATGTTAAATAAACCCATGAAAACATATAATGTTTGTGTTGTATAATTTTAAGCAGACTGTGTTTTTCAAATTGTTGTGACTTAGATGAAGATCAGAGCACATTTTATGACCAATTCATGCAAAACTCCACGTAATCCCAAAGGGTTCACATACTTTTTCTTGCCACTGTATTCGTGAAATTATAGTTGGTGGCACTTGCCCCGCCATGTTGGGCCTCCATAGGTGACGCTCCATGTGATTGCCACTCAGCATGTCGACCAGCAATCAGGCTGGCGGAGTGAGCAGAGGGCTGTCCTGTGTTCTGCTCACAGCTGTCACTCACCCATACCACTGGAATAGTGGGAGAGCAATTTATAAAATTATTTATATGGAGTTATTCCATTTTTTTTCTATGCGTCTGCACTAATGTATGTGTTGGCAAAACAAAATGCTAACACATGTATAGGGAGTTATTCCTTATTGAAATGACCCTTTAACCCTTTCGCTGCTGAGGCGTTTCACGCCTCTGTGCTGAGCTCATTTTTACCTGTTTCGCTCATCATGTTTACACGTGTTTTGAAGGCTTATTTTAGTATATGACCCAGACATATTATATATCGTTCTTTCTGTCCGACTCGGCAGATTCATAATATGTCATTATTATATGTATACGTCATGTCCTGTCTGTATATTATAACAAAAAATGCAATAAAATATGAATTTTCAATTATTTACAGCGTGTAAAGTGTTTTTTTTCCACATTTTAACATGCGAGCAATTGCGGTTATATTTTGTATGGGGTGCGCTTGTTAAAAAAATTAGAAATGGGGTCTCGTTACATTTTGTTTTGGGGAAAATTACGCGATTTTTAACAAACGCACCGCATACAAAAATCGTTAGTGCAGCATCATTGTTCACATTATAATTGAAATGGGAACAATATTGCTGCATTAACGAACCCAAAAAAAGAAAAAAAACGTGTTTATTTTTTTTTATAATTTTTTTAAAATATTTTTAAAAAAAACTTTTTTCATACTCCTGTTTGGTATCGTTGGAACGGCCATGCTCTGGCCGATCCAACAATATCAAACATTAACCCCTAACTGCCACGTATCGGGAGATAGGGGGTTCATTGGAACCCCCTATCTCCACCATTGGTGGCAGTTAGGGGTTAACTCCAGGACTGGCGTCATCGTGCTATGCACGATGACGCCAGTCCCCAGGGGGCATTCCCAGAAGCTTGGCCGGCATCCAAGATGTCGGCCAGCTCCGGGAAAGGATCACGAACCGGTGCTTTTCGGCACCGATTCGTGATCCGGCCCCCATGGGGTTAATTCCAGGTACCGTTAGGAAGGGCAGGCTGTGCCCTTTCAAACGGTGCCTGGGTTAACCCCCTGCACGCCGCCGATCGGGAGGGAGAGAGGTCCGAAGGACCTCCCCCCTCCCTTTCAGGCGCCTCCTCCGCACATGCGGGGGGGGGGGGCGCCTGAATTAGATGTCATCGCGCCGCCGCGATGACATCTAATTAGCCCGGCGGCGGTTCCGGGTGCTGGGCTGACATCGAGGATGTCAGCCTGCACCGGGGGGCACAGCGATCGGTCGGAACCCGGCCGATCGCTGGCCCCAAAGGGAGGACGCGCTCAGTGCGTCCTCTGCAAGGAACGTTACCTGCGGGTGGATGCGCTGATCGCGTCCTCCGCAGCGAAAGGGTTAAACCTTTGGACATGACTGCTGGTGCACTTTAAGGATTGCGCTTTGCAGTGCTGAGCGCACTGAGTGGGCTCTCGCAGACGTTCCTTCCGCTCTCCAATGACGCTCCTCTGACCCCAGTCTAAGGACTGGCTTGATGCTTGATAATGATCTTTAAAGGGAAGGGGGGGAATTCCCTGTTTTATGTGTTTCGTGTTGACACGTGTAGTGCTTTTGTAGAGGCCAACTATTGAAAATGCTTTGCTGTTTCAACTCGGTGGCAATTTTGCAGTACAGGATGGACCAAAAAAACTATATAAATCACTAGGTGATTTTTTTATCTTACAAATTAGAACTCTATGTATCAAAAGTTACTTGTGTTTTATGTATTTGGTCCCGGCAATGCAAAATAAAATCTCCTTTCTGTGCCAGCAGTGCCGGGTTCAAAGCAATCCTGTATTATAAGTAGATGGTACATAGGAATTGATGTTCATCTATACCTGGGGTCACCAACCTTGGCCCTCCAGATGTTTTGGAGCTACATCTCCCATGATGCTCAGTCACTCATTAGATTGACTGAGCTTTATGGGGGAGTAATAGTTCCAAAACACACAGTGGGCCAAGAATTGTTGCACAGAGCGGAGAGGATGACCAGAGACAAAGAGCCCACCGCTCCAGCCAGCGAGGCAGTGATTATTAGCACAGGTCTGTACTGGGCAGCGTGTCCACATCATATTGAAGAGCTGCGTCAAAGTGGGATTGTATTCACCCAGTGTATTCAGTTGCTGTGCTGTAGAGGTGATGGGGAGCCAATATAACAGGTTCATTTCCGGCTCGAAGTCTTTTGTGTACTGCTTGGCAATGCCAACACAACGGCTTTATTTCTAGCTCAACAGCGGTCACTCATGGCCTCAATGTTGGCGCTATATAAATGATGACAATAATGATGGATGTACCAGCTATCCTGCTTTTATTGGACTCCTTGCTGGCACAGCATCAGCCTGGACCACTGTGCCAAACACCTTGTTTGCAGTTGGAGTGGCAGGCTTTCTATCGGGATTTCATATAATACATAGTGCTTCAAATGATCTAAAATAAGCAATGTCATGCCAGGTTCCCACTATTTTTTTCCCCGCTATAAGGTCGATGTCCCACGACCTGTCATGTGCCCTCAACGCCAAAACCCCAGAAACCTATTATTGGGAAATAGATAGGAAAGTCAGCTTTAGCTCGGGTATAGGTACCGGGAAACCACTATCTTGATGTTTTTTTCCACAGAAACTGCTTGCCTGTGTTCTGAATTTGCCCATATTTTCAAGATAAGCCAGAAGGCTTTAGCCAGTATTAGTCCTATTTTTTTTTGGGAAAAGCCACAATCGATTGTGGCTTTTCCCAAAAAAAAATCGGTGAGGGATGCTGACCACATTCAAGAGGCAATGGTGACACTCGCAGGAGCCATGATTTGCTGGCTTGTGGTATACCAAAATCACAGACATAGGGGTTTTGGTAAAATTCTTTAATAACAATGCCTGTAACGTACACATCAATGAGAATTCCTTTCACTCCATGGATCTCTACCCTCATGGTTTCCATAGAAGGGCAAAACAATGCACATCAAAGGCTAAGGCTTCCCTGATCTGCAAACCTGCGGCTCCGAGGAAACCTTTTTGCCTGCCTAGCAAACAGAGTGGAACCGCTAGGGGTTAGGTTTCATAAAGATAATGGACAATGGTTTTAGCATGAAAGTGTGGTAATTCCTTCCTGCCCTGATTCCACAATTTCCTCCTCCTGTAATAAAAGTAACATGGAAACCACCTCTTTTATCTTAATAGAGTTTAATTCACTGCCCCGGGACCATGGGTCTGTTCATAAAGGTTTCTGATTCTGTTACGGAAATTGGGGGGAAACCCAAACATAAGGTTTGGTTGCTAAAATGCTTTTTGAGAAAAACTAAGCAGGCGTAAACTCTTTTTTTTACAAAAATGTTACTGAAATCTAGGGGTTTATTGGAAGACTGAATTTGCAACAGTGGCAAATGCTGGTGTATCACAAAAATCCAAATAGCAGGAGAAGCTTCATAGTAATGCCATATTTTTGACTGATTTTGTAGCTCTACCTGAGATTACAATGTATCGATACCCCTTATGTACATAGTGATAAAATGGAAAGCTTTTTACACAATAGATGGCTGTATTACTAGGAACTGTGGGCGTGTTTCTATTTTGTGTTTGGCTGCGAAAATGTTGCCAAATAGCATAGATACAGTCCTCCCATGTGTAAATACCATACAGATTTTATTTCAATGAATGGCAGAGATTAGGGTTGGGTCTCTTAAATGTAATTTCTTGGTTGGGTCTCTTAAATGTAATTTCTTTCTTCTGATCAGTTTCTCTTCAGTTGAAGTGCTGTTGTTTTTTTTTTTCCTATCTTCTTGCATCTTCCAGATGGGTTGAGTGGGATATATGGGCTGCAAAATGACTAAGATTTATTATATGGTATGGTTAGCCATCATGTGTGGGAAATCGTTACTAATTGGGAGTGGCAAAGTTTTAGCTACACAATATCAGACTATTTTCTCCCACCTGACTTTTCTGTATGCAAACTGACATTCCACACAAATCAACTCCTACATTCACATACTCCTGTCTACCAAGAGAACTAGGTACAAGATTATGTGCGCATTGGGTCAGTCGGATGAGGCCTGTTTAGAAGAGATCCTTTAACTGTAGAAGCTGCTCTCTTGCGTTCTGGGTCGCCTATCTCCTAGCATGGACCAATTAGTCAGCAAGTGGGATTGAATGGACAAATGATGCAACAATGAAATGTAATCAAATTCCTAATCCCATTGCTTTTATTGAGTAGTTAATAGCTGTGAATTTCGGTTGTTTCCTACACAAAAGGGCATTCCAGCTAGAAATTGGTGACCTGTAATTCTGATCAGAGGAGAGACACTCCTGTAAGAGACTTTGAGGTGTATGTCCAGGACTTGCAAGCGGTTTCTTCTTTATGCCCATAGTGCACGATTTAATATGTTCCAGCCTCACTATATGCCTGCTCTGTTCAAAACAAATCCAAGGCTTAAATGACCTCCCTCTCAGGACACCGTAAGGACAAACATATTTCCAAACCATCATCCTCTCCTTAACTGTAATACATGACGGGGGATAAGAGGAGGAAACTGGGGACATGGGGGGGGGGGGGGTTAAGTGTAAACACACCATCCTTCATTCCACAACAAAAACGTGTTTCACGGACTTCTGAAGGCTTTCTGCCAAAGTAAATATTGGCTTTGTATCTGCAGAAAAGTTACAGGGTTGTTTTTAGCAAACTCTTTTTTTCCCGACTTAAAATAGACAGCATTTTTACAGACGGCCCTGTGTGATTAACCGGACGTTTGATTATGTACATGAGATTAGTGCAGATAAAACTCTACAGGGTCATCGAGTACTGGCAGACCCATCCTGTCAATATCGATTTATAATCTTTAAGGCTGGGGTCAGACCAGCGCACTTTTAACGTGCGTTCTGGCGCACATAATTACGGCCGCACTAGCAGCAGATGACGGGCAATGACGGCCAATATACGATGTACGGCCGCACAAAAGTCCGGCCGTGCAACGCAAGTGGAATTTGAACGCATTTTTTTGAGAATGCTGAACCGCTAGTACTGACGTACTGAGTGCGCAGCTGCGGCATAGCGGCGTGTTTGCGTGATTAGGAGATGTCAAACACTGCTAATGTCCAGCCAACATAACGTCCAGACGCAAAAAGAGTTTTATTGACGATCAGTACAAAATCACGCCCGAAAATGCGTGTCGTCTGACCGTTTTTGCGCATTCCGTGATAAAATACGTTAATGCGTTCGAACGCACTTTTTCACGTTCGCGGAGAAAAATGCTTTCGTCTGACCCTAGCCTAAAACCTGTTCATTTCCTTTCTATGTATAATCCCTGTGTATTTGCTGTTGGATGTAGAGGTGAGTATACATGTATGTGTTGTGTTTTACATGTGCTTTTAGTGGGTTGATATTTATTTATTCTCACATTTCAAGACAGACCCATTTTGCCGGTTAGGCCGGGAATGATTTGGCAATGAAACACCTTCAACATATAAACCTAGTAATTAAGATATATCCCAGGTTATTATTGCTCTTTGTTACTAAGCCTTGGATTTGGTACAGAGGCCCTAAAGACCGAGCAATGTTTAATGAAACATGGCAATAATAACATGGCATAATAAATATGGAATCTATGCAACTATTTATTTCAATGAATGGCAGAGATTAGGGTTGGGTCTCTTAAATGTAATTTCTTTCTTCTGATCAGTTTCTCTTCCGTTGAAGTGCTGTTTTTTTTTTCCTATCTTCTTGCATCTTCCAGATGGGTTGAGTGGGATATATGGGCTGCAAAATGACTAAGATCTATTATATAGTATGGTTAGCCATCATTTGTGGGAAATCGTTACTAATTGGGAGTGGCAAGGTGGAGTAGAGGTAACATCACTGCTCTGCATGGAGAGAGCCTGTGGAGTCATGGGTTCGATCCCGACGAGCACTTCTCCAGTAAGTGTCCTTGGGCAAGACCCCTAACGGTACATACTCGCCACCCAGGACATACTTGAAAACGAGAGAAATCTCAATGTATCCTTCCTGGTAAAATCCTTTCTCATATAATTTATTTTTTAGTCATTTATTTTTTTAAGATTTCAATTGCCAATCCTGGATGTCTGAGTCTTTGGATTTTAACAAAGTGATTTATTTTATAGCTGTTCAGTTTTCCTGAGAGAGAGAAATATATATATATATATATGTCAGGTCCAGAAATATTGGGAGGCACATCTGCAAACTGCTGTAAATCCTACACCGTTCACCTGAGTTGGATGTACATACCCTCAAATTAAAGCTGACAGTCTGCAGTTAAAGCACATTGTGTTTGTTTCATTCCAACTCCATTGTGGTGGTGTATAGAGCCAAAGATGTTAGAATTGTGTCGATGTCCCAATATTTATGGACCTGACTGTATATATGTAAAATAGAAAACAAAACATATCTTTTAGTAATGTCGTATCAGCGCAAGAAAATTCTAGTGATATGAAAGGAGAAGTATCGCTCAACACAAAAACAAAGTATCCTCCATCAAAGATAAACCTATAATAAACAACATACCCAAGGTGGAGCGCTACTACTCGCAATCTTCTGCAGTCTTTGAATTTGCTTCTAAATTGTCTTTAAGTTCTTCTCAATCCAATGCACCTCAGGTTCTTCTCAATCCAATGCACCTCAAAAGGAAGCAAAGACTGCAGAAGATTGCGCGTAGAGCGCTCCACCTTGTATAAAACACATCTTTTGTTTCCATTTATATGGGTGTTAATGCTTAATTAATATGTACATAGTTGTTGTTGTTTTTTTTAAATTTAAATTAACATATCCCACATCTGTTATACCACATATGTTTTTTACTTGATGTGAGCTTGCATTGTCCATCTTCTTCATGAAAACCATCCTAGTAGACTGATCTCCTTATGAGTTTACAATCTAGAGAGGTACATTTTTTTTTCTCAGGACTTTTAGGCTAGGGTCAGACTGAGGCAGTGCGAACGCGCGTGCAGGCGCACTTAATCACGGCCGCACTAGCAGCAAATGCCGGGCAATGACGGGCAATGTACGAAGTACGGTCGCACAAAAGTCCGGCTGCGCAACGCAAGTGGGAAACTAACGCATTTTGTCGAGAACGTAAAACCTCTAGTACGGTTGTACAGAGTGCGCTGCGTCCGCTAGAGGCATGTGTGCGTGAATTGGAGATGTCAGACACTGCTAATGTCCGGCCAACATAACGTCCAGAGGCAAAAAGTGTTTTATTGATAACCGTACAAAATCACGAATGAAAATGCGCATCGTATGACCGCTATTGCGTACTCCGTGAAAAAATGCGTCCATTCGTTCGAACGCACTTTTTCACAGACAACGTGAAAATGCGTTCGTCTGACCCTAGCCTTAAATGTTTTTAGATTTATTTCCTGTGAACACCATGGCCTTTTGCCAGTCTTTGTAGTGAAACAAGTACAATGCTAGCAAATACTCTTTGATTTTAACTCTGGCAGCCACCATCCCTGCAACTCGAGAGGTTTGGCCACAGCACTCAGAAATTGCAAACGCTTCCCTTTCTCAGCCATGAGAGTAACTTGATCTTTGTATGATGGATGCAAAGTGGACTGTTTTTAAAATGATTTGCGGATATCTCAATACAAAATGCCACCGTGGATACGGTGATACAATCTCGGATCGATCAAATAATGATGTCATGGAGAAACTGTCCTTTTATATGAAGATTAATGTGACATCACTTTAAAAAAGAGTGATTTTGAATAGTCAGGTTTGATGATTTTCTTATGTAAGGAGAAACAGAGGGGTTAAATATTAACTATTCCTGACCTCCCCTGTACTTCTCCTTTTTAACCTTTTTGTTTTGGTTAAAAACCCACCAGAATCCAGCTTTGGTCTTTCTCAAAGCTCAAACAGCCTTGACATGCTGTCAGACAGGGCGTTCTGTGTGCGACTAAGATTTTAGAACCGAAGACCTTGCACTCTAAGGGCTGAATCAGCCCTCCGAGCCCCCTTCCAAAGCGTAGAAGGGCGCAGGAGCTCAGTATACAGTGGTCACAGTACGCAGTGTTTTCTTTAATTTGAACCATTTCTTTGTCAGATTGGCAGTGGTCGAATGGAAAGTGAAAATTGTGAAGACATCCTTCCCGCTTTGGTTGCCATTGGACTGGTTTTCTTTTCTTATCCTCTCTCTGCAAATGAACATAAAGGGGCCTGGATGCTTTAATTCCTTCCGTTCTCCAGCGAATTCATCATGTCTGCCACCAGCTGAAAAATAGATAATCCTGTGCTTTAAAAAAAATCTTCAGATTAATTTCAGTTTTTGCATTCCAGACTATTAACCTCTTGCATTCCATTGTACTGATCACTGGACTAAAGAATAAAAATAACAGCAGCTCATTCAATCCTCTTCATTGAATGAAATCGAGACTATGCAGAAGCTTTAGTTCAAGTGAAATTCATTGACTTCACTATTGGATGAGTGGGTGAAGACAAATCTATGTACTGAATTTAATTTGTCACTTACAATATATTGTAAATCAGCTGCCCAGTGATAAGTGACCAAACTATCGGCTGGGTGGAGTAAAGGTAACATCACTGCTTTGCGTGGAGAGAGCCTGTGGAGACATGGGTTCGATCCCAGCAAGAGCACCTCTCCAGTAAGTGTCCTTGGGCAAGACACCTAACGGTGCATACTCGCCACCCAGGACATACTTGAAAACGAGAGAAATCTCAATGTATCCTTACTGGTAAAATACTTTAAAAAAAAGAAAGCTGCTGGTAAGTGTATTGAACCAATAAATAAAATTAAAGGCATTGGAGCCCTTCCAAATTGATCTTCTCACTGGCCTGTTGCCCCTGCCCTAGGGCTTAATCTCTGTATTTGGATGGCCACAGAAACGTGTACTGGGGAGGCTTGGTAAGAACAGATTCTGATGTATAGAGAATCTTCTTTTTCAACTCCATGACTCTGTGGCAAACTTTCTCAAAACCCCGAAACGCTGGTTGCCGTCTGCTCCAGGATGGCAGGTAAGCGTCTAGTATATGACAAGGGGAGCTGCCTTGCCCCAGTTCTTATGCTACAACAACCCTTACTCTGTTCCTCTAGCCAATTTCCCTTTATAAATAAAATCAAGGGGTTCCTGACGATCTGCTTGTGACACGGAATATTGCCTCCATTGGCTTTTTTCCTGTTTTTAAAGTTAAGCATTTCTTTAAAACCAGTAGGGAACAATTCTTTTGCTTGGAAGGCTCCCACAGATCATATGGATAATTCAAATAGAGGGAATCTGCTCTCCGTGACCTATTGTGTTCATTTGGATAGAGTGTCCTTTTTAAATTGGGTGGATTAAAATGTCTAGGGCTCGTTACTTCATTCTTACCAAAACCCAATATGGGGAGTAGAGGATTAAACAAAGATAGAGCCTGCATTCCTGCATTTTAGAAGGGTTCAAAGAACGGTTTTCACTTATCATGAAATCCACTGTGTCTGCTTGTGTCACATCCTTATCCCTCACCGGTTTGCACATGGGTCCACAGAATAATTGACCGCTGTGCAATTCTTCTTTAGTTTTTGCATGCATTTTGTCTTGTCATCTTGCCTTGCCTTTGCTGTCACTTTTATAAACCGAATTTTCAGATTTTCCTCAACATTTTTTATGAACATTTTCCAGCCTTTTTATCCATCTTGGCTTTTTTTAATAATTTTAAACAAAATGTTGTTAAAATTCCCTATGATCTGTTAATTTAGGATAGCCATCGGTCATATACACTCTCTTGAGGGGAGTAAAGAAAAATAAGTGAGTGCTTATTCTAATAGCTTTATTCACTTTAGCCTTTCATTTGGTGTTACCGATGGGGTCATGCACAGACCTTCTCTCATGAGATGCTGATTAGGTTTCTTATTTCTTTGTTTCTGGGAATAAATCCTAAAATAGTGGTGGCTTCTTTTCTTCTTTCTCTTTTTTCTTTTTTTGTTACAAGAAGAGAGTATCTTTATTTTATATTTGATTACATTTTTTTAACCACTGTTAAAAGTGTTAATGGTTCCTAATAATTTGGCTTAATGTCTATATGTGAAATAATTTTAATTGTATGAAAAATATATTTAAGAGGACAAAAAAATAAATTCCTCCGTATTTGTAGTTGATTTTTCAATTACTTATATTTGTATACATTTTTAAATCTTTGAAATTGTACTGTTTTTTTCAGCGATCCTCTGTGATGGTGTAAGACTTTAAAAGGTTTGTGCCTCCAGCTGCATCCGGCTTGTTGCTATCAGTATTGATGGGGTGGGGAGGATTTCCCTTTGGCGCCCGAGGGGTCTGGCCTGCTGGCCTTAGGGTAGGAAAGCAGTATTCACACAGCCCTACCTTTATTTTCTCTTCTCCTCATCTCCTTTGCATACTGCTTAATCGGCTACGCATCTACACTTTAATATGACTCTGAGAAGAATACAAAAGCTCTGGTTAAGTTTAAACCAAAGTTTTATTTTTATACCATGGCAGTCTAACCTATACAATATCTAAATAATATTGTTATTGGCCAAAACTGAGATTCGCTGTGATGATTAAAGCTATGTTATTAAGGCGTTCACTTTTCCTGGGATAAGCCCTCATGTAAAGGGTCAAAAAAGCCGACAAGGGCGTATTTTATTTATAACTGCCAATAAAATACGTCCTTGCTTCTGGAGTGCTGGGCCCCTGTCTGCTTTTTTATGCCTACATACGGGTGGCTTCCCTGGGCATCCAATTTCCACCGATGCTCTGTAGCCTCACTGTATTGTACCGGAGTGCTGCCATCTCCTTACTGATTTAATGCAAAGTGTGTCACAATGATTGTAAAGATAGATATAACTTAAATCCCAGGTCAAAAAGCCAAAATGAACCTCAGAATGAAAAGTTTCCTTTTAATAAAATTTTGGAAGCTGTGTCTTAAGCAACTAGTTACATCTGCTAATGGGATCTGGAACCTGGCTAGTTTTTCATCCTTCTCCATTATTGTTGCAATCTCGATGGGTTTTGCTGCCTTGTATCAATGCACTATGGAAAGTGTGTGAAAAGACTTCTGAGCCCTATTCCCTCTCAGCAGTTACGTTAACAAGTGGGGCCATTATATTTATGGCTCTGCTTGTTAACTCCAAGAACCCCTTAATAGGAAGGAGTTAAGACGGCCTTAAAAGCCAGGGGGTGATATTGCATGCTCTGAAGCCCGCCTCCCATCCGGCAGACAGAGCACGTCATTGGCTGTCGTTGGACCACCAGAGTTCACCCTGTCTCGTGCCAGCTAGTGATATGCCAGCCCGTGGTGTTTAGACCTAACATCCTTCCGGCCGGCTTTCTGATTGGTCATTAAGCCAGTTCTTGCTTCCTCACGGTATTACCAGCATCCTGACCAATTGGAAAGCTGGCAGCGGGTCTTGACCTGCCGGCCGGCTTCTGGATTGGTCAGGGTGCCGGTATGGCTTAAAGCGCCGCCGGTATCCGTTCTTCAGTGATATCCTGCCTCATTGCAGTTATGCTAAGTTCCGGCAGTACTTTAGGCAATAGTCTGCCTACATTAATATTATCTATATCGGGGGTCAGCAACCTTTTCTACTTCACTTCCTATGGGGCTCAACTGCTCGTTAGGTTGGCTGAGCCTCATAGAAAATGTAGTTGGAAAAACATGTGGTGGACTGAGGTTGTTGACCTCTGATCTCTACTATTGAAGATTATGGCCATTTCTAACCACCTTTTGGGCAGGTTATTCCATGTCGTTAGAGGGTACAGTCACAAGACTGCACTTTTTATGTTCCATGTTTTGGTTCATCAGTGGGGAAATATAAAGGCATACTTTACTTGAAAGGCAAAATACTTGGCTACACTTAGGGCTCTATTAAATTCATCGCGCAAAAGCGCACGCGCAGCTCTATTTTTGTTTGCGTGCAGCGTTAAACGTCAACGCGTGAAAAATAACAGTGGTATTACAATCCGTGCGTATTTTTTTCATCCATCAAAAAATAACACATGCAAAAACGCATTAACGTTGCGTGCAGAAATCCGTGTGCGGACTGTTTTTTTAATGCGATTCAGCCAATCAGAATTAGGAACCACAATTGTCTCCCGTTCAGTTTTTGCGCCTGTCAAAATCAATCTGAGTATACATGCTGCAGCAATAATAAAAACACGCACAATTCTCAATTTTATTGTTTGGGTATGCGTAGAAAGTGTAACTATACTTTGCTGTATTTTTTTTTTTTTTTTTGGGCTGGTCTATTTGGTTTCGGCCAGGACGTTCAGATTTGCCGTTACCACCAGCTTTTAAAAGACGTTAAAATTATGCACGCAAACGTTGTCCGTTAAAATTTGCGCATAGATTGTGTGCTAGTGCGCGCATGGTATTACAAACGCATTTGTGCTCACAATGTTAAGTATAGGACGTGCAACGTATATTATGCTCGCAAAGGGTACGTGCAGGTTCACCAGCGGTAGACGTTAACGTGCATTTTTTGCGTGGACATTGTAATATGACGTTCTGCGCAAAGGGTTTTTCCCCTCGCGTTAACGCGTTTTTGCACACGCGTTAACGTTTGCGCAAAGAATTTAATAGAGCCCTTAGAATATACAATAAAATGTTCGGCCTGCACAGTATGTTGCTGGAAATACTAAATTTTTTATTGTTTGAGTTACCATTGCAAAGTGATTTTCCATTACAATGCCGTACATTCTGAGGTTGTGTTACTACCCATGCATCATAGATTCTGTTTCTTTGGCTTTCTTCTAGTATGTAAAACCTATGGCAGTCGAGTGAGTGCCTCTGCAGTTTTCACATCCAATATGCGTGCTGTCTTTGTTGCTGTTCCTCTCTTTCTGTGAGCTCTCTGCTTATGACACGTAAGTCCTCTAGATACGTTCCATGCTAGCAGTGGCTGCTGCTCTGCGAAGTTGTGGTTTTGGAACAGATTGGAATTTCGTTAAAAGGACTTGGTTTACATTTTAGTTCCTCCCGCAAGCCATTCTTCATTTTGGCCTTTTTGTCACATATGCCTTGACTCTTTCTGTTCTGACCTATTCCCTATTTTTTCTTTTGAGGAAAGAAACCCTCAAAATTGTAGCATCTTACCGTCATAATGGCTACCATGCTTATGTTGCGCTTCTTAGACTAACAAATGACCTTACATCCCTTTGTGCTAATCTCTGAACTTTATTAAAGGGACACTACCACCAAAAAAAATTGAAATCTTTTATTGTGTTTATTTTATGTTCCTGATATCTTACATGTGATAAGTTTTTCTCTTGTATGTTTGGTTAAGAAAATATTTTACTCTGCATGTGTCACTGTGTGTATCCATATTGTGATCTCTTGTGTTGTAAACTACCTCCCCCCCCCCCCCCGTATCATTTACCTCACTTGCTCCTCACTGGCTGGCTTTGGCCATATAATGGAGTCATGTATTCAAGGGACATCACCAGGGGAAAGTCTTTTAAGCAGGGTGACTTTGATTTAAATCGCCTTCATCAAGACTCAAGTTAAATCATGATTTTTAAATGTCAAGACTCCTATGATTGCTGGCTGTTATAATGGTTAATATTTGCAATTAGATGAAGACTTCATATCTAGAACAATAATCTGTCAGTTTAGTAAAAACTCTATCAGAACTGATTTTAGTTATATAGGTTAATCACTAATATTTGGAGAATTACTGAAATTGTTTAACTCTATTACGTTATATAGCATATACATTCTACCAGTTGTCGCTCAGAGTACATCATTCGCCGTCCCCTGCAGCCAATGACACACCGTGCGCCAGCTGTGTAGGCTGGCTGGAGGAGAGGTCCGCCGAAGCAGCTGGAGAAGCACCGCTGGCGTTAACACCTTCCCACTTGGCACAATCTGCCCGGCAGCAAAAGGGTAAAAATCAATATTTGTTAGTGAAAGTGGTAAAACAAAAAATACTTTTAAAAACCCAAATCTTAAACATTAGCTGGGTCCACAAGAAAAACTTACAAACCTTGGAAGAAGACAGTGTTTTAAGTCATTCAGAAGGTTTTGCATAATTTTTTACTGCTTGCCCCTCCATCCTCACAGTTTGAGCCTGGTACAGATGTATTTCACGCAAAACAACTTTGAAACCTAGCATTTAAGGTAATGTGTTGATTGTGTGTGTGTGTGTATATATATATATATATATTTGCAGAACATCAATGGGATTAAGGTCTTTTTATGAACTTTGTTTATTATATACTATTTTTACTGTGGAAAAGTGCATGTAATCACAGCTTGGAGAACTTGGATTAATTTAATTTATCAAAAATGTAAATATTCCAGGAATATACAGCCTCGCGCTGCATAACCAAGCTTTATTTCTTGCTGAATAACCTTTTAACTATAATGTAACTTAAATAGAAAATTATTTTTTAGATAGATTTTGAAAATCATCGATTTTAATCCACCCTGCTTTTAAGCACCCGCTCTTCTCATTCAGCTGCCAAAAAAACCCACGTATTCCCTGCATTACTGGAAGGCGTGACTGGCTATTTCGTCACAGCTGCCCACTGCTGCAAGTTTCTGGTCCACGAGCCTTCGTTTACATATTAAATATGCAAGATTTCCTCACTGTTATAAATAGGAATGCCATATGGGTTGACAACTTGCCTCCATCTAAATCTGCCTCACTCTCTGATGCATCTCCTAATTGTTAATATTTTTTTACATATACTTGCTGGGCAGTTAAGGCTGGGGTCAGACTAGCGCATTTTTAACGTGCATTTAGGCGCACTTAATCACGGCCGCAGTAGCAGCAAATGACAGGCAATGACGGCCAATATACGAAGTACGGCCGCACAAAGTCCAGCCGCGCAACGCAAGTGGAAAATGAACGCATTTTTTCGAGAACGCAGAACCGCTAGTACTGACGTACAGAGTGCGCTGCGTCCGCTAGCGGCGTGTTTGCGTGATTAGGAGATGTCAGACGCTGCTAATGTCCAGCCTACATAACGTCCAGACGCAAAAAGTGTTTTATTGACGATCCGTAAAAAAATCAAGCACGAAAATGCGCATCGTATGACCGTTTTCGCGCATTCCGTGAAAAAATAAGTCAATACGTTCGGATGCACTTTTTGACGTTCGCTGCGAAATTGCGTTAGTTTGACCCTAGCCTTAGTGTAAGCATTGGCAAATCTGTTTCCCCACTCCCTTCTCTGAGATCAAGGAACCCACCAAAAAGGTAGGACCTCCATCACAAACTCAGCGAGAAATGTTGGAACAAAGATATATTGCTGTCGAGACTGGTTGCCCAGATTAGATGCTTGTGGAGCATATCTAACTCATGGACAATATATTTGACATCCTTTTCAAAACTTCAAGCACTTCTACTAACATTTCTGCCATCAGTCTTCAAAACTCTTCATTAAACTATTGTTTTGAAACATAGAAACATAGGTTCTTATCTGCCGACATTTTTCTTTCGGCCCATCTAGTCTGCCCAATTACATGGATACTTTACCTGGATTTATCTTTTGTTTAGGATAGCCTTATGCCTATCCCATGCCTGCTTAAATTCAATCACTGTTTTGGATTCTACCACTTCAACTGGAAGACTGTACCATGTATCTACCACCCTCTCAGTAAAATAATGCTTCCTGATGAGGATTTTACCAGGAAGGATACATTGAGATTTCTCTCGTTTTCAAGTATGTCCTGGGTGGCGAGTATGTACCGTTAGGTGTCTTGCCCAAGGACACTTACCGGAGAGGTGCTCGTCGGGATCGAACCCATGACTCCACAGGCTCTCTCCACGCAGAGCAGTGATGTTACCTCTACTCCACCCAGCCGGTATTTTGAAGGTTCGCAGTCAGACGTGTTTGTCAACCTCTAGACATCTAGACACAACCATTAAAATATCCCATTCTTAGAAGACTCTTTGCTAATCTCGTAGCCTGAAAGGCATACTTGGTGGTTTGCCAAATATACTTGGCTGCACTAGAATATAGCAATCAAATTGCGTGTTATGCCAAAGGTTTGCTCTTAAAACATATGTAATGAAAGCAAAATAAGTCCATTAAACTACAACGTGGCAATTCTACTTACAGTTTTCTCCATATGGTGTGCATCCACAGGATTCTGGTTGAGTCGCCTCTCTTTAGTGTTTAAAATTAAATTCTTAAGGCAGAGTTTCACAAATTCAAGGTGGCCGGACATATTTGGTGCTTAGAATCTCATTATTTTTGCCATGCAAGATCACACGTTCCCTTGTTCCAGCATAAGGAACTCTCAAACAATACTGTCTTCATTCTTTATAGTATGAAGAGACACCTTGGCAGAATGTTGCATCTATTAAACGTCTCTCCCCTAATTATTGCCACTAGCAATGGTGTTCAACAAGGGATAGAAAAAGATGGTACCTTTTTGCTATGAAGTCCTAGACTAAGTAACACATATGTATTTGTGTAAGTTGCTTATTAGGTGTTTGTGATAAGGGTGAAGAGGAAGCCCAACCAGTTGGGTATATGGATTTCAGTGTATTTTTTTATTATTTATTGTTGTTGTCATCACTTCTGTAGCTCCAACAGTTTCCACCGTGCTTTTCAATAACCAATGGGGAAGAGCCAAAATAAAGATAAAGCTAGGAAGAGAAAGACAAGATGTAGACGTTCGCAAACGGATGCGTGTACAGGGTTATTCATAGAGAATCGAAAAGTCACTGCACGTTCAGTGACTTTTCGTTCTCTTCAATTCAGTGCGATTAGGCGATCCCATGTCGGCGACCCTGCGGTGTATTCAGCAAGCACCACAGGGCTGTCATAGCGCAGGGAAAAGCCACCTCAAACCCGACTAACACTCACTGCAAAACCCGGCGAATGCACTCCGAAACCCACAAAAACATCTGGATTAACCCCGGCTAACACGCCGGAGAAACCCGAGCAGCCACCGATCACAGTGCAGAGCAGCCGCCGGAAAAACCCGACACCGCAGACGAATGGAGTGAACAAAAAAAAAAAAACGTACACTTGAATGTTTGAAAAGTCAAACGCTGTTTGCAAACAAACTACTGAACGAAAATATCAGAGATTTACATAGAAGATCCAATGCATGATAATAAAAAGGGCTGTTACAGAAAAAAGAAAAAAACGATTTAAAAAACAAATCAAAATTTTTTTTGCAAAAAATCTCGAAAAATGCCTGAAAGAGCCTAAAAAAAATCTATAAATAAAGAGACTTTTTACTGCAGAATATAATAATAAACGGTTTATTAGATACGGAGTTAAAACGGGAATATTTTTAACATTGACGCCTATGGGATTCGCCTGGATAAACCTCTCGAATGAAACCACCGAGCAGCAGGGCAATTCGGCAACTTTTCCCTCCTGGTTTTTGTTCTCTGAATAGACGAAGCATTGTTTCTCTATGGGGGATTTCACTGCCCTCGAACAGGCACCGTAAGTGCAGGCAATTCGCCAACATTTGGCGAACTGCCTGCTCTCTGGATAGCCGAATGGCCAGGAAAGGTAACCGTACGCAGATTTTCACTGTTTGGTTACCTTTCGGCTACAATTCGGATCTCTTTGAATAACCCTGTTTAGAGGAGTTTATTGGTTAAGCGGCGTTATTGTGTAGCTAGGGTATGACCGCTCCTGCAACCAGGTTGCCTACAATTTTTCGTCTGTCTCCAAAATTTCTCCAATGTTTTATCTAAATCCTATATATGAAACCTTACCTGGTGCCTAAAATGTATAATTGGTGCTCAAGTTCTTACTGGTTCCGAACAACAACATTTACCAAACCTAGCCTTAAGATACAGGAATTTCCTCACGAAAACCGTTGCCTGGGTGCTAAGTTCCATTGAAGTTTCCTAAGGCTTGTATTAATGGATACAGTTTCACTTAATGATTTATAGAGCCTGTACTGGTACTGTAAAATGTTCTCTCAGATTTAAACATGCTTTTATTGTTTGCCACGAGATGAACTTTTTTTTTGACTTCATGTGTGGTCCTCACTGGGTTCCCTTTGTAGATTCTGCATTGCCAGCTTATATTCGAGTCAGCATGTATAATGGCAGATTTACTGTTATTCTGGGTTCAGTAGTAGCTTAATCAACAAGCCAATGTATTGTTTGGTTTGTCCTTGCTCTGGCCAGGGTTTGCCCTTCCAGTGGTAGAGACTGTGTCGGTTTGCTATATATTACAAAGAAGCAGTGGGAGGTACACTGATAATTGCATTCTTGTAATGCGTTAGTTCTCAGAAAATGGGAAAACCGTCTGTAGAGAAACGAACTGCAGGGCTTCTTTTTACTAATCAAGATAAAGCTACAAAGCTTATTATATTGTATGGACTTTTTGACCTTTTGTATGTTGGAGTAGGAACTGCTAAATCTGCATAAGCCTTTGTTAAAATCAAAAATATTAAGTTGCATAAAAGGAAATTTTATAGAATCGATTTTTTTTTTCTTCAGAGTAGAAAAATGTCTTGATGATTTTCATTTAGGAGCCTAAGCTTTATGGAAATGAGAAAACATTTGTACCTGTTATTATAAAACATGTAAACCGCGCATTACATACACAACAGATACCAATGGGAAGTCTTACACAGTTTTTTTTATTTACTGTCAAAGTCGAAAATATAAAGGAATACAACAATTTAGTCAATGGGAAATGGGTGGATTTCATCAGTGCAGTTATTGTAATTGTACATCTCATAGATTGGATTATCACATATCGATGATATGGCCTGATACAATGTATCAATTGCCCCCTGCTCAGATATTGCCCCAGCTCACATTGCCCCAGCTCACATTGCCCCTGCTCACATTGCCCCCTGCTCACATTGCCCCCTGCTCACATTGCCCCTGCTCACATTGCCCCTGCTCACATTGCCCCCTGCTCACATATTGCCCCAGCTCAGATATTGCCCCAGCTCAGCTATTGCCCCAGCTCACATTACCCCGCTCAGATATTGCCCCGCTCAGATATTGCCCCGCTCAGATATTGCCCCGCTCAGATATTGCCACGCTCAGATATTACCCCCGTGCAGATATTGCCCCCTGCTCACATTGCTCCAGCTCAGATATTGCCCCCAACTCGCATTGGCCCCAGCTCAGATATTGCCCCTGCTCACATTGCCCCCATATTGCCCAAAGCTTGCACATATATCGGCCCCAGCTCACCCTCCCGCGCTGCCAGGCTCCTCCGGTGCTCCTGCCAGGCTCTTCCTTGGGGCAGCGGCGCGTTACCAAGCTCCTCCGGCGTCGTCTTCCTTCGAGCGTCCGCTGGCAAAGAGCTGTAGCCCGGCCGATAGTTGGGAACCACGCACAGCCACAGTCTCGCGAGGTCGCGGCTGGTGGATCCCAACAAGTGGCCGGGCTACAACGCTTCACCGGCGGACGCTCGAAGGAAGAAGATGTCGGAGGAGCCTGGTAACATGCTGCTGCCCCAAGGAAACCAGCCGGCAAGCCAGCCCAGCGTTGGCTTCCGTGATCGGGGCCTCTGCACGAGTACACTCGTGCAGGTCCCAGTATCGATACCGATACTAGTATTGGTAACGGTGCATCCCTACTTTTTTCCATATGGGTTACTGGTTTCCTAAGGCTAATGTCAGACGAACGCAGTCTGAGCGCACTCTGCGTGCGTGCATAATGGACATACGTACTGACAAAAGATACTGTAGACACCACACGGCCCTTTTTTTTGGACGGATGTAGAAAAAAAAAGGGAAATATGGGAATTAGAATGAAATGACAGGTACAGTCAGCCAGACCAAAAAAAAACTTCTGAGGGTCAACGTGATGGACGTCGCAAATGCGCTGTGTCTGACGTCCCATCATCACGCACACAGGCCGCTACACGGACGCGGCGTACTCTGGGTGTCCGTCGTAGCGCTTTTACATCGAGGCCTAAATGGCATCCATTGCCACCTGTGTGGTGCGTGCGCATTTCGGTGCGCACGTACTTCGTGTGTTGGTCTCTGTTGATCACAAATCAATGCTATGACGGACATTAAACTGTGCGGCGACACGGACGTGATGACTGCGTTCGTCTGACACTAGCCTAAAACTACACCTATTCTTTATTTTCTATCTTTCTTTTCTGAAGTAAACCAAAACCAACCAGTCAACTTCCCATCCACACACAATGACCGACATACTCACTTGTTGCAAAGTGGATCTCTGCCCTTGTGCTTTTACACAGCAGCTAGGTTTTACACTAGGACAGGTCTACTGGTTAGAAAATGAGGTTATCAAAGCAATGCGTTTTACAGCAGACTTGATTAACTCTGCAAATAATCCTCACGTACATCCACATTTCCCTTTATTTGCATTTGCTCAGGGTTATTAACCTCTAGTTATAGTATCATAATCTTGTGTTCGAAGTACAGATAATATATTTCCTCTATCAACCAGTCTCTTGGAGCTTTTATTATTAGTGGCAAGGTGGAGTTGCTGGTGTTTTATAAAACAGCTTTGCAGCAAAACGTATAATTGCCTGCGACTAATGCGCGGAGTGCGTCCTCCCAGTCTCGCGGTTTGGCATAGCAGTCTTTTGGCGATCGTGGACTTCTCCCACCCACTGAAGTCAGAAAGGAACCCCCCCTGCTGCCTGTGACCACTTCAGTAATGCGCAGACATTGCATACTGATGGCTGACAAAAACTGAAGTTATTTATTTATTTAGTTGCTTCCGTTCTAGCTTGATTAGGACCTTCTGGTGATTTTCTCAAAATAATAATGACAGTGCTGCCCAGTCTCAAGTAATAAATGCCTTTCGGAAGTGCCCAAAACAAAGATGGCAGCTTGGCCTTAGCCTGTTGCTCGCCTTTGTTCTGTCAGATCAGCCAATTGGTATGTGCAAGTGTGGAAGCCAAGAGGCGCGTTCAGTTCCTCAGCAGCTGCTGAATTGCTTCAGTGCAGCAGTTCAGTTTGCTGCAGCCATCTCACTGAATGCTTTGGCTGTGAATATGGAAGCGAAAGGGCAGAGGATTGCTTAGTGAAAGCTGCTGTTTCTGCAAAATCCACTTTTGTCCATTTTATTACCACTTTAGTGTTAATGTTTACCATGTTCCAATAAATAATTGTTGTGTTGCTCCACCAAAACCTCTAACTGAACATTTCCTTATTGGATTATTTGCTCCTTGGAGGCGGCCATCTTTCCCACGTCACACTCAGCTAACCCCGCAGCACCTCTCGACTTGGCTGCAAGTGCTAAGTTAGCAGTGCTGAGCGCTGAGCTGCAGCATAGCGTTCAGTGCCAAGTTGCTAATTTAGCACTTGCAGCGGCTGAGCAACTGAACGCGCCTTTAGGTATTCATCACCCAGCTGATTTCACGTCACCAGAATTTGGTCATCTGACGGAACACTGGAACAGAGTGGGCAGGTCCAGCACGCAGGGGAGATACAGGCAGACTCTGTAACTGCACTACCCTCTGTTTGCATGGTCAGAAGGGGAGCAGGGTTTAGTTGTCCCACCTTTCCGGAGTAGATTCTGGAGCTGGGCTGTACAGCCTGGCTTCCCTGACCAACATACGTAGATCCGGATATTTCCATGTCGGGGTCTAGGCTCATCACAAAACCGGGCAGACAGTTTGAGACCAGAGCCCCTTTCAATATATCAGCAGCTGCTGAATTGCTGCAGCGCAGCTATTCAGTTTGCTGCAGCAGGGTCATTGAACGCTTTGGATGCAAATTTTGAATCCAAAATGGCCGATGATTTCTTCATGAAAGATTCAGATGGTTTTTCATATCACTCGGACAAAATATGCTATGCGCCTCTGAGGCGCGTTCAATACCTCAGCCGCTGCAAGTGCTAAGTTAGCAACTTGCCATTAAACGCCGTTCAACCACTCAGCGCTCAGCACTGCTAACTTAGCACTTGCAGCGACCAGAGGAGATGCTGCGAGTAGCTGAGTGTGACGTATTAAAGATGGCCGCCGCCATGAAGCAAGTAACAATTCCGTACAGCAAGATGGCCGCCGCCATGAAGCAAGTAACAATTCCATACAGCAGTGTTAATTTTGAGGTTTTTGTTCACCAAAGCACAAAATATGTATTTATTATTTACCCCTGCACATAGAGATATATTACAGTTCAATTTATATTTTGTTTCAGAAGTAAACCTAACGTTTATTCAATAAAAACTATCATTTGTGGTGTGTGCATACAAAACGGAATTGTGCTGACTGCTTTTCTTTATCATATTTTGACCGAGTAATATGAAAAACAATCGGAATCTTTAGTTAAAAAATCGTCGGCCATCTTGGATTCAAAATTCGCATCCAAAGCATTCAATGACACTGCTGCAGCAAACTGAATTGCTGCGCTGCAGCAATTCAGCAGCTGCTGAGGTATTGAACGGGGCTCAGTATTGCACGGGTCAAAACCGGACGGGTAGCAACTACCGACAGCAAACCTTCCACCGGGATTTCACATTTGCCTGATGCACTGCATGGAAGGACTGCTACGGCTTCATCAGGTTCATTTGTGCAGGGCCAGTGCTTGAAGGGATAATACCATTGAAGTAATTGCCCATACCAAGGAAAAATATAGTTGGTTTCTCTTTTGTAGATTTTTCCCATGATATAACATCTACCAAAATCTGTGCCAAACTTTTACTTTACAGTTGTGGTTTAGCTTCTATGGTATTTAACAGTTTGTTGGGTGGAGGAGTGAATGTTTAGATAAGGCTGCAGGAGGCTATTGTGTTGCCGAGATAAGAGATGGCAGCTAAATGAAAAGAGACTAGGATCTTAAGCTAATGTCAGATGAACGCACTCTGCGTGCGTGCATAATGGACAGACGTACTGACGGAATATACTGTAGACACCACACGGTCTGTTTTTCTTGACGGACATAGAAAAAAAAGGAAATTATGGGGAAACAAAATTAATATGAAAAATGATAATAATTTGAAAAGGATATGAAAAGCCATTTTGTGCGTCAAGGTGCTGGACGTCGCAAATGCGCTGCGTCTGACATCTCATCACTCACACAGAACGCGATGTGGCGCACTCTGCGCGTCTGTGGTAGCGGTTTTACGTTCTTGCCTAACTTGCGTACGTTTGCGACATGCAAACGTGCGCACGTGCTTCGTCTGTGGTCTCTATTGATCATGATTCTATGCTACGACGGACGTTAAACTGTGCAGCAACACGGACGTGATCACTGCGTTCGTCTGACACCGGCCTAAGACTTCTAATCTACCTACTAGTGATGTCCTTTGAATACAGTACTTTCCACACAATCCAATGATGTGAGTCTGCTGCCTGACACACAGACTCCATTCTATGCGGGTCAATCACTGACTCAAATTATTATATTGTGTGGGATATATTCAAAGGACATCTCCGGGGTAGATTAAGTCTTTTAAACTCCATGGCTTCTATCATTCAACTGCCATCTCTTGCCTTGTGTAGCCTGGAGAACACAATAGCCTTATCTAAACATTCCCTCCTCCAACTCATTAGCTGTGAAATACCGCATAAGATAAAGCACAGCCACAGAGTAAAACTCATAAGATTTTGGTAAATGTTGCATCATGGGAAAGTCCACAAAATGGAAACAAGCGATAAAAAAAACCCTAATCTTATTTTTCCTTTTTACTTGCAATTACTTAAGATAAAATAAAAAAACACAGCAGCATGTGTTTTATAAAGTGGTTTTGTTTATTGCACACATTATCTAGTTACAGTTTATGTCAGTGGTAGTGTCCCTTTAAGCAGTAAGTGTAGAACCCATATAGTTGGGTTCTTTTCTCATTTTATTTTAAATGTCCTGTTTTCCCCATTTATTCTAATGCAGTGTATACATCTATGCATGTCTGCACATTGCTTGTTAAAATGTTATTTGTAAAATTGAAATGAAGAGGTAGTGCTCCTTTAATACATTCCAGCCGCCCGAATCTTGATAATCAGTTGTGTATTGACAATGATTGCTTTGTGTAGCAATAGTCTGTTCGAAGAGTCCAGGAAATGTTACTATTCTCCGTTCTGTTATGAATAGTTACTGCGGGTGACCATTATCCAAACACACGCAAACGCCTCTCTCATTGAACATTGATCTCGCTCTGCATAGTCTATTATTAATTTAACTCTTTGGCCTACTCGTATTGATTTTCCTCTTCTTATTGTTTTGCGCTCCATTAAATCTGTTGATGAAAATTTTTCATAATGGAGAAATGGTTCATTTCCATCTGGGGAAAGCAATTTCATACTGTGCGAGCACTGTTTTGCATTTTGATACTCTGTGTGTGTGTGTGTGTGTGTGTGTGTGTGTGTATATATATATATATATAACACCAAGAAAGAACACTCCATATTATTGGCCACCTTCTTTATTTGCTGTTTTGTGTAAAATATATATACCGTATATATATATAAGTGTGTTGTTTTTTTTTGCCCCTTTCTTTCTCTTCTAGAAGGGATCATTTTGATCAAATAGTGTATTCGAAGTTCCTTAAAGCACTTGTCTGGGGTAATGTAATTAAATGCACATTCTTTGTAGAGATTTAACACAGGTGTTTCCAGCCATGTTTCCTTTGTATATTTTCATGGTTTGAGGACGATCGTTATTTATCTCATAGTATAAAGGCAGCAGTCTTGGTGAAACGTAATTGCATATGGAAAGGTTTCTTTATCGTGTGTCTGTTTCCCCCCCCCCCCACCCCAGCTCCCACAGGATGCAGTAAACCAGCATTGATCTATTACTCTTTACTGTTTCACTGAGCCATTGTTGGAAGCAAATCATGGTCCCTCCTATTCCCTCCACGGTCCCATTTTCATAGCCTGTGGGCACTTGTTATTAAAAAGGTGAAAGGAAACAGTCCAGACAGATTTCCTCTCTAGCTCTGATGATAATTAGTGGATTACGGAAATTAGCCGTCCATGACCTTTGGTTGTGGGTCTACGACTTGGTAGAAGTTGAACATCCATTGTACTTTTTTTTTTTTTAAAAATAAAAAATTCAATTTTTGCTGCACGCTCTCCTACTTTGCGCACACGCTGGGTATTCTGTTACCCTGGTGTTGCACATTATGCCGTTCTGTCACTTTTGATTCACCGGAGGAGAGCAGCAGACAAGTTAAACTGTTTATACAATTGACTATCATGCAGGGCTTTCACAAAAAGCTTATCAACAGGGAAATAACATTTGACCTATTTATTTTTGAGAAACTCGCCACATCCTCTGAATGCAGAGTGTCAGTCCTTCTGATGAATAGTTTTGGGTGAAAAGTGTTGGTGAAATCTAGAATCTGCTGTTTCAATCCCACACTTGAGCACTCTATATAAAGGCATCTCTCTATTTCATATCTGAAGCCTACGTTTGTCAACTAGCGTCACGTTATACCGGTCAATGTCTTGGCATCACTAGTCATGGCCTCTGTCAGACTTGATCAGTGAAAATTAACCTTAACTGGTAAATCGTTTGAAGTCTTTTTGAAAGTTTTATATCTATTTAATCTACATATGTGGCTGTGCTTTATAAATCTGGCACTCAGACTCCTAAGGCCTTCTGGCTTCTATGTTTGGTATAAATCTGTCAAGCCTTGGTATATGATTTCATTTGTAGAACTTGTTATCTTGTTTTTATATATTTTTTTTTTATCCTTGGGTAAAGTTAATCCACTATATAGTTAGAGGTGAGCGTTACAAATTCACACAAACTGTAATGACCGCTAATGTTTGTTCTGTGTTTTGCTTAAAGCGTGTTCTTTTTCTACCATATTGTTACGTTATCAAACGTCAGTGTGTTGGCTGTTGATGGTTAGTTATCATGCAAATACATTTATGCCTGGAATTTGGTATATTTGAAAGAAATGTTCTCTGAAATACATTGTATTTCTTTGTTGCTAGGTGTAATGGTATTTTCTGAATACCAGGGCTTGATACTGGATCGATGTGTGTCATACAAAAGTAAGAATACCTGGGAACCATCTGCGTATTCTATAGGGGCCAAGCAAAGTTTTGAACATGGGTTTGTGTAGAGCAGTCCAACGTTGGAGGCAGCGTTTCAAAAGCCATGTCTGCCTGTCTGTCCTGGCCTATGGATTGTATTGTTATTATGCAAGTAAGTCACTTTGTCTACAATTCCCAGTCAGAGGATGGAAATTGCATTGGTCTTAACGATCTATGCCAGGGCTGTCAAACCCACAACCCCCCAGATGTAGAGGCCTGCAATACCCAAAATTCTTCCAATGTAATAGACGGCCAGTGAATTATGGGACTTGTAGTACAGGGGCCGGAGTTAAGACAGCCCTGATCTATACGATATATCACCCATTGATGAGGTATTGCAGCTGGTACTTGTCCTACCCAGTTTTGGGCACCTGGAGGATGAGAATTTTGAATCCTTTCCGCATGATATGTCGTCGGCACGTTGGCAGCCGATGCACACTCCTGCTCTCCCAATTCACTGCCCGATGAAGATCACTGTGTCAAGGTTTATGTTTACAGGTTTTTGGGGGGATGCATTTGATTTATTCAAATTCTATACATGTGCTTTCTGTGTCACTAGCAAATATGTGCAATTATTAGAATGTAAATCGCGATCAGGTGAACCATGGTTGGTTCGTCTTGGTACAAAGTGATTTTTTTTCTCTCCTTGTGCTCGCCACGCTGTCCCCCTTTTAAATTGAGCAGCTCTCATTCAAGAAGTAAATTCTTTCAAATAATAATACATTTGTGTGTCATAAAAGCTAGGGATGCACCGATACCACTTTTTTAAGACCGAGTACGAGTACCGATACTTTTTAAAAGTACTCACCGATACTTTTATTTAATGTCATGTGACGCTTTCCAATAGGAACAGATCTCATATAAAAATTTATGAGATTGACCGCAGCTCACATGGATTTGCCCCCAGGTCTCATGGATTTGCCCCCAGCTCACATGGGTTTGCCCCCAGCTCACATGGGTTTGCGGCAGGTCTCATGGATTTGCCCCCAGGTCTCATGGATTTGCCCCCAGGTCTCATGGATTTGCCCCCAGGTCTCATGGATTTGCCCCCAGGTCTCATGGATTTGCCCCAGCTCTGATGGATATGTCCCCCAGGTCTCATGGATTGGCCCCCAGGTCTCATGGATTGGCCCCCAGGTCTCATGGATTGGCCCCCAGGTCTCATGGATTGCCCCCAGGTCTCATGGATTGGCCCCCAGGTCTCATGGATTGGCCCCAGGTCTCATGGATTGGCCCCAGGTCTCATGGATTGGCCCCAGGTCTCATGGATTGGCCCCCAGGTCTCATGGATTGGCCCCAGGTCTCATGGATTGGCCCCCAGGTCTCATGGATTTGCCCCCAGGTCTCATGGATTGGCCCCAGGTCTCATGGATTGGCCCCCAGGTCTCATGGATTGGCCCCCAGGTCTCATGGATTTACTCCCAGCTCGAACGCTGGGGAAGCTGGCCGTGTGCATGTAAAGCACGCGGCCAGCGTTCCCTCCGGCGCGCCGCGATACTCACCCTTCCTTAAGTTCCGGTCTCTGGGAGTGATGCGGTCACGTGGCCGCCGGGCGCATCCTGTGACGCGGCCTCTCGGCTGGAGGCAGCGTCACAGATGCGCCCGGCGGCCACGTGACCGCATCACTGCCCAGAGACCGGAACTTCAGGAAGGGTGAGTATTTGCGCGCCGGAGGGGAACGCTGGCCGCGTGCTTTTCATGCACGCGGCCAGCTTCCCCAGCCCCGCGAGATACCGGCAAGCCGGCCCAGCGCCGCTTTCCGGTATCGGCGGGATGTATCGGGCCGTTTGCACGAGTAACAAGTACTCGTGCAAACGGCAATATCGGCCCCGATACCGATACTAGTATCGGTATCGGTGCATCCCTAATAAAAGCTCATTTTGCTGTCCAGTTGGGTAGAAGTGTGTGTGTATAATGCTTTTTGTGAGTGAATCCAAGCACCTTTATTCAGTCTTCCCAAGAGTGGTAAACCTTAAACCCTCTCCCGTCACAGCATTAAACAGCTCTGTTGTTATTTTGGCATTGCTGCTAACTCCCTTTCTGTGCGGAAAGTCTTCAGATTCAATTTTGGTCATTTTGCACATTGCAGATTTTAGTCTCACCCAGAAACCGCTGTACCTCTTAAGACTTGGATACATTCGGAGGGGGGGGGGGACCTGCTGAAACATAATTACCACGAATCAAGCCAGGAATAGAATGTAGAACCTGAATTTGTTTTTATTTTTCTGGAGCATGATTTGGATGTTCTGTTGTTTTTTAAAAAATAAATAAAATTGTAATTGTTCAGCAAGGATCATCCTGGTCTGGACGGTACATAGCATGTGTTATTCAAGTCAGAGTATGCAGAAATACAAAGTGTTAACATATGAGGGGGCACTGAGTGGTTGTTAGGTGAAGCTTTGTGCATTGTGGGGTTATTCGATTAGATACATTGAGATTACCTGGGTTCAAGAACATTGAATTGTTACAATAGGTACAGAAATACAAAGTAATAAAATGCAAGATATTAAAAACAAACCACCAATATACAGATTACAGAAAATAAATCTAAGAAATATAGTCACCTTAGTTTTTGTATTTTGTCTGAATGTGGAAGTAGTTTTTAGCACTTCTTGTGTGACATTTAGATGGTTATTCAGAAAGTGCCAGTGTTCGCTGTTGGTGAAAATCGTCCATCATTGTAACAATGAAAAGAAAAGAAAAATCCAAACCCCTGTCGGAGAAGCATATCTTGTGAAATGGTTGCATTAGTTGGCATAATAAAGGTGATTTTTGCCAGTGTTGGTAATGCTGGCAAACACCTGAGCTTTATGAATAACCCTATAGTATTTTTGGAGTTTTTAGCATTTCATGCGCTACGTTACATGGTGACCTGTTGTGTATTGACTGCATTTGCCGTTGTAATCAGTATATACAATACATATAAATGATTTATAATAGAAAAAAAAGTTTTTTATTTTTTATAAAAGCGTTTTAAATCTGCAGCAAAGAACTACATATGTGATGGGAGGGCGACTAACTAGAGCACGGATTGAGCTGTAACACCTAATGTATGTACTGATTCATGTCCACACTGGGCTCTCTATATAATTCTTCTATAATTTCTTTTCTGTATCAATATGTTTGAAAACATTTAAAAAATAAATGTAAAAGGTGTGTCATAAGAGGCTGTGTGTCCTAGAAATGACCAGTGCATCTTTCATGGGATGAGTCTTACAACGTAGTCGCAAAAACATATGCCTGTTTCTACCTCTTCCACCATGTGAATTGCTTTTTGCTATTTTATGATTTTTTTTTTTTGTTTGTTTTGTTAATGTGCTATTTCAAGCCGTTGTTCTTTTCCTTCCTGACTGGTCAATCTGATTCAGTGACAACAAAAGAACTCACTATCATTTCCACAAAGTGTCATAGACGGATTCTGCTCATTTACTCTGAACGTAAACTAGGTCCTTCAGCAAACCTGGCCTGTTTGTAGGGTCTCTAGCTCTTTAAATCTATTCCTAGAAACTGGTGTTGATGTTTATGGCGCCTTCCAAATTGTTTCCCCCCCTCCCCCTTTCTTAAAGTTGGCAACATCAGACTCCCTCCTCCTAACCCCACTGCATATCTCAGAGCAAGCAGCTCCTGCTCGTCTTTGTGACAGAAGCTGTGGGTGGGCTGCAGAATTAGAACAATTTTGAGGACAAGCAATTCCCCATTAAATCGCTCCTAAAGAGGAAACCAGAGTTTGGAAGAAAAAGCTTAAAGAAGCCAAATGTTTGCTTTTGGAATGATTAACATTGTTTAAGGAAACTGGTTAGAGATTAAAATGTTTAGAAGATGTAGCTGTGTGTTGTCTGGTGATTGGCATTTCACATGTAACCATAGTACTAATGTTCAAAGAGGAAACTTTAGGCAAAGGTTTAGGAGGAAAAAAGGAAAATTTGGCCTGGTTTAATTACTATTAAAGGAAAATGGAAATAACTATTTTTGTGGAATAAATTGTTTACTTTCACGTAAAAGGGACATTTTAGCCACCATGACCAATTAAGCTTAATTAGGTGGTGGTGGCGGCAGGGCAAAATCTCCCTAACTGCCTCTGTCTAGAAGGACGACAACTAGCAGCCTTGGTTTCCACTTACTCCGATTTTGCCCTCCTCCTAATCCTACATCAGCATATGCAATAGTGCATTAATGTAGTTTGAGGAGCTAATATAAAGTGACATTGCCATGCACAAACAAGTGCCAGGGAATTACTCCCTTTATTAGGGCTATTGAAAGAGAATCGAAGTCCCCGCACATTCGGTGACTTTTCGTTCTCTTCAATTCGGTGCGATTCGGCGACCCTGCTGTATATTCAGCCAGCACCACAGGGTCGTCGTAGTGCAGGGAAAAGCTGCCGCAAACCCACCGAACACACAACGCAAAACCCGGCGAACGCACACCGAAACCCGCAAAAACCTCTGGATTAACCCCGCTGAACACGCCGGAGAAACCCGAGCAGCCGCCGGAGAAAGCCGACACCGCAGACGAATGGAGTGGGGAAAACTCCCCCAAAAAACAGTACGCTTGAATGTTTGAAAAGTGAAATGCTGTTTGCAAATAAACTACAGAACGAAAATGTCTGAAATTTACATATACGGTCCAATAAATGATAATTAAAAGGGCTGTTACAGAAAAAGAAAAAACGATTTAAAAAAAATCCCTAAAAATGTCTAGAAGATCCTAAAAAAATCTATAAATAAAGAGACTTTTTACTGCAGAATATTATAATCAACGTTTTATTAGATATTGAATTAAAGCGGGAGTATTTTTAACATTGAAGCCTATGGGGTTCGAATGAATAAATCTGTTGCATGAAATCACCGAACAGGGCAATTCGGCAACTTTTCACTGCTGGTTTTTGTTCTCTGAATAGACGAAGCATTGCTTCTTTATGGGGATTTCACTGCCCTCGAACAGGCACCGTATGTGCAGGCAATTCGCCAACATTTGGGGAACAGCCTGCTCTCTGAATAGCCGAATGGCCAGGAAAGGTAAGCGTACGCTGAATTTCACTGTTCAGTTACCTTTCGGCCACAATTCGGATCTCTTTGAATAACACTGAATGTGTTTAACATTTTTTTGCAGAGAGAGCCATCCTATAGGACCGCTATCTGCTCAGTCCATGCACAGTATTGGCTGGCAGTGATTCGACTGATGAAGTATACAGGGAAAAACTACTCTAGTCATCTTTGTCCTATATTTAAAGGGACACTCTAGGCAACATGACCACCTAAGCTATTTTAGGTGGTCATGATGCCCGGAGTATCCTGCCCCCTGTCCCCCCTCCCTCCGCTCAGCGGTTCAGCTGAAAACAGCTGAGCGAGGCAGAGGACTTTACTCCGCCCTCCCAGCTGTCAGTCAGCAGAGCGGGAATCATATTTCCCGCTTCTGCCGACTTTTGCCGAGTAGGAGACGTCATCGCGCTTTCAGCGCGATGACGTCTCCTACTCACCGCAGAAGCTGGCGGCTCCCTCTGAGGGTTAGTGTTGTGCGCATCCTCTTGCGCGCAACACTAATCGTCAGAGGGAGCCGGGAGGAAGCCTGCCGATTGGCTGGCTTATGTGAGAGGCGCGCATGCGTGCTTCTCACGTAAACCAGAAGCCAAGACGCAGCAAGAGGGACGGGAGCGGAAGAGGAGGGAGGTGAGTATATATATAAAAAAAAAAAAGACGCCGCTGGAAAGAAGAGGATTTTAGGGTAAGTATTACAGTTACAAAAAAAAAAAAAATCTAAAGATTTATTAAGGGAATAGGGATAGGTTAGGATAAAAAAACGGGGGGTGATTTTTTGAGTAGAGTGTTCCTTTAACATAATATAAACTAGCGCAAAACCACTGGACATGCAGGAATATTATGAAATAGACGAAGTCCACACAATAGGAAGGAATAAAACCAATATGAGCACACGATGTTCCGTGTTAATTTAATGAGCACTTGTTGCCTGTGATTATTTCCAGCTTTCTTTTTCTTCGTTTGGTTGAGCTATTAAGAGATATGTACAAGGTGTGTGTTGACGGCCAGGGTCTATTTCTCTAGAAAGATTTTCCTTGAAGGTGTCATTATCCAAGTTGAGCTGCATAGGGGGGTAGTGATCCAGTTTTCACGTTCTGCAGGCAAGATGTGATGACATGCATTAGTTTTTTGTTTAATCTGGGGACCCTATTCTGGCTTGGTCTGTAACCGGGCGCTACGAAGGGGAATTATCGGTGCAAGCTGAAATCCAGTGGCAGCACCTTGTTGCCGACTCTGTTAGAAAAGAACCATTGAATTAACGTCTCTAGTTGAGGTAATGGGGAGCCTGAAAGATGCCAAACGCCTTGGGACTCCGTGGAGTGCAACCTTGCGTAAGTGGGGTGTCGGGATATGGAAGGAAACTGGACAACTATTTGTGCAAATACCTATTCTTGAATGCCAGGCCAGCTCAAGCCTAGAACAGAGAGCTAACATGGAATATCTCATTATTCTTTGTCTGGTCCATTGTTAACGGTTTCTGTACAAAGTATAGGAGCTGTTAACTTACAATAAGCAGCTGCTACAAACCTTGCAACTCTATCAGTATAGCGGCCCCAGTCTTTCAATTAATCAGGGTAGCCTTGTTAACTTTATGGCTCAGTTGGAGTAGGACTCAAAATGATTTCTGCATTCAGATGGTCACACAAACTCCTTAGCCATGAGTTCCGTGTATCAATAGGCCCATTTAGCCTGTGCTTTGTGAGGATAGCTTGCTCTTTGGTATTTGTCTGCCTTTAAAATATTTTTCACCAGTGCTGAATATACTCATCATATTTTAGAACAGATAAAATTTGCACAATTTTTATTTATTTTTTTTGCTCAGGAGAAAGTGAATAGTCATACTGACTTCTGGTATGACGTGTCTTTTAGGCCTATGTGAACATCAAAGCGATGACTGTCATGGTGAGGCAAAAAGGAGTGGGGCTGACTGGAAAAAAATGACTTCTTTAAGTATGGAGCTCAAGACTACTTTCCTGTAACTGCTGCAGAAATCCCCCGATCGTAACGTATTTTACGTCAAAAGCCCTGTTCCGATTAAATTGTCCCGTCTTCAGTTTACATTGCAGATATTGGTTGGCTTGTGTTTTAGTTTTTCTTTTTGTGCATCTTGGCATATTATGTTGATCAGTGTTATATTGTTTTAGTTGGAACAGAAAATCAAAGATTAAAGAGGAATTGTTGGGTTGCAGTCTGTATCACGTATAGACTCTGAGCACCATGAACATTCGATGTAATTTGGTTATGCGGACTACACCTAACCTAACCTACACCTAACATTGCTGGTGATTCTCCTCCGGCAGAAAGGAGACACTCAAATTGAGCCGATCAGATTCCCAGGATTTAGGCCAGGAATGCACAGTAAGTACATTCCTAACTAGTCAATGACTCTCAATCGCATTGAGAGACACGGATTGGCTGGATTATTAACTGTGTCTAAAGGGTTAAAACGGGAGGGAAGTGTGGTGGTGTCAGAAGGGCCACCGTCCCATCCTTTTTGGATTTTTAGATGACATTTTGTTGTTAAGAGGTTAGTAAAGGTTGAGTGCTGCCCTCTCAGTGTATTCTACATTTATTTGTTTTTTTTATAGCTTTGACACCGCTAACTGTAAGTTTGATTTTATTATGCTTCTATGTGTTTCTTCCATATATACACTGTTAAAATTACACGGATAGTGCAGGATGTTCCTGGTTGTTGTAGCACAACTCATGGCAGCATTTCCATTCCTTGGATAAGTTGTATGCAATTGTTGGATTTCTTTTAGTGGATGTGGCATGACTGCCATCAGTTTTCTTGCATTTCCTTTGCATATGAGTGAATGTACTCCATTCACTGGAACAGCTGTGACCGAGGATCCTCCATTATGAGCTGTGAACAAACAGGGCAGTGTATATGGCCACAGGAGATTCGGTTTCTTGATGAGCTTGGATATGTAGAGAAGGATGAAAGAGCCTCCTCCTTAAGTGGGAAGGAAGCTTGAAGTGTCTATTTAAATGCCTTATGAAATACAGTACACCTTTTTAGAGCCAGGCACAGTTTCGTGTACGGCAGTATTTCCCACCTTTTGTCTTCACGGACCCTTAACAGGCCAGGTTTTAAGGATCACCTTGGGGAAATACAGGCTGAATCCTGAAATCGCTGAGCAGCAAATAATATCACCTCTGCTGTGCTTCAGATATCTGTCAAACCTGACCTTTCAGGCTGGCCGTCCACTTGGTAGGTATTCGTGCGATGGTGCGCTCATCCGATATCTTCGTCCAACCGATCCCACAACATGGAGGTGAATCAGCACTCTTCCACTGCCTCTGACTTCCATCGGACAACTTCAGACACTTTTTTTCAACTACAACAGATTAGCAATCTTTCCCATTTCAATGGGATTTGTCAGACGACACTGGGACGATCTGATACAGTTTACATGAAAAAAATGCATTGTATAGTCAAACCACCGTTCCATGGCAGAGAAATTGTCCCATAGAGAAGTGATTCAGTTCGATAGGCGAAGCCCATAGGATTCAATGTAAAAAAAAAATTTAAGTTTATGCTTTTAGGCTAGGGTCAGACTAACGCATCTTTCGCGTTGTCCGTGAAAAAGTGCGTTCGAATGAATGGACGCATTTTTTCACGGAATACACGATAGCGGTCATACGATGCGCATTTTCGTCCTTGATTTTGTACGGATCATCAATAAAACACTTTTTGTGTCTGGACGTTATGTTGGCCGTACACTAGCAGCGTCTGACGTCTCCCAATCACGCAAACACGCCGCTATGCGGACGCAGCGCACTCTGTACGTCAGTACTAGCGGTTTGACGTTCTCGAAAAAATGCGTTCGTTTGCCACTTGCGTTACGCGGCCGCACTTTTGTGCGGCCGTTCTTCATATTCAGCCCGGCATTGGACGTCATTTGCTGCTAGCACGGCCGTGATTTAGTGCGGTTAAACGCACGTTAAAACTGCTTTCGTCTGACCTTAGCCTTAATCCGCAGCAAAATGCCTTTTACTTATTTATTGGAATTTGAGGATTTATTTTGTATTTTTAGGCAAAATTTTTGATTCCCAATATTTTTTTTTGAAAAGGTCCTTTTTTTTCTTGCCAAACGCGGCATGTTTTTTTTTTTCTCCTTCAGTTCGGCTGTATTCGGCAGTGCTGTCCTTGGTGCTGAAAGCTATTTCTGCACTAAGGATTTTTTTTTATTCCCCTACAGCCTTACACAAGGTTTTTCATTCTTCTCTGTTCGGCTGAGTTCGCTTGTGCACTCCATGATGCTGGAACCCCTTTCAGCACCAGAGAGAGAAATTTTTGTCCCCTACGTTTTTCTTTTTTTTCTTTTCTCTATCTTTGTTCGGGGGCCTGTCCGTCGGCTGACCTGGGTCTTCCACAGACACTTCCAGTGGATGACCCTAGTTGTGCGAAGTCATTGTCCATTGTCAGAAGACCAAATCAGTCTTCTGACTACGGACCCAATGGACGGGCAGCTTTACTGGATCCGGAGGACAAGTTTGGGAAAAACTAGTATCGGTTAATCCAGAATTCTTGAGGACAAGAGGTAGAAGTCAAGGAACCCATGGCTACCAAATGTTTTCTTTCTTGCTTCAGAATATTGCCTTAAATGTCCTTTTAGTAATTCCCATATAATTCTGATAAATGAGACAAGATGTCGGCCCTCCCTGCATCTGATCTCACTTCATGGCTATGCCACCAATTTATCACACAGAGAGATTTTGCCTGTGATTACTGAAAATAGGATTTGTGCCTGGATGGGTTTTCAGTCCTTTGATCTTTTTGAGTATCTGCTATTTATAGTTTGACCTTCAGCACTAATTAGCAGCAAGGATGGAGCTGCTAATTGAACGGCATGTGTTTATGTCTTCATACAGTTTCCATTTCTGAACTATACCGTGATGGGGAATCATTCTGTTTGTACATATTTGTGGTTTAGTTGCTAATACGCTATGATACGTGAAATGTGTCTTGCCAAGGTTTCACAGGCACGGTTTAGGAATGTATGTTTAAGTGCATTTAAAAGGGATCAAAGGACATCATCCCATAGATTTAGTAAAAGAATGCTAGCAATTGTTGCTAATCTTTCTATTGTTCTTATTTCTTCATTGTAATGATGACCCAAATGTCTTGGATACAGTGTAACAGTCGCCATTATTTTATATAATGTATGTATGCTACCTCCTTTTAGGTTCTTTGGGCTGCATTCTCCTTGTATTTGTTACATATGTAACCATTACTGCTCTGTGGCTAAAAACTCTTGGTGCAAAGAATTAAATTTTGTTGATAATTGGAGAGGAGGAATATTTTGACCCGTTTCTTTTATGATATCCACTTGGTCACATTTGGATCATTTTATAGTGATCTAGATCAGTGGTTCCCAACCGCGGTCCTCAAGGATTGCCTTGGGGAAATGTAGACTGAATCCTGCAATCACTGAGCAGCAAATCATATCACCTGTGCTGTGCTTCAGATATCTGGAAAACCTGACCAGTTAGGGGTACTCGAGGACCGCGGTTGGGAACCACTGATCTAGGTGATCAATCCAAGAGCAAGGTAGTCACTGGTTACAGGTCTTTTCTAGACTTTTGGAGTATCCTATGGAAAGCCGTCTTGTGCAATGAGATACCTGTGACTGGGAGGGTTGCAGAACTAGTAAGAGTGGTCATGCCCCAAAATGCAAAACCAGATTTTCTGCACGCAAACAGAATATAACTTTTGTCTTATTCAGTGTTTCCCAACCGCGGTCCTCAAGTACCCCTAACAGGTCAGGTTTGCTAGATATCCGAAGCACAGCACAGGTGATATGATTTGTTGCTCAGTGATTGCAGGACTCTGTCTGCTTTTCTCCAAGGTAATCCTTAAAACCTGGCCTGTTAGGGGTTCTTGAGGAGCGCAGTTGGGAACCACTGGTCTAAACATTAGAGTAGGCAAAAATGCACACGCAGTATTATTATATATATATGCAGTTAATCAAAATTAGTAATTTAGCTTGAGCACTTGCAAATCCTTAGACCTGTTCCTGGAAGCTAAACACCTTGGTACAAAATATCTCACAGCTTCTCCTGTGCCGGCATGTGTCGCGCATGGTGTTGCTTGTGAAAATTCTTCATCAGACAATTTATTTTTTTCTCATCTTGCTCCTCAATTTTCTTTTTTCTTTTTGGCAGGGCATGTGTTGAATCCTCCAAACGATGCAGGCCAGCGAACATTGATCTTGGCAGGATGTACGTACTCGCTGGCCAAAGACGGGTTGTCAGGGATTTTACAAACGAATCAATTAGCAAGTAGTAAATAGTTCTGACTTTTGTGAACGTAATCAGTCCCTCAGCAACTAACAGGCTGTCGTGCCCACTGACAGTTTTGATGGCATTAAATGCCATCAGCTTAGGTCCTCCTTCTTCCATTCTTCGAGGGAGATGTTGGGTGGATAGGTGTGTGCATATACACATGGGACACCGCCAGTGACTGTCTGGGTCAGCCAGCAGCAAACATGTAACTGGAGAACTCGTTGGCAGAATCCTGCTTGGAAAGTGCAGTGCTTTATACTCTGAATATGGATGTGAATTTATAGTTAACCCCTTTGTGGAGTAGCGTGGATTTCCTAAATGTTCTTTGTTAGAAGGCATCAATTTATTGAATACCATCTAGATTGTAAATTCCCACGGGAATAGGGTCCTCATATCCTCCTGTACCTGCTGGCAGGAATACTGACCGGCCTCCGGTATGTATTTTAGAATTGTCCTATCTTTACCCATTACACCTTGTGCAGCGCTGCGGAATATGTTGGCGCTTAATAAATAATAATAATAATAATACCCTGTACAGGATTAATGTAATGGAGACAATGGTTGCTTCAGCAGCAAAACAGTGTGCCTAGTGTCTAGAAGAAAACAAAGGTATCTGTTTATGCCACTTATCATTACAAAACAAATGAAAAATAAACAAAACAACAATACTTATGCATAAAGGGATTATTCGCTACTCACCGTGCTTTTATTTGAAGAACCATGGTTAAGCTTGTGCAAACTATGGTGACTTCACTATTTAGGGAGCTTCCACCAAGGTTCCCCATACGTTTCACCGTTCATCCTGCCGAAAAGTCTAGAGCAGTTCTCAGCATAGATTTTTATTGGGTTTCCACTGGTGCTTCAAGCATAATTTCTGTGCTAGTGCAGCGAAGTTTCCACCGGTTACTCTGGAAGTTGTCTTGAGTTGCTTTTTAAGAGGTCTATGGAGATCACCGCTTTAAAATCATCAATGTATATTCAACGTTGTATCAAACACCCACAAAGCAATGGTAAATGGAGAAGTTTGTTGTTTTTATGAAATAATAATATGGTACCACTGTACAGCATTCTTGAAGTATTTGCAGAAATTTCCCCTGCCGGTGTTTGATTTTTCTTAATATGTGAAGTTCACTTTAGTTGCAACGACATTCACTTTTACTATTGTCTGCTTTGTTGAACAACACTTTGTAAAACGAGGAGAGCTCAAAGTATGGTTAAAATCAATGTAATAATGTTAACTCAGTTGATTTCCCCCCCCAAAAAAAGCTTGTTTATTGACACGCAATCGTCACCATTCTTAATGCATTTTTTCAAGCAGTGTACCCACTTCTCAAAACAATCCCCAAAAATAATCTTTTATCAACATGGCTTTATCTCCAGTGACAATAGCCTTGAAGTTGGCAAAGTTCCCACCTTTGAACATGACGAACGTTTTGGCAAACACAACTCAAGCAATTTGTACAGCTTTCAACAAACGCGGAACCCAGCAGGCGCACTATTGAATATTTCATATAGCCCTTCTTGGTGAAGTCCAACTCATCGTGACGAATCCTCAACCTGCTTATTTTTGGAATGTTAAACGCTTACATAGGGCTGCAACTAAGGATTGTTTCCATAATCGATAAGTTGACCGATTTAATTTTTTCGATTAATCGGATAAAAAATATCTAATTTTCTTATGTAGGTTGCACTGTGTAAATAATTTTTGTACATTACACAAATTGTGTATCTCGTGTAACTTGTGTAGCGCTCACCCCCGGAGGAGCCGCTGAATAAACCTTGGGATAGTCTCACCGCACTAGGAAATAACTATACACCAGCACTGTTGTGGATTTTTATATATTATATTCTTTACTGATCCCAATAAAGCAGCATATAATACGCATATACGGTATTTGAGTAACAAGAATTCATAACGCGGGAAAAACACGCGGCGGTAAAAGAAACCCGTTAACCCCCTCAGTTCTGGAGTGTAAGTCCCGTGGATAATAGCTCAAAAATATATATGTGTGTTGTCTAGGGTACCCGGGTACTGTGTTCAACTGGCCAGTGAATGAAACAAAAACAATCTTCGACCAGTCACGTTGGGGCCCTGTGAATTTAAACAATATTGCAGCGTGCATTTCTGTTTTGGAACTGTGGCCTGAATGCCTCTCACCACTCCGATGAACGAAACTGTCCAGCACTCGATGCCTCGACCAAAAGATCTTCTCCGCTGTGTACTGGGACTCCGTGCTACTGAATCTGCTCTCAGCTTGCCAAATCTCCGCAACTGGAACAACGATCCGCCGCCTGCACTCCCAATCGATCGGTGTGGCCTCCTAACGCGGGGTCTTGCCGGAACTAGCTTTTTCTCCAGACCTCTCAGCCCTGCGCAGGTAGGTCTCAACATGATTACTGTCCTGATCTCCAGCACCAGTAAGACAGCATCTGTATTCCGGCCTGGTTGTGATCCCTGACATATCCAATGTGCCTTCTCCACCTTTCACTGCTCTGCTCGCTCTGCCCATGCCTTGCACGAGGCTGCTGATCGCTTTCCTCTTCCTGTACCACCTCCTTCCTGTCCTCACGCAAAGGATGTTGGTAGATGTAGTTCGGTTTTGTCCAGCATAGTCCACAATGTCTCGGTCTCCCTCTGGTGGCAGCAATAGTTCAATGCACCAGAATACAGTGTTTTTAAACCAGCACTACACTTGCTTACTTTTTACACATAAGGTACACGAGCGCCTGGTCAAAGGGATGGCAGCTCTAGCCCAGGTCTGTTTTTAGGCCTGGTTCACACCTGGACGTTATACAGTGCGTTCCTACGTGCTGTAAAACTCTCAATCCCTGAAATCCCATGATTTCCTATGGGCATGGTTCCCACCTGGGCGTATTACTGTAAAATGCCCTACGCCCAAAGAAGTACAGGAGCTTCTTTGGGGCGTATTACAGCACGTTTGTGGCCATAGACTTCAATGTGAATCCGCTGAAATTGGCGTTCGCGTTTTCGTCATCAGAAACACGCGTATGAACACGCGTTCCGCACATGGCAACAGGCACAAAAGGCACTAAAGTCTTTTTCATTGGACGCCTCCTGAAGTGGTTTTCATTGGGCGCCTTTGTAGTCAATCAAAAAAACCCACGTACGACGCGCGTTTCTATTTGTCAAAAACGCCAGGTAATACGCTCATAAAATGCCCGACAAAAACACGTTTATGATATACGCTCAGGTGTGAACTCAGTCTTAATGCCGTTATGAGCGCTCAGACAGGATAATTTCAGCATGCGAAGGGTGAAAGGGGGGGGCACTCCACACAGACTTACCTCTTTAATATGCAAACATGGTCTGGGTGTGTAGAGTGTCTCTTTAAAATAAATTCATGAACAATCTGAGTGGGGGGAGGGAGTACGTTTAGGCAAAGGACCAAATCAGAATGTGAGTGGTAGTTTGAGCAAATGGACAAGACCGGAGAGCGAGGCAGGGAGTATGGGATGGTGGCACAGGACTCAAGCTCAAAGTAAGGATAAAATATTAGCGGTACAGATCCTCCACCCAAATTGGGTTATGTTTGACCTAACTCTAGAACCAAATCAGAGTAAAGCAGCCGGCCCATCTTCTGCAATCAGCTCCAATGTAGAGACTGAGGTTCTAAACGTTTAACTCCGTCTGATTCTAAACCATGTGTGCTGTACACATATCGCTTAATTGACAGCCGATTAGTTGACAACTATTTTCATAATCGATTAGTTGTCAATCGATGAGTTGTTTCAGCCCTACTCTTACACAAGCTTTTAGAAAATGGTTGGAGTTTCCTGATCCAGGAACTCCTTCACCTTGGCCACCATGGTTTTATCTGTGCATGTGTGTCTCCTTCTCTTGATTCATTACAAATGTCAAAATGTAATGACTTGAATCTGCTAATTAACTTGTGGACTTTCTGGAGACTTGGCGCTTAATCACTGAGATGGATTTTTGAGGTCTTTAAAGCACGGTTTCACAGAGACCACAGTGACATTGGTAGAGCAATTCTACGTGCCGACCACCACCACTTTTGGAATCGCCTTGCATGTCCTTATCTGTGGAAATATATATATATGTGAATATTATTGCAGAAGCCACTTGCACATCACAGCAATACGATGAATTGCCTCCCAGAGCCCTGGGCCATTCCTCGCCTGGGAAATTCCACCCCCTGGAGCGCTAGCTCTGCCTTCGGGGCGGGGTCACCTCTGCTGCTTTGAAGCCCGACTTAGTTTTGGTGGCTAATCGAGGGGTGATCCCGGTGGCGCTTCCTCTTGTACTTCACCCCACACTAGGCTACCATCCCTGGGGACCTGCTGTCTTAAAAGCGCCATGATGGGGGCAAAGTGGGCTCTAGGGCAGGCGGGTGAATTTGTGTCGGCTTTTGGCAGCTTGCCAGGAGCTACGGCAGTGGGAGATGCGCAGGGCAGGGAAATCAGGGTTTCTGGGCGTGCTGGGTGTTTCAGGGAACCACAATACACATAGGGATCATACAGATATAAATTGTAGAAATGAAATTTAACATTGAACTAACAAACTTCTAACGTTTTTATGCATATAAATTGTAAGTGACGGCCGCTCTGTCACAAGCAGTAAGGACTTTGTTCCAGAATTAAGTACCTGGAATATCATGGGATATAGGATTTAGTGTTAATCCGGGGCTTGAAAATGAAATGTCAAGCCTGAACGCAAAGAAGAAAATCCAGCAGTCAGCCATTTTTATTTTTTTGTCCATTATTTTGTGTGCATAATATTTATGTGGAATAATCCAAAAATTCAGGCACAGGAGGATTCGTTCTAGGACCTCATATGTACCTGACCCCTGGCTTTGTGAACCTCCATCTTAATCCATGTATTGCATTATTGCTACCCCAGACTTTCTATTCATTTTGGCCTGCAATTCATTCATCTTGGCCAGCTCTATCCAACGTCTGACAGAGGAGGGAGGCTTTATATACGCTGCATCGACAGTTCTGCTCCAGTATGCCTGTCAGCAGTCTCTGAATAACCCATGCTGAGCCGCTGCTATTTAATACAACCACACGGTGCTCCAGCCAGGGTCATTAAATCATGAGTCCCCTGTTTGGTAATTTGTGCTTGTGTCTCCTCCAGTTGTATGGTGTTGCAAGATGTCGGTCCTAATTAGAGCAATGATTAAGTTCATGTCTTGTTAAACAGATTAAAATGCTTTCAATTCTCCCAGTTCTTTTTTTCTCCCCGTTTTCTCCCTTCTTTTTCCTGTATTGTTTGTGTGGCTGCACCTGTATACACACTGGTGTAAAAGGCTTTCCTTCCCACTGTGCAGCCTCTGCTGGACAACAAATACACACAAAGAGAAAGATCCCCTGCTCCCTGGCTAGAGATCTACACAAAATCTCTTAATTTCCCCTGTGTTTGCCCTGTGTTCGCAGATGCTTCAGCCTCTTCCTGCAGTCCTTTTTTTAAAATTTCTTTTGGTTCTCTACATGCATGTTAATTAAATCGGTAAAAAGGCCTTTTTTTCCCATGCTGGACGGTTTTCATAATGGTAGGATAATCAGGTCTTGACATGTCCAGAAGTCTCGTAGTCATGGACTCGTGATTGTACATATTTTACAGATTTCTGAAAAGACTCAATTTGTTTGTAAAACAACCTACAAGTGACTTTAATAAATTCTCTCTCATTGGGAACAAGTAACTTTCAATACTAAACTTCCCAAGGGGTTATTCTAGCTCTAATAAGCCATTGCTAGACTTGTGTTGTCATTGTCATAGGGCTGTTTATGAGGAGGTCCAAGGGCTTTTAATGGGGCTTTCTGGATTGTTCTAGGAAAACTTTAGACAAAACTGCATCTGGTTCCTAAAAATGCATAGGTGGCACCTACTTTGCCACACTGGCACTGAAGTCTATTGGAATAGAGCATGCACCTAGTTTAGCCCTAATCGTGCCGTTTGAGTTTATATGACCATACCCATGTTCCAGAAGGACAACTACGACCTATGATCTACACTAGGGCATGACGTATCTGACCGCAAAGAAGGCAGTGACTGCTAGATTCATACCTCTGGCCTCTAAACCTTTAAATTATTCTTCATAATTCACTAGAGAAAACGTTGGCTCAAAAAAAACAAACCGTGGGCTCCCACTATGGCTCCCCGGTTTAGCCTAAAAGCATCAAGCCTTGATGTACTTTCTGTGACACGCATCCTTCACCAAACTGCAGCATACAAACGATATGCTCTGCCAGGAGCTCGTCCTCTTATAGAAGTCAGATTTTACCAGCGTGGAGCCCTGACTGGTCACTGGGATTCTAATCATTTACAAGGTTATTCAGAGAGCGGTAAAAACCTGGAGAATTGCCAGGAGAATGAACAATCTAGATCAAATAGCTGATTTGGAAAGTGAGATAAAGGGGAGAACGTTTTTGGTTTGGCTATTTTGACCTAGAATCTTTACTTCTCCAGTCATTCTCCTGGTTTTCACCTCTTTCTGAATAACCCTGTTAGTGATCATGGAGGCTAGGGAGTCCCTTTAAATTTGTTGGAAAGCATCCCTAAGCCAGGCTCAATATCCCATTACAATGCAGAGATCCATCTCACTCTGGTCACAATGATCTTCTATATAACCTCAATTAATTTGATTTGTAATTCAATTAAATGACAGGGTCTTAGACGTTTTATTGAATACAGGTGGAGTATCCCTTGTCTGAAATCATTCGGGTGGAAGTGTATTTGAATGTTATCAAAGATATCTCCTTATTATATGAAAATAAGTCTAAATATATTAATTTGTTTACGCCTTATTCGCAAAGAATGAAGGTAAATTTTATACAAATGTTTTTCTTTGCAAGTTTACTCTAGTTCAAGCAAAAAAAAATAAGGGGGGTGGGTGAGACCGAATTGAAAGAATCCGTACACATTATATTTATTTTGTCCCTGTCACTTTAGGTCAGATGTGGAATTTTCCACTTTTAGAAATGCTGTCATTCAAAAAAAGTCAGACTTCTGGAATTTAGAAAATTTTTCAACCTCTACGATATTTTGTGATTTAATTACACACAGAATACCTCATGCTGTTAAACCACACTGTCTTTTTATTCCATCCGTACCCTATCCATACGCTGCTCCATGCTTGGCTCAAAAGGCCTAGAGCAATGATGGCGCACCTTGGCAGCCCAGAGCCGCGTTCAATACCTCAGCCGCTGCAAGTGCTAAGTTAGCAACTTGCCACTGAACGCCGTTCTGCCGCTCAGCGCCCAGCCCTGCTAACTTGGCACTTGCAGCGTCTCGGAGAGATGCTGCGAGTAGCTGAGTGTGACGTAGTAAAGATGGCCGCCGCCATGGATCAAGTTATTATCCAGCACGGCAATGTCCGTTTCGAGGTGCTTGTTGACCAAAGCACCAAATATTTATTGGAAAATGGTAACTATTTACATTTAAGCGGTAATATAAAAAGAAATGGAACTGTAATAGTCAAATTTATATCCCCTTGATATGTTTCTCCCCTATGCAGAGGCGCTCACCTCATGTGAAGCCAGCAGCACTATATACCCATGTGTGTGAGCTGGGGGCAATTTTTCAATATGAGCTGGGGGCATCGTCGGCCATTTTTGCGTCGAAATTCGCATCCAAAGCGTTCAATGACACTGCTGCAGCAAACTGAATTGCTGCGCTGCATCAATTCAGCAGCTGCTGAGGTATTGAACGTGGCTCAGATGTTCAATGATGCCTAGCCAGCCTCTTAAGCCTGTTGGAGCATCATGGGACATGCAGTTTCAAAACACCTGGGGTGCCAACTGCCGAGGTTCACAATCAGTGGCTTAGGGGGTGCACCGGCATCCACATCCCTCCTGTTCATCAGCCATACATCACAGTTGAGTATGTAACCCACAGATATCAAGAGGATGTCAAGAGAATCGTATTCAGTGTTTCTATGGGCAACTAAAAGATAAAAAAAAACAACAACTCAGAGCTTGCATGATTAAGTGAATCGTGTCCTCTTTTATGTCCGCACTTTCAATAAAACATTGAATCTGTAATGAAACCAAATATCAACCACTTCAATGACAAAAGCCTTTGAAAGCAGAATTTCACAATGTTCTGCTGGCCTTTCTTTGGCTTCATAGTATATACTTAACATATACGTCTAGTGATATTTTTGTTGTTGTTGTTCATCCATCATTGACATAACAAAGTAAATTATTCATCAGACCTGGCCATCGAGTATTGTTACTTTTGCCTTTCATCCTTTTTATATTGGAGTGGTAAGATTATACAGATAAGTGCTGTGCCAGGGAACGGGGCTTCTGTACATGGGATCGGTTTTTGTTTACACTGATATTTAAGCTATTTTACACTGTAAACGATGAGCAATGCATGAAGTGTACAAGTGTACTAAAATGTGTGTGTGAGACACCAGATATCTAACACTCAGTGTTTCATCAATGTCTAAAAGCCATAATGTCTTCAACGTAGTTAACAAGTAACGTTTCGCTTTTAAAACCACCTATATAGAGCACAATGATGGAGATTTGGTCACAAATTGGGATCATAAGATGTTTAAGCCTGCCACATCGTCAGTGTGCCCCCATCCCAACAGGTCCTAACTCTAAACCGAATGCCTGTTCTTATGAGATTGACCTTCTCATTTAGTGCTTACGTCTGGAGCTATACTAATTAGTATCCTAGAATTGAACATCATATTTTTTTTTCTTATGCAGATTCTTTGTCGATTTGGTCCAAAAAAAAAAAAAAAAAAAAAAAGAAGATATCTTTCTATGTGCAGTGTTAGGCCCGGGGTCAGACGAGCGTTTTTCAGAGTGGAAGAAACGTCCACGAGAGTGGACAATCCTTCCACTCTGACAAATGTCTGGCCACCTCGCTAAGCGTAGTTAGTGCGCTCAGCGCTGCAAGGCTCGATGCTCTTATGGAGGATCATGCTTTGCAGCCAGCCCCATCGAACACGTTTTGGTGGGAGGCTTCAGAACTTCCACTGTAGTGCGCGCACTACAACATGTGGCGGCCCCGTCGAAGAGTCTCGTCTGACCCCAGCCTTAGCCGCATAGTACATTACATTGCAAGGCCTGTGATCCAGAAGTACGGTTCAAGAGCAACAGGTGCCAGCAGCAGCCATCAGCGATGCACATCATCATCTTTGCTCAACAGGATTCTCATTTTCTCTCCCTACAACTTGATGACCGGACCACCAAAACCATTTCCCGCTTATGCCACAAGTAGTCTTATTCCATAAATATATTTATCTTTAATGCTTTGTTTCTTGGTCACTTTTGACCATTAATTCATGGTACTCACTCTGTGGAATACAAATCTACAAATAAAGACAAAACTAAATGCAAGAGGAATCAAATGATGGATAGTAATAATGACTCCATAGAAACCTGGCTGCCTTTTTAATGCAAAGAGAAACTATTATGTGCATCCTTGTTTCCTCAAACCCCCAAACCGAAGTTGACTTGGAGTGTTGGGTATTTTTTGGTTACAAATAGTCTTTTTTTCACAAGCATTGAAGTGCAACTGGATTTGTTTCTTTGTAATCTTTTGTTATATGAAGCTACAATAGTGTTGTGGGGGAGGACTGTGACAATGAGCCCCAGTTGCAGAGATCTGGGTATTTCAAGTATTCAGAGTACTTCTCTTCCTACCATGAGATTGTGATGACTTCTTATTTTTTCAGTTATTCTTGAAACCGTGTTGATCGTGCCCTGTGCTTGCAAGGCTGCTGATGAGCCGGAGCTGACAGGGCTTAAAGTGGGCATCTCAAACTCTGCCCCCCTGATGTTTATTGCCTACAAATCCCAGAATTCTTCAAATGCAATAAATGGCCAGAGATTCATGGGAGGTGTAGTTCAGAAACATCTGGGGGTCCAGAGTTTGAGATCCATGACTTAAAAGGATCTTAAAGCTCTGTCGGCTTGGGCTTCTTAACAACCTTCCATGCAGAGGGTAGCTGCCTTTTTTGGAAAGCTGTCACCGCCCACAGGATAGACGAAGAGGGACAGAATGTGGGAGAGAACATCTAAAACAACTTGACCTATTAGTTCCTCTTCCATCTTTTGAAGGTAAAAAAGCACTCTAGGCCAGGGCTTTCAAATTCATTGCCCTCAGATGCTGATGCCTACATTTCCTAAAATTCTTTCGATGGCTAGGGAATCATGGGAGATTGTAATTGTTATTATACCTTTATAATCTGGGTATGGTACCTGGTGCTGAATATTTGGATCTCAGAGCTTTGCTTTAGAATAATACAGTTAATATTGCTGCTGCACGAAGCCACAGATTTGTGTAGGAATTATGCTCCTAATATTCCTGTGTCTATGAATAATACATGTATTATCACTGGTAGGAATCATGTGGAATTGACCAGTCACGTACCAAAAAAAGTGTTGGCCAGACCCGTAATGTTCCCCAGTCGTAGTAACTGTGACCTGGTAAATTGAAGCTGCTCGTTCAGTCGGCCTCTAGGTACATTGGAGAGCATCAGAGGGATTCAAGCAATTTTGTTTGTAACGAGAAACATATGTTTGGGTGTCCGTTGATTTCTTTTGTTTGAAAAGGCAAAATGCTGCACTGACATCTTTTTACATAGGAAAGATAAATGGAGCACAGGCCAGGATTATTTGGAGAGTGCCGAGCAAAAGAACAGATGAGCTGAACAGCAAGCTTTCCTTCGTTATTGCATTTTAGTGCGGCTTGCCTCTAACATAATGTGCTTTCCAGACATACGTGACAGATTGCAATTTTCTTGGTCTCGTATGAGAAGTGCATAGAGTCCTTGGTGAGCTTTAAACGTCTCTGCAGAGAGACTACGTACTTCTCTCGACTCGCAAAGATAATGGTCATTTTGAAATGCAATTAGATCCTGAGTGGGATATAAGGACGCCTTCATGGGCAACGGTCCCAGATCACGAATAGATGAAGTACACTGTGAAAACCATATTAACCGTTTTTTTCCTCAAATACTGCGATTTCCAGTACTGGTTGTATATCAATTTACATGGGGATTAGTTAAGCTCCTTCTTTTTACGCATTTTCCTTTTTTATTTGGCTTAATTGGCTATTTATTTGTATACTTGACCATTATGCTAAAAAATGCTTTTTTGTTGAAAAAACAGCTAATTTCAAACCTAGAATGCATAGTTAACACATAAATGTGAGGTTTGGGGGGGGGGGAGCTCTGGTTCCATATCTTTCAGGTTAGGGTTGGTTCAGCATTCTTGGCCACAGAGCCACTGCTGTTCCTAATACAAAGGCAGTGTCAGCCGGTGCCAGGCAGTAGCCTCTTCCTGCCCAGCACCAACATGTAGTGTCCTGTGCTGATGCACTAACACCTTGGTGGTATGTGATACTCAGAAGCATACATTGATTGTAAGGGCAAAATGCCTTCTGGGGGCAAAACTGTTCAGGGCTGGGTGCAGCACACCTCCTGCACCCACAAAGAGTCAGCCCTGACCAGTGACTACCTGTCCCTTTTTAATTTGTCAAGCCCTTCATTAAAGGGACACTCTAGGCCAGGGATTGGCAACCTTGGCCCTCCCGATGTTTTGGAACTACATTGCTGATGAGCCTCAGTCAATCTAATGAGTATCTGAGCATCATCAGAGATGTAGTGTAAAAACATCTGGGGTTCAGGTTGCAGACCTCTGATCTAGGCTAAACAACATCATATGCTACATGCACATAATGGGGTTGCACGGAGCTTGCTGACCCCCCCCCCCAATAATGTTGCTCATACACGCAGTACTTGCACATATAGGTACGGAGTGACAGTGAACACAAGTACTGCATGCCATGTATATATTTGCCTTTACCGATCAAATTCATGGGTCTCGTAATGATGGATTGAGTAATGTTGTTGTTTACTTTTTGCGCAGAGACCCTCTGGATGGGGCTGAGTCGCCTGCTGACAGTTTATAAAAGACTTGCTGACTTGAGAAATCAAGCAGTTGGCAAATAGTTGTGCCGTGACTCACACACAAGCGATCCTTCAGTATTAAATCTGGTTCTCAGATAGTCTGATGCAAGCGTCTCATACTGAGCAATTTATAATGTGAAGGGTTCCGTCTATGCTCGCAGCCATGTCCTCAGCTCACCTCCTCTTGCTGCGAGGACAGTATGTGCTGAGCAGTTACATATGGCGTTTTGGGATTATCGGTAAAGGGCTTTTGGGTTTGTGGAATTGTTCCAGCATACAGGTTCCTTAACATAATGTCTTCTTGCTATGCCACGCACACGTCCTTTAATGTTGACAGGCCATAAATTACATTGCTCTTTCTTCAATAAGCACGTAGAATAAAGATTGATTGAGGGAATGGGCCAAATCTTTTCTGAGAAAGTTAAACATAACCATAAATGCAGTTTTTAAAAATGTATTTTTCATCCAAATTGATGAAAAGCTCCCCATACGAGTTTCAGGAACGCACCCATCTTTTATTTATTTTTGTTTTGTCATGTTACAATTTATAGCCTGATTTTAATTCCTCGAGCGCAGGCAGGTGTGAGTGCTCTGACTTTTATCATTGGAATTTATGCTTCCACTTAATTTTGTTTAAAGTATCTTTCCAAAAGTTGTTGTTTCACAAGGATAAAATAAAACGGCTACGAGATTAGAGCACCGGTAAATCAATATACTCATATGGTTCCCATGAGGTGCCACTGCAACCGTTCCCTGACTGCCTGTTTATGTGAGGTTCAGACATGGGCAGGAGGAGTCCTGTGCCATAACATCACAGATTTGCTGAGCCACATCATGATTTCCGGTCAGGGATGGACAAAAAATATAAAATGAAAACATAACATTAAACCGAGGAGTTTTCCTGTGCTTACTGGTCCTTTGTAATCGTTAATATTTGCAACCAAATGAAGACTTCATATCTAGAATAATAATCTGTCAGTTTAGTAAAACAGCTCTATCAGAATTGATTTTAGTTAAATAGGTTAATCACTCATTTTTGGAGAATTACTGATTGTTTTATTCAGTTCAATAACATTTTATAGCATACATATTTTTGTATTTATGTACTAAGCCGTTCCTGAAGGAAGATGGGGCTCAACGCCGTGGGGCGGCATAGCAAGCCACGCTGTCCTCTATGAGCGGTGTCAGGCTCCCCCTCCAGTTGTCGTGCAGCCTGCTTCATTCACTGCAGCGGGACAGCCTGAACCCATGCCATCCCCTGCAGCCAATGACGCAAAGCGCGTCAGCTCTGTAGCTGGACATAAGTAGGGGGGCCCAACGCAGCAGCAGGAGACTCCTCGCTGGCATTGACGTAAGAGGTTAATCATCAATGTTTGTTATTGAAAGTGATTTTAAACAAAAAAATATTTTTTTTAAAAAAAAACTTAAACATCAGCTGGGACCACAAGAAAAACGTACAAACCTTGGGCAAAAACAGGGTTTTAAGTCTCACCCATTGTACATCGCTATGGAACTTTTTAGCGTTTTAGAAGTACCTGTAACTCTAAGTCATTCATAAGGTTTTACTTCCATTTTTACTGCTTGCCCCTCCCTCTTCACAGTTTGAGCCTGGTACAGATATATTTCACTCAAAACAACCTTGAAACCTAGCAGGTAATGTGTTTATTGTTTATATATTTGCAGAACAACAATGGGATTACAGTCTTTTCCTGAACTTTGTTTATTTTATACAATTTTTAATGTGGAAAAGTGCATGTAATCCCAGCTTGAATAACTTAATTTGTTTACCAAAAAGTAAGTATTCCATGAAAATAGTCTCATGCTGCAAAACCAAACTTTATTTCATTTCAATTATCTGATAGATTTTCCTCAAAGCATTTCATTAAAGTAAATCCAATTTAAATTAGAAAAATCAGTTTTTTTAAATCTAATTAAATATTTTTATTTTTTTAAATTATCTTTTTTTTTAAAATTTTATCCACCCTGTTTTGTCCATATAAAACTAGATCTAAGAACTTGCACCTCAAAATTAGAAGGTATGGAATAAAGACTGTCGGGGAAGGGCTGTAAATTCAGGCTTTTCAATGTGTTATTTGAATAAATTGGTGCCATTGGTTCATACATTCTGCTTTTGCAGAGGATGTGTTAGTCTGTCATACACTGAGAACTGGCAGCATTGTATACTAGCCACTCAGACTACACATATAGAAAATATCTCATCGGTCATGCTGGAGCAGAATGAGAAATTTGGCCACTTACAATTCAGGCTATGGACATAATTAGCAACAGTTTTGTGGGTTTTTACCTTAAATGCTGTTTCAGAGGATAAACATTATTTTAGAAGTGACAAATTCTGCCATTTCTGAGAATCGGACATTGTATCTGAACACAACATTAGGACACATGGCTTGGTAAATCTGTTATCCATGTAGGATTTTATCTCCGCTCCTAAACGTCTTCATTCTATGAAAAGCTATAAATCGAAGAACCTTGCCTGATTCTTCAGATGTGTATTTGTCTTGCTTGCTCTGAGGTTCGATTTATAAATTTGTCTTTCTCAGCCTGAAAAGCTCTGTTTTACCTTAAATTCCTCATTACATAGAGATTCCAAGCAGCATACGCTGTATCTATGGACTAGTAAAATACACATATATATATAGGCTGTGTGTGTATATCTAAATTCCTATGTTTGGTAACTATGATTTAACTTTTGATATTAATAAAATTATATTTAAAATTTGAGTGCGGCCACTCTTTGGACTTTTGTATATTTTCTAGGGCCTTGCACCATTTTTTTGAATCGGTTTTGCATTTTCTGGAAGGAGTTGCTGGTATCCTCTAAATTTTATGTGTATATATATATATATATATTTTATGATCTTTTTTTAAAGCACGGAAGCAAACACATTACCATATTCATTTTCTAGAAGTTATTTGATTGTCCAACAGATAACCGCACAGCCATTGATTTGAATGTTTACCATTGGTCAGCTTTGTGCACCCACTATTTAATACGCTGCCACTCTTCTTAAGTATTGTTAAAAGTGCTTTTAATTTGCAGTCGCAAGAAATTGCATTTGATTCCCATTGGTTTAATCCGTTCACTTGTTGTACCTCTCCTCTGTATGGGGGAGGACAATTCCTGCTTCGTATACACAGCCTATAAACATTACAGCCACCTTGGGGGTTACAAGCACGACCATAAAGAATCAATGTAATAAAAAACAATGCTTCACTTTTTAAGGGTTTGATGTGTTGCCGTTTATTTTGGCTATTTTGCTTTGTTTCTAAATAATTCCTCACTGACTCGTGAAAATAGCAACTTCAAGAAGCAAAGTAAACTTAAAGACCCTTGTCTACCCCGTCCCAGTCTAAACTGACACTAGAGATGTTATTGTGTAGGGCGAGTAAATCCAAGAGCGCGTTCCTTACTAATTCATACCATCTGAGTATTTTGGCTATTCCGTATGTTGCTGTGATACAAGCAAACTCAAAGAGCCTTTTAAAAGGATCCTTGAAAGAAGCATGTGCGGAGTTTTGAAATTCAGTTTTCACTTTTTTTGCATTGGGGAGTTCCATATGGACAAGCATTGCTTCTATTGTAATCCCTTCCCGTGACGTTTCAGTACTGCTTCAATTTTTAAAGGGTCTATTCACTAAGCAATGGAATTTCAGTGCTTTTCAATTCGGTGCAGCTCGGCAAATTCACTATTCACCAAATGGTTACCATAGTGCACCAAAGATGGAGACGCTGTAGCCCCTCGAAAAAGTTGACCGTCTCTGAAGAGTGCCGAAGCGGCCTTGGCCAATTTCACCAAACTGCAAAAAAACAAACAGGTGTTTAAACCAATTAAAATGTGTCTAAATAATAACAAAAGATCCTTTAAAAAAAATAATTAAAAGGTCGGTTACAGAATAAAAAAAAACACCTTTTTAAAAAAATTGGTATATAAAAATTATCAAATACATAAAGGTGTTCTAAAAAATAAAAGGGTTTTTTGTTGAAAATGAAAAAATAAACTGTCATTTCGCCAACCTTTTGGTGCAGTTCGAACTGTGAATAGGCGAACCGTTACTTCTTGGAGACAATTTTGCTACCACTGAACTGCAGCAAACTGCACCTTATTTTGCTGTCAGTTCGTCTAAATTTGCTGAATTGACAGCTTAGTGAATAGACGAACTGTCCCGAAAGTGCACCGAACAGTGAAATTCACCATTCCGTGGCAAGTTCGATGCTTATTGAATAGATCCTTAAAAGTCTGGCTACCAAATTACTGTTTTATGTTGTCACAATTCTCTGTTAACTGAGAATAGGGAAGATATCCCAGTTATCAAAAGGCAAGAATCTTTCCACCCATGTTTCTTTTAATGAAAATGCTGGAATCTGTGTTAGTAGCTTTTGTCTTTTATGTTCAATTTCTGTGCAGAGTAATTCACAGTAAATTCTCCCCATGTTGGATGGTGGAATATATATGGCACAGTCACCTTTACCTCTGCTCTAGTTCTCTGGTAGAATACAGAGGTGTCTCTAGCATTATTGAAGCGTTCAGCAAAGGTTAAATATGCAGTCCCAGTAGCTGTGCAGAAATCAACCTGATGGATTTTACTTCGGAAGGCTCAAACGGTTCTCTTGGCAGAGAGGAGGATGTGAATGTAGGAGTGTATTTGTGTGGAATGTTTGCATAATACATGCAGAGATGCATACTGATATTCCTCATTAGCCCTATCAAGTTCAGCCCCTGTTTGATGAGGCCTTTGTCTGCTCTCAGCACTTTGGGATCAATGGATCTACTTTTATGTGTAAAGTGATTTTGGAAATGTATTTGTAAAAGATGGCGTCCGTAGTAATTGCTTACCAAAACCTCACGTCAGCCAAGGTCATCTCTCCCAGACCCAGGTACAGCAATACAGATAAATGAATGCCTGCAGAGTGTTGAAGTTCGAATTGTGGTATAAAGACGTTTCAACCTATTCAGCAGTTGACAAAGACTAGAATAGGTTGAAACATTGTATCTGCGCCAGAGGAACCTAATGAATGTCAGCAGAGTATTAATCTGTTTAGTTACAGAATTTAGGCCGGGGTCAGATGAGCGTCTTTGGAGAGCGGAAGGAACATCCGTAAGAGTGGACGTTCCTTCCACTCGACGGCCATCTGGCCACCTCGCTGAGCGCAGTCAGTGCACTCAGCGCTGCAAGGCTCGAACTGCTTACGGAGAATCGCACTTTGCAGCCCTGTCAACGCACATCTAGCGATTTGACGGGGAGGCTTTGTGTGCGCGCGCTACAGCCTGTGACCGGCCCCGTTGCAGCATCACAACACTGTGCCGGAAGGCACGTCAGTACGGGCGCACCTAGTGCACTTGTCTGACACTGGCCTTAAGGACCGAACAAACCAGCACCTGGTCAGGCTATAGAGCACTTTGGTAACATTTTAAAGCGCAAGCGGTTTCCGCTATCCAGCGCGCAGAGTTTTCTGAAACTTAAATTTTTTTATAATCTACATTTACTGATGTCAAAGTATAAATGTACAATTGTTGAAGTTTAAGCTGGCTCCATACAATTCGATGAATATGGAGTGTGTTCTAAGCTAGCTACGCAACAATCATAAAATTGCCACAAGTAGTGATGTCAACGCACATGTGGCTGCCTTGACTACTGTCTGAAACCAAAGACCTGATCTGGCAGCTGCCCAGTATATATTTTTTTAAGACGACTCAGCTGGTGGTTAGATCTCAGGGCTTGTCACTGTTGTGCCTTGCCAGAACTTATTTCCCTTCAACCTTAATCCTATTTAAAGTCTGATTTTATAAGCGCGGCTCACCCCTTCCTTCCATAAGAAAATCCGTGAAACATATCTTATGTAATCTATGTTTTTTGTTTTTTTTTGTGTTTTATGCTGCTGCTTAGGTGGCTGATTGTATGTATGTATGTATGTATGTATGTATGTATGTATTTATATATATTTTACTGAATTTAATATGTAAACATTTGTTACACCTTTATACCCAAATACATAGACAGTCATGTTTACTTTAATGGCCCAAGATAGTTTTATTAGCTGTTTTCTTATTTTTCTTTAATAACAACATTCAAACGAGAGCTGATTGTTGGTGTTGGATCACTCTTTACATGTAAACATTTTGAAGGCAAACACATTATTTTCAATGTGTACAATCTCCAAATAAGATTCTTGGTATTGGTCAGTTCGTTTAGCTTCTAAAGACTCCAGGGTTATTCACTAACCTACGAATTGGCCACGATTTGCACCAAACGGTGAATTTTGGCTCAGTTCGTCTATTCACTAAGCTGCCAATTCACCATATACAGTGCAATTCGGCGGCACCGAAATTGTCCCATAGAAGACTATTGTGTCATCTATTCACAGAATGCAGAGTTGCACTTCATTGAAATTATGGCAAAATGACCTGATTTTCTGTGTGTCAATTCTACAGGTTTAAACAGGCAAATCTCATAGGATTCACTGTAAAAAGATGATTTTTTTTTTTATAAGACCGTTTATTTTATTTTTTTAAAGGAACTTTTTCAATATTTTGACACCTTTTTATTACATTTATGTTGATTGAAACTCCCATTAGGATAATATGAGACTTTTTTTTGCTTTTCAGTTCGGTGGATTTCACCATTGCCAATTTGGTGCAATTTAGCGGTTTTCGCCGATGTCCATACTGCTCCGGCGACTCCAATTTCAACAAAGTACAGTGACCATTCGCTAAATATTCAATTCACTGTATTTTCAGCGAAATGGAATCTCCGAAGTGAGCCAACATTGAAAGCGATTTTTGGTGCTTTGTGAATGGACACAAGTTGGGAAAAAAAATGCTAAATTTATTACATATAAACAATCATTCTATGTTACATGTAATCCGAGTTTTGTCTTGCAAACTCTGTAAAGTCGTAGCTTTCCACTGGCCTTTATGGATTTTTTTTGTTCTGTTACTGAACCGAATCCTTTCTATTCTATAATTAGAGCCGATATTTTCAGGCTAATATTTTTTTTTATTCCACGAATGAGCATGTTCAGAAAGGTGAACCAGTGTCCTACGTCAAGGAACCTGAAATAGAATTTATGTCTGTTTCTTATCGCTAAACTGCTTTGGGAATTCTCCGCTTCTTTTCATAGCTGTGTATAATGTACTTCCTGATTACATTGTAATTTACAGCTATGTACATACGCCCACACACAATCATCCGTGCTATAAGTGCATGGTTTTATGCTTTCCAGGGAAAACTCAGTTGTTATTTCATAGCTTTAACCCCTTCACTGCTGAGGCATTTCACCACTGTGTGCTGAGCTCATTTTTACCGCTTTCGCTCATCATGTTTAAACGCAATTTTAAAGCCACATTTTAATAAATGACCCAGACATATTATATATCGTTCTTTCCGGCAGACTACGCAGATTCATAATATATCATTTTTATATGTATACGTCATGTCCTGCCTGTATATTATAACAAAAAATACAATAAAAATTGAATTTTTAATCATCTGCAGTGTGTAAAGTGTTTTTTTTCACATTTTATCACATGAGCGTTTGCGGTTATGTTTTCTATGGGGTGCGCTTGTACAAAAAATTTGAAATGGGGATTTGTTACTTTTTTTGGGGGGAATTACGTGATTTTTAGCAAACGCACCCCATAGAAAAAAATCATTAGTGCAGCATCATTGTTCACATTATAATTGAAATGTGAACAATATTGCTGCATTAATAAAAACAACACAATTTTTTAAAATTTATTATTTTAATATTTTTTTATTATTATTATTTTTTTACTTTTTACCTAGCCATGTTGGGTATCATTCGAAAGGCCATGCTCAGGCCTTTCAAATGATACCCTCCATGACCCCCTAGCTGCCACGGTTCTGGAGATATCGGGGTTCACAAGAACCCCCTATCTCCACCAGGGGATTTCCTTGGGAAATCCCCGGCAGCTAGGGGTTCCCCGGCTATCTGACATCATCACGCTATGCGTGATGACGTCAGACAGCGAGGGGAGTCCCGGGGGTGGAGCCGCCATCCAAGATGGCGGCCCCCACCGGAGATAGGCTGCACTTCGGCGCCGCAAGGCGCTGAAGTGCAACCCAGCACTTGAGGGGTTAAAGCCAGGCACCGCTTAAAAGGGGAGACTCTCCCCTTTTAAGTGGTGCCTGGCTTTTAGCGCTGCTCCTTCCCGATCGGGAGGGAGAGGGATCCGAACGGATCCCCCCCTCCCTTCCAGGCTATCTCCCGGCATTGCGGGGGGTCGCCTGGAAATGACGTCATGGCGCGATGACGTCATTTACGCCGGGAGGAGCTTGACTTCAGCGTCTGAGGACGCTGAAGTCAGAACGCCGCGGGACCCCGGACAGAGAGGGGAGTATCTCCGCCGGGGGTCCCGCACAGCTGATGACGTGTGGGGCACGTCCTCAGCATGCAACGTGCATCAATGAGGACGTGTCCCACACGTCTTCAGCAGTGAAAGGGTTAAATTTACAGACTATCGGCACCAGATATCGGCTATCGGACAGAAAGGCTGCCGTTAATTGGAATCGGTATCGGCCTTCGCCTATTTTATTCAGCAACCCGTTTTATGTGCTTGTGATCCGAACCCTATATATCTAAAGTTTTATTCTTTTACTTTCTTTCAGGATGACAGTGATGGTATTCCTTGGTCAGAAGAAAGGGTGGTGCGAAAGGTGCTCTACCTGTCTCTCAAGGAGTTTAAGACTGCGCAGAAAAGACAAAGTGATGACTGCATCAATGGCAGCTTCAAAACTCCAAATGGTGAGTCTATACCAGCAAATTCTTTTTTACGGTTTACTAATTCTCTGGGATAGGACTATTACTGAATTATTCTCTGACATCTCCTAATAATATTGTGAATCGCAGGAATAGTCCTTTGTAGTCTTAAATGCAAGAGACAACAACCTTGGCACTCCAGCTGTTTTGGAACTACGTTTTCCTCCTTGAGCCTCTGTCAACCTAATCAGTGGCTGAGCATCATGGCTGATGTAGTTCCAAAACGTCAGGAGGGCCAAGGTTTTTGACGCTCACGTTTACCTCCCTGACGTTCCGATTCTGACTTATTTTATATGTCAGAATAGGTGCATTTATTTAGCCCCCTAGCGGTCTTAGAGTGTGGCTGGGGTTAACTTTCAATGCTGAAAGCGGTAACCCCAAGCCACACTCAGGGCTGGATACATACCTGTACCTGCACTCCCTTGCTGTCCCCTCCAGACAATTGCGACATCCTACTTCCTGGTTCCCTTCTCTTGAGAAGGGAACCAGGAAGCAGGATGCCACAGTCGGCGGAGAATGCGATCGCGGAGGTCAGCGAGGGAGCGTAGGTACAGGTACAGTTGTGATCAAAATTATTCAACCCCCAATGCTGTAAAGGGTTTTAGGGAATTTAGTGTACATTTGTAATTGTATTCAGAATGAAATCCTACAAGGACTTTTTAAAGAACCATATGCAACTAAAATGACATCAATTGGTTTTGTAATACAGTAGTAAATGTTTCTTTTGTGAATTCTTCATTGACACAATTATTCAACCCCTTAAAGACCACCACTCTGAAGAACAGAGGTTCATTCAAGTGTTTTCAATCAGGTATTGAAAACACCTGTGGATGTCACGGAGCAGCAATAAAGCATAATAAGCACCAATTAGGCAGCTTTAAAATGACTGTAATACTCAGCTCCTTCTAGAAATTTACTGGTGTGGTTACAAACATGGTGAAGTCAAGAGAATGGTCCAGGAAGACAAGAGAAGAGGTGATTACTTTTCACAGGAAGGGCAATGGCTATAAGAAGATTGCAAAGATGTTAAACATACCAAGAGAGACCATAGGAAGCATCATTCGCAAATTCAAGGCAAAGGGCACTGTTGAAACGCTACCTGGTCGTGGCAGAAAGAAGATGCTGACTTCGACTGCTGTGCACTACCTGAAGCGTAGAGTGGAGAAAAGTCCCCGTGTGACTGCTGAGGAACTGAGAAAAGATTTGTCAGATGTGGGTACTGAAGTTTCAGCTCAGACAATACGGCGCACACTGCGTAATGAAGGCCTCCATGCCAGAACTCCCAGGCGCACCCCCTTGCTGTCTCCAAAGAATAAGAAGAGTCGACTGCAGTATGCCAAAAGTTATGTGGACAAACCACAGAAGTTTTGGGATAGTGTTCTGTGGACTGATGAAACAAAATTAGAACTGTTTGGGCCCATGGATCAACGCTATGTTTGGAGGAGGAAGAACAAGGCCTATGAAGAAAAGAACACCTTGCCTACTGTGAAGCATGGCGGGGGTCACTCATGCTTTGATGCTGTTTTGCTTCTGCAGGTACAGGGAAGCTTCAGCGTGTGCAAGGTACCATGAATTCTCTTCAGTACCAGGAGATATTGGATGACAATGTGATGCAGTCCGTCACAAACTTGAGGCTTGGGAGACGTTGGACCTTTCAACAGGACAATGATCCCAAGCATACCTCCCAAGTCCACTAGAGCATGGTTGCAGATTAAAGGCTGGAACATTTTGGAGTGGCCATCGCAGTCACCTGACTTAAATCCGATTGAGAACCTCTGGTGGGACTTAAAGAAAGCAGTTGCAGTGCGCAAGCCTAAGAATGTGACTGAACTGGAGGCTTTTGCCCATGACGAATGGGCGAAGATACCCGTAGATCGCTGCAAGACACTTGTGTCAAGCTATGCTTCACGTTTAAAAGCTGTTAGTACAACATCCTTTTGCAGTTATAAGTACTAAGATTGAATGTCACTTGGGGGTTGAGTAAAACTGATAATGATGTGAGCACAGTAGAGACATTTGTGGTTATTTCATTATAAATGTTATATTTGTCTGACCTACACGTGCCTCTTTGATTTAATTGTAAGCAAGATGACTGAATGATCAAAATCAATGTCAAACTGGCCAAAACACTCAATTTCAGTGGGGGTTGAATAATTTTGAACACAACTGTATGTATACAGCCCCGTGTGTGGTTCGGGGTTACCGCTTTCAGCAATGAAATTTAACCCCCAAGCCACACTCAAGAATACTGCCAGGGAGGTTAAAGCATTCAGAACAGAGTTTACCTGAATCTGTTCTTGGTCACAAACGTTTGTAATAATTGACAAATTTTTACCTGCATAAATGGCTAGCAACTACAAGTGTATAGTTTTTCGAACACCTGTGAAACGATGAGTACCTTCTGTACCTTTTACGCACTTTTCTACCAATAGATCCCTTATGCCAGAAAATCGAACCTCCGGCTCCCCAGATGTTGCTGAACTACCACTCCCATGATTCTCTACTTACCTATTGAATTCAAAGGATTCTGAAAATTGTAGGCAAATAGACAAATCCGTTGGGGGGCAGAGTTTGACATGCCTGCATTATGGTAGTAAATTAGAACAGGAGACCCGCTCTACAGGTGCTCCATCTTCTCTTTGCAACCTTGTCATTGACTGCCAAAAGGCAGATGCAGTAGACGGTCATTCCTGTTAACCCAGACGCACAGGTTGTAGGAATGATGGTTGTTGTAGGTTATATTTGCAATCCCAGCAACAAGCAAATTGTGCATGGTAAAAACTAGAAAAGTCAGGTCAGTGTATGTTTGACTTCAGGATGGTATGGTACAAATGTTATTATGGGGGGGGGGGATTACCTTCAATTAACCAATTGGCCATTAGTCTGAAAGCCTTTTAAATTTACTGAGAAGTGAGATTACTTTCACAGCGCAAGCCATCGAGATCAACAAATGTATCTGCATGGAGAGACACATATTGACTTTCTTAGAAAGCAACTGGACATGGATGATGATAGAACAATTTCTCATACTCTCAGTCCTACCCCCACAAATTACTCTGCAAGTTTTACTGCAATACTTCTATTGTTAACCTTAAATACCCTTGGCTTATGACTGTACAGAGGATACCAGCAGCCAAACATCTTTGTCTCTGTCGAATAGCCAAGCTTGTAATTAATAAAGCAAGGCCTTTGCCAACAACTATTACCATTTAATCACGGTGGAATGTATGTGTTGTTTCAGAAGCTCTGCTAGTGTTTACATACAACCTGATTTATAGAGCTTTTCAGAGAAATCAGGGAAGCTCCAAAGATCCCAATGAGTTGCATATACAGACACACAAAGTTTGTCCTTGCTCTGTATCCGCTAGGAGGATAATGGTATTTTCGCAGTGTATGAAGAAGCTACAACAGACTTTTATTCTTTTGTTTGCGCGTTTTGTTTTGGTTATTTGCGCATTGTGTTTCGGAAATTAAAAGATTAAAGGGTTACTCCCTAAACACCAGTATTTTACACAACTAAAATCCAAACAAGTACAGGAGAAGCTGTGCTTTGACGCTTTCCCTGTCACTCTTTGGATTTTAGTTTTGTGAAATGCCGGCATTTGTAAGGGCCGCAAAAACACTGGCGCTTAGGCTGGGTTCACACCTAGGCGTCTTTTTATGTGAGCGCAACATGCGTGTTTTTTTTACGCTCGTTCGCGCATACGAAAAACGCTCGAACGCGCATTGCAGTTATGTCTATGGCCGGGAACACGCTGCTATGCGCACCAAAGAAGCTCCCGGACTTCTTTGGGCGCAGGACATTTTAAAGCGCAGTCGTGCACGCTTTAAAACGCCCAGGTGTGAACGGGTCCCATTGGAAAGCATGGGATTTCCCCGTCCATGCATTTTAAAGCGCGCAGGAACGCGCTTTAAAACGTATAGGTGTGAACGGGGCCTTAGTGAATTAAGCACTGAACATGGAATTGACGTTTATTTTTAAAATTACAAGGCCAAAGAGGAGTTAATTATGTACAGTTTTATTTTCTACATCTATTCAAAAATGGTAATTATTAGAAAAAAACTTATTTTGTTGTTTTTAATATTTGGGTTTTTATTTCCCCCCCTTTTCCATTCATGTTACATGGTAATGCTCGGTATCCTTGGAAACCCCAGGTTCCCAGACTCTGGCCTACACAATAATCCAGCATTTGATCATCTAGGTAGGATTTATAGAAGTAATGCTATAGGGCTCCAAATGAACTTCCCCTCCTCCACTTACAAATTCTGTACAGCTAGGCTGCAGTTAAGGGGAGTGTTTCAAATATAAGCATCTCTGTGGAAACCTCAGGCCATTTATCAAACCATTTGAGAGAAGAGCCAGGTAAGTGACGAACTGGAGCACTCACACGATGTCTGGGAGCGTCGTCTGCAATTCAGCAGTAATCTAAACCCCAAGGCCGCATTCACACTAAGCGACATGAAAATCGTGTGTTTTTCCACACGACTTTCATATACGCGACATTGCGCGATAATATCGCGCAATATCGCCATCATGAGCGATATTGCACAACACCACCAATGAAAATCGCAAATGGCGATAAAAGGGTCATGTACCAGCGACGAGCTACAGGCGACATTGAGCGACGAGATGTGAACAGCTCCCTTGAAATGCATTGGAGAAGCTACATAGAGCGATATTGTAGGCGGACAAAAACAGATTCACTTTCAAGACGGCGCCGGACCGGGCACAAGTAAGGATTGTCAGAACACGAGTCTCTTCAGGAAAGGCAAACTTTATTGTGTCGTCACACAAGTGCCCACACAGGATTGAATCGCAAAGAGTGAGCCCCCCTTTTCACCCGTGCAAGGGATCTTATACCCAAAAATACGTAATTAGGTACATCCCAGTTAGCCCACCTCCCAATGACACTTTATTCCACCCCACGTGGGTTAATACCTCCCTTTGACTAATACAAAGACATTCCATTAATTGGCTGTAAATTGGCAAACTTTGTGTTAGTTTCAGTAAATCATAATTAATTGCTCTTACTGTTCCGGGCTGCGCCCTCCTCCCTTGCGCCTACAATCACTTGTTACAGATGGCACCTGGCCTGATCTCTATACTCCTTTGTCTTTCTGCGGGCCCCAACGACCTTGGAGTATCTACTTCGCTTTTCTCCTCCGTGCCAGGAACAGCAGAGATCTTTCATAAGGCTTTAATTGCTTTTCTGCTAATCTAAACGCATTCCTAAATTTCTACGTATACCTCATTCTAGTTTCAGCTACAAACCTGTCTAGTTATATACAAGTGAACCAATATTCTGAACAAGATGGCCGCCTGTGTACAATGGCGGCCATCTTCCAGCCTATTTCCACTTCAATATCGCTCGGAAATATGAGCGATATCGTGGCAAAAACCACGCGATAAAAAACGCGTAGTGTGAACGGGGCCTAAGTTTCTGTTTATAGATCACCTGAAAGCCTTAATGACTAGAATCGGTTAAAGGAGAGGACTGATAAAATATGACATCCATTTTCCCCGTTTATTTTATTTAAAAAGCTGTTTAAAATGACATTACACCTTCCCTGATCTATGAACTTTTGTTTCATTCCCAGAAACTGAATTCATCATTTAGCTCAATAAATTGTCTTACTTATTGTTTAAAAGCATACCCCTCCTTGCTGGAAATATTAAAGAACCCAAAGAACACAATTTTGTGATGTCTTTACATTTTTTAAAAAAAAATAATAATATTTAAATCTAAAGAATAAAGAAGCAGGGTTGAATGTCAATAATGAGACAGATATTTGATACTAGAATCATTTGTCTTCACTAGCAGTTATGTTGTTATTTCCAGGTGAAATCCTTTTTAAAAGTCGCGTAGTTTTGCACGGTCACATCCTTCATCCACTTCCAAGTAATCTCAAATTATCCCTAAGAGTTCAATGAATGCCATTGGGGGTTATTCAAAGAGTGCAGGTGTTTGCCGAAATTGCAACAGTGAAAATCACTGCTGGTTCAAAAAAAATAAATCTTGTTTTTGCTTTGTCCTCATGGGGTATTGATGTGAGGGAAAAATTGAATTTAGATAATTTTAGGTTAAAGCTGCTACATTTAAAAAAAAAAAAAAGGGGAAAAAAATTAAAGACCTGAATGTCAGAGGCGTAGCGCGATCATGTGGTGCCCGGGGGCAAGTCTTTCATTAGTGCCCCCCCCCCAACCAAAAAAAATCACTAAAGCATACAAATTTTACAAATATTTAAGCACCCCCCCCCAAAAATATAACTATTTCTTCAATAACAATTGGAAAGGTGCAACACATAAAACAGGTTAACAGGAGAGCATCATTAACCTCTTACTGATGGGCAGGTTTTTCCAAGACTAGCCGACGTGCCACTTGCCTCATTGGCTGCGTATAGTGTGTTTGAGCGTATCACAGAGCTCCACAACTATAAAACTCACACTCATACACACAGCACATTACTGTGAGTTTTATTGCTGTGAAGCTCTGATACAGTAATGTGCAGTGTGTTTGAGTGTAACAGAGCTACACAGCAATAAAACTTACACGCATACACACCGCACATGGATATATTGCCCGCAGCTCACACATGGATATATATTGCCCCCAGCAACTCACACATGGATATATATTGCCCCCAGCAGCTCACACATGGATATATATTTCCCCCAGCAGCTCACACATGGATATATATTGCCCCCACAGCTCACACATGGATATATATTGCCCCAGCAGCTCACACATGGATATATATTGCCCCCAGCAACTCACACATAGATATATATTGCCCCAGCAGCTCACACATGGGTATATTTGCCCCCAGCTCACACATATGTATATTTGCCCCCAGCTCACACATGGGTATATTTGCCCCCAGCTCACATGGGTATATTTGCCCCCAGCTCACATGGGTATATTTGCCCCCAGCTCACATGGATATATATTGCCCCAGCTCACATGGGTATATATTGCCCCCAGCTCACATGGGTATATATTGCCCCCAGCTCACATGGGTATATATTGCCCCCAGCTCACATGGGTATATATTGCCCCCAGCTCACATGGGTATATTTGCCCCAGCTCTCATGGATATATTTGCCCCAGCTCTCATGGGTATATTTGCCCCCAGCTCTCATGGGTATATTTGCCCCCAGCTCTCATGGATATATATGTTGCCCCCAGCTCACACATGGGTAAATATTGCCCCCAGCTCTCACATGGGTAAATATTGCCCCCAGCTCTCACATGGGTATATATTGCCCCCAGCTCACACATGGGTATATATTGCCCCCAGCTCACACATGGGTATATATATTGCCCCAGCTCCTACATGGGTATATTTGCCCCAGCTCTCATGGATGTATATTGCCCCCAGCTCATACATGGGTATATTTGCCCCAGCTCTCATGGATATATATTGCCCACAGCTCACACGTGGGTATATTTGCCCCCAGCTCAAACATGGGTATATTTGCCCCCAGCTCAAACATGGGTATATTTGCCCCCAGCTCAAACATGGGTATATTTGCCCCCAGCTCACACATGGGTATATTTGCCCCAGCTCAGACATGGGTATATTTGCCCCCAGCTCACACGTGGGTATATTTGCCCCAGCTCACACGTGTGTATATTTGCCCCAGCTCACACGCGTGTATTTGCCCCAGCTCACACGTGTGTATTTGCCCCAGCTCACACGTGGGTGTATATTTGCCCCCAGCTCAAACGTGGGTATATATTTCCCCCAGCTCAAACGTTGGTATATTTGCCACCTGCTCAATCATGGGTATATTTGCCCCCAGCTCACACATGGGTATATTTGCCCCCAGCCCCAGCTTACATGGGTATATACTGCCCGCAGCTCTCACCTGCCAGGCCCTGCCGCCGCTTTCTTTTCTCCCCATGAGGCGAGCGGCCGCTGACATGCAGCTTGGCCGCTCGCCGGGAACCACCTGACCAGCCGTGCAGCCGTGTTCTCGCGAGAACGCGAGCTGGTCAGGTGGTTCCTATCCCTGGCGACCAGCCAGCTGCATGTGAGCGGCCACTTGCTTCGTGGGGAGAAAGGAACCCGGCGGCGGCCTGTTGCCCCCCTCCTGTGCCGCTCACGTGGGGTCCACCAGCCAGCCGCGATCTCGCAGCTGGCTGGTGGAACCCACGCGAGCGGCAGGGCTGCTGTGCCGGGTGCCCCCCGCTGAAAGGCACCCAGGGGCACGTGCCCCCCCTCGCTACGCCACTGCTGAATGTATAATGTATGTAGTGAATGTACACTATATTGCCAAAAGTATTCGCTCACCTGCCTTGACTCGCATATGGATGGGTGAGCAAATACTTTTGGCAATATAGTGTATATTCACCTGAACACCAAGCCTATAGCTGACAGAGGGGATTCCTATAAAAATGGCAAACTGTTCCACTAGGAATGTGATATCTATGGTAGGATATCCCTTTACGTCTCGTTCACACCTCAGCCTTTTTCATATGCGTGTAATATGCACATTTTTGTCGCACATATCGCACAAACGTGAAGAACGCGCATTGCAGCGCGTTCACGCTGCAGTCTATGTCCGCGAACGCGCTGCAATACGCCCCAAAGAAGCTCATGTTCTTCTTTGAGCGTAGGGCGTTTTACTCCCAGGTGTGAACGGGCCCCATAGGAAATCATGGGATTTCCGTGTTTGGGCGTTTTACAACGAGTAGAAATGCGCTGTCAAATGCCCAGGTGCGAACGGGGCCTTGAGGTGGGGGTCAGCAGCCACGGCGCTCCAGATGTTTTTGAAATACATTTCCCAGGAGTCTCCTCCAGCCTAATGAGTGGCTGAGCATCATTAAAAGGAGATACATTTCCAAAATATCTGGAGCTCCAAGGTTGCTGACCCTAAAGTAAAATGACAAAGGTGTTATTTTCTACCATGTTACACTACATATACATTTTTTAATAAGTCAAGCCAATTCTGTGTCTCCTAATCGCAATAAAATGTATACATACGCATATCATTCTTTTCCATGGCCCATTGACTTCAAAAGTCTGCATTACTGTATTTCTTTCTTTCTTTCATGGAAGTTTAGATTTTCTTTTGTGTAAAATGGTGGGTGTTTAATGTGTGCAATTGAATTTCCGAGCTTCCAATTCATGCTGATGTTTAATATAAAATACTGCTGGTAATAAAGAACATAACTGCTCTTCTGTGAACTCTAAATTCATTTTTGTAGACTTGATGACAGTAGTTAAAATTAGAAGGTTCCTGCCAAATAGCCCTTTGAATAATGTTTGTGTAATGTTCATGGACCTTTTTTAATATTTGTATAACATAAATATCGTTAGGTAGTTCATTCAACAAAAGGAGCCAGCCATTCCTAGAGGGACTATTATCTCTGTTTAATAGCCATATTAAGTTACCATGGCAGTACACGTTTCTCCTTTTTTATTTCATTTAAAGCCGCAATCCTTGCCTTTTTCATTTGTAAGGGCATATAGATATTTAGCAAGTTTCAAAAAAGTGGCTTATCTCTAAATTGGATCATGTCAAATGTATATGAAATTTACGTGCAAACAACTCCTCCATTCGAGATATGTAATATTTGTGTAAAAATATGAAAAAAATAGGGCTGTCTGCCTGCTGGCCCCAGGTTACCCGGCCTTGTGGTCTCTTCCGCGGCTTCTGGTTCTCTGGGTTTTGGAGTGCGCCGAGAATGCCACCCGCTTTACGGCAGCTACCCACCCCCCCCCCTCTCTTTGTTTTTCTCTCTTCCCTTCACTTCCCCACTCCACTCTCACCTTCAGCTCTATCACTCCATGGTTGTTTTGACCATGTGACCACCCTCTACTGCTGATATTTGACTGTTTTCTTTGTTTCATTTTGTGCATACTTCTTTAGTGGATTTGCAGATTGTCATTTTATACCTGCATGCAGGACGATGTTTTGCACCACTATATTTATAAGCAAAGAATTTAGACAAATAGGGCTCGCTACATTCCTGATCAGCCAATGGGTCTCAATGCATCCATTGAGAGAGCCTTTGGATTGGCAGGACCTGAGAGTATTATAGATTCTATAACCCAGGACGTATTCTGACGTTTCCTGTTCTGTATGACATGACTTTTTATTAGGAATGTGATAAATGGACAGTAAAAATAATTAAGTGAATATTTCTTATGCTATATAAAAGAAAGTATTGTGCCCATCATGACCTGTTTCAGCATATTTTATAATGCGTCCGCATAAGAATATACTTCTATTAAATGAATCTCCGGGTTTACCGTTGTTCAGTTAGATTGGCCTTTTGTTGTTATCACTTATCAAACCTATAGACCAGTGGTTCCATACAGATCAGGTTTGCAGGATATCTACAGCACAAGTGATAGGATTTGCTGCTCAGTGATTGTAGGATTCAGTGTGCATTTCCCAAAGCAATCCTTAAAACCTGTCCTGTTAAGGGTACTTGAGGTCCGCGGTTGGGAACCATTGCTGTAAACCATACATTTTATGAAGGCCTGACACTAGCATTTAGCGCTTTTTGCAGTTTCTAGCATTTGCTCTAAATTTCAGGATATGTAATCATTCGTTATCGTTAGGTTGTCTGTACTCCTGTGAAAGTTGTACTTTCGATCAAATTGGACATAAAAGCTATTGCAGTTTGTGGGATATAGGGTTCAGTTCTGTCTTGCAACGGCTCTGTTTACGGAAAAGTGATGGGATCCTCCATGTTTCTGGAATCCTTGAAATAGACAAACGCTGACTGCCTCAATGAATATTTTTGTTCAGTCTTTGCAGAAGAAAAGGAAGGAAAGGGACCTCAGTTAGGAGGAAACACTAACGAGATATTTACATATGAGTTTACAGAGGAGGAGGTTCTACAGCAGCTGTCTAAAGTAAAGACAAATAAGTCATTGGGGCCTGATGGGATCCACCCTAAATTATTAAAAGCGCTGAGTGATGTAATAGCAAAACTGTTAACAAGGATTGGTTAAATAAATCTGTTAACGGGAGTCGTCCCAGAAGACTGAAAATTAGCAAATGTTGTGCCCATTTACAAGAAGGGTAGTAGGGAGGAATCGGGGAACTATAGGCCAGTTAGTCTTACGTCAATAGTGGGTAAATTAATGGAAACCATGTTAAAGGAAAGGATTGTTGAACATCTAAAAACACATAGATTACAGGATCAGAAACAACATGTGTCTACCTCAGGGAGATCATGCTAAACTAATCTTATTGATTTTTTTGATTGGGTAACAAAAATAATAGACACAGGTGGTGCAGTAGACATTGCTTATTTAGATTTCAGTAAGGCTTTTGATACTGTTCCGCATAGAAGGCTTATCAATAAATTGCAATCTTTGAGCTTGGATTCCAATATTGTTAAATGGATTAGGCAGTGGCTGAGTGACAGGCAACAGAGGGTTGTGGTAAAAAATGGAGTTTATTCGGCGCAAGGTCTTGTTACCAGTGGGGTACCTCAGGGGTCAGTACTTGGACCTATTCTCTTTAATATTTTTATTAGTGATATTGCAGAAGGTATTAATGGAAAAGTATGTCTTTTTGCTGATGATACAAAGATTTGCAACAGGGTTGACGTTCCTGGAGGGATCAGTCAAATGACAAATGATTTAGGTACACTAAAAAATGGTCGGAGCTGTGGCAATTGAGTTTTAATGTGGATAAGTGCAAGATAATGCACCTGGGACGTAAAAACCCAAGGGCTGAATATAGAATATTTGATACAGTCCTAACCTCAACATCTGAGGAAAGGGATTTAGGGGTCATTATTTCAGAGGATCTAAGGGTAAGTAGTCAATGTAATAGAGCAGCAGGAAATGCTAGCAGAATGCTTGGTTGTGTAGGGAGAGGTATTAGCAGTAGGAAAAGGCAAGTGCTCATGCCACTGTACAGAGCACTGGTGAGACCTCACTTGGAGTACTGTGTGCAGTACTGGAGACCGTATCTCCAGAAGGATATAGACATCTTAGAGAGAGTTCAGAGAAGGGCTACTAAGGCTAGGGTCAGACTAACGCATTTTTCACGTTGTCCGTGAAAATGTGCGTTCGAAGAATGGACGTATTTTTTCACGGAATACGCAATAGCGGTCATACTATGCGCAGTTTCATCCGTGATTTTGTACGGATCATCAATTAAACACTTCTTGCATCTGGACGTTATGTTGGCCGGACATTAGCAGCGTCTGATGTCTCCAATTCACGCACACACGCCTCTAGCGGACGCAGCGCACTCTGTACGTCAGTACTAGTGGTTTAACGTTCTCGAAAAAATGCGTTCATTTTCCACTTGCGTTGCGCAGCCGGACTTTTGTGCGACCGTACTTCGTATATTGGCCGTCATTGCCTGGCATCTGCTGCTAGCACGGCCGTGATTAAGTGCGCCAGAACGCGCGTTCGCACTGCCTCAGTCTGACCCTAGCCTAAAATGGTGTACGGCTTGAAGGAGAAAAGTTACCAGGAAAGGCTTAATGATCTTAACATGTACAGCTTGGAAAAAAGACGAGACAGAGGAGATATGATAGAAACATTTAAATACGTAAAGGGAATCCACAAGGTAGAGGAAGGGAGTATATATAAAAGGAAACAAAGTAGCAAAACAAGAGGACATAGTCTTAGATTAGAGGGGCAAAGGTTTAAAAGTAACATCAGGAAGCATTATTTTACTGAGAGGGTGGTGGATACATGGAACAGCCTTCCAGTTGAAGTGGTAGAGGCCAAAACAGTGATTGAATTTAAGCAGGCATGGGATAGGCATAAGGCTATCCTAAACAAAAGATAAATCCAGGTAAAGTATCCATGTAATTGGGCAGACTAGATGGGCCGAAAGGTTCTTATCTGCCGACATTTTTCTATGTTTCTATGGGCAGTATTACAAAGTTGGTGCTAACTTAACCAGAGCCGTTGTTAACTTAACCCCATAGACTATAATGGCTCTGGTTAAGTTAGCACCAACTATGTAATATGGCCCTATTTTTTGGAGGTCTATGGATTATTTTGTATGCTCCTATGTAAGCAAACATTGTTCAGGATCATACCATCGTGACTCCCACTTAATAGACAAAGAGTTGTTTGCAAATTGTTTGGATTGACTAACCAGTAGATTATCTCATGCTGGAGTATAGTTTGGCCAGCCCTGTTCCTGAGTATTGTACACAGTTCTCCAGTGTTGTATACTGTATTTATGACCACAAAAACCTAGGATGTTGAATTTCATCCTCTTATTCACACTTACCCTGAGTATGCACCGATGATGGTCAAAACCTCGAACAATGGCTTTATAACTCTTTCAACTACCACATATTTCTGGGGAGGGATTTGTTCTCCAAGTCTGGTTTGCAGAAAATGTTCTGAAGAATACAAGCTGTGTTTGCTTTATTGAATGGGGCCCCTCAAACTCTTACCTGATTGCCATCTCATTAATTGGAACATCTGGCTCAGATTACCCCCTTAATATAGATAATTATCCTAATAGCTCACATGCCTTTTACAACAGACAGTGATTTGTTTGATACAAGCTTTTAAAGCCTAAAAAAATGCTACTACTTGTGTTGTTTGTTCAGAATCTTTTTAATTAGTGTGACTTAGATAATATTTATATGGCAGTCTAGGTCAAATTAATACAGATTTATTGTTTCAGAATAAACCTTTTGCCGGCACTCCTTTTCTCTCTGAAAATGAACACAGAAGAAGTGTTTATATTTTTTGCTGTTTTGTGCTGCTTTTTTTTTTTTTCTGGTCACTTATTGATGTTGAAAGTCAGATGAGATCTCACTTTATGATTAATCAATAAGCTCCAGCTAACACAAGTGTATGGCGATTCACACTCACAGAAATGCTGCTGGTGCTTAACCTTAATACACGCGTTAATGCATATCGGTCTTAGGCCTTTTTGTTAATAATATAGATTATCGATAAATGCTCGATTGCACTTATTGTTGAGTTATAGTTCTGATCCGCTATCCAAGAAAGGAACGCTTGGCTAAAGAGATCTTCTGCCAAAACCGACTTGGTTGTCATCCGGTTGGCTGTGAAACTGCCATGGCAGTGTAACAAGTTGGCCATTCACAAAGGGGAGAATGATGACTGAGTGCTTCCGTCTCGGCATCTTGAAACCACGAACGGCATATACTTAAACAGGAAAAAGGTCATTAAATTGTCAAGTAATATTTTCATCTGGAACTCCACTGCAAGTTGATTCCTGTTCTCCTGATTTCACTGGCGATGTGGCAGTTTATACTGGTGTATTGACCGAACACGGATATACAGATTTGACGCCCCTGTGGGTAATTGCAAGTGTGTGTGTAGGCCTTGGTAGAGCTAATATCAGTTGTCTGTAAATGTGGGTTTCCAGAAATCACAGGAACTCCGTGTATTTTCCCTTTTTTTTTTTTCTTTCTTCATTCCTTTCAAATGTTGACCTAGAAATCTAAAAGACAGAGACTGAAGGTAATGGGACCTCGTGTCCATGTGGTCTGGAGCTGCGGAGGCATTTCAAGATGCAGACATGACCCCTGACATGGATAAATTAGGCTTTCTGGCTTTGCACAATAAATCCTTCATCAAACCACAAATGTCCCTTTAGGCATAGAGTTTACTGGTCTACATCTGGACAATAAAGGGTTCTGTTCCAGTTGGTTTTGTGGTTTGGTATTTACCTACACATAACTACGGGCTCTGCCATATAGATCCCACTGCCCAGAGCTGCTCCTGCTACATTTCCATTGAAGTAAAATCTATTTAATGGCCAGATGACAGTGTACGATTGTAAATCCTGTTACAATGCTTCTAGAGTTTTTAGAATTATTCTTTTATTTGTATTGTGGCAATATGGTGCGCTTCATACGGTATAAGGCGTGGGTCTGTAACCTTGGCCCTCCAGATGTTTTAAAGCTACATTTCCTAGGAGATTTTAACAATCTACCAAAGTACCTGTGTCTCATGGAAAATGTAGTTCCAAAACATCTGGAGGGCTGAGGTTGCTGAACCCTGATACAGGGGATACAATAAGTTACAACAATAAACAAAGGGTACGCGGGCCCTGCTCCTTAAGGAGCTTACAACCGAAAAGCAGGTGCGTAGAAACTAAAAGGTGAATTATTTATGACATTAGGACAGTGTTTGAAATTTGATCCTGAAAGGTAACAGGAGTTGGTGCAGAGACTGGCATTGATGGGAGGCGCAGGTTGAGCAATGACTGAGGAGAGGAGGCTCACTGAGGCGTGTTGAATGGATTCAATGGGAACAGTCAACTGAGAAGAAGGCCAAGAAGGAGGGAATTGCAATAGTACTTTATAATCTCCAAACGTCCCCAATATAGCAATGTTAACCCTGCCTGTATGGAAAGGAGGCTTTGGGGGTTCAGTGCTAGAAAGAAAATTGCAATTAATTAATGGTGGAAGAACGTAAGCCCTGGCATTACTTAGAATGCTGCTACTCCAACAACTACTGATCTACAGAACAAAAATAAATACTAGAGCAGATGCCACGTCAAAACACATTGATGTTTGTGCTTTATGATTGGTTAGTTCAGTGGTTTTCAACTGCGGTCCTCAAGTACCCCTAACAGGCCAGGTTTTAAGGATCACCTTGGTGAAATGCCACAGACTGAATCCTGCAATCACTGAGCAGCAAATCTTATCACCTGTGCTGTGCTTCACATATCTGGAAAACCTGACCTGTTGGGGATACGTGAGGACCACGGTTTGGAACCACTGATTTAGTTGATGGTGAAGGAGGTGTGTGCTGATGCTGCTTTTCAGGACTTGGCAGGGCCTTTCCATTGACAGAGGCCGGAGCTGCGAGTGAATGAGGTATGAAAGCATTTGTGCTGCAAGTGGATTGTCAGAGTTTGGCTGTGCCTGAACCAAATCAGAAACCTGAGTTGGGCCAGTCATCCTCTGCCTATATATCTATAGCTCCAGCATGGGTTTCCTTTGTCTCCCTAGTCAGCCCAAAGTCCATCGAGTTTTTGCCTGGTTTTCCCAGACCTCTCGTTTTAGATAAGGAGTTATAAGCCCAGTTTAGAGATGGTGAGTGGTGGAAGCCATTCAATATGTCTTCGTTTACTGTTGTAAATGCAGATAAAAAAAAATCAGAAAGAGATAAACCCATCAAGCTTTAGTGTTTTTTTTTAAACGCCCGTGTTCTCATTTAGCGACGTGACTTGACCTTTGGCAATATCATGAGTGTTTTCGAACTTCCTGACACTTTGAAGATTTGAGCGAAGCATTGCCAACAACCGTACTATAAAGTGATTTGCATATTGAAACCTATAATTTTATGTTACATAGATTTTCATGTCTTGCTTTTAAAAAAAAAAACAATCAATAGAAAATGGCTTAATCTGTAGAGATGTCTCCATTGATATCACTTCCTCTTTCAATTTACATTTCCTTTAAATGTATGTGCAGCCAGCATTGGCTTGTTATCTGTTTATAAATAGCATGTGCTCTACTCGCTGATGTAGAGATTCCGTGAAAAGACGCAAAAGCTCTTATCTCAACGCAATTAACGGTTTTACCTTGTGTATATATAATTTTATTATCTAACAACTCGCCTCAAATGGCTTACTTTACAGGAAAGGAAGGTTTAAAGTCAAAGTCAGCATGTCTATATACTTTTACTGTAGAGTTTTAGCAACCTTCAAAATGCAGCTGTTTCCACAAGCATTGTATTAAATACGCAACAAAACACACACACGGCTAAATTACAATCTTCGCGCAAATGTTGCGCCGGTGCAAAAAAACATTACCACGAGGGGTAAAACCCTTTGCGCCGTATTACATAGTCAGCGCTACAAATGCGCGTAATCGTCTACCGCGGGTTAACCTGCGCGAGCGTACTGTACGTCGCGCGTCCTATACTAAACATTGTGAGCACAAATGCGTATGTGTGTTGATATGCGGATGGTATTACAATCTATGCGCAGGATTTAATGCGCCTTTGCGCGCATAAATTTAGCAACTCCTTAAAGCTGGTGTTAATGGCAAATCTGAACAACCTTGCCGAACCCGAATACACCAGCCCAAAAAAAAAAACCCCAGCAAAGTATAGTTACACATTCTAAACATACCAAACCAAAAAAAGTTGTGTGTGCATTTTTTATTGCTGCAGCATATATGCTCAGATTGACTTTGGCAGGCGCAATTTCTTAACGTGAGATAATTGTGGTTCTCAAATTCTGATTGGCTGAATCGCGTGAAAAAACAGTGCGCACACTGTTTCTGCACGCGACGGTACTGCGCAGAGCATTTGGACGCGTCCGGTTTACGCGCATTATTGATCAGAGGATGAAAAAACACGTGAGGATTGTAATTCCAGCGGTGGTTTACACGCGTTAACTTTTGGCGCACAAATTCAAGTGTTGCGCAAGCGTTTTTTTTGCGCGAAGATTGTAATGTAGCCCACAACGTATAGATTACACTGTGTCAAGAGTTTTTCTTCTAAGTTTTAATGTACAAGCAGTATGATGACGTTTATAGGTCATAAATGTTTCGATTTTTCAGAAGTGATGCATTTGTGTATGAGAGTTCTGGGATCAGGCTTACAGGACTCACAATGTGCAGGAAATTAGTAATTAGAAATTAGCACTAAAACAAGCCACACAAACCTTAATTAAACAATTGTATTGGTGCTATTTCTCTGCAACTTTTTGTTTTGTACTAATAATTCAAATGTTTCCGCAGGTCTGCTCCTCAATGGACAGTCTAAAGGATCAGGGCAGTCATCTGAAACCGAGAAGGATGACACCTCACAAACCTCTTCACACACAAACAGCGTGACGTCTTCAGACTCCGAAGATGGGCCCGTGAGAAAAAGGTTAGTGGCATCACTGAAACACTTAATGTAAAATGTATCTATCTATTTTCTCAACCTTATATGTAATATAGTAGATAAGATGATAGGTATCTGTTGGTTCATCTATTTAGCTCTAAAAGGAAATAAATGATTTACCACTGTACATTCATTGCAAGTCACTTCAAATTTATCGTTAAATTGACACTCCACACCATGAGACTGCTCCATCTTATGAGTGGCGACACTAAGGTGAGCGCCTGCTCCCTCTTGCCCCCCTGAGGGGGCTCAGAGGGCTAATTCAGCCATCCAAATGCAGGAACTAAGTCCCGCACTGAACCACCGTTTCTGAGTTTAGAGTAATTTCAGATACCAGCCCCATCTAATGGTATCAAAGCAATTGCTACATTGAGAGCCACTAGATTGGCTGGAACCCCCCCTTTCGCCGCAGTCACATGACATGCTGAGCTCTAGGCATGTCATATCCTGCAGAGGTCAAAGGGAAACCAGCGCTGGATTCAGGTGAGGGTTTTTTTTTTTTTTTGCTTAAAGGAAACGAAAGAGTTAAAACCGGAGGGGGAGAGCATAGAGGGGTTAATGTTTAACCCCTGTATTTCGTTCCCCATCACCTTTTAAAGGGCCTCTACCACCAAAAAATGAAATGTCTTAATTTTGTTTATTTTGTGTTGCTGCTACTTACATGTACTTTGCTTTTCTTTTGTATGTTTAGTTAATAAAACACTACCACTTACATAAGTAACTAGATTACTTGTGCATTACAAACAAAACCACTTTATAAAGCACATGCTGCTGTTTTTTCTTTTTCCTGAAGTAATTGCATGTAAAAATAAACGTTTTGATCTCTTGTTTTCATTTTGTGCATTTCTCCCATGATGCAACATTTACCATTTCTCCCATGATGCAACATTGTGTGGCTCTTGTGTGTTTAATCTACAGTATTTAACAGTTAATGAGGTGGAGGATAAAATATTTAGATAAGGTGGCAGGAGGTTAGGGAGCTTAAAAGATGTCTAATCTACCCCTTGGTGATGTCCTGTGACTGATCTCACAACAATACAATGATTTGAGTCCGTGATCAACATATATACGCCACTCTTTGGCCGTTGGTACACAGTGAGGGGCAAGTTTGTTATAGATACTGTGGGGGGAGGGGGTATAACACAAAAGATCACAAAGTGGATGCACCCAGTGACCGAGTAAAATATTTAACTAAACGAGAAAAACAAACACAATAGGACAATTCATTTTTTGTTGTAGTGTCCCTTTTAAGAGTATTTTACTCTGTGTGTCACTGGGTGCACCCATCCACCCTGTTGTAAACTGCCCCCCCCCCACAGTATGTTTACATCATTTGCTTCTCACTATGTCCCAATCGCCATAGAATGGAGTCTATGGGTCGATCACGGTCTGAAATCTCATTGTATCGTGTGGGATATATTCAAAGGACTTCACCAGGAGGTAGATTACAAGTCTTTTAAGCTCCCTGTTTTATCTCATTCAGCTGCCAGCTCTTATCTCAAATAGTTTATAGAACAATAGACCCCCGCTGCCTTATCTAAACATTCCCCCCTCCACCTCATTAACTGTTAAATACTGTAGACGAGATAAACCTTTGCACAGATTTTGGTAAATGTTGCCTCATGGGAAAAATCCTCAAAATGGAAACAGGAGATTAAAAAAACAATTAACTTTATTTTTCCTTTTTACATGCAATGACTTCAAACAAAGAAAAAAACTGTAGAATGTGTTTTATAATGCGGTATTGTTTGTAATGGACAAGTAATCGGTTTTATATTCATAAGGCCTACAAGTATATGGGCAATATTACGAAGCTGGTGCTAACTTAAGCAGAGCTGTTGTAAACTTACCAGAGCCATTATAGCCTATGGAGGTTTTAAGTTTACAACAGCTCTGGTTAAGTTAGCACCAACATTGTAATACTGCCCTATGTTTTTAAAGGGACACTACCACTTGGATAAGCTGTAACTAGAAGCACAAACATTTCAAGAAGCATAACGCTTTATATCAGTGGGATATATACTCGCTGTCTCCAATATGTAATTGCCCCAGATTGTCCTTCGACCATGTTGATATCCAAATAAAAGGAAAGGCGAGCTCAGGTTATTAACTTGTGAAGGTTTAATGTATCAAAGCCAACAGATATTATGTCAATATTTTCGTCCAAACATTTTGTTTTAACACTTCAAGAGTCTTTGGACTGAAATGTTGATACTGTATCAGTTGCTGCTGATACATTACATTTTTTTCAAAATTCAGACCTTGGCGCATTCCATACTTTATATAATGATTAATTGAATCTTATTTCCAGCAGTGCTGAGGAGATCTTAGACTGGATGAATGTGTATGGTTCTTGATCAGGCATCCTGTATCGGTTGTAAAGGCACGACGCTGCAGTCTTGAATAATGAATTTGCTTGCAGTTTCACTCGGGAATGTGCATTTAGGGCATGCTATGTTTTCTGCTGTTCTTTTACAGGTACTAAACGTTTTCTAGACAATTAAACCGGCCATTGTACTATCATTACAGCACTCAGCAACGGGTATAGCAGGTACAAGAAGGTACAAGAAGCGTGTGTCGTGTCTTTAGCTTTCAGAATATTCTAGTAACAGGAGGACTGAAACACGCACAGACAAAAGAAATAAAGATGGGGATGACTATAAACCAGTTCCTGCAGACAAAAGCATCGAATCCGTCTAGTATGGCATTGCACTGGCAAGGAGGGTTCTGTGTAAAAACAGAGCCTGGATGCAAAAAGTGAGAAATTGGAGACCTCATTTGCATGTCCTACCCAGAGTTACTTGCTGCATATGGGGAATGTAGCACATGAGCTCTGTGGGCAAAGCCATTATCTGAATTAATAAGAGGGGTATATGTCTTCTGCAATAATAAACGTTATTATTTGTGATTATAAAGCACTGAAGTTGTGGTGGAGGGCAGAACGTGAGATTAAAAGCCACTACGCAGCAAATAATAAAGTTTATAGCTGCAGAGGACATTTACACATCCCAGCAATTCAAAGAACTACTTTACAGAGACTCGTGCTGCGTTCGCCATATGCAGCAAAGCACTCTGGGTAGCATATGCAAATGTAACCTGGCCTTTGCTAAAAAACAATAAAAGCCATCTAGTATGGCATGGCATTGGACAAGGAGGGTTATGTTATTACAGAGCCTAGATGCAAAAAAAGTGAGAAGCTGTGGACTACATTTGCATATCCTACCCAGAGTTCTTTGCTGCATGTGAGGATTGTAGCACATGAGCTCTGTTAGCAATTCTCTGAATTGCTGGGATGTGTAAATGTCCTCTGCAACTAACAAAGTGTGTGTGTGTATATAATTAAACACACAATAAGGTGATGTTAAGGTGGCCATCTCCATAGTTCTCCCATACAAACTATGAAGAAAACTGCGGTAGAAAACATCATTAGGCAACATGAACTGAAAACCATGTGTAAACTACTGTGAAATCGTTAAACTACTACGGTGGAAATCCAATTACATCCCATTCTGAACAACTTTGTCAGAAACTACGGTGGAAACAAAGGTAGAAAGTACAGCAGACTATGGTGGCGGTTCCCTAAATATTGAATTCACCGTACTTCATCCTCTGTAGTTTGCTTAATTTTGCAGAAGTAAAACCACTCGTCTTTCAACGTAAGAACGGTGGTTAGTGATAGCTTTTTAGAAAACAAAGATTGTTACCAGCGCACTTTGAGTTATACTTTCACCAGTAATAGCCCCTATAGTTTACTGTTTTGCAAATCCTATACATATAAGGTTTTAAATATAAATTATCTGGTCACAGTATATGCACTACAGCATGTCAGTGTCACAGAGTCGACGGTGCGCACATCCCTGATGGGAGTTAAATGCGCTCATTTCATGGCTTTTTTATGTCCTTTGTTTGGTGAGAGCAGTAGAGCATTCTGGTTTCATATTGTTTCCCTCCTCTTGAATAGCGCAGGGGGGGTCAAGAGAGCCAAGGGAACTGCTTGTCTGCATTTTATTCTGTCAAAATTAACAGAGCAATGTGTAAAGTCTAGGGTTCAGCAGTGTGCTGTCATCATCATGAAAAGCTGCTCAGACACAGATGGGTAAATCTCTCCAGATGAAGCAGGCCCTGTTCACATATTGAATGACAATCCTTTAATTGATAAACAAGCAAGGTTTTTGTTATTTTTATTGAACAATTAAACCCATATACGAAGATGAAACATTTATTTTTCTTAGAGATTCGTATATTTACATATAGTTCTTGTCTTCATCATATGCCTTTGCTCAAAGTCATTCTGGGTCACAGCAAATCATTATATTTCCACACTTTCACATTGTGACGGCGTGTCTCACTTGCTCGGTTTTCTTTCCCACTTCTTCATTATTTTACCCCTTTAAATCCTAGTAGATGGTGGGTTTTGAAGCGATGCACTGCTTGCACCGTGATATAAAGTACTGTTACAATCTGGTACTGAACAACAATGCACATCACAATGACACATGCTCATTTTTGCTTACAAGGTCAGTGCAAGGTCATTGTTAGTTCGTACTACGAGACTAAAGTGACTTCTTCCGCTATGTCTATAGGAAAGTGGTGAAGTCTAGCATGCAGTGGCCGTTTACAGTATGTTGTGCAGTTTGTATGCCCATGGCAACATATTTGAGCATACTCCTTTTTATAACCCTATATTTGCATAGGATGGCTTTATTGCCTGTCTGTTACTTCCTTGTTCCTGGCAAGTTAGAAGAAGAATGTCTGTGAATTTAACTCTTTGGGCATTAATATTTTTGCCCCCTACATTTTTAAAAGTCATATTTATTTTCTTTTACACCAAATAGGAACAATGGGGTACAGTTAGCGAACGTAAGAATGTTTTACTTTTTCACCCCTCCTGCTTTAACTTTATCCCGCCTTTAGGCCGGGGTCACATGAGTGTGGAGGGAAAACCCGTGTGACCGCCTCGCTGAGTTCACGCTAGTGCCTTCAGCCCTACGAAGCACGAGCCTCCTATGGAGGATCACTCTTTGCAGGCCTGTCGAACGTCCATCTTAGCATTTTTTTTTTTTAAAATTCAAATTTTATTGTAAAAACAAACTTAGAAGACAAATTACATAAAATAAAGACAAGTATACAGGTATAATAAAAGAAAATACATAGAAAGTACATAGAAAAGAAGTCAGTCTCCTACAACCAGAGGCCCGTTGAAAGGGGGGGGGGGTGGATGATCTTGATACAGGACAGGAGTGCCCAACCCATAATTGCCACCTCTATCCTTTCCGTTCATTGTTAATATCGTAGAACAGGGCAGGCTAGGTCTATGAGCCCATCCTCTCGAATGGAAAATCCCCCTTCGTGCAAAAACCCATGGAGCGTATCATTTCTCAGTGCTCAAAAAACAAAAATGGGGTGCCAACAGCCTTGAGCCCATGGTGGCAGGACTAGAAAAAGGTGGGGAAAGAGTAGGAATAGGAGAAAACAGCAAAAGAAAATGAGATAAGGGGAAGAGGGAGGCCAAAGTGATAAGGAAACGGGAGGAGGAGGGGGGGGAAGCCCTACGGACGGCACACACATATACATCAACTCAGACACAGATGAGGGCAATCTCCCCCCCACCCGGGCACCCCACAACCCCCGCCACCCTCCTCAGTCCCGCCATACCCGATCAGCCCGACTAAACCCCTGGTGTGTCAAATCGCAGAGTCGCAGTGTATCTCTCCCAGTAGTACCACTTCATGGCAAATTCAGGCAGTAATCCCCGGGATTCTGCGTCGATCCGGTCGACTGATCGAAGAGTCTCCACTCTTCCCACCCATTCCCGCAAGGAAGGCGTCCTAGTGGTTTTCCATAGGACAGGTATCAAAGCCCGTGCAGAGAGGAGCATCAGTAGCATAACTGAGCGTTTCAGAGTCTTGAGAGAGCATGGGATATGAAGAAGTAGGAAACATTCTGGCGTGAGGGGTAAAATCACGTCCGTCACTTGGCGGACTGCATCTCGAATTTGAGTCCAAAACAGCTGCAGGTTGGGACAAGACCACCAGATGTGTAGGTAAGTACCGCTATTCACCTCGCATCTCCAACAAACCGACGAGGTCGTGGGAAATAAGGAGTTCAAGAAATGAGGCGATCTGTACCAAAATGTCACAATTTTATACGAATTCTCTTGGATACGTGTCACCCCGCATCCCTTATGTATAAGTGCGAAAGTCTGAATCCATTGCGCCTCCGAGATATTTAGAGCCAGTTCTCGATCCCATCGTACCACAAAAGAGGGAACGGTGGTATCAGACACCTGTAAGAGGTTATAAAGTGTTGATATCCCGTGCTTCAATGGATGGCCAGCAAGGCAGTAAGCCTCAAATGGAAGAGGCGGTCGACTCAAGCTATAACCACTGTCTAGGGAGCGCATATACGTTTTCAGTTGGTGAAAATTGAATCGGTCCAGAAAGCTGGGAGGTCCCAGCTGCACCGACAGTGGTAGAGCTTCCAGGTTGCCATCAGCAGGGACATTCATCGCCCTCAGCTTATTCCCATCAGTCAAACGCCTCCTCAAGGGTGGATAAATTCCCCCCGGAAGGTTCGGATTATGATCCAGAGGCAAAAGAGGTGAGATGGCGGTTGTAAGTCCGTAGGACAGTTTACATTTATGCCAAAGTCTCAACGTCGTTGAGACAGGATCTGGATCCGTCCTCGGAGTCGCCAGAGCAGGAGGGAGCCATGGTATCACCCAGAGTGGTCGTCGTGCCAGGGCCTCTTCAAGATCCAACCACCGTTTATCCGAATTGGACGTAGACCAGTCAACTACCCTGGCCAAGTGACAGGCGCAGTAATATTTCCTGGGGTCCGGGAGTGCCAGACCACCTTTATGCTTCTGTCTACACAAGACGGCAAAACTGACTCGCGGCCTACCCGTCGGCCAAATAAATTGCAGGAGGATTGTCCGCAGGGTCGTGAAAAAAAAAAGGGGTATGAAGATCGGTAAGGTACTGAAGAGATAGAGAAGCCGCGGCAAGAGGTTCATTTTCAGAGCAGCGATCCAGGAGATCATGCGAGTAGTCCATTCAGAGAGATCCTTCTTAAAGGTGGTAAGTATAGACAGAAAGTTAGCTTCGTAAATTCGCTTCTCAGTAGAGGCCAGCCAGACCCCCAGGTAAAGCATTCGACGGGCACAGAAACGGAAGGGATGATCCCGTCTCACAAGGCAGACAGTAGGAGCGTCTAGATTGACATTAAGAAATTCGGATTTCTCCCGGTTAATCCTGTATCCGGCTACCTCGCTATATGTCTCCAGGGTGTGCGCTATCTCAGGGAGGGAGACCTCCGGATTAGAGACCATGAAAAGTAAGTCATCTGCATAAGCAGACACCTTGTGGCAGGAAGCATGTCCAGAGATCCCTGAAATGTCTCCGTTCCTACGAATTGCCTCCAATAGTGGTTCAAGAGTCAGGGCGAATAACAGTGGAGACGGGGCATCCTTGACGTGTGCCATTATGGATGGGTACGCTCTTGGACAGCGCCCCATTAGCTCGAACACGGGCCGTAGGGGCATGATAGAGTGCCATTAGCCAATTGAGGAAACTTCTTGTATCCCAATGCGGCGCAGAACAGAGAGCATGAAGCCCCATCGAACTCTATCAAAGGCCTTCTCCGCATCCGTAGAAAGCAGGAGAAGGCCAGTTTGTGAAGAATGAGCATGGCCTATCGCCCCCAGAACCCGGGTCGTCGCATCCCGAGCCTCCCTCCCGGGGATAAACCCTACTTGATCCGGATGCACCAGAGAAGGGAGGAGAGGCGCGAGACGAGCCGACATAATCTTGGCCAGGACCTTGACATCCGTGTTTAGCAACGAGATGGGTCTATAATTTCTGACATCAGTCCCATCCTTCCCTGGTTTACAGATTACCATAATCGTAGCTGCGAGTGTGTGACTGTGAAAAAACTCCCCCTCCCGGATAGCTGAGAAAAGAGTTTGCAGACGAGGGATCAGGGCAGGGGAAAACGTCTTATAATATTCTGCCGGTAGTCCATCTGGTCCCGGGCATTTCCCATTTTGGAGGCCCTTTAGAGCAGTTTGAATCTCTAGCACGTCGATCGGATCATCCAGGAGGGAGGACCGCAGCGGCGAGACAGTGCGGGTTACATTGTCGGCGAGGTAAGCATTAATCATCTCTGGCGTGGGTTCCAAACCCGGTTCCGAGTCCATGTCATACAACGCCTTGTAAAAGAGCTGGAATTCCTGCAACATAGAGTCCGGTCGGGTAGTCATAGTTCCATCCGGGAGTTTGATCTTAGCGATATACGTCGCAGCGCGCGTCGCTTCTTAAGTATTCGGGCTAGCAGTCTGCCAGGCTTGTTTTCATACAGAGCGAAGTGGCACTTCGCTTTAGTAGCTGCGAAGCGGATGTCTGCGTCCAGGATGTCATTGAGTTCCCGGCGTTTAGTAGTCAGTGTCGCATAGTCAGTGGGCAATGCAGTGGAGTGGTGTGTCAGTTCAAGAGCGCGTAGTTCAGATAATAACTTTTGTATAGTGTCCGCACGGGCTCTCTTTATAGCAGTAGCTCTACTAATGCAAACCCCTCGGACAACCGTCTTATGGGCTTCCCATAGTGTAGGTGTGGAAACATCGGGGGTTGCATTTTCGGTGAAATAAGAGGCAATCGTGGCTTCCACCTCAGCCACAAAACCGGGATCTCCGAGCAGTGACGTGTTCAATCGCCATTGGCGTTCCACAGGGCGGTATAGTGGAGAGGACAGGACCGTCAGGAGGGGAGAATGATCCGACCACGTCTGGGCCAGGATCCCAGTGTCCTCCGTCAACAGTACATCCTTCTGCTGTACAAACAGGTAGTCCAAGCGAGAATACATGGAGTGGACATGCGAAAAATACGAATAGTCCCGTTCCCCTGCATGGAACGCCCTCCAAACATCAACCAGCTGCAAGCTATCCAGCGAGCGCCGCATATGACGCAGTACGGAAGAGGGAACCGAGGACCGGCCTACAGAGGAGTCCACTCTAGGATCCAAGGCGACGTTAAAATCACCTGCTACTACCAACGTGCCCGCCATAAAACTCGAAAGGCGCTGTAGTATGGACGCCAAACAGCGGTGTTGATTGACATTCGGGAGATATAGCGATGCGAACGTGTATCGTGCATCAGCTATTAAGCATTTCACAAATACGAAGCGGCCCTCACTATCCGTGAGGGTCCCCTCCACTGTCACGGGGAGTTCCTTAGAGAATAAGATCGCCACTCCCCTGCTCTTACCACCACCAAAGTCACTAAAGTAGCCAGTAGGGTAATCCGGTTGTGTCAGTTGCGGGGCCGAACCCTGTCTGAAATGCGTTTCCTGTAATAAGAGCACCGAGGTTCGGAGCGCCCGAGCTTCTCGAAAAAGCCGTTTGCGCTTCTCAGGAGCGTTGAGTCCCCTAGCGTTATACGTAAGGAGGCGTAAAGACCGCGGCGAAAAGCCATCGGGGGGGCCATGCCCGGGCAAGGGAGAAAGGACCCCACCCAGATCAGACAGCACAGACAAACAAACGAACAGGTAAACAACAGGGCAAGGACGAAGACAAGTTCAAGTAACAAGAGGAGAGAGCGGAAAAGGGGAGTAGTAAATAAAGAGAGAAAGGGGGGGGGAAAGAAAAAACTATGAGGTATAAGACGCCTGAGGGGAGGCTTAGTCAGACCCACTAAAATGGGGCCTAAGTAGCACCCCTGGAAAGGTTAGGCGTCCAGTCCTCGTGGGCGAGGGAGACTAGCTCCCAATTCACACCAAACCAGAGAAGATCAAGATAAACTATAGGTAAGTAGCCACAGAACGTTCAAAGTAAACTGTAATATAAAAAACAAAGAAAATCTCAAAGTAACAAGCCCAAAAAGAGTCCCCTCCGACTCCAAAAAGAGCACATGGGCGATGGAGAGAGAAAAAAAAAAAAAAACCCAAACCCCCCCCCCCCACCACACGTAAGGCAAGTGCAATCTACACCTGTCTCCGCAGCTTCCCCAAACCCTGCACCGGGGATAATGTACTAGTGTGATGATACATAACCAGCAACCGTCCTCGGCGACCCCAAAGATAAGGAGCAAATAGAAGTACAGTGACTGCATATAATTGGAGGGAATCACAGAAGTAATACCCCGGGTATACATTGCGCCCCACTCAGTGGTGGGACTTAAAAAATTAGTACTGAAACCATAATGAGAACAGGGGTCAGTAGTTAAGGGGGGTATAAGGAACGAGCGCGATGGGACAAAGCAAGTAAGTAACCCCCACAGCCATATAGATACGGAGCCAATGTAAGTACAGTGACTGCATACAATAGGAGGGAATTGCGGTAGTAGGACACGTGGCATACATTGCGCCCCACTCAATGGTGGGACTTAAAAAATTAGTCCCGGTACCTTAATGAGGACAGGTGACATTAGTTAAATGGAAATGTAATGGACGAGCGTGATGTGACAAAGCCAGTAATTATCCTCCACAACCATGTAAATAAGGAACTAATTTAAGTACAATGACTGCATACAATAAGAGGGAATCGCAGTATTAAGACCCCGGGTATACATTGCGCCCACCCAGTGGTGGGATTTAAAAAGCTAGTACAGATACCCTAATGAGAACAGGGGACATTAGTGAAGTGGGAGTGTAATGAACGAGCGTGATGGGACAGAGCAAGTAATTATCCTCCACAACCCTATAGATAGGGAGCAAATATAAGTACACTGACTGCATACAATAGGAGGGGATTGCGGTAGTAAGACACAGTGCATACATTGCGCCCCACACAATGGTGGGACTCAAAAATTTAGGACATGTACCATAAGGAGGACAGGTGACTTTAGTCAAGTGGAAATGTAATGGACGAGCGCTCTGGACAAAGCAAGTAAATATCCCCCACAGCCACATAGATAAGGAGCAAATATAATTACAATGCATACTGTAAGAGGGAATTATGGAAGGAAGACACAGGGTACACACTTAGCCCCACGCAATGGTGGGACGGAAAAATCAGTACAGGTACCGTAAGGAGGTCAGATGCCTTTAGTGAAGTGGAAATGTCAGAGGTGTTAGAGAGAGCAGGAGGCGGGAGCGGGAGCTTAACCCCTCCTGTAATACCGTTAAGTAGCCAAAATATGCAATACCACTGCGAACGATGAGGGAAAAATGTGAAAATGAAAACGTGTCACATAGATATTGCCCCATATAATGGTGGGACGGAAAAATTAGTTCAGCTAGACCCGTAAAACCAGGTGTTCGTATTGAAGAGTAAATGGTAAGTGTACAATTCAGAGAGTGGGGGGAAAAAAAAAAAAAGGGGGAGGGGGGAATTCCCTTCCCTCTCTCTTCCCCCCCCTCAGTTTCAGTTAAGCATAACAAAGTGTAAACAGCGCAATATATTGCGAAAGAATCAAACAGTAGAACCTCAATAACTTGTAACAATAAAAGAAGAAGAACCCCCGAGCGCATCTCTAGATGTAGTGCCCTCAGGTGTGGACCAGCACTCCACCAGCCAAGCTCCGGTCACCGTCTGGAGGGGACGCGGATCTTAGCAACAGTATGCCTTTACAGTTTAGTCAGTCGAGGGAGCCAAATCTCACCCCTGGATCTCGGTAGGCTGGCGGACTTTTCCGCAATGGGGACCAACAGAGCGGGCCCGCCAAAAGAGGGCGGAGCCGAGGCAGTAAACGTCATCTCTTACATCGAGAGGTGGGTGCGGAGCAAGCACGTGCCGTTCCACGAGCAGAGCAGTACAGAGCGAAGAGCTCATCATCCCGTCTAAACTGCATCATATGAAAAAAAAACACATGGTGTATAATAGGAAGCCCTTGGGATCCCCAGTACAGGCCAAGACCCCATACATAGTAGGATTCGTAGGTTACTCCCCACCCGAGCACTGCAGTCTCGGGGGTATCCCCCACGTGGTAGTAGGAGAAGGGCCGTATATGGTAGAGGGCATCAGCGAATAAGGACGGTTATGTATAGAACTCCTGGGCAAATCAAGCCTCCGCCGGGGGTTCGGGTTGCACCGGGACTCTGTCGCGGGAGCGACGTCTTCGGTCTCGGGGTCGTCGCCTTCGGGCTTCAGGGGGATCGAAAGGAGCTCCCCCCCTATTCTCTGATTCCCAGTCCTTGACCTGCATTATAGGAAGGTCCATCGCGTCCATGAAGACAGGAACGTCCGAAGGGTGTTGTATGACGTGTCGTACACCGTTTTTCTGCGCCGTCAGGGAGAAAGGGAAGCCCCATCTATAGGGGGTGTCAGCCTGTCTGAGGGCTTGGGTGATCGGTTGCAGGCACCTCCGGGCTGAGAGTGTAAAAGGAGACAGATCCTGAAAAAACTCAAGTCTGCTTCCCCTGAAGGTCCACGAACGGGACGAGCGCGCCTCCGCCATGATCTTCTCCTTGAGGGCATAGTCCGGGAGGCAGCAGACAATGTCACGGGGCGGTGCCGTCGGTGGCGGTCTTGGGCGTAGCGCTCGGTGGACCCTGTCCATGGGAATCGGTTCATTGGGCGAGCGGTCCAGCACCATGCAAAAGGCCTCACTTATTACGGCGCGCAAGTCCTCCTGGCCCTCCGATTCCTCCAGGCCTCTGACGCGGATATTATGCCGCCGGCCCCGATTGTCCAGGTCATCGACGCGGCGCTGCAACTCACCGAAAGCCGCCGTCGGAGGTCGTTCGGCTGGATGATTGGCCTGGTCCTCCAGGAGGCCCACTAGCAGTCAAGTCTGCAACGTCCGTTCGAATCGCTCGAAAGTCCCCGGCGATGCCCTCACGGAGATCAGCAACTAGATCCGCGAGGTCAGTCTTGGTGGGGAGTGCCGAGATCAAGTGCTCGAGACGGCGTATGGCTTCCATGGGGTCTGTAACCGCGGGCCCATCCGCCATTTTATCGCACATGGGTGCAGAGGGGACGGCAGAAGCAGGTAAAACAAAAGCGTCCAGGGGGCCCAATGCTCGAGCCGGTCGTCGTGCGGGTGTCTTGGGGGTGTTCTGCTTCGGTTTTCCTCGGCCCATGGCCTGAGATGTCGCTATTTAGCAGATTATTGTCGGAGGGGACTCAGGAGCTCAGTGTTTATGCGGCCATCTTGGTCTCAGGTCAGGACACGCCCCCGCAAAAAAAAATCCCATCTTAGCATTTTGACAGGGAGTGTTTTCGGCACGTCGGGTGTAACGTGCGGCCTTCCCAGTCGAGCTGTCATAATGAGGAGGAGGGGTCACTACGGATGCGCTCGTGTGACCCCGCCCTTAGACGGACACTTCAGGCACATCTAGAAATCATTAATGGTTGTATAACTGTATAAGAATGGTAAACTGTACTGATCCCTTGTCCAACCTGCAGCATGTCTTTGGTTATGTCCTCATTTACATCAATGCTATCCCAGGTGACTCCTTCATCATTGTTCTCATGAATGGTGCTGGTGTCAGCCGGTTTAATAGTTAGTAGAACAATATACAGAACACTGGAAACGGCTAACTTGCAAAGCCCATAGATTATTTTTAAATAAACAATACAGCACATTGCTGTGGCATAATGGATTGTGTATCTATTGTGCTTTGCCTGAGCTTATTAATGAATAATTGAGTGTTTTTAAAGTAAACTCATTTATTCTTCTTCACAATAAGAGGCATTGCGTGGCCTTCTCTGCCATACCATACAGTTATGTATAAAAAGCACAGCTGACTAGCTTTTCGTTGCTGCCTCCACGTAAATGGAGTCATTGATGCCATAGTGAAAATCTATTTATGTGGACCCTGGCACGGGGTTTGCTTTTTCAATCGGATCAAACCTAAATGGCCAGTCAAAGAGCAATATTAATTTCTTGCTTGAAATCTGTCTAGGGACCCTCTAGCTAAAACCTGTGCCATGTCTGTGTCTTGATATCTTTGCCAAAGCTAATAGCTTTAAATGTCATAAAAGCGATATGGGCCTGTGTCTGCAGCAGGAGGGAAGAGATCTAGAACTTTGTCCTCCATATATTTAAATAAACAGTTTAGCTGCTTGCATGCCATACAGGGTTATTCAGAGAAAGGTGAAAACCAGGAGAATGGCAGGAGAAGAGCACAATCTAGACCAAATAGCCGATTTGGAAGTGAGATAAATGGGAGAATTTTTCTGGTTTGGCTATTTTGACCTAGAGTTTTCACTTCTCCAAAAGTTCTCCAGAGTTTCACCTCTCTTTGAATAACCCTTAACGTCTTTGCAAAATCCAATTTCTTTTACTGTTCACATACAGATTTATGATCAATGCACATATCTAAGGGCCTTGAAAGGGATCAGGTAATTGTTTTGGGAGGGGGGGGGAGTAAGACCATGGTCACAGTACAATTGATGTCCCATGCTGATTCATGCATTTGTTTCTTTATAAGGAAACTCCTTAGTGCCTGGTGGTGTGGGTCTAGTAGCCCCTGCAGTCCAGGGTGTTGATGCGTTGAAAGAATTCTGGTATTTGAAGGCAATAGATAACCAGGAAATCATGGGAGTTGTAGTTTAGAAACATCTTGGGGGGCTGGAGGTTTACAGCCCTGCTGTATGGAGGTTTACAGCCCTGCTGTAGTCTTTATCTGGAAGCATCTTTTGACCATTGCCTGTGAAATCCGAGAAGATAATAACAAGGGCTAAAACAGGTTTGGTTTCTAAAAGTTTATTTCAAGGTGTGCTTACGTTAGCAAATTGATGGTTAGGGTATTCGAAGGGTTGCTCATTTCATTGTGCATCCATTGAGATATACAAGAAATGTCCAATGAAACAATGTTTAACTTCTTCTAACTCTATTTACTAGTAGAGTCATACGTACCATTTAGTATTGCAGTTTACGTTAAAGAGCTAATGGTTCATAGGGGTCAGGGGTGCATGGATTGGATTATCTGCATTCGTTGACTTGCAGATATCAATATAACAAAAGAATAAACCAAAGCACACTGAAAATAATATTTATTAGATATATCCATTAACAGGATGTATAGTAATATGTTCAGAGGTGTTCTATACGAACAGGCCAGGTTTGCAAGATATCTAAAGTACGACCCATGTGATCTGACTTCCTGCTCAGCGATTGCAGTATTCATTTTGTATTTTTTTTTTGAGAAAGGTTTTTACCAGGAAGGATACTTTGAGATTTCTCTCGTTTTCAAGTATGTCCTGGGTGGCGAGTATGTACCGTTGGGTGTCTTGCCCAAGGGCGCTTACTGGAGAGGTTGCTCGCTGGGATCGAACCCATGACTCCACAGGCTCTCTCCATGCAGAGCGGTGATGTTACCCCTACTCCACCCATTTCCCCCAGGGTACTCCGTAAAACTGGCCTGTTAGTGGTCCCTGAGGACAGAGCTAGGAAACCCTGTTCTATGAAACTCCTAAAGGGTAGCAGTAGTGTTTGGTAACAGAAAGCCTAATTGAGGGGGCTGTACAAAAGATAAATTAAGCCAAAGAAATAAAGCAAATCAATAATGTGTAATGGCTCCTTATGGGTCTTGGCAAAGGGACTCCCCCAAACTAATTCATCCTCCAATGTTTCAGCTATAGAGCTGTCCCCTGGGGTGGATGTAATACATATTAATATTTTTAGCCATTTTTGTTGTTCTGGTTTATTCCATTGTTGCAAATTTTGGTTAATCTAGTTCAAAAGAGTGCCAAGGAAAAGGCCAATTTCCCGATTTATTTCTGCGGTGTATGGATTGGATCCCTGTGTATAATTTTGGTTATCCATATAATCATGCAGTAGGTATTATTCTGTTGTGACTGTGTGGGTATATTAAAAACTGCCTCAAGTATGGTTATCCATTTAAAATTGGATTTTGGCACTTTTAAGAACCTAGAAGTCCAATTTGGCAATACGTGCCCTATTTCAACCCTGTGGTCATGTTAATGTGTCGAGTCACTGTTCTCAACCCAAGATTTGGGTGCGGCTTTGAATTAGCAGATTACTGTACATTAATGGCTCCTAAACTTTGTGCAGATGCTGTTAATAATTACTTGGCAGAAGAACAACCAGATTTTCTGTGGTTGCGGTTTCTTCTCGAATTGATATTCTACAAAGACTGCCTGCTGTCAGACCCTGGTGCTAAGGGATTTTGCAAAAGAAAAATCCCTTAACACAAAAATAAACCCACGAAAGAAAAATCCCAAACTTCCCATCCAATCCTGCAGCGCAGAGAGTGACACCATCAATCCCTTCCTCTGGCTGCAAGCTGTGATATTGTCACGGATCCACCCTTGAACTGTGATGCTGGTCCCTGTACACAGATCCCGATCTATCCATCCGATCCTTGAATGGTCGATTAACTGTTCTATCTGTAGGGTTTTACCAACAGCAAGGGTTAACAGGCCCCAAAGCAGTAGTAGCGTATAGGCCCCATTAGTGCAGGCCTTAAGGCTGGCCGTCCACTGGAACCGTTTTTGAACGACCAACGATTTCGTCAGACCATGGACGACATCGGTCGTCCGACCAGGTCAGACAAGGGTCGTCCACTGCATGCGATCACAGACCACAGATGATCCAGATCAAAATCAGAGGTGGAGTGCATAGGCTGCCAAAACCAGAATGAACTGGTTTTACATGCAAAAACAAGTTCATTCTGCTTTTGGAACCAGTGCAGTCCTTTTTTTTCTGTTACTATTATTTTTACTTTGAGCTTTGTCTGTAAACCTGTCAAACTATCCCCTAAATCAAGGAATGACGCCAACACTTCAGAGCAGTACTGCGCTCTGATATTCATTCTCTCTGCTGCTGCAGATTGCCGAAGTGCCGATCTGCAGCAAACTGCACCATATTTCGCCATCATTTTTACAGTACAAACAGCAACAAAATTGCACCGTATATGGAAATTCAACGTTCAGTGCCCTTCGGGAGGCATGTCAGTGCTTAGTAAATAAACCCCTTTGCGCAACAGCACCGCTAGTCCCACCATGTTACACAGCTAGTCCCAACATGCAAAAAGGTGTTTTGGTAAACTTGCATCATGTCTGCATCATTTATTTTCAATGGGAGTTAAAAAAACAGCAAAACCAATATAAATGCGTTTTTGTTTTTTAAACTCCCCTAATGAGTTTGTCAATGTCCATCTTGCTCAATCGTTCTGAACTCCCAGCCTGCAAGGTGAGATCGCCCATCTGCTGTGGTCTTTACCCGTCTCCAGAAGTCGGCCGTCGGACGTCTGCCGCAATGGACGATGGTTCCATTCACATTCATGTTACGTGATCGGACGTGCGACGACAGACGATATCGGATGATCGCACGAAAACTGTTCCAGTGGACGTCCAGCCTAATACTGCAGTAACCAGACAGAGCAAGATTGCACAGCTCGATATACGAATTGTATCTCTCCGATATCACAGAGACAATACACCAATTGTGAATCTTAGACACAGGAGAGTCATTATATGAGTCACAGTTCAGACACACCAAGTCTGACACTCAAAGCAGGGTTCTCAGGCAGACCTGGGTCGGTACACAAATCGGGGTTCTCAGACCAGCCAAAATCGCCAAGCACTGGAGAAGTGACTCCACGTCAGGGCAATGAGTCAGTTTGCGCAGTCTGGCTTTAAACTTAGCGGCTACGTGTCACCACACCGCACTGCCTCCCGGCCACCCACGCAATCTCCCATTGCCTGCCACCTGGCCAGCCAACAGCGCAGACAGTGCTGCCGGGTGCCAGGCATACCTCGGCGCGGCGTTGGACTTGCTGGAGGTGACAGATATAATGAGAAACAAATAGTTCCCGGTGTTCTACACGGCCTTTGAACGACCCCTGCACACGGGAACACGTCAAGCTTGGCTAAATGGAGAATATGGTATCTTTAAGTGGCTCGAAACTATTCTGACTAGAGCTGGTAATTCAGTGGCTTGGTCGCAATAGAGTCGTAACAGGGGCTGATGATATAATTTCCCTTAGCTATTATTTATATTTAAAGTATTTTACCAGGAAGGATACATTGAGATCTCTGTTGTTTCCGAGTATGTCCTGGGTATATTCCCTGTTAACGACAAGATCTGAATAGGACACCAGGTATTTATCTCGGCATGTCATGCACCAAGCTATAGATGTTTGTACTCAAAGGAGTGATGGAGCAGTGAATAGTTGAACAAAATTTCCCGGTTGTGTCCCCACTTGTTGATGTGTGGGCATGATGGCCACGATGAAACGCTTATGTAGGTTGGTAATAGTGGGAATGTTTTTGAAATGCAGTCATTGAGTCATAATTCCTCACATCCTCAACTACACGACACCTTGAATCATCAATCTAAAGTACTTATATGAAACCTAAACATGCTTAAAAACTAGAAAATGGAGCATTGATTTGAGTCATGTAGGCAAGGACAATAATGATTACTCAGCGAACGGTTTGTGGTCTGTTTACAATACAGGGAATTTTTGTATCAAGCTGTTAATGTTTAGAAGTCGGTGCAACTTTTCCAGCCGCTTCATTTTGAAATGTCGTCAGCATTGAGAACAGCAGGATTTCTCGGGTGTGTGTTAATTGGCTGGTTTTGTAGCTCATGTTATTAAAAAAAAATGTATCACTTACCTATAGTTTCAAAATGCAAAGCTTGTCTCTGTCACGCGCAACATGGAAATTTCACTGATTTGTATCAGAAAGTGGAAACTTTTTGTATAGAGCGCTTAGAGCGACATGAAAAAAGCTCAGTAAACAGAACTGTGGAGAGAGACTGTGGAGACACATGTTCAATCCCACCAAGAGCATCTCTCCAGTAAGTGTCCTTGGGCAAGACACCTAACGGTACATACTCCCCACCCAGGACATACTTGAAAACGAAAGAAATCACAATGTATCCTTCCTGGTAAAATACTTTCTCAAAAAAAAAATTAACCTCCCTGACTGTTTTCCCGAGTGTGGCTCGGGTTAACTTTTTGTACCGACAGCGGTATCCCCGAGCAAAAAATTCAGCAAATTTTGCCAACTTTGGAGACCATCCTGCAAAATTTGTAGTCTATCTGTTGAAATAGACCAGTGGTTCCTTCCCAACACTGGTCCTTGGGTACTTCTAACATGCCAGGTTTGCCAGATATCTGAAGCACAGCACAGGGGATATAATTTTCTGCTCAATAATTGCAGGATTCAGTCTGCATTTCCCAGAGGGAATCCTTAAAATCTGGCCTGTTAGGGGTACCTGAGGACCGGAGTTGGGAAACACTGCAAGAGAGTAAGGGCACTATCACTTGCCTTGAGCTAAAATGGGGACACTAAGGGGAAAAACCTGCGCACGCAAATTTCCCCATTGGCGCCCCCTTTTTACAAGTGGATTACAAGGCAGGCGCTGAATCAAGCAGCCTGCCCTGTGATGGCCGCTGGCCTCCTGGATATAGGACCCCATATGACTCCATTGAGAGTTTTGCTTTCAGGCCATGTGATCACGCTCTCGCTAGATCGTGTATGGTCACGGAGGGAGATTGGGGGCTTTTCCCCCCAGTCCCACTCTGCTCCCAGCGGCCAGAAGAGGCGGATCGGGCAGCATTTCTCCCCACGGGATGAGAGGTGAGCATCTGATTTTGGGGGGGGGGCTTTTCAGCTGGTGTATCAGCAGAAGTGGTATCAGTTTGCTGCAGCGCCAAGCTGGTGTTAACTTTTCAGTTAGCCGCAGCTGTGAGTAATTAGTGTTGGGACTATGAGATCCCAACGCTAATTACTCCTGGCTTACTCTTTGTGCTCCCCATGTTAAGTATAGGTGGTGCAAAGTACAGCAAGTTTGTGCTACAAAGCACTAAACGGATTTTTTAACCCGTTGGCGACCAGGATCCGATTTGGGCGGAACTCTAACGCTCACTTATGTGAGCGCTAGCGTTAAGCAGGGGATAGGGCCCTAAGAGGGCTGTAATAGGTGAGTTGTGCTATAGATTGGCTTCAACTTGAAGGGCTTCCCATTAGTTTTTAAAGTAAACCTTAATGAATCCCACCTGATGATAAAATAAGTATTGTAGCAAACTGTATTTATTCACATATTTCCTAGTTTTTATTCATTAGCCTTTAGGAGTCTGCTGATTTGGCTTCCTGTCACGTCTTTATTTGCAGCAGGGAGGGGGAGTTTCTGCTGTTCAGTACAGGGAAAAAGACTGTTGATACGACAATGTTAGAGTCATGAGATGGGAACTAGACAGAAAGCTCACAAAAGATTCATCAACTACTCTATTTTACCTGTTAAAATGGAAAAAGAAAATCATTATCGAACGTATGTTGGCCTTCTCAAAGATTGAAAGGTATGCATGATGCTGTTTGATACATTTATGGCATTGATTCCAGAATATCCCTTTACCCCATGGGTCAGCACCCTTGGCCCTCTCAATGTTTTGGAACTACACTTTCCATGATGCTCAGTCAACCTAATGAGTGGGTGAGCCTCATGGGAGATATAGTTCTATATAGGCAAAATGGATAATCAAAAGTATTTCTGCTTGGTAAGTATATTTTCTATGTCTTTGGTAGGCGGTCAGTGTGGGAAAACTAGGGTTTTGGTGCTTGGGGTTTTTCCTTTTTTTAACTCTTTTTAACTAACTGCATACTGTTGATCTAGTTCAGTGGTTACCAACAGCGGTCCTCAAGTACCCGTAACAGGTCAGATTTTCCATATATCTGAAGCACAGCACAAGTGATATGATTTGCTGCTCAGTGATTGCAGGATCCAGTCTGCTTTTCCCCAAAAATGATCCTTAAAATCTGGCCTGTTAGGGGGATCTGAGGATCAGGGCTGGGAACCATTGATCTAGTTAAAACTAAAGCGCAACAACATCTACTGGATTGTTTTCCAAACCTGTCCTCAGGACCCAATACAGGCCAGGTTTGCCAGATATGTGAAGCACAGCACAGGGGATATGATTTGCTGTTCAGTGATTGCAGGATTCAGTTTGCATTTCCCCAAGGTGATCCTTAAAACCAGGCCTGTTAGAGGGTCCCGACGACTGGTTTGGGAAACACTGATCTACTGCATCGCCTAATGCACATCAGTTCTTACTATAAAGGAATTTTGGTTTTTAGTCTCCAGTTGAAAGTTCATAGTCTTAAATGATTCTGTAAATTTGTTTTAGTTTGTAACTAATAAACATTTCAGTGGGTGCACACCCTAATGACATGTATGGATGCTCCTGGCACCCACCACCACGTACGTTGGAGAGTACAGTAGTAACCATTATAAGCCAATTTCCAGTGATCACACAGTCAAGACGTGCACAAATTTCAGGGAGCGGTTATGGAACATATTTGATATTGTGTGACATCAAAAACTCCTCAGATCCAAATATCTAAATGTATGTTTTTGACCAGTTAAATATTCCTACTATTCGGGACTCCTAGCATAACGTCAAGTGTGATTTGGGGACAGAACCTACAATAGAAATGAAATGAACAGACTTTGAGCACGTTTTCCCAAGCGATTACTTCTGGTGGGCAGTTTAAAAGCTGCTTCGTTTTCTAACTCCGACCTGAATCGGCAAACACAGAGGTGTAGCTGTGTGGTTTGTACAGAGGCCGTTTTGTGCAGAGGCTCCCGGTGGCCTCCTGCAGATTTCGCAGGTGGGAGAAACCTGTTTGTGAGTTCTCTCTCTCTCACCGCACATCTGTGGGGTTATTATATGCTCCAGCCATGACTCCAACTGGGACACCATGCTGGACCATTTTTTTACAGGATGCTGGCAGAAACCAGAGCTCTGCACAAGTGATTTATTATTTGTAACTGCATGGTATGAGGCACATCCAGTCTCCTGCCACCTCTCATTCCCCCCTCGCTTTATTTTTAGCCGTGCTGCTTTTCAACATTGTCAGCCCCAGTGTAACTTCAATCCTGGAAAATGTAATTGTTTTATACTATGGAGGATGTTTGCTCTTCCAGTAAACGAGAAGCCATTTAATTAAATTAATCAAGCAACTTAATTCATTCTAAACACAGCAATACATATTGTAAGACATGCATTAATAAATCAGCGACGAATAAAACAACAGAAAAAAGGCTCATTAATGAATGCTCTCCCCCCCCCCTTATTTCTCCACCTCTTCCCTTTAAAGATGGAAAATCGAACCATACTACGGACATGTTAGCTAGTTTCACTCTAAAAGATAAATATACCTGGTGGTGACATATATTCATTTCTACACATGTTATTTCCTGCCCGTTACATTTTCACTTCACATTTTTACTCCTTTTTTCTCCGCTGCCTTTAGGTTGTTTTCATAGGTGTTAGTTAAACCATAAATATGAAAAGAGCACAGCTGAGCAGTTTATTATTTTTTCTTTTCTGTCATACAGCGTTCGCTATTTTTCTGCCCACCTGTTGCAAGTTAGTACTAGCTTCTTTGTTTCATTAGATTATTATCAGCATAATTTATATAGCGCCAATAGTTCCCAGAGAGTGGTACAATAATAAATGGGGAATTAGGCTAACAAAATAACAAACAAGCTTTGGAACCAGAATCAAGGCCTTACTCCCAGGAGTTTACTATCTATAAGAGTTGGGGTGTAAAAGAACAAAAGGAGTTGACTTCCTATTGGTGGACATGATCGTTATTATCGGTATTTGTGTCAGAAATGGTAGTAAAGCACGCTATAAAACCTATAAAAGGAAAAGAGGTATTAGTCAGGAAAGTGAAACGCTAATCAGAAATAAAGGGGTTTTGAGGAATTTCTTGAAGGATAAAAGAGCGCTCAAACAAGGTACTGTGCAGTTGAGGTCATTCATCGCTGTTCTGGAACCCCAGGGTCATATGCGAGAAGTGAATGCCACATCAGGATATGATTGAAGTCAGGTTACTTAACTCCTCCCCTTTTGAAAGCACACAAAGTCCTTTGTATTTGCTTCATTTTATTGGGAAATTAACAGCAAATAAAATGTGTCTTCTATATAGAGAGGGCTTCTCGGGTGTACCTTATTACAGGAGGACGGTAAAGCAGAATGCTATTACCCAGTATAGATGCTTGCTCACTGCCTCTATGCAGTGGTGTATTTAGGTTCTGTGCTGCCCTAGGCCTGACTAAACACGTGCACCCCCTAATTTAAATTTGACATGCCCCTTCCTGTCAAGGTCACACCTCTTCCTGTATCGGAAGAGTGATATATCATAGGCTATGAGACCTAGAGCAAACAGAATAGACTCAAAATATTAACAAACCCCTATATACTGACTAGTACCTCGGCAGTTTGTGCTGCCTACTTGACAGAACATCTAAGGTATATATATTCAGGGTTTTATGAGTATAGTCAATGTCTATGAAATACCAAGTAGGACAGTATGCTGGCAAAAAAATTCCCCGTGTTTCTAAAATAAGAGGCATGTTGTAGAGGGGGGGTTAATATTACTACCTCCCCTCAGTTTTAATCCTAGAGTATTCCTTAAATGTCCTACACAAATGCAGGCTAGTCAACTAATAGGGCTGCAGAACATCACTCATAATGCTTTGCTATCCTTGTGTCAAGGCATCATGGGTCCATTAACTGGTTATCTTCATATGGCTATTCCATTTGAGCTACATTAATTCTTGTCAGTGAGATACATGTGTAAACTTACAGTGGTGACGTGTTTTGCCCACAATGGTCAAATGGTGATCCCACATCTCACAGAACCGAAGAGTAATTTCGTAGCATGGCTAAGATTGCACCATAACAATTATTATGTTGTGGGTGTAGCCATAGACAACATTTTGTTCTTTTTTTGTGAATCTGAATATAATCAAATGGCAAGCTATTGCATGATGCCAGCAGCATATTACTAGTTGGGATTCACCAGGACGGGTGAACCAGGTTACCAAATGCCAAGTTGTAACTTTCTCGGGCTGTAGGCGTACATGGAAGTCATGCAGTTACGCAATATCCTTTAGAGCAGGAATGTCCGACTCCGGCACACTTGATGTTTATGGCCTCCAATTCTCATAAATCTATGAATGCAATAGATGGACAGAGGATCATGGGAGTTGTAGTTCAGCAATATCTGGTGGGAAGTGCAGAGTTTGAGTTACATGTGTTGCAATTTTTACAAACCGAAACCATTCAATAATGTCTTGAGAAAGACTGTAGCTTTTAAATATTCATAACTTGCAATTAGCCAGTCATTGTATCGATCAAGCTATCTTTTCATCGAATGCTTTTAAAGTTCTTCCTTAAGAGCAGTGTTCATATCTCAAAATGGATCAATCATGTTTCCTAAAGGGACAAACATCTATTTTTGAAAACCTAGCATTATGTGTACTAAAAGGTGAGTGTGTATCTATATATGTGTCATGCCCCAACCCTTGGAGCCTGCTGTGGTCAGTCCCCTCAGGGGTTAACGTCTGTTCCTGATACCTGTGTGCTTCGCTTAAAAGCTGGTCATGCCCTTTCCTCCACGTTCTGGCATTGTTCTACCTGCTGTGCTATTGAGAGGGTCCTCCTCCAGAGCTCCTGGATATTATTTGATTCTTTGTTCCAGTTTTGCTTGCTGTTGATCCTGCACTACATCTCCTGGATATCCAGCCTCTGCATTTCACAACTGCTGTGGTCCCAGGTACATTGTCTGCTGTTTCCTGAGACTAAGTCTATATTCAGCTGTTCATCACTGTGAACCACTTTCTGCAAGACCTGGAGATATTGCCGAAGATCACCGTGGTGCTACATTTACCATAGCTGTTACCAGAGACTGTGTATGTTTCAACTTTACCTGTGTACCTCTGTGTATTCATCATCTGCCACAGCATCAATATACGTTTATATCTGCATTTGTATCCAGTGTCTTTGTTAACTTCTTCAACCCTAGCGCCTGGGAAATATATACTGAACTTTGGGTCCCACCTCGGCTCACGCCTGGTGCCACCCTGACAATATGTATATATATATTATATATATATATATACAGTGGCAAGAAAAAGTATGTGAACCCTTTGGGATTACGTGGAGTTTTGCATGAATTGGTCATAAAATGTGCTCTGATCTTCATCTAAGTCACAACAATTTGAAAAACAGTCTGCTTAAAATAATACAACACAAACATTATATGTTTTCATGTTTTTATTGAACAGAACATGTAAACAATCACAGTGCAGGGTGGAAAAAGTATGTGAACCTTTGGACTTAATAACTGGTTGACACTCTTTTGGCAGCAATAACCTCAACCAAACGTTTCCTGTAGTTGCAGATCAGACCTGCACAACGATCTGGAGTAATTTTGGACCACTCCTCTTCACAAAACTGTTTCAGTGTAGCAATATTCTTGGGATGTCTGGTGTGAATCGCTCTCTTAAGGTCATGCCACAGCATTTCAATCGGGTTGAGGTCGGGACTCTGACTGGGCCACTCCAGAAGGCGTATTTTGTTTTGTTGAAGCCATTCTTTTGTTGAATTACTTGTATGCTTTGGGTCATGTCCTGTTGCATCACCCATCCTCTGCGGAGCTTCAGTTGGCAGACAGATGGTCTTACGTTTTCCTGCAAAATGTCTTGATGAACTCTGGAATTTATTTTTCCATCAATGGCAACAATCCGTCCAGGCCCTGAGGCAGCAAAGCAGCCCCAAACCATGATGCTCCCTCCGCCATGTTTTACAGTGGGGATGAGGTTTTGATGTTGGTGTGCTGTGCCTTTTTTTCTCCACACATAGTGTTGTGTGTTTTTTCCAAACAACTCAATTTTGGTTTCATCTGTCCACAGAATATTTCGCCAGTAGTGCTGTGGAACATCCAGGTGCTCTTTTGCAAACGTCAAACGTGCTGCAATATTCTTTTTGGACAGCAATGGCTTCCTCCGTGGTGTCCTCCCATGTACTCCATTCTTGTTTAATGTTTTCCTTATTGTAGATGTGTCAACAAAAATGTTAGAATGTGCCAGAGATTTCTGTAAGTCTTTAGCTGACACTCTAGGATTCTTCTTTACCTCATTAAGTGTGCTGTGCTCTTGCAGTCATCTTTACAGGACGATCACACCTAGGGAGAGTAGCAACAGTGCTGAACTTTCTCCATTTGTAGACAGTCTGTCTTACCGTGGACACATGAACATCAAGGCTTTTGGAGATACTTTTGTAACCCTTTCCAGCTTCATGCAAGTCGACAATTCTTGATCGTAGGTCTTCTGAGAGCTCTTTTCTGCGAGGCATGGTTCACATCAGGCAGTGCTTCTTGAAACCAGTAAACCCAAAACTGGTGTGTGTTTTTAAAGGGCAGGACAGCTTTCAGCAACACATCCAATAATATCACACTGATTGGACTCAAGGTTGGCTCACTCCTGGCTCCAATTAGCTCTTGGAGAAGTCATTAAGCTAGGGGTTCACATACTTTTTCCACACTGCACTGTGAATGTTTACATGTTCTGTTCAATAAACACATGAAAACATATAATGTTTGTGTTGTATTATTTTAAGCAGACTGTGTTTTTCAAATTGTTGTGATTTAGATGAAGATCAGAGCACATTTTATGACCAATTCATGCAAAACTCCACGTAATCCCAAAGGGTTCACATACTTTTTCTTGCCACTGTATAATGCATTTGCATTGCAAATATGTAAGGAAATATTTATTTTCTATACATTTTCTAGTTTACCTTTTGGTGGGAAGAGTCATCTCTATGGCTAGAAAGAAAGCTTAAATAAATGCATATCCAGTGAGTCTTCTAAGACCTGTGCATTTGAAAATCTCTGGAGTCTGTGTTTTGGAGGGGCAGTTTCTGTTTTGCACCTAAATCCATCTCTCAATCTTTTTTTAATATGTCCCTCTTTTTGTGCTCCAGATGTCTGGTGTACATAGGTGCATAAGAAAGCTGCAGAGCTCCCAGCAATGAGTCTCTCCACTATACTAAACTTTACAAAAAAACTTGCATAAGATACTTTTCTCTTCTAAATTACATTTTTTTTCCGTACATGGCCCAGAAATATCTAAGAATTCAGCGAATATCCAAGTATCTGGCACACCTCTAGCTAAAATTTAACTGTCGTTCTTTGTCCGTGTGACATGTTGGCAGGTGTTTATCAGGATTAAAATCATTAATAATCTTTGTTCGAGGAACCTATTGTGGAAAAGAATCACGTAATATTTTTTAGACTCTTAGATTCATCCTTAAGTACTTTTATGAAAGATTTATTTTAAGTGTGTGTGTGTTCACCAAGGGGAGAGCACTTAATTGTTTAAACTACAACATCAAGCGTCACAAAAATCACGGTTTGAGGCTGGGGTCAGACTAACGCAGTGCGAACGTTCGTTCAGTCGCAATTTATCACGGCCGTAGTAGCAGCAAATGACGGCCAATATACAAAGTACGGCCGCACGAAAGTTTGGCCGCGCAACGCAAGCAGCAAACAAACGCATTTTTTTGACATCAGACGCTGCACATGTTCGGCCAACATCACGTCCATTTGTTTTTAATAGCTCCGCCAAAAATCACGGCCGTAATTGTGCACCGTATGACCGCTATCGCGTCTCACGTGAAAAAGTGTGTCCGGGTGCATGGACGCACTTTTTGACGATCGACGTGAAAAATGTGTTCGTCTGACCCTAGCCTTACAGGATTTTAAGTGGTTTTTTTTTTGTTCCAAAGTTTTCCACAACCTAACTAGGGAATAAATGATGAGAATTCAGTTTACAATATATGATCATGTCTTGCTTAAGCCTGTCACAACGTCCGTGTATCCCTTCACGATAGGTCCTAGTCTAAAACACCTAATGACCGCATATATGGGATTAACTCATTTAGGACAGAATCGCTTCTGGAGCTCCCTAAGATTTGAGGTAAAATGGAACCTGCAAATGGGACACCTGTGTCAGGAAGGGGGTGCTTGACAACGGGTTTTCAGTCCTTTTCATACAGAATTCAATTTATATTTTTTTTATTAATTTCTTGCAAACATTACCACTGCCTCCACCTTTATCTTGAAGCCTTGTTCTCTGGTAGATACCCAGGTGCAGGAAAGTTTTTTCTTTTCTTTATTAATCACTCAGAATGGTATTGTCATCAAAACACTGCAAGCCCTATTTAATGTTTGAGGATGACTGCAGGGAGTCAGGATTGTGTATTTTTATTTTTGTAATATATATTTCAGTTTTCTCTGTCAATAATCCTTCCTTCTAATATGAAACGTTCACTCTCCATAATGCTGCAATTGATATTACCTTCTTGTACGCTTGTGACAAAAGACAGCATCACAGAGCAGCCAGTGAATTTACAGACCTTTTGAATTACTTAGTTGTGATGCAGTCAGCCCGCCTACATTGCGCACGCGCGCTGATCGCGTCATTGGCTGGAGCCAGACAGTGGTCCGACGGCGGCCAATGACGTGATCGGCGCGCAATGTAGACGGCCAATCGCATCTATGGGCAGGCTGCGGGCGTGCTATGCCAGACTGCGATTTTTAGACTCACCCACCTGCCTTGGGGACAGCATAGCACTCCCCCACGGCGTCATAAGTTAAAGTTGTCAGGCTGCGTGGAGTCCCCCTCATCCTTTCTCACCCTGCTTTGCGTGCTTACATCATATCTGTCTGAGCTCTCGTAGCAGTGTTCATTCGGGGAGAAAGCTGACCTGGGCTTGAGTTGTGCAGGCAGTGTCAATCCATCTTTTTGACAAGGCGCTCGCTTACGCAAGTTACATCAGATATGGAATTTGTGTATGTACGTACAAAGGTTACAAAATTTACATAGCATACGTAAGAAAATACAGGAGGAATTTTTAACACATTGTTCCTTTTAAGTAAACAACAACTTCTTTCTTTCTTTTTTTGTCCCGATGTATTGATTTTAATTGAAAAATGATTGGACAACTAATCAATTATGAAAATAATGGTTCGATGCAGCCCTTCTTGTTTTAATGTGATAATCTGTTAACTGGTACATCAATAGAAAACTGATTTTTATGGTCACATTGTTAGATTTGGCATTTGTCTGTGTTGTCATTTAAATGCTACAGAAGCTTCTAACAAGGATGGCTAATTCAGTCCTTACATTTGTTTTTCACTTAATTTGTGTTTTGTTATTTTGCAGGCCAAGGCTGCAAGCACAAAGAAAATTTGCCCAATCCCAGCCAAACAGTCCGAGCACAACCCCCATTAAAATTGTGGAGCCATTGCTACCCCCTCCAGTTACCCAGATGTCAGACCTCACAAAGCGCAAGCCCAAGACTGAAGACTTCCTCACATTTCTGTGTCTTCGAGGTAAGATTCTCTATAAATTCATATTCTAAATTCTTAAACTTCAGAGGACTACACTTCAATGTGGTTCTTTTTCTGCACAGACCACATCCTGATGTCATACATGCATGGGTCCAGTCCTTTATCCAATGCGTGTCATTTTCTGTTTTTTTTTTTTCTTCTTCTTAAACGATTTGTGGTCCTCATAGATATATAACTCTGTTAAACATTTGCTAAAAATTCTGGTACATCGACCTCTGTGTGTTACCTTTTTGTCACTGCATTGTATATTCCTCAATATATTGGTGAGTTATTTTATTGGGTTCAAAATAAACACCTCATCCTTTTTTTAACCTTAGTATTGCTATTACTTTACTCTTCCTGTGATCTGTGTTTGTCATCTTCTTGTACCCACTCCCCCACTTTGCCTTCAGGTGTTTTCTTGAGCCGCCCCTATGTAACTCTCTCCCTCATAACATTCAACTTTCCCCATTCCGCCAGTCTCTCAAGGCCCTTTACTTTAGAGAGGCCTCTCGGCTCACTCCATGTCCCTCCATTGCATTTTCCTGATCTATCGCTCACATAATACTTTACGTGAAGGCCTCATTCACACACAAATTTTAAATTGAATATTGCATATATGCGTGCACATTCGTGCATCAAAAAGTTATTTTCTTTTCACCTCCCTGGCGTTACGATTGGCCCCCTGGTGGTAATCGAGTGTGGCTCGGGGTTATCTTTCAGTGCTAAAAGTGGTAACCCCGATACACACTCGGGCTGCATACATTACCTGTCCCTGCGCTCACTCGCTGTCACCTTCTGGCCGATCATGACGTCATACTTCCTGGTTCCCTTCTCGCGAGAAGGGAAGCAGGACGCCGCTTTCGCCGGAGGTGAATGCGATCGTAGAGGTCAGCAAGGGAGCGCAGGGACAGGTAATGTATGCAGCCAGAGTGTGGCTCGGGGTTACCGCTTTCAGCACTGAAAGTTACACCGAGCCACACTTGAGAATACCGTCGGGGGGATAACTTAGTAATGTATACGCGTAAAAACGCAAAAAAATGCTGCCCAGACGCATCTCTGTTCCAGTCTGTTTTTGCGCATGTTTACACTATGCAAATATACGGCTTCATACGCAGCTATGTGTATGGAGCCATTTGTTTGCATATGTTGCTTATAGTACAATATGCACGTACGCGCGTATCCTTGGAATGAGGCTGAATAGTTGTCCACAAAGGTTTCACACTCCCTACTCCTGTGGAGTCTTGTTAAGATGCTCAGCACAATCAATCCCTTACCTATGTCTTTCCGAATTTCTGCCCCCCCCCAAAAAAGCAAACTCTAGTATATATTTGCATTTGTTTATGTATGAAACAGGCACTGGAATCTTGTGAACTTGCAGATGAAACTTTACTTTGTGCATAAAACAATAAACAACTATAACAGACTAGTGACTGAAAACAGCAGGCATTACACAGTGAGAAATCAAGGGAATTGAGAGAGAAAAACCGACTTCCTTCCTGTGAATATACCAGCAAGTGCAGAACACAAAGTACCCTTTAATAGCAGCGCCATCTGCAGTTTAAATGGTATAGTACATGCTGTTGTATCTCCAACATGTTTTTCCTTTAAACATTTATGAAACTTAATTCAAGAAAGCCGGCATCTGGAACATCATCTCTGGCTCTTCTTTGGGTGTTCTTTATATAACAATATCCACAAGCTTTCCTTGGCTGCTAAAAATGTATAATTGTTTTCTGTTTTAATTGTGGCTCATTAGCTCTATTTTGTAAATTTGTCAAGCTTACCCCTCTACACCTTGAATCTACTTATAAAATCATAAATGGATACACCATGTGTGGTCATGCTCAGGAACCAGGTAGCCAAAGGCTTTCTAGAACTTTACCTTTGATAGAATATACCTTCTAAATTTCTGGATTATGCTACTCAAACCAGTTTGCCTGATTCCCTTTAATTGTGCAGGTTTTATTACTGGCTCTTAATTTTGATATAAATTTCTCGAGCACCGACATAAAGTGTATACGTTTGCATCTCCCCCCCTTTTTTTTTTAGTATTTCTGAATGTAGCTGTCATACTGTGTAGTTATTGGGGATCAAAAATGAGTTCTCCTCAGAACTCGAAGGGTTAAGGTGGGGTTGTTCATATCGCTGTGTGGAGAGACTTCACCTACTCCTAACGTACAGTTCCGAACAGCTGGCAAACACTCAAAAAAAACATTTTCAGGGAACACCCTAATCCACGGCCAGCTTGATTCGACCCGTATCTTTCAAACACCCGCTGTTGCGTGATCTAGCTAGTGTCAGAGTCCACACATCCTGATACTCAGTTGCAAAAAGGGCAGGAGACAAGTAATAAAGGAAATATTTTTTGTTTAACTTCTATGTGTTGTTCCTTTTACAGTTGCATGGTCCCCAAAGAATGAGTTTAACGGCTAGCCTACAGCGAGACGTTGGTAAAGATGATACATCGCAATTCGATGATGAGCTCAGACTCTGTTTGTCCTTTATGTTCAGCTGTGCTTGTCCGATGTATGTTGCTGTAGGAAGTTTATTATTTGTAGGCAAAGACCTGCAACATGATCTGGTCCAACATCTGCCTGCTTGCAAACAGGATCACATTGTTCTTATGACAGGCATATGTTTAATAATAAGTTACGGTAGGGTGATTGGTGTATTTTTAATCTCAGCAAAGCATCAGTGTAAATATTGTCTGCCTTTTTAAAGAGATTTATGTACTGCACATTTATTTTATTGTAGGTGTGTGTGTGTAATATATATATATATATATATATATATATATTATAGTCAGTCTGTCCAAAGTTCAAGATGGTATCTCAATGGTATCATAAAAAAATTAAATTATATTTTTGGCAGGGACAAGGAACTAAATTGACTTAGCCCAAAAATAGACCAAAATTTCTGTACCGAATGATAAAGAACCTCTTTTTTTCTTGGCTAGCATGTTGGATGCTTTTGTCATCTCCTGTGGGGTTAGCTGGTATGTTCTCCCTGTAGCTGTAATTGGATCCAGTTTGCAAACAAATACATTTCCTGGCATGTTGAGAACATCCGGTTTCCTAAGATAATCGCATGATGTTGCAGGTCCAGCTATATGTAAGAATGATGGCTTGACTTCACTTTCTACTGCATCCATTGAGAGAACACATCCCATCCACCATGAGTTGTGACAGGCACATGCCACAAAACCGTTCATACAATCAAAAATCTACATCTTGAAGTTCGGGAGTGACTTTAATACAAACAGGACCCGGAATCTCCTAATTCTCAGGAGGAATTTCCTTTGTGCATCCTATGCTTAACATGTCGAGCACAATCGTTTAATTAGCGGTTCAATAAGTAAGATATTACAACGTGCTAGCACTAATTACCATCGGGACAGGCAAGGTAAAATTTTAGCGAGTGATAAATTATTCTGCAAATACAAAATCAGTCGGCACCCCCTAAACCCCCCAATAGATTCGATACTCGCTTCTCATGCTGCGGTGAGAACAGTGTCCTGATCCACTGCTTCTTGTCGCTGTGAGCAGAGTGAGACTGGGAACAAATAGTTTCCCCTCTACCTGAGTGATCACGCAAAAGCGAGATTGAGCAGGGCTGGCGGCCCTGAAGTGCAAGCCTCCATGTAGTCCTATGGACTTCAGGAGGTTATACTTGTGGCAGGCAGAAGCTCTGAAGCGTCTGAGGTGAATGTTTAACTGAATCTGGCTCTAAACGGTGTATGATGTTCACAGACCGATTACTCGACAATGAAAATAGTTGTCAAGTATTTTCATTATCTATTCTCGATTAATCGATTAGTTTCAACCCTAGTTAATATAATTCATTAATAATTTTCACTTCGTTAAATGTCTCTCCTTTGCTATAAAGCAGGCTCTGGCAGTGCTATCACAGCCAATTTCTCATATCCTGGTCAAAATAATGAAAAGAAAAACGAGCTTGTGGGTGGCAACATAAACTACAGCCATTCTCAATGTTTTGTAATCATCTGCCACAAATACATATTTTACACCGTACCATATTCTGTTAAAAAAACAAAAACTGGTATGTTCTTTTACGCTAATAGTCAGCCAATGTGAATTCTGAAAATCTTATCATGCAAACAAAAATAATAAATGAATTATAAAAGTAAACAAAATCGACACACAGCAGTAGTAAGAGGCCAGAATCATGCACATGCATCGAATTACAAACTCATTGAATCCAAAATATAAAAAATACTCTAGTGCTGCACGTTTGTGGATATATAAAGCATTGAGTGAGTGCCAGACATCATCTCTCCCATGCACATATTTATTTTCATGACTCTTTGTCAGTTATGAATGATTGTTCTTCTGGTGCCAGTTGAATGAGGAATAAATGTGTAGTTACTGAAGGCCATTTATCATTTGAATTAGGGCTGCAACTAACAATTATTCTCCTAATCGATTAGTTGGCAGATTTATTATTTTGATTAATCGACTTGGATAAAAAAAATTTGTTTACTTACTGGTCAGAGGGATGGGTTGATGCTGCATGCGCAGTTTAAGCCCATGTTTGCTTCCTCAAATGAACGCGGCTACACGCACTTGGTCATAGATGATGATGTCAGCATGACATTGGGGTTAATAAGCTAAAGTGGTCAGGGTACATAGAGTGTCTGTTTTAAATAATTTCATGAACAAACTGAGTGGGAGGAGGGACAGGAGGAGGAAGAGAGTGACTTTGCTCAAGTGACCTGCGTGTGAGAGGGAGTGGGTATGGACAAAAGGACGGATCTGAGTATGGGAGTGAGTTTGGGGAAAGGGACCAGACCAAAGGGAGGGAATGGCAGTTCCTGACCAAAGAGGGTGTGGCAGGGATGGTGAGGTGGTGGCACAGGACTCCAGCTTCAAGCAAGGATAAAACACTGACATACAGCTCCTTCACCCAGTGGCAGTATCCTATTGTTTGTGTTATAGTTCTGCTATTGTTGTAAACGGAATAGAAACAAACTGGTCGTGTCTGACATAACCCTAGAACTAAATCATACCTAGTAAAGCAGCGGCGTGTCTTCTCCAATCAGCTCCAAAGCTGAGGTTATTTACATTTAACTCAGTCTGACTCTAAACAGTGTGTGCTGTACACAGGACGATTAATCGACACCCGATTAATCGATGATTAAAATAGTTGTCAACTATTTATATTATCGATTAGTTGTCGATTAATCGATTAGTTGTTTCAGCCCTAATTTGAATAGTATTGCAATGACTCGAAAGTTCGATAAACACCCAATAAAATATACGTACATGTTGAGTACAGTTGCAAGAAAAAGTATGTGATCCCTTTGGGATTACGTGGAGTTTTGCATGAATTGGTCATAAAATGTGCTCTGATCTTCATCTAAGTCACAACAATTTGAAAACACAGTCTGCTTAAAATAATACAACACAAACATTATATGTTTTCATGTGTTTATTGAACATAACCTGTAAACATTCACAGTGCAGGGTGGAAAAAGTATGTTAACCCCTAGCCTAATGACTTCTCCAAGAGCTAATTGGAGCCAGGAATGAGCCAACCTTGAGTCCAATCAGTGTGATATTATTGGATGTGTTGCTGAAAGCTGTCCTGCCCTTTAAAAACACACACCAGTTTTGGGTTTACTGGTTTCAAGAAGCACTGCCTGATGTGATCCATGCCTCGCAGAAAAGAGCTCTCAGAAGACCTACGATCAAGAATTGTTGACTTGCAGGAAGCTGGAAAGGGTTACAAAAGTATCTCCCAAAGCATTGATGCTCATGTGTCCACGGTAAGACAGACTGTCTACAAATGGAGAAAGTTCAGCATTGTTGCTACTCTCCCTAGGCGTGGTCGTCCTGTAAAGATGACTGCAAGAGCACAGCACAGAATGCTTAATGAGGTAAAGAAGAATCCTAGAGTGTCAGCTAAAGACTTACAGAAATCTCTGGCACATGCTAACATTTTTGTTGACACATCTACAATAAGGAAAACATTAAACAAGAATGGAGTACATGGGAGGACACCACGGAGGAAGCCATTGCTGTCCAAAAAGAATATTGCAGCACGTTTGAAGTTTGCAAAAGAGCACCTGGATGTTCCACAGCACTACTGGCAAAATATTCTGTGGACAGATGAAACCAAAATTGAGTTGTTTGGAAAAAACACACAACACTATGTGTGGAGAAAAAAAGGCACAGCACACCAACATCAAAACCTCATCCCCACTGTAAAACATGGCGGAGGGAGCATCATGGTTTGGGGCTGCTTTGCTGCCTCAGGGCCTGGCCAGATTGTTGTCATTGATGGAAAAATGAATTCCAGAGTTTATCAAGACATTTTGCAGGAAAACGTAAGACCGTCTGTCTGCCAACTGAAGCTCCGCAGAGGATGGGTGATGCAACAGGACAATGACCCAAAGTATACAAGTAATTTAACAAAAGAATAGCTTCAACAAAACAAAATACGCCTTCTGGAGTGGCCCAGTCAGAGTCCTGACCTCAACCCGATTTGAAATGCTGTGGCATGACCTAAAGAGAGCGATTCACACTAGACATTCCAAGAATATTGCTACACTGAAACAGTTTTGTGAAGAGAAGTGGTCCAAAATTACTCCAGATCGTTGTGCAGGTCTGATCTGCAACTACAGGAAACGTTTGGTTGAGGTTATTGCTGCGAAAGGAGGGTCAACCAGTTATTAAGTCCAAAGGTTCACATACGTTTTCCACCCTGCACTGTGAATGTTTACACGTTCTGTTCAATAAAAACATGTTTGTGTTGTATTTTTTTAAGCAGACTGTGTTTTTTCCAAATTGTTGTGACTTAGATAAAGATCAGAGCACATTTTATGACCAATTCATGCAAAACTCCACGTTATCCCAAAGGGTTCACATACTTTTTCTTGCAACTGTATACCTTATCTCAAATGCTTGGAGCCAGACGTTGTTTTTTAGATTTGTTTGGGGGGGGGGGGATTTTGGAATATCTGTATATAATTATGAGATTTCCTGAAGATGGGTCCCATGTGTAAACAAGAAATATGTTTCATATACACCTTGTACACTTGGCCTGAAGGTAAGCTTAAACAAGATTTCCCCATCACGTGAGGTCAGGTGTACAATTTGAAGTCATGTGTCTCAAAATGATTTTGTATTATGGATAGGAGACAGTCTGTGTGTGTCTTTGTGTATGTGTTTTACATATACCTGTATATATATCACGCACCGCACCGTTGGCTCCATATATATTTGGACACAGGCACGATTTTAGTTTTTGCAGGTATTTACCAAAACATATTCAAGCTATAGTTACATAACGGATATGGGCTGAAAGTGCACATTCCCAGGTTTAATTTGAGGGTGCGTACATCCAAATTGGAGTAAGGGTTTAGGAATTACAGCTCTTAAGAGTAGCCAACCCCCCCTTTTTCAAGGGACCAAACGTAATTGGACAGTTGAATCAAAAGCTGTTTCATTTCCAGGTGTGGACTACTCCTTTGTTATTTCTTCATCAATTAAGCAGGTAAAAGGTCTGGAGTTGATTCTAAGTGTGGTATTTACATTTGGAATCTATTGCGGTGAACCTACATCATGCGTTCAAAGGAGCTGTCCATGCAAGTGAAACAGGCCATTGTAGGGCTTCAAAAACAAAACAAATCCATCAGAGAGATAGCAGCAACATTAGGAGAAGCCAAATCAACAGTTTGGTACATTCTGAGGAAAGAAAAACACACTGGTGAGCTCAGCAACATAAAAAGGCCTGGACCTCCGCCAAAGACAACAGTGGTGGATGACCGCAGGCAGGGCCGCCATCAGGGCATTATGCCCCATGCTGCCGTAAGGGGCCCGGCCCGCTGGGGCCCATCGGCAGTGGCCGCGCCCTTTTTAACAGCTCCGGTATCGGACTCTGAGAGTCCGAATCCGGAGCTGTACTGTGTGTGTGTCTCCTGACTGGCTGGGCAGGCCAAGCAGCATACGTGGGCCTCCCAAGCACGCTGCTTTGGCACCGCCCCCTCCAGTCACATGAGAAGCTGCCTGTGACGGAGTGCCCGGGAGAAGATGGAGGGCCCAGGAGAAGAAAAGAAGGAAGAAGAGTTGAGAAGAAAAGAAGAAGAGAGGACAGGGATGAAAGACGGTGGAGAGGTGAGCCAGGGCCGAGCCAGACCCCACGGCCCAGCCTGACCCCAAGGTTCAGCCCAGACCCCAAGGTCCAGCCAGGGCCCAGCCAGACCCCAAGGTCCAGCCAGGGCCCAGCCAGACCCCAAGGTCCAGCCAGGGCCCAGCCAGACCTCAAGGTCCAGCCAGGGCCCAGCCAGACCCCAAGGTCCAGCCAGACCCCCAGGGTCCAGCCAGACGCCCAAGGCCCAGCCAGACCCCCAAGGTCCAGCCAGGGCCCAGCCAGACCGCCAAGGTTCAGCCAGGGCCCAGCCAGACCCCCAGGGCCCAGCCAGACCCCAAGGTCCAGCCAGGGCCCAGCCAGACCCCCAGGGTCCAGCCAGGGCCCCAAGGCCCAGCCAGACCCCCAAGGTCCAGCCAGGGCCCAGCCAAACCCCCATGGTCCACCCATGACCCAGCCAGACCCCCAAGGCCCAGCCAGGCCCAGGCCATCCCGAGGCCCAGGCAAGCCCCAGGGCCCAGGCAAGCCCAAAGGCCATCATACACACCGCACATTACTGAGTTTTATTGGTGTGGAGCTCTGTGATACAGTAATGTGCAGTGTGTATGAGCGTGAGTTTTATTGCTGTGGTGCTCTGTGATACTGTCACAATCCCTTTATACACATGACGCAAGTCCCTTTAGACAGTCCCTATCTACCCCTTCAATCTTTAAAGTGGTGGGTAAACTGACTACCGCTTAGGGACACAAACAAACTTATATGTACAGGTATGCACCGGACAGGATTACTAGACACGGTTATCAAACGAGTGGGAAATGTTTTACCAACACACAGGACAGGGTATACCTGAAATAAGCCAGACGGTATACAAGGATGAATTCTAACACAAGCCCAAATCGATCAGTGTTAGAGTGGTCAGGGATAGCCAAAACGGTAGACAAGGGGTATCTATCATAGAAGCCAAAATCAGAGTTAGAGTGGTCAAGGAATAGCTAAGGACTGGTACACGGGGGGTGGTTCTCATACAAGCCAAGTAATAACGGAGATTGAAAAAACAACCAAGTAGTGAATCGCCAGGAGACGCTCAGCACTGAGGGAAGCAAACTCCTCGACAGCGTGATGAGCCGGGGTGCGCTGTCTGTATTTAAACCCGGGGCTGGCCCCCCTCTGAGCCCCAGACGTGACAGATACGCTCATACACACCGCACATTACTGTGAGTTTTATTGCTGTGGAACTGTGTTATGTCCTTTTTTTTGTTTTGGAAGGGGGCGAAAAGCTGTTAAAGGTTGAGGAATTTACGGGGGGAGGGTCATCTTGAGGTTCAGTAAGGGGCCCCATCATTTCTCATGGCTGCCCTGATCGCAGGATCCTCTCTATGGTAAAGAAAAACCCATTCACAACATCCAGACAAGTGCAGGACACTCTCCAGGAGGTGGGCTTCTTATTGTTCAAAGTCTACAATCAAGATAAGACTTCATGAGAGCAAATACAGAAGGTACAAACAGTGCAAACCATCCATAAGCCTAAAGACTTTGCCAAAAAATATCTTAAAAATCCAGACCAGTTCTGGAAAAGCATTCTTTGGACCTATGAAATGAAGATTCATCTGTACCGGAATGACGGGGAAAAAAAAGTGCAGAGAAGGCTTGGAACAGCTCATGATTCAAAGCACACAACGTCATCTGTAAAACATGGTGGTGGCAGTGTGATGGCATAGGCATGCATGGATGGCATCCAGTGGCACTGGGTCATTGGTGTTTGTTGATGATGTGACAGAAGCAGCCGGATGAATTCAGCAGTCTTTAGAGATTTACTGTCAGTCCAGATTCGGCCAAATCAAGGCCAGCTCTAGGCGTGTGTGTGAGGAATGCGATGCACCGGCCCCGCCCTCAAGTTGGCCAGCACCCGGATTATGGTGATAGAGCATGGGGCTACAGTCTCATAGCTCTCACACTTCCCAACACAGCAGCAGAGGCACTGCACACCTGGAAGCTGCTCAGCCGTGGAGTCACATGCTGACACGTGTCCAGTGTCCACCCCCTACAGAGGAAGTCACATGTCTGGGCAGGAGGAAGCAGAGGCAGCTCTATAATCAGGTGGGCTACCTCCATTATCTTCTAGAAGTCCCTGCTTGTGGTGCCTCATTGCAGGTGGCAAATGGAGGGCTGTGGCCTCATGACACCCTGATTCCTCCAAGCCTTCACCTCCACTTGCCAGCTGCAATGGAACAGCACAATAGGAGAAGTGACACGTAAGCAATTTATCATCTGATTTACATGGAGCAGCAGAGCACAGCATGCCCGGGGCTACAATGCACAGTATGCTGGGGTTGATAGGGGAAGGAAGAGACCGAGAGGGGACTGGAGCTGGCCTGGGTGATCACACTCCCCCCCCCCCCCCTCCCCTGATCTCACTTGGCAGGGAGGAGGAGTGGGCATGGAGGGGAGGACAACAGTAGAGGGAGAGGTATGAAAGTGACAGGGGTCACAGAGGGAGAGGGGGGGGGGTCGCAGAGTAGGACCATAGAGATGTGTGACAGAGAGAGAAGGGTCACACAGAGAGTGATCATAGAGATACTACGAATTCACTCTGCATATTACTGTGAGTTTTATTGCTGTGGAGCACTGTGATACGCTCATACACACCACACATTACCTTGAGTTTTATTGTTGTGGAGCTCTTCCTTTGGTGAAATTCGTTAGCAAATTCGGGGTTTATTGAATAACCCCTCCTGGTAACACACTCATTCCTACGTCACTCCCCCAACCACAAATCCACTCGTAGTTCACTCCAGCCACAAACATTCATCAGTCTCTGACACACATGCTACACAGCCCCCCATGTCCATCACATTCAGTCACTTTCATTCCTTTGAAAAAAGTGGCCCCACATTTTACCTTGCACCTGGCCCCGCAAACACTAGAGCCGACCCTGACCCAAATGCAGCAAAGTTGATTGGACGGGGCTTCTCTGTACAGATGGACAATGATCCAAAACACACTGCAAAAGCAACCCTGGAGCTTTTGAAGAAATAAAAGTGGAATATATGGCAATGGCCAAGTCAATCACCTGATCTCAACCCAATTGAGCAGCATTTCACTTGGTGAAGGCAAAAAGACCCACAAAGAACTGATGAAGACAGCTGTAGTTGGAGCCTGGCAGAGCATCAGAAACAAGGAAACCTAAGGGGTTATTCAGAGAGGTTCGAAATATCGCTGTACGTTCGGTGCCCTTTTGTTCCGCGCAGTTCGGGGCGATTCTAGTTTGCCGACCCTGCGGTGTATTCAGTATGCACCGCAGGGTCCCTGTAGTGCAGGGAAAACTTACCGCAAACCCGTCGATCGCTCACATGAACACTCAGCGAAAACCACGCTGGAAAAATCCGAGGAGCCGCTGATCACAGCGCAGAGCAGCTGCCGGAAAAAGCTGACAGGCAGACGAGCGGGGTGGGGAAAAAAACCTGGTACGCTTAAAAGGTTCAAAATTTAAATGCTGTTTGCAAAAACCTACAAAAACGAAAATGCCTGGAATTAACATATAAGATCCAATGAATGATAATAAAACTGTCTCTTACAGGAAAAAGAAAAAGCAATTTAAAACCAAAAACGGGAACAAAATCCCCAAAAATGCCTAAAAGATCCTAAAATAATCAATAAATAGACTTTTTACAGCAGAATAAAATAATCAACGGTTTTAGATATTGTATTAAAACGGGAATATTTTTTACATTGTAGCTTATAGGATTCGCCTGAATAAACCTGACGAATTAAACCACAGAACAGCAGGGCATTTTGGCAACTTTTCACTGCTGTTCAGTGTTCTCTGAATAGATGAACCATTGCTTCTCTATGGGGGATTTCACTGCCCTCGAACAGGCACCGTACGTGCAGGCAATTCGCTAATATTTGGCGAACTGCCTGCTCTCTGAATAGACGAATGGCCCCGACATGTCACTGTATGCTGAATTTCAGTGTCCGGTTACATTTCGGGGCCAGATCGGCTCTTTCTGAATAACCCTGCAAGTCTTTGGTAATGTCCATGGGTTCCAGACTTCAGGCAGTCATTGCCAGTAAAGGATTCTCAACAAAATATTAAAAATTAACATTTTATTTATGATTATATTCATTTGTCCAATTACATTAGAGCCCCTGTAAATGGGGGGGGGGGGGCTGTGTTTAAAAATGGTTGCAGTTCCTAAATTGTATATATTTATTTAATGGAGGGGGTATGAATTGCTGCATTTTGAATGTATGTATGTCCTGTAAGTGCTCGGTAATTATTTGAAGCTCTTTTGATATTTACACATTCCTTCTAATAAATTGACAGTGTTACAGTTTAGAGTCTCTTGCGTTCCATCTCATTCCCTGGATTTTCAGTGTTATGGGCAGAAAATGGAGGAAAAGCGATCCCCTGCTTTACGTGAATGAAATATTGATTGAGCAAAAATAAAAATCCATTCATAAGCAGGCTTGTATGCGCCTAGGGTATTTCAAGAGCCTTTGTGAATGATTTCTGGCACGTTGCAGGATGTCCAGAGGGTCACCTGGGGTTATGAATAGCATTTGTTATCCATATTAATGTGCATATGTTCTTCTTGTTGAGAGGCTATTAAAGTGCTCACGTTGTAACCATCTCACGGGTGGTAGGAATACTTCTGAGCATTTTACTTTGTATATTCTGCATCTAGATATTTCTGTTAACTATAAGGATAATCTATAAAGATAGTGTTTTAAGAATTTTGTCTTCATGTGTTTGTATCAGCAAATTCTATCTCGCAACTGTGTGTGCGTGTGTTTTTTGTGCGTCTCTACCTGTCGTTCCAGCCTGATCTCCTGATCTAGTTAATCGCCAAATACAGCTGATGACCACCACCTCTCCACATCTTCCTTTTCCAATAAATCTGGCCTTCAAGATTTCTCTGGAGCTATGTAATATATTTTTGTGAAGTGTTTTTTTTTTTTTGCATAACCCCTTTTGTCTGTAGGTTTTGTCTTGTCTCACTTCCTTTGACGAATCGTGAAAAACCCATTATTTCTTTGAGACGCGTCTCACCACTGTCTGCTACTTTCTTATTTCACCTCCCACCCTGACTTCCTTACAGGACATCACTAGTCATTTGTTAGTTACATAAAACATACATCAGTCTAACTGCCCTCGTCATTTACAATGCAGTTTTCTTTAGCATTTGCATTTTGCATAATTATACCCCATTCGTTCTAAGTTGTAATATTGCCTTGGCACAGTGCTCGACTTGGTGGGCTTACAGTCGGATAGTGTGGAGTATTTACTCCTTGGTATGTATCTGAATACTTCCTTTCACCTCAGTTATGCCTTTGCCCAATTCATCTTGCCCCATTTGTGCTTCTGTCCCCCATTCGTATCTATAATGTTAACCCTGTTGTGCATGATTCTATCCCCTCAACATCATTCTACCTCTCCAATCTACATTGCCTTCCCTCTTGCCCCTATCACAGTATCAGGGTTATTCAAAGAGAATCGAAAAGTCACCGCACGTTCGGTGACTTTTCTTTCTCTTCAATTCGGCGCGATTTGGCGATCCCATTTTGGCGAACCTGCTGTGTATTCAGCAAGCACCACAGGGCCGTCGTAGTGCAGGGAAAAGCCGCCGAAAACCTGCCTAACACACACTCACTGCAAAACCCAGGCGACTACACACCAAAACCCGCAATAACATCTGGATTAACCCCGCCGAAGACGCCGGAGAAAGCCGAGGAGGAGCCAATCGCAGAGCAGCCGCTGGAAAAACCTAACACCGCACACGAATGGAGTGAGAAAATTAAAAACCGTACGCTTGAATGTTTGAAAAGTGAAACGCTGTTTGCAAACAAACTACTGAGCGAAAATGTCTGAAATTTACATATGTGGTCCAGGGAATGATAATAAAAAGGGCTGTTACAGAAAAAAGAAAAAACTTTTCAATTTTCTTTTTTTAAAAAAAAAAAAAATCCCGAAAAATGCATAAAAGATCCTAAAAATTCTATAAATAAAGAGACTTTTTACTGCAGAATATTATAATAAACAGTTTATTAGATATTGAATTAAAACGGGAGTATTTTTAACATTGAAGCCTATGGGATTCGCCTGAATAAACCTGTCGAATGAAGCAACCGAATGGCAGGGCATTTCGGCAACTTTTCACTGCTGGTTTTCGTTCTCTGAATAGACGAAGCAGTGCTTCTCTATGGGGATTTCACTGCCCTCGAACAGGCACCGTATGTTCAGGCAATTCGCCAACATTTGGTAAATTGCCTGCTCGCTGGATAGCCGAATGGCCAAGAAAGGTAACCGAACGCTGATTTTCAGAGTTCGGTTACCTTTCGGCAGCCATTCGGATCTCTTTGAATAACCCTGTATGTGTCCCTGACCTACTTGTCTGGCCAGGCATACCGGTGATCCAGTGTCTAGTCAAGTCTCACTTAAGCTTCTGTTTGTTGGCTGGCTTTGTGCTACTAAAGAAGTGAGAGCAGAATATTGCATCATATTTCTGCTTTTTTTATATAGCCATAAGGAAATCGCTAACTATTTATGCTTAATATTGAGTTTTGCGGCATAATTTGTGATCTGCAGCTCCGTAAACCCCAATGTCAACTTCACCAATATTAGGTGGTCTCTCCTTCCCTCTTGTTCATATTTTCCTGATTTGTTTGTGCAACAATAGTGACAGCTTGCATGGTCCATCTACAAACTACTAGCATGTCCTAGATGACGGTGGTCCATTGTCTTCGTGCTACAGATTTCAACATTATTTGTGAGCGTGAGCATGGCAACAGACATCTCTGCTGGTTAGAATTAATTTAAATCAGGGTATATTCAAGTATAGGCCAACGAGGCCTTTGTCTAGGGCAGGGGGCGCACCCCCTCCTCCAATGTCGTTTTAAATGCAAGAATCAACAGATTGAGCAGAATCTGTTGCCTAAAAATACATGAAAGTGTAGCAGAATCTATTTGTTGGGGGTTAGGTTGAACCCTAAATCGAGCACAAATGGTAGCCGTAACCACGGCATCACTTTTCCACCTTGCTGATGTCAGCATAATGATACTAGTAAGATGCCGTGTAATAAAATAAAACAGTGGAATTTGCATTTTTTTAATTTGCTTCAAATACAGACCCCCCCCCCCAGTGTTCAAATGCTAAGGAACATTTTTAAATGGTGACTTTTCTACACCTCTATCTTAACAAGTGGTGACTTTTCAGCAAGATACAAGAGAGAACATAAACCCACGAGACTGTGGAGGAACTACCAGGGTCGCAGCGGTCGCACTTGCAACCGGGCCCTGGCATTCCACCACTGCAGGGGGGGCCCAGGCACAGGCAGTAACAGATGAGGCTGATTGCTCTTTAATTATGCGGCCGTGGCGGCAAATTTTCGGCGCCGCCGGCTACACTATTTTGTATCAGAGCGTCGGGCTGACATATTGGGAGCAGTGCCAGTGGCTGACCGCGCCCACACACATGCGGCCAGCCGGGACAGGAGTGTCTGTGGAAGAGGCAAGAGTGGGATTATGGCGCTTGTGGGCGGATCCTTCCCCAGCTCATCTCTCGCCGGACCAGCAGCCGCTAATGTATGTGGTGTGTGTGTGCGAATGTGTTTATGACATGGAGGCACTGCTGGCTCCGACGCAGACACTTAAATAGTAATTCTATTTCTTTCGGGCCTGCATGGTCCAGGCTTGTATTCATGTAAGAAAAGATTTTGGATCGGGCCCGGCCTTCGAGCAAGCCGTCTGGTCTTCTGGAAGGCCTCGGCTCAGGCTTATCAGGCAGAGACTAACATTCAGGGTTATCCAAAGAGATTCGAAAAGTCACCGCACGTTCGGTGACTTTTCGTTCTCTTCAATTCGGTTCCTTTTGCCGATTGCATTTCGGTGACCCTGCGGTGTATTCAGCAAACACCACAGGGTCCCCGAATTGCAGGGAAAAGCTGCCGCAAACCCGACGAAAACTAACCGAATGCACGCTGAAAACAAGCAAAAACATCTGGATTAACCTTTGAAAAAGACGAACAGGAGCCGAACATGAGCCGAATCACACAGAGCCGAAGCAGCTGTGACGTAGAGGAGGCAGTGAATAAATTAGAAAAACCATTTGTATGAATCTGGGAAAAAGAAACGCTGATTGCAAAGAAACTACTGAGCGAAAATGTCTGAAATTTTCACAGGAGGTCCAGGGAATGATAATAAAGAGGGCTGTTACAAAAAAAATAAGTAAACTGAAAAAAAAAAAAAAAAATCGGACTTTTAATAAAAAAAAAAAAAATCTGAAAAATGCTTAAAGTATCCTAAAAAATCTATAAATAAAGAGACACTTTGCTGCAGAATTTTATACTGAACGGTTTATTAGATATTGAATTAAAACGGGAATATTTTTAACATTGAAGCCTATGGGATTCTCCTGAATAAATTTGCCGAATTAAACCACCGAATGGCAGGGCATTTCGGGAACCTTTCACTGCTGGTTTGGGTTCTCTGAATAGCCGAAGCAGTGCTTCTCTATGGGGATTTCACTGCCCTCGAACAGGGACCGAACAGGCACCGTATGTGCAGGCAATTCGCCAGTATTTGGCGAATTGCCTGCTCTCTGGATAGCCGAATGGCCAGGAAAGGTAACCGAACGCTGATTTTCAGCGTTCGGTTACCTTTCTCAAGCAATTCGGATCTCTTTGGATAACCCTGATTGTCTCCAACTAGCCTCTGTAAAGCTATACAAGTGTGTGGGCTGGTGGGGAGTGTCTGATCTCTCAGGCCATCAAGGATCCTCTGTGCTTGTGCAATCTTATCAGAGCGAGTCAACTGATCTGCCCTTCGGTTCTGACCCTTCTCTTAAAGAAAACAGCCCTTGTCCCCTCTGCAGGCCACATTCAGGATCTCTGTTTGGTCCAACCTATTGAATGTGCACTAAGAAGAGCACTGCGCTTGGCAATACATTAAAATACACATCATGCCAGTCAGGCATAACCGAGAGGATGCAGGAAGGAGGTCTTACATTACAGTAAAAAATAATATTAAGGGACATTGCAGTCATCTCTGAACTTTACCCAAATCAATTCAGTGTGATAAAACATGCATTCTCATAATTAATGTACCGTAAGTTGAAATAATAAATGACATACTATTTTTTTTATTTATTTTTTTATTTTGCAGAATACACTTTTTTAAATATGGATCTTGTTTTTGGGGTGGGGCTTCATGGATTCTTGCAATGGGGCCCAAAGGTTTCTAGTTACTCCTCTTCCATGAGTGTATTTAGTTTAAGGGGGCTTAAGGTCAAAGAGGATTTTACATTTAGGGATGTTTCTACCATTGACGAGCCAAATTGCAATCTTCGCGCAAACGTTTGCGCCGGCGCAAAAAAGACCATTAATGCGAGGGGTAAAACCCATTGCGCCGAATGCCGTATTGCATTGTCAGCGCAACAAACGCGCGTAATCGTCTACCGCGGGTGAACCTGCGCAAACGCTACGTGCTTACTGTACGTTGCCCGTCCTATACTTAACATTGTGAACGCAAATGCCTTTGTGCCCTGGTACGCGGATGGTATTACAATCTATGCGCAGGAATAAACACATGGCCGTTACGCGCATTATTTTAGCAATTCCTAAAAGCTGGTGTTAATGGAAAATCTGGACGTCCTGGCCGAAACCAAATACACCAGCCCAAAAAAAAAAATGCAGTAAAGTATAGTTACACATTCTACTCATACCAAACCTATAAATTTGAGAAGTTGTGTGTGCATTTATTATTGCTGCAGCATATATGCTCAGATTGACTTTGACAGGCGCAAAAATTTAACGTGAGATCATTGTGGTTCTTAATTCTGATTGGCTGAATCGTGTGAAAAAACAGTGCGGACACTGATTTCTGCATCCAACGGTACTGCGCGAGCATTTGTCCGCATCCGGTTTACGCGCGTTATTGATCGACGAATGGAAAAACGCACGAGGATTGTAATTCCAGCGGTGATTTATGCGCATAAACGTTTAAGGCAGTATTACGAAGCTGGCGCTAACTTAACCAGAGCTGTTGTAAACTGAAAACCTCCATAGGCTATAATGGCTCTGGGAAGTTTACAACAGCTCTGGTTAAGTTAGCACCAACTATGTAATATGGCCCTTAACGTTTGGCTCACAAATTCACGCGTTGCGCGAGCGTTTTAACGCGAAGAGTGTAATTTGGCCCGACATGTTTTACATCCCATTGCCTTTGGGTATGTCTCCACTACTTTGTTCACAACTGATACCATGCTGGCAATCACATGGATGCGTTACACAGATGATTATTCCACCTATCTGTTTAACATATCCGTGTGTGTGTGTGTGTGTGTTATTTGTATAAATCTTTCAGGCCTGAGCCGTGATAAAAATGCTTCACAAGGTAGCAGGTTTCTTAGATTACAGTGTGACTCACTCTTGTTTCTTTTGCAATATATTTTTGTATGAGTGTTATTATTAAAGCTGTTCATAAGGGCACATTTCTAGAACACAGCTGGTTACTTCTTAGGTAAAATGATGGAAATAATGTTACTCTTTCACTAAAAAGGCTGTTGTGCGTTTATCTCCTTGTTCTGGTTTGTTCTTTTTACTCTCTTGGAATAAGATATAACGTACGCGTGTCATTGTAAAACCAGCCTTATCTCTCAGCAGGAAAACTGAGTGTCGCTTTCGGTCTCCCACAGGTTCTCCCGCATTACCCACTAACATGGCGTATTTCGGAAGTTCTCAAGACGAAGATGATGTTGAGGATGAAGATTTAGCATTAGAGGACTCAAAAACACTCACCACTAACACTTCATCCTCATGCCATTCGACACCTCGGAAGGGAAAAACGCACAAGCATGTTACCAACGGACATGGTAAGTTCTCATGACAAGAGTTATATCTTCCAGTGTCTTCATTCAATGTGTTGTAATTTATGAAGTCCAGGAGATGTTTGGTCATGGAGGCCTAAATAATTATATAGAGGTAACCATAAGACTTCCTGATCTGCTTCTGACCCTCACAGTTTGTGTTGTCCTGCACGGAACACTGACATGTCTTTTGTTGTTTTTATTAATCTTTATTGTTGGTTGGGACCTATAGCAAGCAGAGTCATATCATATCATGGTCTTTATTTTGCATGTTTTGCTTTCCATTCTATTTTCGTTCCAGGTTACTTCATACTTTGTGGCTGGTTTCTGGCCAACAGAAGCCTGAGTGCAGATGATAGTGTATGTGGTTTAACGGTCACCAGTTTCTCTTGTTATTTCAGCAAGTGGAAATAGACGTGGCTTGTTGAATTACTTCTGATTCTAGTCTGGCCTCGACTACGCAGTATCGCGAAAAGAAGGCAACCAGATAACTGTTAATTCACAAATTGTAAAGAATATATATATAATATTATATATATAATTACAAGTATAGCAGTATGTAGTGATGCCTTTTTTATTGGACTAATGTTACATTTAAAAGACAAGCTTTTGAGAGTAAACCTCTCTTCTTCTTCAGGTCTGGACGCTATACTAAACCGTATCCTAAAATTGAACTTTAAGGGGCACACGGGTGGGAGGGTTAGATGTCGTAAATAGTGAGCGTTAGATTGAACATAGCATTTGACTCACTATTTATGACATCTAACCCCCTGCCCGTTTGCCCCTTAAAGGGACACTCTAGGCAACATGACCACCTAAGCTATTTTAGGTGGTCATGATGCCCGGAGTATCCTGCCCTCTGTCCACCCTCCCTCCGCTCAGCGGTTCAGCAGAAAATGCTGAAAACAGCTGAGAGAGGCGGAGGAGTTTACTCCGCCCTCCCAGCTGTCAGTCAGCAGAGCGGGAATCATATTTCCCGCTTCTGCCGACTTTTGCCGAGTAGGAGACGTCTTCGCGCTTTCAGCGTGATGACGTCTCCAACTCACCGCAGAAGCTGGCGGCTCCCTCTGAGGGTTAGTGTTGCGCGCATCCTCTTGCGCGCAACACTAATCCTCAGAGGGAGCCGGGAGGAAGCCTGCCGATTGGCTGGCTTACGTGAGAGGCGCGCATGCGCGCTTCTCACGTAAACCAGAAGGCAAGTCGGATGGAAGGAGGACGGGAGCGGAAGAGGAGGGAGGTGAGTATGGAAAAAAAAAAAAAACACCGCTGGAAACCAGATGATTTTAGGGTAAGTATTACAGTTACAAAAACATAAACAAAAAAAAACTATTTATTAAGGGAATAGGGAAAGGTTAGGATTAAAAAAAGGGGGTAATTTTTTTAGTAGAGTGTCCCTTTAATGTTCATTTCTAGGATACTGATTAGTATAGCATCTAGATGGCTTTTTTTTAGAAAAGGTCAGGTTTATGCAACAGGTCAAACCTGACATTTGCTTAACCACTTGGCTGCTAAGGACGCGCTCAGCGCATCCAGCCAAGTGGTTACTCCAGTGCTATGGACGCACTGAGCCCATCCTAGCACAGGAGGCAGCGATCGGCCAGTATTTCGACCGATCGCTGCAGACCCCCGGTGCAGCCTCCGGGAATCCTGCGGGCAGGAATAGAGTCATCGTGATGATGTCTATTCCAGGCACCCCCCCCCCCCACCAGTGCAAATGCAACAAGTCCCCATTTCTATTTTTTTTTAACAAGTGCACCCCATAGAAACGAGAACCGCAAAGGCTCGTATGATAAAATGTGAAAAACACTTTCCACGCTATAGATGATTGAAAATTCTAATTTTATTGCATTTTTTGTTACAATATTCAGGCAGGACATGACAATTACATGCCGAGTCTGCTGGAAAGAACGATGTATAATTTGTCTGGGTCATATAATAAAATGTGACTTCAAATGGCGTTTAAACGAGCAAAACCGGTAAAAATTAGCTCAGCACACAGAGGTGAAATGGCTCAGCAGTGAAAGGGTTAAAAAAATAATAATAATAAAAAAAAGCCATCTAGTATAGTGAGAGGGTTCTGTGTTAAAACAGACCCAGGATACAAAAAATGAGAAATTGCAGATGTCATTTGCATGTCTTACCCAGAGTTATGTGCTGCATATGGGGAATGTAGCACCTGAGCTCAGTGAAGCAGTACTCTGAATTGCTGGGATGTGTAAATGACTTCTGCAATAATAAACGTTATTATTTGCTGTGTAGGCTTTTGCCCTCCACCACGACTTAAATGAGTGTGTGTATGTATGTGTATATGTATATATATATATATATATATCGCACACCCTAATATAACAGGCTGCGCACACCAGTGCTATATACACACACACACACACGCAGCCCTGTTACTGTCTTTTTTTGTCTGTTACATCACTGCTTTTTCACAAATTTCTTTTATGGAGTCAACTTTGTTACTCTCATTATATATACAGCAATGTTTCTTATTTTAACCTGAATTACAGTTGTGTTCAAAATTATTCAACCCCCACTGAAATTGAGTGTTTTGGCCAGTTTGACATTGATTTTGATCATTCAGTCATCTTGCTTACAATTAAATCAAAGAGGCACGTGTAGGTCAGACAAATAGAACATAACATTTATAATGAAATAACCACAAATGTCTTTTCTGTGCTCACATCATTATCAGTTTTATTCAACCCCCAAGTGACATTCAATCTTAGTACTTAGTACAACATCCTTTTACAGTTATAACAGCTTTTAAACGTGAAGCATAGCTTGACACAAGTGTCTTTCCAGCGATTTACGGGTATCTTCGCCCATTCGTCATGGGCAAAAGCCTCCAGTTCAGTCACATTCTTAGGCTTGCGCACTGCAACTGCTTTCTTTAAGTCCCACCAGAGGTTCTCAATCGGATTTAAGTCAGGTGACTGCGATGGCCACTCCAAAATGTTCCAGCCTTTAATCTGCAACCATGCTCTCGTGGACTTGGAGGTATGCTTGGGATCATTGTCCTGTTGAAAGGTCCAACGTCTCCCAAGCCTCAGGTTTGTGACGGACTGCATCACATTGTCATCCAATATCTCCTGGTACTGAAGAGAATTCATGGTACCTTGCACACGCTGAAGCTTCCCTGTACCTGCAGAAGCAAAACAGCCCCAAAGCATGATTGACCCCCCGCCATGCTTCACAGTAGGCAAGGTGTTCTTTTCTTCATAGGCCTTGTTCTTCCTCCTCCAAACATAGCGTTGATCCATGGGCCCAAACAGTTCTAATTTTGTTTCATCAGTCCACAGAACACTATCCCAAAACTTCTGTGGTTTGTCCACATGACTTTGGCATACTGCAGTCGACTCTTCTTATTCTTTGGAGACAGCAAGGGGGTGCGCCTGGGAGTTCTGGCATGGAGGCCTTCATTACGCAGTGTGCGCCATATTGTCTGAGCTGAAACTTCAGTACCCACATCTGACAAATCTTTTCTCAGTTCCTCAGCAGTCACACGGGGACTTTTCTCCACTCTACGCTTCAGGTAGCGCACAGCAGTCGAAGTCAGCATCTTCTTTCTGCCACGACCAGGTAGCGTTTCAACAGTGCCCTTTGCCTTGAATTTGCGAATGATGCTTCCTATGGCCTCTCTTGGTATGTTTAACATCTTTGCAATCTTCTTATAGCCATTGCCCTTCCTGTGAAGAGTAATCACCTCTTCTCTTGTCTTCCTGGACCATTCTCTTGACTTCACCATGTTTTTAACCACACCAGTAAATGTCTAGAAGGAGCTGAGTATCACAGTCATTTTAAAGCTGCCTAATTGGTGCTTATTATGCTTTATTGCTGCTCCGTGACATCCACAGGTGTTTTCAATACCTGATTGAAAACACTTGAATGAACCTCCGTTCTTCAGAGTGGTAGTCTTTAAGGGGTTGAATAATTGTGTCAATGAAGAATTCACAAAAGAAACATTTACTACTGTATTACAAAACCAATTGATGTTATTTTAGTTGCATATGGTTCTTTAAAAAGTCCTTGTAGGATTTCATTCAGAATACAATTACAAATGTACACTAAATTCCCTAAAACCCTTTACAGCATTGGGGGTTGAATAATTTTGAACACAACTGTATGTTCAGTCTGACCCCCTCCAAAGATCTTTCACCACTGGAACAAAGTCTTTCTATGCTGACAAGTTCAAAAAGGCTAAGACTGCACAGCGTATATCTTAGCGGTAGGTCCATTCAGGTCACAAACTGATCTATCATTTAAAAGGATGCATGGTATTTCTAAAAAGTCTGCAAGTTGGCAGTCTGAAATATCGATACTGGCTGTGCTCATTTACATGTTTAGAGTGTTGTCCTAGGAGGATTATGGCATTCCAGGCCTTGCAGATCTGCTCTATTTAAAGTGTTTAATTTCTAAATAAATAAAAAATGCACCTTGAATAAGTTGGTAAAGTATAACAGCTTGTGTATGGAAAACGCTTAAGCTCTGGAAAGGCCTGTCCTATGATGACACATATCACACATGCAGGGTTTCTATTTATTTGCCGCTATATTTGATCACACATACTATGTGTTTATGTATAAATGTACACCCACATGTGTAGAAAGCCAGCAAGCTTATCATTTAAGATTTAATAGCTTGGACCACATAACACTGCAGGCGTTAGGTTCCTGACAGGCCCGTGTGTTGCTCATCTGACCCCACATTGCATATCACATATCACAGTGCGCTGTCAGTACTCACTGCCTGAAATTATAGAACCACTGCTGTGTCTGTTAGGATTCTTCCCATGTCAGTGCCACTAGGTTCCCACCCAATACCCACAACACAGGGAGAATTGTATACATGAATAGGTTAATAGACCCATATCTCTTGTCAATTTATCTATCAGGATTCACAGCAACATCCAAACCTGACTTTCCTCCACCACGGAATTAAGTTAACAATCCCTACACCATTTAAAGCGACTATGGTAATCTGACTATTTGTAGCCTTTGCGAGGTCAGATTAGTGTCAAACAGCTGACCGTGTATGTTAGCATCACAATAAATCAGTGTTTTTATACATGACTAAAACATTGGCACGCTAGATAAACAGTGAGAGAAGTCCACATGACAGGCGAAACAGACTGTACAGCTTGCTATTTCTAGCGCTGTGTGCAAACGCTATCCGTCTTCGTTGTAGAGTAGACAATCAATCCTAGTTGATCCCTTCTATGTTAATTCTGTAAATACGAAGGTGACAAGGTAGCTGCAATGAGCTAACTTGTCCAATTATCATCAAATAAAAGGCTAATACCGATACCAGCTATTATCAGTAATTTGCTGAAGATCGGCACCGATCATCTGTCTATCCCTAATTCAGACGTGCACATCTCAATCTGTGGAGAGCAATTTTCACCCTCTGCCAGTCTGTAGCTTTGTTGTCCCCAATGTCTGTTGCTTGACCTCCTTCTTACGAACTACATTTTTTTTGTGAAAATTTTATGGAGGGAAGGAACTTTGTGCTCACTGTATCTGGTTTGCCAGCAGTGAAGCCATAATTGAATCCGTTGGATCCTCATGCAACCTTTCTTATCATTTTTTTTTTGAGCTGGTCAATATCAAAACTATATATAATATATATATATATTAGTTTTGATAATGACCAGCTCAAAAAAAAAAGGATATTTATCTTTTTTTTTTAAATACCCATTTCTATGAAGGTACTACTAGCACTATTTTTGCAATCCAGCTGGTCCTCTTGCAAGACACTAGTGCTGACCAGAGTAGTGTTTTTCTTTTTTTAAATCCTTTTCCTCATTAAACAAGATTTGTTCCGTTTATTCACCTAATCAGTACCTCTTTAAGTAGAATGAGGTATGCTTGTGTTGGAATTCAACAGACGCTGGAATGGAATGTCTGACATACATACAGAAATGCTGATTTAAGAAAAAATTCTAGTGGTATTTTAATTTTCTTTCCCCCAGAGCTGCGTGTGTGTATGTATTCATGTTATAGCAAAAAATGATTTGATCCCCTGCTGACACTGACAAATGATCAGTCTATAATTTTAATGCTAGGTTTATTTTAACCGTAAGAGGCAGAATAACAACAAAAAAAATCCAGGAAGGTGCATTTCAAAAAAGTTATAAATTGATTTGCATTTTAATGAGTGAAATATGTATTTGATCCCCAATCAATCAGCAAGATTTCTGGCTCCCAGGCGTCTTTTATACAGGGAATGAGCTGAAATTAGGAGCACTTTAAGAGTGTAAAGAAAGAGACGTTTTTTTACACTTTTCAATCATTTAGACCGCTGTATCTCAGGAGCCCTAGAAGGAGATATGAGGTATCATTGGAAAGGCCAGATTATGTCCTTTCCAGTTATCTCAAATATAACCAGGTTAGATTTATTTAAAAATAAAATATCAAAATGGTTTTCTTGTTTGTTTTTCTCTCTAACGCAGCACTACTATTCAATTTACAATTATAAAGTGAACAGTGGTACTGCGCTAACTCACCTTCTAATTTCCCACACTGTTAGCAAGTGAGGGAGCTGATGATGCAACGTATTGTTTAATCGACAACCTAGGCCGTGGCACTGCAGTGAGGAGAGACAAGGGGGACTTTGGATCCTGGTCTCTGAATTGTATGCTGCACAATGTTAAGTGAGGAGTCATTGAAAAGGACAGAGTCTGGTCTTTACAATGATACTACACATGACCATGTAATGTGTAAAAATAAAGAATTAAAAAAAGTAAATGCTAAAATTCTGTTTTACGGCAGAGGCAGTATATGCTTTTACATCTAAAACAAACAATGCCTCTGCACTAGCTCAACTAAGGCAACAGATTCTGCCCCTTCTTTTGAAGAAGAAACTGGTTTTCAGTTTTTTAAAATGTTTTTTATTTTTTTTTAGTTGGCCCCTAAATGAAAATTTAATAGGTCATTTTGGTATGTTTCTTTTTTTTATACATTCCTTGAAAGACTCAATGAGTTCTATTCCAACCCTGGTGTGAACTTTACCAGTGCTGTTGTAAACTCCATAGTCTATCATGTCTGTGGTAAGTTTACAACAGCTGTGCTTAATGTTACACCAGGGAAGGAATAGAGCCCGAAGACTTTCAACAATTGGTGTGTTTGTAAATCACAGATTAATTTAACATATCGCGTCATGTCCTTGCAAAGTGGAGTTTTAGGCTGGTCGTCACTGGATCTGTAATCGGACAATGCCGCTGGCTGATCATGGTTGTCCACTGGAAGCGTCTGTGGATGACCCAGGCCACCGAATGGGGGGGGGGGAAATATGTGGGGAGAAAAAACCCCTGTCCAGCACAGACGAAGGTGAAAATGGAAAAAAAAAAAAAACAACCTTGCCGAAGGCTGCAGGGGGGGGGGGATAAACCCCATGTCCCTGGTGCTGAAATACCTTTCAGCACCACGGACAGAAACGCTGAATGCAGCAGGCATAAAGAAAAAAAAACAACAAGACTCGTTCGGCAAGACAAAAAAAAGCCTAGTCTGGGAACCCAAAATTTTGCCTTTAAAAATCTAGAAAAATACCAAAAAAATTCTAAATGCAAATATTACATAAGCCAAAAAAATACAATTTGCACTTAATGTTATTAATCACACTGACGCATTTTACATTCTCGCACAAATATGTCAAGAAAAACCTGGCTTTTTGGATTTGACAAATTTGCGCACAATTATTAACTAGATAAGTAACATTATACTACTTGCAAATGACACAGATTGCGGTTCTGAAGCTACCTGCAGGTACCTACCACATGACCTCAGTGAACCCTTGTTGAATGAATGTCAAGGAATGTATTTCACAGCTTTCTGGTAGACTGGTTTCTAGAAGGAGTTACAATCTCAGCTTCAAAGCATTCTTTAAATATTTAAATCGTTTTGTGAACTGGACTTACAGGTACATGGCCATTGCGTCTTTCACTTATTCAGGTATCTGAAGATGTTATGGTGCCTAGAGCAGTGATTTTCTACCTGTTTCATCTTGCAGTACAGACAAGGTTCTAAAACTGCCAAGGCCCACCAGCAATTAGGATTATGTTTATTATTATCTTCAGAAATGTATCACCCCAAGTGCCACTGCTCCATTACACCCTCATTTTGCCACTTCTCTATTATGCGTCCACCCCAATGTTCCATTGTGCAGCATACTCCTACGGCATACCGGAGGAGCATTTGTGGCATAAGAACCTGTCAAACCATGAGGCCAGGTAGCCACCGGCTCCTATATTTTGTACACATGGCGCCTAAAATGGTTCATACTGTATAATTCTTCATATAAAACTGTGGATCCTAAAATCCTGTAACTAGCTAAGGTTGTAATAAGGGCTGAAACAACTAATCGTTTAATCGATGACAAGAATAGTTCTCCACAGTACGACCCCTCCCCTCCCCAGACATGGGCCCTGTAACCCAGGAGCCCTGCTGCTGGTGACCTGCCTGCTGTGTGCTGCCCTGCTGGGCTCTGAACACACCGCCATGAGCAAGGAGGACAAGGCACAGCTCAGGTAATGGCTCCAGCTGCTGGGGGGATCAGGGGAAATGGAGTACTCAGAAAAAAATCAGTCATCCAAACCTGGGCACTGGAGGCCCAGTTGAGCTGGGGGCTCGTCTAGGCCTTCAGGCTCGGCTGGCCTCCGGGCTCAGGCGAGCCCCTGGCTCGGCCAGGCCTCCATGCCCAGGTTTGGATGACTGCGTTTCGGTATGGTCCGAAATTATCATTATGGCGCATCACTAGTTGTTGGTAGTGTTCCTTTAAACACAATAAAGTTCATGTTTTTGTTGCTTCACATAATAACCCAGGCCTTTGTTTGGAACGTTGTATGTAGCATCACCATTCTATATATAATGTATGCTTTGGCTGACCAATTCGTTTTTTCTCTGGCTTCCTATTCTTTTCTGCTACTGTTATGTTTGCTAAGCATTTTCTGTATGAATTCCACATTATTGTGCCCTCTCTTTTTTCTGCTTTATTTAATGTACGGTCCATCCCTTTAACTCACAAATCATTTTGTTGAATATTTGCATTTGCCAGCATGTAGAAGGAGGTGATGTGTTATGATGACTGTAGACGACATGGTGAAAGCAGATCTTTCACAAGTAAAACCAATCACACGTTTAGTACATTTAAAAACCTACATCAAATAATATACCTAGAGGCACAGGGCATTTTATTTTTCTGTGAAAGTCGATTTAACTTCTGCTCTCACACTCATCCTTCAATTTATACAGTATCTGCATCATCACACACTTGGCTCTGAGCTCCATTACATGGGGAATAAGAAATAAAAAGTAATATTTGGCACTTGCTGTGTGACCGTGCATCGGGGTGGGAGGGATGAGTTGGGTTCTCATTTATTGCTTCACAGAAAGATGTCAGAGTAAGGAAATATCAGCCTGTATCTAAAATTACTTCTGCCAACAGCACATCTGAACAAATGACCCATGATCTAACCCAAAGTGTTTCTCATTGTCTAAATATAGCCATTCCTTAATGTTGTAAAAAAATAAATGTGGTTGATACGCTGCATTTTTTTCTTTTTGATGCGTTTTCCAAGCTATTTGGATGCCTGACCTTAAATGTAGACCTCAGGACCTCACACTAGGCTAGTTTGTTTGGCGATCTGATCTCCTGCCAGAAAACCTGTGACTTATTAGTTTATATAATGCGCTAATGTATTCTGCGGTGCCGAGTGGGGTTTGGGGTGTTTATCCTATTAACATGTGCCGACTTGTAGAACTATCCCATCTCTGCTGTTATTGCAGTGTGGGTATCAAATTGCTGTGGCTATTAAAGGTTTAAGGTTAATCCAGTTATAAATGACACTGTCCTATTTCAGTGGAGTATGCCATTATCACTTAAAAGCCTTGTTAGTGTGTGATTTTACTCATTGCATCGGCACAATGTTAACCCATTTGCTGGACTTAAAACAAATGCTGTTGTGGTATTCACACCAAAAAATTTCAGTTCAAATAGGGCATATTTTTTATTTAGTTTTTTTAATAGAATTAACTTTTTAGGGGAGTCTGCAGTGTGTCGTAAGAAAGTCCAAATGCAGACAAGTATGGATCATGGTGGCAAATTCTCAGAAGATGAAAATGCTAATCTTCAACAATTAGTGCTGCGCTACCCAAAAAAACCTACTGTGCATAAACAACGAAGGAAAAGACCAGAACCCCATATGGTATGGTATGGTATGGTACAGTATGTTATGGTATGACCTTGCTGTGAAAGGACCAAACCGTTGGGAGCAAGCTTCTTTGGTGCAGTATCAAAGTTTGATTGCACTGATTGGCCAGCTACATTCTTTTCCTCAGAAACCAGGATTTAACCTCCCTGGCGGTCTATTTCTTCAGCAAATTCTGTGCTGAAAACGGTCTAATTTTCTTTTTTTTTGTTTGCCCCCCTAGCGGCATCCCGAGTGTGGCTCGGGGTTAAATTCCTATGTTGGAAGCGGTATCCCCGAGCAACACTTGGGATGCAGCTGGATACATTACCTCTCCCTGCGCTCCCTCGATGTCCCCAGCTGCCTCCTCTCGCGACCGGCGATCTCATTACTTCCTGGTTTCCTCCTCGCGAGAAGGAATCCAGGAAGTAAAACGCTGCGATCGCCGGAGGAGACTGCAGAGATCATCGAGGGAGCATACGGAGAGGTAATGTATACAACTCGAGTGTGTCTCGGGGTTACCGCTCTCAGCGGTGAAATTTAACCCCGAGACACACTCGGGATCACCGCCAGGGAGGTTAAGAAACTGGGTTCTGTCTGAAGACCTATTAACCTCTTAGGCCGGGGTCAGACGAGCCTACGGACGAGCCTACAGTACGGGCGCCTGTACTAACATGCCTCCTGGCGTCCGTCGCAATGTTGTGACGCTTAGATGGGGCCAGCCACACGCTGTAGCGTGCGCATGAATTGCTTGCGCTACAGTGGATGTGCTGCGGACGTTCTGAAAGCCTCCCCGTCGAAACCCTACTATGCATGTTCGACAGGGCTGCAAAGCACGATGCTCCGTAGGAGGATCGAGCCTTGCAGCGCTGAGCGCACTAACTGCGCTCAGCGAGGTGGCCAGACTGGCAGCAGAGTGGAAGGAACGTCCACTCTCATGGACTTTCCTTCCGCTCTTAAAAACGCTAATCTGACCCCAGCCTTAAGGACCAAGGGTCTTTAAAGTCAATGCATTTATGACGGAACAGTTCCATCATTGGTCCTTAAGGGGTTAATGCTGACAAACCACCTACAAGAGAAGCTAAGGCCATCATCCATTGATGGAAAGCCTACCTAGAGTAATGGGAAATATACAAAACACAAACCAAAGACCCAAACAGAACTAGACATTTCTAACAGTGAACTTCAGGAAATACTGTAGAACAGCAGCACATCTAGCTGTCTAAATATCAAAGATACATCTTTATTTTAAAGGGTTTTTACTCCTTGAACTTCACAGTTTGTAATAATTTGAATTTAATTGTCCTGTAAGGTTGTATAAATCGGTAATCCCACCAAATATAGAGAAATGATCTGAGAGCCCTTGGTGGGGTGAGGGGGCACAGGGGATGTTGAGCTGCAGTGCCATTGTAGGAGATTCAGAGGACCTTTTGGACATTTGAACCCCTTTATCTCCTGTTCTGTATACCCTACATGGTTAATTGAGGTGTCTTTGGAAAGGCCAGAATCTAGTCTTTCCACCGATACCAAAATTGAGCATGTTAATTGTGCAAGGAAAAAAATCTATACAAGAGAAACAATTGGCCAAATTTTGTTTGTTGCAATTGCAAGCATTTATAAAGCGCCAACAAGTTCCGCAGTGCTGAGACAGAATAACAAATATGCATACACATTACAAAAAGAACAGTAGGAGAAAGGACCCTGCTCGAGAGCTTTAAAATCGCATATTTCCTTAGAGAAATGCAGTACCAGGTTCTCCATTTCTGAGTTTTTTTTAAATCCTTTTTATTAAAGGGTACCCTGTCAAGTAACATATAGGAAAATAAATTTACATAGAGAAAATGAATGAAACCTGAATAAAATTTACAATTTTGAGTTTTTGTAATATTGAATTCTAGCATGATATATACACATTGTAATGGTATGTTTTGAATCTGCTGAAAGAAAAAAAAATATATACAATTCCTCGTTGCAATGCGACAGTGTAGGGTTTTGCCAAATAACGCATTGTGTCTGTAACCGAAGCTCCCTCCTTGTGCCCTCACCCTCCATGGTACATGTTAAACCCGTGCTCACACTATATATGGCCTTGGTACCTACTGGGAAACGTGTGGATGCTGGCCTCCTGCCAAGGGACTGCAGGCCACTATGGCAAAGCCAATGCTAACGGACAGTGGGTATAGAAGGGTTAATGTTAAATCTATAGGAATCTGAAAACTGATTTTGTTTTAGGAGTTTGTGTAAGTAATCTAATGTAGGCCTATTGTTCTTGCTGTCTGTCCCTGTCTTTGTCCTTAGATTGATTTAATGTTGAGTTGGGCTGATACTGTGCAAATCCTGTCTGAATACTAATCAGATTTCTGTATCTCCTTAATTGATTCACATCCTCCTAATATAGACAATGTACGCTATTGGTTTTGTCATTTTACCACCACCCCCTATTTCCCATTTAAACTGGTCTTCATCTCAAATAAGATATCATTATTCTTCCCTGCAGCAAATTGTGTTTGGGGGAGAGATATCAGGAGTTATACAGCACTCCCTCGAGTTTTGGCTGAATGTTGTGCAGAAGGAAAGCTGCTGCAGATCTGCTTTACCTGTGAGAAGGGACGGGTGCTGTAACAGACAGACAGCACAAGAAAGAGTGTGAGGGAGCTTGAGTCAGTGTATATAAACCATGAAAGAGCACAAGTGAGTGTGGGAGTGTGCGGGTGACTGTGTGAGTGAGTCTTGCTTTCACAGTTGCAGAAATGCTAATATTCAGTTCCTCAGTTTCCTCAGTCTGAGGTCTTGAGCGTGCACAGCTTGTGCTAGTTCATGTGAAGCTTTGATGGGTGGAGTAGAGGCGGGGAATTTTCAGGAAGTGGGAGCTGAAGAAACCCCCTTAGCTGAGGGGCGTGGCCAGGGAAGATGAAATGACAGATTTTAAAGCAAGAAAATAAAAAATTTTTACACCTTTGATTTATTCTAGTTTGTCAATTTGAAAGAAAAAAAAAATCCATACATGCATGCCCCTTTTACAGTTGTGTTCAAAATTATTCAACCCCCAATGCTGTAAAGGGTTTTAGGGAATTTAGTGTACATTTGTAATTGTATTCAGAATGAAATCCTACAAGGACTTTTTAAAGAACCATATGCAACTAAAATGACATCAATTGGTTTTGTAATACAGTAGTAAATGTTTCTTTTGTGAATTCTTCATTGACACAATTATTCAACCCCTTAAAGACTACCACTCTGAAGAAAAGAGGTTCATTCAAGTGTTTTCAATCAGGTATTGAAAACACCTGTGGATGTCACGGAGCAGCAATAAAGCATAATAAGCACCAATTAGGCAGCTTTAAAATGACTGTGATACTCAGCTCCTTCTAGACATTTACTGGTGTGGTTACAAACATGGTGAAGTCAAGAGAATGGTCCAGGAAGACCAGAGAAGAGGTGATTACTCTTCACAGGAAGGGCAATGGCTATAAGAAGATTGCAAAGATGTTAAACATACTAAGAGAGACCATAGGAAGCATCATTCGCAAATTCAAGGCAAAGGGCACTGTTGAAACGCTACCTGGTCGTGGCAGAAAGAAGATGCTGACTTCGACTGCTGTGCGCTACCTGAAGCGTAGAGTGGAGAAAAGTCCCCGTGTGACTGCTGAGGAACTGAGAAAAGCTTTGTCAGATGTGGGTACTGAAGTTTCAGCTCAGACAATACGGCGCACACTGCGTATTGAAGGCCTCCATGCCAGAACTCCCAGGCGCACCCCCTTGCTGTCTCCAAAGAATAAGAAGAGTCGACTGCAGTATGCCAAAAGTCATGTGGACAAACCACAGAAGTTTTGGGATAGTGTTCTGTGGCCTGATGAAACAAAATTAGAACTCTTTGGGCCCATGGATCAACGCTATGTTTGGAGGAGGAAGAACAAACAAGGCCTATGAAGAAAAGAACACCTTGCCTACTGTGAAGCATGGCGGGGGGTCAATCATGCTTTGGGGCTGTTTTGCTTCTGCAGGTACAGGGAAGCTTCAGCGTGTGCAAGGTACCATGAATTCTCTTCAGTACCAGGAGATATTGGATGACAATGTGATGCAGTCCGTCACAAACCTGAGGCTTGGGAGACGTTGGACCTTTCAACAGGACAATGATCCCAAGCATACCTCCAAGTCCACTAGAGCATGGTTGCAGATTAAAGGCTGGAACATTTTGGAGTGGCCATCGCAGTCACCTGACTTAAATCCGATTGAGAACCTCTGGTGGGACTTAAAGAAAGCAGTTGCAGTGCGCAAGCCTAAGAATGTGACTGAACTGGAGGCTTTTGCCCATGACGAATGGGTGAAGATACCCGTAGATCGCTGCAAGACACTTGTGTCAAGCTATGCTTCACGTTTAAAAGCTGTTATAACTGTAAAAGGATGTTGTACTAAGTACTAAGATTGAATGTCACTTGGGGGTTAAATAAAACTGATAATGATGTGAGCACAGAAAATACATTTGTGGTTATTTCATTATAAATGTTATATTCAATTTGTCTGACCTACACGTGCCTCTTTGATTTAATTATAAGCAAGATGAATGAATGATCAAAATCCATTTCAAACTGGCCAAAACACTCAATTTCAGTGGGGGTTGAATAATTTTGAACACAACTGTATAACTGTAAATTTGCTGTCCCCTCAAAATAACTCAACACACAGCCGTTAATGTCTAAACCGCTGGCAACAAAGGTACACCCTACCTGTGGTGAAAATGTCCAAATTGGACCCAAATGTTAACATTTTGTGTAGCCACCATTTTCTTCCAGCACTGCCAGAGCCGGATTAACAATGGGGCTGATGGAACAACAGCTCCAGGCCCATGACCCAGAATAGGCCCAGAGAAAGGACAACTATGTCTGCATTGGTGGGCATTTGGACCCCTGTATCTCACGCATCACTGGAAAGGCCAGAGCATGACCTTTCCAATGATACCAAACATTACCAGATTTTATGTAACAATAAAAATAATATATTTCTTTAGTTTTTCCTTTTTTGTTTTTTTTATCATATTGTGCTTTATTGCAAAATCAGTAGATCATACATGGAAAATAGTAACAGTGCATAAAGGTTTTGCAAAGTAAAATCACTAGGGTTGCACCGATACTAGTATCGGTATCGGGGCCGATACTGGGTACTGCAGGAGTACTTGGTACTCGTGCAGTACCCGCGGATATTTTTTCCCATACCGGAAGCCGGCATCCGAGGGGCTGCGGCGGCTGTCCGAATGCTCTATCGGCATTCGGACAGCCGCCCCTGGAGCTGCTCACCGCAATAGTTACCTTCCTGGGCGCCGCCGGGAATGTGTCCATGCGTGCGCTCGTTGGAAGGACCCCAGCCGCGACCACGTGGGACCATATGATCGCGGCTGGGGGCCTTCCAACGAGCGCGTGTGCAGAAACTTTCCCGGCATCGCCCAGGAAGGTAAGTATGAACACAGTGAGCAGCTGCAGGGCCTGTCCGAATGCTGATGGAGCATTCGGACAGGCCCTGCAGCTGCTCTCCGCGATGATACTTACCTTCCTGAGCGACGCCGGGAAAGTTTCCCCACGTTCGCTCGTTGGAAGGCCCCCAGCCGCGATCACATGGTCCCACCTGGTCGCGGCTGGGGTCCTTCCAACGAGCGCACGCGCGGAGACATTCCCGGCGTCGCTCAGGAAGGTAAGTATCGTCGCGGGGGGGGAATCCATGAGCTGGGGGGCATACCCATGTGTGAGCTGTGGGGGCATATCCATGAGCTGGGGGGCATACCCATGTGTGAGCTGTGGGGGCATATCCATGAGCTGGGGGGCATATCCATGAGCTGTGAGGTCATACCCATGTGTGAGCTGTGGGGGCATATCCATGAGCTGGGGGGCATACCCATGTGTGAGCTGTGGGGGCATATCCATGAGCTGGGGGCATATCCATGAGCTGGGGGGCATACCCATGTGTGAGCTGTGGGGGCATATCCATGAGCTGGGGGGCATACCCATGTGTGAGCTGTGGGGGCATATTCATGAGCTGGGGGGGCATACCCATGTGTGAGCTGGGGGGTCCTACCCATGTGTGAGCTGGGGGGCATACCCATGTGTGAGCTGGGGGGCATACCCATGTGTGAGCTGTGGGGGCATACCCATGAGCTGGGGGCAATACCCATGTGTGAGCTGTGGGGGCATATCCATAAGCTGGGGGGCAATATCCATGAGTGAGCTGGGAGGCATATCCATGTGTGAGCTGGGGCAAATCCATGAGCTGGGGCATATCCATGAGCTGGGGGCATATCCATGTGTGAGCTGGGGCAAATCCATGTGTGAGCTGGGGCAAATCCATGTGTGAGCTGGGGCATATCCATGTGTGAGCTGGGGCAAATCCATGTGTGAGCTGGGGCAAATCCATGTTTGAGCTGGGGCAAATCCATGTGTGAGCTGGGGCAAATCCAGGTGTGAGCTGGGGCATATCCATGTGTGAGCTGGGGCAAATCCATGAGCTGGGGCAGTGTGAATATATATATATATATCGGGGGGGATATACATGTGAGCTGGGGGCATTTTTATATGGTCTGTTCTTATTGGAAAGCGTCACATGACATTAAAGAAAAGTATCGGTACTCGTACTCGGTCTTAAAAAAGTGGTATCGGTGCATCCCTAAAAATCACAGAAATAACAGTGAACATAGCATGGCGAGTGCCTGAGAGAAATTGCAGTGGGGTAAGCACTATGAGCAATCTTTTGCATAAGAGTGTTCGGGGCTACTTAGGTTATGAGAGTGTTTCGACCGAGTGGGATGAGGGGGGGGGGGAGTTCAGAGAATTTGGGCAAAGACCCGCTAAGGTCCGGAAACGTCCCTCTGTATACGGGGTAGGCATGTGGTCATCCAGTAGTACCAGGATTGGTAGTATTCTGCAGTCTTACCCTGGAACAGGGCGACCCTTTCTTCTGCCGATCTGATGTTTTCTACTTCGTGCAACCATACAGTTAGTGGGGGAGCATTGGGTTTACGCCAGAACCGTGGTATAACCAGGCGTGCAGCGTGTAAAAGTCTAACGGCGATCGATTTCTGGAAAACTTCAGGCGGATCGTCTGAGTGATTAAGTAGGCAGTATTCTGGGGTGAACGGGGAGGGGGTTCTGCGACGTCACAGAGACATTTGCGCCAAAAGTCAGAAATAATGGGGCAATCCCACCATATATGAAGTGGAGAGGCACCGAGGGCATCACATCTCCAGCACCTACCAGCCCCCCGACCTACGTAGTGGACTAGGACTTGGGGCGTCTTATGCCATCTCGTCAGCACCTTATAATTAGCCTCCTGAACCCTGACTGCGGTGGAGCTGGAGTGTGCTAGTAGGCAGATTGCTCTCCACTGGTGGTCTTCAAATGTGTGGTTCAGTTCCCGTTCCCAGCTAGTGCGTGAGGAGCTAGTCAGAGGAGTTAGTGCCTGTAGCATATGATACATCAAGGAAAGGCAGTGTGACGGGTATCTGCCTCTCTCTATCAATGCCTCAAAATGTGTGGGTGGTCTAATATATTCTGGAAGTGGGGCATGAGATCGCAGTGTTTGTATGAGTCTATGGTGGTGAAATCAGGTTAGAAAGGAACCCGCGTGTGGCATGGGCAACTGGTTCACAGGGAGTGGGTCCTGTCTCGGTCAGAAAATGCTTGGGTCGGGGAGGGATAGGTTGGCCTTCGGGAGTCGTCGAGGACAGGGTTCTAGAAAAGGTTGGGAGCCATTGCAGTGGCATGAGTGGTGAGGGAAAAGGAGCAATGCCCTCTCCGCGTGTCAAGGTACGCCAGGCTCGTATGGTAGCGTGTGTCAAAGGGTGCAGGTCCATTAGGGATTTTTGGACGGAGATCGGAAGCCATGGGAGGCAGGGCAGGGGGCACCGCGCTGTCGCCTGTTCCAGAGCAACCCACGGCCTGGTTACTGAGCCAGTGGTCCACTCTACAATGCTCTGCAAGTGCGAGGCTATATAGTAGTGCCAGAAGTGCGGAAGCGCAGCTCCTCCCAATTGTTTGGGAGCTGTTAACAAGGCCATGCTGATTCTCAGTTTTTTAGAATTCCATACATAAGTTGAGATCATGGTGCGGAGCTTCGCAAAAAAAAAGAGTGTGGTAGCAGGATAGGGAGCGTTTGGAATAGGTACAGGACTCGGGGCAGGATGTTCATTTTCACTGCATTAATACGTCCGAACCACGAGCTATGCGCATATGACCATTGTTGCAAATCTTTTGACAGGGTTGCAAGCAGGAGCTTATAGTTCGTCTGGTATAAATCCCTGCATGTCGCCGTTAGAGTGATCCCCAGATACTGGAGACCAGCTTTGCACCATTGGAAGGGAAACAATCCCCTCATGCGTATCTGCTGGTCTTCAGGGACATTTAGTGACAAAATTTCCGATTTATCCATATTGATGCAGAGATTACTAATGGTGCCATATTCTGTGAATAGGTTAATTAAATGCGGTAGCGTCTCGGCCGGTCGGCGGATGAAAAACAGCATGTCGTCAGCGTATGCCGCCACACGATGTTCCACTCCCGCCACATGACTCCGTGTAACTGGGTTGCGAGCGGATCGCCTGCAAGAAGGGTTCTAGGGTAAGGGCAAATAGGAGGGGGTAAAGGGGGCAGCCCTGCCTCGTGCCGTAGTTGATGCGGAAGGGGGTCGAAAGAGCCCCGTTCACATTAAGTCGGGCAGAGGGGTTGGTGTACAGTGCTTCTATCCAAGCCATCATATTGCGGCCCAGACCTATATGTCTCAAAGTGCCAAAAAGAAATTGCCAGCTGACGCGGTCAAAAGCTTTGTCCGCGTTGGTGGATAGTAGAAGCATGGGGTCCCCTCTGCGTCTGGAAGCAATATGAATTAGGTTAATGGCTCACACATGTTTGCCCTGCCCTCCCTCCCCGGGATAAATCCCGATTGGTCATCGCGGATAAGTTGCAGCATGTGAGGATTAAGACGATTGGCAAGGATTTTTGCAAATAATTTTACGTCCTGATTTAACAGTGAGATGGGCCTGTAATTGCCACAGAGTTCTGGGTCCTAGGCTGGTTTAGGGATAAGGGTTACAGTTGCCATCAGGGTCTGAGCAGTTAGGGGGTCTCTTTTCACAGTGGAGTTAAAGGCCACAAGCCACTGGGGGTCCAATACGTCCCTCAAGGATTTGTAATATATTCGGGGGAGACTGTCGGGGCCGGGGGCTCTTCCCGTCGGGGTCTGTTGAATGGCCTCAGATAGTTCCTTCTCCGTGATCGGTTGGTCTAGCAGTCGTCTGGTCTCAGGGGAAAGGGTTTTGTCGAGGTGGGTTTTTAAGTATGCATCTATTTTGGGTTGTATCTGCAGGGCAGGTGAGGTGGGTATATTGTAAGCGTCTGTAAAGTGTCGAAGTAGTAGATCCATCAAATCTCGTGGGTGTGTAAGCAGTGCGTCAGTTGGCGTGCGTAGTTTAGGGATGTACCTGGCGCGATTACGTTTGCGAAGGGTGTGGGCCAAAAGCTTACCGCATTTGTTCCCCTGATCATAGAAGAGCTGTTTAGTTAGTTTCATGGCATTTAGGGCGCTAACATTAAGCAGGGAGTGCAATTCTGCCTTGTATCCCAGAAGTTCTGTATAGGTCTGATCGGAGAGTGTAATCTTATGTGTAGATTCAAGGTCATGTATGAGGGTGTTCAGTTCGGTCACGCGACTAGTCCGTTCCCACTTAAGGCGCGCAACGTGTGTAATCAGGTAGTCCCTCGCAACTGTCTTGTGTGCCTCCCACACCACCGGGGGGACGACGTCAGGAGTAGTGTTCTCCACGAAGTAGTGTCAAAGCGAGTCTTGTAGGCCCTCCAATATCTGAGGGTCATTCAGTAGAGTCTCGTTTAGGCGCCAGTGTGCGGATTTAGGTCGGTAGAGGGAGGTGGCTAAGGTCATAATGACCGGGCAGTGATCAGCCCAGGCCGTGGTGCCGATGGTAATTGATTGCATAAGATGTGCAAAATTAAAGGTCAGGAACAGGTAATCAATACGAGCGTAACGATCATGAATGTTGCTGTAGAAGGTGTAGTCCTTAACAGTCGGGTGCATTGCTCGCCAGCAGTCTTACAGTTTATGATCGTGCAGTTGAAGTCGGGCCTGTCGGTGCACTGAGGATGCCACACTGGATGTGCCTCGGGAGGTGTCTATGCAGGGGTCGAGAGCTAGGTTAATGTCCCCACCCATAAAGAGTATTCCTTCTGTGAATGACATGATGGCTTGTAATCTATGACTGAGTGCCCGATGTTGACCCTCGTTAGGGAGATAGACAGATGCGAAGGTGTAAGTTTGGGAGCCTATGGACCCCTTAACTAATGTGTATCTGCCCCCTTCGTCGTATTGGGCTTCCATAAGCGTAAAGGGGACATGTCTGGAGATCAATATGGCGGTGCCTCGTACTTTTCCCTCCCTGCAATTCCCAAAGTAAACCGTGGGGAAGTGTCGATTACGAAAGCTTGGGGCTTTGTCGTGTGCAAAATGCGTTTCCTGTATTCGGGCCACCGAGATGCGTAGTTTAAGAAATTCCCGAAGGGCAATATGTCTTTTCGTGGGGATGTTTAAGCCCCCTGCATTTAATGTCAGCACCCGAAGGGTGTCTGGGGTGAACGCCATCAGCCTGTGGTCGTGTAAAGGTAATGCGTAGAATAGAAATCACTAACCAGTGAAACAAAATCAATAACAATCAGATAAGTAATGAAATGGAGACAATTCAACAGAGCTAACGCAACTCGCGTGGTATACAAACCCGTGGCACCAAACGTGGTGTCGGGAGAGACCAGTCGAACCACCTAAATAATGGTAGGTTGCAGCTCGGTGGGGTACGTGGTGTGAGCGCCTCACCAACTCAGGCGCGTTCTGTCAAGGGGGTAGCGTGGTAAAGAATTCCCGCTACCTCCATAGGTGGAAAACAGTTCTTCCGTTGGAGGATGCCCCACAGATGCTCAATTGAGTTTAGGTCTGGAGACATGCTTGGCCAGTCCATCACCTTTACCCTCAGCTTCTTTAGCAAGGCAGTGGTCATCTTGGAGGTGTGTTTGTTGTCATTATCATGTTGGAATAGTGCCCTGCGGCCCAGTCTCCGAAGGGAGGGTGATCACGCTCTGCTTCAGTATGTCACCGTGCATGTTGCAATTCATTGATCCCTCAATGAACTGTAGCTCCCCAGTGCTGGCAGCACTCATGCAGCCCCAGACCATGACACTCCCACCACATGCTTGACTGTAGGCAAGACATACTTGTCTTTGTACTCCTCTCCTGGTTGCCGCCACACTCGCATGACACCATCTGAACCAAATACGTTTATCTTGGTCTTATCAGACCATAGGACATGGTTCCAGCAATCCATGTCTTTAGTCTGCTTGTCTTCAGCAAACTGTTTGCAGGCTTTCTTGTACATCATCTTTAGAAGAGGCTTCCTTCTGGGACTACAGCCGTGTGGACCAATTTCATGCAGTGTGCGGCATATGGTCTATGCACTGACAGGTTCCCCCCCACTTTCCACCCCTTAAACCTCTGCAGCAATGCTGGGAGCACTCATACGTTTATTTCCCAAAGACAACCTCTGGATATGACGCTGAGCACTTGCACTCAACTTCTTTGGTCGACCATGGTGAGGCCTGTTCTGAGTGGAACCTGTCCTGTTAAACTGCTGTATGGTCTTGGCCACCATGCTGCAGCTCAGTTTCAGGGCATTGACCATCTTCTTCTAGCCAAGGCCATCTTTATGTAGAGCAACAATTATTTCTTTCAGATCCTCCGAGTTCTTTGCTATGAGGTGCCATGTTGAACTTCCAGTGACCCAATATAAGAAAATGACACCAAATTTAACACACCTGCTCCCCATTCACACCTGAGACCTTGTAAAACTAACTAGTCACATGACACCGGGGAGGGAAATGGCTAATTGAGGCCAATTTGGACCTTTTCGCTTAGGGGTGTACTCACTTTTGTTGCCAGCGTTTAGACATTACTGGCTGTGTGGTGAGTTATTTTGAGGGGTTGGCAAATGTAAACTGTTATACAAGCTGTACACTCACTACTTTACATTGTAGCAAAGTGTAATTTCTTCAGTGTTGTCACATGAAAAGATATAATAAAATGTTTACAAAATTATGAGGGGTGTACTCCCTTCTGTGATATACTGTATAGTAATGTATGTGTCTTTGTATGTATTTATGAGACTGTGTTCGGGTGTTGGTGTACAGCGGTGTTTGAGTTTGTACTTGGGTGCCTATCTCCCAAATGTCCCTATTTTCAATGGATCGTCCCAATATACGGCCCAAATTCCCTTGTCCTTTTTTCTAATATCCCTTTTAGGAGCTCCTCCATATATTCGGTGTGTGCTGTTCCTGAACAGGCCTGCAAAACAAGGAAACTCCCATCAATGTGTCTCTAAACTTTAATAAATGTGGAAAGAAAATGCTTTGTGCAAATAAGATGCATTGCTTTTGTTCTAAATTAGTTTTATTGAAATAATTGGCTTGACAGTTTGTGATGGCAAATAAAAAGACTGGGAAATAACCTAGTTTCTATTTTTTAGTTATGCTGCCAGACTGGGCATTACTTCCTGCATGCTCCTGAGGACGCCAGTGTTTAAGGCAAAACGCGTCGAGTGATGGAGTGATTACTCCCATGCAGATTATGTTTTTGATTTCAATATTTGTTTAGTCTCTGTGGCTTGGTGTTAATCTTGGGGTGGGTTGGCTCTAATCTGGTAGCGCTCCCAGCATTGATTTTGGGCCTCAACCTTTCCTCTACTTAATGCAATTTCATTTGCCACTCATCCTAATGGGAACTCTCTCTATAGCAGGCTTCTCTCTGCCTTATTCTGCGGACCCACGAAGGCCCGTTTCTTTACTTTGATAGGAGTTGACAGAATTTAGGTTGTTTGTCTGTTTGTATCCCATATGAGAGACTTATGTAGGTGCACCTAGTACCCTATGTGGCATTTATTACGCTGATTGGAGCCACAGAGACTTTCTATCTATTCTTTGGTTTGTCATTATGTTGTTCTGTTTCTTAGTTTCCAATAAAAGTTTAATTTTCTTTACTATCTCCGTCAATCAATATCCTTTGTTCTATCCTAGTTTCTAAGCCTGCCTACAGTGACTTTCCTAACTGATGCATGTATAGACTAGTATGATTTTGTATCAGTTATATGGCTATGTTTGGGTATGAACAGGTTCTTGGCCTGTGGCGTGTTTTTGCTGGTGGTACTTGATACTACAGGCTACAGAACATGGCTGTGTGGTGTCTGTCTAGTGTCACCCAAGCAGCAGAACGACAGAACCTGTGTGGCAATGTACTAGAGAGACTTCAATTTTTATGCGACTCTACCTGTCACTGTTACTGCAAACTGAACACCAGCTCTTAGCCAAAATAAGTAGAGTGCCCCTCTAAAAACCTGTCTGTATCCACCCCTGTCTGAGAGATCCCCAAGATCTCCAACAGGAGTTATCACTAGTGGGTTGTATTCTGTGGAGAATATCAGGGGACATGTACTATGTAGAAAGAACCTTAAATGGGAATAACATTCTCTAGTCTGCAACCTGTGTTAGAGGAAAATATGGATTTGGTAGATGTCCTCCCCTAAAGATCCTTTCCAAATCAGAGTGGAAAAGAGGGATACAGGTGATGGCTGATAGAAGGGCGTCCTCCAGAAGAATGACCCAGTTTATTTTGACAGGGAGCGTCAGAGTAAGCGGGCTCGGGATCTGATGGGTCTGAGTAGAGTTGAGGTCATCTGTCATCATGGTACAGAAGATGTAGCAAGGCACTCACAACCCTCAAAATGTAAATCCATATACTGCTCTAATAGTAGGTTGGATGCTCTCATGGAATCCCAGAAGGCCAGTTTCAATATCTAAAAGGGAAACAAAAATGTTATCCAGGCACTGAACTCGCAGCTTTATACCAAGATGGCCCAAATGTTGCCATCTCTTTCACTCTAATCATGTCACTGGATTAAAAACTGCGAGTGCAGTGCTTGGATTCTTTTCCTTATTTCAACATGTTGCCAGGTTAATGATACGAGTGCCAAACACCTAGCTGACTGGGCTATAGGAATCCCCAACTTTTTTAGAAGTGTATTTACAACAAATGCAGATTCAGGATAGCATGGCTGTTAAACTATAATATTATTTTGGCATTCCTGCTCCACCTCGTGCCTTGGGTCTGAACAATCCCAGGTAGCCAAGTGCTCTTAGAATTTCACCTCTCTTAAATATTTGGATTACACTACATAAATCCGAAAATGTGTTGCCAAAGCAAGACCCAGCCAACATTCACAGAGAGATCCCAATAGATTTTGGAAAGCTCTGCCAAGTGTTTCCAAGGTCCACAAAAGTTTAGTCCTGGCTTGAAGGCAATGATGAATGTACAATCTGTCAACCATGAAGTGATTCAGAAAGTCTTGTGTCCAGGCGGAAAAATAAGGTACTGTGTAATTGCGTTCCACAAGCCATTGTATGGAATTCAGTTCTATATTGGATGCGCTTCAGAATGTGATCTTCTTAGGAGTCATACCTCACGTAGTGTTTTATTGGAGTGTGGATTTCCTTTTTTCTTTTTATGTTATGAGATTTATAATGAACCTTTAGGCTGCCGCCAGACGAGCGCACTATGTGCGCCGGTACTGACATGCCTTCCGGCATCCGTCGCAGCATTGAGACACTGCAACGGGGCCAGCCACACCCTGTTGCGTGCACACAAATGACGTGCGCAACAGCAGCTGTGCTGCGTCCGTGCAGCAGCCCTCTCCGTCAAAGTGCTAGGACACGCATTGACTGAGCTCCTCCATAGGAGGATCGAGCCTTGCCGCGCTGAGCGCACTATGTGCACTCTCACGGATGTTCCTTCCGTTCTTCAAATACGCTCGTCTGACGCCAGCCTTAGTCCTGTATTATTTTCTGAGACCTTTACTGGCCATTCGGCTATTCAGAGAGCAGGCAGTTCGCCTAATGTTGGTGAATTGCCTGCACATATGGTGCCTGTTCGGTGCCTGTTCGAGGGCAGTGAAATCCCCATAGAGAAGCAATGCTTCGTCTATTCAGAGAACACAAAACAGCAGGGAAAAGTTGCCGAAATGCCCCGCTATTGGGTGGTTTCATTCGGCATTATTATTCCGACGATTCCATTAGGCTTCAATGTTAAAAATATTCCCGTTTTAACTCCATATCTAATAAACAATTTAATATTATATTCTACAGTAAAAAGTCTCTTTTTTTTTTTTAGGATCTGTTAGGCATTTTTTGGGATTTTTTTTTTTTTTATCGTCTTCTCTTTTTACTGTACCAGCCCTTTTTATTATCATTCATATGTAAATTCCAGGCATTTTCGTGCAGTAGTTTATTTGCAAACAGCGTTTCAAATTTCAAGCTTTCAAGCATACCAGTTTTTTTTCCACCTCATTTGTCTGTGTGTCGGATTTTTTTCTGGCGGCTGTGATCGGCGGCTAGTCGGGTTTCTCTGGCGTATTCGGCAGGGTTAATCCAGCTGGTTCTGCAGGTTTCGGTGAGTGTTCGGCGGGTTTCGGTGAGTGTTGATCTGGCTTGCGGCGGGTTTTCCCTGCAGTACGGCGGCCCTGTGGTGCATACTGAATACACCACAGGGTTGGCGAACTAGAATCGCGCCAAATTGCAGGGAATGAAAAGTCACCAAATGTGCAGTGACTTTTCTATTCTCTTTGAATAACCCTGTTAGTTTTCAGGCTCTTTATTCAATCCGAATAGAAGCCTCAATATATTGTAGGTAGTGACTAGAATAATAAAAAGGTCTGTTACAGGAAAAAAAGAAAAATAAATAGACTTTTTACTGCAGATTAAAATAATAAACTATTTTAGATATTGGATTAAAACTGGAATATTTTTAACATTGAAGTTTATGGGATTTGCCTGAATAAACCTGTCAAATGAAACCACCGAACAGCAGGGCACTTCGGCAACTTTTCACTGCTGTTCGATGTTCTCTGAATAGATTAACCATTGCTTCTCTCTGGGGGATTTCAATGCCTTTGAACAGGCACCGTATTTGCTGGCAGTTCGCCAAAATTTGGCTAGCTGCCTGAATAGCCGAATGTCACCATATGGGGAAATTCCCTGTTCGGTGCCAGATCGGCTGTCTCTGAATAACCCCTATAATATTTGATAAAATTGGCGAATTGTTAAATGGAGTATAGGAATAAGCAAAGGTGACACTTTTTTTCTTGAAATGGGACATCTGCAGAATATTAATGTAGCACCGTACCACAGACGCATGTATTTTGTATACACTATGACAGTTGCACACTGGTTTGCTGCGAATGATCCTCAGGTGTGCTGCAGGAGGCTGCGTGCAATGGCAGTACAGATCATGTTGGTAATGGGCAGTGAAAACAATGTGTGTGTGTAGTGTAGCAATAGCATAAAGGGGAGGTGTGCGATTACATACAATTTTAAACAGTAGCCTCTGGACAAACCTTAACTCATGAAATAATTACACTTGCTGCCACCACAACCAAGAATGGTTACCCTTAACCCTTTCGCTGCTGAGGCTTTTCCCGCCTCTGTGCTGAGGTCATTTTTACCGGTTTTGCTCATCATGTTTAAACGTGTTTTTAAGGCTTATTTTAGTATATGACCCAGACATATTATATATCGTTCTTTCCGTCAGACTCGGCAGATTCAGAATATGTCATTATTATATGTATACGTCATGACCTGTCTGTATATTATAACAAAAAATGCAATAAAATATGAATTTTCAATAATTTACAACGTGTAAAGTGTTTTTTTTTTCACATTTTAACATGCGAGCAATTGCGGTTATATTTTGTATGGGGTGCGATTGTTAAAAAAATAATTATTTTTAATTTTTATTTTTTTTTTACAAACTTTTTTTATACTCATGTTTGGTATCGTTGGAACGGCCATGCTCTGGCCAATCCAACAATACCAAACATTAACCCCTAACTGCCACGGATCGGGAGATAGAGGGTTCATTGGAACCCCCTATCTCCACCATTGGTGGCAGTTAGGGGTTAACTCCAGGACTGGCGTCATCGTGCTATGCACGATGACGCCAGTCCTCAGGGGGCATTCCCGGAAGCTTGGCCGACATCCAAGATGTCGGCCAGCTCCGGGAAAGGATCACGAACCGGCGCTTTTCAGCGCCGATTCGTGATCCGGCCCCCATGGGGTTAATGCCAGGTACCATTTGGAAGGGCAGGCTGTGGTCTTCCAAACGGTGCCTGGGTTAACCCCTGCAACGCCGCCGATCGGGAGGGAGAGAGGTCCCCCCCTCCCTTTCAGGTACCTCCTCCGCACATGCGGGGGGGGGGACGCCTGAATTAGGTGTCATCGCACCCCCGCGATGACACCTAATTACTCCAGCGGCGGTTACGGATGCTGGGCTGACATCGAGGATGTCAGCCCGCACCTGGGGGGCCAGTGATCGGCCGGAACCCGGCTGAACGCTGACCCAAAAGAGAGGACGCGCTCAGCGCGTCCACCGCATGGAACGTGACATGCGGTTAGACGCGCTGAGCGCGTCCTTAGCAGCGAAGGGGTTAAGGCTCGTGTCAGACGAGCGCACCTAGTGCGGCCGTGCGCCCGCAGTTACCGGCGGCCAACGCAGCCGCGTGATGCAGCGCCGGGCGCCGGTCACATGCTTGTGCGCGCGCACGAGCTGCGCACGCAGCAAGCGTCCGTCTAGGGAATGAATCCGTTGATGCGCTAGAAAGCGCGTCAATGAAGCTGCAAAGCGCGATCCTCCATAGGAGGATCGCGATTTGCACAGCTGAGGGCAGTCAGCGGCAGCGGAGAGTGGAAGGAACGTCCGCTCTCACAGACGTTCCTTCCGCTCTGCAGTGTGCTCGTCTGACACGAGCCTAAATGCACACTCTAGCAACCTTGGAAAAACTAAATTGTATCTGACCACTTTCACAGGTCTTGTTGTGGCCTTCATATGATCTCAACCCTTACAGGTCTAGTCAGTGGCGTAGCGTGGGGGGGGCTGGGGGGGCCGTGGCCCCGGGCGCAGTTTTGTTAGGGGCGCATTTGCGCCCCTAAAACTGGCCCGGGGGTTGAGGGGACGCAGATGCCGGGCAGCGCGGGAGCGCCTGCCCGGTCTTTAACAGTCCGTCCTGTTAGGTGATGCGGCTGCGCGGCGTGCGCAGCCGGTCACGTGGTCCGGCTAATCAGGTGGTACGGAGTCTCTGTACCACCTGATTGGCCGGACCACGTGACCGGCTGCGCGGCATCACCTAACAGGACGGACTGTTAAAGACCGGGCAGGCGCTCCCGCGCTGCCCGGCATCTGGGTCCCGGTCCCCTCAACCCCCGCCGGAGCTGGGGCCTGGGGCAATATCCAGGTAAGGGCTGGGGGCAAATCCATGAGCTGGGGGCAAATCCATGAGATGGGGGCAAATCCATGAGTGAGCTGGGGGCAAATCCATGAGATGGGGGCAAATCCATGAGTGAGCTGGGGGCAAATCCATGAGCTGGGGGCAAATCTATGAGCTGGGGCAAATCCATGAGCTGGGGCAAATCCATGAGATGGGGGCAAATCCATGAGTGAGCTGGGGGGCAAATCCATGAGTGAGCTGGGGGGCAAATCCATGAGCTGGGGGCAAATCTATGAGTGAGCTGGGGGGCAAATCCATGAGCTGGGGGCAAATCTATGAGCTGGGGCAAATCCATGAGCTGGGGCAAATCCATGAGATGGGGGCAAATCCATGAGTGAGATGGGGGCAAATCCATGAGTGAGCTGGGGGGCAAATCCATGAGATGGGGGCAAATCCATGAGTGAGCTGGGGGGCAAATCCATGAGCTGGGGGCAAATCTATGAGCTGGGGCAAATCCATGAGCTGGGGCAAATCCATGAGATGGGGGCAAATCCATGAGTGAGCTGGGGGCAAATCCATGAGTGAGCTGGGGGCAAATCCATGTGAGAGCTGAGGCAAATCCATGTGAGAGCTGGGGCAAATCTATGAGCTGGGGGCAAATCCCCGTGAGCTGGGGCAAATCCATGAGTGAGCTGGGGGGCAAATCCATGAGCTTGGGCAAATCCATGAGCTGGGGGCAAATCCATGAGCTGGGGGGGGCAAATCCATGAGCTGGGGGCAAATCCATGAGCTGGGGGCAAATCCATGAGCTGGGGGCAAATCCATGTGAGAGCTGGGGCAAATCCATGAGCTGGGGGCAAATCCATGTGTGAGCTGGGGGGCAAATCCATGTGTGAGCTGGGGGCAAATCCATGTGTGAGCTGGGGCAATATCGATAACGTCCACAGGTTGGGGGGGGGCGCACAATTCTTTGCTGGCCCCGGGCGCTGACAACCTACGCCACTGGGTCTAGTCTTTCCCTTGAATCCTATAGATTATGTATCCCCTCTTTTTACACATAAAGGTCAGAGCAGAAGTTGTATCACAGCGCACTATACTGAAGAAAGCCCACTATCAATTCTAGTGACACTCTACTCATCCTGACCACTTTATTATTTTAAAGTGGCCAGGAAGTGTAGTCCCCCCCCCCCGTGCCCTGATCTAGCAGACTCTCTAGGTGAAGTGGAGGAGTTTCCTCCACCCCACCCAGTGTCACCAGCAGCTGGGTATTTCGAATTTCCTGGCTGCCGGTCACCAGATTGGTTACTAGTGATGTCAGCACACAGCGTGCCAATGTCACCCTTTCTGAGACCACCCTTTCTAGCGAGCCGTTTCAGAGAGGCAGCGATGGATTGGACTCGCACATGCATCCAGCTCCGATCGATCGTTCTGTGCAGGCTCTACAGAACTTGAAAGGTGCAAGGCCCATAGCACAAGTTGCGTAGGAGCACAAATTGTGCGGAAAAGGAGTCCCTGAGCCAAAGAGAAGGAGCTGCGTGCAGTGAGGGACAAAAGGCAATTAAAATCCGCTAAAAACCTTTCTCTGAATAACCCCGTGTGTCTTGGCATCCTGGTGGGCACACCTAGTTTATTATGGACATGTTTTCCACAATGTAGACTGAGGAGGGGGGAGATTTCTCTGGCAACCCGATTAAGCTAAAAAGAGTTGCCTAGTAACTGTGTAAACTGTCCATTGTTTAACCAGTTTGAATGTTTCTTCCCTTGTCCTGTTATTGAATCTATTGATATTATCTATGGTTTTATTCATGAAGGGGGATTGTCCCTTAATGTACATATCTGTATGTCTGTTTGAGTAAAGAGTTAATTCTTCTGCTGTTACTCTGAACACTGGTCTTGCCTGGTGATTTTGAGTAAATCTTTACTATTTTGGGAGCTTGTGTTCCTGCCCTAAATGTTACTGGTTCTACCTGGTAATTTAGGGAGGTTTGGGCTGAGGTTCCTGGATTTCAGGTTCCAGCTTGGAGAAAGCTATAGTCTGATGAAGGCACACACAGTGCCAGGTGGTTCATCACCGCAATATTTACAAAAAGCTTTGCTTTGTGGCTTTTGTTTGTTTAATATACAATATCTACCAATTACCGAGGTGGAGGAGGGATTGTTTAGATAAGAGCAGGCAGCTGAATGCGATATAACAGGGAGCTTAAAAGACTTCTAATATACACCCTGGTGAGGTCCTTTGAATACATCCCACACAATACAATGATGTGAGTTGGCTGCCTGACTCATAGACTCCATCATATGGTCAAAGTGAGGACCAAGTGAGGTAAAGATACTGGGGGAGAGGGGGGCAGTTTACAACACAAAATGGAAGCACCCAGTGACACATATGGAGTAAAATATTAATATACATACTAACTAAACATAGAAGAGAAAAATGAAGCACAGATAATATTTCAGCAACATAAAATAAACGCAATAAGGACATTTAATTTTTTGATGGTAAGTGGCCCTTTAAAAATAACAATAGACCAATAATTGGCTGAATGGTCTTAGCAGAACGAACAAACTGTAGAGATTTGGAGCAAATCTAGCCACTGACTATCATCATTGCTTTGTAGAAGTTTACATATTTGTTTCTAATGGATTAAAAGTGGAACGTCGCTTTCCAATTTGATGTTCCTTTACTTGAGTTTAAAAGCAAATAAGCAAAATGACCATGGCACGTAATAAACTAGAATTTCTTGACGGATGGGCAAAAACGCAACAGGTTTAGGGAGGCGGCACACGAGCATACTGTGCTGCGTCCGTTACGGATGCACTTTTTCACGGGAGATATTGTGAGTACTGCGTAAAGTGCGTCCGTAACGTCTGATGTCTCCACACCCTAGAAAAATACATGGCAGCGTTGTTTCTGCATTCGTTTAGCTTTTTCAAATTAAGGTTATTTTTGCGTCCGTGGCTTTATGCTTTACCCGTCCGTGAACAAGTGTGCAGGAGCTTCATGTGATGGGTTTCAGTGACTCCTTTATAAAGCTACGACGGACTGCAAACAGTGAGGTCAAAGGGATGCAAAATGTTTGCTATTGTGTCGCCAGCCTTAGGTTATTAATGCATCGGACTAATATCAATAATCACACTGTAGCTTTTACACATCTCTTTATAAAGCGCGGCGTATACAATCCGACAAAAGATTTTTTTAAAATCCACATATTTACAATGGCTCTACGCTTTGCTGTTTGCAGTTCGTCTCAGGCCTTTTATCATACAATCTGTACCATACGTTTCCTTTGTTCATCCCAGAATAAAGTGCCGCTGTTTTGGTTAAGAAGTGACAAATGCCCTTAGCTCATGCATATGTTTTTTTTATAAGATGGCAACACTTTGTGTTGCGCTATTAATTGCAATCCGGTGTCTCAAAGTTCCAATGTCAGGAGTGAGCGAGAGAGACTGTGCTCCCTGGAACGAGCAGAGTATCCAATCACGAAAGCACGCCAATCACATGCGTTCCACATTGTTACTGGGCAGAGAACGTTTCTACGAATATGTTACATCTCGTAACCTGCACGCCTGTCATACAAGGATAGATCTGCCACCAGCTGGTTTAGCCTTTCAACTGCAATGTCTGGCTCCCCCCCCCCCCCTCCAGTTATTTCTACTTTTTTGTTTTCATTCCAGAATTAACTAATTGATGGGATTAATGGGAATGTTTCTTTATTTTTCCCTAAAGAATAATGCTACCCAGCTGTGTGTTGTTTTTAATCGCTTGGTGATATCCATATCATTTTTTTCTCTCTTTTTGGTGAAGACTGAAACCTAACATATTAGTAAAACACCCCCTCCTCACAAATGCTCACTCACTCAGCTGCATGCTCTGAAATGTGATCCTTGTTCTGTTTTCAGATGTTTATTATCAAAGATGGAGTCTGCCCTGTAGAATAGCAAGTGGTAGCACTTTTTTAGGAATATACACGCAGTGATAAATACATTTGGTCTGGTATTTTGTGTGATATTATCTAAATAAACGATTATCTTCAACAAACCACAGAACAGAAGCCAAAATATGAAGCTTTGCATGGATTTTAACCATGGTTTATTTTCTTCATTCATCGTCAGATCTTCAGTGGCCACAGTCCAGTCTAATTTTTGCAAATTGCGTGTGGAGTATATTATTATTATTATTAGTGTCCTCTTCTTTTATTTTTTATTTTTATATAGCTAATCATTCTATTAGATCTCTGCTCTGGTTGATCTTGGTTGACAAAACTGGATGAATCCGATGTACACGTTGTGCTTCTACAAATAAATTTGCTTTTGCACCCCTACCCACTCTCAGGGCACTCCTTTACTAAGGTTTGGTCTCCAACACCAGACATACCTCACAAACTATTGCTGCACTGTTTCTTTGTCCTTTCTACTCATCACTTTCAATAGATGAAACATGATTTTGCCCATGGTCTTCCGTTCTTTCAGTGAAGGCCTATTCTCTCTTGTGATATCTTGCCTACTAATTTATAAAAACCCTCTATATGTTACAGCGCTCTCTACACCTCTCTGTAATGGATAGCCACTCTATTCCAACAAATAATCAAGGCTTAATTTAAATGATATAGGTTCTTGTTCCTGCCGAGCCAGAATTAGGGAGACGCTATAATGTAAAATTTAGCTTGAGCCACATTACTTTAGAGACCACCTATTACTGGCTCTATTATGAGACACCACACCGGCGCGATTCAGTGTGCTAACGATTCTGAACCAGCCACTAATAAATACTGACGAATACTGAGCCGCGACAGAAGTTGCAGATCAGATTGGAGTAAGATGCATCTTGAAACCTTAACAAGTGGGGCCTTTACACTTAACCGATTACTAGTTAATGTAAACAGTTGGGGTGGAATATGACCCATAATATATTTTTTTCTTTCTTTTGTACCATACTCTTATCCTTTCAATCCTAACTATCCTTTTCCCCAAATAATTTGTTTCTCAAAAAAACCCCGAAAATCTCTGTTTCATCTGCTTTTTCCGAAGTCATCGAACAAAGAATTTACAATGTCACTATTCCTCCATTGCCATGACCTCAGGCTTTGCTTCATCTGCTCCCCCCTGTGCTATCACCACTAACTCTCTACTACTGGAGCCCTTTACATGCAATATACACTTCCTTTATTTAATGGCAAATCCTAAAACCATGTCTAATCTTAAATGCTTGATAAAGGCAGTGAAAGAAATGATGCTGTTCTCCAAATAAAAATACCTATTATTGGGGTGCCAGGTCCCTGCATTGTTATTTGGATTACATACTGGGTAGGCAGTGAGCACCCTAAGTGTTTATATTTTGTTAATCCTGCAATTTGGCATGGATAGAGTGCACTGCTATCCTTTTTTTTTGTCTATTCTTAAGTACTTGTTATAAACAGATGAAGCCTCCTTATTAGCATCAAATACGTCGTATAATTCACATGAATCTCCAAATTCATGAAATTATGAAATTATCTGTCGTTATCAAAATGGAAATGTTTGGTAAGTAAGGGCCAACGTTGGCGACCCAATTGCACTTAACGCATCACAACCTTAGATTTGTTCCAAGTTTGTTGGCGTGTTGCTTTGCTTTTATATTGAGCTTGTCTTCTTTCTGGTCTTTTACAGTTTTCAATGGGTCTTGCAAAACATCAAAGGAGAAAGAAAGGTCTCACAGACACAAGAGCAAAGAGGCCACGCCAGGGAAGGAGCGGCACGGTGTACATAAAGCTGAGAGCCGGAGAGAATCTGCCGCTGCTAACCATCATCCTGCTTCAAACACGGGCTCCTATGCCAAAGGGCTCGCTGCTAATAACCACCACAGTCATCTTCGATCGGCTCAGGACTTAAGAAAACAGGTGAAACAGGTGGGCTGTAGTAAATATATGTAAACTTGTTGGGGTGCTAGAGGTGTGGGAAACCAGGTGCAAGAATGCACTTTTATGATTTTTTTTTTGTGCAATAACATTAGACTTTTCTACCACATCACTTCTTATATATGACATGCAGGGGTCAAGTTGTGAAAAAAAAAAAAAGAAGTGCAGGAACTTGCCAAGATTCTGTCCTCCACTTAGGCTAATGTCAGACTAGTGCATTCTGCGCGCACTGTGCGTCCGTGCACAACGTACAGACGTACTGACGGAAGATACTGCAGACACCACACAATCCGTTTTTTTCTTGACGGACATAGAAAAAAAAGGGAACTATGGGAAACCAGTTAATATGAAAAATGATAAAAATTGATACATGATATGAAAAGCCATTTTGTGCGTCAAGGTGCTGGACGTCGCAAATGCGCTGCGTCTGACTTCGTTTCAACACACAACGCTACGCAAACGTGGCGCACTCTGAGCGTCCCTTCTAGCGGTTTTACATTATTGCCTAAATTGCGTCTGGTGCCACGTGCGTTGTGCGTGCGCAATTCGGTGTACACGTACTTTGTGTGTGTCTCTATTGCTCATGATTCTATGCTACGACGGACGTTAAACTGTGCGACAACACGGACGTGATCACTGCTTTCGTCTGACACCGGCCTTAGAACATATCATCTTCTAGAACTTGACACAAACACACACGAAAATCTATGATAACTGCTATATTTATTGTGACTTAACAGGAAAAGATAGTGGCAGAACGGAGTTCCCAAAAGTTTCCCCTGAACATGTAAATGGTGTGCATTGTGATTCACAAGGACGTCTTGGCTCAAGCAAAGGGGAGAAGTCTATTTATGGCATGTCAGGTTGCATTTCAATGGGATCTCATGTGGAAACCATATGTTGTGTTTAATTTTGTGTGTGTGTGATAAGTAAATAAATATATACAGTACTGTGCAAACGTTTTATGCAGGTGTGAAAGAATGCTTTCAGAAATATAAATAATGATTGTTTATATTTGTCAATTTTCAACATGCAAAGTGAGCGAACAAAAGAAAAATCTAAATCAAATCAATATTTGGTGTTACTACCTTTTGCCTTCAAACCAGCATCAATTCTAATAGGTACATTTGCACAAAGTCAGGGATTTTGTAGGATTATAGTCTAATGATCATCAATGTCACACGTAGGTTGAAACCCAGTCATGAACTGAAACAGAAACAGCTGTGTAGGAGGCTTAAAACTGGGTGATGAACAGCCAAACTCTGCTACCAAGGTGAGGTTGTGAAAGACCATTTCATGTCATGGCAAGATTGAACACAGCAACAAGACAAAAGGTAGTTATACTGCATCAACAAGGTCTCTCCCAGACAAAGATTTCAAAGCAGACTGGGGTTTCAAGATGTCCTGTCCATCTCTTTTGAAGAAGCACAAAGGAAACAGGCAACGTTGAGGATCGTAGACGCAGTGGTCGGCCAAGGAAACTTGGTGCAGCAGATGAAAGACACATCAAGCTTATTGCCCTTCGAAAAAGGAAGATGTCCAGCAGTGCCATCATCTCAGAACTGGCAGAAACCAGTGGGACCCAGGTACACCCATCTACTGTCTGGAGAAGTCAGGCCAGAAGTGGTCTTCATGGAAGAGTTGCAGCCAAAAAGGCATACCTCTGACGTGGGAACAAGGCCAAGCGACTAAAGTATGCACGAAAACATAGGAACTGTGGTGCAGAACAATGGCAGCAGGTGCTCTGGACTGATGAGTCAAAATTTGAAATCTTTGGCTGTAGCAGAAGGCAGTTTGTTTGTCGAAGGGCTGGAGAGCGATACAATGAGTGTTGCAGGCAATAGTGAAGCATGGTGGAGGTTCCTTGAACGTTTGGGGCTGCATTTCTGCAAATGAAGTTGGAGATTTGGTCAGGATTAATGGTGTTCTCAATGCTCCGAAATACAGGCAGATACTTATCCATCATGCAATACCATCAGAGAGGCGTATGATTGGCCCCAAATTTATTCTGCAGCAGCACAACAACCCCAAATGCCTCTGAAGGCACTGAAGAGCGTAGAACCAGGAAGCAAAGCCAGCTTGAGCTAAGCAATTAGTGTAGCATTCAGGTCCGCAAATTGCGTAGGCTAGGCTGGCTCAGTGCTGCTCCTGCTGTGTTTGTAGTGAATCACACACACACACACACACATACAGTTGTGTTCAAAATTATTCAACCCCCAATGCTGTAAAGGGTTTAGGGAATTTAGTGTACATTTGTAATTGTATTCAGAATGAAATCCTACAAGGACTTTTTAAAGAACCATTTGCAACTAAAATGACATCAATTGGTTTTGTAATACAGTAGTAAATGTTTCTTTTGTGAATTCTTCATTGACACAATTATTCAACCCCTTAAAGACTACCACTCTGAAGAACAGAGGTTCATTCAAGTGTTTTCAATCAGGTATTGAAAACACCTGTGGATGTCACGGAGCAGCAATAAAGCATAATAAGCACCAATTAGGCAGCTTTAAAATGACTGTGATACTCAGCTCCTTCTAGACATTTACTGGTGTGGTTACAAACATGGTGAAGTCAAGAGAATGGTCCAGGAAGACAAGAGAAGAGGTGATTACTCTTCACAGGAAGGGCAATGGCTATAAGAAGATTGCAAAGATGTTAAACATACCAAGAGAGACCATAGGAAGCATCATTCGCAAATTCAAGGCAAAGGGCACTGTTGAAACGCTACCTGGTCGTGGCAGAAAGAAGATGCTGACTTCGACTGCTGTGCGCTACTTGAAGCGTAGAGTGGAGAAAAGTCCCCGTGTGACTGCTGAGGAACTGAGAAAAGATTTGTCAGATGTGGGTACTGAAGTTTCAGCTCAGACAATTCGGCGCACACTGCGTAATGAAGGCCTCCATGCCAGAACTCCCAGGCGCACCCCCTTGCTGTCTCCAAAGAATAAGAAGAGTCGACTGCAGTATGCCAAAAGTCATGTGGACAAACCACAGAGGTTTTGGGATAGTGTTCTGTGTACTGATGAAACAAAATTAGAACTGTTTGGGCCCATGGATCAACGCTATGTTTGGAGGAGGAAGAACAAGGCCTATGAAGAAAAGAACACCTTGCCTACTGTGAAGCATGGCGGGGGTCAATCATGCTTTGGGGCTGTTTTGCTTCTGCAGGTACAGGGAAGCTTCAGCGTGTGCAAGGTACCATGAATTCTCTTCAGTACCAGGAGATATTGAATGACAATGTGATGCAGTCCGTCACAAACCTGAGGCTTGGGAGACGTTGGACCTTTCAACAGGACAATGATCCCAAGCATACCTCCAAGTCCACTAGAGCATGGTTGCAGATTAAAGGCTGGAACATTTTGGAGTGGCCATCGCAGTCACCTGACTTAAATCCGATTGAGAACCTCTGGTGGGACTTAAAGAAAGCAGTTGCAGTGCGCAAGCCTAAGAATGTGACTGAACTGGAGGCTTTTGCCCATGACGAATGGGCGAAGATACCCGTAGATCGCTGCAAGACACTTGTGTCAAGCTATGCTTCACGTTTAAAAGCTGTTATAACTGTAAAAGGATGTTGTACTAAGTACTAAGATTGAATGTCACTTGGGAGTTGAATAAAACTGATAATGATGTGAGCACAGAAAAGACATTTGTGGTTATTTCATTATAAATGTTATGTTATATTTGTCTGACCTACACGTGCCTCTTTGATTTAATTGTAAGCAAGATGACTGAATGATCAAAATCAATGTCAAACTGGCCAAAACACTCAATTTCAGTGGGGGTTGAATAATTTTGAACACAACTGTACACACACACAGCAGCCGGCAAACTGAAAGTTCAGGGGGAAAAAAAGCGGAGGACAGAGAAGCAGCGAGGGAGCGTGGAGAGGGGAGTATGAGAACTTTTTTCAATAAATAACATTTTATTTACAATTTAAATATATACACGTCATTACAGCACAATGAGCACATTCATTTACTGGAATGGCTCTGCCTCCCCTGACTGCACGTCCCTGCTAGGCTCCTGTATAAAGTACACACTTGCTCCTGATAAGGTTTTCCAAGCCTTCTATACAGTGGATGTGTGCCCAGGATGGTTTTGGATTGACGTGGCCTATTCATTGTGCTCTTTGCACTACAAGCCTGATTCAGGACCAAGTGGAATTATTTTGTTACTTCAACATCACATCTTGGTTATAAGAAATAAATATGTAAAATGATATCACAGCATCTGGCCTAGCAGAGATTCATGGGAGTTGTAGTTCCACATCAGCCTGTTTTGTCTTTGACATCAACAAAGATGAAGTCTTCATTTTTTTTGTTTTATACCAACAGCAAAACCATACAATCTGAGGAGTCCAATATTACACGACACACATATACTTATAGGCAAAAGAGAACTCTGAGGTATTTTGGAGGAGCTTTCAAAACAAAGGTCTTTATAAGTTTTTTTATTTTTTATTGTCCTAATGATAGATCCCTGTTAAAGTTAAATAGCAAATATAATAGCAGCCTATTTGCCTAGTAAAGCAGAGACTGTCTGGCATCTGTTAATGGTGGAGACAGACGCTCATAATTATAAGCTGAGAGACTGCCGGCTTGTAATGTCAAACGCTTGATACTCCCATCTTGTCTCCTGTTCGCAGGCTGAGCATCTAGTAGATCCTGTGCTCTGCTTCCTCGCCATTAACTGCCTGCCAGAGGCTTGCTGGTTATATTGTAGCAGTAATCCTGTGACGCCCAATGCAGGGGTTAATGCTCCAGTGGCAGTGTTAGCCCCTGCACATTCAACGTTTCAATTCCCACTTCACAGCAGACTCTCCAACTGTTCAGAGGAACTGCAGGGCACGTATTAAATAGCTGCCGGGTGAAGTCCTATTCATCTACCAGCTGCCCAAAGAATTCGTTCTCAGACACAAAAAGGCACTTGGTTGCATGGGTGAATGTCTCTAACCTGTATGATTTTTTTTTTGTTTAGCTTTATTTAGCAGTAGTGTATATGTGGCAGGTCTTTATGGGACCTGATTGTCCCAGAAGCATAGCTGAAAGAGTTGGTTTTTCTTCAGGTTGCAGATACAATAGGGCTTCCTCTTCGTGCATGTGGTCTGCTGCAGGTTTTTATTTTGTCTTTAAGGGGAAACAAAGGTGTTAGCTCAGGCATTACAGATGTGAAGCAGTCTCCTCACGAAGGCTAGTGAAGCGCACCTGAGCCCCCTGTTGGTGAAGTGGAACGTGTACTGATTTTATTGACGGTCTCCACCTTCATATTTTGTAAGATGTGACTGGATTGTCGTAGTGATACACTAGGTGCTTACCTAATTGCTGGGTTACATTGACTAGCAAGCAAATATTTCCAATAACTTGTAGAAAACCAGTAAACAGAGAATCTTGCACAAAGCCCCAAATACTAAAGAATGACCATACTAGTATTGCTCCATAGACATTCGAGTAACCAGCTCCTCAATAGATACACGATAAAGAGGGAACCAGGCATTCCTTTGAAGTGTGAGGGCACTTTAGGCTAATGTCAGAGGAACGCAGTCTGAGCGCACTCTGCGTGCGTGCACAACGGACAGACGTACTGACGGAAGATACTGTAGACACCACACGATCCGTTTATGTTGACGGACGTAGAAAAAAAGAACTATGGGAAATAAAATTAATATGAAAAATGATAAAAATATGAAAAGCCATTTTGTGCGTCAAGGTGCTGGATGTCGCAAATGCGCTGCATCTGACATCTCATCACTCAAACAGAACGCTACGCGGGCGTGGTGCACACTGTGATTCCGTCTAGCGGTTTTACGTTCTTGCCTAATTTGCGTCCGTTTGCCACGTGCATTGTGCGTGTGCAGTTCGCTGCGCACGTACTTTGTGTGTGGGTCTCTATTGCTCATGATTCTATGCTACGACGGAAGTTAAACTGTGCGGCAACACGGACGTGATAACTGCGTTCGTCTAACATGGGCCTTACTGGAAACGACACAATGTTTTGGCTGCTTGTGTAGTCTCTCTCAGGCTAACTATGTCTAGAATATTTCAATTGAGGCCAACAGAGGCTCAGGTCACACGAGCGCAGTGTTCACGTCCGTGTTGCCGCACATTTTAATGTCCGTGGTAGCATACAATTATGATCATCAATAGAGACCCACACAAAAAATATGTCCGCACAGAAGTGCGGACGCACAACGGACGCAAGTTAGACAAGAACGTAAAACCGCTAGAACCGGACGTGTGGAGTGCGCTGCGTCCGCAACATCCGCATAGCTTTGTGTGTGAGAGACGGAACGTAGTCAGACGGACTACATTTTTGACGGACAAAATGTTTTTTCATATAATTTTATTTCCCTTCTACCGGAGTCAAAAAAACCGTCAGTCACAAAAATGGATAGTACGTCCGTTGTGCACGGACGCACAGTCCGCACAGTATGCGCTCATCTGACCCTAGCCTAAAGTTGTAAACAAAATTTAAGCAGGCGGTGTAAGGAGAACAGATTACAGTAAGTAATACACAACACAGATTTTGAGGTTTGTATTTTTGATTCCAGTAGGCTATTCACTTTGAATTTGAAGAATTGTATGGGAATCTAAAATTAAATGGGGGTGAGGGGAGGAAACAAAACATTTTATTCTTGGTTAAAAATATAGGGCTCTATTCTGTAGTTTGCGCTAATGTTAGCGTCTTGATATGTAAGCATTAGGACTAGGATAAATTTAACGCATGCCACCCACATTACATTCCTGACGCTGCCCCCGATACTGTACTTTGCACTCCCCATGTTAAGTAAAAGATGCGCAAACGTGCATTAGCGTTTCGATAAGTACGGTACTACAAAGTGCTAGCGCTAATTATCTTTGGGATGTGGAGAGCCAAAGGTTAGCCCCATTCTAATAGATGGTCCTACATGATTAAGCATTTGCAGAAAATTTATCACCCCCTAAAACCCCCCCAATAAATCGGATACTCACCTCTCCTCCCACGGTGAGACTGGTGCTTAGATCCACCACTTCTTCTGGCCATGAAGAGAGTGAGACTGGGAACAAATAGGTTGCAGTATCTCTCCGCAATCACGCTGTGGTGCTGCGGGATCTTGCGAGATCGTGCAGGGCTCACAACCCAGAAGCACAACCCTCCGCAGAGTCCTAAGGACTCCAGGAGATGATACTCCCAGTGACACAGAAGCTCTACTGCGAGTATCCCAGCTGTTAGCGATGTGTTGCGGGACAAGGTGCTTAGGTAGCGCCTGCCCCTGACTATCGCGGTAACATGGGGAAATCTGCAGGTGCAGATTTTCCCTGTTGGGGGTCCCCATGTTACACGCGCACACGTACATGTACATAAAAATAACCAAACTACTGGGCACACTTGAAGATGAGAGGGATCTCCTCACAATCTTTCTGAGAGAATACAGCACTTCCCAAAGACTCCTCACTCGGACATTGTCTCTGTACAAGCAATCTGAGAATCTTCAGCTGCTTGTCAACTATATTTCCAATGATTCGCCCAAAGTCATGTTGGGAGATGTAACTGCACAGCTATTGATCTAGGTTTCTGTGCTCTGTCGTACAAGTTCCACAGGGTTTACCATCGTGCTTTTATATGTGATTTGATTTCCTCCTTTTTTTTCATCTTTCTATTACTTCAGATAGCAGATTTTGGCTCACTGTACTGTGAATTATATGATGGAGTTTGCATACTGCATGTTTATCCAAAAAGCCATTCATAAATTTTCTTCTTTCCTCTGCTCTTGCCAGGTTTCCAAGGTGAATGGAATAACTCGATTATCATCGTCGGGTTCTAATGCAGTCGGTGCCAAAAAGACGAGAGAAGTTAGACCTTCACCGTCCAAAACTGTGAAGTATACTGCAACGGTGACTAAAGGAACAGTCACGTACACCAAAGCCAAGAAAGAACTGGATAAGGCAACCAAACAGAATCACAGCAAACCCAGTTCATCTGTTCACCACACAATCTCAGGGACCACAGAAAGCAGCAATGCAAAAACTCGTAAACAGGTGCTATCTCTTTCCACATCCAAGTCCAACTGTGCCGCTGGTATTAACTGTCTCAAGGTAAATGGCAAGTTGAACAAAAAGATGTGCACTAGGGAGGAAGGGAGGCAGCTAAGGGAAGGACTGCGCAACTCGAAAAGGCGCCTTGAAGAGACAGACCATCCCAGCAAGGCACAGCCCTTGGTAAAGAAAATTAAAGTATCCGCCAGCTTGCCAGAGGTGCGAAGCAAAAGGTTAGCGGCGGAGAAACCGGTGCTTAACGGACATGTAAAGAAAGAAGTGCCAGAGAAGTTGTTGGAGAGAAATCGGCCGAAGCGGGCCGCCACAGCCAAGAGCACACCAGATATGCAAACACATGGTAAGACGGAAGATACCGTTTGTGAAAATCATTCTACCTCGCAGACCGAACCCTCGCAAAAATCTCTGGACTCTACCAAGCCGGAGAGAAATGCTGGGAGGTCCAGGTGTACGGCATTGTGTGATATCCCTGTCCTCAGACCCTCTGCCAAGGAGTTTCATGATCCACTCATCTACATCGAGTCCATCCGAACCCGAGTGGAGAAGTACGGGATGTGCACAGTGATTCCTCCCACAGACTGGAGACCAGAGTGCAAGCTGAACGATGAGATGCGGTTTGTCACACAGATCCAGCATATCCACAAACTTGGCCGACGTTGGGGTCCAAATGTTCAGCGCCTGGCCTGCATCAAAAAGCACCTCAAATCTCAGGGCATCACCTTGGATGAGCTCCCACTCATAGGTAAGGGTATCAGTCTGATGGATTTGCATGTGAATGTTTTAGAAAGTCTTCAGCTGTATTTTATGGCCACACCTTCAATGTGCGACCTTGATGAGAAGAAAAAGGCGGCATTAAAATCAATGTTGTCTTGTATTCTGTTTGGGTTTCCATTGACGAGTGGGTCTGGAAACCCTACCTATACATGCCTTTTAATGTTCATTTACAGTGTTCTAATAATTACTTTAAAAATACCATATAACAAATTCAGTCTCGTCATCTGTTTGTGCATTTAGGGACTTCCCTTGTTATTTCCCTTTAAATTCCCCTATAACCAAAAAATAACTCTCGGTGGCTCTGGGAACATGAGAAGCTTTACTATGTGCTTATTTATTTTTTATTTGTAAGCCTTTCTATCTTTGGAATGACTTAAAGAGGGAACAAAAAACCTAAAGTGAGGAATCCATGACTCAAATCAACTTCTAAAATTAATAATTCCGATTCCTAGTGCAGAAAAAAAACAACTTTTCTTAATTTCTGTTGCGTTGCTCTCACACACTTTAACAACATGATCATATTGAGGTTATAATATTCTTCCTTGCCATTCTACAGGCAATATTAAAATGATACATTAAGAGAATGTATACCTGAAACACTAAGCAGGATACTTACAATGCAGTTCACACCATTTGTGTGTTTTTATTTCCTATACATATATCCACTTTGCAAATACTGTACACTAATTGGAAGCCGGCATATTTATTTATTTTACTATCCCATGTTGTGTGCTTGAGCTTTGACATGTTGTGTAAACCAGATGTAACGTATTCCATATGATGCCCTGGTTTGCAAGGTGTCTTCAAAAATATTGCTCACCAAGAACAATGTTCTGCATTATTTTTATTTTTTTATCTGTAATAAGTGCACAAAAACATGATCGTTGAGTTGACCAAATCTCCCTAAAAAAATTATTTTTTATTTTCAACCATAGTGCCACTTATTTGTTCAGTTTCATTTATTGTTTTTGTGTTTGCTTTTTTTTTATTCCCATGAAGTATAAACAACAACACTCGCCTAATAGCATTCATCAAGCGTCTGGCCCTTGTTTTTTTGTTTGTTTTTGTTAGTTACGCCTGCTTTATATTTTGGGTATAGATTCCCTTCCATATGTATTAACTGAATTCTCTTGATTTCCAGTTTCTGAGAAATACCTACTCAAAAGCACTAGGAGATAAGTTTTGAAAGGAATGTCAGTCGTGCAAATTGCATCCACCCAGAGTGTGTCCGATTGCCTGTTTACACCTTGTTAAAGCAAAACCTTACAGGGTCAGGCAATCTATGAAGCCCACTCTATGTGGAATGTTTTATAATGTACAATGCAATCTTACCTGGATATTCTTTTAAAATTTTTTAAAAATTGCGCATTGTACCAATGAGCTAGGATTTTGGTCATTTCCAAAGATGTGGGTTTTTGCATGCTGATCATGTGCTTATCTGTTTTTAATCTTCTCCATTCTTCCTGTAATTGTGATTATGGTGACGAGTAACCAATCTTGCGTTCCTCAGTTTCTATCCGGGTTATTCAGAGAGCGTGAAAAGCAGGAGAATGACTGGAGAATGAAAAGTTCTAGGTCAAAATAGCCGATTTGGAAAGTGAGATGAAAGGGAGAGTTTTTCTGGTTTGGCTATTTTGACCTAGAATTTTTCATTCTCCAATCATTCTCCAGTCATTCTGCTTTTCACGCTCTCGGAATAACCCTGTATATCTTGTTTCTTTACTCAGTCAGCTATATCCACTGTATCTTTTTTCCCTCCATATTTTTCATTCCACCACACCTTCTTGAGAACATGTTGTGTTTACTTGTAACCCCTTTCTCTCGCAACATAACACATGCTCATTTCTATTCTCTCATTTTGTGCACACGCAACAGCCTCTTTGTTACTCTTAAGGCTCTGCTCCGGACAGTGATGCATGACTCCATGCATAGAAGGAAATCATGTGAACTGTAGCCCCCAAATAGTGATACACTGTGATCGGGTGCTTGTTTGACATTCCTTAGCCTCACTTAAATATTTGTGAGGGAACATGAGAAAGAGCAAGAAACCAGACACTCGCTAACTGGCAGGCAACTTTCTGAGCTTTGGATTGATTTTCCAGTTTAGTGGGGACTGTGGTGGTTCCTTCAAAAGAATATGGTCCACCAACTGTAAAGCCCCTTCTAATGAAGAAGAGGGGAGCAAGCAATCTATAGTAAATCTGTATCACTCATACTATGGCACCAGAGACACATTACAATTATTGATCCAAAGGTATAGTAAGTCTTTCCCTCCTTTTCAGATATCTTGTGTATGTCTGGGTAAATTCTTGTAGCTATATGATCATAACATATGTGCTGGCACACAATAAAGACATGTTTGCCTTTGTTTGTAGCATCTTTACATCAACGTGCCTTTCTGTAATGAATATTACTCCTAATTTGGCATTCTGTAGAAGCACTTTACACACACTAGAAGTTACACATTGCTCCATTATAGCACATGGACCTCACCCATGCTCAGTCCCGAGTGACTAATTGGTCTGTACGGAGACACTGCCCTCTTTCTTGCTCTCTCTCCTTCCAAACTATTCTGTGTAACTGGGGTGATCTATTTAAGCACATTTTTCGGTAATATTGCCAAGAAATGTCCACGATGCATTGAAGAGAATGCATTCGTGTGTCAGCAATGTCTGAAGATGTGGGCTGTCTGTTTCATGATGGCTACGTAGTCTTCATAGGAATACCACATGAAATCAGCAAGGATTTAAATCCTAATGGAAATGGGGCTCGGCTGCAGTTTGCCGATTCGACTAAACTGCAGTTATTAACTGTAAAGGACTTGAAAATAAAATCATAAGCGGATTCATCATGCAAGATATTACTCACAATCACCAAATTTTTCTCTAAAGTTTTGTTCCTTTGTAATCCCCTCCCCCTTTTTCTTTTTTTTTTTTAGTTGGGTCGATGAAAAAAAATAAGTGTCCATTATTCAGACTATATTTAAAAAAAGTATAATTTATTAGAATGTTTAGAGTCCGAATTTTTCACCTTAATATATTTGCACAATGATTATCGCTGGATTTTAAACCGATGTTTGGCTTCAGGTCCCCAAAATGTTGGAAGGAATAATTCAAAAACCTGTGTACCAAGACTGAATCTGTTTTTGCAAAGTATCACCTTTAATACAGAAACAGAGCAGCAAATTCAAACAATGCTCTTTTTATTGGAGAAAGAACCAAAAAGTGCAAACGACAAGAAAGAAAATATGAAACCCTTGTATAACAAGAATGCACGTAGCCCCACGTTTCCCAGTCTTAATGCTGACACCAACATGCATATATGAATATTATGCACACCTCAAACTGATTCTATGCATAGATGTCCTGAAGGGTTGTCACAAGTGTTTGTGGGTTGGCACTAGGAACGCAGTTTTTTAAAAAAAATATATATTTATATATAAAAAACATTCTCTGTTGGGTGGGAGAAAGAGAGGGGTAATGAGCAAGACACAAAAAAATTCCATAGTCTACCATAACTGCAATTTGTAGACAATGACACACCTTACATTGAAGTCAAAGGCCCAGGGACGTGCTCCCTTGGCTTTCTTTCCACTTGTGACAACCCTAAATGGATAAAGGAATTCCTAGAAGGAAGCACTTTTGAAAGAGTTCTCTGAACACTGATCTCTCTCTGTTTCTTTGATGATATGGCTAGCAGGAATTCAAGCATCTCTCACTGCGCATGGTCCTCCTGACTGGTCCAGAAGATTGCTCTTTTGACCGTTTTTTTTAACCGAACAGTTTATTTATTGGTATATGAACTCCTCTATACATATCCTCCATGCTACCCTGTAGACAGTATGGGGTTTATGTATAGTTAGTTGTGTTGATCACGGACACACGCGGAATGTAGTCCAAGGAAGCGTATCTTGATCTCTGCCGCCTAACGGTGTGAAGAAGATACTCGAGCACCTCTGACATATCGCTGGGACCTGCCTACATAAATGCCTCAACAAAGGCCAGCTTTCAAGCCTCTACTTACTCCTATTGTTAATCAAGACCTTATTCACAGTGGTGGTAAGTTAAAATGATTGACTGGAAAGTCCGTGGAACGTAAGCTTAAACTATATTTAAAATTGCCCTATTGGGCAAGATTATTTTATGGTATAATCTTCTGTCTTCCAATCCTCCTCGGTTAATTTTCGTGGGGTTTTTTTGTCCTTAAACAGAAATGCTTGCTTTAATCCCATATTTCTTAAAGGAGTGAAGGCAGTTAGATGAGTTTCAGTACAAAGGAAAAAAACATAGAAATGTTTTAAGTTCTAGATTTTACTAGAACCTCGGGTAGCTGCATTTTTTAAATAACCAAAGTAAAGTAGGATCATATTCATTTGAATTTTTAAACCTTATGACAACTATAGTGACAGTTTATTATGTCTCAGCTAATTCTTTCTGCTGTAACTAAATTAGTTCAGATCTGGTTTACGATATACACATATACAACTGATATGGTAAAAACAGTGGGCCATATAACAAAGCTGGTGCTAACTTAACCAGAGCTGTTGTAAACTTAGTAGAGTCATTATAGTCTATGGAGTTAAGTTAGCACCAACTTGAATTGGGCAAACTCCACGTTAGGTGTAGTAAGAGCTCACTGCATGACTCTATAGGCTATTTAATTGGAAACATACCTCACAAATGGATTGTGTTAAGCAGCTATTTAATTAACTAAATTAATTTAAGCCTCTATTTAAATCTCGGCTGACAGCATTGTTTAGGTACATCTGCTTATCATTTAACATTTGATGAAATTGCAAAATCAATGTTACAGTCTCCATATTGCTTATCTGGATGATCCTAAAAGCGCTGGCATTTTGTGATAGCAACATTTCCTGTAAACTGAACTTTATTCATGAGGATCTCAATTATCCCTACAATCCTTTGAAAATAATGCACTTTAAAATCACTTATCACAGCATGAGCCAGTCCGTTATTGTTTAGTCCGCTTGTTAAGGTACACCATTGGCTACCATGTAGCAAAAGCTTTGTTTTCAGATTATTTGGTTTTGTATCTCATTAAAATAAATTTGAGGCACCCACAATTTTCATCAAGTGCGGCAGGTTAGTCACTACAGAATTTAGAGAGGTTTTAATTTCCAGCTCTTAGGTAGTATCACTTTAACAACTGGCATTATTTCTTTCAAGTAATTGATATTTTTGTTTCCCTCACAACCTGCCTCACAGGAGGCTGTGAGCTAGATCTAGCTCGATTTTTCCAACTCCTAAATGAAATGGGTGGCATGCAGCAAGTGACTGACCATAAGAAGTGGAGCAAACTGGCGGACATGCTTCGCATCCCGAAATCTGCACAGGACCGACTGGCAAAGCTGCAAGAGGCGTACTGCCAATACCTGCTCTCCTACGACTCGCTTTCCCCTGAGGAGCACAAGAAACTGGAGAAGGAAGTCCTGCAGGAGAAAGAAAACCTGGAGAAGAAGAAAGGTCCACTGGAAGGTCACTCAGAGAATAACTATAAATTACATTTGCTGCCTCGCTATGAACCCAAGAATGGTTTAATTAATGGAGTGGTGCCCCGCAATGGCCTCCGTGGGAAGTTAAGAGAAATGGATATCCAGATGAAAAATGGTAGACGGAGGCTTTTCGCTCAGGAAAAAGAAACTGCAGAGGAAGAGCAAGAAGATAAAGGTTTACTTGGTGACCTACACAAGTGTATCTACAAAGTAAGTTTGTGGTATTTAAACTCTATGAGCATTAAATTATGAAAAATTTAAAGAGTACAGTAAAGCCACCAAATAAAAATGCATTTACTCGTAGAGTTTAAGGTAGGGCACTGATGAAATGCTAGTCAACATTGTATTATTCCTAGTTTTAATTAGCTCTTCCAACACTTATTTGGAGGAAAAAGGAGCTGAGACACTTGGGGGGGGCAAGAAAGGAGCTGAGGCACAGAGGGGGCCACACAAAATGAACTGCAGCACTCCAGGGCAACAGGATAGGAACTGAGGCACTGCTGGGCAACAGTAAAGGAGCTGAGGCACTGCTGGGAAACAGGAAAGGAGCTGAGGCACTGTTGAGCAACAGGAAAGGAGCTGAGGCACTGCTGGGCGACAGGAAAGGAACTGAGGCACTGCTGGGCAACAGGAAAGGAGCGGAGGCACTGCTGGGCAACAGGAAAGGAACTGAGGCACTGCTGGGCAACAGGAAAGGAGCTGAGGCACTGCTGAACAACAGGAAAGGAGCTGAGGCACTGCTGGGCAACAGGAAAGGAGCTGAGGCACTGCTGGGCGACAGGAAAGGAACTGAGGCACTGCTGGGCAACAGGAAAGGAGCTGAGGCACTGCTGAACAACAGGAAAGGAGCTGAGGCACTGCTGGGCAACAGGAAAGGAGCTGAGGCACTGCTGAACAACAGGAAAGGAGCTGAGGCACTGCAGGGTGACAGGAAAGGAACTGAGGCACTGCTGGGCGACAGGAAAGGAACTGAGGCACTGCTGGGCGACTGGAAAGGAGCTGAGGCACTGCTGGGTGACAGGAAAGGAGCTGGAACACAAGGTGGCCACAGGATAAGGAACTGAGACACAAGGGGCAAGAGGATAGGAGCTGAGACACAAGGTGGCAACAGGATAGGAACTGAGACATAAGGGGACAAGCGGATAGTAGCGGACAACAGGAAAAGGGGGCAACAGGAAAAGAGTGGAGACAGAAGGGAGCGACCGGAAAGGAGCTGTGACACAAGAGGGCGACAGGAAAGGAGCTGAGACACAAGGGGGCGACAGGAAAGGAGCTGAGATACAAGGGGGTGACAAATGAGCTGAAACACAGGGGGGACAAGAAAGGAGCAGAATCACTGGGGGAGGCGACGAGAGAGGAGCCGAGGCACGGGTCAATGAGAGAGGAGCTGAGACACGGGGGGTGACGAGGAGATCAGACACTGAGTGACAAGAAAGGAACGGAGACACAGGGGGTGAAAAAAAAAAAAGGAGCTGAGCTACTAGGAGAAAGAAATTAGGACAATCGTAGTTGAGGAGAAATGGGCTGCGATACCAGCTTGCAAAGAGAAAGGGACTAATACGCTATGGAGGCAGGGGGTAAGGATCCAAAACACTATGACACAAGGAGAAAGAAGCCAAGACGCTGTGGAGGAAGCGAGAGAAAGGATCCAGGATGCTGGGGGCCTGGGATGAGGGGGAAGGAACCAAGGTGCTGTGGAATGGGGAGGGCAAGCATAAAGGGAAAGGGGGGGACTAGGAGAAAGGAGCCAAGGTACTGTGGAGAAAGGCTCCAGGACACTACAAAGGCAAGAAAAAAATGGTAGAGTTGTGACGGGTCAGGAAAAAAGGGCTGAGATCCTATAGGTGGAAGAGACACTACAGAAGTGCTGTCAAACTCTGCACCCTCCCAGATGTCTCTGAATTACACTTCCCATGATTTTCTGGCCATCTATTGCAATCAAAGAATTTTAGGAATTGTAGGCATCAACATCTGGGGGGCATTGAGTTTGACACCTCTTCTCTACAGGGTTGAAGAGAAAGGGGCCAAGACGCAACTGGCATGAGGAAAAAAGGTCTGAGTAACTAAACAGGGAAGAGATGGGAATCAGGACAGTAGAGAGACTGGTATAAAGTGGTCAAGATAAGAGATGTGAGAACAAAGAGAGACACTAGGAGAAAGGAGTGTAGATGCCAAAAGTGAAGCGAAAGGATCCAAGTTATTAAAGGATAAGAAAAATGGGACCAAGGCACAGGGGGAGAAGAAAGGGGCCAATACATTAAAGGATGAGGAGAAATAGGCCGCAACTCTATATGGGTGAGGAGAAAGAAACTGCAATGCTATGGTTTAGGGATGCACCAATACCATTTTTTTAAGACCGAGTACAAGTACCGATACTTTTTAAAAGTACTCACCGATATCGAGTACCGATACTTTTATTTAAAGTCATGTTACCGCTTTTCAATAGGAACAGACATATATTGTCCCCAGCTCAAATATTGCCCCAGCTCATACATATATATATATTGCCCCCTGCTCACAGTGCACCCAGCTCACAGTGCCCCCTGCTCACATATATTGGCCCCCAGCTCATCCTCCGGCGCTCCTGCCAGGCTCCTCCTTGGGGCAGCGGCGCGCTACCAGGCTCCTCCAGCGTCTTCTTCCTACGAGCGGCCGCCGGCAAAGAGTTGTAGCCCGGCCGGTCGGAACCACGCACAGCCACGGTCTCGCGAGATCCCGGAGTTCACGAGATCTCTGAGATCTAGTGAACTCCGCGATCTCGCAAATCGTAGATGGTGGTTCCCAACGAGTGGCCGGGCTACAACTCTTTGCCGGCAGCCGCTCGAGGGAAGAAGACGCCAGAGGAGCCTGGCCACGTGACGCTGCCCCAAGGAAACCGGCCGGCAAGCCAGTCCACGCTGGCTTCCGGTATCAGGGGCCCCAGCACGAGCACCAAGTACTGAGTACCAGCCTGAGATTGCAACTTGTGTCTGCCCCCTGACTGAGCCCCTAGGGTGGTGAGGACATAAAGGCTGAGACCTTAGAGATCTGAGGAGAGTGGAACAAGGATGCTAAGTGGGAAATACATGTGACAAGGACAGGAGATGAAGAAAGGAAGTGGGAGAGACCCGCAGTATGCAAGGTATATGAAGTATGTGAAAAACAACATAAAAACGAACCAAATAAAAGTGAGCGAGGTGAACATAGAGTCAGTTTGGGTTACGCTAACAGTTGGCAATCATACAGTAGCTCGTGTAGAGGTGATCTATAGACCCCCTGGACAAGTAGAAGAGCTAGATAATCTGCTGGTTGAGGAAATAGCCAAAATGGCAATGAAGGGGGAAGTTATTATCATGGGGGACTTTAATCTTCCTGATGTGAACTGGAAAACCAAAATAGCTGGGTGCACCAGGAGTACAAATATTCTAAACTCCTTACTGGGATTATCTCTAACACAAGTAGTTGAGGAGCCGACCCGTAAAGAGGCCATATTGGATTTAATACTCACAAATGGAGGTTTGGTATCGGATGTTGTTGTAGGTGAAAATTTGGGATCTAGTGATCACCAGTCAGTATGGTTTAATATAAGAACAGGGATGGCGCCGCACCACACATAAACAAAAGTTTTAGACTTTAAAAAAACAGATTTTTCTAAAATGAGATTTTGTGTGAAGGAGTCATTATCAGACTGGAGGAGTTTAAAGGGAGTCCAAGAGAAATGGGATTATTTAAAGGAAGCATTATTGAAGGCCACAGGAAATTGCATTCGGCTTGTTAGCAAAAACAAAAAAGGGAAGAAACCACTGTGGTACTCTGCAGAAGTGGCCAAAATAGTGAAGAACAAGAAGATAGCATTCAATGATTATAAAAAAAACTCAGCGTGAAGAAGATAGGCAAACCTATAAGATTAGGCAGAAAGAGGCAAAGCAATTTATAAGAGCTTCCAAAGCACACGCAGAAGAGAAAATAGCTCAGTCAGTAAAAAAGGGGGACAAAACATTTTTTAGATACATAAACGAGAAAAGAAAAGTAAAACAAGGATTAGTTAGATTAAAAACAAAGGAAGGAAGGTATGTAGAAGAGGATAAAAGTCTCGCTGACTGCCTCAATGAATATTTTTGTTCAGTCTTTGCAGAAGAAAAGGCAGGAAAGGGACCTCAGTTAGGAGAGAACACTAAAGAGACATTTACATATGAGTTTACAGAGGAGGAGGTTCTAAAGCCGCTGTCTAAAGTAAAGACAAATAAGTCAATGGGGCCTGATGGGATCCATCCTAAATTATTAAAAGAGCTCAGTGATGTAATAGCAAAACCGTTAACAGATTTATTTAACCAATCCTTGTTAACAGGAGTCGTCCCAGAAGACTGGAAATTAGCAAATGTTGTGCCCATTTACAAGAAGGGTAGTAGGGAGGAATCGGGGAACTATAGGCCAGTTAGTCTTACGTCAGTAGTGGGGAAATTAATGGAAACCATGTTAAAGGAAAGGATTGTTGAACATCTAAAAACACATAGATTACAGGATCAGAAACAACATGGGTTTACCTCAGGGAGATCATGCCAAACTAATCTTATTGATTTTTTTGATTGGGTAACAAAAATAATAGACACAGGGGGTGCAGTAGACATTGCTTATTTAGATTTCAGTAAGGCTTTTGATACTGTTCCGCATAGAAGGCTTATCAATAAATTGCAATCTTTGAGCTTGGATTCCAATATTGTTGAATGGATTAGGCAGTGGCTGAGTGACAGACAACAGAGGGTTGTGGTAAATGGAGTTTATTCGGCGCAAGGTCTTGTTACCAGTGGGGTACCTCAGGGGTCAGTACTTGGACCCATTCTCTTTAATATTTTTATTAGTGATATTGCAGAAGGTATTAATGGAAAAGTATGTCTTTTTGCTGATGACACAAAGATTTGCAACAGGGTTGACGTTCCTGGAGGGATCAGCCAAATGACAAATGATTTAGGTAAACTAAAAAAATGGTCGGAGTTGTGGCAATTGAGTTTTAATGTGGATAAGTGCAAGATAATGCACCTGGGACGTAAAAACCCAAGGGCTGAATATAGAATATTTGATACAGTCCTAACCTCAACATCTGAGGAAAGGGATTTAGGGGTCATTATTTCAGAGGATCTAAGGGTAAGTAGTCAATGTAATAGAGCAGCAGGAAATGCTAGCAGAATGCTTGGTTGTGTAGGGAGAGGTATTAGCAGTAGGAAAAGGGAAGTGCTCATGCCACTGTACAGAGCACTGGTGAGACCTCACTTGGAGTACTGTGTGCAGTACTGGAGACCGTATCTCCAGAAGGATATAGACATCTTAGAGAGAGTTCAGAGAAGGGCTACTAAAATGGTGTACGGCTTGAAGGAGAAAAGTTACCAAGAAAGGCTTAATGAGCTTAACATGTACAGCTTGGAAAAAAGACGAGACAGAGGAGATATGATAGAAACATTTAAATACGTAAAGGGAATCCACAAGGTAGAGGAAGGGAGTATATTTAAAAGGAAACAAAATAGCAAAACAAGAGGACATAGTCTTAGATTAGAGGGGCAAAGGTTTAAAAGTAACATCAGGAAGCATTATTTTACTGAGCGGGTGGTGGATACATGGAACAGTCTTCCAGTTGAAGTGGTAGAGGCCAAAACAGTAATTGAATTTAAGCAAGCATGGGATAGGCATAAGGCTATCCTAAACAAAAGATAAATCCAGGTTAAGTATCCATGTAATTGGGCAGACTAGATGGGCCGAAAGGTTCTTATCTGCCGACATTTTTCTATGTTTCTAAGGATACATTGTGTCATGGAATTATGTAGCATTTATGGCTTCATGCTCTAAGACCCTGTAAATGGGAGGCATTTCCAATATTCCTCATCCGTCTTTCTGCTTGGCTTTGTATACGTTACATCTGTTATTTGTTTTCTATCTGGTGCATAAATTGAAGTGCTGTGCCTTGACTCTTGTAATGCCCCTAATGCAGTTTTTATTTTTTAATTGTTCTATAGCATATTGCAGCGTAACAGCAGGCCATGCTGTAATTCGAAGAGAAAATTACTTAATGTCTGGAAAGCTCCGAAATTGCATGTGCTTTGAGCTGCAAGACTCAGAGTTAATCATCTTTCTTATTGTTATTGTCTAGACTTTTCACCTCTATTGCACCATGAAAAAGCAGGTGCTATTGGTTTATGATCGGATAATTGGTGGTTTCCACATTGCAGACCGTTCTTTACTTGCCTAAGGCCATTGAAATGCAATAATGACATTTTCAAACTGGCTTAAACACATCAAAAGTACTTTTGCTGTTACTTAGCTGCCCTCCCTGACAAGCCTTGCATCAGTGACTCTGTTGTCTTTCTAACTGTTTTGTTAGACATATATCTTACGTACAGGGTTTCAAACCAGCATTGGGCTTATCTGAAGAGATTTTATTTTTGTATTTGGTTTCCTTTTGATGCAAATGACTTCTGGGTTGTTTAACGGTGTCCCAGCTTCAGTGCATCCTTGGTTGGGTATGCTGTCCTGATATGTTATCCCTGTCTCACTTCTACCTGGACAGCTGGAAATCATGTCAATTAGCACATTATTTTGCATATTTCACTCCTGTCAATTATGTTTAATCAGGTAATAAGCTTGAACTCATCCTATATACCTGCTACTCGCTGCTTTCTCGGTAATGCAACCATCAGGTATACACCACTGTACATCTTGATTTGAAGGGAGACCAGCTTCAATTTAGTCTAACATCTTTATTTTCACCTGTCTGTAGGGACGGTCTATGTCACTCACGTCTTTCTACCGGACAGCCAGAAATGTGATGAACATGTGCTTCAACAAAGAGCCCACAGTAGCAGAGGTTGAAGTAAGTATACAAGTAGAATGCATGAAGAAAAGAAGTTACTTGTGACTTTGAAATGTGTGTACATATATCAAATAACACCAGATCATCTATATTGTCCAGGATGCACATGACTCCAACATATTAATGGGAGGCACACAAAACTGTTCTCATGCTGTACCTAGAATTCATATGTTGCAAGAGGCAAAACATTTAATGGATTAAGGCAGTGTGATTTTCCCCCTGTAGCATATGAATTTATTCATAACATACAGAAGTATTTTTAAATGCTGTGTGTTAGCAGGTCAACATGTTTCCGCAGCCTGTCTTGAGGTACCCCTAATAGGTCAGGTTTGCCAGTTTTCTGAAGCACAGCACAAGTGATATGGTTTTCTGCTAATTACCAACAGCTGTCGCTAACGAAAAAAGTTTGCTACAGTTTAGAGCTTCTGCGGAATCAGCTGCAGCTGTAAACCCCGATCGATCCGCCGCTTCTGGCCGCCGGGAGCGGAGAGATGCTGGGGGAAAAAAAGCCCCCAGTCTCTCTCCGCGGTCACTTCGCCAACCTGTAGGATCTTGTGACAGGCGAGATCCTGCAGGTCATGTGACCAGGCAGCCGTTATCTCCATGGAGTCTTATGGACTCCATGGAGGGGATGCTCAGGGCGGGGCTTTAGTGCTGCCCTCAGCATCCTGGACCCTAGCGGCCACTACGAAGCAGGCTACTGGACTCAGCGCCTGCCCAGTAATCTACAGGTAAAATGGGAGCGCTAGGGGAGATTAGCGAACACAAATTTCCCCTCCAAGCGTCCCCGTTTTAGCTGTAGGGACATGAAAAAGCCCGAAGTAAGCAACCTCAAATCATCAACAAAAGCTAGAATTAAAAGTATATACCTATTCATTTCTCCTTCTCCTTCTCCCCTAATGTAAGGATAAAATCTAATAATTTTTAGCATCATTTTAAAGGTCAAACTACTACATGCCCTGCTTGAAAATCTACTTCTCCACTAGCGAGTGGAAATTTTGAGCTCTGTATTAAGTACACACAGAACACTGCACTACACTTTCTTTTTGCATTTTATCCAAGTATATTGGCGTGTATTTAGAATTTAATACACGAGACATTGTTTTGATAATAGCAATTTTTAAGCATAAGATAAGAATTACAGCTTTGTTCTTTTAACATCTTTGATTTAATATTTAAAAAATAATTTACTTTCTGTGGTTTGAAGTGAAGGGAATGTTAAGGCAGCAAGAATAAATCGAGGCTGAACCATGAAGGAGCCTTGCACAGTGATGCATATGTCTACTAGTATGAGAGTTTTGCCAACTCTAGTTTGTGTGAAGTAATGTGTAGAAGCTTTTTCATCACAGCAGAATTCAAAGTTTTGCTGGTGACGCATTCACCATTTTTTGTTTGTTTATGGAAATACAAATACATTTTATACGTGGGTATGGTTGGAGTCGAACCGTAATTTCCCACCGTAACGTATAATATATAGTAATCTCAAGGAAGATGTGCCTTTTGTTTTTTTTATTTCTTTTATTTTCTTGCTTTTAGGCATCTATTAAATTATCCTGTACGAACAGGGAAGTTGAATTGTGGAAGTAACATGTGATAACAAGAATGTACTCCAATCTTGGAAAGGGGGGGGGGGGTGGTGGTTAATGTGTTCAGCCCTCATCTAGAAATCACAATGTGGGCACATTACCAGTATACTAGACTTAAAAGCATTCTATTCACAGATCTAAGGACCATATCCATATTGTTCAGAGGTGTCCCAATCATTGTTGTCTTCCTTCTTTCAGATTCTTGTGTGTTATCAGGCCAGGCCACATTTATTAAATGGTGCCCATGGGCTTCTTTGTATTGTTTTCTTTTTCTTCTTGTATTTTATACTCAAATGAAAATGAGAAATGTTTGAAATGGAATCTACTTGGTCTACAAGAATGGTAAAAAAAGTGCCCCCCCCCTGTTCTTTCAGCAAGAGTATTGGCGTGTTGTTGAACAAAGGTATTGCCATGTGGCTGGTCATTGTGGGAAAGTTGACACAAACACTCACGGGAGTGGGTTTCCTGTGAGTAAAGCTGAACCCTTTTCAAGGTAAGTACACGGTAATAATAAGCAAGAGCCAATCAATAAATACTATATTAAGCATCTTCTGACTCTGTTGTCTCTTGACTCATTAGGCATGGGTGGAACCTCACTGTCCTTCCGAATAATTCAGGATCCATCCTGCGACATCTTGGTGCTGTGCCCGGTAAGTAGAATCTCTACTCCTTGGACTGTTTATGAATGATTTGTGAGCATGTACTTATCTCACCTGCACTTGTAGGGCTGGGAGTCTTCCAGCTGATGCCAAGTGCTCTTTCATCAGAATGTATTTTTGCACATACTTAAAAGATTTTCTAATGGAAAATAAGATGTCGTTTTTCCATTGCACGTGTCATTGTTACAAATTGGCCCAAGGAAGCTTATGCTTAGCCTTTAGAAAGGACCCGGAAACACAACATTTTTGGTGTCCTGATTGGATATTGCTTCTTTAGGAGTTTCTGGTTAAAATTAATGTCACAAGAGCCCAAGGTCCAATATTTTCCATCGGCCGCCTCAAGTCGTTCGCCTTTGCCAGTTCCCGGATTCTCCTCTCAGCCCGCAGCGCTGGAACAATGTCAGATCTCAATTTCTCCCAATAAAGCAGACAACACTCTTCGTATTAGGTTAAGCAGACTCTCTCTCTGGCCATTTCACATGGCCTGCTTTTATTTGGTTCAGAATCGATAACAACAGTTAACATTCCCGCCTACCAGACATTACGGCACCACTATTCAGCCTGCTCTCCATCAGGTCCTCTCCGAGTGCAAGCTCTTGAGCAGGGTCTTCTCTGATACTGTTCTATGTGTTTAACTTGCATGTATATTGGTTATCCTGCCTCTCCCTTTGTACAGCGCTACGGTACTTGGCGGCGCCTTATAAATAACTGTAACTGCAGTCATGCAGAGCAAGGGTCCTTGTTTGGGGGGGATTCCAGGGGAACAGCGGCAATCCAGGGGTACTGTTTGATGGCTCGGGCCCCTAGGGTGTCACAGTCCAAAAAGCGCCCAGATCTGCAGGCGGGGGCAAGGATGGCAGCATGTAGCAGTTATTCCCAGTTGAAGCCGCATGGCCAGCTGCTGCTGTGTGAGCTCCCGGGGCCAAGAAAGGCTCCGCAACGTGGGTTCCCGATGGAGCTCCCTCCTGAAAATCACCACAACGGTAGCTCCCCTGAGGGGGACCCTAACCCCAAAAGGGCACCCTGCTGGATCAAAGGGTTTTCAGGGCTCCGAGGTTTAAAGTTTCTGCAGATGTTTCCATTAAAATGAATGCTGTGAATGGGATTGGTTGGCCTGTCTAGCTCCTTGAATTGTGATTGGCTGGGGTATCAATCCCAGCTCTTGCTTTCAATTCCAGGCTTCCCCTGGTGTCAGATAACACAGTGAGCATAAGGGCATTTTGGCATTTTGGATTATGTTCTGTTGGGGGAAAGTCACAAAAACATCACTTTTAACCTTAAAACATAAACAAACAGATTACATGAGGGGAATAGCAGAGGAGCGAGGTTTTAGCTCAGTCCAGTCTCTGAGCAAGGGGTTCCGTGACAATGACATCCTCTATTAAACTAGCGCATATAATTGCATATCTTTTCAAGCAACGCATTTAGCCAGTGGTCCTCGTTCTTTAGAATATGTTTTGCAAATTTTGATCTTTACTTCCACATGCTTTATGTTAACCTCTAACTTTACACGTCAGGTTTTAGGGTAACCCCTTTACATACTTTTTCACGTTCGATGAGAAGTTGCTGCTAAGTTTTACAACTGAATAGTCATCATTTTTTTGCATTATGAATGGGTATATAATAGAAGGTCAATAATCAGTATTCTGTATTGAATTTTATAAAGTAAATCACACTTCCCAGGTCATCCTCAGGCTTGTTTTTGCTCAGTGGTAGCATTTTTCTTTGTCTTCATTAGTCATTAGCATCACTCCTCCAACAACATGTATGCATTGTATTTTGATGATGCCGATTGCATTCTGTCAGGACCTGTGAATACAAAGAAGCTCTTGATTCATTTGAGCTAATAATAAAACAAAGTACTTAAAGTTACACCTATCATAAATTATGTGAACTGGTGTCACTTAGTGCACTGCAGTATAAGCTGTGATAAAGAGAAATCAAGAGTTTGGAACTGTCCACTGTTCCATGCATCATCAATGTATTTCACACTTGTATGTTGGTGTTATGTATGTGACCACAGGTTTGTCTTCTTTCCACCTACCTCTCCCACCTCTATAAAGCTAGACTTGCGGTCAGCCATTGTACAGATTCTCTCTCACCCACAATCACACCTAATGACCTGGTGATAAGTATTTCTCAATCTGTTACTAACTGTTACTTATCAGTATTCACATATTCTGGTTTCCCTCATTGTAAAGTTTCTCTTTCAGGAATAACTATTCCATGGCTAAATATCGGCATGGTTTTTTCTACCTCATGCTGGTCTCGAGACCAAAATCACCTTCCATATATAGACTACTTACACACTGGTGCTGATTGCATTTGGTAAGCTTTATCTTTCTTTATTTTCTGTTATAGTTATGTGTAACATGTGAAATGCAATAAAGGAACACTATTGAAATGTAGAGTGCACTTTTTTTGCCCCTACATTGTTTGGTAGAGAATGGTGTATATACAGTGTATATATATATATATATATATATAAATATATCACACTGTGGCTAATTTTAATCCCCTTATGTCCCTCGCTATGCGCAGCACCCCTCTTTGGCCTATTGACTTTTCGACCCACAAGTCACTAAGGCTTTTCTTCGCTACTTGCATAGCATAGGGACCGCAAATTGCGCATCGGAACCGGACTTGCGAACTTTATGTACGCAAGTCCCATAGCTCCTGCGTAGAACTATGCCATCGCTGCCTCTCGGATACAGTGATGTCGGCACGCTCTCTGCGTGCTGATGTCACTAGTAACCTGCAACCGGGAAATTCAAATTCCCCGGCTGCTGGTGATGCTGGGTCGGGTGGAGGAAAAAAGCTTTTTAGCCAGATCCAGGGAGTTAGGGGAGGGGAGAGACTATACTCATCCTGGCCACTTTAAAATTATAAATTGGTCAGGATGAGTATAGTGTTCCTTTTAATAAGCTTGAGCAGTGCTAAATTGGCACTCAGCTAGTATTTTGTAACCTATTATTCCATGTTGGAGTTTTCAGTGTCTTCATTTATCGCAGCTGTAATTGCTGCATTAGGGCTTCCATCTTCACATGGGACAAAGTGGCCTGAGTCACGTCCGTTAAAGGGGGTAGAGAAGAGTTTCATGTAAAAAGAAAAAAGTTTCATAAGTAAGTTGTAAATTAATTTTCAGAGATTTCAGATTGAGCGGAGAAAGTTTCCCGCAGGAGTCTTTCGTACAGCTAGATGTAGTTGCTGTATAGTTTATGTTTAGGATGGTACCATTTGGCCTGGGTCAAACGAGCATCTTTGAGAGCGGAAGGAACATCCGTGAGAGGAGGACGTTCCTTCCACTCTGATGCCCATCTGGCCACCTCGCTGAGCGCAGTTAGTGCACGCAGTGCTGCAAGGCTCGATCCTCCTATGGAGGATCACGCTTTGCAGCCCTGTCGAACGTGTGTCTAGCGTTTTGACAAGGAGGCTTTCTGCACAGTTGTTTGTAGCGCACAGTATGTGCGCACACTACAGCGTATGACCGGCCCCGTCGTAGCATCACAATGCTGCGACGTACGCCGGGAGGCACGTCAGTACGGGCACACATAGTGCACTCATCTGCCTCAGACGAACAACCATAAAACAAAGGACACTCTAGTAGGGTATTTCAATGTCGACTGTGAAGTTACAGTCTCACAAATTCTTTTGTTTATTCAGTCTTTGCTTCTGTACAGGACGTTTATTCCTAGAACTGGGTGCATAACCCATGCAGCTGTTCTTGGGAACTTTCTAAGAATCTGTCCTTGAAAGCATATGGGAGGGTTTAATATATATTTTAAAGAGCAATTTTAAAATCAAACACAGTAAGTTTGTTCTATAGTTATCTACTTAACACAAATATTTGGTATTAAAGGATAACTTAAATGTGCATACCTTTTTTTCCTCTTGGAGTCAATCAACCTACAATTGTAAAGATCCTGCAGACTATAAATATCCCGTTCTGTGTTCCATGTATCTAGGTATTGTGCTTTACAATATTAACAGGTTCCTGTGAGTGACACTGCCATTCTTCCAACAATCAGGAGCACTTCTCTTTCTGTTGTTTGGATTTATGAATGACACCAAATTGTATTTCAACCCCCCCCCCCAAAAAAAAACAATTTCCCTAAAAGCTTGGAGCAGCAGCTAGCTTCTTTGAGCTTCCAGGACTGCAAATTCCAGGAGAAATCTGGCTATCATCTCTTTGCTGTCTAAAAGCATGTTCCTCAAACGCTCAGCCTAGTTCCCCTCACAGCACAGCCCTGAAGGTGGATCTGTTGAACAGAAGACCTACGGAGATGAGAAAGCTAGGCCAGTGATTCGGGAAAAACACTATTACAATTACAGTGTATCATCATCTAAAGCAGGGATGTCATATTCCGGCCCTCCAGATGTTGCTGTCCTCTGAAATCTTTGAGTGCAGTAGAAGGCCAGAGAATCATGGAAGTCTAGTGGGGGCAGAGTTTGATGTCCCTTATCTACAGAGCTTGCCTGTATTTTATTTTTCATCATTTTATTGAGCAGGCTGGTAGAACATCTTCAGAGTAAGATACACATGTAGCCAGTGGGTAACAAACTAAAACAAGGTGACACATTAAACAACATTTTTCTTTGTTACCGATTTTATGGATTGATGATCTAAAGCAGTGTTTCCCAAACCTCTCCTCGGGACCCTCAACCAGGCCAGATTTTGCAGATCACCTTGGGGAAAAGCAGACAGAATCCTGCAATCACTGAGCAGCAAATCATATCACCTGTGCTGAGCTTCAGATATCTGGCAAACCTGGCGAGGCGGAGGGTCCTGAGGACAGGTTTGAGAAACACTGATTTAAAGGCTAACTCAGCAACAGAGTTTTGTGTGTCTATTTAATGTAGGATATAGACCCCATAAAATGTATTTATGTAGGCCTTTCTTAATGTTTTCCTCAATATATGCTAAACGTATAACATTATTTTTATCTGTACAGGTATTGCATTCCTGCTGAGGAAGAGAACAAACTTGATAAAGTGGTACATACTCTACTACAAGCCAATGGTACTCCTGGTCTGCAAATGCTTGAAAGTAACGTCATGGTAAGTACTCAGAGGATTTAGCAAAGGTTACTCTGCAAACAGAGGGACACCCATGAAAAAGATATTAAGCCTTTTCCAGAAGCATAAAATCTACAATTCACATCTGTGTGGTTAACCAGACTATGTATTTTTCCTGATCATTCTGTCAGGTCTAGCTGTCTGCATGTCCATGCATCCATCCATCAATCTGTTCATTTATGAATCTTTAAAAGGGACATTCTCGGCTGTAAGCGACCCCTATACGTAAGCATTTTATTAATGCTTTGAAATTTTCAAATTTCTTTATTATCTGCAGTTACTAATCAGGCGCTACTTTCTCTGCTGTGCGGTGGCTGAGCAACACCCGGTCATGTAAGGGTGGTTACTAAATCTATAGCTTAGCATCACTCAACTGGTGAATAGATGTGCTGACAGTAGCCACACCACAAATTGGTGCAAAGCTACACGTTTAATTGTGGTGATAGAGCTGTGTTTTCATTATTAATACAGGGCTCAAAATTTCAAGTCACAAGCTACTAAGCAGACTAGAAGAGTTACTCCCCACCAGTTGCTCCACCTAATCCCTACCCAGCCTTTAACTCTGCCCCTAAACACACCCCCTTAAATTATCTTATGAAATTACACTGTTAAAGGTTTTATTTAGAATAAAGTTACAAAAATAACATTAATACCCAGACATCAGACCCCAGATACATGCATACCGAGTCCTCAGACCCCAGTGTGAGCAGAGCGCAGGGAAGCTCCTCTCCACCCCCTGCCAGTGACAGAGACAAGCTTGGTTAGTTTATTCAGTTGATCCCTGCCACCATGCAGCCTGGAGAAGGGGGGGTTGCACAGTGGCACTGCCAGATTATGCAGCACAAAGTAATTCATTGTGCTGTCTGCATGTGCATTTCCACTCGCCCTCACTTAATTTCCACTCGCCAAATACTAGTAGGCGAGTGGAAATTTTGAGCCCTGATTAATATATAATGTTAACATTTAATAATGGCTGATGAATGGTCTCCGGAGCACACCGTTAAAAACACACAAAAACCCTTTCAAGAAAAGGTGCAAAGACCTATGAGGAAGGATGCAAACACCCATTATGTAAAAGCAAATGTAGACTTTAAACGTCATGCATCATTATTGCATAGAAATTTTATTAATGTTTATAAAGCACCAACATATTCTGCAGCACTGTACAAAATTGATGTGTTGATAATAGCACAATCTTATTGGAATAACTTTAATAATGGCAAGCTATTTAACCCATTCATTACCACACTCAAGTATACTCGATCTTCAAAAGGCCACCTACAGGAGCCCAGTATCGATTAAACTCAATTTTGTCTTATTCTGTAGCAATACAAAGGAATTTTGTTTATTGCAAATAAAATTCTTTTGCACTTGGGCTCGAGAATGTGTCCCTTGAGTTTCAACACATCGGACAAGACAGCTGATGTATTATTGTTGTTTATCATTCAAAGAAGCATTGAGCACAAACTAGAATTTAAATGTAGTAGCGTGGTTTGTCCAGCAGAGGGAACCTACTATCTGTCACTTAGGCTTGCGTACAGGGAAAATATGCAGTACAGATGCTTAGGAATATTTTACAATGTAGGTAATGGAAAGCAATTTTTCCATAAACCACTGGGAACTACCAATGGGTTTGTGAGAAATCACTCGGTAGTGAAGTGGTTAGGTTGGGCATGCTGTATCTAGTGTGTGTGTGTGTGTGTGTGTGTGTGTGTTAGTGTACACCATTGTGTACAATACTGAAGGCATAGAGTATACCTGCCTGTAGGCAGGTTAGAGTCCATCATTAAAGCATTGATGATGGCGAGCTTTTTTAAGTTGGACTTGCTGAATCCACTGCTGTAATGCAGCAGAGTTATGACATTGTGCACCATTGAATATGCTGACCCAGAATAAAGGTGTACCTGCCTTCTAGACTTCAGACTTGTTTCCTGGCTGAGTATTGATTCACGAGATTGAGAGTGATAGAGGGTATCTATATCGATAAATGTTGTGTTAAAGGGGGTCAGATAAAGCGTGGGAGACATTAAGTGAAGATGTTTGGGAGTATAGGGTGAGAATACTTTGGGTTAGAATAATTTGGTAGGGAGTAAGGAAAGTTAGAGTTGTAACAGAAAAAAGGGATTTTATAAGTTATGCTTGTGAAGTAAGAGCTGAATATGTACAGGGACAGTGGATCTTCTTGCGTCATAAGCTGTGTATGGACTGTATCATTGTAAGAAATTTCCATGTACAAATCTTTCTATATATCTCCACTTTCAAGGATTTCTAACCCTTTCCCTAGCATACAGCCATGATTTTGCTTTGAAATGGAGATAAAAAGCTTAATGAGCTCCCAGCAGCAAAACAAAACTGTCATTCCTTTCACCCTGTATTACTGTAATGAAGCTACAAAGCAATGCCCCACCCTCACTGTAACAAAATGTTCACACAGATGCTACTGCTGCATTACAACAGTCAGGGCGAGCTCTGGGGTCACTCACTACTGTACAAGGATACCATTCAGGATTATAATGGCTAAAAATCCCTGTACAGTAATGATACAAGGTATTACTGTAATCTCCATACACGGGCATTATGCCACATACAGATCATATTATGTTTATATTCTGTTGGTGTGAAATTGGAAGCTGCATTGCTGATAATATCACAGTGATCACTAGAAATCCCCACAAGCAAGATATGTGACCATTTTTATTATTTTTTTCACATTTGCTGTATTTGCCTCATAGGCCTTGCCTTCCAAATGGCAATTAATGCAGACCCCATATGAAATTGTGCATGATGAGGGATACTATCTAGAGTAGGGCTGTCAAACTCACGACCTCCAGCTGTTGATGCCTACAATTCCCAGAATTCTTTCAATGCAATGGATGGCCTGGGAAACATGGGAGTTATAGTTAAGAAACATCAGGGAGGGGGGCAGAGTTTGACAGCCCTACTCTAGAGTTTAGAACCTTTCATCCCAGCAATATTTCTGGAATGGAAAATTAATACAAGAGAAACCAAACAAAACTGTAAATTTTAACTATTTCAACAGTCATTATTTATTATTGCTATTTTCTATTATTATAATAGTTTATACTATTATACTATTATATTACTATTATTTTATTTTACTATTGTACCGGCTGGGTGGAGTAGAGGCAATGTCACTGCTCTGCGTGGAGAGAGCCTGTGGAGTCATGGGTTCGATCCCAGCGAGCAACCTCTCCAGTAAGTGTCCTTGGGCAAGACACCTAACGGTACATACTTGCCACCCAGGACATACTTGAAAACGAGGGAAATCTCAATGTAATCTTCCTGGTAAAATCCTTTCTCAAAAAAAAAAGTGTTATCTACCCGTTTTAAATTTTTTTTTTTTATATAAACAAAACGTGCTTGACAGTGAAAGGGTTAAGACAAGACCATGATTTGAATATAATAAATTGGTGACAGATGCTAATATTCTGCTTACCCTGTATCATCTCTCAGATCTCCCCAGAGGTGCTATGTAAGGAGGGGATTAAGGTGCACCGTACTGTACAGCAAAGCGGACAGTTTGTAGTCTGCTTCCCAGGATCCTTTGTGTCAAAAGTATGCTGTGGCTACAGTGTTTCTGAAACTGTGCACTTTGCTACCACCCAGTGGACAAGTATGGGCTTCAAAACTGCCAAGGTATGCAGAAATGAATCTAAACTTCTATCTTCTAAATTCTGATTCTGTTAGTCTTTTAACAGTGTACAAAATAATCTTTATATATATATATGTGTGTGTGGCAAAAGTGCAAAAATGAATTTTCATCTTCAATTCCTTACTGTCCATTGATACCTCAAAATTAATAATAATAATGATGATGATAATGATGCTATGCATCAACGAAATTGACCCCGACTAGGAGTCTGTCATAATCTGAAAAAGATGACCAAGAAATGGGGAATAATGTATACACAGCTGAATTATACGTTTCCTAGATTTATTCTATAAATCCGATTGAACAGTAGAAATTGTTTAATTTCAGTTTACGTTATAAAAAATGTAAAGGGATTATACAGCTACATAAATACCACCCTTGAGATCAGGAAAATATTTAGTGTTTTTTTTAATATTTTAAATATGTTTGGTTTTTTTTTTTAGTCTGCATGATGTCTGATAAATGTTTATACAAAAATGATAGTCCTCTGCTTCAGCTTGATTTGAAAGCCTCTGTCAAGCCTCCAAATTGTTATCTTTTGCTGCTGTATAGTTGTTTGAAAAACTGTACAAGACATCAGAATCTGGATCAGGCACAATCTGTACTGCTGCGTGTGTTTTGGCAGGCTCGGCTATTTCACCGGAATGGTAGTTTAGATGATGGATGTGCAGGGTAGCAAGCAATACAACGTTCAGTAATACACATGGAAACTCCCATATGTAAAGAATTCCATTCTGTAGACATTGTGATACAGGCACTGGATGCAGGGATCAGTACTTCCCCTTTCTTGTATTGTGCAGTCATAATATTATCAGGGTACAGCAAAATCATCAAATAAACAAAATATAAATCAACCTTCATGTGGAGTCTAACTAAACTTACAGGATGCCCTGACTGAATATTGGGCAGCTAGGCCACTTGCCAATAAGTGGTACAAAAATTAAAAGTTGCTTCCCTTTTGTCTTCAGGAGTTTCTTTTGCTTCCTTCCCTGCTGTAGCCAGCACACAGACTGCACCCTCAGACGGGAACTACCTCTCCTATATGGGCAGGGCAGGCTTACAGGGTTATTCAAAGAGATCCGAATGGCTGCCGAAAGGTAACCGAATGCTGAAAATCAGCGTTCGGTTACCTTTCTTGGCCATTCGGCTATCCAGAGAGCAGGCAATTCGCCAAATGTTGGCAAATTGCCTGCACATACGGTGCCTGTTCTGTGCCTGTTCAAGGGCAGTGAATTCAATATCTAATAAACCGTTAATTATAATATTTTGCAGTAAAAAGTCTCTTTATTTGTAGATTTTTTGGAATATTTTAAGCATTTTTCTGGATTTTGTCACCAAAAAATTTTTGCTCATTTTTTCTTAAACATTTGTTATTTTTTCTGTAACAGACATATTATCATTCCTTGGACCTGATATGTAAATTTCAGACATTTTCGCTCATTAGTTTCTTTTGCAAACAGCGTTTCACTTTTCAAACATTCAAGCAAAGTTTTTTTTTAACTCCATTCGTCTGCGGTTTTGGGTTTTTCCGGCGGCTGCGCTGCGTGTTATCGGCTTCTGCTCAGGTTTTTCTGGCATTTTTGGCGGGGTTAATCCAGCTGTTTTTGCGGGTTTTGCAGTGAGTGTTCGTCGGGTTTGCGCCAGCTTTTCCCTGCATTACAGCGGCCCTGTGGTGCTTGCTGGATACACCGCAGGGTGGCCGAAATGGGATCGCCAAATTGCACCGAATTGAAGAGAACGAAAAGTCACCGAACGTGCGGTGACTTTTCAATTCTCTTTGAATAACCCTGATAATCAGGCATTCGTTTAGGATTAACCCTATAGGGGGAAAATAGCATTCGCCATACGCCTACTAATATATTTATCGTCTACTACCCTGCCCCTAATCACACTGTCACAACATACAGAGGAATAGTTTTAAAATTTATTTGAACTTGTTTTTTGCAGATATATTGGTACATTAATTCCAAAACATATTGATAAAGGGTCTTTTTTTTTCTTCTTCTTATTATAGAATAATAATCCTTAAGAATAAAGAGTTTAAAATGTTTTCTCGTGTGTAAAGGTTCTTAAAAGTAACTAAGATATGTCGGTCCCATTTGGGGTTTTGTTTTTCTGTAACACCTGTGCTATTTATATTCCACACTGACTCTGTTCTACAATCAGGAGATGAAACGTCGACGCATAGCAAAGCCCTTTTCCATGGAGAAGCTGTTGTATCAGATCGCAACTGCAGAAGCAAAGAAAGAGAACGGCCCTACGCTGGATGCCATTTCTGCTCTTCTTGGAGAGCTCAGGTAAGCTCAGGGAGATGTCTTTTTTTTGTCCTGCTTGTTAAATGATTTCTTTATTTAATGCATTTATTTTTTTATTTTTCTGAACTTAAACTCAAAATATGATTGATCCTGTTCATTTGTGGAGGGGACAACTAAATTCTGAGCACAAACTGCTCCAAAATTTGTGCAGTACATCTGAGAGCCAGCGTGCAGAGTTCCCCGTGTGCTGCAGAAACCGTGGAGGCGTTATCGAGAACATTGAATATGAAAGCGATGACTGCACCTACCAAATATGTGTCTGATCAATGTTAAATAATTTTTGGATTGATTTGGCTAATTAGCCAAAAGAGACTGCTCAGCCTTGGTTTTCTCTCCCCCCCCCCCTTCAATTTTGCAAAAGAATTTTGTTCCCAACACATTTCTATTACCTGAAGCAGCAAAAAAAATTGTAAAAATCCAGTTTTCTTCCAGGCTACTTGAAGCCTCCTTGCAACCATTTAGTCTGGAAAACCTGACAAGGAAAACCCGTGGCAGACACAACGAAGAACAAACCCATTTCTTATTATTGCTCAGACTGCTTGTGCAGCAATTTCCAAAGCTAGCACAAGAGGCCTACAACAGTGCATGATCTGAGCACTCAGTAATGTTTATGGACCAGAAGAATTCTGCCATTTTTTTTTTCAATGTTCTTTATTTCCTTAAGATCCAAAGAGATTTTAAGATTACCTCCTTGCTCTCCTTCTAGAAAGAACAGCAGACCTTTCTATTCATATGAAAACTGTTACCTCCTGAACGTTCTAACAGATATTTTTTGCCCCAAAACATTGTGTGTCCGATTTGCTGCTTAATACTGTTTCTTTTGTCCACTATGTAGTGTCTTCCTTCCAAGGTGTAGATGTTGATGAACACTGACCGTAACTATATATATAAGAAACGTCTGCCTATAATGAAATTGTATCAAAACGTTTCCTTAGATACTTGAGGGCTAATTTTTTTTAACCTTTTTTTATTTCCTCTTTTTCTGGTGGAAAAAGAATGTTATACTATTTTTCATCCGAGTAGTTTCATCTTTTCACTGCACCTGTCATAATCTATATGACCTCGTGCCATTTTAGAGGATCTAAGGTTTCATCTTTTTACTGTGTTAACCAAATGGTTAGCACGTGCATATTTTTGCTGTCAGCCATCACCCTTATTTCGATTTTTCACAGCCTTTGTCACTGTTCCTTTAGCTTCGAGCTAAAAGACCTCAAATATCTCTCTCTTTGGAGGCTCCTCCGAAAAGAGGCCTGCCGCAATGCTTAGGGGACAGCTGTTCTCCTAGCTTTGTAGTACAACTCTTGTGTCCTTTCATTGTTGCGTCAATCGCGGTGGCCTACTAGAAGATGAAATATGTAAGTATATTTCTTCTTAAACTTGAAGAAGATAAGACGATGAAAAAAAGGATGTTTGGGTAAGTATGTTTTACTCTATACATTTGCTGGAGACTTTTCATCGGCACAATATATAGATGATGTTGTCTGTATACATATCTGAAATTGACCTTGTCCACATGTTTTGTGTCCTAATGTCTAACTATGAAAATAATTTTTGCCTCTGAAGTCAAAGGCGTCATGTTGGTTTATAGGTCACTTCGTCCTCATTACAAAGCTGCAAAAGGGCACTTCGTAATCAGGGTGCAGTGATGTGTTCCGCGGTTTCTAACTTTTGTTTTTGTTCCAAAAGGGATACAGAGCTGAGGCAGCGCCAAGAACTATTTGAAGCTGGTCTCCTCTCTACTGCACGCTACGGGAGCCACGATACCAGCATCTCTACATTGGATGGGAAGAAAAAGCCACGAAAATGGTTGCAGTTTGAGTCATCGGAAAGAAGATGTCAAGTTTGCCAGCATCTGTGCTACCTTTCCATGGCAAGTAATAAGTATATATTGTCGGCCATGTTTTATTTCTAAATTATTATTATCATACGGGCATTATTCTACTGGGACACTAAAAATAGCTTTACATGATTTAAACTGCAAGATAAATATATAAACCTCCAGGCACATTAATGTGGCTGTTCTAAATTTCATGATAATAAACACTAAAATGATTTCTACCAGTTATGACACTCATACATTACAAAGCCATTTGGCATTTTACACAGACACTTTAAGAGTCGACTGCTTTGCATTGGTTTTGTAATGAAGTGTTCAGAAGATCAGCGTCATTAACGTTAACACTGTTGGTGAGATTTTAATATAGGGTGAGGGCGGTATGTATTTGGAGTTTACAGTGGATTACGTGTTGTGGTGCGGTTTCTTATGTAATGTTGTAGCAGGCTGTTAGAGGCAAGTTCCAGGGGCTTTGGGATGTAAATTTGGCATCCTCACAAAGCAAATTATTTTATCATCAATGCTATGGTGCAGCTGAATCTTTATTTCGCAAATCTTCTAGAATCACTGGGTCAAAGCTTGAATCGTGTTGATTACATCACTGCTAATTAATTATTATCTGAGGATATGTGCAGAGAAAATCCGATATGTCGGCATGAATGATAGAACAGAAGTGCTCAAAAAGTGGAGATTGTAAGATCCAAAAATAAGGTAGATGCTAGGAAAGACATGGTAGAAATGGACACAAACACTTGTCATAACACACAAAGGGCCCTATTACATTCTCCGCGCAAATTCGTACGCGCAGCGCAATTTATTTTGCGCGTAGCGTTAAACATTAACGTGCATAAATTAACGCTGGTATTACGATCCGAGCGCATTTTTCATCCTTCAAAAAATAACACGTGTAAAAAAAAGACGCGCAAAAACACACGCGCATTAACATTGCGCGCAGAAATCGGTGGGCAATCAGAATTAAGAACCAAAATTGTCTCCCGTTCCGTTTTTGCGCCTGTCAAAATCAATCTGAGTATATATGCTGCAGCAATAATAAAAACACTCACAACCTCTCAATTTTATTGTTTGGGTATGTGTAGAATGTGTAACTAGACTGTGCTGTATTTTTTTTTTCGTGCTGGTGTATTTCGTTTCGGCCAGGATGTTCAGATTTGCAGTTACCACCAGCTTTTCAAAGACGTAAAAATTTGCGCATCTATTTGTAATACCATCCGCGTACCGGCAGCGCACGAACGCATTTGCGCTCACAGTGTTAAGTATGGGATGTGCGCAAAAACGTTTGCTCGTGCAGGGTAACTCGCGTTAGACGTTAATGCGCATTTTGTGCGCGAACGTCGTAATACAACGTTCAGCGTGAAGGGTTTTTCCCCTTGCGTTAATGCGTTTTTGCGCACGCGCAAGATTGTGCGCAAAGAATGTAATAGGGCCCAAAGACAGCTGTAACAATCTGTTGTTGGCTGCACATCAGGAAATTCACTAGAAAGCAGTCTTAATTCCTAGAAAGAAAAATAGTAATTCGACAACAGAGCACACATCTTGTTTATTCACTTTTACTGCCTTTCCACATGAAAATATCTGTGAGAAAGGATTTTACCAGGATCTGTGGTGGTGATGGTATCCAGGTCCATCCAGGTCATTTTTTGGCTTGCTAGCCAAGGTGACTCTCTTACAGATTGTATTTGTTATGAAAATATCTGTGTTTAACTTTCCCACGTTACACAGGTGCTATAACTTGAGGCATATCCAAGAAAAAAACCACAAATTGCAGAGATTTGTCTTACACCGTTTATTGTATTTGGTAATTCGTGTGCTAGTAAATATTATTTGTCAACAGGTGGTACAGGAAAATGAGAATGTAGTGTTTTGCCTGGAATGTGCTCTGCGTCAAGTGGAGAAACAGAAATCCTGCCGTGGACTGAAACTGATGTATCGCTATGATGAGGCGAGTGGTGTTAGAAATGCATGTCAGATATGCCCTTTTACAAGTACTTTGCCCCCTGTGACACTCTGGCCAATAGAAATCCTGTTCAGTAAATTTTTCAGTTTTGGCCTTTGGGAGACTTGCACTTCTTGAAATCGTTCACAATACGGTATTAATAGGGTTATTTGCAACAGCATAACCTATTAAGACCTATTAATAAATAAAACCGGCCATTCGCTGCAAAATTATAATCTAACAGTTATTATATTCAATATAATAACATAAATGTGGCAGTAGAGGTATAAAGGTTATTATAAAAATGAATGACAAAAAAAACCCACTGAGAATTTAATAGAGTGTGAAGAGGAAGGTCGGTAACGTTGTTGGTCCATCCTTCTATATCCTCAGAGTACATGAAATAGTTTTAGGAAGCCAGGGCCGGATTAGGGGCTGATGGAGCAGCAGCTCCAGGCCCATGTCCCAGAATAGGCCCAGACAAAGGATAACTATGTCTGCATTGATTGGCATTTGGACCTCTATATCTCCAACCCCATAGCACCTACATGGTCATGTGTGGTTTCACTGGAAAGGCCAGAGCATGCATGATCTTTCCAAACATGACCAGGTTTTATGTAACAATAAAATAATAAATATATCTTTATTTTTTTTATTTCTAAAACAGCAATATTTTTCAATTTACAATTATAACCTGAACAATGATGCTGCACTAACTCATCATCTCATTTCTCATGTCACCGACAAGTGTGGTGATGATGGCACAATCCATTATTACAAATTGTTACATCAAAAACCTAAATGCCGCCCTGCAGCAAAGAGCACTGGGGGGATGACTTGGAACTCTGTGTCACTAATCTTTACACCTCACAAGGAAAAACAGGAATACAGTGGCGCTACGTCATGGGAACTAGGTAGTACGGATCGCTAGTATACTAAGGGCCCTATTACAATGTTAATGCAAACGTTTACGCTCACTTGCGTGAGCATTAACGTTTGCCGCGTTAATTACCGCATATTACAATCCAAACGCAAACGGGTTAAAAAACCCGTTTGCGTTTGGTACCTTGCGCTCCTCTGCGCGAGGTTACTGCACTTTGCGCTCCCCATGTTAACTATAGGGGGTGCAAAGTGTTAATCAGTGCTGGTATTACAATGTTCCAGCGCTGATTAACGCCTGGCTCTGGTCAGCGCAATGTTAACCAGAGCCAGGACCTGGTGTTAACGGATTTCGCTTCTGCACAATCTGTTAACACCAGCTTTAAAAAATAATCGATCCAATACTCACCCTCTGTCCTGCGGCGAGGACCGCGGCTCCGATTGCCTCCTCCGGCTGGCGGGAGCAGGGGAAGACAGGGGGAAAAAGTCCCCCCTGTCTCTCCCTGCGTATCACTACTCCGACCGGCCGGATCTCGCCTCGCCTCGCCGCTCACGTGACTCCAGCGAGCGGATGCTCGCGGCTGCGCTGAGCGCTGCCGCGAGCATCCAGAATTTAACGCTCGTTAACAATGCAGGCAGCATTTTTTGCACCTGCATTGTAATCCAGCGTTAAAATGTGGGCGCAAGGGGGAAAACTGCGGGCGCAGTTTTTCCTCCCTTGCACCCGTGTTTTAACGCTGAGAGCGTAATAGGGCCCTAAAATAGTTATTCCCAATAAACCACCAAATATAGAGAACACCAGACAGAAATTATAGTGCAGTGCTCCCGTATTTTGGTGTACAGGAGCGCTGCACTATAATTTCTGTCTCATGTTACACCTCACAAGGTCAAGTGAGGTGTCATTGGACAGGTCAGAGTCTAAACGCTACCATGTAAAATCTTTAAAAAAAACAACTTTTTTTATTTCTAAATTTTTAGTTCCAAAGTGATGGCATTGTCCATTTGTCACGTATAAGATGAGAAATACCACTGCCGTTACTCACCTTCTCATTTCCCACACTGGGAGCAAGTTAGGAACATGGAAACATAGAAAAATGTCGACAGATAAGAACCTTTCGGCCCATCTAGTCTGCCCAATTACATGGATACTTTACCTGGATTTATCTTTTATTTAGGATAGCCTTATGCCTATCCCATGCCTGCTTAAATTCAATTACGGTTTTGGCCTCTACCACTTCAACTGGAAGGCTGTTCCATGTATCCACCACCCTCTCAGTAAAATAATGCTTCCTGATGTTACTTTTAAACCTTTGCCCCTCTAATCTAAGCCTATGTCCTCTTGTTTTGCTACTTTGTTTCCTTTCAAATATACTCCCTTCCTCTACCTTTTGGATTCCCTTTACGTATTTAAATGTTTCTATCATATCTCCTCTGTCTCGTCTTTTTTCCAAGCTGTACATGTTAAGATCATTTAAGCCTTTCCTGGTAACTTTTCTCCTTCAAGCTGTACACCATTTTAGTAGCCCTTCTCTGAACTCTCTCTAAGATGTCTATATCCTTCTGGAGATACGGTCTCCAGTACTGCACACAGTACTCCAAGTGAGGTCTCACCAGTGCTCTGTACAGTGGCATGAGCACTTCCCTTTTCCTACTGCTAATACCTCTCCCTACACAACCAAGCATTCTGCTAGCATTTCCTGCTGCTCTATTACATTGACTACTTACCCTTAGATCCTCTGAGATAATAACCCCTAAATCCCTTTCCTCAGATGTTGAGGTTAGGACTGTATCAAATATTCTATATTCAGCCCTTGGGTTTTTACGTCCCAGGTGCATTATCTTGCACTTATCCACATTAAAACTCAATTGCCACAGCTCCGAACATTTTTTTAGTTTACCTAAATCATTTGTCATTTGGCTGATCCCTCCAGGAACGTCAACCCTGTTGCAAATCTTTGTGTCATCAGCAAAAAGACATACTTTTCCATTAATACCTTCTGCAATATCACTAATAAAAATATTAAAGAGAATGGGTCCAAGTACTGACCCCTGAGGTATCCCACTGGTAACAAGACCTTGCGCTGAATAAACTCCATTTACCACAACCCTCTGTTGCCTGTCACTCAGCCACTGCCTAATCCATTCAACAATATTGGAATCCAAGCTGAAAGATTGCAATTTATTGATAAGTCTTCTATGCGGAACAGTATCAAAAGCCTTACTGAAATCTAAATAAGCAATGTCTACTGCACCACCTGTGTCTATTATTTTTGTTACCCAATCAAAAAAATCAATAAGATTAGTTTGGCATGATCTCCGTGAGGTAAACCCATGTTGTGTCTGATCCTGTAATCTATGTGTTTTTAGATGTTCAACAATCCTTTCCTTTAACATGGTTTCCATTAATTTCCCCACTACTGACGTAAGACTAACTGGCCTATAGTTCCCCAATTCCTCCCTACTACCCTTCTTGTAAATGGGCACAACATTTGCTAATTTCCAGTTTTCTGGGACGACTCCCGTTAACAGATTTATTTAACCAATCCTTGTTAACGGTTTTGCTATTACATCACTGAGCTCTTTTAATAATTTAGGGTGGATCCCATCAGGCCCCATTGACTTATTTGTCTTTACTTTAGTCAGCTGCTGTAGAACCTCCTCATCTTTAAACTGATATGTAAATGTCTCGTTAGTGTTTCCTCCTAACTGAGGTCCCTTTTCTTCTGCAAAGACTGAACAAAAATATTCATTGAGGCAGTCAGCGAGACTTTTATCCTCTTTTACATACCTTCCTTCCTTTGTTTTTAATCTAACTAATCCTTGTTTTACTTTTCTTTTCTCGTTTATGTATCTAAAAAAAATTTGTCCCCCTTTTTTACTGACTGAGCTATTTTCTCTTCTGCGTGTGCTTTGGAAGCTCTTATAAATTGCTTTGCCTCTTTCTGCTTAATCTTATAGGTTTGCCTGAGTTTTTTTTATAATTATTGAATGCTATCTTTTTGTTCTTCACTATTTTGGCCACTTCTGCAGAGTACCACAGTGGTTTCTTCCCTTTTTTGTTTTTGCTAACAAGCCGAATGCAATTGCCTGTGGCCTTCAATAATGCTTCCTTTAAATAATCCCATTTCTCCTGGACTCCCTTTAAACTCCTCCAGTCTGATAATGACTCATTCACACAAAATCTCATTTTAGAAAAATCTGTTTTTTAAAGTCTAAAACTTTTGTTTTTGTGTGGTGCGGCGCCATCCCTGTTCTTATATTAAACCACACTGACTGGATCACTAGATCCCAAATTTTCACCTACAACAACGTCTGATACCAAACCTCCATTTGTGAGTATTAAATCCAATATGGCCTCTTTACGGGTCGGCTCCTCAACTACTTGTGTTAGAGATAATCTCAGTAGGGAGTTTAGAATATTTGTACTCCTGGTGCACCCAGCTATTTTGGTTTTCCAGTTCACATCAGGAAGATTAAAGTCCCCCATGATAATAAATTCCCCCTTCATTGCCATTTTGGCTATTTCCTCAAACAGCAGATTATCTAGCTCTTCTACTTGTCCAGGGGGTCTATAGATCACACCTACACGAGCTACTGTGTGCTACTGTGTTCAGAATTTTATACACACAGTCAAATTATTCATAAAACAAAATCCTCCAAAACACAAGGAAATAATATTTTTTTTAAAAATTTGGTTAAGATTGTATATTTTCTCAGACAAATGCAGAAACAGGTTACAATTTCAATTTTTTAACAAGAATTCCCTATAGAATATATAACCACAAAGGTTTGGATGATAAAATGTGAAAAAAATAATTTTACACATTGAAATCTGAATGGAAATTTCCTGACACAGTAACTACCTGGTTAGATATAGCCGTATCTGGGGGCGTGTCCTGACCTGAGACTAAGATGGCCGCATAAACGATGAGCTCCTGAGTCCCCTCTGACGATAATCTGCTTTGAAAGGACATCACAGGTCATGGGTCGGGGTAAGCCGAGGCAGAACACCCCTAAGACACCAGCACGCCGAACGGCTCGAGCTCTGGGCCCCCTGGACGCTTTTATCTTACCCATAACGGCCGACGCCACTTCTCCCCCGTGTAACAAAATGGCGGACGGACCCATAGCTCCGGATACCACAGAGGCCATACGCCGTCTCGAGCACCTGATATCGGCGCTCCCCACGAAGGCCGATCTTGCGGACCTTGTAGCTGACCTCCGTGAGGGCTTTGCCGGAGAAATTAGAGAACTCAGATTGAACGTGGAGGACCTGTCATCCCGAATGGACCACCTCGAGGAACGAGCGAATCTCCCGCCTGAACAACCTCAGCCGGCGGCATTCGGTGAGTTGCAGCGCCGCGTCGATGATCTGGATAACAGAGGACGGAGACATAACATACGCGTCCGTGGCATGGCGGAGACGGAGGGCCCGGAAGATCTGCGCACAACCTTGAGCGAGGCCTTCTGCATGGTACTGGGCCGTTCGCAAAGTGAACTGATCCCTATGGATAGGGTACATCGAGCATTTGTAAAATGACTTCACCTGGGGGGAGGGGCTTTCTGGCATAATAATTTTTTTAATTTTTTTTCGCCTCACCTTGGTGTAGGGCAAAATAGGTACCTTGCACTCTGAACTCGCATTTTTCTTATGTTGTTTGTTAAATGCATACATGTCTTTGGTTCCTACATGTGTTAATATGGTGCCCGGGGGGGGGGGTTTCTGCTTTGGGTTCCTACGCTCCCTGATGCGGAAATCAGGGATGTTGAGGAGGCGGGGGAGGGGGAATGGGATTTAGTTATGTTTTGTTTTTGACCATGATGCCTGAACTCGCATTTTTCCTATGTTGTTTGTTAACAGCATACAGGTGTTTGATTCCTACATATGTTGATATGGTGGCCGGGGGGGGAAGAGGGGAGGGTTCAGCTTTGGGTTCCTACGCTCCCTGAAGCGGAGTTCAGGGGTGCTGTGGAGGCGGGGGAGGGGGGGCGGGGATTTTGTTATGTTATGTTTTGTTTTTGACCATGATGTTACTGATGAGCTATTTTTCAGAGTCGGAGGGGACTCTCTTGTTGAGCTTGTTATTTTGTATTTACTTTTCACTTTATTTTAAACGATTTAAGACTACATATTACTTGTAGTCCTTCATATACCTTATTCTCTGGTTTGGTGAGCTGTAGGAGCTAGGCTCCTTTGCCCTCGAGGACTTGACGCCACCTTTCTCCAGGGGAGCTAACCGGGCACTAATTGTATTGGGTCCATCTAGGCCTTCCCCTGAGGTGTAGTATTCCTCATACTTTCTTTTCTTCTCTCTTCTTCTATAGACAGTTTTTTCTCTCCTCCTTTCCCCCTTGTTTCTCGTTCCGGACCTTGTCCTGTTATCTGTTTGTGAGTTTACTAATCCGTACTGTTTGTTTCTGGAGGGGCCCTTCTGCATTGTCCGGACATGGCCTCGCCTGCTGGCTTTTCGCCGCGGTCCTTACGATTTCTTACATATAATACTAAGGGACTGAACATCCCCGAGAAGCGCCGACGACTCTTTAGGGAGGCCCGGGCGCTTAGAGCCTCGGTGCTTTTCGTACAGGAGACGCATTTCAAGCAGGGTTTAGCACCACAACTGACTCATGCGGACTACCCTACAGGTTACTTTAGTGACTTTCATGGGGGTAAGAGCAGAGGAGTAGCAATATTATTTTCTAAAGAGATCCCTGTGACATTGGAAGAGGTCCTCACGGACTGTGAAGGTCGATACCTGTTTGTGAGATGTTTAATTGCTGACACCCGATACACGCTTGCATCAATCTATCTACCAAACGTGAAACAACATCGCTCCCTGGCAGACATTCTGCGTCGTCTTCAGGGATTTGTGGCAGGCACGCTGGTAGTGGCGGGCGATTTCAATGTCGCCCTCGACCCTAGAGTAGACTCCTCTACGGGACGCTCCTCTGTCCCTGCTTCCATATTACGACATATGAAGCGTTCATTGGATAGCTTACAACTGGTAGATGTCTGGAGGACTTTCCATGCAGGTGAAAGGGATTATACGTACTATTCAACGGTCCACGCCTCATATGCGCGCCTGGACTATATATATGTCCAGCAGAAAGATGTGCTCCTGACGGAGGACTCTGAGATTCTGGCTCAAACGTGGTCGGACCATTCTCCTCTACTAGCGGTCCTGTCCTCTCCGCTATACAGACCCTCGGAACGTCAATGGCACATGAATACGTCTCTACTTAACGACTCTACTTTCGTAGCAGAAGTAGACGGAGCTTTAGCTGCGTATTTCACAGAGAATGAGACCCCTGAAGTATCCACGGCTACTATATGGGAAGCCCATAAGGCAGTGATCAGAGGGATTTGCATTAGCAGGGCTACGGCTCTTAAGAGAAATCGTGCGGATACTGTACGACGACTCTTATCTGCCATACGTGAACTTGAGCTATCCCACCACACCACTGCATCGCCCTCCACATACGCGACTCTGACAGCTAAACGCAGAGAGCTGAATGACATACTGGATGCAGATCTTCACTTCGCGGCCTCCAAGTCGAAGTGTCATTTTGCTCTTTATGAGAATAAACCTGGCAGGCTGCTCGCCCGCATACTTAGGAAGCGACGAACTGCGACGTATATTGCTAAACTTAAACTTCCGGATGGCTCTATGACTACTCGGCCGGACTATATGCTGCAAGAATTTCAACGTTTCTATCAAGAATTGTATAACATGGATTCGGAATCAGGTTTGGAGCCCACCCAGGCAGAGATCAATGATTATCTTGCTGACAAAGTGGTCCGTTCCATCTCGCCCTCGAGATCCTCCCTCCTGAATGATCCAATAACCGAGCTGGAGATTCAATCTACTCTGAAAGGCCTACAACATGGCAAAAGCCCGGGACCGGATGGTCTACCGGCAGAGTATTATAAGACCTTTTCTTCTGCCCTGACCCCTCGCCTGCAATCTCTGTTCTCCGCCGTCAGAGATGGAGAATTTTTTCACAACCACAAGCTGGCAGCCACGATCTCGGTCATCTGTAAACCGGGGAAAGACGGGACTGATGTCAGAAATTATAGACCCATTTCATTGCTGAATGCGGATGTCAAGATACTAGCCAAGATTTTGTCGGCTCGTCTCGCGCCTCTCCACCCTTCACAGGTGCATCCGGACCAGGTGGGGTTTGTTCCCGGGAGGGAGGCTCGAGATGCGACGACCCGAGCTTTGGGGCGATGGGTCGTGCTCATGCTTCACAGACTGGTCGTCTTCTGCTATCTACGGATGCGGAGAAGGCCTTTGACAGGGTACGGTGGAGCTTTATGCTCTCTGTCCTGCGCCAAATTGGGATGCGGGGACGCTTTCTACAATGGCTCTCAGCACTTTATCATTTCCCAACGGCTCGTGTCCGAGCGAACGGAGCACTCTCGGGGCACATCGCCATCCATAATGGTACTCGCCAGGGATGCCCCCTGTCACCTCTACTATTTGCCTTGAGCCTTGAACCATTGTTGGAGGCGATACGGAGTAATGACAACATTTCTGGGATAACGGGACATACCTCTTGCCACAAAGTGTCTGCTTATGCAGACGACCTACTTTTCATGGTTTCTAGACCAAAGGTTTCTCTCCGTGAGATTACACGCACTCTGATGGCCTATGGTGAGGTAGCCGGATATAAGATTAATCAGGAGAAATCCGAATTTCTTAATGTGTCCTTGGACTCTTCCACTGTCCGCCTTGTACGTAGGGATTACCCATTCCGTTTTTGTGCCCACCGCATGCTCTACCTGGGGGTGTGGTTGGCCTCTACTGAGCGGCGACTTTATGAGGCTAACTTTTTGAATATACTCGCCACTTTTCGGAAAGATTTTTCTGACTGGACCTCTCGCATGATTTCATGGATGGGCAGGATCGCTGCTCTGAAAATGAATCTCCTGCCACGACTTCTTTATCTTTTCAGTACATTACCGATATCTATCCCCTAACTTTTTTTTCTGCACTACGGACGATACTTCTATGATTTATCTGGCCGACGGGTCGCCCGCGTGTCAGTTTTGCGGTCTTATGTAGACAGAAGCACAGGGGGGTCTTGCTCTCCCGGATCCCAGGAAATACTACTATGCATGTCATTTGGCCCGCGTGATGGAGTGGTCTACGCCCAACACAACTAAACGTTGGTTGGATCTTGAAGAAACCCTTGCACAACGCCCATTGTGGGTGATCCCATGGCTTCCTCCCACTCGGAATCCCCCAAAGACGGATCCAGATCCGGTATCGGCGACTCTACGTCTCTGGCATAAAAATAAATTGTCATTTGGCCTTACGACCGCCATATCGCCCCTTTTGCCCTTGGATCATAATCCGAATCTCACGGGGGGAATCCTACCGTCCTTGCGGAGGAGGTTGACGGACGGGAATAGACTGAGAGGGATGCATGTTCCCGCAGATGGTAATCTGGACTCTCTGCCACTCAACGTGCAGATGGGCCCTCCCAACTTTCTGGAACGCTTCAATTTTTACCAACTTACGACGTACTTGCGCTCCCTTGACAATGGCTACAGTCTGAGTAGGCCGCCCCTTCCGTTTGAGGCTTATTGCTTAGACGGTCGTTCCTTGAAGCACGGGATAGCGATACTTTACAACCTATTACAGTCGACTGACACTTCTATCCCTTCCTATGTACTACGATGGGATAGGGAACTAGCCCTCGAGATCTCCGACGATAAATGGAACCAAACCTTCACTCTTATGCATAGAGGCTGTGGTGCGACACGTGTCCAGGAAAATGCATATAAGATTGTGACATTTTGGTATAGAACACCTCAATTTTTACATACCTTATTTCCCGCGACCTCGCCGGTATGTTGGCGATGCGAAGCGACTAATGGAACTTACATGCACATCTGGTGGTCCTGTCCTGATCTGCAACGGTTCTGGAGTCAGATTCAGGACGCGATCGGACAGGTAACGGAAGTGACTTTATCTCTCACGCCAGAATGTTTTCTGCTTCTACACATCCCCTTGCCTCTCAAGTCTCTTAAACGCTCGGTCTTGCTATTGATGCTCCTATCTGCTCGAACTTTGATACCTGTCCTTTGGAAGACCTCAAGGACACCTTCCATACGGGAATGGGTCGGGAAAGTGGAAGCCCTCCGATCTATAGACCGACTAGACTCGGGGATTACTGCCTGACTTTGATAGAAAATGGTTCTACTGGGAGAGATACACTTCGTCGCTGAGAATGGATCCAACCGGGGTATAGTTGGATTAGGGTTGAAACCCGGAAACTGACAAGTTGCCTGACTCGACGGGAATGATCCCTACCGGTCTGAGCGGAGAGGTGATGAGATCATGGCAGACGGGGGCGATGGGTCCCGGTGTCCGGGCAGGGTGAGATGGCCTCCTCTAAATTAGTGTGTACGTCTGGCTAAATGTGTGTCGACCTCAGTGTTTCTCCCCCTCCCCTCTTTTCCTTCCCAGATCTCCTTTCCCTTATCTTCTCTTCACCTCTACTACCAATAATCACTCTTATTCTCCCTTTCTTCTACCTCTTCTCTCTCTCTTTTCTCTATCCTCTAGTCCCTCAGTCCTGAAACCGAAGTTGCTGACAACCTCTCTGGTGCCGAAGTTTGCACGCCTTGGAGGTTTTTAACAAAGGGAGTTCATTGACGTTTTGACTACTCTGGAGTCGTTGAGTTGATTACTTATACACCACCATGAAACTCTTGCCCTCCCTTCTCTCTCTTAGATCGCATATCAGGATTTATGAGACTCTGCTTTATATGTAATTCTTTACTTCTATTTTGTATATTTGTCTTTGTTTTATGTATATCTGTATTTCTGTTCTTATTCTTACAATAAACTTTGAATTATAAAAAAAGATATAGCCGTATCTGCTCTTTTAAATAACCTAAAATATGTTTTCATTTCACTAAATTCTGAAAAAAGCCACCAAAATCTTCAGCTCCTGGCACATAGAGATCTTAATCTGGCCCGTAGGAAGCTAAGTAAAGTGTAGCCATAGTTTAACATCATTATTGTATTGTAGCTCAGAATGTTATGGATATATATATAAAATAGTATCAGGGTTATTCAAAGAGATCCGAATTGCTTGAGAAAGGTAACCGAACGCTGAAAATCTGCGTTCGGTTACCTTTCTTGGCCATTCGGCTATCCAGAGAGCAGGCAATTCGCCAAATCCTGGTGAATTGCCGGAACATACGGTGCCTGTTTGAGGGCAGTGAAAACCCCATGAAAAAGCACTGCTTCAGCTATTCAGAGAGCACAAACCAGCAGTGAAAGGTTCCCGAAATGCCCTGCCAATCGGTGGTTTAATTCGGCAAATTTATTCAGGAGAATCCCATAGGCTTCAATGTTAAAAATATTCCCGTTTTAATTCAATATCTAATAAACCGTTGCTTATAATATTCTGCAGTAAAGAGTCTCTTTATTTATAGATTTTTTAAGGATATTTTAAGCATTTTTCTGATTTTTTTTTTTTTTTTTTTTTTTTTTTAAGTTTACTTATTTTTTCTGTAACAGCCCTCTTTATTATCATTCCCTGGACCTCATATGTAAATTTCAGACATTTTCGCTCAGTAGTTTCTTTGTAAACAGCGTTTTACTTTTCAAACATTCATACAAACTGTTTTCCTAATTTATTCACTTCCCTCTGTCTGCGGTCTCGGCTTTTTCCGGCGGCTTCGCTGCGGGTGATCGGCTCCTTCTCGGGTTTTTCCATGGTTTTCGTCAGGTTAATCCAGGTGTTTGAGGGTTTTCGGCGTGCATTCGCCGGGTTTTGCGGTTCGTTTTCGTCAGGTTTGCGGCAGCTTTTCCCTGCAATTCGGGGACCCTGTGCTGTTTGCTGAATACACCGCAGGGTCACCGAAATGGGATCGGCAAAAGGAACCGAATTGAAGAGAACGAAAAGTCACCGAACGTGCGGTGACTTTTCGAATCTCTTTGAATAACCCTGTATGTTTTAGTCTATTGTGCATACCAATAGAATTTACAAGAATGGAAAATATTGTGAAAATGCTCAACAGAGCATTGAAAATGTGAAATATGTGAAACTAGAAAATGCTCTACAGAGCACCTCTGTGTAACCAGACGGGCAGCTCGAAGATGAAGACAACAGCAGGGCCAAACATTGCAGATTGCCTTTACCAAAACCTTTTATACTGTGTGAGTACGTGGCCAAATTACTTATGACTGGAGATAAATATTGGTTAAAACATACAACAAAAACCTTTAACCCCCTTCACTACCGATATTGAGATATCTCTGGCTTCCAAGGCACCATGTGGTGGCCCGATATCAAGATATCTCAATATGCTGATCTGCAGCCCAAAAGCAAATGAAATTCATTTGCTGCAAATGAATTTCGTTAGGATGCCCCCAAAGTTTTAGCCCTGTGGGCAAAATGTCCAAAGAGCTAAAACTGTAAAATCAGCTGCTCAAAGCTCTGAAATATCAGGTTTTCCGAAGCCGATGCAGGAGAAATAGAAGAAAATAGACCTGCTGTTAAAACCTCTGTAACTCAATTTGGCATTAGTTGTCGCCATCTACTGGCCTAATACCGGTAGGTATTACTGTAAAATTTATTAAAAATGTTTTTTTTAAAAAAAACAGTGGTTTCTGACAATGTTTTTTTGGAAAATCATTTGGTGGTGAAGGGGTTAAGGGACACTACCACTTACATAAGCTGTAACTGGAGTACTTGTGGGAGTACTTGAGGAGCAAGTGATGGGAAGATACGGGGGGAGGGGTGACACTACACAAAACATTACAAAGTGGATGCAGTGACACATATGGAGTAAAATATTTTCTTAACCAAACATACAAGAGAAAAACAAAGTACACGTAGGATATCAGCAACATATAATAAACACAATAAGGACATTTAATTTTTTGGTGGTGTCCTTTTAAATCCTGGTAAGTTTATGCACCATTAAAATCAGTATGTCACATTCTCTGCCTTTCTGATGGGACAGTGGAAGCTGGAAGCCTCAGAATTGTCACTCTTGCAGCACTTGTGAGGAAATTATATATATTTTTTAATAAAACAAAGAATAAATGCTATAGGGATACTGGGATACTGTAAGTTATGTCACTGAGCTCTAGTCTAGTGCACCATAAAACATTATTTAAAACTAATACAAGAACATATGTGTAGTGTGATCGCAATGGCCTTTGTAAAATGAAATCCACCTTCTTCCAATGATGGGGAAAGTCCTAAACCATTGTAAGAGGTTTGTTTTTGAGTGTATGACACTTAACTGCACTTTTGTTGGAGATAATATATTTACATACATTTTTATTTAAAAAAATAAAAATAAAAAAGGTTTTACTCCTTATGGTAATATTGTATTTTTTTTTTTCTATTTATGTATATTGCAGGAGCAAATCATTAGCCTGGTGAATCAGATCTGTGGGAAAGTGACTGGTAAAAATAACAGCATTGAAAACTGTCTGATTAAGACTACACCAAAAAGGGCACCAAGGAAGAGAGCCACAATTGATGTGCCACCATCCAGACTTACAACATCCAACGTGTCCAAAAGTGCTTCAGTTTCATCATGAAGATGCCAACACTCATATCTCTGATCATATAAATATATCTATTTTATTTTTTTTATTTTTTTTGTGATTATACCCTAGTTTGGAGTACTTGCTGTAGAATACAAGCTGTCTTTGCACTAGCTCTAAGAAGATTTTTTTTTCTTCTGGTTTTTAGAGAAGTAAATTTGATTTTAGCATTAAACTGATGATTTTTTTTTCTATTTTGTATTTAGGAACTGCAGTGGTCATTTTGGAGCTGCAGGAACTTTCACTGTTTTATGACGGTCCAAGGGTGCTATTACAATGTTCTGTGTTTTCTTTCCGGAAGCCCCAGAGACTGAAATAATAATTCAAAAAAATTAAAAAAAAAAAAAAATAAGCCTTCCTTTACAACAAAGCATGTGAAAGAGGCATCTACAGCATTTTGCTAAGTTGAAGTGGATTTTTAGTGGAGGTTTTTTTTGTTGTTGTTTAACCCTTCAATTTTGTTTTCCAATTCAGTTTTTGTTTTTAATTTTTTTATTTTATCCAGTCAAGGGAGCAGTTTTTCCAGAGAAAGAAAAGAAAATAGTCAAAACTTGAATGAACCTGCTTTTTTTCTTTTTCCTTTTCTTGACTGTGTATTATTTTATCATATGCAAGATTAGTTTTATGTATTTTTTTTATTGGAATTAAAAACTATACATAAAAAAACTGCAGACAGTTTGGCAGCTGAAGATGGACTTTTTTTTTAATTATGAAAACCAGAGGCAAAATGCTGAGATTTGAAAAGAAAAAGGTTCTCTCTTACCAGCACATCTCTATGCATCTGTTAAAGGAGAAATATAATAATTAAAAAAAAAAAAAAAAAACTATCAATGAACTCAAGCAATGCCTGTCTGGCAAAAGTCACGTGGAGGGGGAGGGATTATAAACTGTGCCTGATTTCATATGGAATCCATTCTGTTATTTTTGGTGCTGTTGGCTACTTTATCAGAAAAAAAAGAAAGAAAAAAACTTCAATAGCATCCTTTTGAAAAGGAATTTAAAGAATATATATATAAAGTGGTTGAAGCCGGAAGTGCTTCTTTGTCATAGATGTGCAATCTTTCTAACATTCCATTCTCATTCCACTGCTGTCTCAACACATCACACAATCAGCATTAATATAAATATATATATATAATTTTTCTTAAATATATTTTTTTCATCCGCTCTGTTGGAGATACTTGTAATACATTATTTTTTTTCAGATCTCTACAGCTAAGATGGAATTGCTTCAGTGATCACCTTTTAAAGCCACTAGATCTGAATTCTGTTTTACTTTTTGTCGTGAATGTGAAAACGAATCCACATTTTTCATTTATTTTTTTTCCACTTTTTTTTGTTTCTTACAGAAACAGAAAAAAAAAAAACCACACACCGTCTTTGTACATATGCTTGTAAATTTTTTTTAAATACTTGAGCCTTCTTTTGGGGATTGGGGTGGTCAGGGGTCGGTGAGAAGAATAAGATGAAGAAAAAGCCTTACATTTCAGTTTCTTCATCAGATGGTTTGGATGCTTACAGGGTTCTTCTTGTAACATATATATAAGTGCTGCTTACATCACTGAACAAAAAAAATTAGAAAGGAAAAAAATGGTAACCTTTTTTTTTTCTTGCCCTGATTTCTTTCTGGTTGTACGTGTGGGACTATAGATTTTTTTTTTTTTTCTATTATTTTTTTTTAAAGGGAAAAACTTTTCACAAATGTGTTATTTGTTTCATGATTGAAAGAAATCAAGAAAACCGTAGCTAGCCATATTGCACTGAACTCGCCAGTGGTAACTATTGGGAGAGTGTCCTTTAATACAATTTGTTGGTTGTCGTTGCAGAAGACTGAACTGTTTTTTGAATATTTAACAATAACATAAACAGAGTCAAGTGTTTTTTTTCAAATGTGGTTGTCCAGTTTTATGGCCTTGCTGTGTACTTATCCCTCTTGACAGTAAACTTCTATGACTACGGCTTACAGGTTGACATTTAATTTATTAGCACTGTTCTGCTCTCTTTCCCTGTGTGGTGGAAAGACTCCATGTTGTTTATTGCCAGTTTTGTTTACTTTTCAGGTTTGTACAACAAGGTTTAATAATAAATAAAAACCAACTTTTTTGAATAAGTGGTCTAGTAACTGTTTTCTGACTTTTTGTTTAAACGGATAAGGGCAGAATAAGAAATAAAATGATTTTAAAACGATATTTTGTTTCATTGGAATAAAAAAAAGTGAAATTTACCCCCAGTATACCACCCCCCCCCTTCTGTTTTTTGTCCAATGGAGGCAGTGTGCTAAACAATGGATGCAATACTTTAATATTAACACGTGCGGTGTACCCCAAGGCTCGATACTCGGCCCCCTGTTATTCACAATATTCATAAATGATCTGCCCAATGTCTGCAAAGCCTCAACTGTACATATGATATATACATATATCGCAGACGACACTGTAATCTATACCAGCAAACCAGATCTCTCACAGCTGGAGGCCGTGCTGCAAGAACAATTCACAGAGGTAGAAAAGTGGATCAAAGATAATAAACTTTTTCTAAATGCTGACAAAACTGTTACAATGCTCTTTGGAACAGCACCTAAACTACACAAATTGCAAACACCCCATCTATGTGTCAGGACAAAATCAAATGGCACGCTGACCACAGTCACTTCTCTCAAATATCTAGGTATGTGGTTAGACCCAAATCTATCCTTTGGCACCCACATTGAAAAACTTTCATCTAAACTTTACCCCAAACTAGGTGCCCTGTACAGAAACAAATCCTGCCTGAGCCCCGCGGTAAGAAAGCAGATTGTACAACAAATGCTTATGCTGGCTATTGAATACGGAGATGTAGTGTATGCAGCCGCCCTGCAAACGCACCTCCAGAAACTTACTACATTGTATAACTCATTCTGTCGCTTTGTGCTACAATGTAACATGACCCACCATTGTGACATGTTAAAAGAACTAAACTGGCGTCGCTGGAATCTAGACGCACCCTTCACCTTTCCAACCTGGTGTTTAAGAGCTTTTCTGGGAAGCTACCACCCTACCTGAAAAGGCTGCTTCCCTCCGCAGTTCCCTCATCCTATAACCTCCGATCCAGGACCAGCACCTTACTTGCAATACCACAATACAAAAAGAAAGTGTCTCGATCCTCATTTTCCTACAGAGCACCACAATTATGGAATAACCTCCCAGACGCCATCAAATCTTCCCCCAGTCTAAAGTCCCTTAAGAGCTCCATATTAACATACCTCAATAAGGAATGCACCTGTAAACATGTAACATAGTGACTATATTTCCTACATATTTATTTTCTGTTAATCTGTATATTTGTTTTGTGTTAATTTCTTGCATTTTACTACTTTTGTATTTCTGTAACCATGTTCTTGAACCCAGGACATACTTGAAAACGAGAGAAATCTCAATGTATCCTTCCTGGTAAAATCCTTTATAAATAAATAAAATAAAAATTAAGGGATTTTTTTAAAAAAAAATTTTTTTGCTTTCGCCAAAACACTTAACTCTTTGACAAATACCACCCACAGCGGAGAAGAACAAGCTACCATGGAATAGCTCGTTTATCTCCACCAAGACACAAATTAACAGCTCCTATACAAAGTATAGGGGCCATTCATTTACAGTAACAAGCCACAATGACAGAGCCGTGAATCCCGGAGTTGCAGCTGCATCATCCACTGATCTTACAAGGCTGTGTGTAAGATCTCGTCAGAGAGCATGGCCGCAGGCCTCGGCAGAGCTGTGTTATAGTTTACACATGCCTGCAGCCTCTCGTCGGAATGTGGCCAGCAGGGGAACCTGGCAGAATTCTATCAGAGCATTCTGCCAGCTTGGCCCCAGCCCTCCCATACCTCCCGGTAGGCCAGCTCAGAGCTGGCTACCAGTACCAATATTCGTATTGGGGGTATTCGTATGAGCATTTGAACAAACGCCCAGTGTCAGCACCGATACTAGAATCCCTAGCCAGAAGTGAAGCTTGCGGCAAGGTTGGAATAGCAACTCCAGCAGTTATACATAACTTAAAAATGTGAACCGTCAAGATTGCAATAGGGCCTTTATTGGGGCAGGGTTTTGTTTATAAATGCCAGTGTTTACACTATGCTACCCCTACACCAGCTTCTACCACATCTATTATCCACCAATTCGTTACTTATTTCTTAAGAGTAAAGCTTCTATACTAAGCCCCTTAGTTACATAGGGCTGAATATAATCTGAGCACGATTGCTTATATATCTATACAAACCAGATAGGAACAAAATTCTGGGGGAAGAGGATTGCATTTCTTACCAATAATCTTTTTCATTCTTTGCAGCAGTAAAGGAAGTAAAACAAGTATGACTCTTTCAGATCTCATACCTACCAAATATGATAACCAAAGAGAACCCTCTGTTAAAAGTACATGGAGCTCAACGTGTTATTCATTGGACGGGATATTAACCCAAACTGCTGCTAAGGCTGTTTAAGGGAAAATGTATTTTTTCCCCTTTCTAAGCATTCTACAGAAGAATAGGATCTATGGGATGTAAAAGGTCCCGATGAACACAGTTGCGGCAGCAAACATCACTGTACTGCTAACAATGGTAAAAGTCGTTGCTGCAGCTACGCAGATCTTCAGGTATCCATAGAAGCAAACCAACATAGCAGATGTGTTTGTTCACATTATTTGCAGCAACTTCAGCACGGTTATTCTTCCATAAAATGAGCTCACTACAGGAATTCTCTACATTGTTATATTCACAATTGTCAAAAACAATGGTATATTTAGTGAATTTTTAAAGCACCAACCTACATCTGACAGAAACAATGTTTGAGGAGATGTATGCTAAATATCTGCCAGAAACCATGGATACTAAGGTGAAAACTGCGCTGAGAACTACACAAAACAACTACTGCAGGAGCTATATTGGAAAGAAACAGTAACACATGTACAGAGAACAAACAATGAATTTAATACGGTTGCTCTGGTTATGGAAAAAAAGATTTAAAGGACAAAATAAATGTATATTCTGGTGTTACCATCTGATTTTGTAAAAATAGGAAGTCATGGCCTAATGGTATTTAACTCTTACTACAAAGTTGTTGTTTTTTTAATATAACAATTATTTGAAACATGGGATGGATAATTAACACTTAAATGCAGAGAAGGTATAAAGATTTTTGGGCATGCCGACATCCTGTTTCTTGCCTCTCTTGCAAGTGCCTGATGTAATTTGCATGTGTTTCGCTATCTTACATTTCTCTGACAAGGTGGAATGTGTTTGGAGTTATCTATTTAGCCTGGGGGCTGACCGATTCCGCTACTCTTTTTCCACCATACACAGCCATGTGATTCACGTAACCTCCCTGACGGTTTTCCCGAGTGACTCGGGGTTAACTTTTTGTACGGAAAGCGGTATCCCCGAGCCACACTCGGGTTGGATACTTGCATGTCCTGCGCTCCCTCGCTGATCCCCGCAGTCTCCTCCAGCCGCTTGTAACGTCACACTGCCTGGTTTTCTTCTCATGAGGAGTGAACCAGGAAGTGTGACATCGCGATCAGCTGCAGTGTGACTGCGGGGACAGCGAGGGAGCGCAGGACATGTAAGTATCGGCCCGAGTGTGGCTCGGGGATACCGCTTTCAATATTGAAAGTTAACCCTCGAGCCACACTCATACCGCTAGGGGGCCAGAATAAATTGGACCGATTCTGACATATAAAATGTAAGAATCTGACTGCCAGATAGGAAAACCACCAGGGAGGTTAACCTGAGTGTGGCTCAGTGTTAAATTTCTATGCTGAAAGCAGTAACCCTGAGACACACTTGGCCTCGATACATACTTGTACCTGCACCCCCTTCGCTGTCCTTCTTCAATCATGGCTTCCTTCTCGCGAGAAGGGAACCAGGATGCCGCAATCGGCCGGAGGTGACTGCGGGGAACATCAAGGGAGCGCAGGGCCAGGTATGTATCCAGGCCGAGTGTGGCTCAGGGTTTACAGCTTTCAGCATAGAAATTTAGCCCTGAGCCACATTCGGGAAAACCACTAGGGGGCTGAATAAATTCACCGTTTGACATTTTCTATGTCAGAATCAGAACGTCAGGGAGGTTAAGGGGTTATTCACTAATCTCCAAATGCATTGAACAGTGAATTTGAACATTCTGTGCAATTTCGGGTCAATTAGTGTACTAACTATGCTGTCAGTTCGCCATATACAGTGCAATGCAGCGGCACACAAGACTGTTTCTTCTATTCATGGAACACAGAATTGCACCAAAATTTCCAGTGAAATGCCCAGATTTTCAAGGTTTCAATTTGATGAGAGAATCCCATAGGTTTCAATGTAAATAAGAAATTTTGATTTTTTTTCCCCGAAAACCTTTTTTAGAACATTGTTTATATTTAGACTTTATTTTGTAACAGACCTTTATATTTTAAAGGCCTTATTAGTTTCAAATCAATAAAAATGTAAACGTCTCTATTAGGAGAAGTGGAGACTTCCTTTTTCTGTAGTTCTTTGGAATTTGCCAAAGCCAATTCAGTGGTTTTCGCTCATGTCCAGTTACTGCTTCGGGGGTTCCAATTTCTGCAAAATACTGTTACCATTAGCTAAATACTGAATTCATCGTATTTTTGCTGAAATGTAATGGCCAAAGTGTGCCAAAACCTTGAATAGACCCTTAGGTGTAGAGGGAGTAATTTGTTGAAGACCGGATTGGAAGGGAGAAAGCGGTGGCTGAGAGAAATGGAGCAAACCTGTTTTGACAGTAGATGGAAAGGAGTGTGCTTGGCTGAGTGAGCAGGTATAGTTCATGGAGACAAGAATAAACGTGGTTGGTGGAGTGGTAATAAGTTAGAAGGGGTTATGTGGTTGAGCACATTGCTGGCTAAGGGCACAACACACTGCGATATACAAACATACATACACACTGACCTATAGCCTAGTCCTTCACTGGGTCAGCATTCTTCTGTGCTTCCCCAGCTCTCCCTGTGACTCTACCTACAGAGTGCTGACCAGGAGTTGGTATCGAGCAAAGGATGGGTGATATATTTAGGGATGGGATGGTTCCACTGCACATGGTGAGAAAGCGAGCCTTTGTGTAACCACTTCTGTCAATTTGGCAGGAGGGGTTTCAGGTAAAATATTAAGTATCTTAAGGGACACACCAGTCCAACTAAATTAGTGTAAAAAAACTTTTGGTATAGAATGGAGATTGTTAAACCTGTAAAATAACGTAAATTTTCACAGTTAATTTGTTCATCCCGATATAATTTTCGTAAAGTTCCCGAGAGTGGATGAAGCCCCTTCTCTGGCAGTATTTCAAAGAGTGACTGCTTTATGGTACAGTCTTTGTGTGAAATACAGTAAATTTGATATTAAAAATGGGCAAATATCCTGCGTATAGGGATTGGTAGTGATGAGAGGATTAGCACAGCAGCTTAAAAAAATAAAAAAATCAAACTACAAAAATATACATGTGTGTATAAAGCTGATATATGGACATTACAGTAACACCCTGCACGCTACAGGGATTTTCAGAAATTACACACAAATAAAGTACCAAAGTACATTCGGGAGCGCAGTGATTGTAGCACAAACTTCCAGTCTTTTATATAGTGAAAGTCTCTGGAGAAATCCTCATAATGGTGATGAAAAGTAGTCTCCGGTCACATAACCAACACATGGGGAGATAAGAATAGAGAGAAAAAAACCAATTGGGCAATATTGTGTAATATATATATATATTAGACTATATATGATTACACTAAAATATACAGTGGAAAAACTCAAGTCTGGAGCTATATAGCTTGAGTATGAACGCAGTTGAGTCACTTTGGGGGACTCCTGCCACCAATCGTAGAAATTCTTCCTCCCACCAGTTGGAAAATATTGAAGATTCTTCACAGTATGGATAATTCATATATACCTCAGAAGAGAACAAGATCATAGCATAATTCCATTAAGGTGGCCAAAGAAAAAAAGCACTGGAGAAAAAGTGCTCACATGTTGAAGAACCTCCTGTGTAGGTGGTTCCGTAAAAAAGCAATAGACCACTTTCCAGGGGGTCTCAACCTCTGCTGGATACGATCCGGTGGATTAGTTTGCCATATTCACTCGGTAAATACCGGATAGGCAGAGGATGTATAAATGTATAAATCGAGCGTGGAGAGGTTAAATACAATAGGGTTTATTTAAGAAAAGGTTAAAATAATTAATACATGTGGGAATCACCGAGACGCGTTTCCCTTACCAAAACTGTAAACTTCCTCAGTTGGATAATACCCAAGATTACGATTCTGCAGTATAAATAACCTCCACTAATCACGCCGCAACATGTGGCGAGCGTTCCACCTCGATCTCTTCCGCATGCGTTCCATTTGTGTTACTTCCGCATGCATTCCATCACCAGCATATCCGGTTTGCGTTCCATTCACTCATCGAGCGTCAATGCATTTCACCCTGTTGGTATCTATTCATGCGGTCAGAAGGGTGAATCAAGTCCATTAATACATCTTATTGTCAAGATCTTACTTATGACAGGGAAGCTTCAGCGTGTGCAAGGTACCATGAATTCTCTTCAGTACCAGGAGATATTGGATGACAATGTGATGCAGTCCGTCACAAACCTGAGGCTTGGGAGACGTTGGACCTTTCAACAGGACAATGATCCCAAGCATACCTCCAAGTCCACGAGAGCATGGTTGCAGATTAAAGGCTGGAACATTTTGGAGTGGCCATCGCAGTCACCTGACTTAAATCCGATTGAGAACCTCTGGTGGGACTTAAAGAAAGCAGTTGCAGTGCGCAAGCCTAATAATGTGACTGAACTGGAGGCTTTTGCCCATGACGAATGGGCGAAGATACACGTAGATCGCTGCAAGACACTTGTGTCAAGCTATGCTTCACGTTTAAAAGCTGTTATAACTGTAAAAGGATGTTGTACTAAGTACTAAGATTGAATGTCACTTGGGGGTTGAATAAAACTGATAATGATGTGAGCACAGAAAAGACATTTGCGGTTATTACATTATAAATGTTATGTTATATTTGTCTGACCTACACTTGCCTCTTTGATTTAATTGTAAGCAAGATGACTGAATGATCAAAATCAATGTCAAACCGGCCAAAACACTCAATTTCAGTGGGGGTTGAATAATTTTGAACGCAACTGTATATATATATATATATGAACTATACGATATTGCCCAATTGGTTTTTTCCTCTCTCTATTCTTATCTCCCCATGTGTTGGTTATGTGACCGGAGACTACTTTTGATCACCATTATGAGGATTTCTCCAGAGACTTCCACTATATAAAAGATTGGAAGTTTGTGCTACAATCACTGCGCTCCCGAATGTAGTACTGTGGTACTTTTTTTGTGTGTGAATTTTATATGTGGGTGAGGGATACGCCCAACGGTGAGCTGCATTACATATTTCCTTCGTTTGCTTATTTCCCCTTTCTTCTATCGTGTGGTGTAATAACCATATTAGCGCCTAGAACACTGCTGACCCGGTTCAGGCGATTTTCATTAATTTTCAGAAATTAAACAACCCGAATCTTATGCCTGTGCAGCAGTGAGTGATCCTAGAGTCTAGCGTATCGGTTCTGTCTCCTCCCATGTTGTAATGCATAAATATTTGTTGAATTTTATTTTACAATAAAAGGTGAGGGTTCCCCATTGACCGGAGTGAGGTACGAATGAGAATTCGTTTTTTCTCCTGTTTCAGCCATAAACTCCTTTACCTTCCTTTCGAGTTCACCTTTTAATGTTTTCCAAAGAATAAACACCATTAAGCAAACAAAGAAGACATAAAAACAAAGTTTTTTATTTTGGCAAGTACAGCAAATTGCTACTTTATAGAGAACTTGTTTGGCTTTGAAGACAACTAAGCTCATTTACAATACTGTAATTTTTTTCAAACCTCATTCAGAATTGTTCAGTGTACAGAGCAGGCAAATCTTGTCCTCAAAACAATCTGAATTATACTGGAAGTTTTCAAAATCTAGCAATGCATTAGACAATTCGTGTAGCTTTTGAAAAGGAGGAATTTAAATTTCTAGCTGTATATCCAGGTTGTTAAATGTGAAAAATTCAATACTCTAACATAACATTTGCTTTAGAAAGTAAGCAAAAATATTTTTTTAAATTAAAAAACAAAACCTGGGCGAATGCATCCAACGTTCATTTTTTTTTCTTTTTCTTTTTAATACTGATTAAAAGAATACAAAGCAGGGTGAAAAAAAAAGAACTTCTAAATGGCTTGGTTTACTGCAGCTGTATCAAGGTTTGCATATATGGTTTCAGGAAGTGATCACTATGACCACTGGACAAATGCCTGGCACTCCCATAGTAAGAAACCAAGCATGGCTTTCTTCATCTCACAATATGAATGTTAGAAACCTAAAAGTGTAAAGCCCTGGGTCTCGAACAAACAGCACTGCTATAAAAAAAACACTGTCATGTTGCAAGATCTAACCAAATATATTCAGTTACATTTCACTACATACCATACTTCAGGGCTGTCAAACTCCATCCCCCAGATGTTTCTGGACTACAGTTGCCATGGCCTGATCTGGCCATCTACTGCTTTAAAAGAATTCTGGGAATTGTAGCCAATAACATCTGGAGGACTGTAAGTTTGACAGACCTGCCAAAGTGCAGAGGTCAGCAACCTTTGCTCTCCAGATGATTTGCAAACTACATTTCCCTTAAGGCTCAGACAATCTAATGTGTACTAGAGCATCATGGGAGATGTAGTTCCAAAACATCTGGAGGGCGATGGTTGCTCACCCTAGTGGTATGCAGAGGAAAAAGCCAATATATGGTGACTATAGCACAATAATCTAACAGGTATTATTGAGAGACAACACGTGAGATTAACAAGCCTGTGTGTATATAATTACTCCCTTGGTATCTCAATGAGCCGTGTGGGGGGAAAAAAAATAAACACAAACACTGGGTTTCAGTGTCATCAAGTAATTCATACCAGGGTATTAATTATAAAATAAAATTTTAACCGTCAAGAAAAAAAAAAATTGTACAAACTACATGGAGCTTATAAAGGCCGGCACGTACCAATGGCAAAGCAGCAAATTTCACTGATTTAATGCACACAGTTTTACTTAATGCTGCTATTGTTTAGAGTTTCACAGGAAAAGGTCCACCCAATGGAGGCATCATTTGATCTTAATGGCAGCTTGAAATACTGAAATATCAATTGAAATCTCTTATAAAAGTAGTTATACAGCAGTTAAGCATGCGCAATATATAAGCTCTCGTCAACCAATGGTCTCAAAAAAACAACAAACTTGTGGATATGTATAGAAAACCTAATGAATGAAATATGTGGTTTTGCTCGCCTGTATCAATCCACTAGTAGAAAAAGTACTACTCCCTATTTAATTTTACCCTTAAACTTACATCCATACACATTATGTGTAATATAGGAAGAGAAAGAGTTCACAAACACGTGTAAAAAGTATCCAGCTGTAATAGAAGATTAATACGAGCTATTGGGTTATCCACAGAGACTTTGGCCGGAAGTAAATCACTCGCGCTCATCACTTTCATCACTAGGTCCAGTATTTGCTGTAGTGCCATGGCCAGACACTCCTGCTAACACAGATTCAGCATGGACATCCTCTTCATCTGACTGAACAACAGGGGATTCTCCTCCATCTTCACTGTTTTCTTGGCTGACCGAGTCAGTGCATGTAGATGACAAGGAAGAAAGTTTGTGTCTCAGCTCAGACTGACTAGGAACCTGAAGGGTTATCTCACTGTGACAGGACGCATAATCAGGGCCTTTGAGGGGAGGGGAGGGGGGGGGGGGGGAAATCGAGATAAAAAAAAAAAAAAAATATGAGTTAGATAAACCACATGACCTGTTAACAGTGAACAAAAGCATTTTACTGTTCAACTAGAGCAACAATATTTAATATGCAGGGCTCAAGACAACATTCGTGCCTTGTGTGTGAGCCTTGATTTACCCTTGTGTTGGCAGTGGTATTTTTTTTATCTTCTATGTGCTTTAAACTTATGTTGCTCCAGTGTCCTGAGGCAGGTTTAAAATTTCAAAACCAGATCAGGACAATGACACTGCACCACGCTCACTGCTATAGAAGCACACAAAATTATTTCCACTCACATCAGACATCACACTATCAGGTCTATTCAAAGAAAGGTGAAACTCAGGAGAATGACTGGAGAAGGAAAATTCTAGGTCAAAATAGCCAAACCAGAAAATTTTTCCCATTTATCTCACTTTCCAACTCGGCTATTTGGTCTAGATTGTTCGCTTCTCCTGCCAGTTCTCCTGGTTTTCACCTTTCTCTGAAAAACCCTGTATATATGATATCCAAGAACGCCAGCAGAGCACTCGATGTGTCTAACATGACCATCATACACGCAAGAGGTGGCAGCTGAGGATGTCAGGCTCATTCTCAAAATCTGCTATGTATTCATTTTGTACCAAGAGGATTTGTGAAATTTGGATGTAAATATATGTACTTTCAGCAATATAGGCATCAGCAATTTTGTAAAAGAGCTGTTATCACTGCTTAGTATTGCAGAAAAGGAAACCCAATAACCTTGACCATCTCTGACATTAACTGGGAATTGATTCTGGCAGATTACAAGCGGCTCAATAAACCAGAACATTTAGCAGAGAGCACTATCTGGATGTAGATTTAGACATAAGTATTATTACTACTAGCATAAAGGTATTTGCAGACATTTATTTTGTAGTGGATACACAGGATCGAATCACAGTCAGAGCACCTCTCCAGTAACGGTACATTCTTGAAAACGAGAGAAATCTCAATGTATCCTTCCTGGCAAAATACTTTATGAACAAAAAAAAAAGGTATCCATTGCAGCGTTACATAGGAGGGAATGCTAATTAACACTACCTATCATAGGCGACAGGACGCTGTTGTCTTCTCCACCAGAATTTAAAAACACATCGAGCGCTTCTTGATCTGACATATCCATTAAATCCATCTGTTCTAACATGTCCACATTGACTTCCATTGATGACATGCTCCCAATTGGTTCTTTAAAACAAAAACAATTTATTAATATCTAAATGTTCCATTCGTACAAGAGAAGAGTTGTCAATTAGCTATACAAGCACAATGCTCATTAGGCAACTGCAAGAACAATTCAAAATGTCAATGTAAAATTTATGAGAACAACAAAATAAAAATATAAAGGAATCATCACCTTAAAGACCATATTTAAACTATATTTTTTAGGTGTTTATATAGTTTCATTAGAATCAAGAAATTACTGCAATGTTCTGATCAGCGAAGTCTTCAAGCTTGGCCAACTCATTGCAAAATCATTTCTATGACTGTTTATTAACCCCCTTCGCTGCTGAGCTCATTTTGACCGTTTTGTGCTCATCATGTTAAATGCATTTTTAAGTCATGTTTTATTGTGAGATCCAGACAAATTATATATCCTTATTTTCAGCAGACTCGGCAGATATCACTATTATCTGCATACGTCATGTCCTGCCTGATTGCTAGAATACTGTAAATATATATTTTCCTTTTTAAAAAAAAAAGGAAATTTCCAGGTGAGTAACGGCAGTGATAGTCCTCATTTTATACGTGACAAATGAACAATGCCATTGCTTTGGAACAAAAAATAAATATGTAAAATGTTGTTTTTGTACATGACATTTTACACCGGGGGGGGACTAAACCGTATATTTTGCAAATAATTTTTTTCCTATTTTTACACATTACATGGTCATATTTGGTATCGTTGGAACGGCCAGACTCTGATTTTTACACCGCATAAAGTTCAAGTGACGTGTCAAAAGGATTTTGATAGAACAATACATAATAACACATTGTGCCATCGCCTTCACACTTGCTGGTATTGTGGGAAGTGAGAAGGTGAATGCAGCATCACTGTTCCCGTGCTAATTGAAAAGTGAACAATAATGCTGCATTTGGAAAAGAAAAAAAATGTTTTCTTTTATTATTTTTACATAAAACCTGCAGGGTATCACTGGAAAGGCCATGCTCTGCATGTCCCTCTTCCTGTTATGGTTCAAGCGATACAGGGGCCCAAAGACTTTCCCTGCCCGGCTATGGAAGTATCTGACATAATCGTGCCCATGCACGATGATGTCAGTAGGTGAGGGGAGGTGCTGGAGAAGGGCTGACATCCAAGATGTCACCCTCGGCGCCATGCCACAGGGATGAGACGATGTGCTCAGCACATAGTCCGCAGCCAAGTGGTTAAACTTGAAAAAATTATTTTATTAAGTGTAAATTTTGCCAACTCCAATAAGTGGCTATGATTATGGTACTGGAGTAGTGAGCAAACACAAGGTTTGTGAGGGTCCTGAGAATGAGCAACAGCACTAGTGGCCTGCTCTACAGTGGGGCCCGTTCAGGTCTCACAAGCTTTTAGCACAAATGATGCCAATATGTGTTGTGTGTAATAGTTTATGACAAAGCTCCACAGCAATAAAAAAAAATCTAACTCATACACATGGCACATTGAGTTTTATTGCTCTGGAGCTCTGTGATACACTCATACACTGCACACTACTGTGAGTTACCTGTCAAACTGAGCGCTAAGATTCTTTAACCCAAAATATTGTTTAGCTTTCTAGTAGTGACATTTAGTGTGTGATGTGTATAGGTTGTTTGCCATTTTTGTGTGTTATGGAAAGCCAAGCTGGTTTCGCAAGCACTTTATTTTTCTCAGTTGTTGAAAGGTTTTCAATTCTGACACCAGATTTGTGTAGTAATAGTGATTATTCTAAAATTTCAATGTGCGGAATATCAGCACCGGATACCGGTTATCAGCCTGGAAGGTGGCTGATGATCTGTGTTACAAAAGACATAAAACATTTGATTACAAATAATAAAGGGGGGTTTATGAACATAAAAATTGTGCTGGAATCCTTGTGATGCCCTTAATAAAGCATATTCCGTAATGCACAGGAAAAGGGTTTCAGTCGTTTCCCTTACCTCTTCTTTCAGATATCTGGAGATATCCAGTAGACAGGTATTGCTCCATATCTTGCTGAAATGCTTCTTCAAAGAACTTCTGACGTTCCTTCAGTTTCATTTGTTGTGTGTATTCCATTTCCAACACCCTGTGCGTGTGCTCTGCATCCAGCTCAGCTAGGGAACAAAGGACAAAATTTGGAGTAAGGGATATGACATTTGTTTTTGCTGCTCTCAAGTCAGTTATAGACTCTTACTCCATACTGCACCCACCCTTCAGATAAGGGACAATATGTTTGGATTGTACAGGTATAAAAAAAATAATATTTAAAAACAAAAGTGCAAACACCTGTTCGTCATAATTACTGGCAATTCTCCAACTGATCTCTCATACACAAGTAGCCACATGCTCAAATACTTGCCCATTTGCCCGCTCTGGAAACACACTAGTTGCGCACTCTCACATAACTCACTAGCAACACTCAAACCTTACTACTAATCGCACAAGGTCAAAACGTTTACATGTAACTAGACACACGCTCTCAAAACACACGATTATCTGTCACATTTCTAGTCTAGTTTTGTGTTCACCCATTCAGCATACTGGTAATGGCCATTATTCTCTCCTCCTTCCATCATGTGCTCTACTTTCATATGACTTGAGCTCAAATCCTCCTCCTTGAACGTACCCATGATAAACCCAGTGTACGCGGGCATGGGTTTTGCTTTTGGAATTTCTATTTGTTCTACATACATACATCATTCCAAAGATAAGCAAGAGTCATGAGTTTGATAAGGATTCAGTATAGTTGGGGTTAATATTCATATTGGTCTGAAGGAAAGGAAATTAATGAATCATCGGGAGTCAAGAAGCTGCATGGTAACTGTTTTAAGGACAGCAGAGGTCAGACAAAGACCTATAGGACACATGGGGAGATATTTAATTTACAAAAGAAAGGGAAAAAAATTAAAACCTGCATCAAACCAACACATTTCTTGACAATGCAGACAGAGCGGCACAGTGTCCTGCTATAAAACCTGAAGAACGTTCACAGATTCCCTCAAAATCTGTATCAAGCTATTCCAGTGAGTGTTACTGGTGATGATGTTTGCATCTGGACAGAACCGCCTGGCTAATGTAAGGAATAAGAAAGTGTGCTGTGCGTGACGAGCAAATTCAGGTCACATGCATTCATTTCTACAAATCGGCTCCAGGAGCCATCACTTCAACGTTTGCTAACATGACAAGAACTACAAGCGGAGGCAAAGTTCATGTTCCAAGCAGGTTTAGAGCTAAGCTTTTTAACCCCATTAATACGAAGACCGACTTTACCCTATGTGCAAGGCACCTTATTTATCAAATATAGTCGATGTGGGCTAATTCTGGAGAATTTCAAAGGGATTTTTTCTTTTCTTTATGCCAACAAGATTCATTAGTAGTTGGGCTCCTGAATGTGTTCCCAACGTCTTGAGAACCTCAAGCATGATACCCAAGGTGCCAAAACAGATTTAACAGCTTGGATTCCCCCCCCCCCCAAAAAAAGCAAAAACGGTCCCAGGCTGTATTACGACATGCAGTAGCAGTATGCGGCCAGCAGATGGCACCATCAACCTGTGAAAAATGCATTTAGTTTTAGATGTGCTTTTGAGATTTTCAAGCATTTGCAATGGATGTATTATGCAAATGTGTTTTCTGTAACTCCAACAGAACATTGCAGTGGTTACTTAGCTCTAGTAGCTCAAGTTAATTTTATGATCGCGTCACTTCATACTTTTGAAGAGACTTTCTCAATCCATCTGGTAACAGATGCACTGGGTGCTACATACCCCTTGGCAAGAAGTCAATTAGAATTTCTAAATAATTGATTTCAAATTAGAGGCTTTATAACAATGAGTGAACATCAATATTGACATACAGGGTTATTCAGAGAAAGGTGAAACTCTGGAGAATTTTTGGAGAAGTGAAAAGTCTAGGTCAAAATAGCCAAACCAGAAAAATTCTCCCATTGATCTCACTTTCCAAATTGGCCATTATGACCTAGAATTTTCACATCTCCAAAAGTTCTCCAGAGTTTCACCTTTCTCTGAAAAACCCTGAATGTCTCCTTAATCCCTTCACTACCGAGATCGAGATATTTCAGGCTTCAATAGGCACCATTCGGCTCCCCTGATCTAGAGATACCTCTGTATGCTGATCTGCAACCCAAAAGCAAATTAAATTTGTTTGCTGCAAATGTTTGCTTTGCCTGCAGAAGGTGCCCCCAAAGCTTTAGCCCCGTGGGCACAATGCCCAAAGAGCTGAACTGTAAAATTGTCTGAAGAATGCCCTGAAATATCGGTCTGTCAGCAGTTGATGCAGGGTGGGGGAGGGGGGGTTAGACCTGCAGCTCAAACAGCTGTAACTCAATTTGGCAGTAGATGGCGCCATCTAAATATACAAGTTCTCTGGCATAATCTCACGCTTACAAACAACTTTTAATAATCGGTTTCAACTTCCTCTATACAGGTTATCAAATTACCACAATACAAAATGTCCAAATAAAGTAAACCGAGAAGAAATCGCACACAAGTCTATTCACTAAAGGTGAAACTCAAGAGAATTGACAGGAGAACATTCGAGACCAAATGTCCAATTTGGAAGTGAGAAATCGGAGAATGTGTCTTGTTTGGACACGTCGACCTAGAATTTTCACTTCTGCCAATTCTCCTGAGTTTCAGCTTTAGAGAATAGGTCTGACAGTTCACGCGGTTACTTTCTGCAGAGTGTTACACCCTGTCTTAATGCTTTCAGTGATCTTTATTTGTAAATTCAGAAGATAATAAATGCTGACCTTGCCCTTTGCTAAGCCCAAGGAGAACCAAGAAAGATGGTTTAGGAAAAGCTGACGGAAATCTTCATATCGGATGTGAAATTCTGCCACAGAGATTCTTTAGCCACTTGTCAATGGGGAATTGAATTAACTTACAGGCATTCCCTTTGGAGGTTTAGTGTGGACTTTTCCTAAAATAGAATATCATATGATACACAGCACATTCACTGAGAGAATATCTTGTCTTTGCTGTGGGAATCTTACAAAACGAGACAAAAAAAAGGTTGTCGGATGGGGGGGGGGCAATGTGCTATACTTCTGCAGATATTGTATAAGTGAAGAGTATGGCAGCTATGAATAAAAGCAGCTGTCTGAGTGCGATTGCAAATGGTCGTAATGAGATTTGGCTCAGTGAGGGCATTCCCAGGGAGATTCGATGCCAGCTTGATACACATAAAAGACATTTCTCTACGATTATTTCAATCCAAGACAGAGGGAAAGTAAACAATACATTTCTGCAATTTATTTGATGTCCTAAAATCCCAATTCACTGCTCAAACCACCCCCCCTCCCCAAAAAAAAAAAACCACAATAACTGCAGAGTTCCATATTTACGCAAAACTTTAAAAATTAGGAATTATCACACTCCGGTCCTTCTTCTGGTTAAGTTGGTCGTCAACAGACACAAAGGTCTTTTGTTGTATCCCCATTTTTAGAGTCCAATGGTTTTGTCTATGTGGCTTTTTAAGACCATCTCAATTACAAGTCAGCAGGTACAAGCACACAAATTAGGTGGCACACATTAAAAGGTAATAAAACTAAATCTGAAGAAGTTGGTATTTAAACTTTACATCAAACCCATAAACTGGCCAAAAATACCAAAATATATTAGAGAAAGTGGCACAACAATATAGGAAAACACAGAAAGCGCTTTATTAACAATATTTGATATGTTAATAATTTTGAATCTAAATGTTAATAATGAGCTTTTTTGTATTTTCCTATATATTGGTTTGCCAATCTTTCTCCCATTGTTCAGCAACTATAATATAGAGCTGGCACGTTTCATCATTCCTGACGAAACAAAATACAGGCTGTGGTGACATATCACCTCTGATATTCCCTTTCATAGTCTGTAGGACACCATGGAGAGTCACTGGGTCACACACTCTGGTGGATGGACAATGTCCTTTTTACAGAGCGAGGGGCATTGCTATGCGCCTTCTACTTCACTGTGAGACAAGGTGTGAAAAAAGGAGGCCTGAGGACATTCCTGATGTCCGGAAGTTACCGTGCCGTCTCTGTACTCTGCTTTTTTTTTCCTTTCAGTTCGCCGGCTCCTGTGTGTGTGTGTGTGTGAATCATCACACAGACAGCAGCGGCAGCACTGAGCCAGCCTAGCCTAGCCTACTACGCAATTTGCGTATCTGAACGCTACGCTAATTGCGCAGCTCAAGCTGGCCGCACTGCCTACTTCCTGAATCTACGCTCTTCAGTGCCTCAGACAGGCACTGAGCGCAATTCAATTGCTTGAGCCAATGGGAAAGCACCATTGGACTCAAGCCAATTTGTTTAAAAAAAACACCTCCAGGGGAGGCAGGGCCTCCCATGGATTGATTGACACAGGACAGTCAAATGACTGTCCTCTTCTGTCGTGGGGGCACATTGCCGCTGGGACAGAGCTCAGCACGTGTGTGATACTGTGCTGGGGGTGTGTGGCCTCAACTTCTGACATTGTCTGACTGTGAGTCGGGTAGTGTCCGAGAGATGAGACGAGTGTCAGTCACATGACTGACTACTCAACCATTGTGCACAAGGGTGCCGGAGAGCAGTGAGACAGTTGCAGAGTGCGCGGGCCGGAACCCGATGCAGCACACCTGACTTCCTGGTACATATAATTCTGGGGTCCTGCGTATATATCTGGCTCTGATACTAGCATGTGCCTCACCAGCCACTGACCTCACTGCTACATACAGGATATAGATGTATGCAAGGAGTTCTCAATTACACTATAAAAGGTGGACTCTTTCACTGTGATTAGGCTTAAACACTCAAAGATACGAGGGAACCAAAACCAGCAGGGTTATCCAAAGAGATCCGAATTGCTTGAGAAAGGTACCTTTCTTGGCCATTCGGCTATCCAGAGAGCAGGCACTTCGCCAAATCCTAGCGAATTGCCTGCACATACGGTGCCTGTTCGGTCCCTGTTCGAGGGCAGTGAAATCCCCATAGAGAAGCAATGCTTCGGCTATTCAGAGAACACAAACCAGCAGTGAAAGGTTCCCCTAATGTCCTGCCATTCGGTGGTTTAATTCGGCAAGTTAATTCAGGAGAATCCCATAGACTTCAATGTTAAAAATATTCCTGTTTTAATTCAATATCTAATAAACCGTTCATTATAAAATTCTGCAGTAGAGTTTCTTTATAGATCTTTTAGGATACTTTAAGCATTTTTCTTAATTGTTTTTAAAAGTCCTATTTTTTTTTTTTTTCAGTTTACTTCTGTTTTTCTGTAACAGTCCTCTTTATTATCTTTCCCTGGACCTCCTGTGTAAATTTCAGACATTTTCGCTCAGTAGTTTCTTTGCAAACAGCGTTTCATTTTCACAGATTCATACAAATGGTTTTGCTAATTTATTCACCTCCCTCTGTCTGCGGTCTCAGCTGCTTCTCTGAGTGTGATCGGCTCCTGTTCGGGCTTTTCGACGGGTTAATCCAGATGTTTTTGGGGGTTTTCGGCATGCATTCGCTGGGTTTTGCGATTAGTTTTCGTCAGGTTTGCGGTAGCTTTTCCCTGCAATTTGGGGGCCCTGTGGTGCTTGCTGAATACACCGCAGGGTCACCGAAATGGGATCGGCAAAACAAACCGAATTGAAGAGAACGAAAAGTCACCGAACGTGCGGTGACTTTTTGAATCTCTTTGGATAACCCTGAAGGTTTTAATAACCGTTGGTTACATTCTCTGACTACTACTGGTTGATAAACATACAGAATACATTCCACTATTTGGTACATTCTGCGCAGGATTTGGACGAAGGACACCATTCCTTCACCCAGAATTGAGAGGGATCTACATTTAGACAATCAATGTTGATGGGATAGTTGGGAAAGCCATCTTTTTGGAAGGATGTTTTGTTTAGTCTTCGTAAATTGATACAGGTCTATACTCGTGGTACTGTTATTCACTCAGAGAAGGTCTTTATTCCTCTGCCATATTTATGATTTGCTTCATCTAGTAAAGATAGATGCAAAAATGAAACACTCAAAAGCAACTCCATCCTGACAGGTCACCTTAAAAAGATCACCTGTCCTAATACACATTGGGTACTGCAAGACTTTTTATATATTTAAGCTTTAGATTTACAAATGTTAAAATATTGTAGCAGTGTAGAAAAAAAAAGTAACAGAAATTCACAGACCTGACATGTGATTGCAGCTTTACTGCACCGCCCACCACATGCATGTGGCACTGAGGGAAAGTGCTACAGTAATATAGTACCTATGGAAGCTTGATCAGAGTTATTGCTGGGATACTCATTAGTGAGACAACCGACAATAGTGACGTCCTGCTGCGATAGGCAAAACCAGACAGTAAAATGCAGCTGGCACACAGGGTACATTCGTAGTTGTGTAACTTGCCAGAGACCACAACAAACGAGGGATTTCTGTCGATCCTAAGGGGTCAGAACCACCTTTCTTTTTCTAAATGACTAGTTGGAAAGCATGTCAATAATTTTAAAATGTCAAAGTTTAACAAGAAACAATTCTATGCGTTTGACAATTAAAAACACATTTCTTTCCAATACAATCTATTTACAGTATCACTTTAAAACGGTGCTGCTCTCACATAAAACAATCTTCCCAGGACAATTTCTAGTTCCAAAATTAAATTGGTTTAAAACAAACTATTACAAAGAATGAAGGAGTAATAAATGTGACATTTGGGAATGCCAAAGAAGAACTATAAAGGGAAAAATAATATACTAGATTCATTCGGATTTCCAATAGATATTATGCTGTTGTATGAAGTATTCAATGTAAATTTTGCATAACAAAAGACCACTTTAAGCAGCAGGGACACTAACTATTTCTCTTGGTGTATGTAAGCAGGTGCCACATATATGAGCCCAATACCAGACCTGTGTAGGTGACCAGAAATTATATACTCAGTGACAGAACTGTTGCTGTTGATACGGGTATTAATGAGCTCCACAGGGAGAACTTGCAAAAGTCAATCAAGAAGAATGTACACAAAAGTCACTGTCAAGCAGAATAACAAGCTAGACCTTTATGTCCTGTACAGCTGGGCCTTCCTGCTGGGTTAAAGTACCGCTCACAGTGAAAATTGCTTATTTACAAGCTTTATCCCTCACATGGAGAAGACCTATTAAGGCTCGGAGCTCCCAAGGCTAGGACTGAATTGATTTTCAGGAGATATAGGATATCAAACAAGCAAATCCTGAAATTGCTCCTTTTCGCCCCTTCTCCTTACGGTTTCTAAACCCAATACCAATACAGCTTTAGTTTTAAATTCAACAGGTTCTTGGTTCTAACCAGGCATAAAACAGTCATAATGAATTATACAAATTTGCACAAAAAGCGGTTTTGCTCACTAATTGCTATCTGGGCGGCTGCGTAAACCAAGAGTATCCAGCCCACTTCATGTATAAACCATAACAAGAAAAAAGGTTGTTCTTTGCGCTTACCCCTGTGGCTCCATGCAAAACAAAAAAATTAGGTTTTTGTTTACTATAATGGCCATTGTCATCAAGTGATCAGCCCACCTGCCACGTCACAGCAACCTCTGAAGGTGGGTCCTAACCCAATGTAGTTATTTTGTTGAAGTGGGCTGGATACACTTTGTTTACGCAGCCACCCAGATTGGGATTTTTGCACAAATTTTAACCTAACCCTAATTTGTAACCCTAGCTATGGAAAATGATGCTCCAGTGCGGCAGTTTGTGTTTTAGAGGAATCAATGTGTAGTAACGCATTGCACCATTACCTCCACTTTTGCTCCTGGAGTGAGAAATAAGAAGGTTGAATTGTGCAGTGGCATGGTTTGCTTTATAGGTAGAAGAGCATAATGGCACTACTTTGGAACCGAGGAAAAAAAAAAATTCTACACATTACATGGTCATATTTGTTATCATTGGAAAGGCCAGACTCAGACCTTTCCGATGACACCTCATGTCACAGTCGCTGGCGCTGTAAAAAGGCCAAATAAGGTGCCGTTCCCACTTTATGGACACTCCAGACCAGATTTTCCCTTATTCCATGTCCAGGTGCCCAAGAGGCCACTCCAGGTTTTCCCTTAATCTAAACCTCAGGTGTGGGCTAGGCCTGGGCCTCCTATATAGCGGCACTCCACCCTGAATTGAATTGAAGTCGATTAGATGCTTTTGATCCAGTGTGCAGTACACATCAACAACCTGTCCTGAAGATCCTGTCATACCCACCATACCTATGCTATTGGATATCCATTGTGTATGAACTTTGACTATTCTCTTGACTGCGGACTGCCTCGACCTGTGAACGTGGACCACGATTCCTGGATTGCCCCTTTAGTAGATCTCACCTGATACATTTGCCTGGACTTTTACCCACAGTGTTTCCTGGTGCTCTGACCCATCCTTTGTTCTGTCTACCAGTAAGTGTCCTTACTGCCAGCCCTCTTCCTATCCTGTTCCTGTCTCTTTCAGCATTCTGTATTTACTCTGTCCAATACAGTTCCTGTCCTGTCCACCTGGTGTGTTCTATCCGGTGTCTTTTGTATATAATACCTCAGTCCCATTCCTGTCTCGCCCAGCCACCTGTATTTTATTGTTACTCAAAACCTGGTCATGTTTGGTATTATTGGAAGGGCCATACCTTGGCCTTTCCAACGTTATCTCACATGATCCTCTACCATGTAGGATTCCAGAGCTATAGGGGGTAAAAAAAAAAAAAAATGTAAATTTATACAGAGCAAATCAGCCTCCTGTGGTAGGTACATGCCTACTTTGCCTAAATATAAATCCAGTCCTGGCTGCACTATGCAATAAAGTAATTTATTATATAACAGAAAAAGCTGTGTCGCACCCATGACCACCAGAGTGGTTTCAATGACCACGATTAACAACCCATCTGTTGCATCGGAGCTAGAAATGAGCACAGGTGACACTTTTTTGCTTGTTATACTTTATACATGAACTGGGTTGTTACTCATGGTCATTGCAGCCGCCCTAGTGGGCATGGGTGCGACACCGCTTTTTCTGTATGTATATTTTGGTGTAACACCATTTAGGTCATTGCTGCGGTTCCTTTTTCCATGGTTTTGTTTTTAACCCCCAAAGTGGGAGTATTGGGTGAGTGTTGAAATAAAACCCACCATTTTGCCTCTTAGCTGAGAAGCAGCAAAAGAGTATGTAGATGCTCAGGAGCGGCATCAGGTTTCATTAGGTAGGACTCACCTTACAAGAGGTGCCTTGATGGGGCAGGTGGGCTTACACTTCAATGGCCATTCAAAAACCTAAATCTGTGTGTTTTGTTTCACAAGGAATTATATAGAAATGAGCACAGATGACACTTTTTTCTTGTTATAATTTTCGGAACAAAGCCAAAAAAACCTATGTTTTAGGGATAAACTGATAATTTTTTTCAGAGTGATCCAGATTATCAGCAGCCATCTCGGCCGATAGGCAATATCTGGTGCCGATATTCTATACATTTAAAGTTGTGGGGGGAAAAAAAAAACCAAACAAACCTGAGTTTAATAACATTTTACCTTGCACTATGTCCATTTCATTTATTCAATTTAATCAAAAAAGTATTTGTATTATTCCAAACATGGGCCTGTCCAGAATGGCCTTTGCAATGATACATCATATGACCCTGTAGCTAAGGGATCAGCAACCTTCGCCCTCCAGATGTTTTGGAACTACATCTCTCATGATGCTTAGCTACTCATTAGATTCATAGAGACTCTTGGGAAATGTAGTTCCACAACATCTGGAGAGCCAAGGACGATGAACCCAGCTGTAGGATATAGAGTACCAGAAATACAGTGGTCCAAAAGACTGTCTTTGTAGATGTAATTCCCTGCCAGATGGGAGGCAAACCCTGTTAACTTGTCATCATACTCAGGCGCAATATCGACAGTGAGCAAGGAAAGGCCTACAGCGAGGACTGACATCAAAGATGCGAGCCTACTGTTGGAGCGGGACTTTGCAGTTAGCCAACTTGGCCAATTAACGGCAATATCGCCCAATAAAAGGCCGGTACGGATTTGTTTCCTGAATATTGGCCACCAATAATCGGCAATCAGTCTATCCCTACTATGCCTCATATAAAAGGAGCGATTCCATTTCAAATAGGCAAAACATGGCACTTTAAAAAAAATAGTCTCAATCCGCTCAAATGTGTATCAATTAGAAAGGTATAAGATTCTACTCAATGTTCTGACATGAATAGATTTTTAAGAATTCCCCATCAGATTTCCATTACACCACACATGTACTCAAACAGTTGATCACTTTACAAACAAGCACTGATAGTGGGGGGCAGTAGGAACCTCTGATGTAGTTCTCCAGCTCTATGAAGTCTTGACAGTAACAAATGATTCAGGGAATGCAGAACAAAGAGGGAATGCAGAACGAAGAGGGCCAGCCACAAACATGGCCACACAACTGGCCCTCAGAACGCGATGCTCAATGGGGCGGCGCAAAGGTGAAGTCAGAGATAACATACTAAACCGCTACTGTTGTAACCATACATTCCATAAATAACTAACCATTTTTATTAATAAAAAATATATATATATATTTTTGTACTAAAAAAAAATAAAAAAATTATCCACTTTCTAATGCATCTCATAGCTCTGCCACAGTCAACCTCAATAAATGGATATATCAGATCCTACAGATCATGGGGATATCTCATCACATCCAGAGATATCACAATAGGTTTTATTTTAGTCCGGAGCCGGATACCATCATCCTACTCTACTGCGAACATTGCTCAACCAGCACATTGGCTGTCACCTGCCAGGTGACGTGTGTGCTGGACAAATCTCCAGCAGTAACCAGGCAGAACTGATGAATAAGCAAACCCATAAGAATTTTTAAACTATACATATGCTGGCCATTTGGCTACAATGGATAAATAGAATTTAATTCTCAAAGGATACAAAAGATGCAGGGTCGGTTCAGAGCCGGATTTAGAATTAGGCAGAGTAGGCACGTGCCTACAGCGGGGTGCATTAAAAGAAACTAGTTACCATTTACAATAATTTTGATCTCTGCATCGCTGGAGATCTACAGGCTACAGGGACATATGGAAATCCAGAGAATGCCCTTTTCAATGGTACAAATACTAGGCTTATAGCAAAGAAAAAAGGATATTTTTTTTTCCTAACACAGCACTATTGTTCACGCTACAATTATAAAGTGAACAGTGGTGCTGCACTAACTCACCTACTCATTTTCCACAATGCCAGCAAGTGTGGAGGTGTTGGCACAAGCATGGTTTCATCGAGAACCGAAAGTGCAGCACTGCAGTGATGAGAGACAGGGGAGTTTGAAACACCGCTTCTCTCATTTTGACACCGGACACGTTCAAAGAGGTTTCAGTGGAAAGGGTCTGGCCTTTCAAACTATACCAAGAATAACAAGGTGATGTGGGAGAAAAAAATTAAATGCAAAATTTAGTTTGTCTCTGTTCTACGGCAGTGGCATTATGAGCCATTAAATAAACAAACAATGCCACTGCACCAACGCACATTCTCATTTCCCACGCCGGAAGGAAATGTGATGGCACAATGCGATATTACGCTTTGGTTCATCTAAAACACAGCCTCTGCTGCGAGTAGAGGGGGGGTACTTTGGCCAGCCATCAGAGGCACTGCTGGCAGAATGCACTAACAGCATTCTGCCAGCATTCCCTTCCGGCTGGCTGCGTTACCGACCGGCTGACGGCCTGTGAAGGCTGTGACACCGCCTCCAGTTGTGATCTCGCGGAGGTAACAGCCTTCACAAGCCGGTGGCCACTCGGTAATTCGGTCAGCCAGAGAGAGATGCTGGTGGAATCCGGTTAATGCATTCTGCCAACAGCTGCCTGTGCCTGCGGTCTGTGGGTATGCATGTGTTTGGCCTGGTGTGGGTATGCATGTGTCTGGCCTGGTGTGGGTATGCATGTGTCTGGCCTGGTGTGGGTATGCATGTGTCTGGCCTGGTGTGGGTATGCATGTGTCTGGCCTGGTGTGGGTGCACACTTAGTCATAAGCGACTGATTTGTTGACCAGCAGAAGGTATATTCAATCCAGACAGCCTGGTGATGTCTGTGTGGGCAGAGGAAACTTCACAAAGCAGTAACTGTCAAACTGCATTGGTGGAAGGGGGAGCGGGGCACTCCATGCAGTGAACCACTTTATCTTATTAAAGTGGTGAGGGTGTGCAGAGTTGAGTTTGAATTCAACCATGCAGCTATGCTGTGCATATAAAATAATATTTTTTATTCAGTATTTTTTAATATTGGCTATATACTACACTTAAAACAATTTACTGGTTTCAGTAGTAGCACATAGATTATTACATCATTAAAAAGGAAACCTTTCAATTGTACACAGAATTCTGATGAGAACACGGGACACACACACACACACACCTCCCATATACTGGTATTATACATGGTATCCATGACAGCAGGCTTCAATACAGAAAGCATGCACAAGACCTTTTCCACTCTGCCCCATGAACACTCGGATGGGGTATCACGATCCATCACTCCATAAACAAGGCCTGTGGATTTGAAAGGTCTTTAATCCATCAGCGATGAAAAACAGTTCAAGGACAAATCCCTCCAAATGAACATTATTTAACTACAGCACAAGGCTATTTGGGGGGTGGGGGGCATGTATACATAAAACAGAGAAGTGGAGTACAGCGAAACACTGTCATTGTATAACATAAAAAAATAAAAGGTGTGTACCATCACAGCATAACAATTATGCATCATATATTCATTCAAAGCTGTGGAAAATAGGTTTAATGATCTGCAGGTTGCGGTGATGTGTAGGATGCCAGGCCAAGATTATATCCAGGATGGGACAAAGCTGGAAATCACAAAACAGTCTTTGTCATATTGTCCAATGTTCAAAGAAACGTGGATTTTGGAGAGTGTGGTGGATTATACAAAATTGACCAATTATCAACCAAAACCAAACTTGATAAATCTAAATTTAAATAAAAAGGCCATGTAGAACAAGGATAAGTGCCTTATTCAAACCGGAAATTTCCAACATTTATTACAGTTTATGCATTCCCCTTCAGGGAGGTTTATCGCTGTACAATTGTGTTACACGTCAACAAAATACAGTGAACCATTGAAAACGGGGACATTAGAATAGAAACCTAAGGGTTTCGACATGGGTTCAAATAAGGGACACATGGGAGGCATGTAGACCTGCGAGGTTCGCTCGCCATGCCTATTGGCATGTAGGTTGCTGAGCTCTAAGGCTCGGGTCAGACGAGCGCAGTGTTCACGTCCGTGTTGCCGCACATTTTAACGTCCGTGGTAGCATACAATCATGATCAATAGTGACCCACACACGAAGTACGTGTGCACAGAAGTGCGGACGCACAATGGACGCGGCAAACGGACGCAAGTTAGGCAAGAACGTAAAACCGCTAGAACGGACGTGCAGAGTGCGCAATGTCCGCATAGCTTTGTGTGTGAGTGATGGAACGTAGTCAGATGGACGGCATTTTTGACGGACAAAATTGTTTTTCATATTAATTTTATTTCCCATCTACATCAGTCAAAAAAAACGTCAGTCAGTCACAAAAACGGACCATGTGGCCACTACCTTGTCGTCAGTCACAAAGTATGTCCGTTGTGCACGGACACACAGAATGCGTTTGTCTGACCCTAGCCTTAATACACTAGCTCACACTCTGGGTTAGGTTGGCCCCTGATCTGGAGAACCTGGACATGAGAAATTATGCACTCCTGCAATTCCATTTATACGTTGTGCTAGTCTCTTCAAAAGAACCCAAGAGTTATCTACAATTCTACATTCACTCTAAGGTAATTAACATACTATGAGGATAAAGGGACATTCCAGTAAACCTAATTACATTGCCCAAGTAGACAAAGTGTGCTAACCCCTTAGTGACCGGGCAGGTTTACAAAAGTCTGTCCGAAAGTGCCCGATGCTGTTTAAACGTTTCTGCGCTTTGTGTTTAGGTCAAATTTTCTTCTTACTCGTTTATGGAACCCACACATTACATACAGATTTTCTCGCCATTAAATAGACTTTCTAAAGATACCATTATTTCCATTGTATCATATATTTTACTATAAAAAAATATGAAATCTGATGAAAAAAATGGAAAAAAACACTTTTTCAAAATTAAATCCCCAAAATCTAAAAAAAGACCACAGCTAAACAGTTTCGAAATTTGTCCTGAGATTAGAAATACCCAATTTTTACTTTAAACTCCTTCACCGCTGAGCCATTTCACCTCAGTGCGCTGAGCTCATTCTGACAGTTTTATGCTCATGTTTAAATGCCAGCTTAGGTCCTATTTTATTAAACGCTCCCCCAGATAAAAAATTTTTGACATCACGCCAGTGCGCCCTCTGAAAAAAGCGGGGCACTCTACCAGTCTGCTGCGGGAGCCCAGCGAGAGAGGTGAGGGGAGGGAGGGAGGTTAGGAGACCGCGACGCACTTTTACTTCAGCGGGTCTAAAGGAGTCTTTTGCCTGTGACGTACATAGTACATCCACGGTCACTAAAGGGTTAATTTAACTGGAATGGCTGGAGACGCCTATCATAGAGGTAAAAAAACACTTTAGCTTGATCAGAAACACTCTGGTCAGCAAATCACCAGCCTGCGGCAAATTAATTACCTAACTGCTGGCATACAGCTGACTCATGCACTAATTGGTTGTTTGCCAAGCCTCAAAGTGTTTTAACCCCTATGAGGGGATTAAAATGCTTATAAATTTCTTCCATTTTGGTCTAATTTGGTCACAAAACTACATGAAAACACACATGCTCATAAGGTCGGGAAGCCAGAGCCATCATGCGTCAAACAGAGGGGAGAATTTTTTTTTTAATATGCTCAAAAATGTAATACCAATACGGGGACTGAAATCTATATTCACTTTAACGGCTGAGATCACTACCTATATCAGACCTATCAAATCACGCTACTTCACACTAGGTTTCAGAATTCCTCCCAATAACACTACAGAGTCCCATTATCACGCCATGCTTTTTTTTTTTTTTTTAAAGGATTTTACCAGGAAGGATACATTGAGATTTCTCTCGTTTTCAAGTATGTCCTGGGTGGCGAGTATGTACCGTTAGGTATCTTGCCCAAGGACACTTACTGGAGAGGTTGCTCACTGGGATCGAACCCATGACTCCACAGGCTCTCTCCATGCAGAGCAGTGATGTTACCCCTACTCCACCCAGCCGGTACTGTTAATAAAAACTGTAGGTCTAACACCTAGATCTTAACATGACAGCATCTTATTATATTTCAAATGACCCCCTCCCTGTGATGTTACCTCTACTCCACCCAGCTGGTTTAAGAATATCTAACCATTTTGTTTTACTTACCCATAGTTTGTACCTCCCATGCTAGTACAATGAGCCTTAGTTCAGTGCCTGGGGGAAAGGGTCTTTTCTCTGGGGTCCCCTGAAGTGGGATAACTCACACAGTTAAAACCTAGGCCAGCCCACAGCCACACTCATATTTTTGAAAATAAAAATAGAGCAAGAGTTTTAACAGTATCATCTTTTGTACATTTAGGTCTCGTTTCGTTCCACTTTTTCATCTGACTTTCGTGAGCATATTGCAGTTCAAGGTCGATATCATATATAACAAAAACATGAATAATAATAAATATCATAATTGGCGCAAGTGCAAACCTAGAGCTTGCCTACTTAAAATATGTAATTGGGTATAAATCCCCTTTAATACAAGCTAAACATAGGACAATAACCTACTTGGCTGAGAGAGATAGAAGCACAGCATGGCACAGAGTAAGTGGGCAGATTACCAGATGTTTTATTGCAGCCAGATGCCTTATTATAGGTCTGGAGAGGGAAATCAGCATGCCGCTTTCAAAGAATGACACCCAGCAGCCAAGTACTTTCAAACTAAAGTACATTGTCAGATTGTAAAATTATTATTCCAGACTAAGGCAAGCTAGTTTTGCTGAACGTGTTATTTGGATAGATATATAGATATATACAGTTGTGTTCAAAATTATTCAACCCCCACTGAAATTGAGTATTTTGGCCAGTTTGACATTGATTTTGATCATTCAGTCATCTTGCTTACAATTAAATCAAAGAGGCACGTGTAGGTCAGACAAATATAACATAACATTTATAATGAAATAACCACAAATGTCTTTTCTGTGCTCACATCATTATCAGTTTTATTCAACCCCCAAGTGACATTCAATCTTAGTACTTAGTACAACATCCTTTTACAGTTATAACAGCTTTTAAACGTGAAGCATAGCTTGACACAAGTGTCTTGCAGCGATCAACGGGTATCTTCGCCCATTCGTCATGGGCAAAAGCCTCCAGTTCAGTCACATTCTTAGGCTTGCGCACTGCAACTGCTTTCTTTAAGTCCCACCAGAGGTTCTCAATCGGATTTAAGTCTGGTGACTGCGATGGCCACTCCAAAATGTTCCAGCCTTTAATCTGCAACCATGCTCTAGTGGACTTGGAGGTATGCTTGGGATCATTGTCCTGTTGAAAGGTCCAACGTCTCCCAAGCCTCAGGTTTGTGACGGACTGCATCACATTGTCATCCAATATCTCCTGGTACTGAAGAGAATTCATGGTACCTTGCACACACTGAAGCTTCCCTGTACCTGCAGAAGCAAAACCGCCCCAAAGCATGATTGACCCCCCCCCCGCCATGCTTCACAGTAGGCAAGGTGTTCTTTTCTTCATAGGCCGTGTTCTTCCTCCTCCAAACATAGCGTTGATCCATGGGCCCAAACAGTTCTAATTTTGTTTCATCAGTCCACAGAACACTATCCCAAAACTTCTGTGGTTTGTCCACATGACTTTTGGCATACTGCAGTCGACTCTTCTTATTCTTTGGAGACAGCAAGGGGGTGCGCCTGGGAGTTCTGGCATGGAGGCCTTCATTACGCAGTGTGCGCTGAAACTTCAGTACCCACATCTGACAAATCTTTTCTCAGTTCCTCAGCAGTCACACGGGGACTTTTCTCCACTCTACGCTTCAAGTAGCGCACAGCAGTCGAAGTCAGCATCTTCTTTCTGCCACGACCAGGTAGCGTTTCAACAGTGCCCTTTGCCTTGAATTTGCGAATGATGCTTCCTATGGTCTCTCTTGGTATGTTTAACATCTTTGCAATCTTCTCATAGCCATTGCCCTTCCTGTGAAGAGTAATCACCTCTTCTCTTGTCTTCCTGGACCATTCTCTTGACTTCACCATGTTTGTAACCACACCAGTAAATGTCTAGAAGGAGCTGAGTGTCACAGTCATTTTAAAGCTGCCTAATTGGTGCTTATTATGCTTTATTGCTGCTCCGTGACATCCACAGGTGTTTTCAATACCTGATTGAAAACACTTGAATGAACCTCTGTTCTTCAGAGTGGTAGTCTTTAAGGGGTTGAATAATTGTGTCAATGAAGAATTCACAAAAGAAACATTTACTACTGTATTACAAAACCAATTGATGTCATTTTAGTTGCATATGGTTCTTTAAAAAGTCCTTGTAGGATTTCATTCTGAATACAATTACAAATGTACACTAAATTCCCTAAAACCCTTCACAGCATTGGGGGTTGAATAATTTTGAACACAACTGTATATGCGTTCTGCAGAAAGTCTGACATCCGTTTGGTACTGCCTGTCTGTCGGGGTAAAATGGCATGAAAAGTAACAACCCAGCACATAAATCTTAATATCCGGGGCATCAGGTTATATGAATCTGGCACCCATGTTTGGGTAAGGATTCAAACGTGCATTTACCTGGGTAATTGTAGGTTTAGGCTGGCCGTCCACTGGCACCGTAGTCAACAGACTTGGTCAGCCAAACTACGGACAACGCCATCAGCAGATCAGGGTCGTACACTGGAAGTGTATCCATGGCCACTCCTAAACCTAACCCTAAAAATAACATTTACCCAAGGGGAGTTTGTTAGTCTGCAGATTACCTGGGTAAAGCCCAATGTTTGATTTCATTTAGGTCTTTACCCAAGGCTGCCTGGATTATGTCAGTTGTATCTGTCTAATCCTAGGTTTAGCCCATTAAAAAAAATTGCAGTGTGTATATATATATATATATATATAATCACCAATGGCAACCTGCACAAAACCGCAAAGTCCATAAATTCATGCAAAAATCTTCAGAAAGGGACGCACTCCAGGGCTTAGATCTCAAGATAAAAAGTGATGCTTTATTATATTTCCATTTAAAAGTGCCCAATAGCACTGACCGACGTTTCGGCCCTCTATGGGGCTAAAAAACAGTCAATTATGTAAAAAACTTTTTTCTTCTGCAATTTGCACAGTGTACATATCTATCTTACTTAAAGGAACACTCTACTCAAAAACTGTAATACTTACCCTAAAATCCTCTGGTTTCCAGCGGCGAGATATATAGATATATATATATATATATATACATACATATACACTCACCTCCCTCCTCTTCCGCTCCCGTTCTTCTTGCTTCTTGGCTTCTGGTTTACGTGAGATGCGCGCCTCTCACATAAGCCAGCCAATCGCAGGCTTCCTCCCGGCTCCCTCTGAGGATTAGTGTTGCGCGCAAGAGGATGCGCGCAACACTAACCCTCAGAGGGAGCCGCCAGCTTCTGCGGTGAGTTGGAGACGTCATCGCGCTTTCAGCGCGATGTCGTCTCCTACTCGGCAAAAGTCGACAGAAGCGGGAAATATGATTCCCGCTCTGCTGACTGACAGCTGGGAGGGCGGAGTAAACTTCTCTGCCTCTCTCAGCTGTTTTCAGCATTTTCAGCTGATCGGCTGAGCGGTGGGAGGGGGGACAGAGGGCAGGATACTCCGGACATCATGACCACCTAAAATAGCTTAGGTGGTCATGTTGCTTAGGGTATCCCTTTAAATTACACAAATTGTGTATGTTTTGTACACAAGCATCTAGTCAAAGTGATGGATTGATGTTGTGTGTGCAGCTCTAGCCCATGGCTGTTTTCTCCCTGAATTAATGCTGCTGCGAGCACTCAGACAGGATGATGTCAGCATGCAAAACTGTGTGAGGGGGGGGGGGGGAGGCACTCCACACGGTCGTACCACGTTAATAGGCAAACATGGTCTGGGTGTAGAGTGTCCCTTTAAAATAATGTCATGAACAAACTGGTGAGAGAGGCCAGAATTTGGAGGGAGTAGGTTTAGGCAAGGCACCAAATCAGACTAAGCTAGTTTCAGGGAATGGACCAGACTGTGGAGAGAGGCAGGGAGTGCAGGGTGGTGGCACAGGACTCCAGCTCCAAGTAAGGATAAAACACCGGTGGTACAGCTCCAACAAACAAAACTGGCCTAACCCTAGAACTAAATCATGCAAAAGTAAAGCAGCGACACGTCTTCTCCAATGTAGAGCCTGTGGTTTTTAACGTTTAAGGTTATTAACGTTTAACTCTGTCTGATTCTAAACTGTGTGTGTTATACACAGCCCGATTAATCAACAGCCGATTAATCGATAAAGAAAATATTTGTCAACTATTTTCATTATCGATTAGTTGTCGATTAGTTGTTTCAGCCCTAATATATATAATTATTCTTCCAGAGTTTCCCAGAAAGGCTTGTTTAAGCACAAAACCAAATATTTTTTTAGATGCAGTGAAGGAATTTCTACATCTCATGCTTCCTTAGTAGTTCATAATCTCTACTTTTTATGTTAGTTTGCAGGGAGTATTACTAGTTTACATATCTGCACGGCCCTTTATTATACATACGGTGTGTGTGTGTGTGTATGTATATGTATATATATATATATATATATCAGTTGTGTTCAAAATTATTCAACCCCCAATGCTGTAAAGGGTTTTAGGGAATTTAGCGTACATTTGTAATTGTATTCAGAATGAAATCCTACAAGGACTTTTTAAAGAACCATATGCAACTAAAATGACATCAATTGGTTTTGTAATACAGTAGTAAATGTTTCTTTTGTGAATTCTTCATTGACACAATTATTCAACCCCTTAAAGACTACCACTCTGAAGAACAGAGGTTCATTCAAGTGTTTTCAATCAGGTATTGAAAACACCTGTGGATGTCACGGAGCAGCAATAAAGCATAATAAGCACCAATTAGGCAGCTTTAAAATGACTGATACTCTGCTCCTTCGAGAACATTTACTGGTGTGGTTACAAACATGGTGAAGTCAAGAGAATGGTCCAGGAAGACAAGAGAAGAGGTGATTACTCTTCACAGGAAGGGCAATGGCTATGAGAAGATTGCAAAGATGTTAAACATACCAAGAGAGACCATAGGAAGCATCATTCGCAAATTCAAGGCAAAGGGCACTGTTGAAACGCTACCTGGTCGTGGCAGAAAGAAGATGCTGACTTCGACTGCTGTGCGCTACTTGAAGCGTAGAGTGGAGAAAAGTCCCCGTGTGACTGCTGAGGAACTGAGAAAAGATTTGTCAGATGTGGGTACTGAAGTTTCAGTGCAGACAATACGGCGCACACTGCGTAATGAAGGCCTCCATGCCAGAACTCCCAGGCGCACCCCCTTGCTGTCTCCAAAGAATAAGAAGAGTCGACTGCAGTATGCCAAAAGTCATGTGGACAAACCACAGAAGTTTTGGGATAGTGTTCTGTGGACTGATGAAACAAAATTAGAACTGTTTGGGCCCATGGATCAACGCTATGTTTGGAGGAGGAAGAACAAGGCCTATGAAGAAAAGAACACCTTGCCTACTGTGAGGCATGGCGGGGGGGGGTCAATCATGCTTTGGGGCGGTTTTGCTTCTGCAGGTACAGGGAAGCTTCAGTGTGTGCAAGGTACCATGAATTCTCTTCAGTACCAGGAGATATTGGATGACAATGTGATGCAGTCCGTCACAAACCTGAGGCTTGGGAGACGTTGGACCTTTCAACAGGACAATGATCCCAAGCATACCTCCAAGTCCACTAGAGCATGGTTGCAGATTAAAGGCTGGAACATTTTGGAGTGGCCATCGCAGTCACCTGACTTAAATCCGATTGAGAACCTCTGGTGGGACTTAAAGAAAGCAGTTGCAGTGCGCAAGCCTAAGAATGTGACTGAACTGGAGGCTTTTGCCCATGACGAATGGGCGAAGATACCCGTAGATCGCTGCAAGACACTTGTGTCAAGCTATGCTTCACGTTTAAAAGCTGTTATAACTGTAAAAGGATGTTGTACTAAGTACTAAGATTGAATGTCACTTGGGGGTTGAATAAAACTGATAATGATGTGAGCACAGAAAAGACATTTGTGGTTATTTCATTATAAATGTTATGTTATATTTGTCTGACCTACACGTGCCTCTTTGATTTAATTGTAAGCAAGATGACTGAATGATCAAAATCAATGTCAAACTGGCCAAAACACTCAATTTCAGTGGGGGTTGAATAATTTTGAACACAACTGTACTTATCAGCTGCTGAAATTTGCAGCAACTCATTAGCAGAGCTAAAATAGGATTCCCTGCATGAGACTTCTCTCTCTTCTTCAGACAAGGCTCCTTGGTGAGGTCAGCAGCCCCCCCCTCCTCCCAGTCTGTGACTGAGCGGGAACAAGAACACAGAGAGCTTTCCCAGAGTCAGAGAAGTCAGCAATCACAGGGAGGGGGTCATTTGAAATATAATAAGATGCTGTCATGTTAAGATCTAGGTGTTAGACCTACAGTTTTTATTAACAGTACCGGCTGGGTGGAGTAGAGGTAACATCACTGCTCTGCATGGAGAGAGCCTGTGGAGTCATGGATTCGATCCCAGCGAGCAACCTCTCCAGTAAGTGTGCTTGGGCAAGACACTTAACGGTACATACTCGCCACCCAGGACATACTTGAAAACGAGAGAAATCTCAATGTATCCTTCCTGGTAAAATCCTTTAAAAAAAAAAACAAAAAAAAAACACAGGAATTATTCAGTAAACGTGGAAACTGGAAGGTGAAACCTCTCAATATTATGTACCAAAAAAAATTCTATATGAAAAGAATTTTCTCTTAATATCATATTGAACTTTGCAATAAAGAAAAAAAACACAGGAAACCTGTTACGGTGGCCCCCCACAGGAGCCAAAGGGGGGTCCTTGCTGCTGTGTATTTTAAGCCCTTTTAGGCAGGTATGTGTCTTTCTGCTTTATGCAGAACCCTGGACACAGGATGCAACAGAACCAGACAAGACAAGACAGTATGCACACACAAGGAAAGCCCTGCACTGGGGTAAGGTCCTTGAATGGCCTTCTGACTATACAGAGTACAGGGTAGGCAAATACTGTATATACAATGGAACAACAGGGTTCAACTAGACTTGACAGGAAGGAATATCTATCAACAACTGAACAAGAAAGAGATCCTTGAGGTGGTCTCTATAAACCAGAACAATGAGCTGCTGCACTAGACACACACAACATAAACCAGAAAAACAGACTTGACAGAAATATACTCCGCAACATGCAGGGCAGGACTCACATAGAACTTGAGGTTATGCTGCGACCAGCACAAACAACTGGATACCTAGCAAATATGTTTTCTTATTCTGGTGTGAGCATGAAAACTAGGGTTGCACCGATACCGATACTAGTATCGATATCGGTGCCGATACCGGGTACTGCAGGAGTACTTGGTACTCGTGCAGTACCCCCGATATTTTTTTCCGATACCGGAAGCAGGCATTGAGCCGGCTTCCGGTATCCGAGGGGCTGCGGCGGCTGTCCGAATGCTCTATCGGCATTCGGACAGCCGCCCCTGGAGCTCTGCGATACTCACCTTCCTTCAGCGCCGCCGAGAATGTCTTCGCGCGCGCGCGCTGGTTGGAAGGACCCCAGCCGCGACCACGTGGGACCATGTGATCGCGGCTGGGGTCCTTCCAACCAGCGCACGCGCGGAAACTTTCCCGGCGTCGCTGAAGGAAGGTAAGTATAAACAAAGTGAGCAGCTGCAGGGCCTGTCCGAATGCAGATAGAGCATTCAGACAGGCCCTGCAGCTGCTCTCCGCTCATACTTACCTTCCTTCAGCGACGCCGGGAAAGTTTCCGCGCGTGCGCTGGTTGGAAGGACCCCAGCCGCGATCACATGGTCCCACGTGGTCGCGGCTGGGGTCCTTCCAACCAGCGCGCGCGCGCGAAGACATTCTCGGCGGCGCTGAAGGAAGGTGAGTATGAGCGGAGCGGAGGGGGGGGGGCATATCCATGAGCAATGGGGCAATATCCATGAGCAATGGGGCATATCCATGAGCAATGGGGCATATCCATGAGCAATGGGGCATATCCATGAGCAATGGGGCAATATGCATGAGCAATGGGGCATATCCATGAGCAATGGGGCATATCCATGAGCAATGGGGCAATATCCATGAGCAATGGGGCATATCCATGAGCAATGGGGCAATATCCATGAGCAATGGGGCAATATCCATGAGCAATGGGGCATATCCATGAGCAATGGGGCATATCCATGAGCTGGGGGGCAATTATCCATGAGCAGGGGGGCATATCCATGAGCAATGGGGCATATCCATGAGCAATGGGGCATATCCATGAGCAAGGGGGCATATCCATGAGCAAGGGGGCAATATCCATGAGCAAGGGGGCAATATCCATGAGCAATGGGGCATATCCATGAGCAGGGGGCATATCCATGAGCAAGGGGGCAATATCCATGAGCAAGGGGGCATATCCATGAGCAGGGGGCATATCCATGAGCAAGGGGGCAATATCCATGAGCAAGGGGGCAATATCCATGAGCAATGGGGCATATCCATGAGCAATGGGGCATATCCATGAGCAGGGGGGCATATCCATGAGCAAGGGGGCAATATCCATGAGCAAGGGGGCATATCCATGAGCAAGGGGCATATCCATGAGCAAGGGGCATATCCATGAGCAAGGGGGCATATCCATGAGCAGGGGGCAATATCCATGAGCATGGGGCATATCCATGAGCAATGGGGCATATCCATGAGCTGGGGGGCATATCCATGAGCTGGGGGGCAATTATCCATGAGCAGGGGCATATCTATGAGACCTGGGGGCTTTATAGGAGGTCTGTTCTTATTGGAAAGCGTCACATGGCATAAAATAAAAGTATCGGTAATTGGTATCGGTGAGTACTTGAACAAAAGTATCGGTACTCGTACTCAGTCTTAAAAAAGTGGTATCGGTGCATCCCTAATGAAAACCAAGAAAACATGAACATGAAAACCAAAACAGCTCAGACAACACACAATGTATAAGCAGGAAATTAGTCAGAATACAAAGCTAGAAGTCAAAAAACAGGAAGTCAATAAGCAATATACAGAATTCAGGATCTCAGCAGATCTATACTGGATCAGGGAACAAGTGCACCGATAGGGTAGTGCAGGCCACGTGACCACAGGTCTGGTCAGACACAGACTCCAAGGGCGGAGAGCCAAACAGATTAACTCCTAAAACCATGAGGGCTGAGAAGAGCTCTCAGAACCATTGGGCCTGACTGGGAGAACGTGACAGTATCCCCCCCATTAAAAGGGTGATCCCTGGCACCCACAACAACAAAAAACAAGCCCCCCTCAGAATCGTCACACGCTCACTCGGAGTCAGAATCCCCTTGGAGCCATTTCCATACACTGGGGTGTTTCCAGAGTATAGCCAAATGAACCTGACGAATCAAAACCCCAGAAGATGTTCAGACAAATCCCTTGGGCACAGGGCTCCCCAGGGGGATCCTGGTACCGGTCAGACTACCAGATAACTGGATCTCAAAACAGGAGCGGAGTATGGCCTCATCAGACCCAGAGCAGAGCGTGGCGTCCTCTGACCCAGAGGGGAGCGTGGTATCCTCGGACCCAACTGGACTAGAGTTGGTCACCTTTTTACGTCTCCTCTTTGACCGAGACTTAGTAGACATGACCATACTGCAGGACATGGCACTGGTGGAGGCACTACCAGACTTATCCATATGTGCCATACCACTGGGTTGAACTTCTGTGGACCCACTGTGGGACAAGGGCACAGTGGTCACGAGACTAGAGACTGTGGGTACAGCTGCCTTGCAGCTTGACAATGGAAGGCACCTTGAAAGGATCAGGTATATCTGACCTTTCGCTACTAGAACTCATGACTGGCGCCGCGCCAGGTTCGGACATCACTGGCACCGCACCAGGTTTGGGCATCACGTCAGGATTGGACATCGCTGGAACTGCTGACACACAGCTTGACTGGGTTACCACTGGTACATTGCCAGCATCGGGCATCATGGGTGGCACATCGACAAAACCAGACGTTACTGGCATATTGCCAGGGCTAGACTGAGTAGTCTCACTGTGGGACGAAGGCACAGTGGACCTTTTCCTTGACATAACTATTGCGGCCTCGCCGCCAGACTTGCAGCCTCGCCGCCAGACTTCAGGATTGCAGTGGGTGATACAGACAGGCGAACAGCACCGCAGGTAATACAGCCTGTAACAATCTTACACCCTGGACCACCAATAGGGGTGTCTGGCGGTTTGGAGAGGCCACATTCGAGAAGCCCTTATGGGAGCAATCTCCATGGCTTCATCCTCCTCCGACCCCAGGGCCAGGAAGGAGTCATACTCCATTTGTTCCTCGAGATCAGAAGCAGACAACTCGGCTGGGTCTGGAGTGTCAGTTGCCCCCTCCACAGGCCTGGTTACCCTAGGAAGGGTTCTCCTAGGCCTGGACAGTACAGGGGGTCTGACAACTGTGGATTCGTAATGGGGCCTGGCACATCTGACCCATACGCAGGAAGACTACCTGGGTTTGGAGAGTCAGTTCCCCCCCCCACAGGTCTGGTTACCCTAGGAAGGGTTTTCCTAGACCTGGACGGTACAGGGGGTCTGACAACATTAGATTCATAGCGGGGCCTGGTACCATCTGACCCAAAACAGGGCCTGGTACCATCTGACCCATAACAGGGCCTGGTACCATCTGACCCATAACAGGGCCTGGTGCCATCTGACCCATAACAGGGCCTGGTGCCATCTGACCCATAACAGGGCCTGGTGCCATCTGACCCATAACAGGGCCTGGTGCCATCTGACCCATAACAGGGCCTGGTGCCATCTGACCCATAACAGGGCCTGGTGCCATCTGACCCATAACAGGGCCTGGTGCCATCTGACCCATAACAGGGCCTGGTGCCATCTGTCAGTATGGAGAACCAAGATGAGGGGAATCCAGAGAAGATTTGGTGGTTTCCAGAGAACAGCTCCACTTGGAAGTCCTGGATTATGTCTCAAAGAACCTTGAGGGACTGGTGCCAAATTACAAACGTTTGCCAGTTGATGACTTATGAGGAAAGCTGTCTAAAGTAAAATCTGAATGCTCAGGGCAGGTGAGATTCAAAGAGCTCTGCCAGTTGAAGCGGCTTTGTGTGGCACATTAACCCCTTAAGGGCCGCTGACGTACAGCTCCCTTAGACCCGCGGACGTACAGGGTACGTCAGCGGCGCCTAATCCCCCTCCCGCCCGATACTCACCTCCCTCGCTGGATCCCACGGCGATCTGGCAGGGAGGAAGCCTGCCCATGTGATTTACATGGGCAGGCGAGGCTGATGACGTCGCCACGCTGCGTGGTGACGTCATCAGCAGGCGTCCCCATGGATTTCAATGGAGGGGAGGGGGGGCTCCTTCGGAGCCCTCTATCTCCCCAACCATTGAAGCTAGGGAGATGCCGTTTGCACCGCTGGAGAGCCTCCCCTTTCCAGCGGTGTATGGCATTAACCATTTTGCCACCGGATCACGTTGCGGCGCCAATTGGCGCCAAAACGCGATTCAAACCTGGAGGGGGCTGACATCTTGGATGTCAGCCAAGCCTCCAGGTCCCCCCCCCACCCACTGACAACCTCACCATATGTGTGAGGATGTCAGTGGGCCAGTTAACCCTCTAGCTGCCATGTAGAGATAAGGGGATCCTAAGGATCCCTTTATCTCCCGATCCATGGCAGCTAGATGGTCATATTTGCCATCATTTGAAAGGCCTGATTATGGCCTTTCAAATGATACCAAACATGACCAGGTTTGGTTTAAAAAAAAAAAAAAAAAAATTTAATAAAATAAAAAAATGTTTTTTTTTTAAAAGGTTTTTTTGTCTGGGGGGGGTTTAATTAAATAGGACCTAGGCTGTCATCTAAAAATAATTAGCACAAATTGGTCAGAATGAGCGCAGCGCACATAGGTGAACGGTCTCAGCAGTGAAGGGGTTAAAAAGCAAACGCATGTAAAAATTGGGTATTTCTAGTCTCGGGACAAAATTTTGAACCTATTTAGCCGGGGTCGTTTTGGGTGGTTGTAGATTTTGGGGATTAAATTACAAAAAAAGCGTGTTTTTACCATTTTTTTCCTCATATTTCATATTTTTTTTTATAGTCAATTATTCGATATGATGGAAATAATGGTATTTCTAGAAAGTCCATTTAATGGCGGGAAAAAGGGTGTATAATATGTGTGGGTTGAATAAACGAGTAAGAGGAAAATTTGACCTAAACACTACAGCGCAGAAACGTAAAAACAGCAGCGGTCACTAAAAGACGGCTTTGTGTAAAACTGCCCGGTCACTAAGGGGTTAAGGCTTGGGTCAGAAGAGCGTTTTTAAGAGAGAAAGGATCGTCCGTGAGAGTGGACGTTCCTTCCACTTTGCCGACCGTCTGGCCACCTCGCTGAGCGTAGTTAGTGCTTCGACGAGGGGGGCTTTCTGAATGGATGCAGCATGCGTACTGTAGCGCACGCAATTTGTGCGTGCGCTACAGCGTGTGGCCGGCCCCGAAGAGTCACAACGCTGCGACGGATGCCGGGAGGCACATCAGTACGGGCGCACATAGACGGAATCCAGAAGTCAGCTGTCTCACAAAACGCTTATGAATCTTATGTCCTGCAAAATACATTTATTGACAGATACTATAAGGTTGAGGCTTCCAGCAAAACACTGAAATCTGCCAAACAAGCTCTACAGTATAATGAAGATTTGCAAAATAAGTAGTAAAGTAATTTGCAGTAACGTGTTTACATAGAGTGCTCCTGTATTGATGTCTAGGTGATGCGGCCAAACTCCAAGTTGAAAAATAAAGCACAAGGTTTCCTTTGCTGTTGAAATATAGATTTTGGATATTTTAGATATATCTAAGTCACTCAGATATAATCTAGAATCATCCCAAACCCCTTCCTTATTATATCCTTTATGATTTTACCTATTTGTTATAAGCAGTTTCTAATTATTTTTATCTTCAAATAAAAACAAAGAAGTAAACACGAAGGGAAAAGAACACCATCGAAAGGCAGGGGGGGGAGCCTCCCTGAAATGAGTTTTTGCAGGTTGGGATGTCTATTAATATGTGTACTTGTTTTGCATACAGACACTAATTTAATATTAGGTGAAAGTTTGACAGTTTCCCCATCTAAAAATGTTCATACCCATTGTGATCGAATTATATTTCTGTACAGGTTGGGCACCCCTTAGCTGGAATTCCAAAATCTACAAGACTCCAAAAACCGAAATATTCCGAGCCATCTGGATTTTAGTATTTCCAGATTGAAGCGCTCCAGGCAGGTGCTGCCACTCGGGAACCCGGCTCCTGAGCGCTGCAGCAGACTGCGGAATGTACTGGGAGCGTCTGGGCAGTCCCAGCGTGTGACACGCCGAGACTCCTGTCCATGTAGTAACCCCACAAAGTGCTCCCAGCAGGTGCACACGCTGGTGGCTGCAGCATGAAAGGGATTGCAGCTGTCTCGCCATAACCTCCTTTCTCTAAGGCTAATGTCAGACGAGCGCAGTGATCACATCCATGTTGCCGCACAGTTTAAAGTCCGTTGTAGCATAGAATCATGATCAATAGAGACCCACACACGCAGTACATGCGCACCGAACTGTGCACGCACAACGCACGTGGCAAACGGACGCAAGTTAGGCAAGAACGTAAAACTGCTACAACGGACGCGCAGAGTGCACCACATCCACGTAGCGTTCTGTGTGAGGGGATGTCAGACGCAGCGCATTTGCGACGTCCAGCACCTTGACGCACACAATGGCTTTTCATATCCCTTTTCAAATTTTTAGCATTTTTCATATTAAATTTTATTTCCCATAGTTCTTTTTTTTTTATGGATGTAGAAAATAAAGACCGTGTGGTGTCTACAGTATCTTCCGTCAGTACGTCCATCATGCATGCATGCAGATTGCGTTCAGACTGCGTTCATCTGACATTAGCCTAAAATGTCAATTTCTCCTGGATTATGAAATCAAAATCCAAAACCCGTAAGGCTCGTGGTCCTGAGCATTCCAAATGAGGGGTGCTCCTACCTGTATAGGAATACAAATTTGTCATAGTTGAATTTGGGGGCAAAAATAGTTACAAGACTTTGCTAAAGTCCAGGATTTTCCCTGGTAAAATGTCCTCGTTTTTCAGTCAAACCTGCCGGCATTTGATAATACATGTACAACAATTTACATTTGATTATTCTATGACCGGCTACCCTGTCAAATCAAATATAGATCAAAGCACAAAAAAGATGCTAAATAGTTTGCAGAGGAACGGCTTAATGATTTATTTTAATCATTCCCTGGCCTCCCTCCAAACATTCCCTGAGGATCAAATAAACACAAAAGTTCTGTATGTTTTGGCTTAAAAGATCTCCAAGAAGCGGCAAACTAAAAAAAAAAAAAATAAAGCAAGCAGTCAGACCATAGACAGTCAAAGATAGCATGAAAGAATTGTGGGCTTCCAGAAATCGTGGGAGTGGACTTGTTGGATGCGAGAAGGTGGTTTATCTCAATTATGTGCCGATACTCACCGCAATATGTGACCTGATATGATGCAGAGTGGGATGGGATAGCGAAGTTCAACGTATGGGAGTATGGCTTGAGATACGCTAGTTTGTGAATGAGAGAAGATAATGAGGTGTGTAGGGAGTTGTTATGGTTTGTGAAAAATATTTGCAATTAGGGAGCAACATCACAAGACGGTGCAGTGCTGAGTGCTTTTAATTAAATCCAGAGTAAGGAAAAGCAGAATGGGAAAGCAATCAAGGTGGTGTTTACTGGTATAAAAAAAAAAAAAAGTGAGAAGGAAAGGATGACATTGGTCGGCTCTTATTATGACAGCTCTGGAGATTCCTACAACCCTTTAACAGTGTACACCAAATTAATCTATTTCATAGAACATTTGGATCATGCTTGAAGGAAGAGACTTTGACCGTAGCCATTGCCGGTCTCCTACTGGCCAGCTTCTTTGATCGTAACTGACAGGTAACCAACTGCAACTGATTACACCTCAGATTGCTGTGCCAATTCTATCACCAAGGTGGAGGCACCCTATTGGCAAGTATAACAGATGTGCTTTAAAGCCCTATGTCTGCATCTAGCAATGAATGTAAGGGTAAATGATCAATAAGTTTAATGAAATAAGTATACAAAAGGTAATCAGTGAATAAGATAATTAATATCAGAGTGTCTTCCTGTTCTAATCGGTTTGCCAATTCCAATGATTATTAATTTCCACCAGTCCAACCACAGGCTTAGCAAGACACATTTGTGTCCCATGTCTTCGGTTATAACTGCATTCAATAAAGCAATTGAAAAAGCAGCATTAAAATGAGAGCATCTAGTTAGGCAGTAATTATTACAAACACAATGAAGGAATCATTGGCACAATATACCTCATATAGGAATAAATTGATGATGCTTGGCTATCTGTTTTGTCCTGTTGTCAAATTGGTTTTAGAATTTTTTTTCTTTTCATTTCCATACTTCATTTAGCGCAATGGGTTGTTTTTTCTTCCCAAGCAATCACAAAAGCAGATATGGATGATGCAATGAACTGGCCATCTCTTCCCAGAAGGGTCATAAAGGGTAGATACTTATTGGTGTATCACAAATAACAAGCTGCAGCCATAATACTGTATAATGAAATTAAAAGACATGCAGGGTTAATCAGAGAAAGGTGAAACTCGGGAGAACGTTTGGAGAAGTGAAAATTCTAGGTCAAAATAGCTGATTTGGAAAGTGAGATAAATGGGAGAATTTTTGACCTTGAATTTGCACTTCTCTAAACGTTCTCCAGAGTTTCACCTTTCTCTGAATAACCCTGTTCGAATCTGCCATCACAGTACCTCACATCACAGGAGTTGGGCTTAGTGTCAAGGGCATAACCGTCATTGCCAAGTTCTCACATGCCTAATATTCAGGTATCAAAGGGACACTGTATCCACCATTAATTAGTTGGTAACTGTGGCATTGGAAGTCGCTCTCCATTCTCCCTGGCTGCTTTGACAGATAATCACAGGAGATGCTCCCTCCAGCCAGAGGTCTGTCAACCTGTGGCACATTACAAAATAATAATAAAAAAAATCACGTCTCACCAGCCCTGTAGAAGCAAGGAGCTAGTTTATGGGGGGAATGCAATGTTTTGGCTCCCTCCTGGGGCCTTTTTAAAACACTGGAACGTTGACATCCTTCTGCAGGATGCACTCTAAGGCTGCGGTCAGACGAGCACACTGATTGCACACAGTGCGTCCGTTGAAATGGATGCACTTTAGAACGGATGAAATAGTTAACATAGTATCAGTTACTGTATAGTATCGGTAAGTTATGACTGGCGTTTAAAAAAACTGTATGCGGGGTGTGTGTCTACGTCTACTGTAACGTTTTCACGGCAATGCCTCCATGGCATCCGTTGCAACATGTGTTGCCCGTGCGTGAGAAAGTGCGCATGTGCTTTAGGTGTTGTTCTCCATTGAAAAGCTTCGAACAGCAAATCATGCAGTCAGACGTACGTGCTAAATCCGCTCGTCTGACCGCAGCCTAAGAAGGTACAAAATTACAGTACCGTAATTTAATGATCGTTCCTCCGATTGGATGCATACAAACTAATCGACAGAGCAGGTGTCCAAGGAGCTTCTTTATTTCACATTCTACAAGCAAATAAACTTTGAAATCCATTCCATAAATATTATTTTTAATGGGGGGGGGGGGGGCTTTCATCTAAATTTTACACAACAGTAGAACTAATTGGTCTCCAGATTTTGGCAGTGCACGAAAATGCTTGAAGTTAAATTAATCTCACAATTTGAGCTGGCTCTAAAGAAGTCTAATTAATACAAATAGTCAATTTTCTATTAAATGTAAAGTGGTTATTTAACTTCAAATACGTGTTTGCAGTAACAAGCCCATCAGAGATCAGGGCATGAATATGCCTTATTACAGAGACTAAAGAAATAAATTGCTACGTGTACAATATTGTGTTGCAAAATAACATGGGTTACAGAAGGAAAGCACAATTTGTCCTAACGGGAGGTTAAGATGTCGCTATAAATGAATGTAACACAGACTCTAACAAATATTTCTCCAGGGGCAATATTTCTAATGCAATTAATGGTTTAGATTTTAGAACGGTAACAATGAGTAAGAAGCATTCCTTTTGCTTATGGCTGCATTAAATCCTCTTGATATTAATTAAGAGTCCAAGTAATACTCTACACACGGTGTATCCAAGAAAACATTTCTCTGGTCCGGAGGATAAAACCAAGGGAGAAAACGACTGTACTAAATAAAGAAAACTTTGACCCATTCCAGTTTTTAACCTAAAATGCTTAAAAATGATTCTGTGGTCACAAGAGTCCATGTTCTAAAGAGTGCCTTAAGAAGAACACTGCAAATCAATGTACTGAGCGAAACATGTGACACAGGGGCAGATCCAGACAAAGGTTTCGGGGGCTGCACTCTACGAGTTTTGTCTAATAGCTGGTGTTCAGTTCACGCATTTTAAAACGATATCCCTTGGCTCATTAGGGCCCAGTTTGGGGCGCAAACCGCGGTGAATGCGTTCAAGATGCAGATACTCAGCTGAGGCCTGCGGGAGTAAGGAGTGTTACAACCTTGAGAAGACGTCCCCCAGATCCTGAACAGTCTCTGGGACTTCATGCAAATCGGAGATTAGACCTCCGGGAGCAGTTATCGAGGTCTTCCATTGACAGGCAGAGTTGCGCCTAATCACAGGCTGTGCTCGTCACACTCTCCCCAGAACATTGCCGCACAGGGTCTGTCCTCATACGGCTCAAGTGACGCCTGACAGGGGTTAATGTTTAAGTCAGGGCTACAGGTTGCATTGTGATGGGTGAATAGGGGCTGCAGGGTCTTAGAGGTGTTTTGTATAGGGGCTGCAGTCAGTAATGGTTAAATAGTTGGGGCTGTGGATGAGAGGGTTAATTCGTGTTCTGCTTTGGTCACACTCTCATGCTCCCTCTGGACTTCATACATAGAGCAGCTGTCACTTTAAACAATGGGAGGAGCCGCTTCTCTGCAGGGATGGGCTTTCAGCTCCACGGCAGGGGGGGGGGGGTCGGCTACAGAGAGGAGGTGGGGAAGCAGACACAGCTTGATGCTGCGAGTCTCCCAGCACAGACAGACAACAGAGAGGGGAATTCAACCAGGGAGGAATAACAGAGGAGCTGGAGGGGGCGTGGCCAGTGAATCGATTAGCAGCCTGAGAAGATCGATGCAGCATCGTGGAAGGAAGCATCGCGATGCATCAGGCAAACGATTATATTTGACAGCCCTACCTGAAGGTAGTAGCATTTGCTGGCAATCTTTTATTATTTTTATCCAATCCGGCTTTAGATGTTCCTAGATTACTTTCCCTATAAGGCTAGGGTCAGACTAACGCATTTTTCACATTGTCCGTGAAAATGTGCGTTCGAAGAATGGACGTATTTTTTCACGGAATACGCAATAGCGGTCATACTATGCGCAGTTTCATCCGTGATTTTGTACGGATCATCAATAAAACCCTTTTTGCTTCTGGACGTTATGTTGGCCGGACATTAGCAGCGTCTGATGTCTCCTAATCACGCACACACGCCGCTAGCGGACGCAGCGCACTCTGTACGTCAGTACTAGTGGTTTAACGTTCTCGAAAAAATGCGTTCATTTTCCACTTGCGTTGCGCAGCCGGACTTTTGTGCGACCGTACTTCGTATATTGGCCGTCATTGCCCGGCATCTGCTGCTAGCACGGCCGTGATTAAGTGCGCCAGAACGCGCGTTCGCACTGCCTCAGTCTGACCCTAGCCTAAGACGCTTTTCAAACAGTGTCAGGATTCAAAATTAATTATGGCAAAATTTTAAAAAATTGCCGAAAATCATCAATTTGAACCAGGGTCTGGAGGCCCAGCCAGCCAGGGGCTCACCTAAGGCTGCAGGCCGGCCGAGTGGCCTCCAGGCTCAGACAAGCCCCCAGCTTGGCCTTTGACAAGGCCCAGCCGAGATGGGGGTTCGCCTGAGCCTGGAGGCCGGGCGAGAGGCCAGCTCAGCCGGCCTTCAGGCTCAGATGAGCCCCCGGGTCAGCTGGGCCTGGAGGCCCAGCCAAGCTGGGGGCTCGTCTGCGTCTGAAGGCCGGCTGAGCAGAGGGCTCGGGCAGGCTTCCAGGCCCAGGTGACTGATATTGTTGGGGGGGGTTGGGGGGGTGAGACCGTTACACACTCCCCTACATCGGCCCTGAGCTCCTCCAGCAGTGGCAGTCCTCCTGCATTCAGTGTCCACTCTCCTTCGGTAGCTGGTCGCCGGGACGACGTCACAGAAGCGGAGACCTTTTGAGGGTCATCAACTGCATCCGTTACTGAGAGAGGGTGAGACTGAAGGATCCTATGGAGGATCACGCTTTTCAGCCCCGTCATCACACGTCTAGCGTTTTGATGGGGAGGCTTTGTGCGCGGGCACTTGTTGCGGGTGCTCAAACATGTGACTGGCCCCGTTGCAGCGCCACGACGCTGCGACAGACGCCATTAGGCACGTCAGTATGGGCGCACCTAGTGTGCTCGTCTGATACCGGCCCAAGAGGTGCCCTTTGAAACACACATTTGCAAGTTATGTTGTCTGGGCTTTGTGTTCGTGAAAATGTTCACTCTTAGATTAGAAGCACTCAAGCAGGGTCCTCTCTCCTACGGTTATAGGTGTTTAACTTGTAGGTATATTTGTTCTGTCTCTCCCATTGTGCAGTGCTATGGAACTGGTTGGTGCTTTATAAATACCTGTAACTAACTCTCGAAAAAAATTATCTTTCAATCCAACACCTGACAAAAGCACAAAAGAAAAAAAGACTCCTATCCTTATAAAACATTTAAAATACTTTGATGCCTAGGACATATGTCTAATGCATACACGTGGCATAAAGTAACGATTTCCATAAGACACTGAAATATTAAATGAAAATAAAATATTCTAACAGATCATAAAGCAAATAATACAAATGCAATAAACACATGGTTATCTAATTGGGGTAGGAGTACTCCTCTCCAAAACTCCCACTTTCATTTGCTTCTTGTAAGTTGTAAACTGCATAATTACAGGAAGGATACTGGACATACAGACTTCCAGTACATGAGAGCATAAACATTCAACTTGCTAGAAGAAGAAAAAACACAGAGTGGGCTGGACCAGTACTAAAGATCATGATAGCATACAGATAAAATCAATCAGTAATTCCCTAAAAAAAAAAAGCGAGCCTCACTCATTGACACCTTCTGAGTTGTGATTCATCCTCAAACATAAAGGACTTGAACAGCAGGTAACGGTACTATCATTTCACATCAGGCAACGGTATCAACAGCCAGTCGAGCTCAAAATGTAAAGCATCCCCATATACCCACACAAAGCTGTTTAAGTGTATACAGCAAATGTAACATGGTTTTGTGAACATTTTACAGTGATGATTAGCGTTGTTTAGGTTATGACAGAAGGTTTAAAGAGGACAGAAGAAGGTGTAATTTGTTTGACTAGTGGGGGCTCATCGTGGACAGCAGACAATTTTCAAAGCATTACACAAAAAATTTAAAATGGGGGGGCAACAGAATAGGGCAGCGGGAATATTTTTTAGCTTTGGGGGTAAGCTTTCGGCATGTAACGCATATCTAGCAGAATGCTTGGTTGTGTAGGGAGAGGTATTAGCAGTAGGAAAAGGGAAGTGCTCATGCCACTGTACAGAGCACTGGTGAGACCTCACTTGGAGTACTGTGTGCAGTACTGGAGACCGTATCTCCAGAAGGATATAGACATCTTAGAGAGAGTTCAGAGAAGGGCTACTAAAATGGTGTACGGCTTGAAGGAGAAAAGTTACCAGGAAAGGCTAAGGCTAGGGACAGATGAGCGCATTTTCTGCGGCCACCGTCAAAATGTACGTCGATGCGTGCGCACGCATTTTTTCACGGAATACGCTTAAGTGGTCAGACGATGCGCAATTCTGGACGTATTTCATGACGATGGGGTGAAAAGAAGTCTAGGGAAATCCGGCTGTTTGAACGTTATGTTGGCCGCACACTAGCAGCGTCTGACATCTCCTAATCACGCACACACGCTGCTATGCGGCCGCAGCGCACTCTGTACGTCAGTACCAGCGGTTTAACGTTCTCGAAAAAATGCGTTCATTTTCCACTTGCGTTGCGCGGCCGGACTTTTGTGCGACCGTACTTCGTATATTGGCCGTCATTGCCCGTCATCTGCTGCTAGTGCGGCCGTGATTATGTGCGCCAGAACGCGCGTTCGCACTGCCTCAGTCTGACCCTAGCCTTAATGATCTTAACATGTACAGCTTGGAAAAAAGACGAGACAGAGGAGATATGATAGAAACATTTAAATACGTAAAGGGAATCCACAAGGTAGAGGAAGGGAGTATATTTAAAAGGAAACAAAGTAGCAAAACAAGAGGACATAGTCTTAGATTAGAGGGGCAAAGGTTTAAAAGTAACATCAGGAAGCATTATTTTACTGAGAGGGTGGTGGATACATGGAACAGCCTTCCAGTTGAAGTGGTAGAGGCCAAAACAGTAATTGAATTTAAGCAAGCATGGGATAGGCATAAGGCTATCCTAAACAAAAGATAAATCCAGGTAAAGTATCCATGTAATTGGGCAGACTAGATGGGCCGAAAGGTTCTCATCTGCCGACATTTTTCTATGTTTCTACAAAACATTTATTTTAATTTAGAAGTGTACTAAAATGAGAAAGTTATTTACTCCGTTTACACTGCAAGATTTTAGATCTTGAGACAGGCTTCTTAGTAATGAGATATATATATATATATCATGTATCTCTCTCATTTATAAACACATGCACTGTCCTCTACTAAGCAAGCATGCTGCCATTTTTACTATATTAGAAAACTATGCATCTCCTCTGGCACTGGAATCAGGATGCCGAGTGAGAGGGAGCCATAAGCTCTCCACTAGACAATTGAGGCCAGTGAGAGAAGCTCTTTGATCTCCTTTGACAAGTACCGGGACAAATTCACATTAGTGAGTTACTTTGGAAATTAATAAAAGGATGTAAGCAGTTATTTGTAATTAGTGGAACTTTAAACCAAGTTTCACATGTAGAGATATGAAAGTTTATGCAATCATTTTACAATAAAACCAAGGAGTACGGCATGGGCACATGACCTACAACGTCATAAGTGAGCATGCTACCGAATAGTAATGATGCACTACATATCTTGTATGGTAGCTTGTAACATATATAGCTCATCATGCACCAGACAGAATGCTGATTATACAATGTTGTGGACTGAAAAGGATGAAGAATATAATAAAAGGTGACAGGGTGATTCAGTAAACCTAAACGGACATTGAATCAGCAGGGAATTATGGCCAAAAAGCTCATCTTAAAATGCACCAATCTTAACTTATCTAAAAAGTCTACAAAAATTACTGTTTTAGTGAAAAACCCCTTTCTACTGTTTAACACACATGTTCTGAACCAGTACCGTTTCATACAGTCAAGGTCTCCAAGGTCAACAGCAGATATTCATTCTGGCAAATGACCATTACCTACCATAACCGCTAAATCTTAAAAAGGTGGCAATTGCTTTATTTGCTCATGAGTAATAGGCTTAATAAAAAACAAATATGGTCAGAAAAATTGTATTTGTGTTTTGATTTAATGTTTGGAGATAATATAGATCTATATACATACACACAAAACATTTTCTTTGTTGCAATGAAACCCGGTGAGCATCAAATAATATGGTAAATGTTACACATAATTCTGTTCAATAGGTTTATTGCCATATCTTTGAATATATGCAGAGATTATCGGAAGCACGTGCCTGGGTGCAGGACACAGCTATCAGACCCTAAACGTTAGCAGGCAGAGAAAAATGGAATGCCGGTCACACCGAAGGAGTGATATTGCTGCTTAATGTGAGCAAGGAAATAACATTATATGAGTTATTCAGAGAGAACCAATATTTCAGCAAAATGTCAGTGCTCTCTCCTTCGGCAACCTTTAATTCGCTGACCCTGCAGTGAATTCAGCATTCACCTCAGGGTCCCCGAAGTGAGCCAAATCGACCAGCTGAACACATACTCAAACCACTGCATCGCTTTGAAACGCAGTCGCCAATCCGCCGAACAGACCGCCAGTGTCCCGACGAAAGGGGGGGGAGCAACTTTTAAAAAGTTTTTTTTTTTTTTTTTTAAATAGTGCATTAAAATGCCTGGCAATAATATATAAGGTTCTATGAATAACAAAAAGGTAGGTTATAGACTTTAAAAAACCACGATGTAAAAAAATAAATCAAAATTGTCGAAAAAAAATCACAAAAAATGCCTAAATAGACTTCTTGCTGCAAATGAAAAGAATAAAGGATTGAATAAATATTTAAGAAAAACGGGGACTTTATTTTTGCATTGAAACCTATGGGATTCACCTGCGAAGGACACGTTGAGCACGTCCTGACTTCGCAGCTGCAGTCGCTGTGGTCTCCCGGTGCGGGCTGACATCTTTGTCAAGTTAACCTCTCCAGTAAGTCTCCTTGGGCAAGACACCTAGCGGTACATACTCGCCACCCAGGATATACTTGAAAACGAGAGAAATATCAATGCATCCTGCCTGGTAAAATACTTTCTCAAAAAAAAACAAAAAACCCTAACTGCCACCTATGTGGTGTGGAAGATATACGGGGGTCCAAAGGACAGCTAGAGAGTTGTGTCTGGTATCATTGGAAAGGCCAGAGCAATGATACCAAACATTACCAGGTTCGGAACAGTTATGTGAACAATGATGCTACACTAATGAAAAATTTTGTTTTTTCACTTTTAGCAAAAATCGCAAAAAATCCGAAAAATACAGTAACGAGCTCCCGTTTTTCATTTTTATAAGTGTACCCCATATAATATATAAACTGCAACTTGGATAATAAAATTTTACACGCTGTAGATGATTGAAATTTTAATAGACATTCACATTTATTTATTTTTTTACATTTTTGTTATAGCATTCTGACAGGACATGACGTATACATATAATTAACCATTCTTCTCTAAGTGGATTTCACTGTTGAGGAAGGTCACTGTATTTCGCTGGCAATTTTTAGCGAATCACCAGCTTTTTGAATAGCTGAATGGCCACAAAATTGCACTGTACGAGGATATTCACTGGTCGGTGCAATTCGGTGGCCACTTCGGCTGTCTTTGAATAACCCCCTAAAGTCTCAATAAGGCAAATCTCGCGAGAAAACATAATTGTGAAAAAGGCAAGAACAAAAGTGCAACTTCTGACAACTTGATAAGGGCTTTTGTATCAAGTAGAAACATTGCATTTCCTTGCTCACATTAAACCAGCCATACCAGAGAGGGCGGACAATAAGAGTACTACCATGGACTAATAAAAATTTACACACTTTAAAAAATGTGGTCAAAGACACTGAGGACTTTTTTTTTTTTCAACCAAATGTATTAATCTATACGGTTATTAAAGTGTATATTTTTACTAGTCCATGGTAGTATTCTTAGGCTAGGGTCAGACTGAGGCAGTGCGAACGCGCGTTCTGGCGCACATAATCACGGCCGCACTAGCAGCAGATGACAGGCAATGACGGCCAATATACGACGTACGGTCGCACAAAAGTCCGGCCGCGCAACGCAAGTGGAAAATGAACGCATTTTTTCGAGAACGTTAAACCGCTGCTACTGACGTACAGAGTGCGCTGCGGCCGCATAGCAGCGTGTGTGCGTGATTAGGAGATGTCAGACGCTGCTAGTGTGCGGCCAACATAACGTTCAAACAGCCGGATTTCCCTAGACTTCTTTTTACCCCATCGTCATGAAATACGTCCAGAATTGCGCATCGTCTGACCACTTAAGCGTATTCCGTGAAAAAATGCGTGCGCACGCATCGACGTACATTTTGACGGTGGCCGCAGAAAATGCGCTCATCTGTCCCTAGCCTTATGGTCGGACCTCCCCTTGCCTGACTGGAGACAACTCTTCCAGAGTCATCAGCAGGAACACATGAGCAGAGTGGGGAGACATCACCCAGACAACATTTCAAATGCCCAGATCCCCCGAGCCAGTAACCTATAAGCTCTTTACCAGGTGATTGGATCTGGTTTTGCGTTATCATAACAAAGAGGTTTATAATCCGGGATGTGCCGTCAGGGCCACACCTGCCATTCCATTAAATGTTTATTAAAATAAGTGTAATTAAAATAAGATCTGATGATAAAAAAAGTTAAACTCACCTGCTCCGCGATCCCCCGCCATCCATCTCTGCTCAGCTGTTCGCGGGCTGTGTGTGAATCATCACACAGCAGCAGCACCCTGCACTGAGCCTATGCAATTTGCGTAGCTGAACACTACGCTAATCGCGTAAACTCAAGCTGGCCAATAGATTCAGAAGTCTGCAGCACGTGTCTGGTGCTGCCTACTTCCTGAACCTATGCTCTGCAGTGCCTCAGAAAGGCACTGCGAGCAATGGAATGGCTTGGACCAATGGAAAAGTACCTTTTGTCTCATGCCAAAAAAGGTCTACATGGGAGGCTGGCCTCCCATGCTTTGATTGACGCAAGACAGGTATGTGACGGTCCTCATCAGTCATGGGGGTGTGCCGCAGTGCTGTGTGCCTGGAGTGGAGACGACGACCACATCCTGGGGAGCACTGAGAGCAGCCAGATCCTGGGGAGCACTGAGAGCAGCCAGATCCTGGGGAGCACTGAGAGCAGCCAGATCCTACGTAACCTGTGTATATCTGGCTCTGATACTAGCCAATGCCTCACGAGCCACTGACCTCACCGCACGTCACTGTTTAGAATACATGTTGCCCTATGAAATTCTTTTGTCGACTTACTCTAAGAGGGTAGTGTCAACCCATGAATGTTGACACCCCACTGTACCTACAGAGCCAGTTAGAGACAGGCTCTAATTCATGAGAGTGAATTTTTAAGGATTATTTTTTGCCCTTTGCAACGAAGGATATTGCACATACAAATCTTTGTTTTTAATATGCACGCAAGCAAATAGATTTTAAGAATACCTGTCTGACTAGGGTTGCACCGATACCGATACTAGTATCGATATCGGTGCCGATACCGGGTACTGCAGGAGTACTTGGTACTCGTGCAGTACCCCCGATATTTTTTTCCGATACCGGAAGCCGGCATTGAGCCAGCTTGCCCGCATCCTAGGGGCTGGGGCGGCTGTCCGAATGCTCTATCGGCATTCGGACAGGCCCTGCAGCTGCTCACCCCACTTTGTTTATACTTACCTTCCTTTACCGATGCCGGGAAAGTCTTTGCGCGCACTGCTTGGAAGGTCCCCAGCCGCGACCACGTGATCGCGGCTGGGGTCCTTCCAACGAGCGCACGCGCGGAAACTTTCCCGGCGTCACTAAAGGAAGGTAAGTATAAACAAAGTGAGCAGCTGCAGGGCCTGTCCGAATGCCGATAGAGCATTCAGACAGGCCCTGCAGCTGCTCTCCGCGCATACTTACCTTCCTTTAGCGACGCCGGGAAAGTTTCCCCGCGTGCGCTTATTGGAAGGACCCCAGCCGCGATCACATGGTCCCACGTGGTCGCGGCTGGGGACCTTCCAAGGAGTGCGCGCGCGAAGACTTTCCCGGCGTCGCTAAAGGAAGGTAAGTATGAGCGGAGAGCTCCAGGTGAGCTGGGGGCAAATCCATGAGCTGGGGGGCATTTCCATGTGCTGGGGGCAGTATCCATGAGCTGGGGGGCAGTATCCATGAGACCTGGGGGCTTTATATGAGGTCTGTTCTTATTGGAAAGCGGTCACATGACATAAAAGTATCGGTACTCGGTATCGGTGAGTACTTGAACAAAAGTATCGGTACTCGTACTAGATCTTTAAAAAAGTGGTATCGGTGCATCCCTATGTCTGACCAACAGGTATTAGTTTACTTTTTAGGATACACCATCCTTTATAAGTTTGACTTATGCACCATCAGTAATTGTGCTTTTATTATAAGCACTGAATGTGGTTTTCTCCCATGTGCTCATCTTTTGTCCTTCTTGCGCTCATGTTTTTTTTTTCCGTGTGTGTGTACGTGTGTGTGTGTACACTGCACAAGATAATCACGAAAATGGATGCACAGTCACACATAGGAGTAATATATTTTTTAAACCAAACATGAGAAAATCAAAGTATATGTGGGATATCTGCAACAGAAAATATGAACATTTATATATTTTTTTTGGTGATAATCTCCCTTTAAAGACTGACAGTAAGTTAAAACAGATGTATGGGAATGTGTGACGACTGAGCCTTAATGGGTTAAATCAGAGCAGGAGTTCACCAGGGCCAATGTGACAGCAAAATACGCACTACAAGATAAATGTGCCTTTTTCACAAGCAACTGGTGTTTCCAGCATATCTGTCTGAATATATACAGGAATAGATTTTTAGGAATAATCACTAACCTGGGAAAAAAGGGTTACAAACCCACAAAAATGTTACTCTACATCTTGATCAGTGATCAAGTGACCACATAGTTCAGTGAACTAAATCCTGACTGGATTTTCAAACAAACTCCAAGATCTTGTTGAATTACAATGTTGTACATTCCATGCTTTTAATTTAGGTATTAGTTTGTTTTCTTTATCCATAACAAAGAAAAAAACATCCACTATCACTGGTTTATTGAGTATGGTTTGCTCATGTAGTCCTGTGTTTAATTTGGCTCTGAGGACTGCAGCTGTTATGCCTCTAGGGGGAGCCAGAGGACAATGTATGGGAACATACTTTATTGGACTCATGGACCACACCTCCCAGAATGCCCTTACAGGAAAAAGGAAGGACCCAAGCTAAAAGAAACAGGAAGTAAAAAGCATGCATGCAGCGTGGGCAGAACAAAGTGAGCAAAGAGAGTGAGCAGTCAGATAAGAGAGATTTTCCAGGATCTGTGCAAGCTGGAGCACAGAGAATCAGCAGCATCCAGTGCTGGAGAGTGTACCTTGGTCTGCTGTATATTGTGCTGGACTGTTCAGGAGGCAAGTGTGTTTGAAGAGGGGCCCTGTGTTAAGGAGGCCGCAGGCAGAGGGATTTGCTGGCGGCATTGACTTCAGGCAGAGGAGATTCTGCATACTGCGTGGGGAAGAATTGATCCAGAGGCTGCAGATTGCTACAACGTTCAAGAGGCCTTCCTGGGACTGTGAGCAACTGAAGTTGTGCGGTAACGAGCATCTTTTCTCTCTGTCTCGCTGACAGCATTCTATCCATCTTTACACTAAGAATCACACAGCTGCTGAGCGGATTTTACCCACAGCCTTTCCTGTACTGGCAGCTACGTTATGCTAAAAGGGCCCCATCTCTTATGTGCACCAACTGGTACCCATCATCGCTGTCATTAGGACGAAGATCAGGGTGGTTCCAGGTTGTTTGGGAGGGTCCTGGGCTGGGAGGTTAGAGAGCAGTTGGTGTGTCTAGTTAGCTACTGTATTACCTGAAATCCTTTTATGCTGCCACTTGCATTTCAATACAAGTTTATATTGTTTATTGTACCACTGTGTAGTTGTTATTATTAGGTTCCTGCCTGGGCAAACAGTCCATGCCATGGATGCCCAGACAGGTGGAGGCACTGCCAACACTATGTATCCTTATTCCCAAAATGCGGAAACTCAGGACCAACAGGTAAAGCAAGAAGGTGTAACCCAGCTGGAGGGTGCCAGCGGGGGCGGCCCCCAGCGGCAAAAGAGCGTTACACTCATATTTTCAATTTCACTGGCTCTTCTTTCTTTTGGAACGAAATCACATTCCTGGGAACCGGCTATCACCAGTAGGGTTATTCAGAGAGATCCGAAAAGTCACCGCATGCTCGGTGACCTTTCGTTCCCTGCACATCGGGGCAATTCGTGATTCTGGGTCACCGACCCTGCGGTGTATTCAGCAAGCACCGCAGGGCCTGTAGTGCAAGGACTACTCGCTGCAAACCCGTACAAACCGCCGCAAAAACCCCGCCGAACACACTGGAAAAAACCTGACAAGCCGCTGTTCACCGCACAGAGCAGCCGCTGGAAAAACCCAACAAGCAGACGAACGTGGTTAAAAAAAACCAAAAAAAAAAACAGTACGCTTGAAAGATTGAAAAGCTGTTTAGGAAAAAAAATACTGAACGACAATGTCTGGAATTTACAGAGAAGGTCCTATGAATGATAATAATAAGGTCTATTACAGAAGAAAAAACGCTTCTAAAAAAAATGTTGCCGAAAAAATCCTAAAAAAAAAAAAATCAATCTAGAGATAGAGACTTTACAGCAGAATAAAAGAATAAATGGTTTATTAGATATTGAATTAAAACGGGAATATTTTTAACATTGCAGTCTATGGGATTCACCTGAATAAACCTGCCGAATTAAACCACCGAACAGCAGGGCATGTCGGCAACTTTTCTCTGCTCTTTGGTGTCTCTGAATAGACAAACCATTGCTCCTCTGGGGGATTTCACTGCCCTCGAACAGGCACCGTACGTGCAGGCAATTCGCCAAAATTTGCCGAACTGCCTGCTCTGTGAATAGCCAAATGGCCCCAAAATGTCCCCGTATGCTGAAATTCAGTGTCCAGTTACATGTCAAATCTCTATGAATAACCCCCTAGGTAGTCGCCAAAAAGTTATTGTTTCAACCAAATACAGGGCCAAATTTTTGGTTTTACAGATCAGAATACCATTATATATGGATATATTTTTTTCTATTTATTTTTTTGCAATGGACATTCCCATGAAAGTGGAAAATAGGTGAATATACCATGAATTCCATTAAATTAAAGAAAATAGGCATTCAATAGGAACCTTTATTCCTTTGAATTGTAACAAAAAACAAATCTGAGGCCCCATTTACACTAAGCGATTTATCGCGTGTTTTTTGCCACGATATCGCGTATATTTCCATGCGATATCGCTCTAAGTAGCTTCACCAATGCATTTCAATGGAGCTGTTCACATCTTGTCGCTAATGTCACCTGTAGCTCGTCGCTGGTACTTGACCCTTTTTTCGCAATTTTGCGATTTGCATTGGTGGTGTTGTGCAATATCGCTCATAAAGGCGATATCGTGCAATATTATTGCTCAATATCGCGAATATGAAAGACAGGGGAAAAAAATAAATAAATAAAAATCGCATGATTTTCATGTCGCTCAGTGTGAACGCGGCCTAAACATTTGATCGCCACCATTTTCCCATCCACCAGAAAATGTTGCAACACAATTGCATTAACATCATATCAGCCAGGTAAATGAATGAAAGCCAATAAAGGTTATCCATTTGTGTGCGAATCCAAAAAAAAATTGTCAAAAAATGCTTAAGCAACATAAAAATAAAAAAGGGACTGCGGCCACAGCAAATAAACAGTTGATGAATGTTCACACAGGAGAAATCTCCTGAAAATTTGTATATTTTAAGGGGAGACTAGCACTTAAATTACTTGTGCATTACAAAACCATATTATAAAACACATGGTGCCGTTTAATTTTTCTTTAAAGTAATTGCATGTAAAAAAGCTAAGTTTTTTTTCAATCTACCTACAATTTTTAGATTTTTTCCCATGAGGCAACATTTCCCAAAAGTTTTTTTTTTACTTCTGTTTCTTACCTAATCTACAGTATTTAACAATTAATGAGATGGAAAAGGGAATATTTAGATAAGGCTGCAGGGGGCAATTGTTTTTCAGGCTACTCTAGATAAGAGATGGCAGCTGAAAGATAAAACCGAGTGGATACTTTGTCCCAAGTCCGAGACTGCTATATTGGACCAATAACGTGGTCGGATCATGCTCCAATTATAATGTGTATTGCAGATGCTTATGATTCGTGTGGTAGAGCCCCGTGGCGATTGAATGAATCGTTATTGTCCCGCCCTGAGATCAGAGACGAAATGCAAGTTGCTTTAACTATTTTAGGGAGAATTCTTCTGAAGAGATATCAGAGGGTGTGGTGTGGCAAGCTCACAAAGCGGTAGTGAGGGGTATTCTAATTAAATGGGGGGCGCGTCTTAAAAAACAATATACGGAACATAGACTATCCCTGCAACAAATCACATTCGCTGACGAATCCCACAAACGACTTCGCACTGAGGCCTCCTTATCTCACATAACTGACCTCCGTAGAAAACTGATCGAGCTAGACAAGCTAGACTATACGTGGGTATCACGTAGACTTAAGGCGCGTTGCTATATTTACAGTAACAAAGCAAGCAGAATGCTAGCTAATAAGCTGAAGACCAAAATGGGTAAATCACGCATCCCACAGATACTGGATCGAGAGGGGCTGCCCAAATATCAGCCAAGACAAATAGCTGAATGTTTTGCACGGTATTACGCCTCCCTGTATAATCTTTCTGAAGATCCCGGAGTGCACCAACCCTCCCTGCAGGACATATTTCCTTTCTTAAATTCCCTACACCTCCCACAACTATCGGATAACCTCCACGACGGACTAACTAGACCCATCACCCCTATCGAGTTATAGTCGGCACTAAACAGTTTACCTAATTGCAAAGCCCCTGGTCCAGACGGGTTCACAGCGAAGTACTATAAATGTTTTCCAAACCTCCAGCCCCATCTGCTGAAATTCTTTCAATCAATTTTTGAGTCGGGCCACCCACCTCGAGAGTGGTTAGCCGCACATATCGTTACGCTCCCTAAAACACTGCTTCCTTCCCCTCATTGCTCACAATATAGACCTATCTCACTCCTTAATGTCGACACCAAACTATACGCGAAAATCATACCTACTCGTATATCGGATATATTGCCATTGTTGGTGGCAGACGACCAAGTAGGCTTTACAAAAAATAGACAAGGTCCAGATAACACCCTGAAAGTACTTACGTTCGTTGATCACGTAGTCCAAGCGTCCCAACCTACCTTATTACTATAATTAGACGCAGAAAAAGCTTTTGACCGGATCAATTGGTCCTACTTGAACCACGTATTGTAAAAGTTCAATTTCCCTGCCGCATTGATTACAGCTGTGGGGTGGGGGGGTTATACATACATCCCACTGCACAGATTTTGAATGCCGGCTTCACATCCGATCCCATTACTATCTCCAACAGAACTGGGCAGGGATGCCCATTATCACCCCTACTTTACGCGTTAGCGCTTGAACCACTAGCCCAGGCCATCCGCCAAGCCTCAGACGTCCAAGGCATACACATAGGACCCACACAGAGCAAAGTGAGTCTCTTTGCAGACGATATATTATTGACTCTGACAGACCAAACATCGTCTCTACCCGCCCTTCATGAGATCCTGGACAGCTATGGTAAAGCCTCTTTTCATAAAATTAATCTGAAGAAGTCGCAGGCATTGCCATTTGCGATCCCCCAGGAGACTCTTCGTCCCTTGCAACATGACTACCCCTATGACTGGAGAAAAAATCACACATAACATATCTGGGAGTTAAAATAGCATTTTCTAGAGCAGAACTGTTTACTAATAACTATCAACCTATGCTTTCACAGATTAGGTCTCTTTGTATGAATTGGTCTAAAGTAGAAGTGTCATGGGCAGGTCGAATTGCAGCGCTAAAATGTCTCTGCTCCCAAAACTGCTTTACCTCTTCCGTGCCCTACCAATAGCATTACCGCAAAGCTATCTCTCGAATCTACAATCCGTAATCTCTAAATTTGTTTGGAGAGGTAAACGACCTAGAGTGAAAGCGGCCTTAATGCATCAGACAATAGAAAATGGAGGTATGGGGGTTCCTAATGTACTAATGTATTATAAAGCATCTATACTAACAACATCCCAAGCCCTCCTGATGACTCCTCCGGGTCCCCAGTGGACTAGGTTTTTATCAATATACTTTCTCCCATACACCCCCTCAATCACTATTTTGGCTGCCCAGATCCCTTCGTCCTAAGCTGCCACCTCTTCCTCCTTTTGCCAGGTTGCTTCGTAGAGAATGGGATGCTAACACATCTAAACTCATAAATTACCACCCCATTGCCCTGGCAGCCCCTCTTACGGTGCTAAGCCACCTCATTGCTGACTTCGACCCACACATGGGCCATACACGCCGTGACAAGGCTTTTCCACTTTTTTAATCAGGAGGGTTTTCTCTCTTTTTCACAGCTAATTGATAAATATACCATTCCCCGTTCATTATGGCTATCATATGGTCAGATCCGATCCCAGTTAACGGTTTGGGGTCTTGGTGGGAAATTAACTTCTACACGTCCCCTGCTCTCTCCGTTTGAAAATAGGTGCTCCCAACCCTTAGAAAGGAAGAAATTCATATCCATCTGTTACGACCTCCTACTTGCATCCACGGCTAATAAACATTGGGATTATCAGAGAAACTGGGAGAAAGACCTGAGAAAAGAACGCACAATGGAGCTTCAGTGGAGAAATAGTTTCTCAGATAATAGAAGTAAATTTAAATGTGCATCATTATGGGAAGCGCGTAAAAAGTTACTATATAGATGGTACCTGACGCCAGATAAAGAAGGTCACATGTCAAGTGGGGTTTCCTCCACATGCTGGAGATGTGGGTTGTCAAGAGGAACATATTACCATACCTGGTGGACGTGCCCCCCTTTGGAGGGATGGTGGAGGGAGGTGGCGTCACTGTGCTCCAAGATTTTAGGTTTCACGATGGAACCTATCCCGGAGATAATGCTCCTTCAACTCTTTCCTACTTCTTATTCCAGGTTCCAGAAACAAATGTTAGCACATACATATCTTAACTATATCGTCCCTGTTGCTGGCAGCTAGATGGAAGTCTGCAGAACTCTCATCTCTTACTCTAATTACGGACCGCCTAAAAGAATTTCACTTATTAGATGCAATGTCCCTGAAAGTTACAGGATCTCTCTCATCCAAGAGAAACTTCTGGTATATTTGGGATACCTACCTTGTATCTAACAATTAGACAGGGGGGGGGGGAAGTGCACAGAGGGCGTACACAAGGTGAAAAGCTATGTAATATCTAGCCCAACGGGGTCTCATGGTAAACTCCTTGTGATGCGGAATATGGGAACTAGACCACACTTTGCTTCACTGTAAGGTTACAACTTAATGTTGACATTCGCAGCAGCGACAACTGTTTGTTGTTTGTTTCTTTTTGTTTTTCTCTATGTGTTTACTGTTTGTTGATGATTTTGCTTTATGATTTATGTCTGTATTGCTGAAAAATTCAATAAAACCCTTTAATTTAAAAAAAAAAAAGAAAGATAAAACCGAGCTTAAAAAAGATTTGTAATCTATCCTATGAGATGTCCTTTGAAAATATCCCGCACAATACAATGCCATTTGAGACAGTGATCAACCCATTCACTCCATTATATGGCCATTACCACAGTTATAGTTACAAGCATTAATAAAGCGCCAAAAGTTCCGTAGCGCTGTACAATGGGAGAGACAGAATAACAAATATGCATACAGAACAGTAAGAGAGAGGATCCTGCTCGAGAGCTTACAATCTAAGAGGAGAGGGATGACATGCTAGGTGAGGGTGAGTAGAGAGCATGAAGTATTGGGGCGCATGTGGAAAGATGGAGCAAGCCGATATTACTTTAGAGAAGCCTGTGTTTTCAGAAACTTCTTGAAGGACTGGAAAGATGGGGAGAGACTAATGTTGCGGGGGATGGAGTTCCAAGCAAAGAGGGCAGCTCGGGAGAAGCCTTGAAGGTGGGAGCTCGGGGAATGAATGGGTACGAGGAACAGATAGAGTCAGATCATTGGCAGAGCGAAATGGTCGGGACGGGATGTACTTGCTAATAAGGGAGGAAATGTAGTCGGGGCGCGGTTATGAGAGCTTTGTATGTGAGGACCAGTATTTTAAAGCGGACTCTAAAGGAAATAGGGAGCCAGTGTATAGATTGACAAAGGGTGTGGGATGTTAGGTGTATGAGTCTGGCACAGGCATTCATAACAGACTGCAGAGCGAGATCTGAGAATTTTTTTTTTTAAGGCAAGATAGAAGGAGGTTACAGTAGTCAAGGCCTGAGAGGTAGAAGTAATGGTGGCACCATTCACCTGAAGAGAGATGGACCCAAAAATTGAGGATTTGGAGGGAGGGAAGATGAAAAGTTCCGTTTTAGGGAGGTTGAGCTTTAGAAAACGGGAGGTCATCCAGTCGGAGACAGCTGATAGGCTGTAACACGGTCTGACACAGGAGGAGAGATATCGGGAGAAGACAGGTAGATGTCGTGATGATATTGGAGCCCATAGGAAGAAGTGAGGTTGCCCAGAGAGGCAGTATAGATTGAGAAAAGTAGGGGGCCCAGAACAGAGCCTTTAGGTACCCTAAACGAGAGGGGAAGTGGTGGTGAAGAGACACCAGTGAAGGAGACACTGAAGGAGTGAAGAGAGAGATAAGAGAACCAGGAGAGAGCTGTGTCACTGAGTGAAGAGCAAGTGATGGAAAGATAAAGGGGGGGGGGCAGTTTACCACACAAAACATCACATAGTGGATGCACCCAGTGACACATTCCGAGTAAAAGATTTTAACAAAACATACAAGAAGAAATAAAGCACACGCAAGATATCAGCAACACAAACACAATAGGGGCATTCTTCATGGCAGTGGTCCATTAACACGACAAAAATAAATAAATATATATACATATATATATATACATATATATATGTATATATATATATACACACACACACACACACACACACATCCACATATAAAAGATCATCTTTTATGCTTAAGGTAAAGTATAACGTATTCTTAAGAACACACAGGGCAGCATCAAATTAATCGGTCTTAATGAAAGTATGTAAACATTTGCTCTTTATTACAAACTGTCCTGGATACACATTGTTCTAGACAGAGATCTCAGATTTAATCAAATGAGCTTCCATGGCCTAGCAATTCTCCCAAATCCCCTGCACAGGCTCTATACTGGGGAAAACAACTCATTAAGGAACAAGAACGCATAAGTAAAGCAGACTAACTACTGAATGAATTCCAGGAAAACAGCAATCCTCCTGCTCAGAACTGCTTAATTGCAGTGTTACAGATTCACAAACCTGAGCGTTATTTACAAAAGGACAATTATTGGGAAAACCAGATCACCAAGAATAAAAAAAATAAAAAGGTATGGGGGGGGGGAAAGAGATTGGAATATGATTTTCTTGCCCACTGCCCAATCATGATAAAAACGTGCAGTTTTGACCAACCTCCAACGAGTAATTTTCTAAGAGACTTCGCTTTAGATTATTTGGCAATAATCTACTGTGTTAAGGTGCCTGACTGTCCTTTTAAAGCCTTTTGCAAAACCTTAATTTTTTAAGATATATACAGTATTTTTCGCTCCATAAGACGCAGCTACTTTTTAGAGGAGGAAAACAGGAAAAAAAATATTCTGAATCAAATAGTGTAATAATGGATATACTGCCCCGGCTGCTCTCATGGATATACTGCCCCGGCTGCTCTCATGGATATACTGCCCCGGCTGCTCTCATGGATATACTGCCCCGGCTGCTCTCACGGATATACTGCCCCGGCTGCTCTCATGGATATACTGCCCCGGCTGCTCTCATGGATATACTGCCCCGGCTGCTCTCATGGATATACTGCCCCGGCTGCTCTCACGGATATACTGCCCCAGCTCCTCTCATGGATATACTGCCCCAGCTCCTCTCATGGATATACCCCCAGCTCATGGCTATGCCCCCATCTCATGGATATGCCCCAGCTCACAAATGGATATGCCCCAGCAGCTCATGGATAATGCCCCAGCAGCTCATGGATAATGCCCCAGCAGCTCATGGATAATGCCCCAGCAGCTCATGGATAATGCCCCAGCAGCTCATGGATAATGCCCCAGCAGCTCACGGATATGCCCCAGCTCACGGATATGCCCCAGCTCACTCATGGATAATGCCCCCAGCTCACTCATGGATAATGCCCCCAGCTCACTCATGGATAATGCCCCCAGCTCACTCATGGATAATGCCCCCAGCTCACTCATGGATAATGCCCCAGCTCACTCATGGATAATGCCCCAGCTCACTCATGGATAATGCCCCCAGCTCACTCATGGATAATGCCCCAGCTCACTCATGGATAATGCCCCCAGCTCACTCATGGATAATGCCCCCAGCTCACTCATGGATAATGCCCCAGCTCACTCATGGATAATGCCCCCAGCTCACTCATGGATAATGCCCCCAGCTCACTCATGGATAATGCCCCCAGCTCATGGATAATGCCCCAGCTCATGGATATTGCCCCAGCAGCTCATGGATATGCCCCCAGCTTATGGATATGCCCCCAGCTTATGGATATGCCCCAGCAGCGCATGGATAATGTCCCCAGCTCACCTCCTGCCGCCGCGTGTTAGGCTCCCTCTGAGCATCTTGCGGCATGGAGCTTGGGCACTCGCCTGGGGGAGCCACGTGACCAGCCGCGATCTCGCGAGAACTCGGCTGGTGACATGGTTCCCCTAGGCGAGCGCCGAAGCTCCATAGCTTCGGACTCTCGCAGGGAGCGAACACTGCACCGCGCAGTATTCGCTCCATAAGACGCACCCACTTTTCCCCCCACTTTTTGGGGGGAGAAAAGTGCGGTCTTATGGAGCGAAAAATATGGTAAGTCACCCACAACAAAGCTTGCATGTGCATTATATTGTAATATATTTATGTACAGAAATGCTATTTTTGGTGCATCTGCTGCAGTGCACTTGTTGAGTAGGCATCTTAATCCAAACGTCCTTTAGTCAGAAGCACCAGTTAGCGAATAGAGGGCTGTACAGAATATGAACATCTGAAACAGGCCATGCGCACCACGAGAGATAGACTGTGGCTTTCTGTAACAAAGCCAAAGCACCAGCATGAGCTAAACTGACCGCCAGGAAGCAGCACCTATTGAACAGTGCCCCATACAAATGTAGGGCTCTATCACCTCCTTAAAGCTAACGCCCACATAAATGAGCGTTAGATCACCTCTGAAATCGCTAGCGAATTATTTATTTATTATTTATTTATAAAGTATTTTACCAGGAAGGATACATTGAGATTGCTCTCGTTTTCAAGTATGTCCTGGGTTCAAGAACATTTAAATGTTACTTTGTATTTCTGTAACGACTGTAATAAATGCAAGATATTTAAAAAAAAACACAACAAATATACATGTTAACAGAAAATAAATATGTAGGAAATAGTCATTATGTTACTTGTTTACAGGTGCATTCCGTATTGAGGTATGGTAATAGGGAGCTCTTGAGTGACTTAAGTCTGGGGGAAGATTTGATGGCGTCTGGGAGGTTATTCCATAACTGCGGTGCTCTGTAGGAAAATGAGGATCGAGCCACTTTCTTTTTGTATTGTGGTATTGCAAGTAAGGTGCTGGTCCTGGATCGGAGGTTATAGGATGAGGGACCTGCTAGGGAAATCAGCCTATTCAGGTAGGGTGGCAGCTTCCCAGAAAATCTCTTACGCACCAGGTTGGAAAGGTGAAGGGTACGTCTAGAGTCCAGCGATAGTCAGTTTAGCTCTTTTAACATGTCACAATGATGGGTCATTTAGTTACATTGTAGCACAAAGCAGCAGAACGAGTTATACAATGTAAGTTTCTGGAGGTGCGTTTGCGGGGCAGCTGCTTACACTACATCTCTAATCAATAGCCGGCATAAGCATTTGCTGTACAATCTGCTTTCTTACCGCGGGGCTCAGGCAGGATTTGTTTCTGTACAGGGCACCTAGTTTGAGGTAAAGTTTAGATGAGAGTTTTTCGATGTGGGGCCAAAGGATAGATTTGGGTCTAACCACATACCTAGATATTTGAGAGACGTGACTGGTCAGCGTACCATTTGATTTTGTCCCAACACATAGATGGGGATTTTGCAATTTATGTAGTTTAGGTGCGGCTCCAAAGAGCATTGTAACAGTTTTGTCCGTATTTAAAAAATGTTTGTTGTGTTTGATCCACTTTTCTACCTCTGAATTGTTCTTGCAGTACTGCCTCCCGCTGCGGCAGATTTGGTTTGCTGGTATAGATTACGGTGTCATCTGCGTACATGTGTACAATTGAGGCTTTGCAGATGTTAGGCAAAAAAAAAACGTTAGTGAATCGGTATTAGCACTTGCTTATTGTACTTTGCGCTCCCTATACTTAACATCGGGACCGCAAAGTGCAAGCACTCAGTAATTAGCGTTAAGATCACTACTTACGAGTTGTTTTTTGTCTTCTGACCTTATAGCTTGCCTGACCACTCTCTCCAGATCTCCCTTTGGTAGCAAAAGTGAAGAACTATATCTATGGCCACTAGATGGCTGACTGTTAGATCATCCAGTACACCTATAGTGTCTGCTTCGCATAGGCCATCGTTTCTGCAAAGATGTTCCAAACTGACCCGTTTTGTCACACCAAGTAAATATTATCAGCAACTCAAGCAATTTAACAAGTCAACTATTTTAAGTGCAACTGAAGATGAAAATCATCTGGGCCAAAGCCCAAGCTCCACGGTAGTGTAGATCTTGAACAACTGCTGATCTTCTGGAATAAAATATTTTATAGAACAACATTTCAGAAATGGCCACCCTTTCTAGGTGATAATCTGATTTGCATATGGAGCAGTCGTCCCAGTAATGGCACAATCGAGCTAAAACCTTGCGAGACCCAAGTAGACCCCACCGCAGAGCAGGCCACTAGTGCCGATGCTTGTCAAGACCCTTGCAATCCTCCTTTATTAACTCCACTCTAACACTAGCTTCTATCCCTAATTCCTAATCCATATCCAACCCTAATTCGTAAATTTAATCTAAACCTATCTTCTATTCTAACCCTAATTTCTAATTCTAGCTTCTAACCCTAAATTCCTAATGCTAGCTTCTTACCCTTAAACTAACCCGAATCCAACCACATCTTCTAACCCTATTTCCTAAACCTAGCGTCTAGCCATAATCACATAAACCCATAATCCCCATAAACACTAATTGAGCAGCATTTATGGATTTCTTAAGTGTCCAAAGAAAGACTAAATTACTAACTAACACAAAATCGATAGACAAAAAAATCGTCAGAAACAAACAAATTTCGGCATGCACACCTCTGCCCATCACATATTTTTCCTGACACCTGGCTGATGGCAAAGGCAAAGTAGCAACTGAGCATTTCTGATATGAACCTTTTGGTCTTCTGCCCTGAGAGCATTTTACACATACTCCATCTTTCCCTACAAGGACTCCTGATTTAACCCCCCCCCCCCGCCCACACACCCCCCCCCCCCCCGTTATGATTTCAAAAGCGCAGATGAGAAAAATGTCCACACAATATGCTGGAACAGGGGGTGATAGAGGAGGTCAGGTACCAGCAATGAGGAACGGAGAAGAAAATGGCCGTGCTAGGGAATTATGTGCCAATACTTAATGGACTAGGCTTCCCACTATGCTCAGCCAGCGTGCAGGAAGAACAGTCATTTGTGCTTACTGACTGGCTGAGCATAATAGAATATATAGTCCACAAAGAATACTGAAACGTTTGAAAGCAATAAAGACCAGTACAGGGATATTAACATGTTGACAGGAATCACAGTGACTGAGCCTCCTGTCACTAGGTTAGCTGGCAAAAACTCTTCCATGCGCATCCCCCTGCATCCCAGCTGTAAAATGCCTCCTTCACACATGTTCATTCTGGGTGCTTGAACACAGAGGCGAGAGAATACAAGAGCATCCTCTGTATTTAGCAGCGCTCTTGTGGACCAGTTAAAAATTACTGCTCACATATTTCCACAATTAAAGCCTGTGGAAATGTGTATGCTGAAATTTCCTATCACCAGGGCGGCTCCGGTGACCAGGCTAAGCGTAAGCAGGCGTCCTACACACCGGGTTATCAGACCAGTCATGAGTTGAGGTTTGCAGGCTGGTTGACTAGTGAGAAATCTTGTCTATATAATCTCGTCCCATGAAAATTGACATTTAACCTGTAGACTAAAATGTTGTCCATTCAAATTTTTGGTTGAGATGTATATAATTGTAGTAAAGTGTGAGGAGTTAAACATTTCAATCAGGTGGAGCTTATGAAAGATCTTGCATGATCATGTACCACCCAATTTAAAAGTTTACCAGTCTCACTGGAAAAGAGATATTGGAATGAGATACAGATGGGACCTGGAGGGAAAGGCCAAGAGACAGGTTTGCTGCTTTCTAGTTTTTTGATGACCGTTTTAGTTCAGAAAGAGTTCTATTTTTTTATCTGTTTTAGGGAAATGTTAAAATAAACAAGATTGGTAGGTAATTTGAACTGTGTATACCATACATGTTTTGAAGTGGACTGGAAATTATAGTTGGTTCAGATTGGGTAGGCAGTTTCCTGGAGTAGAGGTTATAAACAGATTTGCTTACTCTCTTCAAACATATATAGATTGTGCATAAAGATATATTTGTTTTGTGAAAGCTGGACTAGTAAATGTGTACCGGTGTTACAATTAAGGGAAAAAACAGAAATAGCCATCTAAAACTACAGGAATGAAAGGAAGGAGATACTGCATCAAAAAAACAGTGATCCCCGCACCATAGGGTGACTAGAGATAATGCTAGCAGAACTGACACTGCTGATGGATAAAGCAGAAGGATGAAACATGGCTCTGCACGTCTATTTTATTACTTTACCGGTTTATATTGTTTTTAAACCAGGACCAGCACCTTACTTGCAGTGCCACAATACAAAAATAAAGTGCCTCGATCCTCATTTTCCTACAGAGCACCGAAATTATGGAATAACCTCCCTTACACCATCAAATTTTCCCCAGTCTAAAGTCACTTAAAACATCTCAATTAATATAACTCGATACAGAATGCACCTGTAAACATGTAACATAATGAATATATTTCCTACTTATTTTTTATTTTCTGGAGTAAATCTATATATTTGTGTTTTGTTTTTAATATCTTGCATTTATTACTTTGTATTTCTGTAACGACTGTAACAATGCAATGTTCTTGAACCCAGGACATCTTTGAAAAACGAGAGTAATCTCAATGTATCCTTCCTGGTAAAATACTTTGCAAATAAATACAATTTTTGAAGAATAATTGTGATCTCTGTATGAAGGTGCTTCACCAGGGGAGGTACAGGAGATTTGTTTGAAAATTGTATGCTAAATACAGTAATAGAGACCATCACACAGCATAAGCACATTCATCATAATCAGCTGGAGAGCTAAATTTTATAACTCAAGATAATTCAGAGAACGGTGAAAACCAGGAGAATGACTGGAGAAGTGAAAATTCTAGGTCAAAATAGCCAAACCAGAAAAACTCTCCCATTTATCTCACTTTCCAAATCGGCTATTAGGTCTAGATTGTTCTCTTCTCATGACAGTTCTCCTGGTTTTCACCTTTTTCCGAATAACCCTGACAGTGTAGAAAGTCCACACCATAGAATGCGTGTGCAACCAAAAGCTCCTGATTCTATAAAATAAGAACTTTACATTTAATAATAATTTAATGAAAATACAATTTGCGTGCAGAGGCTGCCGAGTTTTCAACCAGGGTAGCCATTCAACATTCCACTTAGGAATTGGAAGCCAGGCCTAGTCCACTAAGTCATTGATCATTTACGAAAGTCACAAAACCACCAGATGAAACGGTAACCATATAAGTTGGTGGTTGGATAGATTTGCATAATATACACTAATTTTGGATAGGATCGGTGTTTGAAATAAATAAACTATGGAAAAATAATGATAAAGAAAATAAGGTATTAAGGTAATACAGGATTGAATAGCAGAAAATAAATAGTGTGTGCGAAGGGAAGCATGAGAAACATGGAAAATTATGCCAAAAATGTATGTGATGGCAGAATAAAAGATTTTACGCTAGTTCTCAGCAGAATACAAGCATACAGAGCCTTTGAATGAATTCCAGAATATTGCTTTCCTAGAGACACTGATATCTAATATTTTAAATAAGTGGAAGCAGGAATGATATATCTAATGTCCTTAGCAGTGTTCCGTATTATATATATATATATATATATATATATCAGATTTTTAATTTTATAAAAAGGTTTGAGACATTAAGTAATAGTTCCTATTTATTCGCTATTTTAACTGCTCCTATCAGTAATGCTTTTAACAGGATGGTATATGAAAACCTTGAGATTTCTGCGGATACATTTTCCTTACATCCCAACAGAGCAAAAAAATAAATGGGGGGGGGGGGTGTCTAAACCAATTCCATGCACACAAAGAAATCGATACAAGATATCCAGTGAAAAATAAGATTAAACCGTTTGAAGCCTTGAATAGTGCTATATAACAAATGCAACATCACGCTCCATTCTACTAACTGCGTGTAGGAATGCATCTCTAGCTACAATACAAAGGAATGCTTGCATAACAATGGAAGCAGTACGAATAAAGAGCCTTTTTTACATGCTGTCCTCATTCACTGCTAGCATGCAATATCATTAGCAATAATACCCGCTGTTCATTAAATTCAGATTGTTGAGCAGAATGATAATCTGGCAACCAATTCATTTCTGTGCAGGAAGAAGCAACAGTCTGACAAAAATCATAAAGTAGTAATAGAGCAGACAACTCACACGTCCCAAACTAAGCTATGCCGGTGCTGCAGTGCAGTTACTGGAACCCAGACAACTTTAAGCCAGCACCTCCTTCCGAGACCCTGGGGCATTCGTGTGGGGATCAATATCAATGAATGAAAAGTTGCACCTACAAGAATTCCTCTGGCTGCTCCCATTGGATCCTGGGGATGTCATTTCCAAATGGTTTGAATGAACACAGATAAAGATGGGAGCTGTCCAATCCTTCCGCTACCAGGCAGCCCTAATGAAGTGCATCTTCTGTTTTGCAGAACAAAGGCTATAGAAACGGGGATGCAGGCTCCCTGTTTCTTCGATGAATAGTGCAAGGCTCTACGACTGTCTGGTTTTCTCAGGGAAGTACATAAGCTCCAGTGTTAATGGGCACAACCAGATCTGGCTCATCCGAATGCAGAATGTGAAGTGTCAGACTCGCTGCTGCACACAGATTCATGAATCTATTAAAGGAATGTACCACCTGCTGCTTGAAAGAAAGGGGGTGCTTAAAATATATATTTCCTAAACTCCAGGTATTGAAGCGAAGAAAAAAAAAAAGCACAGAATAAATTTTTTTAAATTAAACCTCTGAAATAATTTAAAGCTTAACTGTTAAAGGACAATAGCCTTCAAATATTCCCCTTCAAATAGGAATGGCATTTTTTTTATGCCTATAGGATCCTGAATCTATGACATTCTGCCCCTCTCTAATTACACAGTTTTTTCTTCAAGCATGAATATTTAGATCTATAAATAACCAAAAAAATATATCAAAAACCAAAATGCCTGCTGTTTTTCAAACTTAATGTATCGGGTGAGGTAAACGTTTCTCAATTGTTGAGGAGCGAAAATGAATTGCAAAATAATTCAACAATGAGATCAATGTACAGATTAGAGGTACCTTATGTACAGTTCATCTTCGCTCTCCTTGACCCTCTGCAATCTGGCTTTTGCTCACTGCACTGAACGGAAACGGCTTTTGCGAAACTGACCAATGACCTTGTAACCGCTAAATCAAATGGGTGCTACTCTCTGCGGATCCTTCTTGACCTCTCTGCCACCTTTCATACAGTTGACCACTCGCTCCTTCTTCAAACTCTTAGTGATATAGGCCTTCAAGGCACAGTTCTCTCATGGTCCTCTAAGCTGTCCCACCGATCATTCATGGCCTGATTTTCTGGAAGTACCTCCTCCCAGCAGCCTGTCTCTGTTGGGGTGCCCCAAGGTTCAGTACTGGGCCCTCTTTTCTCGATCTACACTGCCGCTCTAAGTAAACTGATTGGCTCCTTTGGATTCCAGTACCACCTATATGCTGATGACACTCAAATATAAATTTCCTCCCCCGATCACTCTCCTGGATCGAGTCACTGAAAGTCTTTAATTGGATGTCTTCCCGCAAGCTCGCTGCCTTGGTGTCACTTTCGATTCTGACCCAATTTTCTCTCCACGCCCAGAAAGTGTTCAAATCCTTTTACTATGAACAACATTGCCCGCGTGCACCCCTTTCTGGACGCGTGATACCACGAAGGTTGCTGGTTCATGCGTTTGCCATTTCACAGCTCGATTACTGCAACTCGTTCCTTATTGATTTCCAACGCCCATATTACCCCTTTGCAACCTGTAATGAATGCAGGTGCGAGGCTTATTTTCCTCACCAGACGTACCTCTCCCCTCTGCCGTTCCCTCCATTGGATTCCTGTAAGTTTCAGAATACAGTTTAAAATACTTATGCTCACGTTCAAATCGTGCACTAACTCAACCCCTCCTTACAGGTACTTGTTACTCTGCAAGCACGTCCCGTCTAGACAACTCAGATCGGCGGACGACCTCTACCTGATCTCTATAAGCCAACTCTCGCCTACAAGAGTTTAAGGGCAGCTCTGGTGAAATAAATTACTTCACCCAATCAAACTCTCCCCTAATCTTCACGCTTTTGAGAAATCCCTCAAAACCCAGCTCTTCAGATTAGTTAACCACAACACTGATGCAACTCATCCCTCTGCTCACCTACCCACACATAATTGAAGCCCCCTTCCATGGCCCCACCATTCCTGAATCGCTGGCACCAATGATCCTGACGCCTAGTAAAACTCCTAGTCTTCCTCAACCACAAACCCTCTAGACTGTAAGCTTCTAGGAGTACGGCCCTCTACACCTCGTTTCCATCCTATGTCCGGTTAGCTGTATCTCGTTCCCTTTGGTTATTGTAAAGCGCTGTGGAAACTCTTGGCGCTACAGTTTGTTCAACCCCCACTGAAATTGAGTGTTTTGGCCAGTTTGACATTGATTTTGATCAGTCATCTTGCTTCCAATTAAATCAAAGAGGCACGTGTAGTTCAGACAAATATAACATTTATAATGAAATAACCACAAATGTCTTTCTGTGCTCACATCATTATCAGTTTTATTCAACCCCCAAGTGACATTCAATCTTATAACTGTAAAAGGATGTTGTACTAAGTACTAACAGCTTTTAAACGTGAAGCATAGCTTGACACAAGTGTCTTGCAGTGATCTACGGGTATCTTCGTCCATTTGTCATGGGCAAAAGCCTCCAGTTCAGTCACATTCTTAGGCTTGCGCACTGCAACCGCTTTCTTTAAGTCCCACCAGAGGTTCTCAATCGGATTTAAGTCAGGTGACTGTGATGGCCACTCCAAAATGTTCCAGCCTTTAATCTGCAACCATGCTCTAGTGGACTTGGAGGTATGCTTGGGATCATTGTCCTGTTGAAAGGTCCAACGTCTCCCAAGCCTCAGGTTTGTGACGGACTGCATCACATTGTCATCCAATATCTCCTGGTACTGAAGAGAATTCATGGTACCTTGCACACGCTGAAGCTTCCCTGTACCTGCAGAAGCAAAACAGCCCCAAAGCATGATTGATCCCCCGCCATGCTTCACAGTAGGCAAGGTGTTCTTTTCTTCATAGGCCTTGTTCTTCCTCCTCCAAACATAGCGTTGATCCATGGGCCCAAACCGTTCTAATTTTGTTTCATCAGTACACAGAACACTATCCCAAAATTTCTGTGGTTTGTCCACATGACTTTTGGCATACTACAGTCGACTCTTCTTATTCTTTGGAGACAGCAAGGGGGTGCGCCTGGGAGTTCTGGCATGGAGGCCTTCATTACGCAGTGTGCGCCGTATTGTCTGAGCTGAAACTTCAGTACCCACATCTGACAAATCTTTTCTCAGTTCCTCAGCAGTCACACGGGGACTTTTCTCCACTCTACGCTTCAAGTAGCGCACAGCAGTCGAAGTCAGCATCTTCTTTCTGCCACGACCAGGTAGCGTTTCAACAGTGCCCTTTGCCTTGAATTTGCGAATGATGCTTCCTATGGTCTCTCTTGGTATGTTTAACATCTTTGCAATCTTCTTATAGCCATTGCCCTTCCTGTGAAGAGTAATCACCTCTTCTTGTCTTCCTGGACCATTCTCTTGACTTCATGTTTGTAACCACACCAGTAAATGTCTAGAAGGATCTGAGTATCACAGCCATTTTAAAGCTGCCTAATTGGTGCTTATTATGCTTTATTGCTGCTCCGTGACATCCACAGGTGTTTTCAATACCTGATTGACTTAAATACGATTGAGAACCTCTGGTGGGACTTAGGCTGGGGTCAGACCAGCGCACTTTTAACGTGTGTTCTGGCGCACATAATTACGGCCGCACTAGCAGCAGATGACGGGCAATGACGGCCAATATACGATGTACGGCCGCACAAAAGTCCGGCCGTGCAACGCAAGTGGAATTTGAACGCATTTTTCTGAGAACGCTGAACCGCTAGTACGGACGTAATGAGTGCGCTGCGGCGGCATAGCGGCGTGTTTGCGTGATTAGGAGATGTCAGACGCTGCTAATGTCCAGCCTACATAACGTCCAGACGCAAAAAGAGTTTTATTGACAATCCGTACAAAATCACGCCCGAAAATGCGCGTCGTCTGACCGTTTTTGCGCATTCTGTGAAAAAATACGTCAATGCGTTCGGACGCACTTTTTCACGTTTGCGGGGAAAAATGCTTTCGTCTGACCCTAGCCTTAAAAAAAGCAGTTGCAGTGCGCAAGCCTAAGAACGTGACTGAACTGGAGGCTTTTGCCCATGACGAATGGGCGAAGATACCCGTAGATCGCTGCAACACACTTGTGTCAAGCTATGCTTCACGTTTAAAAGCTGTTATAACTGTAAAAGGATGTTGTACTAAGATTGAATGTCACTTGGGGGTTGAATAAAACTGATAATGATGTGAGCACAGAAAAGACATTTGTGGTGATTTCATTATAAATGTTATGTTATATTTGTCTGACCTACACGTGCCTCTTTGATTTAATTGTAAGCAAGATGACTGAATGATCAAAATCAATGTCAAACTGGCCAAAACACTCAATTTTAGTGGGGGTTGAATAATTTTCAACACAACTGTAGAGACAGTATTCAAACATTTTCAGAGATCCAACATTTCTAAATGTGTAAACCAACTCATAGAATGCACACAAATACATGTTTTTTAACAATCTGAAACCAGGAAAAGAACATAATATGTGACCTAGTTACCTAAAATGACAAACTACTGGCCACCTAGCCTGGGAGTATTACAGTACTGCTAAATGAAAGCGACAGAATGACCCAATATCTCCCAAAAGCCTCAAGCCTTCAGAGCCATAGTAAGAGGTCACATGTCATCTATGAAAGGGATTATCTAATCTGTAGTGATGCAGAGTAGCTAGAGTTCTTAGAAATATCCACAGAAACAAATCTCTAGATCTTCCTGTAATGAAATACAATTTATATAGATCTATGGAAACTACTTACGCATTTCTCATCTTTAAAATGCATAGATCATTTAAAAAGGTACTGCTCTTAATTTTGCTTATAGATTGACATTTTTAAAGATTATATCAATTTGCTCATTTTTAAATTTTAATACATTTGCTTATCCTTTACAAAAAATTTGTTGGGATGAAAAGTTCTATGTTCTAGATGGTGTCCATTATCATGCACAATTTCACAGGGGGTCTCCATTAGGCCCTTGTCAGACGGACGCAGTGATCACATCCGTGTTGCCGCACAGTTTAACGTCCGTCATAGCATAGAATCATGAGCAATAGAGACCCACACTGCGCACGCACAACGCACGTGGCAAATGGACGCAAGTTAGGCAAGAACGAAAACCGCTAGACGGACGCGCAGAGTGCACCGCGTCCGCGTAGCGTTCTGTGTGAGATGTCAGATGCAGCGCATTTGCGATGTCCAGCACCTTGACGCACACAATGCCTTTTCATATCCTTTTCAAATTTTTGTTTTCATATTATTCTCATTATTCTCATTTCCCATAGTTCCATTTTTTTTTTTCTACGTCCGTCAAGAAAAACGGATCGTGTGGCGTCTACAGTATCTTCCGGCAGTAGGTCTGTCCGTTATGCACGCATGCAGAGTGCGCTCAGACTGAGTTCGCCTGACTCTAGCCGAAATAGAATACAGGATGAAATGTCCTCTGTGACAAATACAGCAAATTTGATAATAGCTAATAACAAAAAAAATAGATCTCCTGAATATGGGTGTACATAGTGATCAAAGCAGCTTCCCAGAAAATACCAATATAAAAAGATTTTGTGGTTTTCCACTGAGGGTTGGGAGCTGCTACTTGTAGCTTTACAGATATACAGGGTGACAGGAGCGACAGGAGATCCCAGAATGTGGGAGAGCACCATTCTTCCATTAAAAAGGAATACAAATTGTGTTTTGAGTGTGGATTTAAATTTTTTATTGCATCTGCACAATTTTGTGCACACTTATTGTAGTGATAAGGTCAAGCAACACAAATATGAAATCCTTACTAATGACGACGTGACTGTGCCCAAAAAGTGGCAGATTTGCATACTTATTACCAAAAGTTACCAGTAAGACCGTATGTGCTACATTTTACATTTAATATTTTGAACATTTTTAAAAACTTGGCGATTTCACTGGCCTTTGCACAGATTACCTCATAAGAGGTAAGCAATAGATTTATGTAAACCTTGACTATGTTGCCAAGTAACTAGCGAGTACATGTACGATCTACAAGAACATAAAAAAATTCTACATAGTTTGCACTTCACCTTGCACACGGTTTTCTTTAAGCAATATCTACAAAGTGACATGTTCTTTATGCACATAATATTATTGTAAATGCATTGTATTTGCTTCCCAGGTGACCACGATATCTTTTTGCAATGCCAAGCCCACCTGAATTGTGATTTTACTATGTTTTGACCACAACGGACCAATTGTGGTCAAAAAAATGTCTGGGTCTCATGAGGACATAAAAGAATAAATCTGCTATATATGGATGCTGTAGATTATTTTGTTCTGTTTTAAAACAAACAGTAGTTGAATCTTCTGTATCACTCATCGGGCATACAGATTAGTGGATGGGTTGGCAGTTTTTAATCCTTTCAACACATGCTTCCTCGAGCCACTCAAATTAAGTGTCATGCAATACCAAAATCAATTCATTTTAATTCACTGTATAACTTTCAACCACTTCATGAATGCACTTATGTAGACATACACAGCATAAGTAAAAAATAGTTATATTATAAAGGCAGAATATATATACAAATTATACTGATGTGTTACATAGGTCTTTATATCAGGATTGTATACGCATTTAAAAAGCTACTAATTCAGAGACACAGTGACTGCAGGCTGCATGACAGCAGGTGCAGTGGACGTCATCGTTAAAGTTAAAGTGATATTGAAGGAAAAGGAATCCTCAGACCACCATCTGCTAACCTATAAGAAGGACCCTATAAGTAGTTAAATAACACCCCAGGAATTATAATATTAATAGATAAATTAAGGTTTAAAATATAAGAAATAGTTTTAAGATAAATTGATAGTCAGCAGTATTATAGGACTAAGGTTCACTTCTCAAGATGTTTGCAAATGTCTTTTAGAATGACAAGGATACTGATGTTTGCAAATGTTTTTTTCTCAAGTGATAAAAAAGTGCTGATGTCTTAAGAAATGCTGATATCTCAAGAAATCACATGCCGAGGCCACGGGACTGTCTAGAAATGTGTCACCAGACCTGTATTGAAACTGGCCAATGAACTATGTTATGTTTTGAAATGTTAACTAATGAAATAAAGAGCCAGCGCCTTGACACAGGTATAAATATGTGTCAAAGGACCGTTGGAAGGCAGAGAGAGATGCCAGACTAAAACATGCCTCGTGTGTTTTGATTTCTCTCTCTCCCTGCGCAGAAGGAGAGTTAACTCAAGGTGTGCCTAAGACAGGGTCTTAGGGGTTAAGGACGGACAATTGGAGACCATTATTCTCTTCAATCTGGAGGCACTGCCGAGATGAACGGTCACCCCTCGTCCTGGTGAGTATATTGTCTTGTCTGGACGAGGGCAATGACAACGTTTATCTCGAACTAAAGTTAGTTGTCCATGTCCTATAGTGTAAAAGGAAACGTTGCCAGGGGCCGTTTATTAAAAGAAAACGTTGCCAGGGGCCGTTTATTACAAATTAAAAAGAAAACGTTGCCAGGGGCCGTTTATTTAAAGATGGAGTGGGTCAGGGACCACACTCAATAGAAGGGACATTATATGTCCAATTGATCACACCTTGCGTTAACCCTCATAAAATGTATAGAGTATAAGAATAATAGAGTATAAGAATAATAGAGTATAAGAATATTAGAGTATAAGAATATTAGAGTGTTAAGATTTACTGTTGAACGATCTGTAAGGTAATAAGACAGACGTCCCTCAGTTGTGATAATAGAGTAAATTATATAAATTGTAGAGGTATAAGTTAAGGTGCCGAGTGGTCTGTAAGGTAAGACGGACGCTCGTCATTCCTGTATTACCGGTTTAATTACATGTATATACATGTATATATTGTTAAAGTATATATTATTAGAGTGATAAGTTAATTGGGTGGCAGGAAAATCTGTAAAGTATGCAGACTTTTTGCCCCTTTGTATACTGATGGTACTGTGTATATATATATATATGTATATATAAGAGCTGACTGGTTGGACATTGTTTGCTGTGAGGTGCATGTTGTATTAAGCAGATGTGTTTGTTGGCCATTTGTGTGTTAGTTGCTGACTGATGGGGTGGATGATGTTGGTCATGTATGCAGTTACTAACCGGAGATACATATATTGTGAAGCTAGTTTTTATATACTATTGGATTGTGGTTTATAAATTTTTGTTTATGATATGAAGGAATTATATAACTACAAAATAAAAAAGTAAAAGGTTAGAAGTTTGATTCTCGAGATTAGGGGAGGATTCACTAAATAAGTTTTTATTACTTATCCTTAAATTAGCTCATCTTTTGTTGATCTATGTGGCATAGAGATATATATATGTATAGTAAGAATTTAAATTGTGTTTTTTTTCAAGCACTGTGAAGAGCCTCTCTTTTTTCTTTCTTTCTCTATTTTACCTGCCTGATTATTCAATTGTACAACTAACCATGGGTATTTAAAGTAGCAAGGTAAAAATATCCCTTACTGAAAATAGGAGAGTTTTGTAAAGATTATGTAGCACGAGTAGGGGGCACAGATTGCTATTTAATTAACCCATGGATAGATAATCTAGCGGGATGGACAGAAGCAGTGGGAGTTGTGATCCTTTCCTCAGACAGGGAGACCACAGCCCATTCTATATGGATATAGTGAAAGGATTATGTCTCGACGACACCGAGGCATGGCCCTATTATCAGGGAGACCCTCAGTGGGATATGCAGTATATGAAATTGGGGAGGGGGGGACAATGATTAATGGTGAAACAATGTAGAAGAGGGACCCCATTGTCCTCTGACAGCGCCAGACTGCATAAAATAGAACAGAGTATACCACGGAATAAACAAGAAATACCCCGTGCCAGCTGGGAACCACGACCCCCTCCGTCTTATAGACAATCCATATATCCGTCCCTTTACTGAGACAGAGGTCTTGGGTGCGGTGGGGGCAATGGAGGATTTGAAACCTCCGGCCCATCCACATCCAAAGACGAAGAAAAAAAAAAAAAGCAGAAGAATATATACTGCCTTTCGTTATTATGGCCACTCGCATATAACAAAGGATCGCCATTAATAAGCCCTAAGATAGGAGAATAACACAACAAAACCCATTTTCTATTAATGACCATGGGGAATAAATTACTTAGGAATAGAAACATAGAAACATAGAAACATAGAAACATGTCGGCAGATAAGAACCTTTCGGCCCATCTAGTCTGCCCAATTACATGGATACTTACCTGGATTTATCTTTTGTTTAGGATAGCCTTATGCCTATCCCATGCTTGCTTAAATTCAATTAGGCCTCTACCACTTCTACTGGAAGACTGTCCATGTATCCACCACCCTCTCAGTAAAATAATGCTTCCTGATGTTACTTTAAACCTTTGCCCCTCTAATCTAACACTATGTCCTCTTGTTTGCTATTTGGTTTCCTTTTAAATATACTCCCTTCCTCTACCTTGTGGATTCCCTTTACGTATTTAAATGTTTCTATCATATCTCCTCTGTCTCGTCTGTCTCGTAGAAGATATTAATAGAATTTTTAAACATTGTCAAAAAGAGAAAGAGGACGGACTACGTCCTATGATTGACCAGTTTCTACAGGATGGTATCCTGGAACCTGTAGTCTTCCCCTTCAGTACCCCAATTAACCCCGTGAACAAAGCTGACGGGACTGTCAGGTTCGTTCAAGACTTGCGCGCAGTTAATTCCCTAGTGATTCTAATTGCGCCAATTGTCCCAGATGTCACGTCACTTCTGTCATCAATACCAGCGACATACACATTTTTTTTTTATAATTGACCTGAAGAATGCATTTTTTTTTTTTTTTTAGCATCCCTGTACATCCGGAAACGGCATTGCTGTTCGCATTCACATTTGAAGGCACCCAATTTACATGGAAAAGGTTATCTCAGGGGTACATTGTTGCCCCGGTGGTCTACAGTAGTGTACTGCAGGCCACTCTGAAATTCTTGCACCCCAGCCATGGTTCTGTCCTGCTGCAATACGTGGATGATCTCCTCGTATGCAGTCCATCAGAGGAGGCCTGCCGGGAGGATGGTAAATCACTTCCTCGTTGGTTACAGGAATGTGGGCACAAGGTTTCCCTTAAAAAAAAAAAAAAATGCAGTGGTGTCAAATGCAAGTTGAATATTTAGGGTTTGTTCTCAGACAGGGGGAACGGAGCATCAGTCAGAAGAGAGTCCAGTCTGTCACGGGCCTGGTCAACCCGAAAATTAAGAAGGACATGCTGTCATTCTTAGGCATGATAAACTATTGCAGACAGTGGATCCCTGACTGCTCCTACTATGATAACATTCTGAGACAAGCCATCCTGTTGGGTCAATCCAATATGATAACATGGTCTAATGAAATGTTAAATGCCTTTAGGGTTCTCAGAAATGCAATGATGATAAGCCCCGCGCTAGGCCTCCCTGATTATGTACTTTCATTTCATCTGTTTGCAAGGGACAATTGTAAAACCATGGCCGCGGTACTGACGCAAGAACATGGGGGCCGGTTGTGCCCCTAGTATTTTTTTTTTTTCAAAGATTCTGCCAGTAACGGTACAAGGGATGCCGGCCTGTTTGCGTGCCCTGGCAGCATGTGCAATAGCCGTTAGTATGGCAAGCCAATACACATTAGGGTACGAACCTCACCTACCACAACCCATGATGTTTTATTTTTACTTAAGGGCATACATACACAGCACATGTCATCACAGCGCTTTAGTGGATATGAAGTCACACTGCTAAGCAACCCTGCACTGCACATAGCATACAGTTCAAGTGTCTCTGGTCCAGCACCAATCCTAAACGCTTTACTGGGTCTTAAGAATCCCTCAGATACCATCCCACTCGAACATGACTGTGCTCTCTCCATTGAGTCTGAAACTGCACCCCGCCCTGATCTCATGTCCACACCTGTTCCGGACGCAGATGTCGTCTTTGTTGACGGCTCCTGTACCCGCCCCAATGACAACACTTATTATGCAGGCTATGCAGTGGTTCAACTCCCTGACACTGTTCTAGAATCAGGGCCTGTACCCTACCAGTCTGCCCAGGCAGCAGAACTGATTGCATTAACACGAGCATGCAGGCTCTATGCGGGTAGACCTGTCACGATATACACTGACTCCAAATATGCTTATGGTGTGGTCCATGACCATGGGACGATATGGGAAAAGAGGGGATTTGTGGCCGCAGATGGCAAGAAGATTTCCCATTCGACCCTGGTCACGGACCTCCTAGCAAGCATTCTTATGCCCTCTCAGATAGCGGTGTTACATTTAGAGCACACACCAGAGCCTCAGATCCTATTGCAAAAGGGAATCATCTGGCTGACCAAGCAGCTAAACGAGCAGCACAACAGGACATAGCTAAACTAGTAATACCGGGTTTTGCGACCTCCCACAATGGATAGGGACCAATTATTTTGTACCTTACAAAAATATGCAACCACAGAAGAGCTAAAGAATTGGAAATTGGTACTCCCCATCATTCTGGCTGAAATCAGAATGGCGGTTAATAGGAACACAGGCTACTCCCCCTTCGAGATATTTATGGGCAGACCCTTTCCATTACCATGGTCTATAGGTAGGCTAACAGTGGAGACAGGGGATTTAGAGCAGATAAGGGATGAATATGTTAGGCAGCTGATCTCAAACCCGAGACAACCAGAGACGAAGTTATATTTAAGTCTCCCCTTTCTTTCAGACAAACCTACCCACCCATTTAATCCAGGAGACAAGGTGCTGGTAAAGCGGCTACAGAAAGGAAAAAGACCAGAGGATTTCGCCTATGGACCACGGTGGTAGCCGTAACCCGCACAGCTATACTGACAGAGGACAGCCCAGTCTGGATTCACGCCTCTCGAGTCAAGCGGATTCAACAAGGGACCCTCTCGAGTCAAGCGGATTCAACAAGGGACCCTCTCGAGTCAAGCGGATTCAACAAGGGACCCTCTCGAGTCAAGCGGATTCAACAAAGGACTCAACAAGAGACACTCACGAGGGCAGATAGCCCTGGTTTCCAACAAGGAGAAGATGACAACCAAGGATCCTTTTCGAAGAGTATGGAGACGCATGTGGGGGGAAGAAAAAGACTGAAATATGTTTACCCCCCCCCCTTCGGAATATATGTCACAACCCCTATTGTCCACACCCCCTACCAGAAAGAACCCCAACCCAAACCATCACTGTCTGGCCACTGTTGTTTTTTTATTTGTCCACCATTACTGCAGTATGATACGGTACAAGGCAACTGTATATATATGTGTAACCGATGAGTACTGGGGACATAATTGTGATTATTGGGGCGCAGTGGGGTGGGACACGGGCAATATGGGATATGGTACCTCTGATGCCGTAGTTAACAGATGGGGATATAAACCAGATAGCGCCGCACGACGACGCAGTTCGAGGGACAAAGCCTATTAAATCGTATGACTTTAATTGGGAGAGGTGGGTGGCGGTGCTCAATCAGAAGCGGAGCTCAGTCAGTACAATTGACGCTGACTATACAACACCCTTCCCAGGCCGACACGGGTGTCTATGTAATGGGAATATACGCAACTGCCACAACCAAATTCCCTCGATATAAGTTCAAACTCCAAGATATGGCCATTTATAAGAAGGAGAGAACCCATTCCTACCCAGGAAATATGGAGAGGTAGTGAGACCTCATCCTCTCCTACCTAACACCAAATTCAAATCCCACCTATGAAGACAGCATAGTAATGGAAACAGGATTTGCAGATGTAAATGTTTGGCTAGAATGGGTAAAATTTAGTGCCCTAAACAATAACCGTACAAATGTTATGTGTGTCTATATTGATGCTATAGGGGTACCAAGAGGGGTCCCTGATGAATTTAAAGCAAGGGATCAGGTAAAGGCAGGGTTTGAGTCATTCCTAGCACCTCTTGTTACTATTAATAAGAATGTAGATTGGATTAACTATTTATATTATAACCAGCAGAGATTTGTTAATTATACTCGCGAAGCTTTACAGGGCCTCGCTGACCAACTACAATCCACATCCATTATGACGTTCCAGAACCGGATGGCTCTGGACATGATATTGGCTGAAAAAGGAGGTGTATGCAAAATGATAGAGGGGACAGGTACATGCTGTACCTACATCCCTGATATGTAGGCCCAAATGGCCAAGGGTAACCCCACCACCATGATGTACAGTACACCTCTACCGTCCACTCCAAATGATTATGCAGAATATGTCCAACTCCGCCGAATAGCTAATAGGAAGTAAAATATACTGTAGGTTGGGAAGATAAATAGGCACTGGGAGACTGCCATGTGTTACCCGTTCCGTGGCAGGTACAGCCCCCCTGGTTCTATATTGATCCACATGGGTATTGAGGGTCTCGCTCCCAACCCATACTAACTTACAGTAGATAGATGAAACAAAGAAAGAATCAAATAGTATGATCATACTATGATTCTAAGAGGGGATTGAAGGAAAAGGAATCCTCAGACACCATCTGCTAACCTATAAGAAGGACCCTATAAGTAGTTAAATAACACCCCAGGAATTATAATATTAATAGATAAATTAAGGTTTAAAATATAAGAAATAGTTTTAAGATAAATTGATAGTCAGCAGTATTATAGGACTAAGGTTCACTTCTCAAGATGTTTGCAAATGTCTTTTAGAATGACAAGGATACTGATGTTTGCAAATGTTTTTCTCAAGTGATAAAAAAGTGCTGATGTCTTAAGAAATGCTGATATCTCAAGAAATCACATGCCGAGGCCACGGGACTGTCTAGAAATGTGTCACCAGACCTGTATTGAAACTGGCCAATGAACTATGTTATGTTTTGAAATGTTAACTAATGAAATAAAGAGCCCGCCTTGACACAGGTATATAAATATGTGTCAAAGGACCGTTGGAAGGCAGAGAGAGATGCCAGACTAAAACATGCCTCGTGTGTTTTGATTTCTCTCTCTCCCTGCGCAGAAGGAGAGTTAACTCAAGGTGTGCCTAAGACAGGGTCTTAGGGGTTAAGGACGGACAATTGGAGACCATTATTCTCTTCAGATATTAATGCTGAAAGTGATGGGTCACAATATTTGAGCTTCATCTATCAAGTGGTAGTGGCATTCTATATTCTACACCATATAGTATCATTAATACTGAAGGGCTGCATATGCCAAGTAGGCAAGACTTTCTAGAACAGGAGAAGTGGTCTTTGACCACCACATATTAAAAAGGTGGACTAAAAGAATAGTCCTTAAAGGGACACTCTACTCCAAAAATCACCCCCCGTTTTTTTATCCTAACCTATCCCTATTCCCTTAATAAATCTTTTTTTTTTGTTTTTTTTGTAACTGTAGTACTTACCCTAAAATCCTCTTCTTTCCAGCGGCGCCTTTTTTTTTTATTCTCACCTCCCTCCTCTTCCGCTCCCGTCCTTCATGCTTCTTGGCTTCTGGTTTACGTGAGAAGCGCGCATGCGCGCCTCTCACATAAGCCAGCCAATCGGCAGGCTTCCTCCCGGCTCCCTCTGAGGATTAGTGTTGCGCGCAAGAGGATGCGCGCAACACTAACCCTCAGAGGGAGCCGCCAGCTTCTGTGGTGAGTTGGAGACGTCATCGCGCTGAAAGCGCGATGACGTCTCCTACTCGGCAAAAGTCGGCAGAAGCGGGAAATATGATTCCCGCTCTGCTGACTGACAGCTGGGAGGGCGGAGTAAAGTCCTCCGCCTCTCTCAGCTGTTTTCAGCCTTTCCTGAAGATCGGCTGAGCGGAGGCAGGAGGGACAGGCAAGGGAATACTCCGGGCATCATGACCACCTAAAATAGCTTAAGTGGTCATGTTGCCTAGAGTGTCCCTTTAACCAAACAAACATGCCGAGACCGTATCACTAATGGATTGTATACCTGAGCTATTTTGGCCTTTTCATCCATTATTTCCATCTTTCTCATTAACTGCAACAACACATCTACAGATACATTAAAAGATATTGGGGGGGGGTCAATTTGATGTGATTATACACACACACTTATAAGCGGGGGCACAATTTTTCAGTTTTAGAGGTAATAATATGTACATAATGTTTCCCAAGAAAAATAATGTACAAATAGTTTTTTGGAAAGGCATTTATTTATCCTGATTTACAAAGTACATCATTTGAGTATTTACTTTGGAAGTTATTTTTATAGAGAAAGTGGCATTTAAACAGCACATTGATCACTGGGATTGGCCGTCAGTAATGCCTGTGCTGGGATATTGCAATTTGCTGCTGTTCGTTTGCCTCAAATGATGAGACACACAGCAACATCATTAACCTGGCTGATAGTGGACCCCATGGTTGCACAATGCAGTTTAAGCTACACGACAAAATTATTCTGTAATCGGTGCTTAACTGTAGGACAATTCGGAAGGAAAAATTCAGTCATGCAACGGTGTCAACATGATGTCAGTCTGGCCATAAAGCAATCTTCTACAAAATACCTTGCATGCCCAGCACCCAGAAATGCATGTCACAGGAATATAGAGTGCTAAACACAAATTTCCTGAAATAAGCACAAAAATGTCTAAGGCTGCAAACGAAATCAATGGTCCCAGAAGGGCAAAAATTATGTTAAAGAATAAAGATTTGAAAGATCATCCGTACAATAGGTTTAGTAACAATTTAGGATTTGCTTCTTCCTTTTGTGTTCTGCTCTACAATCATTAATTCAGACTTATGCAAGCTGGAGTTGTTACACGAATAACTGAATCCTGTGTCAGTTTAATAGAACTATATTTAAATAACATTTTAAAAGAGTATGGAGGGATTAAATGAAGTTTTGTATGACCGTGTCCCTCTTGATCTATATAATCATCATCTATTTAGAGGAGCCATTTCCTTTTGAGCCATTTCTTTTGAGCCTGGGGTATACATTGTCTTCATTTGGAGAGGAATGGAGGCAGAAATTATTTCCTTTGGCCGTGTGTTGGATTTGGACCTCCATTAATGCCAGTGACCATGCATAATAGCTGCCTGAAGCTTGGACTTCATTTTAGCATCTCAGATTAATTTGAAAAAAATTCCTCTGTACTTTTTTTTTTAGTGCTTAAGAGTAACCTAAATATTCCAAACAAGGACCTGTTCTTTCTAAATTTTTAGTGAATATAGTGGCTGCATTTAACAGAGCTTTCTGCAACAGAAGCTCAACCACGCTCCACCCCAGCACAGCAAACAAACACCGTCCTCCTGCTGTGAATCAGTTGGCTATCCTTAATTAGGATTTCATTTAGTATTCAAAGAGCATGCAGTTACCTTGGATCACTGAATGCACCCTCTAATACAGTGTTTCCCAAACCTCTCCTCGGGATCCTCAACCAGGCCAGATTTTGCAGATCACTTTGGGGAAATGCAGACGGAATCCTGCAATCACTGAGCAGCAAATCATATCACCTGTGCTGTGCTTCAGATATCTAGCAAACCTGGTGAGGCGGAGGGTCCTGAGGACAGGTTTGGGAAACACTGCTCTAATAATAACTTAAGAGCGGGCGTATTAGCAGTATGTAGAGTTAATACACTGCAGAAAAAAAATAACAGAACTTTAGTGAATGGATTTCCCTCTTGCAGCATATGAATTCTACATACTGCAAGGAACCACTTTAATGTATTCAGCCATTAGCATGTAGTAGTCATGCTTTCCGGGGCGCACGTAAATGGAGTAATGAGAGTTGTTGGAAGAAAGAATCAGTATTGAACAGGAACAATTGAGAGAACATGGAAGCGGTTTTCTTACAACAGGCTAAAGACTCAATGTTGAGGTTTTCTCTGATAGATCTGTGCCACTTGTTTTTGGTTTTAATTTTCCTTTTATAGAAGGACCAATCCCTATTTCCTCCACTTTTTGTTTTTTAAAAAAGGCAAGGACAGACTGTTCCCAGAAGAGCTACAAGTTCACGGTTTCTGAGCGTATTCCGGCTATGTCCTCTCTCGGGACAGAGTACAGGGGTTAACTCACATCAACCACATGGCATAGCCAATTATATCGACCACAATAATTCTGACCAGAGACCTTGTCGGCATCAGTGTTCCAGAAGCTTGAGAGTGAATACCACAAAGACCTTTAAATCAAGAATTATTTTTCTCCAAGATCATGTGGTGAAGTTTTTAATTGAAGATGTGGGGGGCGTGGCGAGCTGCTGATGGGAGAGGACTTTTGTAGCTCCGCACGTCTTCTCTGTACAGGGACCCCTAGATGACTCTTCCACGACACCTTGCTCCTGAAAGGTTCGAGAGCGGCTGGCCTTCGGTATGGTGTGTCCAGAGCCAGTTTAGCACCCCCTCCGGACCAGAGACTTCGCTGGCAGCTGCTGCCTGGTGGCTACAGAGCAGCCCCGGCAGCCATCTTGTGGCCTGGCACCCGGCTCCGGCTATCTTCTGGTTGGACAACTGTACCCCAGACTGCATTACTGCTGAGGGAGATGGAGTGCCCACATCCCCTGGCGGACCCAGATGACTAATGTGGGAGCTGCAGGAGGACCTGCGAGGAAACGGATGGACAGATCCCCCCCCCCCCACTGGAGGTGAGGGAGCCCTGGTGTCAGGCCTGGACGCCTGTCAGAGTGCTGGCGGGGAGGACACAAATAGCCCGCTTGACAAGGGTATCTTGCGCTGGATGCTGGCTGCTCTGAGGAGCTGCTGAGAGGAAGTGACCCCAAGGACAGAGGAGTTAACTGCCGTCGTGGGATTGAGCAACGCTGCAGCCTGCCCGTCTGCTGCTGCTGCCTTTATGGCCAACGGATACCGGACACCTGAAGGCAATAGGCTCAGAGTGACCAAGCATTCAGAGCTGCTGAGAAGGCAGGCCAAGCAGGTTACCAAGATGATTATCCTTATGAAGGCCCTAGTAAAAGCTGCACCCAAGCAGGAAAATGTGACACCTGTTAAGATGACGCTTCCCATGCTAATGGAAAGCGTTATTCGAGGTCTGTAGAGGTGGTCTCCCCCCGCCAGGTATGAAGAAGGTGGGCTGCGCCCCCAGCACCACGAGTGGCTTTCCTCCAAGATGGCGGCGCTGGGCTGCCTGGCGTGACACAGGCCTTGGCTGTGCTCTGCGTTCCGTTCTGTGGCGGCAGAATTGACGCTGAATGCCCTGCCTGCCCTCTAGCCTCTGCCGTTTCTTGACGCCGGATGAACAGTCCCATGATTTCTGTTTCTCTTTTTGCCCTCTCCCCCATGTTATTTTATGTGTCGTCGTCCCCGTCGCTAACCAGCTGAGAATTCTCCCTGGGAACGTTGTTGTTTCTAATTTTTACAATGCCGTGTTTTGTTTGTTAGGATTTGTCTTCTTGGTCTTACTTTTGTTCTTATTACCCCCCCCCCCCCTTTTCAGTTGACTCCTTTGGGTTTTTTCAGCGAACGCCACTGTGGGCTGGTGTCCTGCTGCCCCCCCCAGTCCCTCAAAAGATGTGGAACCTACATTGACTATCAACCATACAACAGTAATCATTCCCTTCTGTCCGTGCACTGAAACATGTTTTCTTTTTAATGTTTTGATATCATTAATAGAGAATGAAGGAAAGGGTTAACATTTGCCTCTACAGATTGAGCTGTGTCTGCACATAGAGTTGTCACATACCATGTACCGCACCCTGTTCCCTATTCTTTGACTAAGTTACTTATGTCTACATGGTGAAACCGTAACCACAAGGCTAACCAAAGGTTTTGTATCTGTGATATATTTACCTAGCCACTTCAAACTGTTTTTCACCAGTTTTAAACGTATATTCTGCATGGTGACATTATACCCTTATATGTATATGTCCAGCTGTTTTGTAACGTTTACATTACTGCGCATGACTGTGCAAAAGGGTCCTAACCATCCTATATAATCCTCAGTAAAACTTGGGTGTGGTAGAAGAGCCCACTGACTACTTTGCTGTCTGTGTTTCATTTCTTCATCCGTGGGCTATTCTCCGCTGCAGCGTACTTGAGGTTTCCTCTTCTGAAGCTACTACCAGGCTAAGATCAGGGATCTAGATGAGAAGCGGATTTACCATAACAATTGGGGGCTGGTCCGGGATGGCTGCCTAAGAGTGGTGAGTATGTCCGTTTGTCTTGTCTGACAGCGTACTTTACTGTCCGCTCCGGTGTTAGCCATACCCATTTGATTTATTTGGGGAAAATAATCCGAACCTGGTACGTCTTATACGGCCGGATGTCCTGTGGACATAGACAGAATAGACAATATTAGGAATATTGTGATAATAATATAGCCAAGGAAGAGGAGAATCGGGTATTTTTGTACTATCTTTCCTCTGTCTATATATTTGTTTGTGTGATCTTTTGGTGGGGTCTGAGTGGTAAGGAACGGACTCCAGTCACGGTTACATTATCAAGTTTGTATTTGATTGAATTCTCAATTCAGCAACACAATGTTGAAACGAATTATGTGGAAAAACATCATCCAAACTCCCTGGTCCTTTAGTGGGAGAAAATTGTAAAGAATAGGTTTGTAGAGTCAGTAACACAGAATCATACTATGTGGTCCCATGGATTGATCACCTAGCGGGATGGACCGAGGTGATGGGGAGTTGTAGTCCATTTCCACGCAATGGTGGGAATGACATGTTCCACATGGATATGATAAAAGGTCTGTGCCTTCTTGACACAGACGCTTGGCCCTATTTCTCGCCAGACCCACAATGGGATAAATATTACATAAACACAAGGCGGAATAAATTGGTTACAATTTGCCCCAGGGTGGTTCCCCAAGGGAATAAAGACAGATACTTTAAAATCACATGTTGCTAAAGTTAACAAACCCAAGAATGTCACCCGTCAAGCAAACAAACATAAAATCGAACAGACTAGAAAAAGAATGTTACCTAAAGCCCCTATTTATAAAACTCATATGAAACAGGGCCCCTCACCCCCGTACCCACTGCCAACGTCCCTATATCCCTCACTGACCGCCGAAGATATAGAAATCCTGGCATCCACACATGCACGAAGGTCACATAAACTGGAAAACAAAAAAGTCCACATAAAATGGAATTTCTGGAATCAACCACGACAGGTAGTCAGACGCCACACATTCCAAGTCACTGTGTCCCTAGTCCAAAGCAACAACTGTATACCCTTGTCCCGGGTAGCCCATACTGGTTCGAACCGTCGACAACAACCAAAACAACCATACCAGAAAGACAACAACTCCCCTCTGTCGAAAAGACACTGAATTTAGATAATATAGACATAAGAGCAGACACAGAGGAAAAGGATTACGACACAAAGGGCACGACGAGTGAGACACAGTGAAAAGAACAACTGGCAGAGTAACTACACAACCAGAAAGACTAGGAATAGAGGTCAGACAGTATCCTTTCCTAACAATCGGAAACAAATTGATAAAAAAAACAAAAAAAACAATGGAAATTGAAGATATAGACAGAGTAGTTCAAACGTTGCCCTAAACCCACGATAGCCCCAGCCGGCACCATTGCCTACTTAAAAAAAGCTTGAAAGGGAGAAACTACACACAGGAGGATATGCGCCTCATTATTGACAGCATTGTCGGTTCCAATGCTGTCTGGGACTGGACAAATATCCCTATTATAGATACACTTCAAACCACCACCACTAGTGCCGCTGACTATATTCTAAATAGACCAGAAGGACAAGCTCCTATGTGGGAACAGTTATCCACATATACGATTAAACTTTTCCAACCCCGTGCTTCCCTCCCCTTGCCATCGCATGTAAACAAAAGCAGACGGAATCAGTCCTAGAATTCTGGAACAGGTTCAGTGATGCATGGGAACATGATGCAGGCCTGGCCAAGAAAAAGGATATGCACATCCTTCTCATATCCACTTCTATCAATAATTTAAAACCACACATGATCACCCCAGTGAAACAGATGATGCCTGAATGGACATCGTGTGATTTACCACAATTCCAAGACCGCATCGCCCAACGTGAAGCTGCGGGCTGCTTTGATATACCTCAACCTAAATCCACCTCCCCTGCCCAAACGCAACTGTACCAGGGACGCGGTCACAGCCGCGGCCGAGGATTTAGGGGTGGGTACAGAGGGGGTAGGGGGGGTGGACAAGTACCCAACCCAGGTCCAAACAGAGCAGGTCCCAACCCTACACGTTGTACACGCCACACAAACCTCAACCTTGCTTTAATTGTGGTGTGCTGGATCATTGGGCCAGGGAGTGCCCATGGCCCCGTAAACCGCGACAATCATAATTGCAATCAAACATCCCACACCAGTCTCCAAACGCCCAATATCAGTCACAAGATCAGGGTCCACAATTTCCCTTGGAATGGGATTCCCAAAGGCATGCATGCATGAAGCTGCCCGAGGGATCTTGTCCCTATTTTTCCAGAGATCACAACCACATGCAATGACGAACCTTTCATTCTTCTGAGTATAGAAGGCACCCACCGGCCATTCCTTGTTGACACTGGCGCCACCCGCAGTACATTATGTGCCACTACATACAAAGGACCTCTGGAGAAATCGGAACCCTCTTTGGGAATAAATGGGATTCTCACCAAATCATACCTCACACAATCTTTAAAAATACGTGACCATAACAATAGGATAATGCTAAACCATAAATTCACAATTATCCCAGATTGTCCAGTTAATCTGTTAGGCAGGGATCTTATTCATGCATTACAGATTACCATAAAAACTTTGCCAGGAGGGGGTATGCATGTCACATCCCCCCAATTTTACATCAAACCAAACATGATAGACTCACAATTTAGATATTTCTACTTGACACACAAGAAAGATTTCCATGAACCTGAGTTCCCGACCACTGTCTGATTAAGATGTGGGTTGGATCTCTTGTACCCCATACAAGGCACGCATTAAACCAGGAGCAACTCCCGTGTACCACAAACAATACCCAATCTCCAAAGAGAAAGAGGAGGGGATCACACCCCTCATTGACTCCTTTATACACCAACAGATTATCAAACCTATAATCTCACCATACAACACCATCAATCCCATTAAAAAATCTGATGGAACAGATTCATCCAAGACCTTAGAGCTATCAACCGTCTCATAACGCCCATTGCACCTGTAGTTCCTGATGTCCCGTCAATGTTGTCTTCTATCCCTTGTGAGGCTAGCCATTTCACAGTGATTGATTTAAAGAACGCATTTTTTTCTGTCCCTGTGGACAAAGAGACTAGGCTACTTTTTGCATTCACTTTTCGTGGCCGCCAGTTTACCTGGACCCGTATGCCTCAGGGGTTTGTGGATAGTCCGGTTGCGTACACCATTGCCCTCCAAACCACGCTCCGAGCCTGGACTGCCCCCTGTGGTTCTGCCCTGTTACAGTACGTGGATGATCTCCTCCTCTGTAGCAAGTCTATGGATGCCAGCCGCACAGATGGTGTCAGTCTGTTGAAATGGTTGCACAAATGTGGGCACAAAGTGTCTAAAAAGAAATTACAATTGTGTCACGAAACTGTACAATATCTAGGATTTGCGTTGAGGCAGGGGAACGAAGGGTCAGTCAGAAGAGAGCTGCAGCTCTAGTGGGTCTGGTCCGCCCACACACACGGAAGGATTTGCTCACCTTCCTCGGCATGATTGGTTACTGCCGACAATGGATTCCTGACTGTTCCCACTATGACAACATTCTGAGACAAGCCACTGCGGGCGAATCTCCAGATATACTCAAATGGTCTGATAAGATGATTCATGCATATGCCACTCTTAAAATGCGCTATGGTCACCAGCCCAGGGCTTGGCATCCCAGACTACGGCAAGCTGTTCCATTTGTATGCCAGGAACAATTGTGAAACCATGGCAGGAGTCCTAGCTCAGGGTCACGGCAGACGCCTTCGCCCCGTTGCTTTTTTTCCAAAGTAGTCCCAACGCAGGTCCAAGGCATGCCTGCTTGCGCTATGATTGTTGAAATGGCTACACCCTTCACTCTGGGACATGAGACAATATTGCACACCACATATAATGTTGCTACTCTGTTGAAGACACTCCACACCCAACATATGTCAGCCCAGAGGCTCAGTGGATATGAGGTCATTCTGATGTCCAGCCCCACCCTCCAGATCCAGTACTCATCCCCGCTGTGGGTCCCGCTCCCATTTTAAATGCCCTCCTGGGTCTTAAGGGGGATAAGGATGAGGTCCCCCCAGCTCATGACTGTGCGTCCACCATAAACGAAGATACGTCTCCCCGTCCAGACATGCTGTCCACCCCATCCCTGATTCCTCTGTGGTCTTTGTGGACGGCTCCTGCAGCCGCCCCAATGACTCCACATACCTGGCTGGTTATGCTTTTGTGTCCCTCCCGGATTCCGTCCTGGAAGCCAAACCAATACCCTACCAATCTGCGCAGGCCGCCGAACTCATTGCCCTCACCCGGGCCTGCCACCTATTTGCAGGAAAACGGGTTACCATTTACACTGATTCTAAATATGCGTACAGGGTTGTGTATGATCATGGGGTCATTTGGGCGAGACGCGGCTTTGTAGCCGCTGATGGTAAATCAATTTCCCATTCAACCCTCATTAAATCTCTGCTCTCGGCACTCCTCCTCCCATCAGCGGTAGCCATAATAAACTGCAGGGCACACACTTTAGGCACTGACACTACACTATCAACATTGGTAATGCATTTGCCGACAGACAAGCAACGATAGCTGCTGCCCAGTCACCTGCCACTGTTGTCATGCCCATGCTCTCCCCACCCCTGCCAGATGCTACCCTCCTACTTTCCACCCTACAGGCTTACGCTACGCCAGACGAGATAGATGACTGGTCTACACCCGTAAAGACACTTGATCCTATTTCAGGTCTGTACATGAAATCCGGTAGGGTCTGCATCCCCCAGGCTAGTGCCCCACTATACATAGCTCAATTTCATGGAGTAGGACATATAGGATGTAAACAGACTCTGACTTAACAAATGTTTTTACGTTACTGACCTGAACTCTTTAAACTTTACGTGGGCCGTTGCCTGACCTGCCTCCGTAATAACCCCAACACATCCGTTCTCCTTTCTGAGGCTCACCTCAACTATCCTACCACCCCTTTCACACACCTGCAAATGGATTTCACCCACATTCCTAAAAATAGGCAAACGCCGAGAATACGCCCTGGTTATTGTGGATATGTTTTCCAGATGGCCAGAGGTGTTCGCCACCACTCATGAGGATGCCCGCACAGTAGTGCGCATCCTTATTGAGGAAATAATTCCCAGATGCGGTTTTCCCTTGAACATAAACACTGATAATGGTCCTGCCTTCACTGCCCTCATATGTCAACAACTTGCAAAAACAGTACAGGTGGAATGGAAGCTGCACTTGCCATACAATCCCACTAGCTCTGTCAACGCACAAATAGGACCTTCAAGGACAAGATAAGGAAGGCCACAGCAGGCACATTTCAAAAACTGGAAACGTGTGCTGCCAGCTATTCTAACTGAAATGCGAATGACACCGTCTAAATCGACGGGTTTCTCCCCTTTTGAGATCCTCATGGGTAGGCCTTTCCCCCACCCTTGGGCACAGGCCCCCCTGGTGATTAAGAAAGGTGACCTAGACCAGCTGACGGACTCTTATGTCCGTCACATAGTGAATGCTATTGATACCATTGAGAGATCCGTTGCTCGTACTCTTCCTTTGTCTCCACAGAACCCTATTCACCCTTTTAAGGTTGGTGATGTGGTCCTGGTTAAACGTCTACAGAAGGGTCGGAAACCCCAACTCTTCCCTTTCTCTGAGCCCACCTGTGTTGTCGCCATCACCCAGACCGCTGTTCTGACAGAAGCAGAGCCAACTTGGTTCCATGCATCACGTGAGAAGAGGGTTGTCCAAAAACCCACCCAAAGCGAGAACAGGACCCCCCGGGTGTCCCAACCAGAGACTACTCCTGGAAGTGGCCAGGTGGTCACTCAACATACAGAGACTCCGCAAGACGTCCCTGAGGACAGGCCCACGTTATCCCTAACCATGTGCTCAACCTACTCATATCTTGAATATGAAGGACACAGTCTCACCACAAATGAACATGCTTATGTACATTGGGGGTGTGGGGATTGATTTTGGGTTCCGGAGCTTTCTTCTATGCTGTGTCCCCCTATTTTTCAGATAATGGTGCCCCACCCACAACCTCCACCCCGTGGCTCAAATCATACGTATACATATGCCCCTAGACACAAACGCGCCATAGGCACAACGGCAGCAAATATTGGTGCATGGGTTACGTGGACTTCATCTCAAGCTAGTCTACATTAGGACTCCTCCATTGTCTCGGTCGTAACCTATGTGATTGACCCCTGTGATATATTATGGTTTTGCCCTAAATCATTCCAGGAATCTGGAGTCATCCTTACCACCTACAAAAGCACGTTTGAGACAACAGGGGTCGGTGAAGCATGTATTTATGTAACCTCTGATTACTGGGGCAAATATTTGTGTAAATGGTGGGGGGCAGCTGCATGGAACACAGGGAAGGATTGGGGCTACTCACCTGATGAAGCATATTTAAGTAAGAATCAACATGGTATACCTCTGAAACAGAGGATGCATCTCCGTAAATTAAACATTGGTGCGCGCCTCTCACTCACCATCCAGAACCCCCTACCTGGTGATAAAGGCTTATATCTGCTATGTTGTTGGTTTGGAACAGGAGGTTCTTTTTGGTGTGGCCAGTTTAACTTCAGGATGCCATTTTCAGACCACCTGTGAACCCCCTGCTGCCCTCTCCTAAGCTCCCTAACAATACTGTTGCTATTACAGATCCCACGTATGAAGATACAGTAGGCATAGAACTAGGATATAATGATATGAATTTTTGGCTAGAATGGATGCGCTACAGTGCTCAACAGTACAACCGATCCAACTGCTATGTCTGTGCTAATGCCCGTCCCCATCTTGGTACTGTCCCCCTGATAATTCCACTTGCTGATGATGCCTGCATTCTAAGCTTGTTTCAGAGCACAATATCCAAAGACACAAAGTGCCTGGCATTACAACACCGCTTTTCCATAGTCATTGAACCCCCCAAAACCATGCCACGCATTTCCACCTACCCTGGTAATTACACGTTATGTCATGCGTACTTCAAACGGCAAAGATTTCGGAAACTTTTCCTCCAACTACTGTGGCACCTACTGCGATAATGCCACCACATACCTGATCAATCACCGTCAGTCCCTAGCGGATGTGTTCTGGCTCTGTGCAGACATGAAAATTCGCCGGAAGCTCCCACTCACCTGGAAAGGGGAATGCTCCCTCGCCAAGGTCCTCATGCCACTCCATATTATGCCAGATACCCCTACCTCCCCACCTGACCCTCCCCTAAAACCCCCGACACAGCCCACTTCTCTGTCACAGGTGCCCTCTCCCACCCCTTTTCCACATCTCCCCAGCTTCATTCTCGCAGCCGAGGAGCTGCTATTTCAGGTACCCTTGACCCCCATATCTATCTCAACTTCGCTGGTGTCCCAAGATGAGTTCCCAACGAATTCTTGGCCAGGGACCCCGTAAAGGCTGGATTTGAATCCCTCCTTCCCCAAATAGGAATCAATGTCAACACTGGCTGGATTAATCATATCTATTACAACCAACAGCGCTTCATTAACTACACCAAAGAGGCTTTCGAAGCCGTGGCTGACCAATGAGGCCCCACCACCCAGATGACGTTCCAGAACAGGATGACCTTAGACATGCTTTTGGCGGAGAAAAGTGGGGTTTGCAAAATGCTGGTCAACGTTGACACTTGCTGTACCTATATACCTAACAAACACTGGCCCGGATGGACGCCTTACTATTGCCATTAACAAGCTCCAGACCCTCGCTGGTGAGGTCCGTTCCAATGCAGGGGTCTCTGACCATTGGGAGCGTTACTTCTCCTGGATGTCTGGGTGGTAACGCATCCTCGCCCAGATAGGCATTGCAGTTTTGTTATTCTTTGGGCCACCACTGTCTACTGCATACTTTCCGCTGGGAGGAAACTTGCCCTAAAGTGTATTGCCCCGCTCGAGTCTGAACATCCGTACTCTACCTATCTGTCCCGTTATCACAGCGGAACTTATCAACCTAGGTTGGGGGGAGATCATGTTATGATCTAAGAGGGGATTGAAGGAAAGGGTTAACATTTGCCTCTACAGATTGAGCTGTGTCTGCACATAGAGTTGTCACTATACCATGTACCGCACCCTGTTCCCTATTCTTTGACTAAGTTACTTATGTCTACATGGTGAAACAGTAACCACAAGGCTAACCAAAGGTTTTGTATCTGTGATATATTTACCTAGCCACTTCAAACAGTTTTTCACCAGTTTTAAACGTATATTCTGCATGGTGACATTATACCCTTATATGTATATGTCCAGCTGTTCTGTAACATTTACATTACTGCGCATGACTGTGCAAAATGGTCTTAACCATCCTATATAATCTTCAGTAAAACGTGGGTGTGGTAGAAGAGCCCACTGACTACTTTGCGGTCTGTGTTTCATTTCTTCATCCGTGGGCTACTCTCCGCTGCAGCGTACTTGAGGTTTCCTCTTCTGAAGCTACTACCAGGCTAAGGTCAGGGATCTAGAGGAGAAGCGGATTTTCCCTAACAGAGAAGACAAAACGGACTTGCTTCTGTAATTAATCAATAGGGTCAATTAATGTGAAACTCACTGTGTGTATCGCTCTTTTACAGTGGAATGACATGGATTTTTATAGGGTTATTCACAAATGGTTGAACCAAAACTGCAAAATTAAAAAAGTCTTACCTTTGACGGTTTCAAGCTCTTTCCTGTAGGAGAAGGACAGAATCAATCCATGGCATATCACATACAAATAAATACTATTGCATTGCCAGGAGTGGGGAATGAAATGACAATACTAGCAGCCTATCAAAATGGTTAAAACAGCCATACAGTCCGAAACGAGGGTAGCGGGGGTAACCCCTAGAGTAAACAATAATAAAGTGGTGGGACAAGAGTACAGAAGTACGTACGTTTTAAATCATAAAAGTAGTTAAAAAAAAAAAGGGGGAGATAAGTTTAAATTGGTCCGGAAAAGGGTGTAGTGGAGAAGTACAGGAGAAGGGTGTAGTGGAGTGATTGGGTTGGTATGTGAAGTTGATGGGTTATTCCATCTGTAAACGCAAGGAAAACCTGCATACACCAATATACATGATATATGCAAAAAGAATATGCACTTCTAATGGTGTTCCAAGGAGTGAGGGTCAAGCACCTGACCTAAACAACGGCGAAAGACCTGTATACAGACAGGTGGAACCAGACCTTTGTGGGTCTCCATTCTGAGTGGCAGGCAATTGATTTTTACCACTATTGGCGTTTCTCGGTCCTTTCTGGCTTTCCTACACCCACAGACCCAAAAAAAGGTATTTTTTCCACCTGTCTGTATACAGGGCCTCTGCCGCTGGTTTAACTCCGATGTTTGAATCTAGCATTGCTTGGCCCTCACTCCTTGGAGCACCATTATAAGTGCCTGTTATTTTTGTTGTACATATGGTTACATCATGTATATTGGGGTATACAGGTTTTCCTTGTGCTACAGATTGGGTCAGTATGTGAAGTACATGGGTTTATCCTATCACTCCACTACACCCTTCTCCTGCACTTGTCAAACCTAAACTTATTACCTACTTTTTTTCTTCTTCACTATTTGTAGGACTAAAAGTGACGTTTTACTTCTTGACCCTTCAGGTCTACTACTTGGTCATATCAGATACAACACCAAGTCTAAACACGTACAATTCCACGGAAGAAGGATTTATGTAACTGGAAATGTGACCAATTGCTATCAAGACAAGATACAGAGCAGCGTCAGCGAAGGAGCAATTATAAGTGTAAAGGCTGGCTCTTTGTTAATAGTAGCCATGTTATGAGTGCATTATAAAGCGGTTTGAAAAACAAGAAATGAATGTAAATTGACAAGGGATAAGGAAAGCTGCAAGGAAATACTACTCTTATGGAGAATTTTTGAACACCTCAGCAACCATGACTGGCATCGTCCTTAGATGGAGCGAGATATTTAAGGGGTTATCCACCAAGCTCCAACATTGTAAATAGAGAGAGAGAGATCTCTTTCACTCCTGGAAAACTTTATTGAATCCAGAAGCTGATGAAAAGGGGATGGAGGAGACAGCAAAGCTGAAAAAAACAGATGTGTCTCACTAGTCTTTCCCACAAATTTAATCAACACTTCAGTAGCCCACTGCTCATCACTAACTGCATATGAAAAAGATTTTAAAAAGTATCTTTTAGACTAAAAATGCTGAATTATTCAGGTGCCATGTGGGACGCTGTCGAAAAGCCAAGACCTCCAACTGAGATTCAACTTTCTGCACATACAGATAAGGCCAGGGGTGGAACTACCAAGGGTGCACACATTACCGTTTTATTGCTGTGAAGCGCATACACACCACACATGGCAACCAAAATGTTTCATGTTCATAACTCCAATTCCCATTATGCTCACTCAGCCTGATCACCACGGTACAAGCAGTCCTAGAATATCGGGGTTAGTTATCAATGCATGGCATCTTCTCTCAAATATCTAGGTATGTGGTTAGACCCAAATCTAGCCTTTGGCCCTCACATCGAAAAACTCTCATCTAAACTTTACCTTAAACTAGGTGCCCTGTACAGAAACAAATCCTGCCTGAGCCCAGCGGTAAGAAAGCAGATTGTACAACAAATTCTTATGCCGGCTATTGAATACGGAGATGTAGTGTATGCAGCGGCCCCACAAACACACCTTCATAAACTTACTACATTGTAGAACTCATTCTGCCGCTTTGTGCTACAATGTAACTACCTGACCCACCACTGACACATAAACTGGCCATCGCTGGAATCTAGACACACCCTTCACCTTTCCAACCTGGTGTTTAAGAGCTTTTCTGGGAAGCTACCACCCTACCTGAACAGACGACTTCTCCTAGCAGTTCCCTCATCCTAGAACCTCTGAACCAGGACCAGCACCTTACTTGCAGTACCACAATACAAAAAGAAAATGGCTCCATCCTCATTTTCCTACAGAGCACCGCAATTATGGAATAAACTCCCAGAGGCCATCAAATCTTCGCCCAGTCTCAAGTCACTCAAGAGCTCCCTATTAACAAACCTCCATACAGAATGCACCTGTAAACATGTCATGTAACATAGTGACTATATTACTTACATATTTATTTTCTGTGTTAATCTGAATATTTGTGTTAATATCTTGCATTTATTACTTTGTACTTCTGTAACGACTGTAAAATTTCAATGTTCTTGAACCCAGGGCATACTTGAAAACGAGAGAAATCTCAATGTATCCTTCCTGGTAAAATCCTTTGCAAATAAATAAATTACTGTGAAGCTCTATTATAAGCATGGGTGTGTTTTGGTGTTAAACGTCTGTACCTGGGTCCAGGGATGAAATCCTGCCACCCCCCCTCAATGTCGTGGCCTGGCCCTGGCTCTATTCATTAGCTGCACTCTGGCGTGCACCCTCTATTCACTGGATGCTCGCTGCCTGGCGATTTAAATTGTGAGTATGCCTACCTCATTTCCTAGAAGAAGAAAAAAAAAGAAAAAAAAAGCACTGCCCACCGGGATATTTCCCGATGGACCATGGTTTCTGGGGCATGATCTCCAGAGCTCGCAGGCTGGTCATGTGCTAGTGCGTGGCCGCGGATATATGCGAGTTAGAACAGATCCAAAACTCGAGAACGCCAGCATCAGTGATTTTTTTTTTTTAAATTAAATTGGGGCAGCTAGTCCCAGTGTATAATGTGTGTGTTATTGCCGTGAAGTTCTGTGATACACTCATTACTGTATTCACTCATTACTGTATTAATGCTGTGGACCTCCACGATATGCTCATAAACCCTACATATGGCTGCGAGTTATATTGCTGTGGAGCTCTGTGATATGCTCAGAGAGGGCGGGGCCCCTTCATGGATTCTTGCACCTGTGCCTCAGGGACGTGCAGTGAGGTCAGAGGCTGGTGAGGCACTGGATAGTATCAGAGCCAGATATACACAGGTTACATAGGTTGAGGTTCAGTGCTCCCCAGGATCTGCGTCATCCACTCCAGGCAGCCGAGTCACACATGTGGTGACCACGATCTCTGGCAGAGCCAACTTGAGGACACCCCTCCCCAGTCCAATGAATAACGAGGACAGTCACATGACTGTCTTGCGTCAATCAATGCATGGGGGGCCAGCCTCCCATGGAGGCGTTTCTTGAATGGCTTGAGACCAATGGTGCTTTCACATTGGTCCAGGCTATTCCAATGCTCTCAGTGAATCTCTGAGGTACTGAAGTGCGTAGATTCAGGAAGTAGGCAGCACCAGACATGCGCTGCAGACTTCTGAATCTCTTGGCCAGCTAGAGCTTACGCGATTAGAGTAGCATTCAGCTACGCAAATTGCATAGGCTCAGGGAGGGCAGGCTGCTGCTATGAAGAAATAATGAGCACTGCAGCAGAGACGGACAGCGGGGGAGCGCGGAGCAGGTGAGTTTGTTAACTATTATTTCAGTACTAGTGATTTGCCAGGGGAGCCCACTTAATGCCAGGTGAAGCGCTGCCTCACCCGCTACCCCTGACGGCACGCCCCTGCTGCGCCCGGAGGTTTCTAGTTCCAGCTCTGGATAAGGCGCAGCATCTTCATGAAAACTACGCATTGTGAGCTTAATAGAACTTTGCAGTTATTTGAAAATTCTTGAAATCCTTAGCCACAACAGTCAATAAGTGCAATACAAAAGAGGCAACTCAATGGCAGCAAGTACATTCAAAAAGCATTGAGTTTTGCATCACAGTGGAGGTTTCCTCCCAATTTAATGCTAAGGAGTATATATTATCATATATGTATATATGTATTTAATGGCTGTTGCAGGGAGAATGGAATTTGAAAGCATTTCCTAATATTTTTTTATTAAGAATATCAGACTGCATAATTTCAGAGGAGATGCCACTCCTTACCTGTGCCTCTTACGAAGAAAGCCAGAGACAACTTCATGCATGTTTGGAATTTTGAGCCCTGATCCATGTACTGCATGATAATTCTTCAACAGAACTATTTAACCCTGGATCAATCAGGCTTTCGTCCAAATCATTCAACTACAACTGCCTTTTTAAAAGTTTGTAATGATATCCAAGCGGGCATGGAACAAGGAAACCTAACTGGAGCCATCTTCCTTGATTTTGCCAAGGCTTTTGACACAGTAGACCATGGCATCCTATTACAAAAACGTAAAAACTCTGGTATTGGTGATAGCACGTTAACCTGGTTCCAATCATATGCGTCTGATAGGTCACAATTTGTGTCCATTTCTGACAGCACTTCCCTTCCCCTCCCAGTCACGTGTGGTGTACCCCAAAGCTCAATACTCGGCCCCCTGCTATTCACTAGATTCATAAACGATCTGCCCAATGTCTGCAAAGCCTCAACTGTACACATGTACGCAGACGACACTGTAATCTATACCAGCAAACCAAATCTCCCACAGCTGGAGGCAGTGCTGCAAGAACAATTCACAGGGGTAGAAAAGTGGATCGCAGATAACAAACTTTTTCTAAATACTGACAAAACTGTTCCAATGCTCTTTGGAACCGCACCTAAACTACACAAATTGCAAACACCTCATCTATGTGTCAGGACAAAATCAAATGGCACGCTGACCACAGTCACTTCTCTCAAATATCTAGGTATGTGGTTAGACCCAAATCTATCTTTTGGCCCCCACATCGAAAAACTCATCTAAACTCTACCCCAAACTAGGTGCCCTGTACAGAAACAAATCCTGCCTGAGCCCCACGGTAAGAAAGCAGATTGTACAGCAAATGCTTATGCCAGCCATTGAATACGGAGATGTAGTGTATGCAGCTGCCCCTCAAACACACCTCCAGAAACTTACTACATTGTATAACTCATTCTGTCGCTTTGTGCTACAATTTAACTACATGACCCACCATTGTGACATGTTAAAAGAACTAAACTGGCCATTGCTGGAATCTAGACGCACCCTTCACCTTTCCAACCTGGTGTTTAAGAGCTTTTCTGGGAAGCTACCACCCTACCTGAATATGCTGCTTCCCCCGGCAGTTCCCTCATCCTATAACCTCAGATGCAGGACCAGCACCTTACTTGTAATACCACAATACAAAAAGAAAGTGGCTCAATCCTCATTTTCCTACAGAGCACTGCAAATATGGAATAGCCTCCCAGACACCGTCAAATCTTCCCCCAGTCTAAAGTCCCTTAAAGGAACACTCCAACAAAAAAAATCACCCCCCGTTTTTTTTCCCTAACCTATCCCTATTCCCTTAATAAAACCTTCTTTTTTTTTTTTTTCTTTTCTTGTAACTGCAATACTTACCTTTAAAATCCTCTGGTTTCCAGCGGCGTTTTTTTTTTTTATACTCACCTCCCTCCTCTTCCGCTCCCGTCCTTCTTCTTGCTGCGTCTTGGCTTCTGGTTTACGTGAGAAGCGCGCATGGCGCGCCTCTCACATAAGCCAGCCAATCGGCAGGCTTCCTCCCGGCTCCCTCTGAGGATTAGTGTTGCGCGCAAGAGGATGCGCGCAACACTAACCCGAAGAGGGAGCCGCCAGCTTCTGCGGGGAGTAGGAGACGTCATCGCGCTGAAAGCGCGATGACGTCTCCTACGCGGCAAAAGTCGCAGAAGCGGGAAATCTGATTCCCGCTCTGCTGACTGACAGCTGAGGGCGGAGTAAAGTCCTCCGCCTCTCTCAGCTGTTTTCAGCCTTTTCTGCAGATCGGCTGAGCGGAGGGAGGGGGGACAAAGGGCGGCATACTCCGGGCATCATGACCACCTAAAATAGCTTAGGTGGTCATGTTGCTTAGAGTATCCCTTTAAGACTACCCTATTAACATACATCAATACGAAATGCACCTGTAAACATGTAACATAATGACTTTATTTCCTACATATTTATTTTTCTGTTAATCTGTATATTTGGCCTTGTGTTAATATCTTGCATTTTACTATTTTGTATTTCTGTAACCACTCAATGTTCTTGAACCCAGGACATACTTGAAAACGAGAGAAATCTCAATGTATCCTTCCTGGTAAAATCCTTTTATAAATAAATAAAATAAATAGTGTGTCTTAAAAAAGGATTGCCATGTTTTTCATAAAATAACTTAAAAAAAATCCATATTATTCATGCTCAGTAGAAAGCACACATTTTAAAAGATTGCAGCTTTTAATATAACTTAAAAGGTATGCTGTGACTTGACAAAAAAAAAAAAAAAACACACCATTGACAAAGAGGTTTCCGAAACTGGAATTCTCACTTCCTGCCACTCTTAAGCCTTGTCGGAGCTGGTCTAAACCGGTCAACATAGCACAAGTGTTCTATGCTTATAGCAGACAAAGAGTGCCTAAATTTAAAATATTACTTAAATGCTTCCCAATCGCATCTTTTATAGTCTGGGACAGAATGAGGAGTGTGTGGGAGCTGTTGTAGGTTGTACCATTTTGTGAATGTGACTATACTTGGATTTTGCAGTGCTGAAGGTACTCATTAAGGAAGCAGAGCTTTGTCCATGCATGATATATTTAAATGTGTCATCTCTAAATGCTGGCACTTTGTATAATTAGCTAAAATAGCATCAATCCCTTTTAAAGCGGAGCCATTTAGGGTAGAAATATCTTCACTAAAATACATCCAATGCATTAAAATATAAAAAGGAAATTGGTTAAAAATAAAGCAAATTAAGGGCTTCCTGAAATTGCATGGAACTGCTGTGCAAGTCTGCAGTCACAATATTATTAGATGGTATGATACTTCAAATGTTTTCACTACAAAAAACATGGAAAAATTAGAGCACATTCTGTAATTTTGCAGGCCTCTGTTCATATAAAAACATGTTACAATTGAAAATGTTGGGGAGAGCCAGTGGCCATCGCGAGCGGTCGCATGTGAACAGTCCTCCATTTGAAGATGCCACACCTCCCAGTCCTGCAGCCTAAAATTTCCCAACATCACCCAGAACAGACCTCCGCTAGCCTCATGGAAGCCCCTCCGTGGCTCCCCCCCCCCCCCCACCGTTCTGCAAAATCAACCAAAAAAGAAAAAAAGGCTGGATCGGCCAAAAAAGAAAAGAAAAAAAAACAAAAAACCTGCAGGTTCAAAGATAACGACAAAGGAAATCTCTCTTTCCCTACTCTGAAGTTTATTGACAGAAGCGAAGAAATAAAAAATGAAAATGTTACACATATTATAGCTTCCTTTTGAGTATATTTTACAAGCCATACAAATTAAATAGGAGATATTGAGGCCAGATCCAAATCCCACAATGTCACCTAGACCTCCACAGTATCAGGAATTTTTATAAAACATCGATATATGCATTAGATCTAGTCTTTTATATAAAATACCACAATGACCACTTTTGTTTATATTCAGCACAACATACTTTCATATTTAGGTATAGGTGCATGCCGTTTTAGGGACCACATTGACGTAAATGGAGTACAGATAAGTCAGCTTGCATGTGTTTCTATAGCATGTTTTTTATTTACTTCATTGAACATTTAATTCATTTGCTTGCATGCTTTCCTTGCCACTGAAAAGAAGAATCTAATTAAGGGGAGAAATGCCAAAAAATAAAAAACAACCTGTGGAAAAAAGTGCTGACCGTAAACTAAAAATAAATACCAGTGAATTAAGTCTGCCCGCCGGTGTAATTTATCTTGCATTTGCAGCTTTATCATCTCGTTGCTAAATCCACTGATACTATTCTGACTCTCCGGCGACCTACTGAATCTCAACTGTGAGTGGCTGCCATTAAGAACCAAAAAGCTATTATTTGAAGAGGACATCTGTAAAATACCACACTAAATATGGTCACCGTTCATTTTCTCTACGGTTTGCAGCTTCTAACATCATCATTAACTGCTGAGTGTAACAGCAGCTACGTTACATTAGAGATATATATATATATATATATATATCAGCAGCACAAATGAATGCTTTTACAACCAACATGATTTGAACCTGTAGATTAAATGAATATAGCCCAGAGCATCGGGATATTACCAAACTACCAATGCACAGAGGTTGTAATGGCAGTGTAAAGCACAGAAATTGCTCTAGTTAGTTTCTGAACGAACAAACCATTTCTCTCCCAAATATATCTCATGTCAGATAAACAGATACTGGTATAGAATTGTGCATCAACTGTGGCTTCTGTGTAGCATCAGTTTAGAAATTAATTTTTCAACATGCATAATTGTATTATGCTGCTCAAATGACGCATAAATGAGGTCAGGGATTGGGACTCCAGAATAATTTGATTTTCTACTTGGAGATTGTGACAAATTATGTCAAAATGCAGAAACATAAAAGCACACAAATATACATGTGTAGAAATATTCAGTGACATACACTACACTGATCAACCCTTTATTACCTTTTATATTTTTAAAAAAAATCCCCAGTGTGCGGTCACATTTTGATGTGCTTTTTGTGGTTATCAGACTGTAGCAGCAGATCCTTTAAAACCTGCAAGTTGTGAGGAGGAACCTCCATGGATCGGATTTGTTGTTCCAGCACATTCAACAGATGCTCAATCGGATTGAGATATGTGGAATTTGGAGACCAAAGCAACATTGAACTACAGTAGCTTTTCTGTGTGATCAGACCAGATGTGCTAGCCTTCCAGGTGCTATTGTACCCATACAATGTTATTCACTTCAAATGTCAATGATTTTAATGTTGTGGCCAGGGCTGTACAGGGAATGATGCTGTCCTGGGTCAAGGGATTTCAGGGGGCCCAGCGGCAGCAGAGATCCCTGACATGTCCCCCAAATCCCCTACCTCTTCTCTCACAGACGGCCCCCCTCCAGAGACAGGCAGCGTGGTTGGCAGCATATTAAGTTGGAGCAGGCATAGTGATGGGACAGCCGAGGGGGTCCTCAATAGCTTCCTATCAGATTCTTGTTGAAGCCCCCCTCAGCTGTCTAAGGCATTGCCTGCTCCATGGTGATATGAGCTGCCAGTCACGCGGCCTCTCTTCAAAAGGCAGCACGGTGTGCAGGGGGCACAGCTGGGGAATGAGGGATAGATTTGGTGACCCGGTGGCCAGGCTAATGGTTGGCTGAGGGAGGTTTGGGGACCCAGTGGCTAAACAGGGCAGGTGTTGGTGGAATGGTGGCTTATGGGGGAGTTATGGGGACCTGGTGGCTAATTGGGCAATGGGGACATAAATGGTTGAGGGGGGCTGGGGATGATGAGGGACCAGGGCTAACGTGGCAAAGAGGGCATTGAGGCTAAGGGGGCTGGGGAACTATGGGGGACCTGCTTGCTAATGGGGGCTAGAAAAGCTCATAGGAGCCGGAGCTAAGGACATTATGGGGACCTGCTAAGAGGCACAGGGGGGTGAGGGGGGGTGCTAAAGATTTATGTATTAAAATAAAAATATATTATTTGTGTACCTGTAATTGGTTAATTGAGGGGAGAGTCCAGTGGCTAGTTGAGGGGCAGGAGAGTTTTACAGGGGTGGGGCCCTTTCAGTTGCTTGTTAAGGGTCCCCAAGATTTCTGATGGCAGTCCTGGCTGTGGACACACAATGAAAAATAAGATTTTGCAATGTACACATTTTGTCTTGCTCAGTTTCCAGGAAACTTGTCAAGCCATTACAACGAACACACACATTTTAAGTTTAGTAGTTTATATTTGGACAAGGTGGATTCAGCATGTTGAAAGCATTTGGGTTGCGTTATTGTTCTTTGTTTGAGTGGGGACCTGTAACCTGTAGCATTTGTGCCTGCATAGTTAGAAGCATGTTAGATAGTATCATCCAAGTATGTGGGTATAAAAACCCCGCTTTAAAGGGGTGAAAAAAACTAGGGTTGCACCGATACCAATACTAGTATCGGTATCAGGGCCGATACTGGGTACTGCAGGAGTACTTGGTACTCGTGCAGTACCCCCCGATATTTTTCCTGATACCGGCATTGAGCCGGCTTGCCGGCATCCGAGGGGCTGCGGCGGCTGTCCGAATGCTCTATCGGCATTCAGACAGCCGCCCCTGGAGCTCTTCACGACGATACTTACCTTCCTGAGCGACGCCGGGAATGTCTCCGCGCGTGCGCTCGTTGGAAGGACCCCAGCCGCGACCACGTGGGACCATGTGATCGCGGCTGGGGTCCTTCCAACGAGCGCGCACGCGGAAACTTTCCCGGCGTCGCTCAGGAAGGCAAGTATGAACACAGTGAGCAGCTGCAGGGCCTGTCCGAATGCCGATGAGAGCAGCTGCAGGGCCTATCGGCATTCGGACAGGCCCTGCAGCTGCTCACTGTGTTCATACTTGCCTTCCTGAGCGACGCCGGGAAAGTTTCCGCGCGTGCGCTCGTTGGAAGGACCCCAGCCGCGACCACGTGGGACCATGTGATCGCGGCTGGGGTCCTTCCAACGAGCGCGCACGCGGAAACTTTCCCGGCGTCGCTCAGGAAGGCAAGTATGAACACAGTGAGCAGCTGCAGGGCCTGTCCGAATGCCGATGAGCAGCTGCAGGCCTATCGGCATTCGGACAGGCCCTGCAGCTGCTCACTGTGTTCATACTTGCCTTCCTGAGCGACGCCGGGAAAGTTCCGCGCGTGCGCTCGTTGGAAGGACCCCAGCCGCGACCACGTGGGACCATGTGATCGCGGCTGGGGTCCTTCCAACGAGCGCGCACGCGGAAACTTTCCCGGCGTCGCTCAGGAAGGCAAGTATGAACACAGTGAGCAGCTGCAGGGCCTGTCCGAATGCCGATCGGAGAGCAGCTGCAGGGCCTATCGGCATTCGGACAGGCCCTGCAGCTGCTCACTGTGTTCATACTTGCCTTCCTGAGCGACGCCGGGAAAGTTTCCGCGTGCGCGCTCGTTGGAAGGACCCCAGCCGCGATCACATGGTCCCACATGGTCGCGGCTGGGGTCCTTCCAACGAGCGCACGCGCGTAGACATTCCCATCGTCGCGGACGGGGGGGAATCCATGAGCTGGGGGCATACCCATGTGTGAGCTGTGGGGGCATATATCCATGTGTGAGCTGGGGGAAGATATCCATGTGTGAGCTGGGGCAGGATAGATATATATATAGATATATAGTTGTGTTCAAAATTATTCAACCCCCAATGCTGTAAAGGGTTTTAGGGAATTTCTAGGGATGCACCGATACCACTTTTTTAAGACCGAGTACGAGTACCGATACTTTTTAAAAGTACTCACCGATACCGAGTACCGATACTTTTATTTAATGTCATGTGACGCTTTCCAATAGGAACAGACCTCATAAAAATTTATATGAGATTGACCGCAGCTCACATGGATTTGCCCCAGCTCACATGGGTTTGCCCCCAGCTCACATGGGTTTGCCCCCAGGTCACATGGGTTTGCCCCCAGGTCACATGGGTTTGCCCCCAGGTCACATGGATTGGCCCCCAGCTCTCATGGATTGGCCCCCAGCTCTCATGGATTGGCCCCCAGCTCTCATGGATTGGCCCCCAGCTCTCATGGATTTGCCCCCAGGTCTCATGGATTTGCCCCCAGGTCTCATGGATTTGCCCGCAGGTCTCATGGATTTGCCCGCAGGTCTCATGGATTGGCCCCGCAGGTCTCATGGATTGGCCCCGCAGGTCTCATGGATTGGCCCGCAGGTCTCATGGATTGGCCCCGCAGGTCTCATGGATTGGCCCCGCAGGTCTCATGGATTGGCCCGCAGGTCTCATGGATTGGCCCCGCAGGTCTCATGGATTGGCCCCGCAGGTCTCATGGATTGGCCCCGCAGGTCTCATGGATTGGCCCCGCAGGTCTCATGGATTGGCCCCGCAGGTCTCATGGATTGCCCCGCAGGTCTCATGGATTGGCCCCGCAGGTCTCATGGATTGGCCCCGCAGGTCTCATGGATTTGCCCGCAGGTCTCATGGATTGGCCCGCAGGTCTCATGGATTGGCCCCGCAGGTCTCATGGATTGGCCCCGCAGGTCTCATGGATTGGCCCCGCAGGTCTCATGGATTGGCCCCGCAGGTCTCATGGATTGGCCCCGCAGGTCTCGTGGATTGGCCCCGCAGGTCTCGTGGATTGGCCCCGCAGGTCTCGTGGATTGGCCCCGCAGGTCTCGTGGATTGGCCCCGCAGGTCTCGTGGATTGGCCCCGCAGGTCTCGTGGATTGGCCCCGCAGGTCTCGTGGATTGGCCCCGCAGGTCTCGTGGATTGGCCCCGCAGGTCTCGTGGATTGGCCCGCAGGTCTCGTGGATTGGCCCCGCAGGTCTCGTGGATTGGCCCCGCAGGTCTCGTGGATTGGCCCCGCAGGTCTCGTGGATTTGCCCGCAGCTCTCATGGATTGGCCCCCAGCTCGAACGCTGGGGAAGCTGGCCGTGTGCATGTAAAGCACGCGGCCAGCGTTCCCCTCCGGCGCGCCAAATACTCACCCTTCCTGAAGTTCCGGTCTCTGGGCAGTGATGCGGTCACGTGGCTGCCGGGCGCATCTGTGACGCTGCCTCCAGCCGAGAGGCCGCGTCACAGGAGCGCCCGGCGGCCACGTGACCGCATCACTGCCCAGAGACCGGAACTTCAGGAAGGGTGAGTATTTGGCGCGCCGAAGGGGAACGCTGGCCGCGTGCTTTTCATGCACGCGGCCAGCTTCCCCAGCCCCGCGGATACCGGCAAGCCGGCCCAGCGCCGGCTTCCGGTATCAGCGGGATGTATCGGGCCGTTTGCACGAGTAACAAGTACTCGTGCAAACGGCAATATCGGCCCCGATACCGATACTAGTATCGGTATCGGTGCATCCCTAGGAATTTCGTGTACATTTGTAATTGTATTCAGAATGAAATCCTACAAGGACTTTTTAAAGAACCATATGCAACTAAAATTACATCAATTGGTTTTGTAATACAGTAGTAAATGTTTCTTTTGTGAATTCTTCATTGACACAATTATTCAACCCCTTAAAGACTACCACTCTGAAGAACAGAGGTTCATTCAAGTGTTTTCAATCAGATATTGAAAACACCTGTGGATGTCACGGAGCAGCAATAAAGCATAATAAGCACCAATTAGGCAGCTTTAAAATGACTGTGATACTCAGCTCCTTCTAGACATTTACTGGTGTGGTTACAAACATGGTGAAGTCAAGAGAATGGTCCAGGAAGACAAGAGAAGAGGTGATTACTCTTCACAGGAAGGGCAATGGCTATAAGAAGATTGCAAAGATGTTAAACATACCAAGAGAGACCATAGGAAGCATCATTCAAAAATTCAAGGCAAAGGGCACTGTTGAAACGCTACCTGGTCATGGCAGAAAGAAGATGCTGACTTCGACTGCTGTGCGCTACCTGAAGCGTAGAGTGGAGAAAAGTCCCCGTGTGACTGCTGAGGAACTGCGAAAAGATTTGTCAGATGTGGGTACTGAAGTTTCAGCTCAGACAAAACGGGGCACACTGCGTAATGAAGACCTCCATGCCAGAACTCCCAGGCGCACCCCCTTGCTGTCTCCAAAGAATAAGAAGAGTCGACTGCAGTATGCCAAAAGTCATGTGGACAAACCACAGAAGTTTTGGGATAGTGTTCTGTGGACTGATGAAACAAAATTAGAACTGTTTGGGGCCCATGGATCAACGCTATGTTTGGAGGAGGAAGAACAAGCCTATGAAGAAAAGAACACCTTGCCTACTGTGAAGCATGGCGGGGGGGGGGTCAATCATGCTTTCGGGCTGTTTTGCTTCTGCAGGTACAGGAAGCTTCAGCGTGTGCAAGGTACCATGAATTCTCTTCAGTACCAGGAGATATTGGATGACAATGTGATGCAGTCCGTCACAAACCTGAGGCTTGGGAGACGTTGGACCTTTCAACAGGACAATGATCCCAAGCATACCTCCAAGTCCACTAGAGCATGGTTGCAGATTAAAGGCTGGAACATTTTGGAGTGGCCATCGCAGTCACCGGACTTAAATCCGATTGAGAACCTCTGGTGGGACTTAAAGAAAGCAGTTGCAGTGCGCAAGCCTAAGAATGTGACTGAACTGGAGGCTTTTGCCCATGATGAATGGGCGAAGATACCCGTAGATCGCTGCAAGACACTTGTGTCAAGCTATGCTTCACGTTTAAAAGCTGTTATAACTGTAAAAGGATGTTGTACTAAGTACTAAGATTGAATAAAACTGATAATGATGAGAGCACAGAAAAGACATTTGTGGTTATTTCATTATAAATGTTATGTTATAATTTGTCTGACCTACACGTGCCTCTTTGATTTAATTGTAAGCGAGATGACTGAATGATCAAAATCAATGTCAAACTGGCCAAAATACTCAATTTCAGTGGGGGTTGAATAATTTTGAACACAACTGTATATATATATATATATATATATATATAATATATATAATCTCGGGGGGGGATATACATGTCAGCTGGGGGCATTTTTATATGGTCTGTTCTTATTGGAAAGTGTCACATGACATTAAAGAAAAGTATCGGTACTCTGTCTTAAAAAAGTGGTATCGGTGCATCCCTACAAAAAACCTTTCTTCTGATCAACACACAGCCGATCTATGCTTAAATTGACAGTAATCCCCTGCCAGCATATAGCTAAAAAAAAAGCATTCATTTGGGACAGTCGGGAAGCAAAGGGGGGTGGGGGGGGGCTGAGACTGGAAGGAAAAAAAAAAAGCGCATGTGGTTTCCTACTAGAATGGCCCTCAATATGAACATTCTTCATGCCATAAAAACTAGGACGCATCCTATGGTCACTAACCTCTTCTTTTTCTTATATTCTTCCATCTTCCCATGCTGCATTTGCTTAAGTCTTTGTAATTCGCACTGCTCGCACATTTCCTCCAGCTCAGACAGGCCTCTTTCAACATCTGTAAAGCTCCCTTCCAGTAGAACTAAAAGAGAGAAACAGATCATCTCACAATGCGTTAATGTGTGTAAATATGTTCGGCTAAGAAACCTTTTAAAAAGCAGCTACTGCTTGCCACAAAAGTATTCGTTGTTTCATCACAAGGTTTGTTTGGATTGTAGTACAGCCAAAACACTGGGAAGAGGTGTTTGGCTGCCATGTTGGTAAGAAATTGTGTTTTTTTTTGCTGACTGAATGGTTAACTCACATATGCAAATGAATTTGATTGGTCACAGTGCCCCGAGTGCTTTTCCTCTCCGGGACCCCAGTCACAGGAAGAAGGGGATGAGGTGTAGTGTCAACCCTTTGAGCAGAGGGGCTTCATCCCATCCAAAACCTGAGCGGACGTTCCTAGCTAGCACCAATGGCTCTCAATACACTCATTGACAGCCATTGGATTGGCTGCGTCCCTGTGGTCAAGTTACGATTTAACTATAGGGTTAAAATGGGATAGGGATGCATAGGTTGTCTGATTAGTGTTTAACGCCCCTGTCCAGAGACGTAACTAGAAACCTCAGGGTCCCGGTCGAGGAATCCATTAGCGCCCCCAGCAAAAACTCAAATGACTATAAAATATTATTTATTATATCAACATAATTCATATTATTAAAAAATATATACTTATTACCTAGCTTTTTTTGCAAGGAGGAGGCTGAATTCCTCTTCATCCAGCAGCAGAGCCCAGGGTGGCCCCAGACCAGGCCCCAGTGGCCGTTAAGGGCCTGGGTTGTCCGCGCCCGCCTCTGCCCCCTCAATCTCCATTTTAACCCTAGAGTTCCCCTATAAGTATTTGAATTAATGCACACTATATAAAATGTTTCTGTAACTGACAGTAATAGAGTATCCCAGCACCCTATTATTGGTTTACAAATCATGAGGATGAGTTTTCTTTTGCCAAATGCCAGAGTACTATATGTAGAGCTAGTTTTGAGACCAATTCATATGCAGTAACGGGGAGAATATATTTTATATAGAAGAGGAACAAAAATACAATAAGATAATAAGCAAACAGAAAAGTTGAAATGTGTACTAATATTTAGAGAGTAAAAAGCGGATTAATACAGTGAAGGCCATGCTGGCAGATACACACCTAGTTTACCGGTTACAGACTCCAGATTTGCCAGAAAGGCTGGTATCTGTTGAAGTTGTTCTTGTAACTCCACTAAGCCTGTTCTTTTCTTCTCCCAGTGAGCAGACAGCATCACCACTTCACTATCCACCTGCTGAAATGGACAACAATGGCACATGTTACATGCAATGAAAGGCTCATTACAGCACTGCAGAATATGCTGGCGCTTTATAAATAAAGAATAATAATAATAATTGTGATGTAAAGACCGATTAAAGCACGCTGCATGCAGACAAAAGAATGGCAGCTTATAGAATTGAAAACACCTTTAAAAAAAAAAAAAAAAAAAGGAGTCTGTTGAAATATTGTTTTTCCTGCATGCCCAATCATTTGTGCTATTCATTCAAGTTGTGCACTGCATGGTTAGTAGCGCTCAACCCCAAATAAAATTTTACAAAACAGAAAAAAAAAAACCTCACCAACTACATTTTCCGCAATGTTGGCCGTAAATGGGAAAACTTCGCCATCTATTGGACTAAGGAAATAAGTGCATTTAGACATTGCAATGGATGAGCTTATGGAGGCTTAAGGTAACATAACTGACTGCAGTGTATAAACCGTATTGCCCAGTAACGCCATTACCAGCAGCACCCTTATGAAAAATTGCATGTTAAAGTTGAGTGCAGCCATTTTGTCCTGTTTATTACATCTGGAGGGCTGACCACCCTCCCCGAACTGCAGAAAGCCCCAGGAGGATGCAGGTATCCGGGAAATAGTTTAATAATCTCATAAGAGCAGTCGCTAGGTTAGGAAGGGCAGGACCTGCTGTGCTTGGTACACATTGTGACAGGCTTATGCAATGTATGATCATATTTTATAAATCCCCCATTATTAGAGTCAAGTATTGTGTTTTTTTATTTAAGTGGGGTGTGCTGTAAATGGTATTAATGGTTCCTGGTAGAGTGCAGCCATTTCACCTTGATTATACAGACATCATAAATACACAAGACAAAATGTATTAATGAGTGCAAAATCTGTGTGATGAGGTGCCCTTCTGTTGGCTGGGCATGAGGTACCAGCCGCTGACTGGTTGCCTATTCTCCATAACATGTGTGGAATTATATATATATTCTCCTTTTGAGAAGGGAAGCACATTCACCTTTATTGAAAAAACCCACACACACTTCTGTATCTAGTTCAGAGGTCAGGAACGGGTTACATGTGTTTAAAATTTAACTGGTAGTTCATTCAGCAAGCGTCTTTGTATGTAAAGAATAGATGCCAGCTGGAGTATGGGGCTGTAGTTGCCTCTGACAGTGACTGCTGTGAAGATGGTATGATGGAGCTGAATGACTGGTCCATGACACCATGGGGGTAGACTATTTTGATTCAGCATCTGGTTCTTTGCTTGTAGGACTAACTCCTGTGCCTTTGCTCCGCTGGCCAAGTGCCTTCCACAAGCATAAATGGCAAAGCCATCAGGGCTAAACAATTTTAGAGGTGCATCTTACACCAGATTGGAGGATATAAAACTAGTCATCTTACTCACACACAGCACATTACATACCACTCCTTAGACACAGCCAAGTTGCACATCACATACAATCAACACACACAAAACACAGCCTCCACACGTTATTACAGTGGAGTTTTGTGATACAGTCATAAATATGACTAAGAGTTTCACAGATATGGTAATGTGTAGTAGCAAATGATAAGAGTACCATGAGTTTTATTGCGGTGGAACTCTCATACACACGACACATTACTTTGAATTTTATTATTGCACCATAATTCACCAAATACAACGCATTTCAGAAAGCATTTAAACCTCTTGATTTGTAATGCTTTATGTCAGATTTATGCTAAAATTGTTAAAATTAAATTTCCATCCACATCGGTCTACGCTCAATATTCCATAATCACAAAGCAAAAATCAGGTTGACTAATTAAAAACTGAAATACGACGTTGACAAAAAATACCAGTCAAACTTTTAAGTGTTTAGTTGAGGAACCTTTGGCATGGATTACAGTCTCAAGTCTTTAACTTCTTTGTTGCAGATGATGCGCTGGGCACGTCCTTCTCTTTCCTGATAGGATGCTGAGAATGAGACCAGCACGAAGTTCCACGGCTTGGCACCGATCGCGGACATCTCCCACTGTGGGCGTGACATCTTTGATGTCAACCCTGCCTACAGGACCTCCCTCCGCCACCGCAGTCATCAGGCATGGGTGAGATGATGTCAGCAAAAGAATGTCCCTCTGGCTAGGCAGGGAATTCCCTATGGAGGCAATACAGGGGTCCTTTGGATCCCTGTTTCTGCTAAACCATAAGAGAGAGTCACGTGAGACATCTGTGGAAGGGCTAAAAAAAATTAAAAAGATAAGAACACCCCCCCCCCCAAATGGACCACTATTGGTCACTTTTCAATTATAAAAGTGAACAATGATGCTGCACTAGATCAGATCGTAGACCTAGATTAACCTATGGGAAAAAACAATTCTACAGGTCTTTAATGTAAAAGGAAGGAGGAGAAACACCTTACTATTGCAGTAACCCTGCTATTCCTAGCCATTCCTCACGCTTAAATCTGCAAAGATAAAGGAAAGTTTAATGATTTTAATTTTTATTTTGAATTGTGATTAAAAATAATTTTTGTAAAATACACGTAATCATTTATAGAAAAGGTGAGAAATCTGATTCTCTATTAAGGCCATGTGGGGAAAGAGTATTAAGATGGATCCAATACAGTTCCTTTCTCTTAAGTAATTTTTCTCTGTCCCCACCTCTTGTCAATTTAGGTACATCAATTACCTGATAACGTAACTGTGAAATGTCATGTCCACTACATGTGAAATGTTCAGGAACAGGGAGTTCAGTCTTTTTAGTTCTAATATCCGACCTGTGTTTGATAAACCGATTTTTTTACTTTTTGGGTGGTCCCACCCACATAGATCAGCCCACATGGGCACTTCAACAAGTAAACCACATAAGTGGAATTTACAGGTGAAGTACCCTTTAATTTTTGACTTCCTCCCAGAATGGGGATGGACAAACGAGTCACCACGTATTACTGCATTACAGCATGACCAATTCAAGCACGGGAAGGTTCCATTCTTCGGTTTCCCAAAAAAAGGTCTTCCACCTGTATCATGCTTGAATTCCGCCTTAACCAGTGTCTGACGAAATGATCTCCCTTTCTTGTATGACATTAGTGGGATGGTCTGAAACTCTGGTATCTTTGGATATGCATCCCTCTGGATGTACCAATACTTAGAATTTTTTTCACTTGTTTTGTATGGGTCCCATATTTGGATACAAATGGAATTCTTCCATAGTTCTGATTCTGGCGTCTGAGGTATTATTTGTTGATTAATCCTAGTGCCCTCTTGTCTCAATAGGCGCCCTAGGATTAATCAACAAATAATACCTGAGACGTCAGAGTCAGAACTATGGAAGAATTCGGTTTATCAAACACAGGTCGGATATTAGAACTAAAAAGACTGAACTCCCTGTTCCTGAACATTTCATATGCAGTGGATATGACATTTCACAGTTACATTATCAGGTAATTGATGAAGTACCTAAATTGACAAGAGGTGGGGACAGAGAAAAATTACTTAAGAGAAAGGAACTGTATTGGATCCATCATCTTAACCCCTTAGTGACCGGGCGGTTTTACACAAATCCGTCCTTTAGTGACCGCTGCTGTTTTTACGTTTCTGCGCTGATAGTGTTTAGGACAAATTTTCCAATTACTCATTTATGCAACCCACACATATATTACACTGTTTTTCTTGTCATTAAATGGACTTTATAAAAATACCATTTTTTTCATCATTTCATATAATTTACTATAAAAAACATTGTGAAATATGACAAAAAAAATTGAAAAAACACCACTTTTTTGAACTTTGACCCACAAAATTTCTTATGTATCAACAACCGTCAAAAAAATTTAATTCCTTAGTGGTTTCTAAATTTAGTTCTGAGTTTAGCAATACCCAATGTTTACATATTCCTCGCTTTTTTCCTTATTTTATGCAACAATAAGTGCAAGTAGCACTTTGCCATTTCCAAAGAGTTTATTTTCAAAACTAGTGATAGTGACATTGTAACACTGATATCTGTCACTAATTCCTGAATAACCCTCCACATATACATATTTTTTTAAAGTACACAAATCAAGGTATTAAACTTGGGGTATTTTGACTCTTTCCATGCAAACCATTTTACCACAAATCTATGCCAAAGTTTGAGAAAAAAAAGTTTGGGCGATTTTTTTTTTTTGAACGAAATTTAAGAATACATGTACTGTAAACTTTAAGGTTTACTGCCAAAAACCACCCCAAAATATGTTCAGCAACATCTTCTGAGTAAATTGATACCACCCATGTATAGGTATGTCGGGTTATTTGGGGGCTAATAGGCCTTATTTGGGGGTGCGCATTTCAGTTTTCCAACTTGGAATTTTCACATTTCGTCATCATGCACCCATGTCCTATTTGGGACATTTTTGAAGCCGGCCAAAGTAATTTACCCCCATCAAACCATATATTTTTAGAAAGGGCACACCCTAGGGTACTTCAAAGAGTTGTATTTTAACACTTTCCATGCACTAGCTCTATGTCAAACTTTCAGGTAGTCACTTTTTGTGTTATTTTTTCACACACATTGTACTTTAGGCATGAATTGTCAAATACAGTTATGGGTTACTGCCAAAAAACACCCCAAAATATGTTCAGCAACATCTTCTGAGTAAAGTGATACCACCCATATATAGATTTGTTCTGTTGTTTTTGGGGTGCTATGCCAATCTTTTGACATGTGCTTGTCAATTTTCTAATTTGACATACAGTATCTTCTTTGCTTTTCTTTTTAGGGGCCTTTTTACATACCCCAATTTTATGAACGTGCATATATTTGGTAAGCTAACACCCCAAAGTATTGTAAATGGAGTGTTTTTATGCCATGGATGCAACCGTTTGCTCCAAACAAATTGGATACTGTTTGGTGGTCATTTTTCATTTTCACACCCACATCAGTTTTGGACTGTGATTTAGGAGACACTGTTACTGCATGAAAACTCTCCAGGTTGTTTTCTGCAAGGTCTCCTGAGTACACCCATGCCCCCCCATGCATAGGTTTGCCAGGATTTTGGGAAGGTTCAAATACAATTTTTATGACTTTGTCATTGGAGTTGAAATTGAGATTATTTCTTCAGCTAGGCCTATCTTTGGTTTTGGGTCTACCGCATACCCCAGTTTGAATTATTGCCAGAAAATTGTTTATATTTGTTATGTTGACACCCCAAGGTATTGCATATGAAGTGCTTTGATGCCATGGATGCAACGGTTTTAGCCCAAAACATTTGAGAAGGTGTGTGGCGGTAATTTTTCAATTTTCAAATTTTTACGCCCACATTAGATTTGGACTGTGATTTAGGAGACACTGTTGTTGGTTACTGCATGAAAACTCTGCAGGTTGTTTTCTGCAAGGTCTCCTGAGTACACCCATGCCCCCCATGCATAGGTGTGCAAAGATTTTGGCAAAATACAGCACCAATTGTAGAACATAAAAATGTAGGAATAAAATGTAAAAGTCTGGTGCAGTAAAAGAAAAAAAAAAAACTAAACTAAACTAAACTGACTAACTAACTAGAGTGTAAGAAAAAATAGAAAGGAAAAAAAAATAAAAAAAATCACACATCACGCACAATGTGATATATCTTGAAACAGTCCCCAAGACACAGACCGGGTTGTCCAGGGCATTCTGGGCAGTAAACGATTGTGTCTCTCCTCTGCCCCCTCTTGAAACACACCCTGCATCTTTTTTGGGGTTTCTGTTTGCCCTCAGTAGGGGGGATTTTATAAATAAAATGTGTAGCCAACTCTGTCCCCCATCACCGCCCAGGGAGCAGGTGCATCCTGGTACAAAAACCCCGAAATGACCTGGAGCTGAAACTGTAAAAAGGACAGCGTCACTCCGGGGTTTGCCTTTTTGCAGAGCAAAAAGGCATTGTGGGTTGCAATTTGCATCAGGTAAATTGCAACCTTTTTGTACCAGGCCATTGACTTCCGCATAATCTGGTAGGGCTGGAGCAGCTGATCTGCCAGATCAACCCCACCCATATGCCGGTTATAGGCTTTGATGCACACTGGCTTCCTGATGCGCTCAGCTCTGCCACGTACAGAGACCTCCACAGACCTCTCAGTGTGGATGGTGGATAGAAGGTATACATCCTTCTTGTCTCTGTACTTGACCGCCAACAGCTCCTCTTGGCGCAGAGCTGAGGTCGCCCCCTTTTTAACCGGGTGCGGACAAGCTGTGCTGGGAAACCTACGCGGTTCTTGCGAACAGTACCGCATGCTGCTGTATCAAAACAATACAGCAGCTTGAACAAAGGGACACTCGTATAAAAATTATCAACATACAAGTGGTACCCTTTGATCAGCAGGGGAAAAAGTAGGTCCCACACAATCTTGCCACTGGTTCCCATGTGTTCTGGGCAACCTGGAGGGTCAAGGCTACTATCCTTTCCCTCGTACACCTGGAAGGCCTGAGTATACCCACTCTCGCTGTCACAGAGCTTATACACCTTCACTCCATACCTGGAGCGTTTGGAAGGAATATACTGCTTGAATCCCAGCCTTCCCTTGTATTTCATTAGGGATTCATCCACGCAGATATTCCTTCCAGGTGTATAAGCCTCTGCAAACCTGGCGGCGAAGTGGGTAATCAGGGGGCGGATTTTATACAGCCTGTCAAACTGGGGATGCTCTCTAGGAGGGCACAGGCTGTTGTCACTGAAGTGCATGAAACGCAAAATGTTTTCATACCTTCTACGTGACATTGATTGGGGGTAAATGGGGGTAGAGCAGATGGGGCTACTGCTCCAGTAGGAGCGAATTGAGGGCTTCTTTATGATGCCCATCAGCATAGTAAGTGCCCAGAATTTCAGAAATTCTGGCACATCTAGCGGGGTCCATTGCTGCCTTGCCAAGTAGGAGTCTGGCTTCGCAGCACAATGCTGATGGGCATACAGATTTGATTGGGCCACGATGTGGCCCAACAAATCATCTCCCATAAACACCTGCAAAAACTGTGTGGCGGTAAATCCTGCAACATCAATATTGATGCCAGGATTTTCCGTGAAAGGAGGGATATCTGGCCTCTGGTGATGAGGCACTACCCACTCCTCAGCTGAAGCTGTGCGTCTCCTGCTGGCAGGTGGTGGCCCAGGATCTGCATCAGAAACATCACTAGGAGATACATCAGCCAGCGTAGATGATGTATTTAGTGAGGTCTCAGAGCAGTTAGCGGGGTCAAAATCTGGGTCTGAGTCCGACGCAGATGCCTCAGATTCTGACGCCAGGATGGCAAATGCCTCCTCGGCGCTGTACACCCTCTCAGACATTATATATAATAGATTATAAAATTTTATAATTATTATATATATAAGCGGATTATTGGTTCTTAGAAGAACCGTTGGGTTTCACAAGAAAATACAAATAAACACCTAAATCCCTCTAAACCTGCCTCAATTCTTCTAATCTCACTAAATCTACCTAAAATCTCTAACCTGTCAAATCTGATCTCTCTCTCTCGCTCACCAAAACACAAGTGAGGAGAGGGAGGGAGAATCACAGAGGTCATGGCCAATATTTACAAAATATTGACCTGACCTATTAGAAATTTTATTTAGATTTTTTATAACAACTTCTGATTGGATGTTGCTAGCCTGCCTCTCTGATGAGGCAGGCTAGGAACATCCCACACAGCCCCAAGATGACCCTGTCCTTAGAAGGGCAGCGCCATCTTGGCTGTCAGTTTTCTTTTATTTTATACCTTTTTATTTATTTATTTTACTTTTTTTTACACTTTTTTTTTACACTTTTTTTAGTCTGCTGGGTGCCTTGATCCCTCGAGGCACCCAGCAGAGCACCTGATCACTTATGTGATCTTTTTTGTACTGAGTGCCACGATACCTCGTGGCACTCAGTACTTCCTGCCGCTACCGGAAGTGATCGCTCGGGGGGGAGCGATCACGGACGGACCGGCGGCAGGTAACCATATTGCAAGGATGTCTCGATGTCGAGGCATCCCTGCAATATACTCAGAGCAGCTGGAAGCGATATCGATCGCTTCCAGCGCTCTGTAGAAGTGCGGGGCACCTTTCCGGTCAAACCGGATGTTGATCGCTCCCGGGGAGCAATCACAAGGTGCCCCGGCACTTCTAACCGCCATTGCATGGATGCCTGGACTCCCAGGCAGCCTGCAATGGCGTTTGAGCTGCTGGAAGCGATCCAATCGCTTCCAGCGCTCAAAAGACCGCAGGACGTACCATGTACGTCAGCAGGTCTAAAAGAGACCCGCGGCCGTGACGTACATGGTACGTCCGCGGTCTCTAAGGGGTTAATACCCTTTCCCCACATGGCCTTAATAGAGAATCAGATTTCTCACCTTTTCTATAAATGATTACGTGTATTTTACAAAAATTATTTTTAATCACAATTCAAAATAAAAATTAAAATCATTAAACTTTCCTTTATCTTTGCAGATTTAAGCGTGAGGAATGGCTAGGAATAGCAGGGTTACTGCAATAGTAAGGTGTTTCTCCTCCTTCCTTTTACATTAAAGACCTGTAGAATTGTTTTTTCCCATAGGTTAATCTAGGTCTACGATCTGATCTATTGTTAATACATAATGAATTCATAATATGATTGATGCTAATGTGGTAATTAAGGAATCAGTATGTAGACACTTTGTTTTTAATTACTGAGTTGGTATACACGGATCGGTTGCAATGATTAATTGATTGTTTGATTGACCTGTGATACTATTTATTTCCAGTTGTGTTATTGTGATTTAGGCTTGACAAAGACCAGTTGTGGTCGAAACGTTGCCTTGCTTTCTTGGTGTTGGATTAAACCCATTTGAATTACATTGTGGATTCTGGAGTTCTTTTTATTATTTTATTGCTGTATGGGGCTGTGGAGCAAGAGACCCTCACTCTATTGATCCACGTTTGGGGCTGCATTCGAGTCTACATTTTCATGAATGATGCTGCACTAACTTCTTATTTTCAAAGATGCCAGCAATATGGAGGTGATGGTGCAATGCATTATGCAAGCACAACTTGCCGCACTGCTGCAAGGAGAGCAGGGGTATTTTGGTCTCCTGTACCGCTATTCTTTTCACCCCACAAAGTCAAGCTAGGCGTCGTTGGACAGGTCAGAGTCTGACCTTTCTAATGACACCAAACATGACTAAATTTATTTATTTTTTTAAATTGTTTTTGTTCCAAAGCAACAGCAATGTCCATTTGTAACATAAAAAGAGCAGCAATCCCTGCCATTACTTGCCTTCTCATTTCCCATGCCAGGCGTTCGTCATTCATAAAATACAATCCTTCAAAATACCAGCCTATAACTTCATCTTTTTTCAGTTTTAATTAAAATTGCGTGTTTTTCTCAGAATCATTGGCCATGCTCTGGCCTTTCCAACAATACCATTCATGACCTTCTATCCTCTATGGTTGAGGAGACGATACAGCGGTCCAAAGGACCCATATCTCTTCTGTAAGGCATTCCCTGCCGAGCTGGGCCCAATGACTTCAGTGAGCGGGCAGGTCCCAGGATTCCCCCCCCCCCCCGACCAGAGGCGATCTCCTCCGAGGCTGCGAGTAAGGAAATCCTATATTCTTATATGGAAACCCTAGGACATCCCCCAAACGTCATACATAGCCAAGGGGTTAAACATGATGTGCACAAAATTGTCAAAATCAGCTCAGAACAGTGGTGAAATAGGGTCAGCAGTGAAGTGGTTAAGTATGATGCAACAAGCCTTGCACACCTGTAGTTGGGTAGTTTCTGCCAGTCATCTCCACATAGCCAGGCATGCTCTCTCTGGTTTGAATGCACACCATCTATAACCACCCATTTTAAGGTTTCTCCATATAGGTTCCATTGGGTTAAAATTTGGGCTGTGGCCAGGCCACTCATACATTGCACAGAGTTGTCCCTAAGCCACTCTTTCATTGTCTTGACCGAGTGCTTAGGGCCATTGTCTTTTAGATGGTGAACCATTAACCCAGTCTGAGGTCCTGAGCACTCTGTACCAGGTCTTCATTAAGGAGCGCTTACATTTTGCGGTGTTCAATTTTCCATTAATCATGAAGTCTTCCAGTTCCAACCTATGAGAAATACCCCAAATCATGAGGCCGCCATAACACCTCACCATTGAAATGCTACTGGTGAGCAGTGCCTGGTTTCCATCACACAAAACATTGAATTGTTTGGACTCCGTGCAAACAGACCAGAGAATCTTGTTTCTCACGGTATGAGAGTCTCTTTGCTTTTTTGAAAATTCCAAGTGTGCTTTTATGTGTGTTGCAGTTAGGACCAGCTTTTGTCTGGTCAGTCTGCCATACAACCCAGATCAGCGGAGTGTTGGAAGTGATTGTTGTTCTTCCACAAGTTTCTCTCATCACCATGCATGATCTCTGGAGTTCACTCAGAGTTACCATTGGGCTATTGGTCACCTCTCCTACTAAGGCCGGTCTGACCCAATAGCTCAGGTTGGCCATGCGGCCAGCTCTAGGAAAAATCCAAGTTTTTCCAACCAGTCTTTTCTTTGAGCACCGCATGCAGTTATTTTGACCTCATGACTTGGTTTTTGCCATAATATGTATTTTTGAAGTGAAACATTATGGGTGTGTGCCATTCCAAATCATGCCCACTCTAATGTGTTTGCAACAAAGTGTAGAAACCTCTCAAAGCCGATTAAGAGAAACGGGATGCACCCAAGCCCAATTTCAGGTGTCTAAGCAAAGGGATTGAATACTAATGTCAAGATGAGATTTCAGGTTTTTCTTTTGACTAAATTTGCAATGTTAAAAAAAAAAAAAAATCTGCATTTTTGCTTTGTCATTATATTGTGGGGTATTGTGTGAAGGCTGAGATTATAAATAAATATGTAACATCACTACAATTGTATTTAGTGACAGCATGTACCTCTCCAACTCTGGCACACTCCCTGGCTCCTCTATGAAGGGTGGCCCAGGTACCTTCATACCTTGAAGAAAATAAAATAAATGTAAAATATAAAACTATTCATATAAAAAGTAAAATGAAAAGAAAAAGTTAATGTCACGCAAAGCTCACTTGATATGGGGAAGAAAATTCAGGCAGTATCAAAAGTTAAAGTTCAATTAACAAAGATGACTGGAGGGCTGAGAGGAGAGCATTGGTGATTGACGGAAAAGGGAAGCTCAAAAACAACCCCTACATTAAAATGCAGCATCACAACACCATCACAAAATATGGTGCCTGCTCAGGTGTGTCATTCGTGGCATTTTTAAGTTTGTCTAGGATCTTATTCCGGTGTGTACCTCACCATGTGGGTTTATTGTTCCAAACAGAAGAGAAAAAAAACGTTTCGACCCTACCGGATCTTTGTCAAGTAGGGTTGAAATGTTTTTGTTCTCTGCCGTTTGGAATAAACCCACATGATGAAGTATACGCTGGAATATTCTATTTTTTATATGGATTTTATGGGACCTGGAGAGTGGACTCCCATCCATTGTACTTGTAAGTATTGTTGGAGCAAACTGACAGGATTGTTTTCGTCTAGGATCTTAAAAAGACGAGACAGAGGAGATATGATAGAAACATTTAAATACGTAAAAGGAATCCACAAGTAGAGGAAGGGAGTATATTTTAAAAGGAAACAAAGTAGCGAAACAAGAGGACATACAGGGTTATTCAAAGAGATTCGAAAAGTCACCGCATGTTCGGTGACTTTTCATTCTCTTCAATTCGGTTTGTTTTGCCAATCCCATTTCGGTGACCCTGCGGTGTATTCAGCAAACACCACAGGGTCCCCGAATTGCAGGGAAAAGCTGCCGCAAACCCGACGAAAACGAACCACAAAACCCAGCGAATGCACGCCGAAAACCCGCAAAAACATCTGGATTGACCTTCCGAAAACCACATAAAAACCCGAACAGGAGCCGATCGCAGCCTTCGACACAGCAGAAGAGGCAGTGAATAAATTAGGAAAACAGTTTGTATGAATGATTGAAAAGTGAAACACTGTTTGCAAAGAAACTACTGAGCGAAAATGTCTGAAATTTACATGAGGTCCAGGGAATGATAATAAAGAGGGCTGTTACAGAAAAAATAAGTAAACTTAAAAAAACAAAAATCTGAAAAATGCTTAAAATATCCTAAAAAAAAAAAATCTATTAAGAAACTCTTTACTGCAGAATTTTATAATGAACGGTTTAATAGATATTGAATTAAAACGGGAATATTTTTAACATTGAAGCCTATGGGATTCTCTTGAATAAACTTGCCGAATGAAACCACCGAATGGCAGGGCATTTCGGGAACCTTTCACTGCTCGTTTTTGTTCTCTGAATAGCCGAAGCAGTGCTTTTTCATGGGGTTTTCATTGCCCTCGAACAGGCACCGTATGTTCAGGCAATTCGCCAGGATTTGGCGAAATGCCTGCTCTCTGAATAGCCGAATGGCCAAGAAAGGTAACCGAACGCTGATTCAGCGTTCGGTTACCTTTCTCAAGCAATTCGGATCTCTTTGAATAACCCTGATAGTCTTAGATTAGAGGGGCAAAGGTTTAAAAGTAACATCAGGAAGCATTATTTTACTGAGAGGGTGGTGGATACATGGAACAGCCTTCTAGTAGAAGTGGTAGAGGCCAAAACAGTAATTGAATTTAAACAGGCATGGGATAGGCATAAGGCTATCCTAAACAAAAGATAAATCCAGGTAAAGTATCCATGTAATTGGGCAGACTAGATGGGCCGAAAGGTTCTTATCTGCCGACATTTTCTATGTTTCTATGTTTCTAAACACTTTGAAACCCACGGGGTGGAATGTAGATCACTACAGGGGCCCTCGTATGGCTATATTATAGCATATTCATCATTTGCCAACATTTCTGCAATATAGTACCTAAAAATAAAGAGACCACTGGAGAGCTCCTTTTTTTGTTTATATACCCTGCTGGGATATTTGGCAACGGAGCACAGTACTCCTGGTGCAAGTACCACTGTGGAGATTATAGATTTCGCAGAGGTAAAGATTAGGAGTTACATTGTCCATAGGGTTTCCATTATATAATTTATATAGTCCTAATCTCAAAGTAACTTGGGCTACAATACATAGAAATATGTAAAAAACGAATAACCATAAGCATTCGTACACAGGGAGCCTGCTGTATGAATTGGTCCCACATGCCCACCTTTCACTTTAGGAACATTCCTCACCTAGTTCATGATAAACAGCTTGAAATGTAAAGTTTGTACTTCATAAAAAGTTCCATGGGTGTACATGTTAATGTGAATAAGATAATCGAGGTAGCGGTAGCAGAACTTAATCCAAATAAAAATCATAATGTGCTGAAGGAAAGACAGCAGCATAGGCAGAGAGAAAGAACAGATTTAAACTGCAATCAAAGAGGAGAAGCATCTCTAAAAATATAAATCTGCAAGACAGGCATCAGCCAAGTAACAGATTACAGAAACCAGGAGAAGAACCACTGTGTCAATCTTCCAGAAATAGAACCACATAATCTGTGCGGGCAGAAAGTGTTCAATAAGGAGAAACAGCAACATAAAAAAAATTAAACTCAATTCAGGTAAAGGGACTAAAGGCATCAATTTGGGTTAACCATGGGAACTGGAGGCATGGTTATTATTTGCGCGATTCCTTCCGTAAAGGGCCAAAATAGAATATGAAGAGGGTTATTGAGAGGAAAAGTGGCTAGGGAGAGTAGAATAGCATTTATGGACAGGCTGTGAAAAAAATGTGTTTACAAGCTGGCTGTGCACAAAAGCAGTTACGCCAGTGCTGAAGGAAAAAAAAATTAATCATGTAGCAACGAAACAGAGCGTAAAGATCAGTGACATATTATGCAAGAGCAATCTAAAAACACTGGTTATAGGATTATCTGAAATTAAAAAAACTTCAAAGTCTCTCGCTTTACACATTACTCTCATCCAATTCCTACATCCATTTCCATATGCTGTGCATCATAGTACGTTGGTAGTGTGCGATAGATATTCTATACCAATAGAAATCTGTATTCTTTACTTTTTATCAAAATGTACCATACCCTATTTGCCGGCATTTCAATGGGCTCTGGGGCAGCTTTTTAGGAGTATGGTGAAACTGCACTATTGCAGCGAGGCATCCCTGCAGTAGGCTCCAGTGTCCTTCAGAGGTACCGGTGTGCTGGGCCACAATGATTTGCAAACCTGCAGTGTGGTAAATGCGAGTACAGTGGTACCCCGGTTCACGAACGCCCCTGTTCACGACCAGGAAGTTTGTCAACATTTTACCTCCATTCACGAACTCCGCCTCGGGTTACGAACACGGATCGCGGTCACAGACAGGGCTACTGTGAAGCTTTTTTGTGTGCTATGTAGCACAGTACTGTTCAGTATTACTGTATTAAATCCAGCATGGCTCCCAAGAAAGTGCAGAACAAGCGTGGTGGGAAAAAGGAAAGCGCAGAGGTGACGAGAATGTGCAGAGCGTTATTGAAGGTGACGAGGATGTGCAGAGCGTTATTGAAGGTGACGAGGATGTGCAGAGCGTTATTGAAGGTGACGAGGATGTGCAGAGCGTTATTGAAGGTGACGAGGATGTGCAGAGCGTTATTGAAGGTGACGAGGATGTGAAGAGCGTTATTGAAGGGGACAAGGATGTGCAGAGCAAGAATGGTGGTAAAAAGAAAGTGCAGCGCAATAAAGAGGGTAACAAGAAAGTGCAGAGCAAGAATGGTAACAAGAAGGTTTCAAAGCATATTTTTGTGGTTACATTTTTTTCCCCCCATATGGTTCAGAACGGATCAACCTGATTTACATTGAACCCTATGGGAAAATGTGATTCGGTTCAAGACCAATTCGGTTCGCGACCAGAGCCGTGGAACCAATTAAGTTCGTGAACCGAGGTACCACTGTACAGGATGTCTCAGATGCGAGGCAACTGTCAGAGGCCGTAGGCTGCCTCAGGCATTCGTTCTCTTGGGCAGCATGAGGGTGTCCTTTGTGTCATCAGTAGGTCAAGGTTTTTTTTTCTTTTATGGTTTAGCAATACAATAAGGTTGAAATGTCAATTTGGGGACAGGCAAAGAATTAGGGTTATTTACGTACAAAGTTCAAAGCACTCCACTGTAATATATGTTTAAAGATTTAGAAAACAAATAAAACAAACAGATGCACATCCCATGCAAGTGAGTATACCACAAAAGAGCAGTAATTAAGTATCATAGTTTAGGACCTGTTGGTGTGAAGTACAATGGCGCTATGCAGCCTTATGCAACATATGATCATATTTTGTAACCAAATCAAACATGTCCCGTGTAAATATACTGCTGGCTGGGTCTAGTTTGAAAATGATGTACCGTGAGGGTAAATTTAGATTTGTGGTGTTTTGTGCCACCCCATACTATGCAGAACCCTGTCAAAATTAAACTTTAGTCAAGATCAGGGCATACCTTATAGCAGAACATTATTGTAGATTCCTTACCCTAGTGGAACACACCAAGACTAACAAATTAAAACACAAATGTATTAGTGGTTGGGGCTGCTACTCTACATTGCACCAGCAAATCAACCTGCTGTGATGATCATGCACTCATTTTGATTATATTAATATCTACATTTAATATAATGGGGGTGTCATTGCTCAACTCAGAATATGCAATGGAGATATATTTTTTTCTTCCTTAGCACATTTCAGAATCACAAAAGTTGCTGGGAAATGTAATGGTTTAAAAGGAGTTAATTTAAAAATATAAAAGTAAATTAATTAAGAAAGATTTTTTACAGATTGGCAATAAAAAAAAAAAAAAAGTTACCTATAGGCATTTTGACATTGAATGGAAGTACTCTGGTAGGTCTAGTTTTTTCAAATATATACTTTTTGTATCAGTTTTTGAATACAGTGTCAGCTGTTAAACTTCTAATCCAGAGTCAAAGTTAAAAACACATTGAAACAATGAAAATGCCTCACTATCATTTGTACGTTTCCAGATCTGCTCCATCTTTTAGCATCCCCAATGTAATACAATAACTATTCTTGTTTGTACTGGAGCTGAAGTCTATTTAAATATTTAAGGCTACTGTCAGAGGTAGGAGCAGGATCAGCATTAGGCTGGCCGTACATTGGGTCCGTATTTGTGCAAACGCGACGTCGTCTTAACACTCCGACAACACTGTGGGCAGTGTACTGTTGTGGCAGACTTCCGATGTCTGACTTCCTGTGACATGCAATGACAGCGTTAGACAGACGACCACTCCATTTCAGGTGGTTAATCACACAACGTCTGAAGATCTGGTACAGGATGGATGTAGACAATCTCATCGGGTGAGTAAAAAACGCTATTTTAATTGATTTTATCAAATGTCAAATTGTTTGTATGGGAGATAGGTAGGACTAGCTGTGTACCGGTAGGAGACAGGGGTGGGGCAGGGCATGTCCTTTTGCAGCTGCGCCTGTGATGGAACGGCGGCCCCAATGTTTAATTGCATTTATTTTCCCTTACATTTCATGGTCTCTGTATATAGGGTAGAATGTATCCTTCATGGTAAAATCCTTTATAAATAAATAAATAAAATGTGTTGTGATGTGTTATGCTGTTGTCAAAGTGTGTATCTGTGTGCTACAGTTACAAGTTGTTATAAAGCACTAACAATTCCTATAGCGCTGTGCAATGAATAAGACAGGATAACATGTGCATGCAAGTTGCACTCACAGAACAGTAGGAGAGGACCCTGCTCAAGAGCTTGCAATCTAGCCTTTTGTCTGCTTCCACCGCCCCTGTAAGTCATTGATTCCTTTGTCTTCACATGCTTCCATCAACCCACACCTCCCCCCCCCAGCAACAAGTCACTCAGTTGATTGTTATCGGACTACAGCCATTGTTCCACTACTGGGAGTGTGTTTCCATTGTTTCTGTACCTTCCCCCTGCGTGGATGGTTTTCCTATTCTAAAGTGAAAATAATAATAAGTCTCCATTTGGATTTTGAATCTGTAAGAACTCACAGTTTGTGTGTTGTCTACTCTGTGTGGGCACGAATATCTCCTGGGTTCAGCGGAAAGGGGCGCCTGGGGTACCAGGATCAGTAACAGCGCCCTATTCAGTAAACCTGACCTCCGGCCGCGCAGATGTTGCTGAACTACAACTCCCATGATTTTCAGGCCATTTATTGCGAAGAATACTGGCAGTTGTAGTTCAGAAACATCTGGGGGGCTGGAGGTCAGGATCCCTGGTTCGGTGAATAGGGCATACCCTGCCCTACCCCTGTCTGCTACCAGTACGCGGCTAGTCCTACCTGTGACGTGCCTTTAACCTTGGGATGCATGGGCATGGAGATGGGTTTGGGGGTGCAGGCCTGAGTTTCGTTATTATTTTCATTGCCATACTATGATTTTGTTTAAAGTTTTATTTCGGTGGTGAACCAGAATAATGTAATTAGGTTTGTGTAATCTGGAGTATGAAAAATACTGTCTCATTATCTGTCTATTGCCTGTGTTTATCTGTTATCTGGTTATATCTGAATAGGTTGTAATCTGCTGTCTGTAATCGGTTATCACGATCACCCATTGTCTTAATTCGAATAGAAATGTTAAGTAAGGTTTACTGTAACGGTCTACCTAATGTTATTAGATTTCACCTTCCAAGAAGTCAATGTTTGTGCAATTATGTGTCAGTATCATTATGTCCAACTAGAAGAGGTTGTGCGTTTGTGAATGTAAATGACCCCTGTGTAACCGTATAAATCTATGTGTGTGTCCCTGATTAAAAGTTAGTTCCATTTCTACCCTGAAAGACCTCAGATCTACAGCCTCGTCTTATTACTGGGGGATGATAGCAGGGTCTATGTGTCCGGGTCCTCGAGCTATTGACAAATGTGACCCTGTTGGGGTACAGAGATCTGTCACACTACCTCTCATACAAACAATCTGACATTTGATAAAACAAAATCAAATAAAATAGCATTTTTTACTCACCCGATGAGATTGTCTGTATCCATCCTGTACCAGATCGTCAGACGTTGTGCGATTAACCTGCTGAAATGGAGTGGTTGCCTGTCTGACACAGTCATTGCACGTCGCAGTAAGTAGGACATCGGAAATCGGCCGTAATGGACGACAGTACACTGCCCACATTGTTTTCAGAGAGTTTGAACAAGGTCACTGTAATGATCATGGATGATTTGTGCCATAAATGATCATATTTTAATATTAACTGATTGACATACCAAAGAAGGACCACTAGGGGCAGTGTGTAGGCTGTTTGCCCTGTGTGGCTAGCTGTGATGTCATTAAGCCAGTTTACTTTAGAGACGCTTTACCTATTGGTAGAGAGGTTTGTCTAGTGGTGACTCCCATTGGGAATAAAAGGGATGTGCATCCAAGAGTTAAATCCCTTTAAGCTGTGGATACCTGAGATGCTGACCATGTGAGGACTTTCCCCAGCCCCCCAGCTTGGGGCATAGTAAGCATGCTTCATTTCATTGCTGTATTGTTTAAGTATTGTAGTTTAGTTTAATGTACTGTGATATGTACATTACTATTCCATGACTGTGTGTATATGTTAGTTTTCTGTAGTTACTGTAAAGCAAATGATTTAAACTGTGAATATAGACTGCCAAGTAAATTGTCATTCATATTGCACCGGTTTCTGTGTGTTTTACATACACACACACACAATTTATTTATTTATTACACAAGAAGGGCAGCACTCAACCTTAACTACGCTTTCAGTGCGGGTGCATCTCAAGACAATATAATACAACAAACCAGAAAGAGAGCACACCAAACAACATGTTCAAACAGTACAGAAGAAACCACAACAGCAGCTAGATTCATTGAAACAGGAGATTTTACCAGGTTTAACCCTTTAAATGCCTACAAACAATTCTTATCCCCTTCAAAAGGGGATAAGAATTGTTTGTAGGCATTTAAAGGGTTAAACCTGGTAAAATCTCCTGTTTCAATGAATCTAGCTGCTGTTGTGGTTTCTTCTGTACTGTTTGAACATGTTGTTTGGTGTGCTCTCTTTCTGGTTTGATATATATATATATTTATTACACACACATATATAATATTTTTATTTTTTTTCGACCATATTACCCACAAGAAATAAATGTTATTGTTACAACTTAGGGCCTTAATTATTGCATATTAATTCAATAATTAAAGTAATGCCCAAAACGAAACAGTCGCGAAGGCACAAAAACTGCCAGTATTCTTTGAATGCAATAAATGGCCAGAGAATCATGGAAGTTGTAGTTCAGAAACATCTGGGGGCCAGAGTTCAGGATCCCTGCACTAAGGCTGGTGTCAGACGAGCGTAGTGTTCACGTACGTGATTGCGCCTAAAAGTACGTCCGTGATAGCATGGCAGAAAGCCCATCGGAGCCCGTTACATGAAGTACGTCCGCACTGAACTTAGGCAAGAACGTACAACCCCTAGAACGGCCACACAAAGTGCGCTGCGTCCACAACGTCTGCATAGCTTTGTGTGTGAGTGATGGAACGTGGTCAGACGGACTGCATTTATACGTCCAGCATTTTTCACCGACAAAATGGTTTTGCTTTTTATTTTCCCTGCTACATCCGTCAAAATATACGTCAGTGAATAAACGGACTCTGTGGCCACTACTGCGTCTTCCGTACTGACGTACATCCGTGTGCACGGACGTACAGTCCGTAGAAATCACGCTCGTCTGACCCTAGCCTAAACTGTAAATTACGGCGAACTACGGTGCAGTTCCCATAGGTTTCACAATGTCCAATTTTTTTTTTTTTATTAAACCGTGTGTTAATTTCCAGCGAAAACTATTTTTATGAACATCTTTTTGTGTGTAATATGATATTACCCCATTTTTACTCAAAAATTCCAGTAAATTCTCAGAGACATCGCACGACCAGGTCTTCCATAGTCGTACGCAGTGGACGACCCTAGTCGGACATAATCATGTGACCGACCGATGCACAAATACAGACCCAGTGGACGCCAGCCTTAGAGTTAAACGATTTTAAATAGGCACTACGGCTTCATATAAATGATGATAGTCGCTGCAAAGTCTAGGTCAGCCACGTCAGCATGCATAAAGTTTTTCAGTTCGGGAGTTAATCTACCCCATTTCATTTATACACGCAATTTGTTGTTTTTTTAATGCACCAATATTCTTTTCCACAGTAATCTTTCCCAGCCACTAGATGGCTTCAAAGTCACTTGAATGAGAGGAATTGTGTGAAAGAAGAATGGTGCACAAAGTACTGTCCTTTAATAATAATCTGTCACTTGTATACGATACTCTATCAATAACATCAACAGAAACAAATGAAGGTCTTACCTGCTAAGAAGTTCTGAACCTGCTGGAAACTTTGGTATGTGTTCAGGCGTCCTGCAAATAATACACATGGTAACTATACATTGTTGAATGAATTTACAGAGCTATTCTTCACAAAGTCAACATAATTAAGCTTTAGTAAATAAAGATTGTATTACTTTATTACTGGTGGATATAATTCCATTATATCAAGACTGAGGAAGCCTACAGTAGGATTAGGCGAAACGCGTATCTTTTATTTTATACAACTGTATTGTTTTTATACTGGAATAAATGTTTTTACTTCAAAATCCACTTGAAGTGCAGAATGGTGATTCCAACTGGCGTATTTTTGTCCAAAGAAGCTGACCACATCGCTATTCCACTGCCCATTATACTGAGCCACTTGATTGGGAGAGGCTCAGAAAATTGTGAGTATATATACACACCACATATTAATTGTTATGATATAAGAACAGCAATATTTGCGCAATGGAGATTTTTTCTTTCCTTTAAGTACCTAAAGTGTCACTTATTGAAGACCCAAGTGTGAACTATCGTATGTCAAGGGGTGTGACCCCCCCTCCCCCAGAGTGGTCAAGAGGCGATTCACCTTGAGCCATTTTAGGGCTCCTCTCATGTGAGTTTTATATACAAAGTGTATCCATTCATCTGTGACTGATTTAAACGATATTGCACCATCAAGTTTTCTTTTTTCAACTAATAGGTTTTGTGTTGAAGTTTATTTTTTTTCTAAAGAATAAGATGAACATTGAAGTATATTTCGAAGATACTCATAACAGATAAGTGCGCTCACACCGGGCCTAGTGCCCATTTGTTTTTGCTGTTTAATATATGTATGGGGTATACATGGGTGTTTGAGCTGCAAAAGTATATAAAATCATTGAATTAAAATTAGTGCCACGTATCTCTCCATTTTTAATCTATATGAACATGAAGATACTGATGACCGAGTCTACACAGAGACCATTACGCAAGTAAAATGCAAACATCTTTTTGCGTTATTAGACAATGAGAATGCAGACTAATTATTTTTCCAGTTTTACAGGTTTTGCAAATTGTTTCACTTTCTTTTTTCTTAAGGGTTTGCTGCAGTCAAGGTCTCAGCTTCGCTCATCTTCAGGTTTGGGGAGTTTTCACTATCATTTCCAACCACCACCTTGTACGCCAGGATATACAGAGCTTCACTTAGACATCTAAGCGAAGCTATGATTTCATTCCTTCAGTCTGGGTTTTTCACTTTTGGATCAACAGCAGTAGGTGAGGAGTGAAAGGCTGAACCTGATGGACAAATGTGTATTTTTCAGCCTATGTAACGATTGTTTCAAAAAATAAATGTAAAAAAAAAAAAAAAAAAAAAGGGTCAACATAATGAGCAATTCTAAATTGACCTGTTCAGTCAGAAAGGAGGGCGCACAATCCTTGGGTGTACAAGTGCAATTAGCCACAATAGCTTGATATTGGGTGTGAAGGGGCCAACTAACTCGATGTTACATTGCAATACCTTGAAAAACACTCATTTGCATATCAAAACCCCATTTTCACACTTTTTAAAGAAAGTGTCATGTGCCCCCTGTGGAGATAGAATTTCACTGTCTTACCCATCTCTAGGCACCCTGGAGAGAGATAAAATAAGCTGTACATAGCAGCCCCAATCCTCAATTTAAGAAAAGGTTGAAACACATTCCTGTTGAATTACAGCAGCCTGGGTGAGGGCAGAATACAGGGAGAGCTCTGGAGTCACTCACTACTGTACAGCGATAAGATTCAGGTGGTTAACCCCTTAGGGACCTTGGACGTACCATGTACGTCATGGCCGCGGGTCTCTTTTAGATCGGATCGCTTCCAGCAGCTCAAACGCCATTGCAGGCTGCCTGGGAGTCCAGGCATCCATGCAATGGCGGTTACAAGTGCCGGGGCACCTTGTGATCGCTCCCCGGGAGCGATCAACATCCGGTTTTACCGGAGAGGTGCCCGGCACTTCTAGAGAGCGCTGGAAGCGATCGGATCGCTTCCAGTTGCTCTGTGTATATTGCAGGGATGCCTCGACATCGAGGCATCCTTGCAATATGCTTACCTGCCGCCGGTCCGTCCGTGATCGCTCCCCCCGAGCGATCACTTCCGGTAGCGGCAGGAAGTACTGAGTGCCACGAGGTATCGTGGCACTCAGTACATAATAGATCACATGAGTGATCAGGTGCTCTGCTGGGTGCCTCGAGGGATCAAGGCACCCAGCAGAGTAAAAAAAAGTGTAAAAAAAGAAAAAAAAAGTTAAATAAAAATAAAAAGGTATAAAATAAAATAAACTGACAGCCAAGATGGCGCTGCCCTTCTAAGGGCAGGGTCATCTTGGGGCTGAGTGGGATGTTCCTAGCCTGCCTCAGAGAGGCAGGCTAGCAACATCCAATCAGAAGTTAGAAAAAAATCAAAATAAAATTTCTAATTTGTCAGGTCAGGTCAATATTTTGTAAATATTGGCTCTGACCTCTGTGATTCTCCCTCCCTCTCCTCACTTGTGTTTTGGTGAGCGAGAGAGAGAGATCAGATTTGACAGGTTAGAGATTTTAGGTAGATTTAGTGAGATTAGAAGAATTGAGGCAGGTTTAGAGTGATTTAGAGAGATTTAGGTGTTTATTTGTATTTTCTTGTGAAACCCAACGGTTCTTCTAAGAACCAATAATCCGCTTATATATATAATAATTATAAAATTTTATAATCTATTATATATAATGTCTGAGAGGGTGTACAGCGCCGAGGAGGCATATGCCATCCTGGCGTCAGAATCTGAGGCATCTGCGTCAGACTCAGACCCTGATTTCGACCCCGCTAACTGCTCAGAGACGTCGCTAGATACATTATCTACGCTGGCTGATGTATCTAGTGATGTTTCTGATGCAGATCCTGGGTCACCACCTGCCAGCAGGAGACGCACAGCTCCAGCTGAGGAGTGGGTAGTGCCTCATCGCCAGAGGCCAGATATCCCTCCTTTCACGGCAAATCCTGGCATCAATATTGATGTTGCAGGATTTACCGCCACACGGTTTTTGCAGGTGTTTATGGGGGATGATTTGTTGGGCCACATCGTGGCCCAATCAAATCTGTATGCTCATCAGCATTGTGCTGCGAAGCCAGACTCCTACTTGGCAAGGCAGCAATGGACCCCGCTAGATGTGCCAGAATTTCTGAAAATCTGGGCACTTAGTATGCTGATGGGCATCATAAAGAAGCCCTCAATTCGCTCCTACTGGAGCAGTAGCCACATCTGCTCTACCCCCATTTACCCCCAATCAATGTCACGTAGAAGGTATGAAAACATTTTGCGTTTCATGCACTTCAGTGACAACAGCCTGTGCCCTCCTAGAGACCATCCCCAGTTTGACAGGCTGTATAAAATACGCCCCCTGATTACCCACTTCGCCGCCAGGTTTGCAGAGGCTTATACACCTGGAAGGAATATCTGCGTGGATGAATCCCTAATGAAATACAAGGGAAGGCTGGGATTCAAGCAGTATATTCCTTCCAAACGCTCCAGGTATGGAGTGAAGGTGTATAAGCTCTGTGACAGCGAGAGTGGGTATACTCAGGCCTTCCGGGTGTACGAGGGAAAGGATAGTAGCCTTGACCCTCCAGGTTGCCCAGAACACATGGGAACCAGTGGCAAGATTGTGTGGGACCTACTTTTTCCCCTGATGAACAAAGGGTACCACTTGTATCTTGATAATTTTTATACGAGTGTCCCTTTGTTCAAGCTGCTGTATTGTTTTGATACAGCAGCATGCGGTACTGTTCGCAAGAACCGCGTAGGTTTCCCAGCACAGCTTGTCCGCACCCGGCTAAAAAGGGGGGAGCCCTCAGCTCTGCGCCAAGAGGAGCTGTTGGCGGTCAAGTACAGAGACAAGAAGGATGTATACCTTCTATCCACCATCCACACTGAGAGGTCTGTGGAGGTCTCTGTACGTGGCAGAGCTGAGCGCATCAGGAAGCCAGTGTGCATCAAAGACTATAACTGGCATATGGGTGGGGTTGATCTGACAGATCAGCTGCTCCAGCCCTACCAGATTATGCGGAAGTCAAGGGCCTGGTACAAAAAAGTTGCAATTTACCTGATGCAAATTGCAACCCACAATGCCTTTTTGCTCTGCAAAAAGGCAAACCCCGGAGTGACGCTGTCCTTTTTACAGTTTCAGCTCCAGGTCATTTCGGGGTTTTTGTACCAGGATGCACATGCTCCCCGGGCGGTGATGGGGGACAGAGTTGGGGCTACACATTTTATTTATAAAATCCCCCCTACTGAGGGCAAACAGAAACCCCAAAAAAGATGCAGGGTGTGTTTCAAGAGGGGGCAGAGGAGAGACACAATCTTTTACTGCCCAGAGTGCCCGGTCTGTGTCTTGGGGACTGTTTCAAGATATCTCACACTGTGCGTGATCTGTGATTTTTTTTTTTTCCCTTTCTATTTTTTTTCACACTCCAGTTAGTTAGTTCAGTTTAGTTTTTTTTTTCTTTTACTGCACCAGACTTTTACATTTTATTCCTACATTTTTATGTTCTACAATTGGTGCTGTATTTTGCCAAAATCTTTGCACACCTATGCATGGGGGGCATGGGTGTACTCAGGAGACCTTGCAGAAAACAACCTGGAGAGTTTTCATGCAGTAACAAACAGTGTCTCCTAAATCACAGTCCAAATCTAATGTGGGCGTAAAAATCAGAAAATTGAAAAATTACCGCCACACACCTTCTCAAATGTTTTGGGCTAAAACCGTTGCATCCATGGCATCAAAGCACTCCATATGCAATACCTTGGGGTGTCAACATAACAAATATAAACAATTTTCTGGCAATAATTCAAACTGGGGTATGCGGTAGACCCAAAACCAAAGATAGGCCTAGCTGAAGAAATAATCTCAATTTCAACTCCAATGACAAAGTCATAAAAATTGTATTTGAACCTTCCCAAAATCCTGGCAAACCTATGCATGGGGGGCATGGGTGTACTCAGGAGACCTTGCAGAAAACAACCTGGAGAGTTTTCATGCAGTAACAAACAGTGTCTCCTAAATCACAGTCCAAAACCGATGTGGGTGTGAAAATGAAAAATGACCACCAAACAGTATCCAATTTGTTTGGAGCAAACGGTTGCATCCATGGCATAAAAACACTCCATTTACAATACTTTGGGGTGTTAGCTTACCAAATATATGCACGTTCATAAAATTGGGGTATGTAAAAAGGCCCCTAAAAAGAAGATAAGCAAAGAAGATACTGTATGTCAAATTAGAAAATTGACAAGCACATGTCAAAAGATTGGCGTAGCACCCCAAAAACAACAGAACAAATCTATATATGGGTGGTATCAATTTACTCAGAAGATTTTGGGGTGTTTTTTGGCAGTAACCCATAACTGGATTTGACAATTCATGCCTAAAGTACAATGTGTGTGAAAAAATAACACAAAAAGTGACTACCTGAAAGTTTGACATAGAGCTAGTGCATGGAAAGTGTTAAAATACAACTCTTTGAAGCACCCTAGGGTGTGCCCTTTCTAAAAATATATGGTTTGATGGGGGTAAATTACTTTGGCCGGCTTCAAAAATGTCCCAAATAGGACATGGGTGCATGATGACGAAATGTGAAAATTCCAAGTTGGAAAACTGAAATGCGCACCCCCCAAATAAGGCCTATTAGCCCCCAAATGACCCGACATACCTATACATGGGTGGTATCAATTTACTCAGAAGATGTTGCTGAACATATTTTGGGGTGGTTTTTGGCAGTAAACCTTAAAGTTCACAGTACATGTATTCTTAAATTGCGTTCAAAAAAAAAAATCACCAAAACCTTTTTTTTTCTCAAACTTTGGCATAGATTTGTGGTAAAATGGTTTGCATGGAAAGAGTCAAAATACCCCAAGTTTAATACCTTGATTTGTGTACTTTAAAAAAATATGTATATGTGGAGGGTTATTCAGGAATTAGTGACAGATATCAGTGTTACAATGTCACTATCACTAGTTTTGAAAATAAACTCTTTGAAATGGCAAAGTGCTACTTGCACTTATTGTTGCATAAAATAAGGAAAAAAGCGAGGAATATGTAAACATTGGGTATTGCTAAACTCAAAACTAAATTTAGAAACTACTAAGGAATTACATTTTTTTGACGGTTGTTGATACATAAGAAATTTTGGGGGTCAAAGTTCGAAAAAGTGGTGTTTTTTTCAATTTTTTTGTCATATTTCACAATGTTTTTTATAGTAAATTATATGAAATGATGAAAAAAAATGGTATCTTTATAAAGTCCATTTAATGACGAGAAACACAGTGTAAAATATGTGTAGGTTGCATAAACGAGTAAGAGGAAAATTTGTCCTAAACACTAACAGCGCAGAAACGTAAAAACAGCAGCGGTCACTAAAGGACGGATTTGTGTAAAACCGCCCGGTCACTAAGGGGTTAAATGACTGAAAACCCCTGCACTGTACAGATAAAAAACAAATACAAGCAGGGTTATCCAAAAAGATCCGAATTGCTGGAGAAAGGTAACCGAACGCTCAAAATCCACGTTCGGTTACCTTTCTTGGCCATTCGGCTATCCAGAGAGCAGGCAATTCGCCAAATCCTGGCGAATTGCCTGCACATACGGTGCCTGTTCGAGGGCAGTGAAATCCCCATAGAGAAGCTATGCTTCGGCTATTCAGAGAGCACAAACCAGCAGTGAAAGGTTCCCGAAATGCCCTGCCATTCGGTGGTTTCATTCGGCAGGTTTATTCAGGCAAATCCCAAAGGCGTCAATGTTAAAAATAATCCCGTTTTAGGGGCGTGGCCGAGCATCAAAGATGGCCGCATAGTCTCCGGGCTCCATGCCATCCACCCTGCAAACCGCTGATTCTCTCCCTTCCCGGGACCTTACCGCTCGCCTGAGAAGCTCTGATCACCTCATGAACATGCCAGGCGCCCCAAAATCACCGCGGAGAGCGAAATCGAGGGACCCCCGGTCGCTCCGCTGTTTGCAGGCCGGAGGACCCCGGCTAGTCAAGATGGCGGCCGCTCGATAACGCGGGCCTAGCCCGGCTTCGGAATTGGACTCAGACAGCCAGGAGGCTGCAGCTTCAAGCTTTGGTGCATCTGAGGTCTATACAATCCTGGGCAGTATGGCTTATATGAAAGTATTTCTGGCAGGTGAGATGGAGAAAAATACCAAGGCCTTGCAGGCTGACATACAGGCCTTAGGACTGCGCACTGCTGATCTTGAGCACCGTACCGAAACTATCTCAGAGGCTCATAACCTTCTAGTGGGCCATTTTAATGCTATGTCCCATAAGATAGACAATTTAGAATCACAGCTGGAAGCCAACAGATCCCGTAGGAACAATCTTCGGATTCGAGGGCTGTCTGAGGGTGCTGAGGATGACCCGCTGGGTGACTTTATAAAATCGCTATGCTGCGCCCCATGGCACCGGAGCTTCCCGATCATGCCTGGGAGCTTGACAGGGCGCACAGAGCCCTGCGTACCCGAGGCACGACGGAAGATCGACCTAGGGACGTTATTGTGCGCTTTCTTCACTTTTCCACGAAGGAATTGATTCTAAGTAAAAACCGCACTACCCCTGTGTTGTACGATGGCGTACCCCTACAATTATATCAGGACAACTCTCCGAACACGCTTCGTCGCAGGCGGCAATAGAAACCCGTTGCGGACCTTCTTTGTGAACATAAAGTTGCGTTCGCATGGGGACACCCTTTTAAAATCCTGGCCTTCCGAAACAGAAGAACGCATGTCCTCTTGCCACACGCTCATCCTACCAGATTTTTCCAGTCCTTGGATATACAACTTCCTGACGGCTTTGTAGCCCCAGAGGGCCCAATTCCTCCACTGCTTGGCTTGCCCACGGAGTGGGTGCAGGTGAAGTCACCACGATGTGGCCCTCCTCCTTCGGCCCCGGGATGAGTTCCGATGATCATCTTCTCTTCTGCCTCAGTTGGAGCCATTGCCCTCGCGTGGCGACCCTCGACTCTTCATCCTCTCAGAATCAGTATTTTTTTTTTTTTGAAGGTTCATGGGGAGGGGGGGTTCTTCTAAACTCTTCCCACTCTCGGGTGGATGTGGTGGCCGCGGGGCCGAGTTGGCCTTCTGAACCCCTTTTATGGTTTTGGGTTTATATGGCTCTGAGGTGTTTTTCCCCTCATACCCCCACGGCTCCCGGCGAAATGTAAGCCTGGGAATTTTTCTTTTTGTTTTTTTCTTAATTTTTGCTGGGCGTCTTTCCTTTTTTTTTGTGCTGTTTTTCCGTCCATCTGGTAGTGAGGTACGTCCGCTTATTTGCGAGGTGACGCGGCATATGGGCCTTTGTATCGCACAAAAGATGATCCCGACATTCATACTATGGGTGCGGTCTGACCGCGAGTTTTTCTTGCTTTTAATATGGCTTTGAAACTCACGTCACTGAATGTGAAGGGATTGAACTCGTCCAACAAACGTAGACTCCTTTTACGCACTTTGAAATCTGATAGAGTGGACATTGCTTTTATTCAAGAGACACATCTGGTTAAACATGCAAAAGCGGTGCTCACTGATCATGTTTTTACTAGAGAATTTTCCTCCAGAGCATTGAGAAAACGAAATGGTGTCTCAATTTTGATCCGTAAATCTTGTCCCTTTCAATTGGTATCGTATAAGTGTGATGTTGACAGCCGCTATGTTTTACTTTCTGGTTCCGGGTACTCAAAAACCTATCATTTTTTAAATGTGTATGCACCCAATGCTTCCGCTACCGATTTCTGGAGCTGTATTTGTAACATCCTTGACACGCTACCTCATGGAGCGATTGTATTGGGAAAGGACAGGAACGCGACGCCTTGCCCTGCCGTTGACAGAAGTGATCGCCCTGTTTTGTCAGGCCTCCCTTCTGTGAGCACGCAGGATAAGACATTCGCTCGATTCCTGCACCGGTTGGGCTTGATTGAGGTTTGGCGCGTCACTAACCCGAGTGTGAGGGATTACACTTTTTATTCAACCCCACATGGTTCCTATTCCCGCATCGACCTTTTGCTTCTTAACGGAACGGCCATGTCTCATGTGATTCGAGCAGAAATTAATTCTATCTCGTGGTCTGATCACATGGACATTGCTCTATATCTACATACCCCGCGGGTGGTGGCTCCCTGGTCATGGCACTGAATTCCTCCCTGCTGAAAGATCCTGTAGTTGTTCAACAACTGCGCAACCTGTTCATACAGTATTTTGCAGAGAATCCCGCGGAGGATGTATCACTGTCCACAATGTGGGCCGCACATACGGCGCTGTTAAGGGTTCACTTAATTAAGATCGCTACTCATCATAAACGTCTTAAGCTTCAACAGCTACTTTCCCTCCAGTCCTCTCTCCGCAGTCTGGAACAGAAACATAAAACTTCCCCTTCGTCTAAAATTTTGGAAGAGCTAGTACGCACTCCGACATCTATTAAGAAATTGTTATTGGATGATGTCGCTAAACAACTACTCTGGTCCAGGCGCCTTTTCTATGAAAAGCTAATAAAATGGATTCACTACTGGCCCGTTCTCTAAAACCTAAAGGGAGGCATCCCCTATATCGACCATACGCTCCGCTAATGGGTCGTTGGTGACCTCACCTGCAGACATCAGTTCAGCTTTTACCGCCTATTTCTTGGCACTTTACCAACATTCCCCCAACCACGTCCCTACCGACACAAATAATGTGTCCACTATTGATTCCTTTTTGTCTTCTGTTCCCCTGCGGAGACTGGATTTGGATCAGATTACTGATTTACAAAACTGTATTACTGAGGATGAAGTTCACTGTGCTATTTCGGTATTCGGGGGTAATAAAGCACCGGGCCCTGACGGGTTCTCGGGCGGTTATTTTAAGACTTTTCGCAAGGAATTGGTCCCCACTCTCACTAAACTGTTTAATGGTTGCGCTGACGGAGAGGTCCTCCACCCGGACATGTTATTAGCAGACAGTGCTTTAATCCCTAAAGAAGGGATTGCCCCTCCAGCAGCATTTGATACACCCGGATCAGGTGGGCTTTGTCCCCGGCCGACAGCTTTATGATAATACCAGAAGAGGCGCGGATTTGCTTTGGTGGATGTCGGAACATGGGGATCCTTCTCTTGTGCTGTCTCTTGACGCCGAGAAGGCTTTCGACAGAGTGGAATGGCCCTACCTCTTTGCTACTCTGGAGCGGGCGGGTCTCCCTGACAGATTTCTTCATTCGGTGCGTGCACTTTATACTAATGTGTCTGCTCAGGTTCAGATACCGGGCTGTTATCCTACGCAGTTTCCCATCCTGAACGGTACACGCCAGGGCTGTCCCCTCTCCCCGTTATTATTTTTACTCTCCCTAGAACCTCTCTTAGCTACACTTAGGAATCACCCAGATGTTAAGGGAGTTACGGTGGGTACAGAGTTTTTCACTGTATCGGCCTACGCAGATGACATCCTGCTGACTTTGGCTGAACCCCTCTCTTCGCTTGCTTGTTTGCGAGATGTATTGGAGGAGTATGGTGCCTTGATGGGTTTTAGAGTCAACTATGACAAATCTTGTGCCATGCCTTTCCACATGTCACACATGGAGATAGCTGAGGTGGAGACAGACTATAAATTCCGAATAACACACACTGACCTCTCCTATCTGGGAATTTCTCTAACTAGGGATCCCACGGACTTGTTCTCCCGTAACCTCTTCTCTTTAATCCAACGACTTAAAGGCAATTTAGAAAGCTGGGGAGATAAACCTATATCGTGGTTGGGAAGAATCCACAGTGTCAAAATGAATGTTCTCCCTCGCATTCTATTCGTTTTTCAAGCTCTCCCTCTCTTGATCTCACGTAGAGATCTAGCGGGACTTCAACAGGCAATAGATTCTTTTATATGGCAACACAAGAGACAGAGTGGCCAGGCGGTTGCTTTAGCGCCCTAAGATCAAAGGGGGGATTGGGACTCCCAAACGTTTACTACTGCGCTGCACAACTGGCCCAGGTGGTAGCGTGGCATTCTCCGCCAGACTCTAGGAGATGGGTTGCACTGGAGTCCGCTTTTATGTCACCTAACTCCCCGGCCCTTTATATTTGGATCCCTAAAAGTTTTTGACCCCTTTTGTGGACAATATGCCTGTCTATACTTCCTTCTTTACGCTTGTTTGACGCTGCTAGGAAGACATTCGCTCTTACGGGCGATTCCTCCCCCTTACACCATACCTACGTAACCGCGCTTTTCCTCCAGGTCTTCGTGAGAAAGACTTTGCTGGCTTGTCTAGCGTTGGGTTGCATCGTTACCGCGACTTGTTTGTACAGGGCCAACTGATCACGTTTCAAATGCTGCAGGAGCGGGCGAGTCTGACCCCGTTTGACTTTTTTAGATATATGCAATTTCGACACTATGTTTTATCTATGGAACTAAAGACAGTCTCGACTGCCCCCCTTACGACTTTTGAACCTCTCTGTGATGCAGGTGGCTCTCCTAAAGGCCTTAACTTTTTACGCTGCTCTAGACCTGGGGAATGGGGACCTCTTACCTATTGTAGTAAATGGGAAACAGACTTACATGACCCCCTACTGGGCGATGAATGGGAGGATATCTGGGAACACACGGCCCGTTCATCCATCTGTGTGACACACCAACAACAGGCATACAAAATCTTAATGCGATCGTACGTAACCCCAGTGTCTTTGCAACGTATGGGAGTATCCCCTAGTGATTTTTGCTGGCGTGACTGTGGGGAGAAAGGTACATACATACACATGTGGTGGGAATGCCCGGTTGTGCAACGTTTTTGGAGGCTGGTCCATGGTAAATTTCAGGATGTTTTTCAGCGCCCACTACCCTGGGATCCTTGGGCTCTTCTCTCTCGCCCCCTCCCTAATATGTCCTCCGCAGAGCAGCGATTATTTAATAGAATGGCTTTAGCGGGAAGGAGAGCCTTGGCGGCTGTATGGCGCCAGAGCTCTTTGCCGTCCTGGGATGTTGTGAATGACAAAATTGACAACACCTATCTCATGGACGACCTTACTGCCAAGGTTAGGGACACGGAGCGCTCCTTTTCTAAGACGTGGTCGTTATGGACTGAGTAAAGACCTTCTTGATTTCAATGTGGTTTTGGTTATTCCCGCTCTCTATGGTGGCCCCTATCTCGCCGATTGACCTCGCTTAACACTCCAACACCTCACCCAAGTATTGGATGGTTTTATGTTTTTTGTTTTTATTTCTTGTTTTTTTTAGTAGTTATGGGTTTTCTTACTTTGTGTTTTTTGTGTCTTTTTATTTTTAATTTCCTTTCCCCGATATCGTCGGGTTATTCTAAAAAGTACGGAGTTGCACCTTCGTGATTTATATATGCTACTGTGTGTAATCTGCATATGTCTTTTTCTGATTGTTGCAATTCTTAAAATAAAGAATTTAAAAAAAAATATTCCCGTTTTAATTCAATATCTAATAAACCATTCATTATAAAATTCTGCAGTAAAGAGTCTATAGATTTTTTAGTATATTTTATTTTTTTTAAGTTTACTTATTTTTTCTGTAACATCCGTTTTTATTATCATTCATTGGACCTCATATGTAAATTTCAGACATTGTCGCTCAGTAGTTTCTTTGCAAACAGCGTTTCACTTTTCAAACATTCAAGCAAACTGTTTTAATTTATTCACTGCCTTCGTCTGCGGTGTCGGCTTTGCTGCCTGTGATCGGCTCCTGCTCAGGTTTTTCCGGCGGGCTAATCCAGATGTTTTTGCGGGTTTTCGGCATGCATTCGCCGGGTTTTGTGGTTAGTTTTCGTCGGGTTTGCGGCGGCCTTTCCCTGCAATTCGGGGACCCTGTTGTGCTTGCTGAATACACCGCAGGGTCGCCAAAATGGGATCGGCAAAACTAACCGAATTGAAGAGAACAAAAATTCACCGACCGTGAGGTGACTTTGATTCTCTTTGAATTACCCTGAAGGTGTTACTGCAATTTTCATATACAAGTATTATGCAGGCACAGAAATTATTTTAGATTCTATTGTTATTTTTTCGAAGCTGCATGGCTAATAATCTCATTGTGATCACTACGAATCCCTATTAGCAAGAGATCTGAACATTATTATTATTTATCTTCATCACTCAGGGTTATTCAGAGAGCCGATCTGGCCCCGAAATGTAACCGGACACTGAATTTCAGCGAACGGGGACATTTCGGGGTTATTAAGAGAGCAGGCAATTCGCCAAATCTTGGAGAATTGCCTGCATGTACGGTGCCAGTTCGAGGGCAGTGAAATCCCCATAGAGAAGAAATGGTTCGTCTATTCAGAGAATGCCGAACAGCTGAAGAATGTCAGTGAAATGCCCTGCCGTTCAGTGGTCTCATTCGACAGGTTTATTCAGGTGAATCCCATAGGCTTCAATGTTAAAAATATTCCAGTTTTAATTCAATATCTAAATAAACCGGTTTTTATTTATTCTGCAGTAAAAAGTCCCTTTATTTTTTGGAAAAAAAATTAGGATCTTTTAGGCATTTTTTGGAATTAGTAAAAAAAAAAAAAACCTTTTTTTTTTAACCTTTTTTCTGTAACAGACCTTTTTATCATCATTCATTGGATCTTATATGTAAATTCCAGACATTTTCGTTCAGTAGTTTTTTTTGCAAACCGGGTTTCAATTTTCAAACATACTGTTTTTTTTTTCTTCACCCCGTTCGTCTACTAGTCGGCTATTTCCGGCGGCTGCTCTGCGATCGCCGGCTGCTCGGTTTTTGCAGCGGTTTCTGCGGGTTTCCGGTGAGTGTTCAGCGGGTATTCCCTGCACTACGGTGCTTGCCGAATACACCGCAGGGCAGGCAAGCTAGGAATTGCCCGAAGTGCCGTAACGAAAATTCACCGAACGGGCGGTGACTTTTTGGATCTCTTCGAATAACCCTGACAGTTTCAGTATTTGACATAATGCAGACCCTCGAATGAGATTGTGCAAGATAAAAGTACACCATCGGGGGAGGGGGGCGTGGCCGGCAACAGAAGGGAGCAGATGTGTCTGGACAGAGCTCCTCGACCTGGCGCATTTTTAGGGGCTATATGGCTGTCTTTCTCTGCCCCCTACCCAGTATTGGAGTCCCTCTGACGCCGGCCATCGGGCGTGTGAGGTCTGGAGCTGTTTGGTACCCCCTCCAGACCACAGAGACATGAGAATATGCCATTAAAGTCTCCACCACCCATTAAAAGAAAATCAACAGTTGTAGAATAATGAAAATCAAAGAATACCATATATATTTAAAAGTTTAAATATTTTTCTAAAATCGTTGCCATCCTGTAATTATTAACAAAACAAAACTACGTGTGTGTGACTATACTAGGGCATTATGTATTTTCCTGCCATATATCAGCAAACTGCCTTCAACACGGCCACCATTTTTCCCATAATATTAGAAAATCTAGCCATACCATGTTTATATAAAAAGGAACCAATTGAGAGATGGGAGGGAAAAGATTCTATGTGAGAGCTACAACACCGGGAAATCATTTGCTTAAACGTTAATGCATTTCAATTTTAAAAATGTTGTATAAGAAGTATCTATTCCATATACTGGTTGGGTGGTAGATTTGCTATAATAAAGGAAATGAAAACAAACTGTGATATACCTGTGCTGCTTCTTAATCTTCACTTCTCGGGACTTTTCACTCAAGTTTTTAAATCTGTCAGGAAAAAGAGGAAAAAAAACATACACTTACTTGGCAGCACAATAATACTTTAAGTGCCAACATATTGTTTACAAGACTGGTAATTTCCCCAAAAAATACCACTCTAGCTAAATGACCAACTATTTTTCTTAGGGCAGTATTACAATACTGCCGCTAAAACGAAGACGCTAAAGGAGGGAAATCCGCGCCTGTAGGTTAATTCTTAGCATCCCCGTTTTAGCTCAGCAGGCCCCGAGCGGCTCCTCTCGTCACCGTCAGGATGTAAACCCCATAGGCTCCGGAGGACAGCGTAAAAAGATGAATTGCATAGTTCAACTGCAGTTCTGCAGCAGGGAAATTGTCCCATAGAGAAGTGATTCAGTTCGACAGGCCTGAAACCCTTTTTCAGCACCAGGGAGAGCGTTTTCCAATCCCTTAGTTTGGCGTCATGTCCGTCGGCCAACCTGGGTCATCCACAAACGCTTCCAGTGGACGACACTGGTCGTGCAACGGCGTTGTCTGTAGTCGGAAGACCAAGTCGGTCATCCGCCTACGGACCCAGTGGAAGGACAGCATTACACCAGGGATGTCAAACTACGCACACTCCACAAAATCCTTAGAAAATTTCTACAAACTTGTGACAGCCATTCAATGTAAGCCACCATCTGCCAATGTTTTAGCAGAAATAAATCATATCAGAGTTTTCTGGGGCTTAGCGAGTTTAGGTTTATTTCTGTAACAATTCACAGAAAGATATGTCCTGTAAGTCATGTGGAAAGCATATAAACAAAAAAACGTAAGACGAGTGTGAAGTGTCTTGTGACCGATAACTCAATCATCAATTTCAAGGGACAGTCCAGTGTATGATTAAACACAGAACAGTCAGCGGCCAAGTCAATCATGGGCTTTACTTCAATCTAGAGTCTAGATTGAAGTAAAACTCATGATTGACTTGGCCGCTGCAAAGCTCGGATGATAAAAGGAAAAAAATAATTTTACACGTTATAGAACATTGAAATTTTAATGGCAATTCACGTTTTTTTTTTTTAAAAAAAACAATTGTTACAGCATTCGGACAGGTCATGACGTATACATAAAATAATGATATATTATGAATCTGCAGAGTCTGCCGGGAATTTTTTTTTTTTTTTTTTAATTGTCTGGGTCGTATAATAAAATTTGACTTCAAATCGCATTTAAACATGAGCAAAAACTGTACAAATGAGCTCAGCACACGGGTGGAATGGTCCAGCAGTGAAGGGGTTAATGGCTCGTGTGGATTTTTTTTGTACCCCATTAGGTCTCTTGATTACCGTCTAGATTCTATTACTGGACATCGCAAATGCGCTGCGTCTGATATCTCCTCACGCACACAGAACGCTACGCTCTGCGCGTCCGTCTAACGGTTTTACGTTAAAATAATAAACAGTTTATTAGATATTGGATTAAAAAACTGACTATTTTTAACATTGAAGCCTATGGGATTCAACTGCATAAACCTGCCGAATAAAAACACCGAACAGCAGGGTACTTCGGCAACTTTTCACTGCTGGTTTGTGTTCTCTGAATAGACAAACCATTGCTTCTCTATGGGGATTTCACTGCCCTCGAACAGGCACCGTACTTTCTGGCAGTTCGCCAAAATTTGGCGAACTGCCTGCTCTCTGAATAGCCATATGGCCCCAAAAATGGCATCGTACGGGGAAATTCCCTGTTCAGTGACATTTTGGGGCCCGATCGGCTCTCTCTGAATAACCCCTTGTTACTGTAGTCACGTTTCTGAGAACTTTCTTTCTTTAATCCATAATTATTTTATTGCTGTGGAACTCTGGTACGCTCATACACAGCACACATTACTGTGGAGCTCTAGGATAGGCATCAACATGTTTTAATTGATATGGGGGGGGGGGGAGTATTTCATCCTTGGACCCTGGCAGCACAAGGTCTTGGGTTTGCCCTCCTTCAAAAAGGTGCCATGGTGTGTGCCCACCTGGTCCCTGTCCATTCCGCTGCAGTTGGGTTGGCGATATGCAGTCTGATGTGCCATTAACCCAGTGCTCACTAAATGCGACCACTCGAGACGGAGTCCGGACCCCCAATGTTCCTTTAACTTACAGATTGCAACATTTAACCTCCAGCTTATTTGCCGATTCAACAACAAACTGGTCTCAAAGGATATATACTGGGCCTTACGAGCAACTTGATGTATTGTACTGGGTCAGATCATATGAAGCATTAGCATCATTAGAGTATTTAACACTGTATGACAGAATCAAGCGCATTAAAGTCACAGCTGGGGCTAGTATTAGAGTTTGTAATAACAGTGAGGATCGCATTGTTGTGCTTGTTTTAGGCTAGGGTCAAAAACGCATTTTTTGCATCGTCTGTAAAAAAGTGCGTCCGAACGCATTGACGTATCTTTTTCGCGGAAGACGCGAAAGCGGTCATACGATGGGCATTTCCGTGCGTGATTTGTTACGGATCTTCAATAAAACGAGAAATATGAGTAACCAAATCTATTTGGACGTGATGTTGGCCGGACATTAGCAGCGTCTGACGTCTCCTAATCACGCACACACGACGTCTCCTAATCACGCACACACGCGCCCTATGCGGGCGCAGCGCACTCTGACCCCAGCCTTAGGGTTGTTGATACCCATAGGGTTGAACGTAAAACAACCAACTGAAGTTTGGGAAGCACAGGAAAGCTTTAAACATCACAAGGTTGTCATTCAAATATAGCCTTTCACCAGCAAATATCCTTTTCCAGTCCTCATTGTTACTCACACCACTATAAAACCATTGTAAATCGAGAGCGCCTGCGCGCATAATAAAATAGGTGTTTGGCAGCTGCTCCAAATACACTAAACATACACAACCACACACTTAATATGAGGAGGACAACATAAACCAACGACTCACAACAGATGCTCCCATGCACAATCACTGAAAACATTCTGCATAGCAACTGCTTAGTGAATAAGGCCCTTAAGCTTGTGAGGACAGACCAGGCTTCTCATTGGTCATGACTGTAAAGGCATGTCAGTGGGAAAATCAGCCAAAAGGGGGAGCAAGAGAAACATCACGTGCAGAGTTTTTTCCCCTGGATTGTAATGATTTCCCCAGCATTCCTGAGCATTTAATAATACTAACACCCCATTCCCTGCCCGCACCCCGTGTCACTGGTACGGTCCAGGGAGGTTTATATACAGAAAGCAGGGACTCGATGCATGCATTCCAACACTGCGGCGGGTATGGGTGCAGGACTCTGAGCGTGACTTTAATGGCGCAAGCTTGTTACCCGCTGCTGAGGTCCTGCTGCACGGACAGGAGGCGCTCCCGCAAATTCTCGAACATCTCCAGGACAGGCGCCAGCAGTAACTACGACAGAAGCGCGCGCTCCACTCAGTGCAGCGCCATGTCCTCAGACACCAAGGAACAGAGTGCTGTGCCAAGCCGCACTTCCGGGTTCTGGAAGCACGCCCTGCTCCTATCACGTGACTCAAAACCAGACGACGACAACAACTAGGAAACTGCGAATGACTTGCTGACAGGCCGCCGGGTTAAAAATAAAAGCAAAAACGCCGGTGCCGGACCGCTCCGGGATCTGACTTTGATTCCGAAAGAGCAGGGACAGCCCCTGTCCATCGCAGCCGGCTCCTAGGAGGTTATTCAGAGAGAAATGTCGGCGACATTTCGGTGCTCTCTCGTTCCGTACGCTTCGGGGAATCAAATTTCCCCACCCTGCCGGGTCCCCGAAATGCAGGGAATCGACCCGCCGAATGGCACCGCGAACCACAGCGCCGACCAGCCCCATGTAAAAACCGGGAAGCCACCGGACGGGTAAAACAGAAAAAAACGGTACGCTTGAAAGTGTCAAATTTGAAACACGGTTTGCAAAGAAACTGCTCAACAAGAATGCCTGGAATTTACATATAAGATGCTATCAATGATTATAAAAAGGGCTGTTAAAGAAAAACCCTTTTAAAAAAGACTTTTGTTTATTTTGTACTGAAAAATGCCTAAAATATCAATAAAGAGACTTTTTTTAATTCAGATTATTAGAGATTGAATAAAAACGGGAATATTTTTAACATTGAAGCCTATCTGGTCTATTCAAAGAAAGGTGAAACTCCGAATGATTGAAGAAGTGAAAATTCTAGGTCAAAATAGTCAAATAGTAGACTAACTATTTTTTTGCTCCAGATGAAGCCAATGTCCAGTTGGTGAAACATATGTTGAGCTGATGTATCAACCTTGATTTTAAGCTGTGATTTGTTGTGTGTGCAGCATTTGCAGGGTGAGGACAGAAATCTTGAGCATGAGCTCGACTAGCTAAGGGTCAGTGTTGGCGTGCTGATTGTGAAGGTGATTTATGGTTTGCTTTTTGATGCTAATCCCTTTGTGCAATTATGGAATTCTATTATGGTGCCTAATACATTGATTGCAATCCTCTTTCCACACCTCTTTTATGCACAGCCATTTTACACTGGTGTCAATTCCAGTTCACCCTGCTTTGTCTGCTGTCATATTTATGTTTTTTAATAGATTTTTCCTTGCATCTGAGAGTGTCTATATTCGTTCTAATAAAGATTAATTTTTCTGTAGCCACTCCTCCAGTGCCATTTGCCGGTTCTTTTTTGAGCTGCCAAGTGGTTTATTGAGATGTATATCTATTTAGATCAGGTTTAATCCTGAGTAAGAGGTTGTGCTGCTCTCACTCATTTGGATGAGAGTCAGGTGATTGTCTAAATTTGAGGGTTCCTGTTGTGGGTCCCCCATCTCTCTTTTTTCTGGCAAAATAGTCAAACCAGAAAAATTCTCCCATTTATCTAAATTTCCAAATTGGCTATTTGGTCTAGATCTCTTCTGCCAATTCTCCTGATTTTCACCTTTCTCTGAATAACTCTGTATGGGGTTCGCATGAATAAACCTGAAACCCCTGAACAGCAGGGCCATTTCGGCAACTTTTCACTACTGTACAGTGTTCTCTGACTAGATTAACAGGGTTACTCAAAGAGATCCGAATGGCTGGAGTGTTCGGTTACCTTTCTTGACCATTCGGCTATCCAGAGAGCAGGCAATACGCCAAATCCTGACGAATTGCCTGCACATACAGTGCCTGTTCGAGGGCAGTGAATCCCCATAAAAAAGCACTGCTTCGGCTATTCAGAGAGCACAAACCAGCAGTGAAAGCAGGGCTCGAGTCGAGCGGGAACGCGTGGGAACGGCGTTCCCGCACTTCTCCCGCTGCGGGAACGCAGCGTTCCCGCTGTGGCCCGAGCCCGAACGCCGCCGCCGCACATTGCCGGCGGCCTCGTGCATCCTGTTAGAACGGCCTGCTGACCGGAAGTGGAGCCGCTCGGCTTCACTTCCTGTCAGCGGCGTTGAAGCAGGAAGCACGCAGCCGCCTGCAATGTGCAGCGGCAGCAGCCACAGAAGAAGCAGAGGTGAGCTGGGGACAATATCCATGACACGGGGGCAATATCCATGAGACCTGGGGGCAATATCCATGAGACCTGGGGGGCAATATCCATGAGACCTGGGGGGCAATATCCATGAGACCTGGGGGGCAATATGCATGAGACCTGGGGGGCAATTTCCATGAGACCTGGGGGCAATATGCATGAGACCTGGGGGGCAATATGCATGAGACCTGGGGGGCAATATGCATGAGACCTGGGGGGGCAATATCCATGAGAGCGGGGGGCATTATCCATGAGACCTGGGGGCATTATCCATGAGACCTGGGGGCATTATCCATGAGAGCTGGGGGGCATTATCCATGAGAGCTGGGGGGCGTTATCCATACGAGCTGGGGGCAACATATACCCATATGAGCTGGGGGCAATTATATCCATGTGAACTGGGGAAAATATATCCATATAACCAGTGCTGTGCATATTATTCAGGGGGCTCAGTGCTGTGCATATTATTCAGGGGGCTCAGTGCTGTGCATATTATTCAGGGGGCTCAGTGCTGTGCATATTATTCAGGGGGCTCAGTGCTGTGCATATTATTCAGGGGGCTCAGTGCTGTGTAGATTATCCTGGGGGCTCAGTGCTGTGTATGTTATTCTGGGGATTCAGCGCTGTGTATATAATTCTGGGGGGGGGGGTCTGTGCCTGGAGATTATATATATATATATATATATATATATATATATATATATATTTTTATTGGGTTAGCATTACTTTTATAAGACAAGCTTTCAAGAGTGTAAACTGGAAACTATACTGATCAGTGAAAGGTATCACTACTTACAGGTATACTCGTGATTGTGGCAACTGGACTAACGTGTATATATATATATATATATATATATAAGTAAGTGTCTATAAGGGTTGTGGTGAAGGACTAAAAGTGAGACAAAAAGCCTCCACACTATCAAAAGTGTGTTTAATATTGCAGAAGCCACCCGCACATCATAGCAATTCAAAGAATTGCATCCCAGAGCTCCTGTGCCACATTCCCCATATGCAGCAAGGAATTCTGGGTAAGATATGCAAATGACCTCTGTCTCACTATATATATATATACACGTTAGTCCAGTTGCCACAATCACGAGTATACCTGTAAGTAGTGATACCTTTCACTGATCAGTATAGTTTCCAGTTTACACTCTTGAAAGCTTGTCTTATAAAAGTAATGCTAACCCAATAAAAATGGTATCACCACCTACTGCTATACTCGTAATATATATATATTTTCTTCAGGTAATAGGGGTTGTGGAATTCGTGGGTGAGTTCCCTCACTTTTTTTCCCAGGACTTGACCCCTGAGTGAAAGGTTCCCGAAATGCCCTGCCATTCGGTGGTTTCATGCAGCAGATTTATTCAGGAATCCCATAGGCTTCAATGTTAAAAATATTCTGGTTTTAATTCAATATATAATAAACCGTTCATTATAAAATTCTGCAGTATAAAGTCTCTTTATTTATAGGTTTTTTTTAGGATATTTTAAGCATTTTTCTGTACTTTTTTTTTTTTTTTTTTTTTTTAAATTTACTTATTTTTTCTGTAACAGCCCTTTTTATTATCATTCCCTGGACCTCATATGTAAATTTCAGACATTTTCGCTCAGTAGTTTCTTTGCAAACAGCGTTTCACTTTTCAATCATTCATGCAAACTGTTTTCCTAATTTATTCACTTCACTCGTCTGCGGTGTCGGCTTTTTCTGGAGGCTGCACTGCGTGTGATCGGCTCCTGCTTGGGTTTTTCCGGCGTTTTTGACTGGTTAATCCAGATGTTTTTGCGGGTTTTCGGCGTGCATTCGCCGGGTTTTGCGGTTAGTTTTCGTTTGGTTTGCAATTCGGGGACCCTGTGGTGCTTGCTGAATACACCGCAGGGTCGTCGAAATGGGATCCGCAAAACGAACCGAATTGAAGAGAACGAAAAGTCACCGAACGTGCGGTGACTTTTCGATTCTCTTTGAATTACCCTGTAAGTGCTCTGCTGCTATTGACGTGCTCAGCGCGTCCTGCCGAATGGGCTTTCTGTACTATGGACGCACTGAGCGCGTCCTGTCTTAGCAGCAGCGATTGGCTGATATTTTGACCGATCGCTGCGGTCTCCCGATGCTGTCTGACATTATGGATGTCAGCAATGCCTCCGGGACCCCGGCTGGCGTAATGGTGGTCCGGCACAGGAGGGATGAATGAAATGCTGCCCCCCTCTAAAAAAAAAAAAAACACGTGACATGTATGATCGTATCACAGAGCTCCACAGCAGTAAAACCCACAGTAATGTGTGATGTGTATGAGCGTATCACAGAGCCCCACAGCAATGAAACGCACAGTAACAGGCGGTGTGTATGAACGTATCACAGAGCTCCACAGCAATAAAAAATAAAACTCCCACTCACACACCACCTGTTACTGTGAGTTACAGTTGTGTTCAAAATTATTCAACCCCCACTGAAATTGAGTGTTTTGGCCAGTTTGACATTGATTTTGATCATTCAGTCATCTTGCTTACAATTAAATCAAAGAGGCACGTGTAGGTCAGACAAATATAACATAACATTTATAATGAAATAACCACAAATGTCTTTTCTGTGCTCACATCATTATCAGTTTTATTCGACCCCCAAGTGACATTCAATCTTAGTACTTAGTACAACATCCTTTTACAGCTATAACAGCTTTTAAACGTGAAGCATAGCTTGACACAAGTGTCTTGCAGCGATCTACGGGTATCTTCGCCCATTCGTCATGGGCAAAAGCCTCCAGTTCAGTCACATTCTTAGGCTTGCGCACTGCAACTGCTTTCTTTATGTCCCACCAGAGGTTCTCAATCGGATTTAAGTCAGGTGACTGCGATGGCCACTCAAATGTTCCAGCCTTTAATCTGCAACCATGCTCTAGTGCAGTGGTCCCCAACCCTGGTCCTCAGGGCCCACTAACAGGCCAGATTTTGCAGATCACCTTGGGGAAATGCAGACTGAATCCTGCAATCACTGAGCAGCAAATCATAACACCTGTGCTGTGTTTCAGATATCTGGAAAACCTGGCCTGTTAGTGGGCCCTGAGGGCCTGGGTTGGGGACCACTGCTCTAGTGGACTTGGAGGTATGCTTGGGATCATTGTCCTGTTGAAAGGTCCAACGTCTCCCAAGCCTCAGGTTTGTGACGGACTGCATCACATTGTCATCCAATATCTCCTGGTACTGAAGAGAATTCATGGTACCTTGCACACGCTGAAGCTTCCTGTACCTGCAGAAGCAAAACAGCCCCAAAGCATGATTGACCCCCCGCCATGCTTCACAGTAGGCAAGGTGTTCTTTTCTTCATAGGCCTTGTTCTTCCTCCTCCAAACATAGCGTTGATCCATGGGCCCGAACAGTTCTAATATTGTTTCATCAGTCCACAGAACACTATCCCAAAACCTCTGTGGTTTGTCCACATGACTTTTGGCATACTGCAGTCGACTCTTCTTATTCTTTGGAGACAGCAAGGGGGTGCGCCTGGGAGTTCTGGCATAGAGGCCTTCATTACGCAGTGTGCGCCGTATTGTCTGAGCTGAAACTTCAGTACCCACATCTGACAAATCTTTTCTCCGTTCCTCAGCAGTCACACGGGGACTTTTCTCCACTCTACGCTTCAGGTAGCGCACAGCAGTCGAAGTCAGCATCTTCTTTCTGCCACGACCAGGTAGCGTTTCAACAGTGCCCTTTGCCTTGAATTTGCAATGATGCTTCCTATGGTCTCTCTTGGTATGTTTAACATCTTTGCAATCTTCTTATAGCCATTGCCCTTCCTGTGAAGAGTAATCACCTCTTCTCTTGTCTTCCTGGACCATTCTCTTGACTTCACCATGTTTGTAACCACACCAGTAAATGTTCTCGAAGGAGCAGAGTATCACAGTCATTTTAAAGCTGCCTAATTGGTGCTTATTATGCTTTATTGCTGCTCCGTGACATCCACAGGTGTTTTCAATACCTGATTGAAAACACTTGAATGAACCTCTGTTCTTCAGAGTGGTAGTCTTTAAGGGGTTGAATAATTGTGTCAATGAAGAATTCACAAAAGAAACATTTACTACTGTATTACAAAACCAATTGATGTCATTTTAGTTGCATATGGTTCTTTAACCCTTTCGCTGCTGAGGCTTTTCCCGCCCCTGTGCTGAGGTCATTTTTTACCTGTTTTGCGCATCATGTTTAAACGTGTTTTGAAGGCTTATTTAGTATATGACACCGACATATTATATATCGTTCTTTCCGTCAGACTCGGTAGATTCATAATATGTCATTATTATATGTATACGTTATGTCATGTTTGTATATTATAACAAAAAATGCAATAAAATATGTATTTTCAATAATTTACAATGTGTAAAGTGTTTTTTTCCACATTTTAACATGCGAGCAATTGCGGTTATATTTTGTATGGGGTGCGCTTGTTAAAAAAATTAGAGATGGGGTCTCGTTACATTTTTTTTTGGGGAAAATGACACCATTTTTAACAAACGCACCGCATACAAAAATCGTTAATGCAGCATCATTGTTCACATTATAATTGAAATGGGAACAATATTGCTGCATTAACAAACCAAAAAAAATAAAAAAAAAGTGTTTATTTATTTTTTTTTTAAAAAATTTTAAATTTTTTTTTATTTTTATTTTTCTTTTTTTTTTTTTTTACAACTTTTTTACTTTCATGTTTGGTATCGTTGGAACGGCCATGCTCTGGCCGATCCAACCATATCAAAATTTAACCCCTAACTGCCACGGATCGGGAGATAGGGAGTTCATTGGAACTCCCTATCTCCACAGTTCGTGGCAGTTAGGGGTTAACTGTAGGACTGGCGTCATCGTGCTACGCACGATGACGCCAGTCCTCTGGGGGAGTTCCCGGAAGCTTGGCCGACATCCAAGATGTCGGCCAGCTCCCGGAAGGATCGCGAATCGGCGCTTTTCAGCGCCGATTTGCGATCCAGCTCCCCAGGGGTTAATGCCAGGCATCATTTGGAAGGGCAGGCTGTGCCCTTCCAAATGATGCCTGGGTTAAGCCCCTGTGTGCCGCCGATCGGGAGGGAGAGAGGTCCGAAGGACCTCCCCCCCCCCCTCCCTTTCAGGCGCCCCTCCGCACATGCGGGGGGGCGCCTGAATTAGGTGTCATCGCGGGGGCGCGATGACACCTAATAATGGCGGCCACTGCTCCGGATGCCGGGCTGACATCCAGGATGTCAGCCCGCACCGGAGGGGCCAGCGATCGGCCGGAACCCGGCCGAACGCTGACCCCAATGCGAGGACGCGCTCAGCGCGTCCTCCGCATACCAGCGGGAATGCTGAGGACGCGCTGAGCGCGTCCTTAGCATTCAAGTGGTTAAAAAGTCTTTGTAGGATTTCATTCTGAATACAATTACAAATGTACACTAAATTCCCTAAAACCCTTTACAGCATTGGGGGTTGAATCATTTTGAACACAACTGTATATTGCTGTGGAGGTCTGTGATATGCTTATACACACTGCACATTAATGTGAGTTTTATTGCTGTGGAGCTCTGATACACTCATACACACCGCAGATTAGTGTGAGTTTTATTGCTGTGGAGCTCTGTGATATAGTAACAGGCGGTGTGGGAGCGTATCACAGAGTGCCACAGCAATAAAACTCACAGTGCTGTTTTTTTTTTTATTTTAAATATTTTACATTTTTTATTACTTTATTTCTGTAAAACTCAATGTTCTTGAACCCAGGACATACTAAAAACGAGAGAAATTTCAATGTATCCTTCCTGTTAAAATCCTTTATAAATAAAATAAACAGTAACGGGCGGTGTGTATGAGCATTGAAAGAGGTCCACATACCCTGGCCCACTGTCACACACATCCACTTCACATGCAGTCACCCCCACACACACAGTCACCCCCCACGCACACAGTCACCCACACAGTCACCCACACATCCACACACACTCACACACTCAACCACACACAGTCACCCACACACATCCACCCAGACAGTCACCCACACAGATCCACCCACGCACACACAGTCACCCACACACATCCACCCACACACAGTTACACACATCCACCCACAGTCACACACACATCCAAACAAACTAAAACTTACCCACTCAGTCCTTGTCGAGGCCTAGCTGGAAAGGCTTCGGGCCCGGTCTCCAGGCTTCGGGCCTGGTCTCCGGGCCTGGTCTCCGGCGGATTCGGGCCTGGTCTCCGGCCCTCGGCTCCAGCGAATTCGGGCCCGGTCTCCAGGTTTTAGGCCTGGTCGCCTAGTCTGCGGGCCTGGCCTTCAGGCCCTGGGGGGAATTTCTGGTGGTAAAGGGGGCGGGCCACTTAGGTGATGGGGTGGGTGCTGGGCTGCTAAGGTGAAGGGGCGGGCGCTGGCCTGCGGAGAGGGGCGGGAGCAGCCTGGTTTTGCGTCATGCATCAGGGCCATGCCTTGTCCATGCCGCAGCCTTTGACAGGGCGGCAAATAGACGCTCCTGACAAAGGGTCGCCTGGAGCGGCTGCTCCACCCTGCTCTAAGGACCGGCCGGCCCTGGGTCTGCACCTCAGGGGTTAAAGACAGCCATCGCTTGACACTGCCCTTTCAAGCGATGCCTGTCCTTACCTTCTACCTCCTCCCGATTGGGAGGGAGAGGGATCTGAAAGGAACCCCCCTTTCAGGCAATCTCCTGGCCAGTGGCCACCTGAAAATGACATAATTGCGTCCGACATGATGATGTCATTACACCAAGAGGGGCCTAAAAACCAGCGTCTGACTTCCAAGGAAGTCAGCATGCCGCGAGACCCTGGAGGAGAGAGGTGAGTATTGAACAGAGCTCCTGATAAGCGGATGATGTATGGGGAATGTCCTCTGCATACAGCGGGAGCCTCCTAGGACATTCCCCACACGTCATCCGCAGTGAAGGGGTTAAAAGCTTTTGTTTCCCTTGCGTCTTTTTTTTTTCTTTCTTCGAGCCGGCTGCAGCGTTTGCGCTCCCTGGTGCTGATACTTATATCTGCAGCAGGGGAGGGTTTAATCCCCCTGCAGGCTGGCATTTTTTTTTTTATTATTACACTAGAGGGGTTATATAGAGAGAGCTGATCTGGCGCCAAAATGTCACTGAACATTACGGTGACATTTCGGGGCCATTCAGTTATTCAGAGAGCAGGCAGTTCGCCAAATTTTGGCGAACTGCCAGCAAGTATGATGCCTTTTCGAAGGCAGTGAAATCCCCCAGAGAGAAGCAATGGTTAACCCTTTCGCTGCAGAGCAATTTCACCTCTGTGTTCTGAGCTAATTTTTACAGTTTTTGCTCATCATGTTTAAACACGATTTGAAGTCATGTTTTATTATATGACCCAGACAAATTATATATAGACTTGGCAGATTCATAATATATCATTATTATATGTATACATCATGTCCTGCCAGAATGCTATAACACAAAATGTGAATTTCCAATCATCTACAGCGTGTAAAATTATTTTTTTCACAATTTTATCATCCATGCCATTGCGGTTATTTATTCTACGGGGTACGCTTATTAAAAAAAATTAGAACTGGGAACCCGTTACTTTTATTTTTCTGAGAAACTACGTGATTTTAGCTAACCCCCCAAAAAAATATCATTAGTGCAGCATCATTGTTTACATTATAATTGAAATGTGAACAATAATGCTGCATTATTTAACCTCTTCCCGACTGCTGATGTACATAGTACGTCCCGTGGGGAAATCCCCTTAACAACTGCAGACGTACTATGTACGTCACAGTCTCCTAACCTCCCTCCCTATACTCACCTCTCTGTCCAGGATCCCCGGCGTTCTGGCAGGCTGGAAGACTGCCCCACCCTTTCAAGGCCCCTGGCAGGCGTGATGACGTCATTGCCAGGCACCACCCCCCCCCCCCCCCAGGTGCCTGGAGGGAAAAATAGGAAAGGGGAGGGTGAGCTCCTTTGGAGCTCTCCCTCCCAATCCACTCTACATACAGACCAATGAAAAGTACCGTTGGAAAGGGGAGAGTCTCCCCTTTTCAGCAGTACCTGTCATTAACCCATCGGTAACTTGTCAGTTAACCTTCTAGCTGCCAAGTGGAGAAAAGGGGATCCAAAGGATCTCCCGCTCCGTGGCAGCTAGAGGCCTTTCCTATGATACCAAACATGATTAGGTTTGGTATAAAACACAAAATATATATATTTTTTTTGTCTGGGGGTTTAAGAAAAGATGACTAAATCGAGAGAAACAGTTCAAGGATAGCAAGTGTAGCGCAGAGGGAAATTGCAATCTCAGAAAATTTTTCAATTTCTTGATGTCTCCAATTTGACCTCAAAAGAAATGAAGGGGAGAAGAATCCTAGTGCAGACTATATCAATCAAAATTCCATAGTTTATGGTTCTGTCTCACTCACATCTTTCAGAGCCGGCTGGCTCTGGGATCTTGAGCTTTAGGGTACTTATTTGCCACCCAATCGCCCTCTTGCGGTCACAGTCAATCACGAGATCTTGAATAGAAATACAACACGTAGTGCAGACTGATAAATAATTATATCGCCTTTTAATAAATACAGGAGTCACTCACGTGGTTCAGGACCTTAATCCAGGTCCGAAGAGTAAGCGCCCGGATGGTTGTTTAGAGTTGGTACAACTTTCCAAAAACCAATCACCATAGGAAGAATGCAGAAGTTCAGCAGTATATAAAATAAAATAATTTTATTCCATAAAACATATAGTAAAACAGCCAAAACGCGTTTCACCTAGGATATAAATCCCTAAGGCTTCATCAGTTGGCTCCTAATACTTCCTACTGCTTAACTTCCTTAAATAAGTGCTTCCTATTACAAGGACCAATCAATGCTGTTGCTTTGAGCGGGAGAAGGAGGGGGGGAATGCCACCTCCTTTTACTTTCGGTTTCATTTATAATATTGCCTTTAATCAGTAGTTCTTTATGGGCAATCGTAAAAAATGGAGGCTTTAACCTTTAACCTTGCCACAATGCCCTAATTATATGATGTATGGTGTGCCATCTCTATTCCCCTAGTTAATACAACGTGATCAAGATAAATCCTTGGTCACGAATCGTTTATTCTAATGGACCGGACGTCCGGTTAGACGCACGAATGTGAACACTGCCATCGCTACCCCAAGGGTAAAGGAGCAGAATCCGATGGTTCCAGATCTCTTTCTGGTCATGTGTGCGGATCTCCATTTCCGCTCACGTATGCGGAAGCAGCCGCTCATAACAGCTCCTCCAGAAAACGAAACCGCGAGTCTGCAAACCCGATACTGTTCCGATGCTATATAAACATGTCAGCGGTTCTCAATATCAAGGTCCTTATCTTTTTTTAGGATGTGCCAATGTTTCTTAAATATTCTTTTAATTACTTGGTCTAAGAAAGCCTTATAAAATATAAAAAACAAAAGGAGGCTGTGAAAGAAGTCCCTTTTATTTGAGAATTTAATAACGAAGACCAATTAATTAAAAGAATATTTAAGAAACCTTGGCACATCCTAAAAAAAGATAAGGACCTTGATAAGATATTGGGGGAAAAACCTAGGATACTATTTAGAGGAGCAAAAAACATCAAGACAAAACTGGTATAAGCAAATTTGAGAGAAAAAGAGAAATTCCCAATCATTTTAATTTAAAAGAGGGATTTTATCAGTGTGGCCAATGCCTCGCTTGTAGATCCACGGGTAATGCCAAGATACTTTTAGAGAATTACTATAATAAGAAAACTGAAAAAGAAGTCAGGATTAAGGGTATTCTCACTTGTTGTACGAAAAATTTCATATATTTATTAGAATGCCCATGTGGACTACAGTATATAGGACGAATAGTCGTGCCCTCAATATAAGGCTATCTGAGCATGTGAGGAACATAAAAAATCAATACGAAAAACATTCGGTATCTTAGCATTTTAAACATGTACACAATAGTTGCCCAAAGGGTCTGAAATTTAGAGCGATTAAAAGGGTCAGATCCATTAATAAGGGTGTTAGTGAGACCACTGTTCTGGGAGAGAAGAGATGAAGTCTATATTTGATTTGGGTACTATGGCCCCCAATGGTCTTAATAATGATTTTGAGTTGATCCATTTCCTTTAATTGTACACCACTGGTAATTTATTGTAGAAGACCATTCAAACATGATGATAATAATTTTAATAATTTGGTAACATCTACTGTATAAGAGATTGTATTACATGCCCTATATGGAAGATAAATCGGTACGGGTCGATTATGTTGTTTAGTATGGATCACTAATTTTCAATAATAATCATTTAGAATTAATTCTACATTTATAATTTATAATTAATACATGCTATATATTTGCACGAGTCACTTAGTATTAGACAGTATTGATCTAAAATCCTATACTACATATATGATTAATATTAATTTATTATATAGTATTGATCTAATGAATAGCGTATATCACTGTCATGCACATATTAATGATATTCAATTAATCTACATATAATTAATGTTAACAATATTGGCACTTTTATAGCTGTATAATTAATATGTTAATCACTAGCCACTTTATAATAAAATATGCACATATAAAATTTGTAATTTTGCACATAGTATATACTATTATAATTGATTGGCTTAATGTATATAATTAATATATAATGTCATAGCACTAGCACTTTAATAGATGTTAATCATAGATAATATCACTTTGAGGTTATATAATGCGAATTTGTTCACTATTGATAATATTGTGAGTTATTACAAAATAATGTATACACTATAGAGGGACAGATCCTCTGTATTTATGTATGTAGAGGTAAATTGACCCTTTTAATGTTTTGAAGTTTGTTTTTAATTTATATAATTGCGGTAAATTATGTCAAATTAAGCCCACCATATAGTATACATGCAGTACTGGACGTTTAGTTTCACATATGTCCATCCATAATTGTTCCTATTAATGTCTCCCGATTATGAGGTACAATGTTATGCTATCCGCCATGTTTTTGGTGGGATAGCGCATATGATCTGGACGCCTGTAATGATTGGGCGATAGGATGGCCCTTCGGCTACGCGCATGCGTTTCATTGTGCGCATGCGTGATTGTATTCATTTATGATCGGTTATTCTGATCTATGGAATTACAGTGGATTTATACAAAAAGTTAAACACAAAAAGTTAAGCCCACCATGCTGCACTATGCGTTTAATTCCATGTAGGTTTATTTGTATCTGTTCCCATGGTGGATCTTTATTGCGAGTTGTGGCGCTACGCTGTCCGCCATGTTTTTGGTGGGACAGCGCATATGATTGGGTGCTGGGCGTGGGACAGCCCTGATCGGCTGTGCGCATGCGTCCTATTGTGCGCATGCGCGTTCGAATTTATTAAGACGCCGCTGGCGTTTTTATGCGATTGGGGATCGTATAGAGGTGTGGACATGCGGTTCATGCTGGAGGGCAACGCCAAGACGCATATATTATAAACCATGTGTGTTTTTAATTAATTCAAAATGTTTTTAATTCATTTTAATTTGTTTTTAATTAGTCTTAATTGAACTCAAGTGTTCTAATTAAAGCTAAAGATGCAATGGGTCATTTGAACAGTTTATAAGGAAGCAGCATACACAAGACATGTTGATACCAGCTGAAGAAACTCTAAGGAGCGAAACGCGTACTGGTAAATATAATTTATGTATTAAATTAATTTATTTTAAACTACTGCTGCTTCCTAGAACGTGATTTTAGAGAAGGTATTGGAATTACCTTGATATTCCTATGCGACATCTTGGAGCCAATGCGGCTCACTAATATGTGAGTGTAACCATTTATGAGCACCTACTCTATTATTATTTATATAACGATATTGCACCAGAAAGTGCGTTGGTATTTTTCTGATCCACTGCAGGGGAAAGTGCTTGGAGAATTCTATTGTGGATATATGGGCACCTGAACATCTTTTGAAGACCCAAAACCACTATCCACCCTAGAGCCGAGGTCAGGCTCAATACCATGTGAGTAGGACCACGACTGATTTACTTTCCTCCTATGGTGGAACGACATATTGCACTATTATATCCCTTCTCTTCTGCAGAAATTTATTTTATTGGAAGAGTGTTTCATTTGGGACGATCTAGAAGACAGTCTATTGGACATGTATAGTGACTAACTGTACATCCAGTTTGCTGGCGCTCCGTTGACCATCTACAATATTGCCAAAAGTATTCGCTCACCTGCTTTGACTCGCATATGGATGGGTGAGCGAATACGTTTGGCAATATAGTGTATTTTAATTAGCTCAATAATTCCCTGATATTATTATAATATGCTACAAACACCAGTAATATGGCACACAACAAGTTCTTTAAATCAAAGGAAATGGCACAACTCAATCTAAATTGAATCCGACTGGTGCCAATCTGTATACCCATTTCATCTCTGCACAGTTACTGTATGGCCTTAAATTTCAAACCCTCCGGGGAGTTATGTACTTTTTTGAAATGGGCCAGAACCGAATGTGTTTCAAAAAAGTACATAACAACTCCCCGGAGGGTTTGAAATTTAAGGCCATACAGTTAATAACTAGGGATTGGAGAGGAGGTGATTTTAATAAGAAAATTAACTGTGCAGAGATGAAATGGGTATAATTATTTATCAGTCTGCACTACGTGTTGTATTTCTATTCAAGATCTCGTGATTGACTGTGACTGCAAGAGGGCGATTGGGTGTACAATAAGTACCCTACAGCTCAAGATCCCAGAGCCGGCCGGCTCTGAAAGATGTGAGTGAGACAGAACCATAAACTATGGAATTTTGATTGATATAGTCTGCACTATGATTCTTCTCCCCTTCATTTCTTTTGAGGTCACATTGGAGACATCAAGAAATTGAATAATTTTCTGAGATTGGAATTTCCCTCTGCGCTACCCTTCTATCCTTGAACTGTTTCTCTCGATTGTGTTGAACAAAGACAATCCCCCTAAGTGGACAGCAGCATTGAGACTTACCAGCTATCAAGGTTTTACCATCAGCGCCTATCTACACCCCCTTTTTTCTGTAAAAGACGACTAAAGCTGGCATGTAAACATGATGAGCATAAAATGGTCAAAATGAGCTCAGCGCACAGAGGTGAAATGGCTCAGCAGTGAAGGAGTTAAAGTTGTTTTTTTGTTTTAAAAGAAATAAAAAATTGGAACCCTGACGCAGCTCTGTAACTTATTGCAGATCGTCCTGACATCGTCCGACGAAATCAAATAAAATCGTTTGGATCGCAAATCTGTTGCAATCTGTTGCAATCGCCTGAAATCATTTGTCAGTGTTCAGATGCAGTGGAAGAGGGCTGATTCACCTGCATGTTGGAGGATCAGACAACATCTGATGATCGCACAAATACGGACCCAGTGGACGCTCAGCCAAGTACTATTCAGCACCGCTGCTATTAACGTTTCTGGTCGCCTGAGGGCACCAAAGCACCTGCTCATGAATCCTAACAGAAAACTCTTTGCTCATTCCTGTTACACATAAGATAATATTAATGTCTGCCACTGTGTCTAAGGTTTTCCTAAAACCGATATGTTTACCTCGACGCAGGGGTCAAGTCCTACAGGAACGCAAGGGAACGCAGTTGTCTCACTATTTTAGCAGGAGGGACTTAGTTCCCTTTTGGCTGATATACTGGAAAGCTGCAATACTTTTCTAAATAGGCACAATTTTCTAAAACTGTCTGTATTTAAGGGGTTTCCCCATTTAAAGTTCATTGGGAAGGTATGGAAATGACAATTTCTCAGTGTTTGCCAGAGGAATGCATTCTCATGCATAAAGAAGTGCTGCTGCATAATCTTTGAGATCAGAAGGTACATAAATGTTGGTTAGTTCCCACACTTATTTTTGGAAGACTTGACCCCTGCCTTGATGTATTCCTTTTTTAATTTACAGGGTACTCTAATCCCCCCCTCCATTTTGCATTAACTAGCTGAACTGGGCAGATACTACTGTCAGCATCTGTCTAATTATTTTTATTTTTCATTTTAGCTGATAAAAATAATACTCACCTTTTCTCCCTGAGCATGCGCTGCTTGTCACAGTAAGCTCAGAGCTTCCAAAATACAGAAGTCCCTGCAGCTTGTTTATGCAACTTGTGTAACTACGCATATGGTGTTGTATAGGATTCGGGGAATCCAGTTTCTGAATCTGTTAAATGATACCTTCATGACACAACTTGTACCTACTAGAAAGCACCAACTAGAAAGGATTCCTGACTGGATCTGGTTATAACAAGCAATGAGGATCTTTTCTCAAATCTACAAGTAAGGGAGCAGTTGGGGAACCAGTGACCACAATATGGTGTCTTTCGAAATAAACTATAAAAAGCAGATTCATAGGGGTAATGCTAAAACATATCATTTTAAAAAGGCCAACTTCATTAAGATAAGGGAAATTCTCAATCGCATTGACTGACAAACTCTTTCATGCGAAAAATATAGTGGATAAATAGAATATCTTCAAACTCTCGTGGCCATTTCCTAAGTGGCTGTCCAAAGTGGCAGTGTAGAGCTGCTAGCTGGAGTTTCATCCAGAATGCCCCTGTACCATCAGGATCACTAATTCCTATGTCTCCTCCCTCCACAGGTATGACTTCATTGTGCGCTATCCCCAGGCACTCCTCACTGTAACTGATCCACTGTTTTGTTTTCATGGTATGACTTCATTGTACGCTATCCCCAGGCACCCCTCATTGTAACTGATGCACTGTTTTTTTTGATGATGTGACTTCATTGTACACTATCCCCAGGCACCGTCATTGTAACTGATTGATCCACGGTTTCATTTATTAACCCCCCTTTTGCTCATTTCCTATCTGTTGCCAGCCAATCTAATTAGCAAGTGTGAATCCCCTGCTATTCAGACGGCTGGCACCAGGTGTGAGAGTTTATATTCCCTGATTGCAAGCAGACACTCCCATCTAACACCAGGGACAGGCTCTCTTGAGCCAGGCTCTCGACAATTTCCTAAGTGGCTGTCCAAAGTGACAGTATGGAGTTGCGAAATTGGAAGGAGGAACTGCAAGGTCCATGTGTTTAAACCTGGTAATTACACTGCTACATTATGCTCTCACTCTTTTACTCTTTACCTCTGCCTTTCTCCTAAAATGGAACTCATGCCCCTCTACCACCGACCCCTCTACTATCTGCATCTCTCTCTCCCTTCTCTCTTCCCACATGATGGCCTCACATGAGCTCCTTTTTTTCCTCAGAACATGGTCTCCCTCTAATTCTCTAACTTCCAATCACCCCCACTCACAAAATCCCATTCACACCTTCTCTTTCTCACTCTCCTGCTGTTACTTTATGCAGGTGACATCTCTCCTAACCCTGGCCCCACAACAAATCCACTACTTCCCTCTCCTATCTCTAATGGACACAACACAACTCTCCACACTCCCAGCAACCTCATTCCCATAAACCCTCAGCGCCTGTCCTCTTTCTCCTGCGCCCTCTGGAATGCTCGCTCTGTGTGCAAAAAACTCACAGCTATCCACGACCTCTTCCTTTCCAACTCCTTCAACTTCCTAGCTCTTACCGAAACCTGGCTAACTCCCTCTGACACCACCTCTATTGCGGCTCTCTCACATGGTGGCCTACACTTCAGCCATACCCCCAGATCAAGTGAGAGACATGGTGGCGGAGTCGGAATTCTGCTTTCTCCCACCTGTACATACCAGCTCCTTCCTCCACCCCCATCTCTCTCCTTCTCATTTGAAGCACACCGCATCTGCCTATTTTCTCCCCTGGCTCTCAGGGTGGTAGTCATCTACCACCCACCGGGACCAACCTCCCAGTTCCTTGACCACTTTTCTACCTGGCTTTCTCACTTCCGGTCTTCTAACCTTCCATACCTAATTCTTGGGGACTTCAACATTCCCAGTGATGATCCTTCTGTCCCTGCTGCCTCCAAACTTCTTTCACTCACGTCCTCCCTTGGACTTACGCAATCCTCCCTCCTCCCTACCCACCGTGAAGGGCACTCTATTGACCTTTTTTTCCAACCTCTGCTCATTTTCTGAGTTCATCTGTCACCCTTTCCCCATCTCTGTCCACCACCTTCTCTCTTTCAACCTATCTGGACTACGTAAACACCCTGCTCTCCCATCCCACGCCTGCATTCACAGAAATCTGCAGGCTGTGGCTCCCCATCAATTCTCCAATCTACTTCAACATCTCCAGCACATCTCAACCTTCACCTGCCCTGATGCTGCTACTAATCACTATAACGCTACCCTTATCTCTGCTATAGACACGCTTGCTCCTCCTCGACTCTGTAAAGCCCCTCACTGCCAGCTTCAGCCCTGGCACACACCCCAAACATGCTACCTGCAAAGACGCTCCCATACTGCAGAGCATGCCTGGAGGAAATCCCGCTCTGAAGCTGATTTCATTCATTTCAAGTTTATTCTGCGGTCATACACCTCTGTCCTTCACATAGCCAAACAATCCTTCTCCAACCCTAAATGACTCTGGTCCACTTTCATCTCTCTCCTCTTCCTACCCGCACCTCCACTCTCAACTGCCTTTAGCACTTAGGACCTGGCAGATTACTATTTAAATAAAACTCTATTAGAAGCAACATCCCAACACAAGATAGTAATCCACCACCTCCACTCCTAGAAGCCCCGTCTGTTACCCTGTGCCGCTTCCTCCCAGCCACTGTGGAAGAAGTCAATTCCTTACTGTCCTCCTCACATCTCTCGTGCCCGCTTGACCCCATTCCCTCACATCTAATACCTCCACTCTCCTCCTCCCTCACACACATCTTCAAACTATTTCTCTCCACTGGCTTCTTCTCATCAACCTTCAAACACGCACAGGTTACCCCTATACGAAAGAAGCCCTCCCTCGATCCCAACTCTCCATCCAACTACCGTCCTGTATACCTGCTTCCGTTTACCTCTAAACTCTTGGAAAAACTAGTTTTCAACAGGCTCTCCCTCTTCCTGTCTTTTAATTCCATACTCGACCCCCTGCAATCAGGCTTCCGTCCCCTTCACTCAACTGCCCTCACCAAAGTCACTTGGAATTATACTTGACTCTGCTCTTTCCTTCACCCCCCCCCCCACATTCAGTCTCTTTCCTCCCCCTCCTGCTGCTACCAACTGCGTAATAGTTCCAGAACTAGGCCATTTCTTACTGCTGACACCACAAAGCAACTCATTCACTCCTTTGTAATCTCCAGACTTGACTTTGGTAACAATCTTCTAGCAGGTCTCACTCTCTCCCACCTCTTTCCCCTGAAATCCATTCTGAATGCCTTTGCCAGGCTCATCCACCTCACCTGCCGCACTGTCTCTGCTGCTCCTCTCTGTGAATCCCTTCACTGGCTCCCCATCAGAATTAAATTCAAAATCCTTACCTGACCTACAAAGCTCTCACTAACTCGGCTCCCCACTACCTGTCCTCACTAATCACCAAATACACCCCAGCCTGTTCCTAAGATCAAACAGTGACCTGCGCCTAGCTTCTCCCCCCTATCACCTCTTCCCATGATTGACTGCAGGATTTCTCACGCGCAGTCCCCATCCTCTGGAATGCTCTCCCTCGTACTGTCATACTCTCTCCTAGATTCCCTTCCTTCAAATGCTCCCTTAAGACATTCCTATTTAGGGAAGCCTACCACCCGACTCACTGACACAACCAGTCCATCACTCCCACCAGTCCATTACTCTCACCTTGCAGTTCTCTCTTCCTGTTTCCACCCCCAACCCTTCTAGATTGTAAACTCCCACAGGAACAGGGCCCTCGTTTCCTCCTATATTGGTTTGTCAAACTGTTGTTCAATGTATTGTAACCCTGTCTATGTTGTGCCCATTGTACAGCGCTGCGGAATATGAAAAGTACATGTTCCAATATATTCCACTGGGTAATACATATAATAGAAACAGACTGAAACCAATGTGGCTCAGTAGGAAGGTAACCAAGGAAATGAAAAATAAAAAGCTTTTAAATCTGATAAATCCGAGGTGTCCTATAATGCATATATGGCAGGCAATTAAGCATGTAAAAAGCTATGAAATGGCTAAACTAGAAAATGAAAAAGAGCCAAATAGAGAGCAAGACGAACCCTAAAAGATTCTTTAAATACAGTCAGGTCCAGAAATATTGGGACATCGACACAATTCTAACATCTTTGGCTCTATACACCACCACAATGGAGTTGGAATGAAACAAACGGGTGAACGGTGTAGGATTTACAGCAGTTTGCAGATGTGCCTCCCACTTGTTAAGGGACCAAAAGTAATGGGACAATTGGCTTCTCAGCTGTTCCATGGCCAGGTGTGTGATATTCCCTCATTACCCCAATTACAATGTGCAGATTAAAGGCCCAGAGTTCATTTCAAGTGTGCTATTTGCATTTGGAATCTGTTGCTGTCAACTCTCAAGATGAGATCCAAAGACCTGTCACTATCAGTGAAGCAAGCCATCATTAGGCTGAAGAAACAAAACAAACCCATCAGAGAGATAGCAAGAACATTAGGCGTGGCCAAAACAACTGTTTGGAACATTCTCAAAAAGAAGGAACGCACCGGTGAGCTCAGCAACACCAAAAGACCCGGGAGACCACGGAAAACAACTGTGGTGGATGACCGAAGAATTCTTTCCCTGGTGAAGAAAACACCCTTCACAACAGTTGGCCAGATCAAGAACACTCTCCAGGAGGTAGGTGTATGTGTGTCAAAGTCAACAATCAAGAGAAGACTTCACCAGAGTGAATACAGAGGGTTCACCACAAGATGTAAACCATTGGTGAGCCTCAAAAACAGGAAGGCCAGATTAGAGTTTGCCATACAACACCTAACAAAGCCTTCACAGTTCTGGAACAAGATCCTATGGACAGATGAGACCAAGATCAACTTGTACCAGAGTGATGGGAAGAGAAGAGTATGGAGAAGGAAAGGAACTGCTCATGATCCTAAGCATACCACCTCATCAGTGAAGCTTGATGGTGGTAGTGTCATGGCGTGGGCATGTATGGCTGCCAATGGAACTGGTTCTCTTCATATTGTCAGCAGTCACATATTTATTGATGATGTGACTGCTGACAAAAGCAGCAGGATGAATTCTGAAGTGTTTCGGGCAATATTATCTGCTCACATTCAGCCAAATGCTGCAGAACTCATTGGACGGCGCTTCACAGTGCAGATGGACAATGACCCAAAGCATACTGCAAAAGCAACCAAAGAGTTTTTGAAGGGACAGAAGTGGAATGTTATGCAATGGCCAAGTCAATCACCTGACCTGAATCCCATTGAGCATGCGTTTCACTTGCTGAAGACAAAACTGAAGGGAAAATGCCCCAAGAACAAGCAGGAACTGAAGACCGTTGTAGTAGAGGCCTGGCAGAGCATCACCAGGGATGAAACCCAGCGTCTGGTGATGTCTATGCGATCCAGACTTCAGGCTGTGATTGACTGCAAAGGATTTGCAACCAAGTATTAAGAAGGGAAAGTTTGATTTATGATTATTATTCTGTCCCATTACTTTTGGTCCTTTTAAAAAGTGGGAGGCACATCTGCAAACTGCTGTAAGTCCTATACCTTTCACCTGAGTTGGATGTACATACCCTCAAATTAAAGCTGACAGTCTGCAGTTAAAGCACATTGTGTTTGTTTCATTCCATCTCCGTTGTGGTGGTGTATAGAGCCAAAGATGTTAGAATTGTGTCGATGTCCCAATATTTCTGGACCTGACTGTAAATAAATTCTAAAAAAAAACAGAGTGAAAGTGTAGGTGCTCTGAAATCGGAGTCAGGGGTTTTATTAACTGAAGAACGAGATAAGGTAGACATTTTGAATGATTATTTATTAAAGAGGAACCAATAACAGGAGACATGCAATCATTGAAAAATTTACTAATAAAATGTGATTGGTTGACTCAACAAAAGGTGTTGCAGCAACTAAACAAAGTGATTGTGAACAAAGCCCCAGGGCTGGATCAAATTCACCCAAGAGTACCGAGGGAGCTATGTGTGGAAATATTTAAACCTTTGTTTTTAAACTTTCAAGATTCTTTTCTTTCAGGAATCGTACCAGAGAATTGGAGAAGAGCTGATGTGGTCCCTATATTCAAGAAAGGTTGAAAATGTATGCCTGGGAATTATAGACCTGTGAGCTTAACATCTGTGGCTAGGAAAGTATTTGAGGGGTTACTAAGGGATAATATTCAGGCATTCATGGGGAGGTAAAATGTAATTCACAAAAATTAGTCATGTCAGACTAACCTAACTCTATGAAGAAGTAAGTAGAAGTATAGATCAGGGGGTCGCAGTGGATGTGATTTACTTGGATTTTGCCAACGTTTTCAACACAGTTCACACAAGAGGTTACTATTTAATTTAAGAAAAATTGGTCTAGATGAGAATTCTTGTTTTTGGATAGAACACTGGCTGAAATATACAGTGCAGAGAGTGGTCATAAATGGTAAATTTTCAAGATGGACACCAGTGGTAAGTGGTGCCCCTCAGGGGTCTGTTATAGGACCAATTCTATTAAATTTATTTATAAATTACCTTGAAATAGGCATCAAAAGTCACATGTCAGTGTTAGCCAATGACACAAATATAGGAAAAGTTAATACAACGTGAGCAGGCTATTACTTTGCTGCAGAGGGATTTAGATACATTGAGGGAACTGGGCACTTAAATCGCAGGTGAAATTTAATGTAGATAAATGCAAGTTTATGCACTTTGGAGTGAAGAACAAACAAGCAACTTATACCCTAAATCAGCGGTGGGCAATTACGGCCCTCCAGATGTTTTGAAACTACATTTCCCTTGAGGCTCTACAAACCTAATGAGCAGCCGAGCATGACGGGAAATGTAGTTTCAAAACATCTGTAGGGCCGTAATTGCCCACCCCTGCCCTAAATGGTACTGAGTTAGGGAAATCAAAGCAGGAGCAGGATTTGGGAATAATCATAGAGGGTTATTCAGAGAGCACCGAATTTCGGTGCTCTCTCATTCCCTGAACTTCCCTGCACTTCGGGGAATTAAATTTCCCCACCCTGCAGTGAATTTAGCATTCACCACAGGGTCCCCGAAGTGCAGCAAATCGGCCACCGAATGCCACCACCAACCTGTCGCAAGCCGGCCGCCGCCAATCCGCCAAACATCCGCTGCAAACAGGCCGGATGGCCGGCAAGCACAGCCGACGACCTGCAAACACAGCGCTGACCAGCCGCAGGAGAAACCCAACAAGCCACTGGATGGGTAAAAAACAATGCGATTGATAGTGTCAAAATTTAAACGCTGTTTGCAAAAGCCTACTGAACGAAAATGTCTGGAATTTACATATAAGGTCCTATAAATATTAATAAAAAGGTCTGTTAGAGAAAAAGAAAATAACTCTTTTAACAAAAAATGGAAAAAAATTATTGCCGAAAAATGCCTAAAAGATTCAAAAAAATCAATAAAGAGACTTTTTACTGCAGATTAACCCCTTAGTGACCGCTGACATACATGGTATGTCTGGCGGTCATTTGATCGCTGGAAGTGATCGGTATCGCTTCCAGCCGCTCCAACACCATTACACGGATGCCTGGACATCCAGGCATCCTGCAATGGTAGTCACCGGTGGTAGATCCCCTTGTGATCGCTCCCCAGGAGCGATCAACTTCCGGTTTCACCGGAAAGGTGCCTCACACTGGTACAGTGTACTGGAAGCGATTCGCTTCCAGCTGCTCTGATGATATTGCAAGGATGCCTCGACATCAAGGCATCCTGTAATATCATTGCCTGCCGCTGGTCCACTCGGTGATCGTTCTCCCCCGAGTGATCACTTCCGGTAGAAGCAGGAAGTACTGAGTGCCATGTGGTATCGTGGCACTCAGTACAAGAAAAGATAACATGAGTGATCAGATGGTCTTCTGGGTGCCTCGAGGGATCGAGTCACCCAGCAGACTGTAAAAAAAGTGTAAAAAAAAGAATAAAAATTAATAAAATAAAAGTGACAGCCAAAATGGCACTGCCCTTGTAAGGGCAGGGTCATCTTGGGACTTTAGGGGATGTTCCTAGCCTGCCTCATCAGAGAAGCACGGTGTGAAGGCACTAGCTGCCACCAAAGGCCCAATGTTTGGGGGCACTGACGCGTGTACCACAATCCAATCATTTTAATATTTGAATGCAGAGTCCACCCCTGCACTTTTCCACAATACCTCAGAGGGGTTACGGTGTGAAGGCACTAGCTGCCACCAAAGTTCCAATTTTAATGCACCTCTTGTTACTTTCATCCAGAGCCTGCATAAGTTTCACCATAATTTAGCCAAAAAATCACTAAACTTGTTCTCAGTGTCCTAAAACGTCTCCTCTTTTCATACAGGCTGCCGCCCCAAGCAGTTGTTTATGAATAGATTAAAGGAAAAACATTTACCGTCATTTGAAATGTCATTTTTTTCTTTTTAAATGTTTCTATACATCCGACAAATCCGCCACTTCACGGGCAGGTTATGGGGACCTCCTAGGCATGATATTTGAAGGAATTTTTCGTTTTTATTCTTAACCTTTATTTCATGGAAAAATCACTGTTTCTTTAAAAACGTCCTTTTTTTTACTTTTTTTCCTTGTTTCCTGTCCCCCAGGGCACTACCCGGACCCCCATACACCTTTTATGGCAAATATCTTGCATATATGCCCTCTTGCAGGGCACTCTAAAAATCGAACGTTCGAGTCCCAATGACTTGCATTGAGTTCGGATCGTGTTCGCGTCCGAACTCGAACTTGTGAAATTGTTCGAGTTCGATTGTGAACCGAACACGGGGGTGTTCGGCTCATCCCTAGTGCTTTGGCCCTACCTTATGCAGGTACCCTGGAAGCATGAATTGGGTTTCTGCTCTTCATGCCTCACCGACAGCTAGAGTGCAGGTGAATGGGGCACTGACCACCAGCAGCTTTTCAATCTTGAACAGGACCTGGCAGGGATGCCCTTTATCCCTGTTGCTTTCTGCCTTGGCGCTGGAGCCGCTGCTGACATCCATTTGCAATAATCCTGATATTCGTGGGGTTCAGGGGAAGGAACATCACCATAAGGTGTCGGCGTATGCTGACTATTTTATGTTTTTGTTAACAGCCCCTGCAGCGTCCCTGCCAGCTGTGGTTTGGAAGCTTCAACAATATGGCAAACTCGCTGGCCTGGCTATCAATGAAGACAAGTCAGAGATTCTAAATGTGTATGTGATCCAAGATGTGATGTCTGCTCTTAAAGGGCATTTCCATTTGCGGGAGTGTGAACGGAAACTGAAATACCTCGGAGTCTAGTTGAGCACTGATGTGACCCGAACTTCCTCATTGAACTTTGAGCCCCTGCTGAAAGAGCTTCAAAAGGACCTTGCTGCTTGGTCCCCCAAGCATATCTCCTGGTTGGGTAGTGTGGGGTTATGAAAAATTAATGTTCTCCCTTGGGTTTTGTACCTACTCCAAACCATCTCGGTCACTTGGCCCGAAAGGTTTTTTCTGGAAACTGCATCACTGCTTTGTTTCCTTTTGTCTGGGCCAGGTCCTGACCACGTCGAAACCTTTCCACTATTTGTTGGCCCACGTTGCAGGGCGGTTTGGCCTTACCGGACCTCCGATTTTACTATTGTGCCACACCTCTGACTAGGGTCCTGGACTGGATGACTACGGCTCGTGCGGAGATGGACCGACTTGTAAACTTTGTCATGCGGGCACTCCCTTGTGGGCCGTACCTTGGCTTCTATCAGGCCAACTGCCACACTCCTGTCGACTGACACCGACGTTGATTTGCACTATTCGCCTTTTGGTATAGACTCAGGATTCGCTTCTCTTTGTCCGCCTTCCTGGCACCATTGCTCCCGATCTCCCACAAGACGGCATTCCCTGGAGGAGTAAGGCCCTCGCTACATACGAGATTTACCTCTCACTCTGGCTTATTGGCCATGCATGTGTTGGCTGATGGCCATTTTAAACAGATTCCTTCCTCCGCGGAGGACCCTCCAGCTAAGTTTTTGGACCGATTTAACTTCTCGCAGATCTGGCATTTTTTATGGTCATTGCCCAGCGGCACTAACCTGACGAGGCTTCTCATCCCTTTTGAAAAGTTCTGCTCACGTTTTACACTCTCGTTGTCTCTCCACCTTGTATCATCTCCTCCAATCGTCCAACACTGACCTACCGTCGTTTGTGGGGTGCTGGGACAGGCAGCTCAGGGAAGTGATTCCGGAATCTCATTGGTCTAAAAACTTCACCTTGATTCATCATGGCATCTCTTTCCAAATTGAATGAAACCTCATTTAAGATTGTAGGCTGTAGCCATGTGGTATACTACTCTGACGTGGCTGGCTCGCTTCTGTCCCACCCTCTTTTCATCCTGCTTGCCTTGCCATAAAGCACAAAGAACATAACACCTTTCTAAAAGTCCGCCCAGGCTCCGATCTTGCACACCACAGAGATTGCCTTGGATCTTGACCCCAAGATCTTCCTCCTTAGCCAATCAACATTAACTGTTAAAACATTGAAGTCTCTACTCTTCTGGATCCTGATGGCCCCCCGGGCTTTGATACTGATACCTTCACTTTGAGACTTGGTTACGAAGGTCGAATCCATAAGATCTGTCGACACTTCCTCCCTGCCCCTGGCACATTGGGTGGAAGTTTACATTGTAACCTGGTTCCATTGGAATGTTTTCCTGTCCTCTTCATCTTTCTTGTGTTGGCTGGAATCACCCTGTAGGGTACATGAGGGGACCTTCCTGTCCTTCTCTGTGACCAGAGCTCTCTTACGTGCCATTTGAGTATCCTGATCCGTTGCCTCCTCACTGTTCTATGGCCGTTATTTATGGAGTGTGTGATGCCCTTTTGGTAGATGGCTACCCCCTCCCTTTTCCCACCTGACTCAGCCCCTGGCGGGCACATCTCTTGCTCTCTATGTGTCACATTTCTGCTGTGCCCCCTGGTGGTGAGAGCAGAGCTCATCAGCTTGGTGGATTTTTGGGCTAAATCTGCAGACCATCTCACATGGGCTGATAGTCTGCGGTCACATGACCTGCTCAGCCCTATATATAGGGCCATCAGTGCACTTGCTCCTTGGGTCAGGATAGGTCTTCACCTATTGAGAATCCGCACCTAGGATTGTCATTCTGTTACTTGTATCTGATATTGTGTATGACCTGGTTTTGCTTCCTGTTTATTCTCCTGTCTGTACCCTGTACCGTGCTTTTGTAGATATTGTGTATGACCAGGTTTGGCTTCCTGGATTATTCTCTTGTCTGTACCCTGAGTCTGCATTTCTGCAACCAACCGTGTGTGACTTTGGCTTCGTTCTAGATATTGTCCTGTCTGTTCCCTGGAATCTGTATTTGTGTATGTCTTATGTTCTGGTTTATGTTGTACTTACACAGCAGTAAAGTATGGTAGTTGTAGAGGCCAATTAGAAAGGACCTCAGTTCAGGGTTTAGGGATTCTTGTTGGTTGCTGTGCATTTATTCAGTACCTTCTGTGTGTTTGCATATTCATGTCAGTTCTTGTGTTTACCCTCAGCCCTGTAACCTGCTTTAGTTCAGAAATCATACCCAGTACAGGGCTCCCCCTTGTGTCTGTCCACTGCACTATGCGTGCTGGATCTGGCATAATGCAACAAACCGCAAGCCTGCCTCAAGGGTTTAAATATGAACATTATAAAGGGCCTTCACGGGCAACGGCCATAGGCCCGCGTGACACTATGCCTGCCTGTTGTACATACCCCTTCCTCCTCCTTTACCCCTTTTTATTTTTCTCTTTTCTTCTCACCTATCTGAGTTTACCCCTGTCCACTTCTCTAACATATTATTTCTCTCCCTCCTCCTTTCTCACCAGCCACGTGCTGTTCACTACCAGTCACTGGGAACTTAGGCTCTATTTTTACACCGGATATACTAATGTTTTGAACCTCTCCAGGATGTGACATCAATGCTGATGCCTGTTCATGTTGAATATGCTACCTGAATATTGTTGGCTGGCTGTGTTTTACATTTTCACTATGTTCATGTTTCTTGTTTCCTTTCTGATATTGTATACGTATTACTTACTGATTACATACGTGTATTTCATCGCTGCCTCAAACTTAGATTATTAAAAATAAACACGTCATCAGCAAAAGCTGAGTCCTTGTACTGGTGGAAGGGCATATCATACACACGGCACATTACTATGAGTTTTAATGCTGTGGCGCTCTGTGATACGCTCATACACACTGCACATTACTGTGAATTTTATTGCTGTGGAGCTCTGATATGCTCATACACACCGCACGTTACTGCGAGTTTTATTGCTGTAGATCTCTGAAATGTGCAGTGTGTACAAGTGTATCAGTAATGTACAGCATCTTACAAACCTGAAAAGTGATCGGCAGATTCCCACATTTGAAACTAGGACATTCTGTGCCGCAGCGCAGCCTTAGCTGCAACGAGTGGGTGACGGCTGCTGCGGCACAGCAGTTGCCATCTATAAGTCAGAGTGCACAATGGTACCCCCAATTCGCTGATGAGCCCAAGTGCATTTTCTTAACTCATTTTTTTGGGGGGGTTTGACCTTTTGTGGGCATGGCACAAGGGGCCCCAGAATCTCCTATTGCCCGGGGGCCCCATTAGTTGTCAGTCCACCCCTGATATACTCAGGGCCGGCCCATACATGGTTCCTGTTGGGGCCATGGCTCCAGGTGACATTTTGTCAGGGGTAGCATTTTGCCACCATTCCAAAGGCCACAGCACGGGCGTCTGGGCAGCCTGCAAGGCCTCGGAGGCTGGGCGGCCAGTGGGGCCTTGAGTAGGCCCCTCGGCTGCCTGGGCCTCTAGTAGGAGCTGCGATTGGTTGGGCCTCAAGTAGGCCTCGTGGTTGCCAGAGCCTCAAGTAGGTTGGTAAGCAGGGAGACCACCAGGGTCTCGAGCAAGGCGGGCGGCTACCTGGGTCTTGAGTAGGCCATGTGGCCACAGGGCCTACTCGAGTCACAGTAATGTACGCTGTGTATGCGCGTAAGATCTGTTGCTGTGGAGCTCGGTGATACAGTAATGTGCAGTGTGTATGAGTGGATCAGAGTTCCACAGCATTAAAACTCACGATTCGCTGTTTTTACGATGACACTTTTTTGGCCATGTGTGGTTTCCGTTGCTTGTTATGTCTTCTTGTTTGGCCCTGCGAGGTCATCCATTATTTTACAGTATGATGTAATGCTGACTTATTTCAAAATAAAAAACTTTAAATTTAAAAAAAAAAAAAAAACAACTTATGATAACATACGGTGTGTATGCACATATCACAAAGCACCACAGCAATAAAACTCTCAGTATTGTGCAGTGTATATAGGTTTTATTGCTCTGGAGCTCTGTGATAAGATTATACACATATTACTGTAAGATTTATTGTGTGGGTGGGTTATTTTAGAGGGGCAGCATTTCATCCTTGACCACAGGCAGCACAGTGCCTTGTATCTGCCGTTAGGTGTCTTACCATAGGACACTTCCTGGAGGAGGCAATCTGACTTGGATTCAAACCTGAGTCTGCACTGTTGTAGAGCAGTGATGTTACGTCTACTTTATCCAACCACATTGCATTAAGATGGTGCCCATATAGCAATGTCTATGTATCTAGGACACTATAACAAAATGTAAAATATTGTTAGGCTCCCTGTAATTATTGGTTCTTATTTCAGTTTTGATATTAATGTCATCTTTCTGTATGCTTCATCCTTTTTAGATAACGATAAAGCCACAGGTGCACATTCAGAGATAGAATTATTCTAAACATGAAATTAAATTTTACAAAGAATAAAGTTGCCTCAGCTGAAATAAACCAGCAAATCCTTTAATTAATCCCTTCCAGCAACATTTAATTCTTGTAGTCAAAGTTAATAATCACAAACTGATTGCTTGTCAAACTGAATAGGAGCGTTCTTGCAGTAGCATGTGTTTCCCCAAACGCAATTTAATGAATTGAGCGGCTTTAGAATATGAGCTCAGACTATCTTTTCTTGTTACAAAATATGTTTAAATAAACAGCAATTGTTTTACTAATTTTGACATAGTTGTATTTTGTTTTCATGCAACATATTCAAAAGACAAGTAAATGTTTAATTGAAATAATAACAGGCTTATTCCGAGAAAGGTGCGAATCAGGAGAATGACTGGGGAAGTGAAAATTTTAGGTCAAAATGGCCAAAACAGAAATATTCTCCAATTTATCTCACTTTTCAAATTGGCTATTTGGTCTAGAGGGGTTATTCAGAGAGATCCGATCTGGCCTCGAAATGTGACCGACCAGGGAATTTCCCCGTACGGTGACATTTCGGGGCCATTCGGCTATTCAGAGAGCAGACAGTTCGCCAAATTTTAGCGAAGTGCCTGTAAGTACTGTGTCTGTTCGACAGCAGTGAAATCCCCCATAGAGAAGCAATGGTTAATCTGTTCAGAGAACACTGAATAGCAGTGAAAAGTTTCCGAAGTGCCCTGCTGTTTGGTGCTTTCATTCGGCAGGTTTATTCAGGTGAACCCCATAGGCTTCAATGTTAAAAATATTCCTGTTTTTATCCAATATCTAATAAACGGTTTATTATTTTACTCTGCAGCAAAAAGTCTCTGTATTGATTTTTTTTTTCCGATCTTTTAGGCACATCATGGACAAGAGACCTCACTTTGCAAAGACTCTTCTAATGAGGGTTAATTTGTCCCTATGGCATGCACGAGCTTGCTATAAAGTGGCAAAAAGAAAGTCAAGAGTTGTAAGACTGTTTCAGCTACATGTTATCCCAAATTCAAATACTTCCATTTAAAATGAGGAGGCACGTGCCTTCCTAACAGGCAGATCATCGTACAAAAAGGAAATTAACTTCACCCACTGGATGGCCGAGCAGATGTTTAATTGCCTCCTGCCCTGTAAAGTGGAAACCTGCAGGTGCAAGTTCTCCCCATTAGCATCCCCATTTTAGCGAAGGGCAAGGAATAGTCCCTGAGACGGTAAGCTAACATCTGTAGCCGTTTGACATAACAGCTCAAGAAGCTAGCTGAAAATCTTTTGCAGCTTTTACAACTGGGCTGCAAGTCTTGATTTTTTAGGATATTTTAGGCATTTTTCAGCAATTGTTTTTTAAATCGTTTTTTCTTTTTTCTGTAACAAACCTTTTTATTATCATTCATTAGATCTTATATGTAAATCTCAGACATTTTCGTTCAGTAGTTGTTTTTACAAACAGCGTTTCAATTATGAAACTTTCGAGCATACTGTTTAATTTTTTTTCTCAAAAATAAACAAGAAAGTGGAGTGTTTACACAAAGGGGGTAACCCTAATGATACAAAGTATATTCAAGTAATTGATAAATTTATTCAAAATCAAACACACAGTCAACAAACAAATTGTTAAAAACCATTAATGTGAATCATTAGAAGCATTTCTGGCAACAGATGGGTATTTAACCAATTTAGGAAACCTCTTTCATTAATCATTTAAAGGTCCACATATTGATATTAGAATCTCATGCCGATAGTCTAATTTATTTTAATTTACTACCTCAATAAGCCTTAAAGGTATCTACCTCAACCTTAAGGTTTGATTCTAGTGACAATAAATTATGACTGATCAGATTATCACCATATAGGTTAATGAGGTTCATTACTTGGTCAGACTTTATCAAGTTTGCACACTCTCCTTCCCAGTGTTGTTCTTAACACAAAAACCTGAAAACAAAATTGGTACTATATAGGTAGAGTTGGTAAAATACCACAGTTGGCATACATTTAGTAATATAAAGATGCAATGAAGGTCTTTGTTTCATACGGTCACAAAAATTTGTGTGTCAACTTCCCTCATATATTAGGGATTCCAAACAAATGCTCAATTTTGTGTCTAATTGTACCATCTCCAAAGACACTTTACTCTGTAGTTTGGACGTGGAGTCCCTCTATAGTTGTATTCCCCATGATTTGGGTCTAAAACATGTCAAACATTATTTGGACACAAGAGGGGAAGTACATAGAAAACATACTGAATTCGTCTTGCAAGTTCTTCAATTTATACTGAAGCATAATTTTTTCATCTTTGACCGTACCTTCTACAGACAGGTGACTGGGATGGCCATGGGGACAGCCATGGCACCATCATATGCAAATTTGCATCTGGGATGGTGGGAACAATTCATTGTTAATGGCCCCGACCTGATTGAATTTCAGCCATCTATAATAGAATGGAAACGCTATATAGATGATGTCTTTATACTCTGGAGGGGTAGTCGAGACACCTTTGTCAATTTTGTTGAGAGACTTAATAAAAATCAGTTAAATCTTAAATTTACCTATGAAATTCAAGAACACACACTTAACTTACTTGACTTTTCTGTTTCAAAACTACCAGATGGCTGTGTAGCCAACACACTGTATAGAAAAGAGACGGCTACCAATAGCCTTTTAGATTGGAAAAGTTTCCATCCTCTTTCCTTGAATCGTGGGATACCGAGGGGACAATATATTCGGCTACGTAGAACATGTTCCTCTGTATAGGAGTTCAAATCAAAGGCTAATGACCTAAGAGAAATGTTCAAACAAAAATGTTATCCCAACCGATGTTTGAAAAAAGCATATCAAAATGCACTGATGATTGACCGAAATCTTGTACTTCAAGATAAAAGCACTAATGATGAGAAATGTATCAGAATGATAGGTCATTTTGATACAGGGTGGCAGGAAATTCACCAAATTTGCGAACGGTTTTGGCCACTACTCATTCAAGACCCCCATCTTTGTAAAGTACTTTCTAAACATGCCCCTATATCTACACAACGTTGCCTTAATATTGGCGACCAGGTTACACACAGCCATTTCTCTACATCAAACCCTTGAACCATAACTGGCTTTTGGGTACCTATAAATGTGGCAAATGTAAGGGTTGTGTCACGTCTCGGCCTTGCCCCCTGGTGGTGAAGGGTCTTCATGTTTGTTTTTCCCCTATGGTGTGTCTGGCTGTTCTGTTTAGGGCTGATCTGGGGTTCTGTTGTGATCACATGGCCCAATCACACAGACCCACTCCCTATATATTCCCAGCAGCACATTGACTGTTTGTGGAGTTGATGGTGGTTCTGTCTGGTTCGTGTTTCCTGAGTTGCTGCAAAGCAATCCTGTTCAAGTGTTGTCAGGTTCTGACCTCGGCTTTATTCTTGACTATCCCTTCTACTCACCCCTGGTACCGTATATTTCTGATCTGTTGCCAACCTCTGCCTGATTGACGATTCTTGTATGTTTCATGTTTTATGTACCTTGTCTGTCTTAGTTTAGTATATATTCAGAGGCCGCTTATAAGGACCTCTTTTAGTAAAGTCTGTCTGTTTTGTTTACTGTCCTGCAGCCTGCTCACTTCACGGATTGTCAAGTGTATCTTTGTGTTTCTCTGACTGCCCTGCAGCCTACTCAATTCACGGATTGGCAGGCGTATCATTGTGTTTCTGAGTGTGTCCTAAGTTGTCTGTCGGTCTTGAAGCCTTTGGAGCTTAGTGGCAATTCTGTTCTGTTTTTTGGTGCTCCTTGGTTTTGGAGAAATCCGTCTGTCCTTGTGTCCAGTCAGTTACTCACCTGCCTTAAGGGCTTCATCTCATGTTCCAAGCCACCACGATGGCCCAAGCAGGGGCTAACCGTTACAGGTTGTAAATATATACTTAAAGATTCAAAAAAATTCTCAAATGTAGCTAACACCGTAACTTATACAGTAAAAGAATTTGCAAACTGCAATACAGCAGGAGTGGTATATATGCTTATATGTAGTTGCGGAAGCAAATACATTGGTAAGACAATATGCCCTTTGAAAGTACGAATTCTGGAACATGTACGCTCCGTTAGGTACCCACGAGATACTCCGATCACTAGACACCTCCGCCATCAACATCAGAACAGTGCTGAGGGTTTGAGATTCATGGCAATCAAACAAGTCCGTATGGGACAACGAGGGGGCAATTTGGATAGGAAATTATGTCGAAGAAAGGCCTACTGTATATATCAATTGGGAATGAGATACCAGGGAGGCCTGAATGAGGGCCTCACCTTCTCTCCCTTTATATGATCCTTTTGTGCCATACTATTTATGTTTTTCTTTACTACACATTTACTCTTTTTTCTTTTTATATTTACTTAATTGTGTGTTGGTCCCCTAACCGAGAATATTATTTCGGTATTAATACAGTCAACCAATAAATATTATGGCATTTCTTTTCCCTACCCCCCCCCCTTTGGTTTGTCTCCCACTAAAACCATTATTCCACCATAAGACAGAGTTATAGGGATCTCCTTTAGGCGATTATAGTTTACCTAACCAACTGACTAACTCTGGTAAAGATAGGCCTACTCTGATATGTCCCTCTATGAAGCTCTGATGGTATTATATGAAAGAGGTGGCGAATATCCCCTCTATGTTTTCTTTAAATATGGTACTTTATACATATGTTTACAGAGAGGAATAATATCTGTCTGAATGACCGGGAGGTTTTTGTACCTAACAAGTTCCCATGTTTAACTTAACGTTTCCATCTGGACGATTGGGGATAGAATCTCTCTTTTCATCTTTACATTTATTCAAAAACTAAAGGAATTTGGAGTACTATATAATCGAGCCTCCTATGTATGAAAGATTGTGAGAGCGTCGCCGAGTGACCGGGAACTCCGGTGACCGGAAATTATGTTGTGGTTTGTTATGCCGGAAGTTCGATTTTGATAACATCCGCCTATCGTCCTTTAGATGCCCTATGAGAATGGGCAATGGGCGAATCACTTGGTATGACGGTATGTGGGGAAATCGCGCCCTTTGTAACTTGGGGGGTAAAGCGGCCTGAACTTGGTGCCTGGCCTTTTTGAAGTTTTTTTGACGTTTTGAGCGTCTTTTGCTTGACCGGAAGTAGCCTCATAACCGGAAATGACGGCCTGTAATGCCATGCCAGAAATCTGGCCAGCAATGTATGCGTTCATTGAATGCACCTGTAAGTTTTTGTCACGAGGCGTGTGCGGGTCAGGTGAGAGCCCGGCAGGCGGCAACACAGAGGGGAGGCCAGACAGGAATCACGCAATGCAGATTCTTTAATAAAACATAAATGGTCCTTAACTGCAGGCAAAAGAACAAAGGGAATTGCAATAAAGTCCAGGGAGAGTTCTTGAAGAGTCAGTGGATTGTGGGTAATGCAGTCCTAGACTGCAGACAGGGCCCACCAAGGATAAGTCTAGACAGCGGTACCTTGATCAAAAGGTCAGACGGTGAGAACAACTGTAATCCACAGGTAGACAGATGGTAACTGGATACGTAGGATAAGTTGGTACAGGAAGAGCAGGTTTGCACACAACCAAGTGACCTCAGTCAGGGAGAACAATAATGCAGACCCACTGCTAGTTGGGTCTCTCTGCTATTTAAGGAGGCTTGATAGCAGATATTCCTCAGATGTAATTCCTAGGCTTAACAGGAAAACCCAGGCTGGATCTCCAGGAGCCTGGTCCAGGTGCAGAGCCTGGGTAAAACCTGGAACGGAATCCAAGAAAAGGAGGATACATGGCAAAGTTCTAAGATCCAGGTGTGCAAGACATGTACACGGGGAGGACCGTGACAGTTTTCACTTGGTGAGACTATTTAAACGGTGACCATACACCCAGTAGGATCACTCCTGATGAAGCCGCCCTGAGCGACGGCGAAACGCATTGGGTGTTCCACATTTTTTAACTGCTTTGTCTTTATGTCCTGGCCTCTGGCAATTTATTGATGGGACCTCTATTTGGTCATACATATCGGGTTTGGTCTTGATGGGCTGATTTGGTGCCCTGCGACTTCTGGATTTGCTTTGATCCCTTGTTGAGCTAATGCCTTAATGGTTACTGTACTAATACTTGTGACCGTATGAAACAAAGACCTTCATTGCATCTTTATATTACTAGATGTATGCCAACTGTGGTATTTTACCAACTCTACCTGTATAGTACCAATTTTGTTTTCAGATTTTTGTGTTAAGAACAACACTGGGAAGGAGAGTGTGCAAACTTGATAAAGTCTGACCAAGTAATGAACCTCATTAACCTATATGGTGATAATCTGATCAGTCATAATTTATTGTCACTAGAATCAAACCTTAAGGTTGAGGTAGATACCTTTAAGGCTTATTGAGGTAGTAAATTAAAATAAATTAGACTATCGGCATGAGATTCTAATATCAATATGTGGACCTTTAAATGATTAATGAAAGAGGTTTCCTAAATTGGTTAAATACCCATCTGTTGCCAGAAATGCTTCTAATGATTCACATTAATGGTTTTTAACAATTTGTTTGTTGACTGTGTGTTTGATTTTGAATAAATTTATCAATTACTTGAATAAATATTTTTTTTCTCACCCTGTTCATCAGCTTGTCGGCTTTTTCCGGTGGCTGGTCTGCGCTGTGATCATCGACTCGTCGGCTTTTTCCAGCATGTTCGGCGGGATTGCAGCGGGTTTTCCCTGCATTCCGGGGACCCTGCAGTGAATACTGAATTCTGCGGGTTTCGGTGACTGTTCGGCGGGTTTGCGGCGGGATTTCCCTGCGGTGCTTGCTGAATACACCGCAGGGTCGGTGAAATAGGATCGCCGAATCGACCCGAAGTGCAGGGAACAAAAAGTCATCGAACGTAAGGTGACTTTTCGATTCTTTTTGACTAACCCTGATAGTCCCCACTGTATGTTGAGAACGTTCCCCACGCGTCTTCACATCAGCTGGAGCTCCTAGCAATACTCACCTCTCTCCTCCTGGGGTCAAATGTTGGCGAATTGCTTGCACATACGGTGCCTGTTCGGTGCCTGGTCGAGGGCAGTGAAATCCCCATAGAGAAGCAATGCTTCGTCTATTCAGAGAACACAAAACAGCAGTGAAAAGTTACCAAAATGCCCTGCTGTTCGGTGGTATTCACTTTACAGATTTATTCAGGCGAATCCCATAGGCTTCAATGTTAAAAATATTCCTATTTTAATTCAATATCTAATAAACGGTTTATTATTATATTGTGCAGTAAAAAGTATCCTTATTTATAGATTTTTTTAGGATCTTTTAGGAATTTTTGGGGATTTTGTTTGCAAACTTTTTTGCATTTTTTTTGTTCTTTTTCAATTCTTTTTTCTGTAACAGACCTTTTTATTATCATTCATTGGATCTTATATGTAAAATGTCAGACATTTTCGTTCAGTGGTTTTTTGCAAACAGCATTTTAATTTTTTTCAAACTTTCAAGCGAACTGTTTTTTTTCTTCAACTCGTTCGTCTGCGTGTCAGCTGCTCTGCGCTGTGATCGGCTGCTAGTTTGGTTTCTCCGGCGTGTTCGGCGGGGTTAATCCAGCTGTTTCTGGGGGTTTTATGGTGAGTGTTCGGCGGGTTTGCGGCGGGTTTTCCCTGCACTACGGGGGCCCTGCAGTGCTTGCTGAATACACCGCCGAATCGCCCCGAAGTACAGGGAATGGAAAGTCACCGAACGTGCAGTGACTTTTCGAATCTCTTTGAATAAGACTGTAGGTTTGATTTTAATTATTTTGTTTAATTTGAACTAGCCTGTGCACTGTGACCTTACAAGCACGTCAGCAGTGAAATGTCAAGGTGTGTCAGAAGTTATTCAGTAATAGTGAGAGTAGGAAGGTGGTGCTGGACGCAACAGTGGAGGAACGATGTTCTAATGAGAACACATTTTGGTGGATATTTATCTTCGGAAGATTTCCTGTTTCTTCAAATTTTATACTGGATGATTTGAGTTGATTTTCCTTTTTTTTTGGAATACATTTTTATTTCAATATAATGTCAGCAGTACAACAAACAGATACATAAATGGCCTCACAGGGCCAAAAGAAGACTCTTACAGTACTCATAAAAGGCAAGAAAATAATAAAATAAGAGCAAAAGTTGTCAGCAGGGGGGCAAATTCTGCATAAAGACAAAAGCGAGTCCTCAGGAAACTTCAGAGATGGTGTCACAAGGAAAAATACTCAGATAAAGATCAAAAAGAGTCCGCATAACATAAAATGGGGGGGGAACTAAAGTCATCAAAGGAGCACTACAATGTAAAAGGAAAAATCTAAAGAGTCCTCAGGGCCAGTTCAGGCCATCAAAGGGGGACAGGGGGAGGAAAAAAACATAACAGCATGTGCATGAGGGGTAAAAAGGGGGACAGGCCCAGAGCTGGGAATGCAGTGGGACAGGGCGACTCAGCCCATGCCCATCCACATGGTGTGGCGGGTAACAGAATTAGGTGCCGACCTTCCTCTAGGGCCCAGTGGACAATCAGGCCCAAAGACTGGCAACAGCCGGAACCATGCAGGAGAGTCGGGGCACGTGCCTCATCACTTCAGTGGGGCGAACATCAGTACCCAGCAAAAGAAATGTGGGTACCCCTTCATGTGGCGCTTCTCGCAAAATGTATAAATGGAGTAATAGGGTCAAGTATACTCCTTAATATTAGTCAGTATCCTGATCTGGACATCAATACTTAGGCCTGGAACAAATGGAAAGGTATATGCAGACAAACTTTCTAATAAACCGATATAAATTCCTAAATACAAAAGCCTGTTAAATATGGGGTTCCACTCTTATCGGAGTGCCACCTAGTGTCCAAAAGGAGGAATTGTCCTGATCCTGTACAGTCTTACAGTTAGTCAGTCTCAGCAGTGAGAGAGAGAGAAAAAAGTTTTCTGTTTAAAAACAAGTTGGCGTGCTTTCTCTTATTCGGAATTGACAGCCTCTGGTCCTCTTGTCCCTTCAGTATTCCTCCCGAGAGAAAGAGTAGGGGTTAGGAGTACGTCCGGGTCTGTCAGACAATGTATAGAGAGAGAAACTGATGCACCTGTTGAATCTTTTAGCTATGCGGCGGAATCCCTTCAAAGCTTGCTCCTTGATGTCTTTATCTTTCAGGTAGCCTCATCCAGATGTACCGTAAAGCTGCCTTTTTGTGGTGCTTCTAGTAGCTGGTGGCATTAAGGATGGCGACTGGATGCAATACAGGGTTCGACCATAGCGTTTATTCTAACAGGGGTACCCACATTTCTTTTGTATCCTATTTTGTAGCAGCCCCAAGGCTCTGCCACCACCCCAGAGTTGGCAGCACACTCGCACGGTGACTAGACACCCTACCAGTCTACACACTACACAGCGCCTTAAGATAATTCTCTCTGTCATCAGTACCCAGCAGCCCCATCGTCGCAGACCGCACCCAAGGGTCAGCTGCAGGGAACTCAGGGGGCCTCCACTGCATCCTCCAGCTCAGCAGACACCGACCTGTCCCCATCACATCGATCCGCCTCCATGTCGGGAAACACAGGAGGTGCCTCGGTGACCACGACCCCCACCTTCAGCTCCGTAAGTACCAGCTCGATGCCATCGTAGCGGTCCACAGCCTTAACGGGGAAGTCCACCTTACATCTAGCAGGCAAGGGCACCCCGCCGGGAGCCCAGTCCGGGCCTCCACCTCTGGTCTCTAATCTCAAAGCAGCATTGCCATCAACTTGCACCAAGAGCCTCTAGTCAACGGGCTCCCCGCATCCTCTGGCAGCAGCCGCATGCATTCCTCCAAATCCTCAAACACAGCTTCCAAGCTTCTAGTAGGAGGAGAGTACGGTATCTGCCACCGTTCGTCCTCCTCTACCAACTCCACTGTAAGGACAGCCGCTTCGGTCAGAAGATGGGGGCCCTCCATATTCCGACCTCTCGTCAGCCGATTGCTCAGGTCCTGGCATTCCATAGGGGGAAGCATGGGCGATGAGGGGTAGGCCCCAAAGATCCTGATGGCAGGCCTCAAAATGGCCACCGGCAGCTCATGGTTGCCGTGAAAAAGGGCAGAGAAGCTCGGTCGGAACAGAGTTGGTAATGGGAAATACTAAAGGGGTTATTCACAGAGCACTAAAATGTCACCAACACCATTCACCACAGGGTCTCCGAAGTGCAGCGAATCGGCCGCCGAATGCCGCTGCAAACCCGCCGGGCAGCCGCTGCAAACACACCGGACAGCCGTGAAATGTAGCTGACAAGCCACCGAGCACAGTGCCGTCCAGCTGCAGAAAAAAGCAGACAAGCCACTGGACGGGTAAAAAAAACAAACAATACGATTGAAAGTATAAAAATTGAAACGCGGGAGGCGGAGCTAGCTGTGGAAGCGAGCAGCAGCATTTTGGAGGAGCTCTGTGTCTACCACGGATTTTATTGCTTTTTTCGCCGTTTGCACTGCCCTGTGAGCTTCCCGGTTGGCTAGAGGGATCCTGGAGAGTTGAGGTACCTGATTTAGCCCTGAGTTTCGTGCCCGGGGACAGATTGCTGCCGGCAGCGCGATTTGGGCCTAGTCACAGCGGCCATCTTGGAAGCCTACTCGAGGCGTTTTGAGATCCCTCACCGCCCTGCGACCTCGTGCCAGCCCAGCATCTCCGGAACCATGCCTACCGGTCGTTCCCAGCGACGGGCCCCCGACAGAGGGACATTCGGGATGTTTTGCGAGGTGGGTCCGCTTTTACGGGACTGACTGCTTCTTCCTCCCTCCCCCGGGCTATGGCTCCTCGGAGGCTGACAGCGACTATGAACCTCAGGGGGGTATTACTGGGATGCCCTGGCTTGCCCCGCAGTCACCGGCGTCTGACTCCCGACCCCTCTCGGCGGCTGCTAGGAAACGGGCACAGAAGAAGAGAAAATCAGCAATGCGGACATCGTCCGGGGCAACGCCGGACACAGAGGATATTTTTGATGGGGACCGACTGAGATTCCCCTTACCTCCGCCAGTAATAGTGTGACCTCGGATCATCGGTCTGCAGTGGGGACGGGACTTCGACAGCAACAGGTGCAGGAGGAGGACGACCATCTCCCCTCCACGAAGGGGGATCTCCGCAGGATCTTGGAGGAGCTTCGGGTGATACGTGAGGTGTGGCAGCCTGAGGTGGCGGCGGTCCGCACGGAGATAGCGGCGATGCGTGCTCAGGTGAAGGTGGTACAGGAGACGACTTCTGCTGTGACAACGGAACAAACTCACCTGTCTGGTCAGGTTGCTGGTTTGCGATACCAAGTCGAACTTCTGACACGCTCTGTGGAGATGCTTGAAACGAGACACAGACGCCGAAACATCAGGGTCAGGGGTGTCCCGGACTCTATTACCTCCGACGCTCTGCCGTCCTACGTGACTCGTCTTGTGCTTCAGGTCACGGGGCTTCCCCCTGACACACCTGACATGCTTGGGTCGGTGTTTCGGGTCACAAGACCTGCGACGAACCCACCTGGGGCTCCTCGAGACGTCGTAGTGGCCTTCCGTGAAGTGGCTTTCAAGGTCAAGGTTATGTCTGCTCCGGGCGCGAGGGATCCCGTACGCTTTGAGGGCTCCATTCTGGCCCTGTATCATGATCTCCCATTCCAGACCCTGATGGCTCGCAGGCATTTTCGTGAAGTGACATCAGTTCTTCGCCGACAGGGTGTCCGATATCGCTGGGGTCTGGCAGGAGCTTTGGTGGTGACCCACGCAAATGTCCCCTATACCATCACGGATCCCGCGGTGGCTTGGATTGACCTTGCGGCTGCGGGCCTCTCACCAGATCCTCCGGACCCTCGACCGGATTGAAGGCTGGTTTCTATGCCCTCTACCTCTCCAGGTCTGAGCTTTACTGAATTACACCCCCTCCCCTGCATTTCTCTTATATGCTTACGTGTCCCTGGTCTCTAGCTTGGCCTAGTGCCTGGACTTTCAGGACGGTTCGTAATTTGTTTTGATCAGTCCCAGCCTGCATTGCATAGGGCTTTTGCTTTTTTGCCTGCACATGGTACTTTCTGCCTTTTTACTTATTTTTACCGCCCTGTCCTTCTTTGCGACGCATGTTTTTTGACCAGCTGACCGTAGTTACCTTGGCCGGCCTTAAGTGGCTGCATTTATATATGTTTGATTTCCCACCTTGATGAGACCCCCCGTCTAGGGGATGTTTTCTGCTAACATATTGCTATCCTTAGATTTTTTCGATTCGCTGTTTTTACGATGACACTTTTTTGGCCATGTGTGGTTTCCGTTGCTTGTTATGTCTTCTTGTTTGGCCCTGCGAGGTCATCCATTATTTTACAGTATGATGTAATGCTGACTTATTTCAAAATAAAAAACTTTCAATTTTTTTTTTTTTTTTTTTTTTAAATTTAAACGCTGTTTGCATAAACAACTACTCAACGAAAATGCCTGGAATTAACATATAAGGTCCTATGCATGATAATAAAAAAAGAAAACCCAGTATTAAAAAAAAAAGGGAAAAGATATTTTGCCGAAAAATGCCTAAAAGATCCTAAAAAAAATTAATAAATAAACATTTTACTGCAGATTAAAAAATAAACAGTTTAATAGATATTGGATAAAGACGGGAATATTTTTAACTTTGAATTTGGCGAACTGCCTGCTCTCTGAATAGCCGAATGGCCACATAATGGTACCGTATGGGAAAATTCCCTGCTTGGTGACATTTTGGGGCCAGATCGGCTCTTTGTGAATAACCCCGTAAGGGATAACGGCCCAAGCCGATATTTCCTGGTAGCAGCACCCTGTTTCTGACAATAGGCTTGATTTATTTATTTTGAATGTTTTTTGAAAAGAATATCCATGACTTTCGACGAATATTTTTTGCGGAACTTCCGCTGATTCAATCAAAAATTCACCCATAACCAGAAATTGAGATTGATACTGTTCCAAAAACAGTGCCCAATAAACAGCGTGTAAAAAGATTTTTTTCGCCCAGTATCCTATTGATTTTTGCTATTAAGCATGCCTATATTAAATTACAATGTTTAACTGTGTGTTTCAGTCTGATCCTCTATGATTTTCTGTTTTAAAATCCATTTACCAATTCCTTTCAGCACTTGATATTTTTTCAAATATTGGGTTACTGATAAAGTGACAAGTCTAATTAATTGACTAAACCCAAAATTTCTATTGGCAACTATAAGTGCAAGTGCCAATAATTGGGCCAAGTATTTTTAAACAAATTAAAATGCTGCTATGCCCTCAATTAAATTTGCTGAACTAAAGTAGAAAAATCAGTACATTTCAGGGATTGAGATGAATTAAATAGAGCTTTAGTGTTTGTAGATGCAAAAATCGACTTTTTGGATAGGCAGATACACCCCCCCCCCTGCCCAAAAAAAACAATAAACATAAACATGACACCATAATTATATTTGCTTCCATTGTTTATTCTTCATATATCATATTCCAGTTAATACCATGAGCCCGGGTTTCAGAGTTTCCTAATTTGCATTCCTCCATCCAATTTTCTCCCATCGCTCATAATAAATGTTTTATGACACATTAAACTCTTCACATCTTTGACACATGTAAAACAAAATGCCATGCAAGAGCAGGAACAATTTAAATTAGAAGGATGACACAAGTATATCCGCACGAACTGAGAGCTAAACAATTTATTAAGCCGTGGAATATAGTATAATGTCAAAATGAATCTGTGTTCAGGCTTTTTATGTTCTAATCATTCTGTCATAACATTCAACTTAACTTCTTTATTACTAAAACAAATCATGCAGAGCCTGGCTAACTGCAGACTTCAGCTGTTTTAGATCAAGATTTGAGGACACATGTGATAAACCATGCTAGCATTCACTCTGATTAGGCCTGGAATACATGACCACAAGACCAATCCGTACCTCATCCAATTACTCAACAATAGCGTATTCTTTGTAGAAGCATGGATTTTCAACACAGTCTACATTTATATATATTTCGGAGTAGGTAATTTTACATGTTATCATGCATCAGCAACCAAGAGTTTTGGTTATCACTAGCTGTTGATAATTAATTAAATTGTACATTTTCTATAAAATAGAAGTCTGTTTAGAAATGAAATTGGTTATAAACAGATATGGGTAGTACAGAATCATCATCTATAGAATACAAAACAGGAGGGCAAAGAAAGAACCATACTGTATGAATTGTTCTAAAGACATTATTATAAAAGGGGGATATGGCAAGTTTCCTCTAAAATCAACATATTAAGGGAGGGGGGAAATAGGATATGTAGAAGGGAATAAGAAGGACACAGTGAAGCAAGATAATGGTTTTGAGTATGGATAGGGAAGAAGAGCGGCTGGATGGAGTAGTGGTAACATCACTGCTCTATAACTATGGAGACTCAGGTTCAAATCCCGGCCAGAGCACCTCTCCAGTAAGTGTCCTTGGGCAAAACACTTAACGGTACATACTTGCCTACCACACAATTATCGGCTGTGGAGTCCAGTGGTAACCATTCGACTGTGGAGAAGAAAGTCAAAATCTCATTCAACACATCCCTCCAATACAACTGTGTAATTTGGTGATTCCTAGTTCGCCGATCCTGAGGTGTATTCAAGCCTTGCAGGGTCCCCGTTATGCAGGGAATACTCTCCGCAAACCCGCAGAACACTCGCCGAATACTATGAATTCAGCATTCACCACAGGGTCCCCGGAGTGCAGGTAAATACCGCCAAACACCTGCCGAAAACCCACCGGAAATGCAGAAAAAAGCACGCTGAACACGTTGGAAAAATCCGACAAGTCGCCTAACACAGCACAGACCAGCTAGTGGAAAAAGCTGACAAGCTGACGAGTGGGGTAAAAAGAACCAGAAAAAAAGATTTGCCTAAAAGATCCAAAAAAAATCAATAAATAAACAGACTGTTACTGCAGATTAAAATAATAAACTGTTTATTAAATATTTGATAAAAACGGGAATATTTTCAACATTGACGTCTATGGGTTTTGCCAGAATAAACCTGCCGAATTAAACCACCGAACAGCAGAGCACTTCGGCTTGTACGAGGACTACTGCGGACAAGGTGATCTCTTGGTGAGTTGTCAGGCACTACCTTTTAGAGACTCGAGCTAGATTTTTCCATTAGCAATGGCGCTTTAGCTCACACCAGGTGATAGGGCCCATTGTGGGTGCAGCATCCCATTTTGCTTTGACTCCCAAACTGAACTGCGTCAGAGGACACGTTAGTAGTCATATCAAATAATAGGGTGCAGCAATGGCCAAAAGGTCCTGTAGTTGTAGCAGCCAACATCAAAGATGGATGAGAAGGGGCCCAACCAACACCAGGATCACGAGCAGTAGAGAACCTGCTATGGATTGGCTGAGGAGCCTGACAAGATCAACAGCAATAGATAAAGGACGTTTATGCTAAATTGCTAGGCTTTGATTATACACCAATCAGGAGAGGTAACAGTTTTCAAGAAAAGTGGTGATCACAGTACCGTAGAAAAAATATCACATTGTAATGCAAATATTGGCCTGTTTTAGTGATATGAAATGTTAGAAGTTGTCACAGGCATCCACAATAACGCATTTCTCATCTAGTTTCATAGTGAATTTTGAGGGGGGGGGGGAGAAAGAATATTGTTACAATTCAGTTGAATATTTATAACTGTACAGGTAAATATAAGCATGCCAATAAAGTTATTATACACCTGCCAACAGCACTCAACAAAGTAATTGAACGATGTGCATACAGAAACCCAAAAGGCATCGCTATGCAAAGTGACATTTCTTTTGCTACAGCGATCTCATCCGGGATTGACAGCTAGAACAGAAACATTACTGAATGCAAGATGCTGCAAGATGGAAAAATCTTTTTCCTAATTCTATATTTATACTAGTGAAGCGTGATGATGTGTCACACCTGAAGAGGAAAGATTTGAAATGAAATGGCCATTCATAACATTATAATGGGTTCATATTTTAATATTCATTTGATAACAGCTACAGGAATATCCTGAGCAACCTGAATTCCTGGTAAATAATACAATTGTGGATTTTGCACCAAATATTTATGTAATATCTGATTCAAGCATCCTCTTTGACAACTCTCTAAAGCAAACGATTCCAGGGTAAAAGAGGGTGGCAGGTGAGATGGATTTTCTGCAACCAGTCCAAGGCAAGGCGTTGGTTCTATACTGAAGGGGGTTATTCAGAGAGGTCCGAAATGTAACCGGACACTGAAATTCAGCGTACAGGGACATTTCAGGGCCATTCGGCTATTCAGAGAGCAGGCAGTTCGCCAAATTTTGGCAAATTGCCTGCACGGACGGTGCTGTTCAACGGCAGTGAAATCCCCCATAGAGAAGCAATGGTTAACCTATTCAGAGAACACTGAACAGCAGTGAAAAGTTGCCGAAATGCCCTGCTGTGCGGTGTTTTCATTCGGCAGGTTTATTTAGGGGAATCCCATAGGCTTCAATGTTAAAAATATTCCAGTTTTATTACAAAATATAATAAACCGTTTATTATTTTATTCTGCAATAAAAAGTATCTTTATTTATGGATTTTTTAGGCACTTTAGGGATTTTTTCAGCAAAATTTTTTTCCTTTTTTTTTTAACATTATCATTCATAGGACCTTATATGTCAATTCCAGGCATTTTCATTCAGTAGTTTTTTTCTAAACAGCGTTTCAATTTTGAAACTTTAAGGCTGGGACTAACGCATTTTTAACGTGCGTTTAGGCGCACTTAATCATGGCCGCAGTAGCAGCAAATGACGGCCAACGATGGGCAATATACGAAAGTGCGGCCGGGCAACGCAAGCGGCAAACGAACGCATTTTTTCGAGAACGCAGAACCGCTAGCACTGACGTACAGAGTGCGCTGCGTCCGCTAGCGGGGTGTTTGCGAGATTATTGTACAGCGCTGCGGAATATGCTGGCGCTTTATAAATAAAGAGTAATAATAATTAGGAGATGTCAGACGCTGCTAATGTCCAGCCTACATAACGTCCAGATGCAGAAAACTGTTTTATTGACGATCCGTAAAAGATCACGCACGAAAATGCGCATTGTATGACCGTTTTCGCGCATTCGCAAAAAAATCCATCAATGCGTTCGGACGCACTTTTTGACGGTCGCAGCGAATAATGCGCTCGTTTGACCCTAGCCTAAAGCGTACTGTTTTTTGTTTTTTTACCCCATTCATCTGCTTGGCGACTTTCTCCGGCGGCTGCTCTGCGCTGTGAACGACAGCTCTTTGGCTTTTTCTGTTGTGTTCGGCTTGGTTATTGTGGCGGTTTCTGTGGGTTTCTGGTGAGTGTTCGGCAGGTGTTCCCTGCACTCCGGGGTCCCTGCGGTTGTACTTGAATCCACTGCAGAGTCAGTGAACTAGAATCGCAGAATCGCCCCGAAGTGCGGGGAACGAAAGGGCACTGAAATGTCGGCGACATTTCGGCGTTCTCTGAATAACCCCTTCAGACTTATTGACAATAAAAGTGTAGAAAAGGAGGGCTCTAAGTACTGTAGTATATCTATTTAAACTGACTCAAAAGTCTGGGGCCCCATTCCAATCGTATTAGCCCAGAACAAAAGTAGGAAACCTGCAAATAATGTAAAAACTCACAGAAAAAGAGGGGGCGGAGCTGACTGCCGATGGGTGAAGTCGCGTCCTGCAGAGCTCTCCTGATGTTACCCTTTTATCTTTGATTTAACGTGACCCACCATCGGCTGCAGTGGTTTACTTTGGCATGGGGAACCTGGGTCTACATACCGCCCTGCACTAACAAATCTTTGCTGACTCCCTGGTGCCGTTTGGGACGATTTGGTGCTTGCGGCCTACAGCGGGCGGCCATCTTAGACGTCTCCGTGAGGGACCTCACGGCTCTTCATCTCTCCTGCCCCAGTCCTGCTGCAGACTCTGACCCCTTGAGAGTGGCACTTATGGATGGGTACCCTGATGATTCCCATCTCCTAACGAAGGGAGATATCTGGCGCATTATGGAGGAGTTCCGAGCGTGTTGGCTGGCTGACTTCCGGGTTGTCAGAGATGTGATGGCGGAGGTGAGGTGTGGGCCTGAGTCTGAATGGGGAGGAACGGTACAGACAGCGGAATTACAGGACCCGCCGGAGCTACGGGATTGCAACGGAGCGGTGGCCCCATACCGCACTGTGGAGGGACTGAGCGGGGGTGCGCTTGTTGGTTCATGGTCCCTGCATGTGATGACAGTACGCCCAGCCGCGGTGGTGGATGGAGAGCGGTGCCCTGGGAGTGAGGACCGAGACGCTGGGGTGCTGTCGGAGGACACCTCGCCACACACGGAGCTCCGGTATGGGGCAGATGGCCGGTCGCCCATGGCGCTGATTGTGGAGGCCCAGGGGGTACTTACCAACCTGGGAGAGTCATCTGGGGTGCCGCTCTCTGCCTCTGGCGATTCTTGGCTGGCTCGGATGGTCGTGGACACCTGGTGCCTTTCAGTATGTTATGGAGACGGGTGTCTATTGTTCCTGGACACTACCTGAACTAGATGACCCTGCTATCGACCTCCTGGCTGCTGACATCTTTCATCTTTCCTATGAAGCTAGTTTCCCTAGAAGTATTCTCTCCCGCTGACAACCCCCCCCCACGCACACCTTTTTGAGGACTCATGCCGATTTCTTCTCCCCCCCCCTAGACACTCTTTGGTGGACTTTGCTTCCTCTGACCAGTACATGGTTTGGCGTGACGGTCCGGGGATTTGGCCACCTTTTTTTTTTTTTTTGGGGTGTGGGACGATAGGTTGCCCTGGGCGAGCCATTGGAGCGGATACCATGGCTCTGACCGCTTCCTCTGGCCCCAGGACGCCTGGCCCTGTGGTCTCTTCTGTGGCCTCCAGTCTCCTTGCGCGGTTACTGGAGTGAGCCAGGAATGACACTTCTCTCCGGGCTGTCCTCCACCTTTCCCTTTATTTATTTTTCTCGTGGCTGCTCCGTCCCATGTCTGTTTTACGACGAGACTACCTCCCTGGTCACCTATGTCAAGTGTCCTTCCTCGTTCCCCCCCCCCTTAATGTGGTTAACTTTGTGGACCCTTGCAGTCTATTTTTGTTATTTTTATTTACATTGATTTTCCTGCTGACTAGTCTACTGTGGCCCTGCGAGGCCCTTTTCTCTGTTGTACCGCTGACATGGTTACAAAATAAAATTTTGAATTAAAAAAAAACTCACAGAAAAAGAGTTAACCATACAGTAACTATTGAGGAGTGCTCGTTTTCAAGAGCAACATTTTGATCACTAATACAGCCTTTTTCAAAAAGAGTGCATTACCATTAGCAGTAGAAACATTGCTGTTTGTTTCCTTTACTAAAGGTACTATAAAGGAAACTCTACCAGGGTAATTCAAAGAGAATCGAAAAGTCACAGCACGTTCGGTGACATTTCGTTCTCTTCAATTCGGTTTGTTTTGACGATCCCATTTCGGTGACCCTGCGGTGTATTCAGCAAGCACCACAGGGTCCCCGAATTGCAGGGAAAGGCTGCCGCAAACCCGACGAAAACTAACTGCAAAACCCGGCAAATGCACGCCGAAAACCCGCAAAAACATCTGGATTAACCCGGAAAATCCTGAGCAGGAGCCGATCACACGCAGCGAAGCCGCCGGAAAAAGCCGACACCGCAGACGAGTGAAGTGAATAAATTAGCAAAACAGTTTGCTTGAATGTTTGAAAAGTGAAACGCTGTTTGCAAAGAAACTACTGAGCGAAAATGTCTGAAATTTACATATGAGGTCCAGGGAATGATAATAAAAAGGGCTGTTACAGAAAAAAGAAGTAAACTTAAAAAAATAAATCGGACTTTTGTAAAAAGCAAAATCAAGAAAAATGCTTAAAATATCATAAATAATCTATAAATAAAGAGACTCTTAACTGCAGAATTTTATAATGAATGGTTTATTAGATATTGAATTAAAACGGGAATATTTAAAACATTGAAGCCTATGGGATTCGCCTGAATAAATCTGCCGAATGACAGGGCATCAGGGGAACCTTTCACTGCTGGTTTGTGTTCTCTGAATAGCCGAAGTAGTACTTTTTTATGGGAATTTCACTGCCCTCGAACAGGCACCGAATGTGCAGGCAATTCGCCAGGATTTGGCATATTGCCTGCTCTCTGTATAGCCGAATGGCCAAGAAAGGTAACCGAACGCTGATTTTCAGCATTCAGTTACCTTTCTCCAGCCATTCGGATCTCTTTGAATTACCCTGTACTTATCTTGACCATTGTACAGTTATAAAGTGGTCAGGATTTGAGGACTGCACCACCTTCTCCCACCCCGTTCCAGCTTCACTGATCTGGTGAAAACGCTGGGTGATGCGTTTTCCCATTTCCAATAAGGCTCAGAAATTGTAACGAGTACCCTTTTTTTTCTGTTTGGTTGCTACCTTCCATCCAGAATGTTAGGTGTTTATTAAATTGTTTGCGAATATTAAAAAATACAATTGGTGCTTGCGTGAATTTGTAAACTACAGTTACGTAATATAGATTGTTATTCAGAGCATTTTTAAAATTATTTAATTTGCATAACTTATTATTTAGACATTTTGTATAAAAGGAATGTTAGTGAGTTGATAAATTATCTTAGATTTTTTTTCTAACCCCCTATTCTTTTCCAGCAATGTGATGCAGGCATGGTGCCTAACAGTCTTTTGTTAATGTGTCAGAAATTTGAGTTGGCACAAGAAAAGAAATAAAAAGCACGGCAGGGAATGAATGAAAGCAATTGTTTGGTATTTTGCTCACCAAGATATAAAATATAATTTGAATAATATACTTTTTATAATAGGTAAAAGGTTAAATATTATTTTTGCAAATCATTAAGGCTAGGGTCAGAGTGGGGCAGTCGGAACGCGCGTGCAGGCGCACTAAATCACGGCGGCAGTAGCAGCACATAACGGCCAATGACGGCCAATATACGCAGTACGTGCGTACAAAAGTGCGCCGACACCACGCAACCGGCAAATGAACGCATTTTTCTCAGAACGTGAAACCGCTGCTACAGACGTACAGAGTGCGCTGCGGCCGCATGGCAGCGTGTGTGCGTGATTAGGAGACGTCAGACGCTGCTAGTGTGCGGCCTACATAACGTTCAAAGAGCCGGATTTCCCTAGAATTGCGTTGGTGAGTACCTGCGACTGTGCGACTGTGGTCGTCTGACCACTTAAGCGTATTCCGTGAAAAAATGCGTGCGCACGCATCGACGTACATTTTGACGGTAGCCGCAGAAAATGCGCTCATCTGTCCCTAGCCTAAGAGTCTTCCTTAAGAGGCGATGCACTATACAACAAAATATGCAAACATTTCAAACAATTCCAATACAATGTTGTGATCGTATTATTTGTAATATTTCATTGTCTGTCATTGCAAACGGTTGTTTTATTATTATTATTTAAAGGTATACTTTAGGCACAATCAGGATATTTTCTAAATATACAACATATACACAAAGAATTAAGAAAATTTCTTTAAATTCTTTAATTCTTTTCTTGTTTTAAATTTACATTCAACAAACTGTTCCATTTAGCATTCCTGATCATGTATAATCAAATGCTTCCCGGAAACCCTACACAAGGGACATATGTAGGAATTATACAAAAAACTAAATAAACACAATTACACACATGTAGCGCTGTGTTTAAAAAGACTGTTCTGCTGCATTTATTTGAAATGGCCACCAGAGGGAGACAGAGACCATGGTAAGCATGCTGGACCAACACAGAAGATATTGGGACTACGTTTCCTGGCATGCTTTGCAAACGGACACAGGAAGTGGGTGGGATACAGACGCTGTACATCCTGAGCCTCGTGGAGATAGCTGTCAGAGCGCGCCAGGGAGTGCATGAGAGAGGATGCAGTGTTGCAGAGTGGAACAGTGACTAGGCCGGAGCGCAGGTGCGGCCTACCAGGATTCCAAGAGGGGTTACCCAGCCTTGTAAGAAGGAGACCCAGTGATCCACAGGCATCCCCCAAGCTGCTGTCAAGGAAGCGGAGGACCCCTGAGTTAGGAGTACCGCAGGTCCATTGGATGGGAGAGCAGGCGGTAGCTGGACAAGCCACGGTCGGAGCAAAGAGAACCCGACAACAGATCCAGTAGCCATTATCCTAGCAAGGCATCGAGCGGAGGGACGTCCTGGGTCAGCGGAACCTTGGTGATCCAGCGGATGGGTGAGAGGCCTCCAAGGCCGGTTTTACAAAGTCAAGAAAGTGCGCTGTTGTTTATTTCTGAAACCCACAGGGCCCCAACTTGACTAGTCGAAGACATCGTTTAAAAGATTCACTGGCCAGTTGAATAGTACCCGGGTACAACACACACATACACTCACAGTTCGGGACTTAACCTGTTCGGGACTCACTCCCTAGTATCTAAAGAAGGGGAAAAGATTTGCATCTTATTTTGTTTTCCGCTGCGTGTTTCCCGAATTGCGAAGCATTGTATTTTTCTGTTCGGTCGCGCATTTTTCAGAAATACGAAGTCTCGCATTTCTTTTTCCGCTGCGCGTTTACCGCGATACGAAATACTGTAAATATATCTACGAACACCGTGTCTCATTATATGCCTTTTTCTTTAGTAAACAATATAATTTATAAAATCCACAACGGTACTGGAGTATATTTATTCCCTAGTGCGGGGAGACTGACTCGTGTTTCATTTTCAGCGGCTCCTCCGGGAGTGAGCGCTACACGTGGGGGCTCGTCCGGGATCTCAGTCTCTGGAAAAAACGCATTTAAAGGGTTAAATATGGACCCAGATGAAGCAGCAGAGTGGTGTAAAGCACAGGGTGGCCAGTTAGAGTTGGGTGTAGTAATGGATATTCCTCTAGACACCTGGGCAGAAGAGCAGATCCGCTTGGCCGTGGCAGCGTTGGCACCTGACCAGCGGGGGTTTCTAGCGGACATCAAAGTGAACCCAGAGACTTCTCACACGTATGTTCTTTTCGAGTGGAGAAAGGGGTTCCTGTTGTGTGTTTTCAGGGCGTGGGTATACAGCTAACCGACGACGTGGAAGTTCGTCTGATCCAGCCAAGAAAGCCACGTGGTGATTCAGCGAACATTCCTGCATCCAGCCCGCTGGCCATGATCGGGCCGGAGTTCATTGCTGCTATTGGAGACCTAGTGGTTAAGTGTCAGAGGGCTCACCCTTCTTACATCAGCTTCGGATATCGGAAGTTGGAAAAATTTTCAGGAAACTTGCCAACTCCGGCGGGAGAAGAAACCTTCGAAGAATGGGTAGAACAAGCGATGCAGGCTCTGGATGAGTGGGACGTCTCTGAAGCGCAGAAGAAGCAAAGGATTACTGAGAGCTTAAAGGGACCTGCGTCAGAGGCTGTCAGGAATCTGAAGCTGAGCAAGAGAGACTGTACTGCTCTAGATTACCTGAACATATTACAGGAAGTCTTCGGTCGAACGGAAAAAGGCTGCTGAGCTAATGTACCAATATGAGCATACTTACCAGAAAAGGGGTGAGAGAAGATGACAGAATACATGAGGCGCCTGGATAAGATACTGTACCAAGTACTGTTGAAGAAAGGAACAGACCCCACTACAGTAGATCAGGTTAGAATGCGTCAGATATTGAAGGGTGCCTTACCTTTAGATCCTGTGATGTTGCAGCTGAGGACTCGAGAAGGTAATAAAGAGTTAAATTACCTAGAACTGATTCGAGTTGTTCGGAGGAAGAAAAACCCTTCTGGAAGAGAAGCTTGGAAGAAGGGGAGAAAAGGTCTATGCGCAACCCATAGAGTATAACGAGTGTTCATCAGATGAAGAAGATCTGGAAGAGACATATGAGCCGGAGATAACTCCAAAGTCATCAAACCAGGTGTATGGTGAGATACAAAAGACTCTCGCGAGCGTACAAGAAGCCCAAGTCAAGATGGAACAGACACACATGGACCTATGCCGGGCAATCTTGAAAGTAGTAGAAGTGCAGACTGAGATACAGAAGTCTCTCTCAGATATACGAACAGCAGCGGTTGCTGTGGCCTCCGACAGAGGATTTTCAAATGAGCCACAGGAAGAAAGTGTGCCCTCATCCTCGTGGGGAAGATGTTTCGCCTGTTGAGAATTCGGTCATTTCAAGGCTCAGTGCCCAGAAAGGAGACAGGGAGGGTCTCTATATGTGCCTGCTAGACCTAGGAGATCCTCTCCCTGGAGGTCTGGTCCTACGTCGCTGGAAGACAATGTACGCCCGCAGTCACCACGTGTGAGGACAAGGGTTAGAGTACAACAGACTGGGTCTACCTCTCCTGCTACTACGAAAAAGTTCCCTGACAAGTTGATAGGTCCTTCGCCCATCATCCCGGTTCAAGTGGAAGGAGTCTATACTAAGGCTCTTCTAGATTCGGGTGCTCAAGTAACGCTGATTTACCGAGACTTCTATCAGAAATATTTGAAGCATATACCCCTGAAGAAATTGAAGGATCTCGAAATCTGGGGTATGGGAATGGAGAAGTTTCCCTACGATGGATATATACAGGTGAAGCTAGAATTCAGTTCGGAAATTACTGGACAACCGGGAGTATGTGACACGTTGGCAATTGTGTGTCCTCGTCCCTCGGGAGCTAATCGAAGTTCTATGATAGTGGGGATGAACGCTGATGTGTTGAGACACCTCTTAACCCCACTGGTCACAGAGGAGAGTCCTGCTCCTAAGAAGGCACACTCGATGTCACGACGGGCCTGTCCACGGAGGGTCAAAGAACAGAGAGCCACTACAGAAGTAAGAAGGCTGAGGAGAACGGAAGGGACAGAGAAGGTCCTACGGTCAGGAGAGACTGTACAAGTACCGATTGGAGACAAATTCTCTGTGCCTGGTCTGCCTATATCTCGTTCGACTTCTATTACTCGGTCTCGGCAGTTACGTCCCGTCGGAGAGAGTGAAGAAGACAGTGAAGAGGAAGGCTGGAGTCTGAGCTGGGTGTGGACACCTGAGTCTCAGGGCGTCAAGCCAGTCTCTGACTGGAGTGGGAGTGCTTTAGAACCTGATATTTCTGAAGTGATGACTCAAGCACCGGAAGTTTCTGAAGTTTTAGAGGAAATATCCATAGATTACAGTTCTATGCCTTCACTGGAGGGCTCATATTCTGAGGAAATGTTTGCTCCGATTGTTGATGAGAGAATTGAGCCTGTAGAGTCAGCCCTCCCGACTGAAGAGGTTCCTGAAAAATTTGAACCTAAACGGCGAATACGACCCCCTCAGAGACTCACGTATGATTCACCAGGACATAGCACAGAGGAAGCTGTAACAACTGTGCGGAGTTTCCTGGAGTGTCGGCCCTACTTACAGAGGTGTCTAGGGGTTTGGGTGAGATTGAGGATATTTGCTGCCTGTTTTCAACCCTGACTATATAGGCTAAAGTTAGAAATGTAATGCAACTGTTGTTATGTTATGTTATGTTGTGTTATGTATGACCGTTACATGCACCCGTTACACGCCCTTGGGAGGACCCAAGAGTTTAGGGGGGGAGAGTGTAGCGCTGTGTTTAAAAAGACTGTTCTGCTGCATTTATTTGAAATGGCCACCAGAGGGAGACAGAGACCATGGTAAGCATGCTGGACCAACACAGAAGATATTGGGACTACGTTTCCTGGCATGCTTTGCAAACGGACACAGGAAGTGGGTGGGACACAGACGCTGTACATCCTGAGCCTCGTGGAGATAGCTGTCAGAGCGCGCCAGGGAGTGCATGAGAGAGGATGCAGTGTTGAAGAGTGGAACAGTGACTAGGCCGGAGCGCAGGTGCGGCCTACCAGGATTCCAAGAGGGGTTACCCAGCCTTGTAAGAAGGAGACCCAGTGATCCACAGGCATCCCCCAAGCTGCTGTCAAGGAAGCGGAGGACCCCTGAGTTAGGAGTACCGCAGGTCCATTGGATGGGAGAGCAGGCGGTAGCTGGACAGCCACGGTCGGAGCAAAGAGAACCCGACAACAGATCCAGTAGCCATTATCCTAGCAAGGCATCGAGCGGAGGGACGTCCTGGGTCAGCGGAACCTTGGTGATCCAGCGGATGGGTGAGAGGCCTCCAAGGCCGGTTATACAAAGTCAAGAAAGTGCGCTGTGTTTATTTCTGAAACCCACAGGGCCCCAACTTGACTAGTCGAAGACATCGTTTAAAAGATTCACTGGCCAGTTGAATAGTACCCGGGTACCACAACACACACATACACTCACAGTTCGGGACTTAACCTGTTCGGGACTCACTCCCTAGTATCTAAAGAAGGGGAAAAGATTTGCATCTTATTTTGTTTTCCGCTGCGTGTTTCCGAATTGCGAAGCATTGTATTTTTCTGTTCGGTCGCGCATTTTTCAGAAATATGAAGTCTCGCATTTCTTTTTCCGCTGCGCGTTTACCGCGATACGAAATACTGTAAATATATCTACGAACACCGTGTCTCATTATATGCCTTTTTCTTTAGTAAACAATATAATTTATAAAATCCACAACGGTGCTGGAGTATATTTATTCCCTAGTGCGGGGAGACTGACCCGTGTTTCATTTTCAGCGGCTCCTCCGGGAGTGAGCGCTACACACACATTTATCAAACTGACACACAGCAATGCTATAAATTCAGCACTGCGACAAATCGCACAATTTAATTCTAAGTAATATTATTGCCATTTCTGCACCTCGCCCCAGAATACAGCACTATCCTTCCTGATACCAGCAATAGCGCTTCCCTGCCACCGCGAATATCAGCTCCTGGAGTCCATAGGACTCCATAAAGGCTTGCGCTTCCGGACTGCAAGCTCTGCACAGGCTCGCTCTCTCGCCCCATGGAATGATCATGGAGGGAGATTAGGAATTATTTGTTCCCAGTCTCACCCTGCTCCCGATGAGAAGAAGCGGCGGATCGGGCCACCCTTTGCGCCGTGGGGTGAGAGGTGAGTGTGGGACTTTTTTGGGGGATTTGGAGAAGGTTAAATAGTTTTGAATTTACAGAAACCTTTAACACTAGCTTTTTGGAGGTGTTAAAAATTTAATTTTGTGTCCCAACTGTACATTGCGCTAAAAATAGATTACACTCCTCATGTTAGGTATAGGACACACAAAATACAGTAAGCTCACTCAAGCTGCAAAGCGCAAAACTTTTTCACCCCAATTTAGGGTCAAGATTGGAATATTGCTGCCAGACGTTAACCTTATTAATGCAGCGACTATGGAATATAGCCCATATTGCCCTCATTCATTAAAAATACATGTTCTGGTAATCACAAATTTCCATGCATTTAGGGCCATATTACATAGTTGGTGCTAACTTAACCAGAGCTGTTGTAAACTTACCAGAGCCATTATAGCCTATGGAGCTGTTAAGTTAACAACAGATCTGGTTAAGTTAGCACCAACTATGTAATATGGCCCTTAATGTATGTAACGCTCTTTTGCCGCTGGGGGCCGCCCCCGCTGGCACCCTCCAGCTGGGTTACACCTTCTTGCTTTACCTGTTGGTCCTGAGTTTCCGCATTTTGGGAATAAGGATACATAGTGTTGGCAGTGCCTCCACCTGTCTGGGCATCCATGGCATGGACTGTTTGCCCAGGCAGGAACCTAATAATAACAACTACACAGTGGTACAATAAACAATATAAACTTGTATTGAAATGCAAGTGGCAGCATAAAAGGATTTCAGGTAATACAGTAGCTAACTAGACACACCAACTGCTCTCTAACCTCCCAGCCCAGGACCCTCCCAAACAACCTGGAACCACCCTGATCTTCGTCCTAATGACAGCGATGATGGGTACCAGTTGGTGCACATAAGAGATGGGGCCCTTTTAGCATAACGTAGCTGTCAGTACAGGAAAGGCTGTGGGTAAAATCCGCTCAGCAGCTGTGTGATTCTTAGTTAGTGTAAAGATGGATAGAATGCTGTCAGCGAGACAGAGAGAAAAGATGCTCGTTACCGCACAACTTCAGTTGCTCACAGTCCCAGGAAGGCCTCTTGAACTTTGTAGCAATCTGCAGCCTCTGGATCAATTCTTCCCCACGCAGTATGCAGAATCTCCTCTGCCTGAAGTCGAATGCCGCCAGCAAATCCCTCTGCCTGCGGCCTCCTTAACACAGGGCCCCTCTTCAAACACACTTGCCTCCTGAACAGTCCAGCACAATATACAGCAGACCAAGGTACACTCTCCAGCACTGGATGCTGCTGATTCTCTGTGCTCCAGCTTGCACAGATCCTGGAAAATCTCTCTTATCTGACTGCTCACTCTCTTTGCTCACTTTGTTCTCCCCACGCTGCATGCATGCTTTTTACTTCCTGTTTCTTTTAGCTTGGGTCCTTCCTTTTTCCTGTAAGGGCATTCTGGGAGGTGTGGTCCATGAGTCCAATAAAGTATGTTCCCATACATTGTCCTCTGGCTCCCCCTAGAGGCATAACAGCTGCAGTCCTCAGAGCCAAATCAAACACAGGACTACATTCTCCCCCTCGAAAAAAAAATTCCTTGCCTTCCACTGGCAAGACCAGCCAGGTGCAAAAACACACACAAAAAAAACAACGGCAACATATATATTTCTGCATGACAGTCCTGCATAACAGTCCTATCTAGACAATTGTCAACTATCTTGAAGTCTGCTCTAATAAACAGGAGTTCCCATATTCATCATTTCTGCAAAAGCATACAGGAAATCAACAACTTTACAGTGTAGCTGAGGCACTGGGACATAGCTAGGTTCTCCAACGTGATCGTAAGTAAGAACCCTGGGAGGTTGTCTCGCTCTAGTGCCCTGTCTCAATTCTCTCTGAGGAAGTCCATAGTGTGCCTGGGAATCTTCGGCTCCTGCCATTGGGTTGGGGAGGTCACCAGAGGCTTGAGGCCCTGGCTTTCCCATGATACAAGAGTCTCTTTCAGGGGTCCCAGGCACAAAACTAGGGCTGTTTGGATCCAATGTAGAAGAGGCTATGGGAGGAGAGGGAGGCGGCTGCTGAGAAGTGTCTTGTACCATCCACCACTCGTCACTGTGGTCAGTGGATTCTAGGGTCTTTTCTTTAGCTCTCTCCACATTACAGTCTTGCACTGTCTCCTCCATGCCCCTTACAGGTGGTGCGGATATATTCTCAGATGGAAACGGTAATTCGACAACGCCGCCAACCATCGATGTCCGGTGGCATCCAGTTTTGCTGTCGTCTGTATGTAAGTAAGGGGATTGTTATCCGTTCTTACTTCAAACTCTGTCCCATACAGATAATCATGAAGTTTGTCTACTATTGCCCATTTAAGAGCCAAAAATTCCAGCTTGTGGACCGGGTAGTTCTTCTCACTCCCTGTTATGCTTCGACTAATGTAAGCAACTGGTCTCAGTCCCTCAGCATAACTCTGGTGTAGTACACCTCCTATGCCCTCCAGACTAGCATCTACATGGAGCACATAAGGCCTTCAGGATCTGCATAGGCCAGCACTGGGGCTTCAGTGAGCTTCTTCTTCAGGGTGAGGAAGGCCTGCTCGCATTCAGAGGTCCATTTTCCCCGAAGGAATCTCTGGAATATAACACTTTAGAACCATCTGCACTTAAAGAGCTTTTTAGGAGATTATGCAATTCGTGCGCTATCTTGGAGTAGCCTTCCACAAATCTACGGTAATACCCACAGAATCCAAGAAAGGACCTTAGTTCTCCAACATTATCCGGCTTGGGCCAGTTCACCACAGCTTCGATTTTGGCCGGGTCAGTTGCAACCCCTTGGGCAGAAACTATATGTCCCACGTAGGTGACAGAGTTTCTAGCGAACTTGCATTTGTCTAAGGATAGTTTTAATCCCTCAGCTTCAAGTCTATCCAACACTTTCAATAGTCGGTGCTCATGCTCCTCTGGAGTCTTCCCAAACACTATGAGATCATCCAAGTACACCAAGCACTCTCGAGGGTTCATATCCCCAACGGTTTTCTCCATTAGACGTTGGAAAGTGGCGGGAGCTCCAGTGATACCTTGGGGCATCCGCGTAAACTGGTAAAATCCCAGAGGACAGATAAAGGCGGTTTTTTCCTGATCATCTACCTTCATGGGTACCTGGTAATACCCAGACCTTAGATCAAGTACACTGAACCACTGACTTCCAGACAGAGCATTCAGCAGATCTTCTATCCGGGGCAACGTATACTGGTCTGGTATGGTGCGCTTATTTAGTGTCCTGTAATCTATGCACAGCCGGACTGATCCATTCTTCTTGCGTACTACTACGATTGGGGATGCATAGGGGCTACGAGATTCTGTAATAATCCCTGCTCCTTCCATCTGATGGAGAATATCCCTGACATCTTGTATGTCACGGGGTGGAATACGTCTAGATCTTTCCCGAAAGGGGGCAAAGTTGGATAATCGGATGGCATGGGGGCACTTTTTGCACAGCCTACATCCATCTCTTCTTTGGAGAACACACTCTCTCTGGCTTGGAGTTTAGTTCGGAGACTATCCTTCCATTCCTGGGATAGGGAGAATCCTCTAGACTGAAATCCGCAGGAGTCCCGGGCATCTTCCCCTCTTCAGCTGTCACTGCCATAATCGAGGAGATTTGGTCTAGCAGGTGGATCACTCCCAGCAGCTGACCCCGGTCTATACGCACTTCAGTGTGAGTTAGGTTTTGCACCATCACCGGAAAGGCTTGCCCCCGGTGGTTCTTCCAGTCTTTAACTTCAGGTATGACCATCCATCCTTTCTGGGCGTCATCCTCCGGAAGGGATTCAATTAAGTATTGTCGCCCGCCATCTAAAATTCCATCATGTAGAGTTGCCGAGGCCCGTAGGGATAGTGTTTCACCTGGTCTGATGAACACAGCTCCAATTCCGATGTAATGGCATTTCCCAGCTTTAGCCTGCAATGCCAGTCGCTGACACTCTTCTCCAAGGTGCGGACTAACTTCCATCAGATGATCCAGTGAAGCACCCCTCGTTTCCCCAAGGTAGTTTCTGAATACATCCTGCACCACCCTGGCATTGGTCCCGAGTATGATGGGGGCACAAACTCTCTCACGTCTGGGCAGATTATGGCCTCCAACTCCATGCTCTGTTCTGTTCCGGTATTCAACTGAGGAATGGTGATGGCGACCTTGATGCTTCCATCAGTCTTGCAGACTTGATCTCCCATGCCCCATAGCTGCATCTCTTCAGTGGGCAGTAAGGGCAGATGCTTTAAATGCTGCTCATAGAATGACCTGTAAACTATAGTCACCTGTGACCCAGTATCTAACAGTGCTGAAGCATAGATGCCATTGATTAGTACATGGATGATAGACCTGGGCCCTACTTTGGGATTGGCCTGTAAACGAGGAGCTCTTTTTTTAGTCCAGTTTCTCCTTTTTTTCTTAATTTTCTTTGAGAAAACTGTACTGTCTTCCAGGGGTCCTATCACTAGCACATGCCCGTCTTCTTCTCCCGAAGGGGCAGGGCATTCCCTGGCAAAATGTCCTGGCTGGCCGCAAGTAAAACATTTCCTCTCCCTTGGTTGATTTCGAGTCAGCCGTGGGCTCTGCCCTTTTCGGATCCCGCTCGGACCGTGGAGGATGTGACTGAGACTCTAATTCTGCTAGTCTTTCCCTGAGGCTAGCCATTTCAGTGTTCTCTTTTTCCCGAGGTTTCGTCAGGTTTTCTTTGGAGGTGGCAGGAGAAAATATCTGACTCTCGATCTCCTTCACTTGGGTTATGAGCAATATAAAATCTAAATCTTCTTTAGTCAGTCCTGCTCGCAAAGTAACAATTACTGGGTCATCGGACAAGGCACCCCGCAATACTTGTTTTGTCAATTTCACATGAGCTTGAGCAGGTAACACTACATTCTTTTCCATCAGTTTTCCCAAAAACACTTGCAATCTGGTAACATAGTCAGACAACCTCTCATGTTTCTTTTGACGGGTATTATAGAACTTATTAAGAAGACTTTCGGCATCCTCCACATCTCCATATACTCGTTGTAATACCAGTAGGTACTCCTGAGACTCAATTTCTCCTTTTAAGATTTTATGTGCATTCACAATGTCCGTAGCTGGGGACCGCAGACTCTCCATTATTCTCTGTCGTTTCATAGCATCAGTACAGGTCCATTCGCCCAGCAATTGTGCTGCATTCCGCTTCCATATTTCAAAAACTCTCTTCTCCCGATGGAACGGGTTGCATCCCTGAGAATACCCTCAACTTGCGATAGCTATGAGTATGATTAGCTGTCACAATTGCCTCTGAGAGTTTCCTGAGTACATCTGGTATATCGCCATTACTAGCCTCAGTTGGGTTTGGCACATTGCTAGGTCTAGAAGACGTGGTCGGTATTTCATCCACAAAATCAATGTGGTTGACACGGAGCCTCTTCTCCTCTTGGGGTGGAATAGGTAATGTCCGGTGCCATCTCTTTGGAATGGCCCCTGCTTCTTCTTTGACACCGGCATATACAATCGGACAAAACTCTGATAGTTCATCGCTTAAATGAAGACCTATTGGCTTTGTGCAGTTCCTGAGATCCTTCAATGCATAAACCAGGATATATTTCTCTCCTGTTTGGTTTCTCAACACATCCTTGATGGTCACCATAGTCTCTGGTATAAGATTCTCTAACACGCGAATGCATTGCATAGCCTGTCCTTGGGGTGGTATATTGCATACCATCAGGGCCTGGTATATGGGTATCCTCTGATTAATAGCCCACTCAGTTACAAACGACACCGTGGGTCGTGGCTCAAATGTAAGGTGGAAAAATGTATCCTTTTTCATCTCAGCAGTGCCTCCATCTGTAACGCTCTTTTGCCGCTGGGGGCCGCCCCCGCTGGCACCCTCCAGCTGGGTTACACCTTCTTGCTTTACCTGTTGGTCCTGAGTTTCCGCATTTTGGGAATAAGGATACATAGTGTTGGCAGTGCCTCCACCTGTCTGGGCATCCATGGCATGGACTGTTTGCCCAGGCAGGAACCTAATAATAACAACTACACAGTGGTACAATAAACAATATAAACTTGTATTGAAATGCAAGTGGCAGCATAAAAGGATTTCAGGTAATACAGTAGCTAACTAGACACCACCAACTGCTCTCTAACCTCCCAGCCCAGGACCCTCCCAAACAACCTGGAACCACCCTGATCTTCGTCCTAATGACAGCGATGATGGGTACCAGTTGGTGCACATAAGAGATGGGGCCCTTTTAGCATAACGTAGCTGCCAGTACAGGAAAGGCTGTGGGTAAAATCCGCTCAGCAGCTGTGTGATTCTTAGTTAGTGTAAAGATGGATAGAATGCTGTCAGCGAGACAGAGAGAAAAGATGCTCGTTACCGCACAACTTCAGTTGCTCACAGTCCCAGGAAGGCCTCTTGAACGTTGTAGCAATCTGCAGCCTCTGGATCAATTCTTCCCCACGCAGTATGCAGAATCTCCTCTGCCTGAAGTCGAATGCCGCCAGAAAATCCCTCTGCCTGCGGCCTCCTTAACACAGGCCCCTCTTCAAACACACTTGCCTCCTGAACAGTCCAGCACAATATACAGCAGACCAAGGTACACTCTCCAGCACTGGATGCTGCTGATTCTCTGTGCTCCAGCTTGCACAGATCCTGGAAAATCTCTCTTATCTTGACTGCTCACTCTCTTTGCTCACTTTGTTCTCCCCACGCTGCATGCATGCTTTTTACTTCCTGTTTCTTTTTAGCTTGGGTCCTTCTTTTTCCTGTAAGGCATTCTGGAGGTGTGGTCCATGAGTCCAAAAAGTATGTTCCCATACATTGCCTCTGGCTCCCCCTAGAGGCATAACAGCTGCAGTCCTCAGAGCCAAATCAAACACCAGGACTACATGTATTACGGGACTGTTGCTTTAATTTGGCAGCCATTACTTATACAGTGAAGTTACTTCCTGGTTAGACTGAGGCCATTTGGTGTTCAGAGAGCTAACAGAGTCCACTCCACATTTCTTTCACGCAGGCCTTGAAATTATAAGTCTGTAAGTAGAGCATCAATGTTTTTAAGTTAAAGTACATGTTTTCAGCAACTCAAATACTGTTCCATATTAGTTTAATAGTATTTGATTGTCTTAGCATTAAGTTAAACTTCTATTTCTGCTAGCTAGTATTTTCACAGGTAGGAAACATGCTTGTCTCTTGTTTGTGTAGATTTGCATTCCTAGTCTAATATATTTTCATAATTCTGTATCTTTTGCGGTTTTACAAAAAAGATTAATGTAAATAAGAATCTAAAATGTAAGGGTAAAATAAAAGTAAAGGAAAGACTTCATGCAATCCTGCTTCTGGATTTTTATACTGCAACAAGTGTCTTAAATGTACAGAAAGTAAGGCAGGGTCAACAGAGAAGACATCCAAAATAAAAAGGGAAACACACATCAGAAAGAACACCGGGACCCACAACGAAAAAGAATTAAAACGTGGTGGGGATAGCAAAGGCCCAATCTGTGACCTTCCTGGCTTACTTCCACCAGTCTATAGGACAGTAGGAGGTCATTTGAGTGTATGGGTCACAAGACCAGGGCACTTGGGGGCCAGGTATGGTGGGCAGAGCCATGATGGCTGCATAGTGGCACACCCCGAGTCAGCTCTGAGACGCCATTAAAACAAAAAAGGAGGGGGAGGGTCCATAGCATGAAACGGTGTGTCAAAAAATAGAAATACAAACAGAACAAAAAGTGAGGACAGAGTCCGCTAGAGCCTCATCATTCAAATGGGGGGCAAAAACATAAAAAAAGAATCATCGGAAGTCCAAAAAAGCAAAAATAGAGTCCGCTGGATAGTTGCAAATTGGGGGGGGGGAAGGGGGCAAAAAGAGAAGAAACAAAGAGATGGGGGAGTCTCTTCAGCCCGTATTCAGTAACGGGGCCCGCAGTACAGCAGGGAGGACAGTAGGGGTAACTACACATAGCCCCACACCAAATAATACCGCAACAGATCTGAGCACATCTGCCTCCCACAGTCAGCCAGCACTTCTCCTCCGCACAGATTTACATTCGTCATCGAGGGCTGGAAGTACAAGACCTGCGTCCTGTCTGGAGGGCCACTCCCATCGCAGCTCTCTAACACGGCATCCGCAGCCCAACGGTCAGCAGCGCGGCCAGAGGACGAGGCGGTCCCCTCCCCGCTCACCTTTGGGGCCCCCTCTTCCTGCAGCCCCCTAGCACGGCCACCAACTGGCGCCAAACACCTCTGGTGAGAGGACCTGTTACATCCTTGGCCCCTGCAGTGCTTCCTGGGGGGTCAGTGCGCCAGGTGGCATCGCTGGCTAGCCTGTTGCCAGTAGTAAGGGCTGGCAAAACGGCATCTGAGGGGGCGAAGCTAAGCATAAGTTCAAGGAGCCATCAGCCTTTAAAAGAGGCTGAGAGAAGGTGCTCCTTGAACTGTCGTGGAAGTATATTGGAGTGGAGTCTAGTTCCTGATTGATTTGCTGATCTCATTCTGTCCGATCTGATATTGACCTGTTTCTGGCTGAGGACCTTTTTACGTTTTGACCTGGCTATCCCTATTGACCATTCTCTCGCATTATCCCTATTGTTCTTTTGCCTGAGTGTGTGTCAGATTCAAGTTTATGGTTTTGCCGTATGGTTTATGTTTTCTGTCTAGTTCTTGTCCTGGTTATTTCTTGTTCATGTACAGTTGTGTTCAAAATTATTCAACCCCCAATGCTGTAAAGGGTTTTAGGGAATTTAGTGTACATTTGTAATTGTATTCAGAATGAAATCCTACAAGGACTTTTTAAAGAACCATATGCAACTAAAATGACATCAATTGGTTTTGTAATACAGTAGTAAATGTTTCTTTTGTGAATTCTTCATTGACACAATTATTCAACCCCTTAAAGACTACCACTCTGAAGAACAGAGGTTCATTCAAGTGTTTTCAATCAGGTATTGAAAACACCTGTGGATGTCTCGGAGCAGCAATAAAGCATAATAAGCACCAATTAGGCAGCTTTAAAATGACTGTGATACTCAGCTCCTTCTAGACATTTACTGGTGTGGTTACAAACATGGTGAAGTCAAAAGAATGGTCCAGATAGACAAGAGAAGAGGTGATTACTCTTCACAGGAAGGGCAATGGCTATAAGAAGATTGCAAAGATGTTAAACATACCAAGAGAGACCATAGGAAGCATCATTCGCAAATTCAAGGCAAAGGGCACTGTTGAAACGCTACCTGGTCGTGGCAGAAAGAAGATGCTGACTTCGACTGCTGTGCGCTACCTGAAGCGTAGAGTGGAGAAAAGTCCCCGTGTGACTGCTGAGGAACTGAGAAAAGATTTGTCAGATATGGGTACTGAAGTTTCAGCTCAGACAATACGGCGCACACTGCGTAATGAAGGCCTCCATGCCAGAACTCCCAGGCGCACCCCCTTGCTGTCTCCAAAGAATAAGAAGAGTCGACTGCAGTATGCCAAAAGTCATGTGGACAAACCACAGAAGTTTTGGGATAGTGTTCTGTGGACTGATGAAACAAAATTAGAACTGTTTGGGCCCATGGATCAACGCTATGTTTGGAGGAGGAAGAACAAGGCCTATGAAGAAAAGAACACCTTGCCTACTGTGAAGCATGGCGGGGGGTCAATCATGCTTTGGGGCTGTTTTGCTTCTGCAGGTACAGGGAAGCTTCAGCGTGTGCAAGGTACCATGAATTCTCTTCAGTACCAGGAGATATTGGATGACAATGTGATGCAGTCCGTCACAAACCTGAGGCTTGGGAGACGTTGGACCTTTCAACAGGACAATGATCCCAAGCATACCTCCAAGTCCACTAGATCATGGTTGCAGATTAAAGGCTGGAACATTTTGGAGTGGCCATCGCAGTCACCTGACTTAAATCCGATTGAGAACCTCTGGTAGGACTTAAAGAAAGCAGTTGCAGTGCACAAGCCTAAGAATGTGACTGAACTGGAGGCTTTTGCCCATGACGAATGGGCGAAGATACCCGTAGATCGCTGCAAGACACTTGTGTCAAGCTATGCTTCACGTTTAAAAGCTGTTATAACTGTAAAAGGATGTTGTACTAAGTACTAAGATTGAATGTCACTTGGGGTTGAATAAAACTGATAATGATGTGAGCACAGAAAAGACATTTGTGGTTATTTCATTATAAATGTTATGTTATATTTGTCTGACCTACACGTGCCTCTTTGATTTAATTGTAAGCAAGATGACTGAATGATCAAAATCAATGTCAAACTGGCCAAAACACTCAATTTCAGTGCGGGTTGAATAATTTTGAACACAACTGTATATGGCTTTCTAGTTTATGTTCCTGAGTTCTCAGTTTTATGTATTATGTCTGGTATATCATGTTTGCTATACAGAATCCAATCTTAGATTGTAGGCCTTCCCTGCAGGCTAATGAACACATGTTCCCGCTCTGTATGTCTCATAAGTAAGTCTTGCCTCAGCAATCTTGTTCACGTCTGTTTATGTATCACGTCATGTCTATGTATCTGTGCACAGATAGTTTATGACTGTTTTCGCGCATTCCGTGAAAAAATACCGCAATGCGTTCGGACGCACTCTTGACGGTCGCTGCAAAAAATGCGTTAGTCTGACCCTAGCCTTATCCCACTTTCCAAATCGGCTATTTGGTCCAGATTGTTCTCTTTTCCTGCCATTCTCCTGGTTTTCACCTTTCTCTGACCAACCCTGAGAGAGAGGTGAAAGCCAGGAGAACTGGCAAGAGTAGAGAACAATCTAGACCAAATAGCCGATTTGGAAAGTGAGATAATTGGGAGAATTTTTCTGGTTTGGCTATTTTGACCTAGAATTTTCACTTCTCCAGTTATTCTCCTGCTTTTCACCACTCTCTGAATAACCCTGTGAATGTTTAATCCCGAGGTGCTTTAGATGTTAAAAGCGGGCAATGAGGACATTTTGTATTTTTTTCAAACACCAGTTAAATGCAGCATATTAGGAAGTTTTAGGAGGGAAATTAACACTCAAATCTCAATCAGAAGCAGACACTACCCCACCCCCTCAGTACCTCAGTATAGTGTACAATGTATCAAATTGATTAGATCAGGACTAAAAACACCTGGTGTTATGCCCGTTTGTGAACAGAGGTCATTTAGAGTTGAGAATTTTTCCACGTACACATTAGTTTTTAATTCAATATCTAATAAACCGCTGCTTATAATATTCTGCAGTAAAGAGTCTCTTTATTTCTAGATTTTTTAGTATTTTTTTAAGCATTTTCTGTACTTTTTTCAAAATTTCTTTTTTTTTTTCGAACTCGAACCAAACACACCCAAAAAGTTCGAAGTTCGCGAACTTTCGAACAACCAAAGTTCGGGTCGAACTCCGAACCGTCCGAACCGAACAGCTCATCCCTAGCCACGAAGACATTTGGAGCTGAGGTGATAATTAGGTTTCTTGTAGTACCTCCCTGGTGTGGGAATCAAGGTATTACAGCCTTTCTTGCTGTCTGTGTTTCCAATATCTGTATCTAGGTATTGTGTGACTGCCCTGCAGGCCGCACAACTCATGTGTCATTGAGATTCAGCTATCTTGTTCATGTCTGTTCATGTATAGTGTCATGTCTATGTATCTGTACACAGATAGTTCATGTGTTTACACCCAGCGACCTCTTGGTCACAAAGCCATTTGGAGCTGAGGTGATAATTAGGTTTCTTGTAGTACCTCCCTGGTGTGGAATCCAAAAGAATCCAAATAAACGCTACTCCAGGGTAGCACCGTCAGCGCTACCGTTACAGGACCGTTGTCCATCTCCGTCAGCAGCTCCAGGCAGGCATCCAGGCCTGAGAGGACGGCCCCAGAAACTTTAGTGGGGGGTAGGGGATGCGTCCCGAAGCCAGCCTCTGACCCCTGCATCCACTCTCGCCATACCATCATCTGGAACGGCCGGGAGACGTGGACCCACCATCTCCATGGCCATCATCATGGTCCCCATCGGGAACAAAAGCACTCGAGGCAGCATGGCAGGGAGACAAAGGGAGCCGAATAGTAAAATAGAAACATAGAAAATGTCGGCAGATAAGAACCTTTCGGCCCATCTAGTCTGCCCAATTACATGGATACTTTACGTGGATTTATCTTTTGTTTAGGATAGCCTTATGCCTATCCCATGCCTGCTTAAATTCAATTACTGTTTTGGCCTCTACCACTTCAACTGGAAGGCTGTTCCATGTATCCACCACCCTCTCAGTAAAATAATGCTTCCTGATGTTACTTTTAAACCTTTGCCCCTCTAATCTAAGACTATGTCCTCTTGTTTTGCTACTTTGTTTTCTTTTAAATATACTCCCTTCCTCTACCTTGTGGATTCCCTTTACGTATTTAAATGTTTCTATCATATCTCCTCTGTCTCGTCTTTTTTCCAAGCTGTACATGTTAAGATCATTAAGCCTTTCCTGGTAACTTTTCTCCTTCAAGCCGTACACCATTGTAGTAGCCCTTCTCTGAACTCTCTCTAAGATGTCTATATCCTTCTGGAGATACGGTCTCCAGTACTGCACACAGTGCTCACCAGTGCTCTGTACAGTGGCATGAGCACTTTCCTTTTCCTACTGCTAATACCTCTCCCTACACAACCAAGCATTCTGCTAGCATTTCCTGCTGCTCTATTACATTGACTACTTACCCTTAGATCCTCTGAAATAATAACCCCTAAATCCCTTTCCTCAGATGTTGAGGTTATGTCATGCTTTGGTATCGTAGAATTGTTTGGAGTCCAGTATGCAGATATAACTTGATAGGGAAAGTGCAAGAGACGTAACCTGGGATGGAATTAGTTTCGGTTCAGGTGGAGTTCGTTCTTTAGCGAGGGAGGAAGCCAGGAGTCGGGAGGTCAGTCAGAATCGAGCGCGGTACAAAAGGAGGTAGACTGGAGACGTGGTCAAGTGGAAGCAAGGGTTCGTTTAACAAGGATTCAGACAGGTAATTAATACAAGGAACTTGAATAGCTTAGGGAGCTGACGACTGAGCGTCTTTCCTTTGGTGTTCCGAACCTTTATGGTGCGCAGGTAATGAGCGCCGCCTGTTTGCCGGGAAGAGGCCCCTCCCCTGCCTCTCCTACCCACTGGGTCTCCCCAGGCTCCATCCGGAACCCGCAGGAGCCACGCCCCAAAGGCAAGTCGGGAGACGCCGCCCCCCAGAACCCGCCGAGACTCGAGAGTCCACCGCGGGACCCGGAAGGAGGACCGCGCCCCACGCCGCCCGCGAGCAACGACCACCACGCGAGAGGCCGATGGAAGGGAGAGGGAGGCAGCGGGGGGACCCCAGCACTGGACCGAAAGGTCACCGCAACCCGTGGCAAGGGAGCTCCCAATGCCTGACGTCCCCCAACATGGAAGACGCCGATGGTCGCCATGACACGTCGGCCGCGCCGCGGGGGTAAGGCATGACACAGCCCCCCCCCCACAATGCGAGCCCTCTGGGGGAGCAAAGGACCCGGTTTGGTCGGATAGGAATGGTGGAACCGACGAAGATGAGGTGCGTGCACATTCACAGCTGGTTCCCAGGATCTTTCCTCTGGACCGTATCCCCTCCAATGGATCAGGTACTGGAGTTGGCGACGTCTATATCGAGAATCCAGGATACAATGTATTTCATATTCGGGTTCACCGTCGACTGGAAGAGGTGGAAATCTTGCAATAATCTGTGAGGAAAAGGAAGGTGCTGTCCAGGGTTTGAGGAGCGAGACGTGGAATACTGGGTGAAGATGTAGGTCGTTGGGCAACTGAAGACGGATAGCGGTCGGAGACACTATGGCTGCAACAGGAAAGGACCTATATATGTGGGTCCCAACTTTTTTGTAGGGCAAGTGAGCCGAGCTTTCGGGTAGAGAGCCATACCTTTTGATCCACCTATATGGGGAGGTGTCTGCGTTTTTCAATCTGCATAAGGCATATAAGTGGCTTGTGCTTGTTCGTAGAGACGTTTGAGCTCGACGATGTCCTTGTGTAGATGTTCTAGCGTTCTCATGGACGTTGGGGAACTGTTCTATCTGAGGCAAGTCGGGGAGAAGACTAGGGTGATAGCCATATTAGGAAGAAAGCAGAGACTTACGTAAGTGATTATTTTATTATTATTATTCTTTATTTATAAAGCGCCAGCATATTCCGCAGCGCTGTACAATAAGCACAGTATAGACAGGGTTACAATACATTGAACAACATTTGACAAAAAGTACAGGAGGAGATGAGGGCCCTATTCCCGTAGGAACTCACAATCTGGGAGGGTTGGGTTTGGAAACAGGAGGAGAGGACTGTAAGGTGAGAGTGATTGATGGTTGCGTCAGTGAGTTGGGTGGTAGGCTTCCCTAAATAGGAATGTTTTCAGGGAGCGTTTGAAGGAAGAGAAGTTAGGGGAAAGTCTGACAGTACGAGGGAGAGCGTTCCAGAGAGTGGGGGCTGCGCGTGAGAAATCCTGCAGTCTATCATGGGAAGAGGTGATGCGGGGAGAAGCTAGGCGCAGGTCACTGTTTGACCTTAGGGAGCGGGCTGGGGTGTATTTGGTGATTAGTGAGGACAGGTAGTGGGGAGCTGAGTTAGTGAGGTTTTGTAGGTAAGGATAAGGATTTTGAACTTAATTCTGCAGTGGATGGGAGCCAGTGAAGGGACTCGCAGAGGGAGCGGCAGAGACAGAGCGGCGGGTGAGGTGAATTAGCCTGGCGGAGGCGTTCAGGATGGATTGTAGGGGGGAGAGGTGGACAGAGGGAGGCCAGATAAGAGATTATTGCAATAGTCGAGTCGGGAGATTACCAGGGCGTGTATGAGTTGTTTTGTGGCGACAGCGGTAAGAAATGGCCGAATTCTGTAAATATTACGCAGTTGGTATCGGCAGGAGGAGGAAAGAGACTTGATGTGGGGGATGAAGGAAAGAGCAGAGTCAAGTGTAACTCCAAGACAGCGAACTTGGTTTGATGGGGAGATGGTGATACCCTCCACCGTGATAGAGAAGTCAGGAGGTGGGGCGGCATTAGAGGGAGGAATAAGTAGGAGCTCAGTCTTTGACATGTTGATCTTTAGGTGGTGGGAGGCCATCCAGGAGGAGATGCCAGATAAACAGTCACTGACTTTGGAAAGGACAGGGGGAGAGAGATCAGGGGTAGAGAGGTAGATCTGAGTGTCATCAGCGTAGAGGTGGTAATTAAAGCCAAAGCTGTTGATGATTTTGCCCAGGGAGGAGGTGTAGATGGAAAAGAGCAGAGGACCAAGGACAGAGCCTTGAGGTACACCAACAGATAGAGGCAATGAGGAGGAGGAGTTACCAGCAAAGGACACACAGAAGGACCTGTTGGATAAATAGGAGTCAACCCAAGCAAGTGCAGTGTCACCGAGACCCAGAGAGTTGAGGGTCTGTAGAAGGAGGGGGTGGTCAACAGTGTCAAAAGCAGCCGAGAGGTCAAGCAGGATGAGAATAGAATAGTGGCCGTGTTTTTTAGCAGTTAGGAGGTCGTTGGTGACTTTGGTGAGGGCAGTTTCAGTTGAGTGTAGGGACGGAAGCCAGATTGCAGGGGGTCAAGTAGGGAATTGGAGGACAGGAAGAGGAGAGGCGGTTGAAGACTAGTTTTTCTAAGAGCTTAGAGGTAAAGGGAAGCAGGGATACAGGACGGTAGTTGGATGGAGAGTTGGGATCTAGGGATGGTTTCTTTAGTAAAGGGGTAACTAGCGCGTGTTTGAAGGCGGATGGAAAGGAGCCAGTGGAGAGAGATAGGTTGAAGATGTGTGTGAGAGCAGGGGTGAGGGAGGAGGAGAGGGGAGGAATTAGATGTGAGGGAATGGGGTCGAGCGGGCACGTGGTGAGATGTGAGGAGGACAATAAGGAATTGACTTCCTCCTCAGTGGTTGGGAGGAAGCGGCAGAGGGTGGCAGAGGGACCTGTGGGAGTGGAGGTGGCAGATAACTATCTTGTGTTGGGATGTTGCTTCTGATAGTTAAGTTTTACTGAGGAAGTAGTCTGCCAGGTCTTGAGCGCTGAAGGCAGCTGAGGGGGAGGTGCAGGTGGGTAGAGGAGGGTGTTGAAGGTGGACCAGAGCCGTTTAGGGTTGGAGGACAGCGAGATATAAGAGATGAGAAGAAGGATTGTTTGGCCAAGTGGAGGGCAGAGGTGTATGACCGGAGAATAAACTTGAAGTGAACAAAATCAGCTTCAGAGCGGGATTTCCTCCAGGCACGCTCTGCGGTGCGGGAGCATCTTTGCAGGTAGCGAGTCTGGGTGTGCCAGGGCTGAAGCTGGCGGCGTGGGGCCTTACAGAGTCGAAGAGGAGCAAGAGTGTCTAGAGCAGAGATAAGCGTAGTGTTGTAGTGATTAGTGGCAGCATCAGGGCAGGTGAAGGATGAGGTATGAGGGAGGTGGTGAAGTAGGTTGGAGAATTGATGGGGGTCCACAGCCTGTAGATTTCTGCGAGTGTGTGTGCGGGGTGGGGAGCAGGGTGTTTAGGAAGTCCAGATAGGTTGAAAGAGAGAAGGTGGTGGTCAGAGATGGGGAAAGGGCGACAGTTGAACTCAGAAATGGAGCAGAGGTTGGAAAAGACAAGGTCAATAGCGTGACCATCGCGGTGGGTAGGGAGGAGGGAGGATTGTGTGAGTCCAAGGGAGGACGTGAGTGAAAGAAGTTTGGAGGCAGCAGGGGCGGAAGGATCGTCAATGAATGGAAGTCCCCGAGAACTAGGCATGGAAGATTAGAAGACAGAAAGTGAGAAGCCAGGTAGCAAAGTGGTCAAAGAACTGGGAGGTTGGTCCCGGTGGGCGGTAGATGACTGCCACCCTGAGAGCCAGAGGAGAGAACAGGCGGATGCAGTGTGTCTCGAAGGAGGAGAAGGAGAGGGATGGGGGTGGAGGGAGATGCTGGTAGGTGCAGGTGGGAGAGAGCAGGATTCCGACCCCGCCACCATTTCTCTCACCCGGTCTGGGGGTATGACTCAAGTGTAGACCGCCATGTGAGAGAGCAGCAACGGAGGCCGTGTCAGAGGGAGTTATCCAGGTTTCAGTTAAAGCTAGGAGGTTGAAGGAGTTTGAAAGGAAGAGGTCATGGATTGCTGTGAGTTTGTTGCACACAGAGCGAGCGTTCCAGAGGGCGCAGGAGAAAGAGGACAGGCGCTGAGGGATTATGGGATGAGGTTGCTGGGCTTGCAGGGAGGTGATTTATGTGCGATGGAGATAGGATGAGAGGGAAGTATTGGATGTGTTGTGGGGCCAGGGTTAGGGGATATGTCACCTGAAGAGAGTAGCAGCAGGAGGGTGAGAAAGAGAAGGTGGGAATGGGATTGGGAGTGGGAGTGATTGGCAGCGCGAGAGTTAGAGGGAGACCATGTTCTGAGGAAACAAAGGAGCTCATGCGAGGCCATCATGTGGGACGAGAGGAGGAGGGAGAGATGCAGATAGTGTAGGGGTCGGTGGTAGAGGGGCAGGAGTTCCATTTAAGGGAAAAGTAGAAGTAAAGAGTAGAAGCGTGAGAGAAAGCATGATATAGACGTGCGTTTACCGGAGTAAAAGTGGGCCTTGCAGTTCCTTCCTCCAGTCCCGCAACTCCAGGAAACAACTCTGGATGCCACTTAAAAATGCCACTTGCAAATGACACTTAGAGCCTGGCTCAAAGAGCCTGGTATAGTAGTTTATAGGGCGGGCTGATTGCATTCAGGCAGTTAAAACGTCAACCTGAAAGGTCAACACCTGAAGCTGGATGGGCTGTGTCAATAGGGCAGGAGATTCACATGCTAATTAGCAAAGCACATGGTGGAGAAAAAACAAAAATAAATATAAATAAAAATAGAAAATACCAATATGCAGGCGATCAGATGATCAGATGAGATGTGGTGTCTGAATAATGGGTGATAATGTTTACCAGCAAAAAGTATGCAGGCGATCAGATGAGATGTGGGTGGACTGTGGATGATGGGTGATAATGTCCTACCTGTGGACGAGAGGGACACAGGACTTAGGGATCGTGATGCGTAGGGGATCTTGGATGAAACTCCAGGAAACAACTCTGGATGTCCACTTAGTGATTGGTGGTATCCGGAATTGTAGGCGAACTCGGCTGCCGGTAATAAATCTACCCAATCATCTTGTAAATGACAGGTATAGCATCGAAGATACTATTCCACAATTTGATTGGTCCTCTCGGTCTGTCCGTTCGTCTGTGGATGATAAGCAAATGACAGTTTCACATGTATATTTACTGAGAGACAAAACATTTTCCAGAAACGGGAGGTGAATTGGGACTCCCTATCCGATAAAATGGAGGTGGGAATCCCATGTAGGCGAAATATTTCTTTGTGGAATAATGAGGCGGCCTCTTTAGCAGTGGGTAAACCTCTGGTGGACACGAAATGGGCCATTTTTGTTAGGTGGTCAACCACGACCATGATGGTTGTACAACCTTGAGAAGGGGGTAGGTCTACGATGAAGTCCACGGTTAGGTCTTTCCAGGGACGATCTGGAATAGGGAGAGGTTGAAGAAGTCCAACTGTTTTTTGCGAGAGTTTTTTGTTTCTATTACAAACAGGACAGGCTGTGACATACTTGATGGCAGGATCGTTCATGGTGGGCCAATAGAAATATCGACGGAGCAGAACTTGAGTTTTCTTAATCCCTCCATGTCCGGCTTGAGGGGAATCGTGTCAGAGAGCGAGGACGTCTGGACGTGCACCTTCTGGAACAACTATCTTGTTTTGATGTAGATACAGACCATCCGCGGTTAGTGGATAATCTGTCGGGCATTTTAGTTGTTTGATCTTTTCTATAGTAGAGGAGTGAGTAGCTAGAGAGTATCCGATGGGTAGTATGGAGTCACTCGTGGAGGAATCGGATTCTCCGGGTACGGGTAAGCGGGACAAGGCATCGGCCTTGCCGTTTTTACTGCCTGGTTGATAAGTAATGTGCAATTGAAAACGGGAAAAAAAAAGGGCCCAACGAGCCTGACGAGGTTTAAGTCTTTTTGCGGTACGGAGGTACTCCAGGTTTCTGTGGTCGGTAAACACCGAGACTGGATGTAAGGTACCTTCCAAAAGGTGGCGCCACACTTCCAAGGCCTTTTTGATGGCCAACAATTCTCGATCACCGAACTCATAATTGCATTCGGCAGGGGTGAGACGTCTTGAAAAAATAGGCGATCGGATGGAGTCTTTGGTCTGTATCGTCTCTTTGTGAGAGAACTGCTCCGGTGGCTTTGTTAGAGGCATCTACCTCTAGGAAATAAGGTAGGGAAGGATTAGGCAGCCTGAGAATAGGAGCTGACGTGAATTGGCTTTGAAGAGCTTGGAATGCATTAGATGCTTGTTCAGACCATTTAAATGGTACGTTCTTGGTGAGATCGGTCAGCGGTTGTACTAGCTTTGAAAAGGAACAAATAAACCTCCTGTAGAAGTTAGCGAATGCTAAAATTCTTTGAACATCCTTCCGTGACGTAGGGGTTGGCCATGAGAGAATTGCAGCTATTTTTTCTGGATCCATCTCCATCTTGCCTGGGGAGAGGGCATATCCTAGAAAAGCAATACGATTAGTCTCGAATATACATTTCTCCTTTTTTGCGTATAATCGATGTTTATGTAATCTAGAAAATACCTCCTTACCTGATGTCGGTGTTCTTGAAGAGTGTCTGAGTAGACTAGGATATCATCGAGATACACTATTACACATATATCTAATAAATCCCTAAAAACATCATTTACCAAGTGTTGGAAGGTCGCCGGAGCGTTGCATCACCCGTAGGGCATTACTAGATACTCATAATGTCCATAGCGGGTCCTGAAGGCGGTTTTCCATTTGTCACCTTGGCGAATACGTAGAAGGTTGTAGGCACCTCTGAGATCCAGTTTTGTAAATATCTTGGCAGTTTTCAATCGTTCCATTAGTTCTGGGATTAGAGGAAGGGCATATCTGTTTTTGATAGTGATATTGTTGAGATCTCTGTAATCCACACAAGGCCTTAATCCTCCGTCCTTTTTCCCCACGAAAAATATACCGGCCCCAGCAGGAGAGGTGGAAGGGCGGATAAATCCTTTCTGAAGATGTTCGTGAATGTATTCTTTCAGAATGTTAAGCTCTGGCTCGAATAATGGATATATTCGGCCATAGGGGATAACGGCCCCAGGAAGGAGGTCGAACGGGCAATTATAGACCCGGTGAGGAGGAAGGGACTCTGCCTTTGTCTCGTTGAAGACGTCCTGGTATTCCGTATAGGCGGGTGGAATGATGACATTTTTTTTTTCCATGTGTATATCTAGAATAGAATTGATACTTTTAACGGTTTGTTTCATGCACTGTTGAAGACAATGGGGGGAAATAAACGATATTGTTCCTGGTCCCCAACGTATGACTGGATCATGGGTGCGTAGCCAGGGTAATCCCAGGATAACTTGAAATATCGGTGATGCGACTAAATCAAAGGAAACATTTTCACTATGGATATCACCGATAAACATTTTCATAGGAACGGTTTCTAGGGTGACCAACCCTGATTTTAATGAAGAGCCATTAACTAATTTAACGTGAACAGAGTGCTCTTTATTGATTACAGGTACACACAATTTTTTGGCAAGTGATAAATCCATGAAACTGCCGCTAGCGCCGGAGTCAATCATGGCGTGTAGGGTGAGGTGTTGGTCATTCCACTATAGGAAAATAGAAATAGATAAAGTGGGGCAATTACCAATGGTTCACTATGAGGATCAATTGTAGAGGGGGTATTCATTCTCTTACCTCCACGTTCCGTTTTTTCAGGGCAGAAATGGACGGTGTGGCCGGCTTGACTGCAATATAGGCAGAGACGGTTCGACCTACGACGTGCCATTTCTTCCGGTGGAAGTCGTCTGTTGGTTGCTCCAATCTGCATTGGTTCCTCTTGGGTGGTACGGGGTGTAAAAGGTACCAAATCCCTGGTGGTATCAGGAGGTGTAGGAGGTAGAGCACGACGCGGTTGCACAAACATATACAGATTTCTTTCTTGCCGTCTTTCACGAAGTCGTCGGTCTATGGATATGGATGCTTGCATTAATAGATCCAACGTTGGTGGAGTGCCAATTCGAGCTAATTCATCTTTTAATTCGTCAGATATACCACTGCGAAACTGGTTGCTAAGGGCTATCTCATTCCAGACGGTATCAAGGGCGTACTGCTTGAACTCCATAACATAGTCCTCTACAGGATGGCGACCTTGTTTGAGGGCCTTGATCTCTCGCGGTGCGGTGTCTTGATGAAAAGGGTCATCGTATATATCGTTTAGAGCTGACAAGAAGGTCTCCCAAGTATCAAGGAGCGGGCTTTGGAGTCTCAGTAGTTGATGGGCCCATGCTTGTGGTTCTCCTGAAAGCAGCGATATAACAGTTTGAACCTTAACGTACTCATTACAGAAGGTGCGAGGCTTTAACGAAAACAACACCTGGCAACTGGTCATGAAGGATTGATATGAGCGACGATCCCCGGTGAATCGCTCCGGTAGGAGGACGGGAGGTTCAGGGGCCATAGAAGCAGTAGCAAGATCATCTCTGGCTTGTACTCGTACTTGTAATGCGGTATGGCTTACTTGTAGCTCTTGTACTGAGTGGGCGATGGCCGTCACCTGTTGTGTTAGGGTATGCAAGGCACCAGCTACATCTGCGGGCTCCATGTCATGGCTCAGTCATTCTGTCATGCTTTGGTATCGTAGAATTGTTTGGAGTCCAGTATGCAGATATAACTTGATAGGGAAAGTGCAAGAGACGTAACCTGGGATGGAATTCGTTTCGGTTCAGGTGGAGTTTGTTCTTTAGCAAGGGAGGAAGCCAGGAGTCGTAGCCGGGAGGTCAGTCAGAATCGAGCGCGGTACAAAAGGAGGTAGACTGGAGACGTGGTCAAGTGGAAGCAAGGGTTCGTTTAACAAGGATTCGGACAGGTAATTAATACAAGGAACTTGAATAGCTTAGGGAGCTGACGACTGAGCGTCTTTCCTTTGGTGTTCCGAACCTTTATGGTGCGCAGGTAATGGACTCCGCCTGTTTTCTGGGAAGAGGCCCCTCCTATGCCTCTCCTACCCACTGGGTCTCCCCAGGCTCCATCCGGAACCCGCAGGAGCCACGCCCCGAAGGCGAGTCGGGATACGTCGCCCCCCCAGATCCCCCGAGACTTGAGAGTCCACAGCGGGACCCGGAAGGAGGACCGCGCCCCACGCTGCCCGCGAGCGACGACCACCACGCGAGAGGCCGATGGAAGGGAGAGGGAGGCAGCGGGGGGACCCCAGCGCTGGACCGAAAAGTCACCACAACCCGTGGCAAGGGAGCTCCCAATGCCCGACGTCCCCCAACATGGAAGACGCCGACAGTCGCCATGACCCCTCGGCCGTGCCGCGGGGGTAAGGCATGACAGGTTAGGACTGTATCAAATATTCTATAAAATGGCCACCGGTAGCAAACGGCAGCCGAAAAACAGCAGGCAGAGGGTGAGTCTCTGGTCCAGGGAGGAACAAATCGGGCTCCAGACAGCACAATCCTGGTGGCCGGCCTCTCAGGGATCTCAGGTGAAAAAAGTCAGCGGGTAAAGTCATCAAAATGCCCCTAGGGGAAAGGGACGCTACGGAGCTCTACCAGAAAGCGACCTCTCCCTTCTACAGCTGGCCACGCCTCCCAGGAAAAGGTAATTAACCAAGTCTGGTTAATAGGTTTCTGGATCCAATTGTATTATTAGATATAATAGCGGAAATTATAACCATTTTGAAATTTGAGACTACACTGTAGCAATTCTAGGCAGCCGGTCATTTTGGTGCTTTAAGGCTGGGGTCAGACCAGCGCATTTTTAATGTGCGTTCTGGCGCACTTAATCACGGCCGCACTAGCAGCAAATGACGGGCAATGACAGCCAATATACGAAGTACGGTCGCACGAAAGTCCGGCTGCGCAACGCAAGTGGAAAATGAACACATTTTTTCGAGAACGCAGAACCGCTAGTACGGACGTACAGAGTGCGCTGCGCCCGCTAGCGGTGTGTGTGTGTGATTTGGAGACGTCAGACCCTGCTCGTGTCCGGCCAACATAACATCCAGACGCAAAAAGTTTCCTGGTTTGGTTCCGTAAAATATCACGCACGAAAATGCGCATCGTATGACCGTTTTCGCCTATTCCGTGAAAAAATACGTCAATGCGTTCGGACGCACTTTTTTACGTTTGCGTGTAAAAATGCTTTCGTTTGACCCTAGCCTTATTTATTTATAAAGTATTTTACCAGGATGGATACATTGAGATTTCTCTCGTTTTCAAGTATGTTCTGGGTTCAAGAGCATTGAAATTTTTACAGTTGTTACAGAAATACAATGTAATAAAATGCCTTTGAATGTCTCTTTAATTTAAAACTAATTGAAAACAACGCAATGCCAAAATATATGAACCATTGTTGATATACTCTTGATATAATAAAATGCAGTAAGAAAAAAAAAATTCTGCTTCCAAATTTTATGTTGGAATCAAATATGTTCTCTCACAAAAACCTAAGTACATAAATAAAAAAAAGTGTTGCACTTTTTCTCGTAAAACCTAGGTGGCAGCATATGACATTGAAATCGCACTATGACTATTAACGGCATTAGATACACCTTCACGTTTCAATCCAGATTTCCACCCCGACACAACTGTCTAAGGAAAAGGCGATAACTACATTATTGGGAAATGGTAAGGTCTAGGTGAAACAACAGCCTGGACATGCATTGGAAGGACATTCTTGGATAGGCCAAAGTTGTCCACTTACCAGAAAATTTTGAAACTATCAGGGTTATTCAAAGAGAATCGAAAAGTCACCTCACGTTCGGTGACTTTTCATTCTCCTCAATTCGGTGCGATTTGGCGATCCCATTTCAGCGACCCTGCGGTGTATTCAGCAAGCATCACAGGGCTGTCGTAGTGCAGGGAAAAGCCGGCGCAAAAACACCGAACAGTCAACGCAAAACCCGGCGAACACACAAACCGAAACCCGCAAAAACATCTGGATTAACCACGCCGAACATGCTGGAAAAACCCGAGCAGGAGCCGATCACAGCACAGAGCAGCTGCTGGAAAAGCCGACACCGCAGACGAATGGAGTGAAAAAAAACCAGTACGTTTGAGTGTTTGAAAAGTGAATTGCTGTTTGCAATGAAACTACGGAACGAAAATGTCTGAAATTTACATATAAGATCCAATGAATGATAATAAAAAGGGCTGTTACAGAAAAAAGAAAAAACGATTTAAAAAAAAAAAGGTTTTTGCAAAAAAATCCCCAAAAATGCCTAAAAGATCCTAAAAAATCTATACATAAAGAGACTTTTTACTGCAGAATATTATAATCAACGGTTTATTAGATATTGTATTAAAACGGGAATATTTTTAACATTGAAGCCTATGGGATCCGCCTGAATAAACCAGTAGAACGCAACCACCGCACATTGCACAGCAGGGCAATTCGGCAACTTTTCACTGCTGGTTTGTGTTCTCTGAATAGACGAAGCATTGCTTCTCTATGGGGATTTCACTGCCCTCGAACAGGCACTGAACAGGCACCGTATGTGCAGGCAATTCGCCAACATTTGGTGAACTGCCTGCTCTCTGGATAAAAGTCTCTTTATGTATAGATGTTTTAGGATCTTTTAGCCATGTTTCGGGATTTTTTTGTGAATTTTTTTTTTCATTTTTTTCCTTTTTATGTAACAGCCCTTTTTATTATCATTCATTGGATCTTATATGTAAATTTCAGACATTTTCGTTCTGTAGTTTCTTTACAAACAGCGTTTCACTTTTCAAACATTCAAGCGTACTGTTTTGTTTTTTATTTCCATTCCATTCATCTGTAGTGTTGGGTTTTTCCAGCAGCTGCTCTACGCTGTGATCGGCAGTTGCTCGGGTTTCTTCGGCGTGTTTGGCGGGGTTAATCCATATGTTTTTGCGGGATTTGGTGTGCGTTCGCCGGGTTTTGCGTTGAGTTTTCGGCGGGTTTGCAGTGGCTTTCCCCTGCACTACGACGGCCCAGTGGTGCTTGCTGAATACACTGCAGGGTCGCCGAAATGGGATCGCCGAATCGCACCGATATTTTGTACTGATATTATCACTGATAATTTTGTGCTACATTGTTTTTGGAATCTGTTTGAACATTACCCTACTTGTTTTCGATTTATGAGTATTTACACCATTAATAACCACAGGAATATTTTGATTAATTAATTTGTATTCATTCAACTGATCATTGATTTAGGCATGCACCACTAGGACTTTTCTTTTTTCCCGTTCAAAGATTAGCATGACTAGAAGCCCAACTCAGCAATCCAAGAGTTGCCATCTACCCAGTATCAAGAACTCCACATTGGACAATACATGGTGATGCCAGAACTTCAGCAAGTCTTCTTCACCACGTTGAGATGCCTAAATGCATGTTGCTGCCATGTGATTGGCTGATAAGTAACTTGTGTTAACAAGCAATTGAACAGATGTACCCAATAAAGTGGCCAATGAGTGTATGTTCCAATTCGACTTGACTCCTGATTACATTCTTAGTTCTGAAATAAGAAGCCCTTTAGTAGGCAGCCAACCAGTAGCTTTCTTCCATTTTCTAGTATTTTGCCAGAAAACAATCTCCCTAATCGCTGTTGTTTGTAAAACCCCATAATGGCGAGAGTTGGCTAAGCTGCAACATTTGGATTAGTATTTATTTTTTGGAGAAAGTATTTTACCATTACATTGATACATTGAGATTTCTCTTGTTTTCAAGTATGTCCTGGGTGGTGAGTATGTACCGTTAGGTGTCTTGCCCAAGGACATTTACTGGAGAGGTGCTCTTGCCGGTATCAAACCCGTGCCTCCACAGTTACAGAGGAGTGATGTTACCTCTACTTCACCCAGCCGGTGGTTATACAAGTTCTTCCCTTATAGCTCACAAAAAAGTCAGCCGTTAAATCAATTCTGCGCATCTTGACTTCTTAAATCTACTGTAGTTTTAATCAAAATCTTATTTTATTTTACCTTATTCGCAGCTCATTCATGTTGCGCAAGAAAACAATCCACTCTAAGATAACTGTGTTACAGAATCAATCTGGACCAGGATTAGACATTACATTTTTAATTACCGAGACACATGACAATAATAGCAAATTAATGCAAATAAACTGCAGCCTTTGTTTTCAGAATGAAAAGGGGACTGTGACAAACACACGCTGTTCCAAAGAGAAATATTATATTCATTTTGAGATTTGCAGACAACAGGACAGTGTTCAAGTGAAGCATGGTATGAATTCATTATGTGGTGTGTCTGAAGTTAGGACCGTCAAACAAAGCTGCATATTGATTGAGCACTCAGCTTAATGATGCAAGAAGATAAAGCGCCTCTTACAGGGTTTCATTTTTCTTCACCGATCTCTTTCATATCTCCATATAAAGAAAGATACAGTACTTGGATGTATCTATAGAGAGGTGCAGAAGTCAAACCCTGATTACATCCAGCACAAGTCAAGTCTATAGTATTTTCATCTGTTCCGTTCAAAAATAGTAGTTATTAATTAAATCAGCCACACCAAATGAACGTCAATATTGCACAATAATCATTATTACAAAATCAATAACAGCCAGTGTTACGTCACATTTATTGCATGACATGACATTACATACATAAAAAAATACATATATTCACTTCTTACGAGAGATAATCTCTGGTCATAAATACACAGAACATAATACGCGTATGCAGCAACCTTATAATCAAATAAGACAATTCTAGTGACCAGACATATCACATAGGTATATGTAAATGTCTCACTGAAGGAGAATCAGGCCAGAAGATGGTCGCCATTATGAGCCAGGCGGCCATCTTGTTCAGAATATTGGTTCACTTGAAATTAACTAGGTAGATTTTAGTTGGAATTAGAATGAAGTTTACATAGAATCTTAGGAATGTGTTAGATCAGCAGAGAAGCAATTAAAATTAAGGAAGATCCGGGCTGTTCCTGGCACAAAGGGGGCAGGATGAGAAATGGATACACCAAGGTCACAGAGGCTTGCAGTGAGACAAAGAACAGCGTAGAAACAGACCAGGTCTTATCTACAGCAAATAACAAGCAGGCTCTAGGGAGGTGGGAACAGGCCGGATTGAGCGTAGCAGCAAATCTTCTGTCAAACTAACATGAAGCTTGCCAATTTATGGCCAATGTATGGAATGTCTTTGTAATTGACCAAGGAAGGTACTAACCCACGTGGGCTGGGATAGTGTCACCGGGAGGTGGGTTAATTGGGATGTACCTAATTATGTATTCGGGGTATAAGACCCCTTGTCGGGGTGAGTTCGGGGCTCACTCTTTGCGATTCAATCCTGTGTGAGCATTGTGTGACGACACAAATAAAGTTTGCCTTTCCTGAAGAGACTCGTGTTCAGACAATCCTTGCTCATGTCGGTCCGGCCTCGTCCCGAGTGAACCAAGAGGATTCCGGTTACATCACCACAATGTGGACACAAATGTCTAGATTTTTGTACAGCCACTGTAACGTTCAACCAGGCAGGTGGGTGAGGTTGCGAGCCCAGAGGTGCAGTGACACAAGGAGGCAATGGATTGCAACAATAAAGGGGTTTATTTGGAAAGCATCTTAGAACATGAAGGGATAACACAGGAAAAGGGATGCAGACAGACAGACGGACCACACAGGGACGGTTCTTAAAGCAGGATAAACTGATGTAAAGGGAAAAGTCCAGTATGCAGGGAGTCTATGATACACGGGTAAGTCCTGTAGACAAATGCAGGGGTTCACCTGGATGAAGCAAAGAGGTTCTCTTGGATGAAGCCAGATGAGTTCTCTTGGATGAAGCCAGAGGGGTTCTCTTGGATGAAGTCAGAGGGGTTCTCTTGGATGAAGCCAGAGGGGTTCTCTTGGATGAAGCCAGAGGGGTTCTCTTGGATGAAGCCAGAGGGGTTCTCTTGGATGAAGCCAGAGGGGTTCTCTTGGATGAAGCCAGAGGGGTTCTCTTGGATGAAGCCAGAGGGGTTCTCTTGGATGAAGCCAGAGGGGTTCTCTTGGATGAAGCCAGAGGGGTTCTCTTGGGTGAAGCCAGAGGGGTTCTCTTGGGTGAAGCCAGAGGGGTTCTCTTGGGTGAAGCCAGAGGGGTTCTCTTGGGTGAAGCCAGAGGGGTTCTCTTGGGTGAAGCCAGAGGGGTTCTCTTGGGTGAAGCCAGAGGGGTTCTCTTGGGTGAAGCCAGAGGGGTTCTCTTGGGTGAAGCCAGAGGGGTTCTCTTGGATGAAGCCAGAGGGGTTCTCTTGGATGAGGCCAGAGGGGTTCTCTGGGATGAAGCCAGAGGGGTTCTCTGGGATGAAGCCAGAGGGGTTCACTTGGATGAAGCCAGACAGGTCCAGGGGTATGGAAGGCGGTTGTTTGGTAGGCAAGCAAGCCGTCAGATCTTCCGGAAAATCCTGGACACAGGCTTGTCAGCGTAACAGGCTCCTGGCTGCACGAGTTCCACTTAGAAGTGAAGTTTGATGCTGAAGCCTCTAGGTAAGGGTGTGGTTGAGTTATATAGAGACAGACAGCTGAATAATGAGATGCACCTGATACTCTGTGCAGAGCTGGATAAGGCAACAGATATTCTGTGGCAGCAACTGAAGGGTGCTGCCCTGCAGTATGATGAATACAATAGCGTGCTTTATCATCTGCGGCGCCGCCGCTGGCGAGGAGCGTGACAGCCACTTACATTGGTAAGGGTAGCTTGGATAGTATTGGAGATCTTTACCTCTCCCTGTTGGTCCATAGGTTGGAAAGGTGACTTTCCATGCTTCGCTTTACAGACTTTTCTATGGCACGTACACTGAGGATGCTATTGCCCGGGCTTGACGCCTAATGTGTTGTGTCAAGGATGCCTTGTGGTTCGCCAGGAACCGCTTGGTGCTACGCCGTGAAGTCGTCAAGGTGAAGGACTGCGTGAGGCTGGTTCGAAACATACGAGTATGCTATCCTCGACAGCATCGGCAGGAGAAGACCAGACAAGGAAGAAAACTGTGAAGAGGAGTAAGTTTCGGCTTTGTTTTTTCCATGTATGCATTTTTATGTGCTCTTTACCCCTCCCACCCGTACCCCACTCTTGTCCCATCCCTCCCCCCTCTTTCCCCCATCCTTCTCCTCTATAGTAGTTAATACTCTGCAAGGGACCAGGATTGGCGCTAATAAATATGATTCACACCGTTGCAGCGTTACCTGGGGCCCTAGACCTTTTAGAGCAGGATGTTTAGCTTAGTTAAACACCCATTGTGATGGGGACGGGGACTGGCGCTAATACAGGCGATTCACGCCAGTACAGCGTTACCCGGCACCCCTAGACTTAGACTACTAGGAAGCATATTATGTGCATGGTATGTGTGAAAGGGGCGCATCGTAAAAAAAATTTTGGCGTGGGTCGTCGGGGCGGTGTGTCCCTCGTGTGTGAGGCTGTGCTGCGTCACAGATTATTTTCGGTATCTGTGCTGCATCGCAGTTTCCCCTAAGGCTGGCGGCACACAAGCATTTCTTAAAGAGAGGAAGGAACGTCCGTGACATTCCTTCCACTCTGTGCGCTCAGCGTACAAAGCACTTTGCATCCCTGTCAGCGTCCGTCTAGTTTTGTGCCGAGGAGGGCTTTTTCACGTCCGGTGGTTGGCCCTCCCTGTCAAAATGGCGCAAAAATGGCACAGACGTACGAAAGCATAAGTGCGCTCGTGTGCCGCCAGCCTTATCCTGTGCTGCGTCATGGGTCATTTTATACGTGACACAGACTGAGACCGTTGCTGTGTCACAGCTGTATTTGTTGCGTCACAGAGTACTCCTTTGGTTAAAGTTTGTTGCGATTGAATAAAAGCAACTTTTTCAATCAAAAAATAGGTTGGAAAGGTGACAACTGTTGCCAGTTCTACTTTTGCTGGTTATAGACATCTCATATAACACCATTTAGCACTTTGCCGTAGTGACTCACCAGGCATTTGCTCAGTTTGCATAAAAGCCAGTTCACATTTGTGAATAAGTAAATTCATTGCAATATTTAAATGCTAAGGGGCTATATTTGCCGCATAAATTGATGCATGAGCTCAGCCAATATTTGCCTGTAGAGGAAAATGAGCAGAAATGGATGCAGAGTCTTGGTCTCCACTTTTACATGGGACTTTTATTTTCAGTGATTTGAAACAGTCAATGTCTCTCTTGGCCTTATTAGCACTTGAAGAGTTTCAGGGTTATTCAGAGAGTGTGAAAAGCAGGAGAATGACTGGAGAATGAAAAATTCTAGGTCAAAATAGCCAAACCAGAAAAATTCTCCCTTTCATCTCACTTTCCAAATCGGCTATTTTGACCTAGAATTTTTCAGTCTCCAGTCAGTCTCCAGTCAGTCTCCAGTCATTCTCCTGCTTTTCATGCTCTCTGAATAACCCTGATGGAGTTAGTTTTATCCACAGAAGAAAAAAAAAAGGGAAGAAGAAATGAAACAGAGGTGTACCCAGAGATGGTAAGAACCATGGAGTATACTCAGCACTGAAATAGTGCAATTGTAGAAGTGGAGAAACAGATGGAAAAAAGGAAAAAAGACCATAGTAACGTAGAAGCCATCAAAAGATACCAAGGCAGAGAAAAATAATTGAGGGTACAGACTAATACGCATTCAATGAAGATGTGGGAAATATAACCGAGACCTGAGTTCTCAGAAAACATACAGGGTTATTCAAAGAGAATCGAAAAAAGTCACTGCACGTTTGGTGACTTTTCGTTCTCTTCAATTCGGTGTGATTCGGCGATCCCATTTCGGCGACAATGCGGTGTATTCAGCAAGCACCACAGGGCCGTCGTAATGCAGGGAAAAGCTGCCGCAAACCCTTCGAAAACTCACCACAAAACCTGGCGACCGTACACCGAAACCCGCAAAAACATCTGGATTAACCCTGCCGAACACGCCGGAGAAACCCGAGCAGCCGCCGATCACAGCGCAGAGCCGCCGCCGGAAAAACCCGACACCGCAGACGAATGGAGTGAAAAAATAAATAAAAACAGTACGCTTGAATGTTTGAAAAGTGTTTGCAAAGAAACTACAGAACGAAAATGTCTGAAATTTACATATAACATCCAATGAATGATAATAAAAAGGGCTGTTACAGAAAAAAGGAAAAACTATTAAAAAAAACGGAAAAAAAAGTTCGCAAACAAATCCCGAAAAATGCCTAAAAGATCCTAAAAAATCTAAAAATAAAGAGAATTTTTACTGCAGAATAAAATAAAAAACGGTTTATTAGATATTGCATTAAAACGGGAATATTTTTAGCATTGAAGCCTATGGGATTCTCCTGAATAAACCTGTCGAATGAAACCACCGAACAGCAGGGCATTTTGGCAACCTTTCTCAGCTGTTTTGTGTTCTCTGAATAGACGAAGCATTGCTTCTCTATGGGGAATTCACTGCCCTCGAACAGGCACCGTATGTGCAGGCAATTCGTCAACATTTGGCGAACTGCCTGCTCTCTGGATAGCCGAATGGCCAAGAAAGGTAAGCGTATGCTGATTTTCAGCGTTCAGTTACCTTTCGGCCACAATTCGGAGCTCTTTGAATAACCCTGTTAGTCAGACACTAAAGGGCGCATTATATAATTAACTATGTTTATACTTCCGATCTAAAATTATATTTACTGCTGTAACGTACTGTCAGTACAGTAGGAAATGTCCCAAGTCAATGTTGGCAACACCCCTATTAGTCATCAAATAGTGGTTAATTATTCGAAAGTAATTAAGGTTAATGTGCGAATGAAATAAATATTATGATTGCCTCTAGTAAATGCTAATGAAACACCTGTTAGGGTGTGTGCACTTTTTGTACTTCCTGTAGCGAGTGCCTTATACACGTTCAATGTTACCTTTCATTAAATAAGTAACAGTAATGCAAGCACACAATGCACTAAAATTAGATCTATGTAAGGATACATGCACAGATTAAACAACAAATGTACAAAGCAACCAAAATTCCGAGTATCAAAATTCAGTCAAGGCTGAGGGTCTTTTTCAAGATGTTTTTGTTTTTTGATGCTGCTTTATTTTCTGCAATTTTCAATAGGATATCAAAACTTTAAAAAACAATTACTGGTGATGTGGAAAATGAGAATGTGAGATAGTGTAGCATCAATGTTCACTTTATAATTGAAAAGTGAACAATAGTACTGCAGTAGATTTTTTTCCCCATAATCCTGGTCAAATTTGGGATCATTGGACAAACCATACTCTAGATGGCCTTTCCAATGAGACCTTATAGGGTCCTGTGGTGGACCCCAATAGGCACACGCCTACTCTGCCTAATAATAAATCCGGCCCTGCGCATAACTTTCACCTCTAGGAATACATGAAGATGACATGTCTATTGGTAACATTCTATAAACTGGTAGGGGAGATAAAAATGATCACCGACTGTGCCAGCACTACCTTACTATTCAATTCTATCTTCATCCATTCTTCAGTCTGGAATATTTGATGGGTAGATTTACAGGGATGCATGGATGGATAGATAGTGTGATGGACTAACTGGTACCCCACCTGGGTACCTCTGTCAGAAAGGTCTCCCTCTCTCCAGAATCTCCCAGGTAAGTGCTTTTGTCACGGGTATTGTACGGGGATCATCACCCAGTAACTGGGCAAGACTAGCAGAAAAAGTGAGAAAAAGCTTGATTTTTATTTTGAACAGGGAAAGGGACAGCACATTTATACACTACTTAATCTTGATAGCAGAGCATAATTCTGTTAATTTAAAAGAGACAAAAGGGTGGACCCAGACAGCCAGGCACCTCTATTAGTGGCCATTTTAGCAGACATCCTTGGGTCCCAAAGATGGTCTGGTTTCAGGGTGACTGCAAGGGAGTAGCAGCAATCCCGGGGTACCATTTGATAGCTTGGGCCCCCATGGTGTCACAGTCCAAAAAGCAACCAGATCCGCGGGCAGGGGGCCAGAGTGTCAGCGTGTGGAAGATACCACGGGTGATGCTCCTTAGTTGCTGCTGCTTGAACCCCGTGGGTTACGAAAGGTTCTGAAACCCAGGGTCCTAATGGAGCTCCCTCACGGAAATCACCCCAACCACAGATCCCTTGAGGGTGACCCTAACCCTAAAAGACCACCCTGATGGAGTGAGGTTTTTTTTTGGGTGCCAATAGTTAGAAATTTCTGGGGATGTCTCAATTAAGGTGAATAGCGTGCAGTCCTTGACAGGGATTGGCTGGCACGTCTGGCTCCTGACAGTGATTGTCTGGAGTCTCAATCCAAGCTGCCAGGCATCGGGAAACACAGGGAACGCTAGGGACAGACTTAAGGACATGTGGATTATGCTCTGATTGGGGAAAAAGCCACAAAAACACCACTTTCCAGCATACACACATAAATAAACTTAACCACTTCAATGCTAAGGACGCGCTCAGCGCGTCCTCAGCATTACCGCTGGTGTGCTGAGGACGCGCTGAGCGCGTCCTCACATTGGGGTCAGCGTTTGGCCGGGTTCCGGCCGATCGCTGGCCCCTCCGGTGCGGGCTGACATCCTGGATGTCAGCCCGGCATCCGGACCAGCAGCCGCCATTATTAGGTGTCATCGCGGGGGCGCGATGACACCTAATTCAGGCGCCCCCCCCGCATGTGCGGAGGAGGCGCCTGAAAGGGAGGGGGGGGAGGTCCTTCGGACCTCTCTCCCTCCCGATCGGCGGCGCACAGGGGGTTAACCCAGGCATCATTTGGAAGGGCACAGCCTGCCCTTCCAAATGATGCCTGGCATTAACCCCTGGGGAGCTGGATCGCAAATCGGCGCTGAAAAGCGCCGATTCGCGATCCTTCCCGGGAGCTGGCCGACATCTTGGATGTCGGCCAAGCCTCCGGGAACTCCCCCAGAGGACTGGCGTCATCGTGCGTAGCACGATGACGCCAGTCCTACAGTTAACCCCTAACTGTCACCAACTGTGGAGATAGGGAGTTCCAATGAACTCCCTATCTCCCGATCCGTGGCAGCTAGGGGTTAAATTTTGATATCGTTGGATCGGCCAGAGCATGGCCGTTCCAACGATACCAAACATGAAAGTTAAAAATGTTGTAAAAAAAAAAAAAAAAATAAAAAAAAAAAAAAAATTAAAAAAATAATAAAATAAAAAAAAATAAACACTTTTTTTCTTTTTTTTGGGTTTGTTAATGCAGCAATATTGTTCCCATTTCAATTATAATGTGAACAATGATGCTGCACTAACGATTTTTGTATGCGGTGCGTTTGTTAAAAATAGTGTCATTTTCCCCAAAAAAAAATGTAACGAGACCCCATCTCTAATTTTTTTAACAAGCGCACCCCATACAAAATATAACCGCAATTGCTCGCATGTTAAAATGTGGAAAAAAACACTTTACACATTGTAAATTATTGAAAATACATATTTTATTGCATTTTTTGTTATAATATACAGACATGACATAACGTACAGTATACATATAATAATGACATATTATGAATCTACCGAGTCTGACGGAAAGAACGATATATAATATGTCGGTGTCATATACTAAAATAAGCCTTCAAAACACGTTTAAACATGATGCGCAAAACAGGTAAAAAATGACCTCAGCACAGGGGCGGGAAAAGCCTCAGCAGCGAAAGGGTTAAAAGAGGAAAATACCGGAGGAAGAAGATTTTAGTAATGTCTCTGCAGCTGGTGTCCATGAAAGATAGATATAGATAGATAGATAGATAGATAGATAGATAGATAGATAGATAGATAGATAGATAGATAGATAGATAGATAGTGTTATGTTCTCTGCTTGTTCAGATATGAGGCTGGGCTGTCAGGTTCACCATTGCTTTATTGCAGGACACTTACTGTTATATACAGGCTTGGATAACTACAGGAACACAGGATCATGCATCTGCCTTCATTACTGCATCACACTAACTGACTCCTGAAGATGGCTGCCATGCCCTCTGACCTGTGTCATCTTGGGGCGGAGTCACTAGTTAAAGTGATAACACATGTATAGTAGTCAGCTATAACAGATAGATAGATGTTATAATATTTAATATATGGGTAAAAGCTACTTGATACAAGAAGAAATCTGACCACCATCTGGGGTCAAGAAGGATTTTTTTCCCAGTATGTTGCATTTTGGCGATTGCTTCTGACTGGTTTAATGCCTTCTTTTGGATCAACAGCAGTAGGTAATGTGTGAAACGTTGAACTTGATGGACGCCTGTCTTTTTTCCAGCCTATGTAACCATCAACACTGCGTGGCTATTTTTTTACATTTAAAAAATACTGCTGTTTAAATATTAACCCCTCCAACACCCCATCTTGTTTTTATCTCAGAATATCTTTTTATGCTCACCGTTTACCCTGTGGTACAGTCTCCCTTGGCACTATTCTGCTCTGCAAGCAAGATTCTCCTGTAAGATGTGAGTGGGCTGAACACTTAAGGCTGAGATACACTGAGCGCGTAGCGATGCATAGCGTAGTGAAGCAGAGGGAGGCAAATATTTTGCATGCATGACTTGACTCCGCCCCGCCTCACAGCCAGGCCCGGATTAAGATCTCTATGGGCCTGGAGCTGAATATTTTGAGGTGCTTTTTTCTAATTTAGTGAAATGAAAACATATTTTTGGTTATTTAATAGTGCAGATACAGGTACAGTATATGTAACCAGGCAGATACTGTGTGATTCATTTTTCATTCAGATTTCAATCATTTAAAAGAGTGTAATTTTTTTTTTCCCATTTTATCATCCAAACCTTTGTGGTTATATATTCTATTGGGAATTCTTGTTAAAAAAATGTGAAATGGGAACCTGTTACTGCATTTTTCTGAGAAAATATACAATTTTAACCAAAAAATGAAATATTTCCCTTGTGTTTCGGAACATGTTTTTTTACGAATAATATAATTATGTATAAAACACTGACCTTGCTCCCAGCGTGGGAAATGAGAAGGTGAGTAATGGCAATGGTATTGCTCATTTTATACGTGACAAATGGACAATGCCATCACTTTGGAACTAAAAATAAATTAATTTAAAAAAATAGTTTTCTTTTCTTTTAGATTTTACATGGTCAGGTTTGGTATTAATGCAAAGGCCAGACTCTGACCTGTCCATTGATGCCTCACTTGACCTTGTGAAGTGTAAAGATTAGTGACGCAGGGGTCCAAAATTCCCCATGCTCTTTTGCTTCAGTGCGGCAGTTTAGGTTTTTGATGTAACAATTTCTAACAATGGATTGTACCATCACCCATCACCTCCACACTTGTTGGTGATATGAGAAATGTGATGGTTAGTTAGTGCAGCATTTACTTTATAATTGAAAGTGAAAAATATCACCGTTGTAAAGAAAGAAAAAGAAAGAGTAAATATTTATTATTTTATTTATTTTACTTATCTGGTCATGTTTGGTATCATTGGAAAGGCCATGCTCTGGCCTTTCCAGTGATACATTACACGACCCTGTAGCTGCTGTAGCTGTTGTAGATACAGGGGTCCAAATGCAGACATGCAGGGTTATTCAAAGAGATTCGAAAAGTCATCGCACTTTCGGTGACTTTTCGTTCTCTTCAATTCGGTTCCTTTTGCCGATCCCATTTCGGTGACCCTGCGGTGTATTCAGCAAACATTACAGGGTCCCCGAATTGCAGGGAAAAGCTACCGCAAACCCGACAAAAACGAACCGCAAAACCCAGCGAATGCACACCGAAAACCCACAAAAACATCTGGATTGACCTGCCGGAAACCACGGAAAAACCCGAGCAGGAGCCGATCACACACAGCGAAGCCGCCGGAAAAACCAAGAAAGTGGAGACCGCAGACAGAGTGAAGTGAATAAATTAGGAAAACAGTTTGCATGAATGTTTGAAAAGTGAAACACTGTTTGCAAAGAAACTACTGAGCAAAAATGTATGAAATTTACATATGAGGTCCAGGGAATGATAATAAAGAGGGCTGTTACAGAAAAAATAAGTAAACTTAAAAAAAAAATCGGACTTTAAAAAAATAAATTAAAAAAATGCTTAAAGTATCCTAAAAAATCTATAAATAAAGAGACTCTTTACTGCAGAATTTTATAATGAACGGTTTATTAGATATTGAATTAAAACGGGAATATTTTTAACATTGAAGCCTATGGGATTCTCCTGAATAAACTTGCCGAATTAAACCACCGATTGGCAGGGCATTTCGGGAACCTTTCACTGCTGGTTTGTGTTCTCTGAATAGCCGAAGCAGTGCTTTTTCATGGGGATTTCACCTCCCTCGAACAGCCACCGAACAGGCACCGTATGTTCAGGCAATTCGCCAGGATTTGGCGAATTGCCTGCTCTCTGGATAGCCGAATGGCCAAGAAAGGTAACCGAAAGCTGATTTTCAGCGTTCGGTTACCTTTCTCAAGCAATTCGGATCTCTTTGAATAACCCTGATGGTTATCCTTTCTCTGGGCCTAGTCTGAGGCATGGGCCTGGAGCTGCTGCTCCATCTGCTCCTATGTTAATCCAGCCCTGCTCGCAGCCTGTCTACACTGGATTACGTTTGCTTCTCACCACATTGGACAGAGATCCAATACTCTGCAGATCAAACTAGAGAAATGTTTCTTTCTCATCAAATGAAGCAAATCCCATTTCATAGAAAAAAAAACAAGTTTATTGTAAAACAACTTTGAAATTACAATGTACAAAATGCCAGAACTTTATTTTCACAAAGCGCATGTCATAGAGGCAAGGTCTAAAATCCACTTATATCAGCCAATAGAAAGTTACTATTGAATAAAATACATATTAATTACTGCCAATTTAATCCGAATAGTATTACACGTACCAGTGTTTTTGTGTTTGTTTTTTATGTAATCCCACTTGTCACTCTATCACTGTACACTTATTTTCTTTCCATCTTTATTATTTGGCGCAGGTACTGGTGGGGTGCTGCCACATCTGGCCCTTTGGATGAGTCTCCAGTGGAAACTATATTTCACAATACGCACTCTGATGCTGATATACGGTACAAGTTCCCAATGCTGAAACTAATGAAGCAAATAATTATTTTGCCCAAATAATTAATGTTTCCACTACACAAATAAAATACTAATAATAAAGTACTATAAGTAAGGTGACTTTGCCACTAGCTAAGGAACACATGATTACAATGATAAACAGTAATTAAGTGTAGTTAGATGTATGTTTTTTATGGCAGGCAATGAAGTGCTCTATGTATGTATTTTGACATACACATCAGACATAAATTTAAATGGCCATGGGGGAAATGGTTACTGTAACACCAGCTGTATTAAATTATACATGTAAAATGGAAGGGACGTGTGTTTAATGAGACGTGTAACTGCAGTGGTCACATGTGCCACCGGAACTGTGGTTGAGGACACCAGGTAGATTTGTGACTCCTAATCTTGCAATGTAAATGTGGCCATGCACTGATCAATCTGGCTTTGGTCACATCATGGTCACAGGAGGCAAAGGGAATATTTTTTACAGGAAACGCATGTCTGAAACCGCCCAGGGGTCCAGTATGACCTACTTACGGCACATTTCCATTCTGACATAAGAACAGTAATAATGACAACATGTTTTTTTAGCAGCAAGTTAAAATGAAATCTATTTCAGTAAGGTAAAATCAAATTGCAGTTACCAAATTTGATAGATTGTGTAGTGCAATAACCATGGACACCAGTGAAATGTTCCTGTCTGTACAGACGGATTGCTGACTGCAAGCCATTTAAAAAAAATCTACAAGAGCAGCTTCCTGGTACCATTATCACCACAATGACTTCCGCTTGTATGGGGCTTGGAGTGTCACCTTTATTAGGCTGGTGTCAAACGAGCGTGCTATGTGCGCCCATACTGACGTGCTTACCGGCGTCTGTCGCAGCATTGTGAAGCTACAACGGGGCCGGTCACACGCTTGAGCACGCGCATGAAATGCGCAACAAGCGGCCGTTATCCAAGCCTCTCTGATGACGGAGCTGCAAAGCGTGATTCCCCATAGGAGGATCGCGCTTTGCAGCGTACTGAGTGCGCTCAGCGAGGCGGCCAGACAGGCGTCGAGTGGAAGGAACGTCCACTTTCACGGACGTTCCTTCCGCTCTCCAAATACGCTCGTTTGACAATTCTCGTCTGACAATTTCCTAGAAGAAAATAGGAATTGCCACAATCCAACTCTAATGGGAGCCCACCTCTTCCCCAACTGCGAGGTCACCGCTATACAGGGGGCACCGCAGCCCCAACAACACCAATGTGAAGCAGACAGAAGCAGGTCCTCCAGCGGTTTGAAGTGTCAGTAAACTTTCAGGGTTATTCAAAGAGCTCCGAATTGTGGCCGAACGGTAAACGAACAGTGAAAATCAGCATACGGTTACCTTTCCTGGCCATTCGGCTATTCAGAGAGCAGGCAGGTCGCCAAATCTTGGCGAATTGCCTGCACATACGATGCCTGTTCGATGCCTGTTCAAGGGCAGTGAAACCCCCATAGAGAAGCAATGCTTCGTCTATTCAGAGAACAAAAACCAGCAGTGAGAAGTTGCCGAATTGCTCTGCTGTTCGGTGGTTTAATTCGGCAGGTTTATTCAGGTGAATCCCATAGACTTCAATGTTAAAAATATTCCCGTTTTAATTCAATATCTAATAAACTGTTGATTGTAATATTCTGCAGTAAAAACTCTCTTTATCTTTCGATTTTTTTAGGATCTTTTAGGCATTTTTCGGGATTTTTGTGCGAAATTGTTTTTTTCTAAATTGTTTTTTCTTTTTTATGTAACAGCCCTTTTTATTATCATTCATTGGATCTTATATGTATATTCTAAACATTTTCGTTTTGTAGTTTCTTTGCAAACAGCGTTTCACTTTTCTAACATTCAAGGTTTTTTTTTTTAAACTCCATTCGTCTGCGGTGTCGGCTTTTTCCGGCGGCTGCTCTGCTCTGTGATCGGCTCCTGCTCGGGGTTTCTCCGGCGTGTTCGGCGGGGTTAATCCAGATGTTTTCACGGGTTTCGATGTGCGTTCGCCAGGTTTTGCGGTGAGTGTTCGGAGGGTTTGCGGCAGCTTTTCCCTGCACTACGACAGCCCTATGGTGCTTGCTGAATACACCGCAGGGTTGCAGAAATGGGATCGCCGAATCGCACCGAATTGAAGAGATCGAAAAGTCACCGACCGTGCGGTGACTTTTCGATGCTCTTTGAATAACCCTGTTTATTTACAGGGACAGCAGACCCTGCATGGAAAAATGTGACGTTTCAGCCCATAGGCCTTAATCATGCCAATTTTTAGATTAGAATGGTATTTCTTAAAAATACTCGTTTCTGCTTTCTTCGTGCAAAAGAATAGATATGGTTTAAAATTAGCTTATAATATAACGTGCAAAAAGAATGAATAAAGCATGTATGTTTTTCAGTGGTGTCCAGACTGACTGGTTGCTGCTAGTACTGGACTTTCTGAAAGTGGGTGACAAACAATGGGTTGGCTGGTAAGGCCGGCTTTAATTGGATGATTGATGCTGCATGCAATAGTTGTCAGTGTTGGGATTGTCTGTCAGTGCTGGGGTTGGCTGTCAGTGCTGGTCAGTGCAGGGGTTGGCTGTCAGTGCTGGCTGTCAGTGCTGGTGGTGGTGGTCAGTGCAGGGGTTGGCTGTCAGTGCTGGCTGTCAGTGCTGGGAGTGGTGGTCAGTGCAGGGGTTGGCTGTCAGTGCTGGCTGTCAGTGCTGGTGGTGGTGGTCAGTGCAGGGGTTGGCTGTCAGTGCTGGCTGTCAGTGCTGGGAGTGGTGGTCAGTGCAGGGGTTGGCTGTCAGTGCTGGCTGTCAGTGCTGGGAGTGGTGATTCGTTCAGGCTTCCCTTTCATTGCTTCTGGTATCTGCGCACCAATCATCGCGCGGGAGTTGATGTCCGGGGGGCGGGGTTGCTTTGCTGTGTGTGTCGCGGGCAGCAGGCTGTGTGAGTCCTCATTCCCGGCGTTGAGGCTGTTGCTGGCTGGACCCGCCGCCTCCTCCTCCTGCCCCTGTATGCTCATACCCTCCCGCTGCCAGGCACCCGCCGAGTGCCCGTCCCTCTCTCCGAGCAGAGGGCAGCGCTCGCACCCCGGCGGCCAGCCCGAGAGGAGAGGAGCCCCAGCCTGCTGCTGCCATGCTGTGCTATGTGACGAGGCCGGATGCGGTGGTCATGGAGGTGGAGGTTGATACCAAGGCTAATGGGGAGGACTGTCTGAACCAGGTAAAGCTCCTTTGCCCGGCAGCTAACATGCACAGACATGGACTAACACGATCATTTCCTTCCTTTCTCCATCCCCTCAGTCTACATGGCTGTCCTGGCACTGCTTTGGCCTTTTTTGCCCCAATCCTGAGTTCCCTTAGTTGTACAGTCAGATCCCTCTACCCCCCCCCCCATAGGCTGCCAGAGCTCCCCTCCCTGGCACAATGTGCCCACCTGTAATGGAATCTGTGCCTAATCATGCCTCTGATACAATGTTACTTTAACAGCAATCAGTGAGCATTTCATTCCATCCCACACACAGCATATGGGCTTTATTCCTACTCAGATCCATGACTCCTCTCTGCACACCTAGTCTGCTCCTCCTGTATGATCATTCAGGATGTGTTTATCTCCTGTTAGCTCAGCCTTAACTGCAATGTTTTCACAGCACATTTAAAAAAAATCCAAAAGGCTGTTCCCAACCGCCAAGGATTAGTGTTTAAAAATCTTTTTGTGAATTCCATTTACTATTCAGTATAGGTGTTCATTCCTTGTAAATCTGATAGTTTGAGGAGGATGTGAAATAGACTATAGATCGTAAGCTCCTGTGAGCACAGCTCTCTAGGCCTCTTGTTTCTTTATTGTGATGCGCTGCAGTAGCTGTTGGTGCTATAGCAATGTTGATGAGAATAATAGTATATGTAATGCTTCTACAGGTCTCGTACAGGTGAAAACGGCAACATGTTCTCTAGATTGTACGCTCTTCTGAGCAGGACCCTCTATGCTTCTGGTTTCTGTATTCCCACGCTGGTGTAAATGTAACCAGAGCTGTTGTAAACATAACTCCCATAGACTCTTAGAACACTGATTACGTTTACACCACACTTGGAACAGTCCAGTCCTTTCGTTTGGCGTTAGTTTCGCTTTTTTATTAAAGCATTTTATGTCTCTCTTAATCAAAAGCTGTAGTGTCGTATATCAGAATATAAAATGACTCCATTATGGTACAGTCGGTGAGGTTAATGGGATATTCTATCAGTTTTTGAATTTTTTTTTTTTTTACCTGAATCAAATCAGGTTTAAAACGAGCACTTTACTAATTTTAATCCATTTATTTCTCTTAGATATTTCTGTTTAAAACAGAAGTCTGCAGACTTCTCCCTCCAATGTCGGTGCACTGCTCGGCGACTCACACTATGTGCGCCCGTACTGACGTGTTTTCTGGCGTCTGTCGCAGCATCTCAATGCTGTGACCGGGCCAGCCACACACTGTTGCACATGTGCAAATTGCGCGTGCAACAGCGGCCGTGCTGCGTCTGTGCAGCAGCCCTCTCCGTCAAAGTGCAAGGACGCGTGTTGACAGAGCTGCAAAGCACGATTCTCCATAGGAGGATCGAGCCTTGCAGCGCTGAGCGCACTAACTGCGCTCAATGAGGTGGCCAAACGGGCGTTGAGTGGAAGGAACGTCCACTCTCATGGATGTTCCTTCCTCTTCAAATACACTCGTCTGACGCCTTACAGGTTGACTGTTTTCCTGGACACACTTTCAGGCACAGGAAACGTTTTTCCCTGCTTCATACAGAATCCGTATACTACTGGAAGGTACCCGTTTCACGAATTACGACTGTCCTGGGATTCCTCATTTCATTAGGAAACTGCCGTTCTTCCTTCCTTCAGTGTATGAATCTTACATGTGCCAGGGCTGGATATTCGTTTACCACACATCAGCATTATTGTAGACTGGGGGTGCTCAAGTGTGTCCCTCCAGATGTTTTGGAAATACTATGACACTCATTAGGTCAACAGAGCCTTGTGAGAAATGTAGTTCCAAACCACCTGAATGCCCTCCGTTACGATATTTTATCAGTGCACTGGAAATTTGGAGCAAATAATGCGTGTTTCAGTCAGTTCTAGTGATAACGTGCTTTTTATTTGTTGAAACGTGTTTCTGTCCTGGTGTAAAAGCCCTGCCTTACTTGTTTTTACCAGGACCTGTTTGAACTGGAGCATGTGACTCTGACTGTTCACATACTTTACATGCACCCATGGACTTCCTCCTTTGCAAACTACCCTGATATGATGTTGTGGCAGGGGAGGTTACTACAGAGTATAGTTCCTTTTTTATAGTACAATTTTTATTTTTTTATTTTTTTTTTTTATGAAGATTTTGTTCTGGTGTAGACCGTACAGAAAAAAAGGGAGGAGAGGGGTGCGTAGTGAAGACTGGTAAGAAATTATATATCCCATCACGACAATTAGACTTGGGAGGCTTAGCTGAATAACATCAATAGTGATATTAATTCATAGGTCGACGTTTCAGTCGTTATCAAGGCATACTATATCAATGTAACTCTGGTATACATATAGACATTGTAATTAAGACTTAATTGACAAACCGACACAAACCCAGGCGTACCGGTCAACGTATACAAGAGTTGCACTGATGTAGTTTATCTTGATAAAAATCCTTATAAGGACTGAAACGTCGACCTATGAATTAAAATCACTATTGATGAGTGTGCCTGGCTTCTTCGTCTATGTTGGAAATATGGTTTGTGGTAGGGATATACCGTTACTAGTGTCAGTGCCAATACCGCCATTTGCACAAGTACTTTGTACTCGTGCAAATGCCCCGATACCCGGAAGCCAGTGCTGGGCTGCAGGAGTGGATCCAGGGGGGGCAACAGGGCAATTGCCCCCCCCCGAGGAGTTGCAGTGCTAAGTGCATGGGGTGCACTGACTGCTCACATCCCGTACTTTTTTTTTTTTTTTCATATATCTTTGAACTTGCCACAGATTTGCACTGAATGTTTTAACAAATATTTAAAAAAAAAGTTTTTAACCATTAACCTGGTCATGTTTGGTATCATTGGAAAGGCCATGCGTGATGTCAGTGGGTGGAGATAGGAACTGGAGGCTTGACTGACATCCAAAATGTCAGCTAACTCGATCCATCTCTGGACTGCAGACTGGCACCTAGGCTGCGAGCACACTGAGTGCGTGTGACCGCACTTCCCTGCGTCTGTCACAGCTTTGTGACGGATTGACAGGAAGGGCCACAAGGGTAGCACAAACCGGACGGCAAAAAGCTAGACGGACACTGTCGGGGCTACAAAGTGCGATCCTCCATAGGAGGATCTTGCTTTGTAGACTGAGCGCACTAATTGCGCTCAGCGAGGTGGCCACACGGGCATCAGAGTGGAAGGAACGTCAACTCTCACGGATGTTCCATCCGCTCTGAAAAATGTCCGTGTGCCGTAGCCTTTAAGGCTGGGATCAGATGAGCGCAGTAATCACGTCCGTGTTGCGCACATTAGTACGTCCGTGGTAGCAGAGAATCATGACCGATTGAAGCCGCACACACGAAGTACGGATGCACAACGGACGCAAGTTGGCAAGAACGTAATACCGCTAGAATAGACGTGCGGAGTGCGCTGCGTCTGCAACGTCCGCATTGCTTTGTGTGTGAGTGATGGAACGTGGTCAGGTTTATACAGCCAGCATTTTTGACGGACAAAATGTTTTTTCATTTTAATTTATTTTTCCCTGCTACATCCGTCAAAAATAACGTCAGTCACAAAAACGGACTGTGTGGCCACTACTGCGTCTTCCGTCAAAAAGTGCGGCCGTACTGCATGGGCGCACAGTCCATAGAAAATGCGCTCGTCTGACCCTAGTCTAAAGGGAGATGTCCCTGGAAAGGTCAGAGTATGACCTACCCAGCTTTTTTTTTCTTTTTTCTCTCTATCACAAAACTAAAGTGGTCCGGATGAGTAGAGTGTTTCTTTTAAGTTGTGGCTCTTTGGAGTGTTGAGCACCATTTCATAAAATTAAAGTAAGCTTGGAGACTGTCAGGTCTATGAAATGATACGTCCCGACTTCCGACCATTGCTAAACAGGTTACGTTGTACACTTGGCACAGATTGGCATTCTCACAAAGCAAGTACTCGATCACTGGGAAAGCATTGTTTGCTGTCTGATCTGCCATATAACCGAACAAAGAGCTAGTCTTGGCTTTATTACAGTTTTATTACTCTGCCACTGTTTGCAGGCAGAAGATTCATGACATCCCTCAGTCCTGCTTATTGTTGACTCCTCTTGACACTGAAAGCAGTAGACGAACAAGGTTACTGAAGATCAGCTTGCCTTCCACACTTGTCTATCTCTGGAATATACAGGGAGTGCAAAAACTCTGACGACTTTTTTTTACTCATCCTGCCTGTGATTCGGATTTCTTTTTTTGCCTTGTTGCAGATTATATTCTTTACCACTATCTCCTGACCACGTGTGAAAATAACAGGACAGACAGTGACTCTTTAATCGTGCAGTGTTTGTGGTTCCATAAACCGAAGGGGGGGGGGGGAAAGAGAGACCCTGCACCTGTTGGAGTCAGCTTTTTACACAACACCTAATGCTGTTGATCCAAAAGATGGGGGGGGGGGAGTCTGAAGCGCTCACCGAAATGCAACATAATGGGGGAAAATTCCTTTTTGACCCCAGAATGGCAGTCAGATTTACTCCTTGAGTCAAGCAGCTTTTACCCACATATTAAAAATAACTAGGGCTGCAACTATTATTTTCATAATCAAATAAAATAATCCATCATAAAGGAAAATACAATTTTTTTTCTTCATTTTTAAAATGAGCATCATATAAAAAAAAATATTAGCCCCTCCCTCCCCAATTTTTTTCATAAGCCATTTGCACAGAGTACATAACGTTCGTACGTACAGATGCAAATTGCTACCTCTAGTAGTGAAAAGTATGCAATCTTGCAACACTAGTAAATCACTGCTTTGCGTGGAATAGGGGCTTTTTGAATTTAGAACAAAAGTGTGTGTGTGTGTGTATACTGTACTTGCTAACTGTAAAGGGTGACAAGGGGTGGTGTGTACAACACCAATATTGGGCAAGACACCTAACGGTACATACTCGCCACCCAGGACATACTTGAAAACGAGAGAAATCTCTATTCCTGGTAAAATCCTTTCGCAAAAAAAAAAACTTTAAGTGACTATATTGCACCGCTTTTATTTAGGTTTTATTCGTGCAGCGCCTCTCACAGCGCAGCACACATTCTGCATTCGGGTAAACCGTTTTTCTTTGGACACTTTCTTTCCTGCTGAGAACAGCAGCGGCCTTTTCAGCTTAGGAACGTGCGTTCAAAAGAAGTAAAGTTACTATTTTTAAAATAAAGATGGCCCGTTTACTTTGAAATAAACTCTGTAAAAGTCTGTAGCATCTGCATTTGGTGTCTGGTTCTCTTAAACGAGAGGCTGTTTGATGTCTGGTATTTTTAAATCCTACTAAAGACCAAATGGTAATGGGTCTTGTCACACCGTCACTATAGGACTCCGAAAATATACTACAGGGTCTATTCATTTCGGTGCTTTATTTAGGCCATTTTCGCAATTCCATTTCACTGAAAAATATGTTGCATTCACTAGTGAATGGTCCCTTTTTTTTTTATTTTTTATCACATTGGGGTCCTAGAAGCCGTTAATTGGCACCGGCAAAGTCCACTGAACTGGGGGAAAAGTCTCATTCTTTTAATACGATTTTTTTTTTCCTTGATCCTATGGGATTTGCCATGTTTTAACCTGTCACGTTGAAACACCGAATCAGGGCATTTTGCCAGAATTTCAGTGCAGTTCAACATTCTGTGAATTGAAGACACCATAGTCTTCTATGGGACAATTACGGTGCTGGCGCATGGCAGTATTTTGCTGTCAATTTGGCGAATTGACAATTTAGTGGTTAGATGAATTGACCTGATATTGCACCGAATGGTGACATTCACCATTCGGCCCAATTCGGTGGTTAGTGAATACCCTCTTATCTATAGAGCTTCCAAAGACTCTTTCAGCTACTCACCTAAGACTTAATGCATGAGTGTTTTTATTAAAGATTAAACTAGCCATGTATTTTTAGTTATCGTTAGTTAATATATAACACAAATTTACAAATAATTTATTTGTGCTGGTTTCAGAAACCTTCTTTTATACATTTTATCCTTTTCTTCCATATATGTAATTTGATTTTTTTTTTTTTTTTTTTGTGGTTTATTTTTGAGAGGATCCACATTGTTTGAACATTCTGATGTGAATGTGTAATATATTCTAAAACAATCCATTTTGTTTACCCTTGATATTCCATCTGTTGGTCTTTATTTCCATAATTGCCTTCCACTGGCTGGAGGATTGAAGATGGTTTATACATGCATTGTTCCATTTTCAAGGCATGGCCAGAAATGTAGTGTACAGTATGCCTGGATTTGACAAATGAATTAATTTATAAAAGGATTTTACCAGGAAGGATACATTGAGATTTCTCTCGTTTTCAAGTATGTCCTGGGTTCGAGAACATTGAGTGGTTACATTATCCAGCTTGGGAGCCACAAAGAGAATCTGATCGATTTTCACTTTTTTTTTTCCATGCCAGACAAAAGTTTGTATAGAAGTTCGGCTCCTAAACCCTTGGGTTATGTTACAGTGGCTTCCAGACTTCTGAACTCGGTGACATCATATGTACATAACAATGCCATAGCATATATGGTGTGATTGATATCTGTACACATAATGCAAACTGTCAACCCGCTAAATAAATTTAAGTATAATAACAATACAACAAGCAATTTAAGGCTTTAAGCTTTGTAAAAAAAAAAAAAAAGACTTTCCTAGTTTTTGATAGTTGCATAATTGATAACTCAAAACAAACAAAGCTCTTGTGTACAGTCTGATAGCCATGCAAAGATCTGCTCATTGGGGTTTGTATTGCAGTTGATCGGCATTGAAGTTGGGTAATTCACTTTGTTTGCATTGTGCATACGTCTTTTCCCTGTTCTGCTTGAGTGGTTGTTTTAACGGTTGGTAGTACCAAGAGAGGGGATTTGGTTAAACGGCCACTCTGGTTGAATTTAAATACTGAGATTTTGTCTCACTGTGAGGCAAGTAAATATGCCTTGGATTCTGGTTCTATCATTCTATTATGTGTACAGGCCAGGTCCATCAGAACATGATCCGTCGCCGCACTGCATGGGGCAAAATCTATTTTGGGATACAAATTATATGCCATTTGTTGGAACAATGGACGTTTTACTAATGGCCACTAAAAATCTTCCCTATGATACTTGTCTATATCTCTCCGTTTGAACCTGTGTAAACCAGAAAAAGGTTGCCCAGGTGCAATGGTCCATGTGAGAATACAGAAAACTGGATGGACGCATTTGGGGTCTTCAGTAATACATAAAATTGATGCTTTATTGGATAATTCTATTAAAATCATGCCCGTGAGCTTCTCCCGACGTTTCGGCCCTCTAGCAGTGGTTCCGAACTGTGGTTCTCCGGTTCCCCTATCAGGCCAGGTTTTGCAGATCACATTTGGGAAATGCAGATTGAATCCTGCAATCATTGAGAAGCAAATCATATCACCTGTGCTGTGCTTCACATATCTGGCAAACCTGGCCTGTTAGGGGTACTTGAGGACCACGGTTCGGAACCACTGCAATAAAGAATAGTTATTTATTACTGAAGACCTGGAGTGCATCCATCCAGTTTTCGTGTGTTTATAATTTTTGTTGCATTTTATAATATTTTTACTATTTCTGTTACAAGGGGTGCAGTTTTGATGTTAAAGTGTTCAAAAACCTGTTGATTTTAAGTATATATAATTCTTATTGATCTGCCCCCGTAGGTGTGTAAAAGGCTAGGAATCATAGAAGTTGATTACTTTGGCCTACAGTTCACTGGAAATAAGGGAGAAAATTTATGGCTGAATCTCCGCAATCGAATTTCGCAACAAATGGACGGGCTGGGACCTTACAGGATGAAATTGCGGGTGAAGTTCTTCGTGGAACCACATCTCATCCTCCAAGAGCAGACAAGGTAAGGGACCGTACTGTATTGAAACTGTCTTTTTTTTCCTGTTTTGAGTCAATGGTTCTCTTAAGCTCGAGTGCGCATTCTTCAGATGTCACATTTATTTCAGTCTCTGCCATAGGCATGTTGAAGTAGACAATCATTCCACATACTTTCTTGAATTCTATAAACAAGGTAGTGTTGCGTTCTTTATGACTTTCAGATTATTGTGTGGATGCCATCTGCATACTGGAACTTTTTTTTATTATTAGGCGAATTGTTTTGCATTCACTTTGTTCATAATGTATTATGTATGTTTTTGAAATGTTGCAGCTTTGTGGCTGTTTAATGAGCTATGCAGTTGAATTAAGCTAATGAAAGTTGCATTATCTCCTCCGTCAGTAGGTTTCTAGCTATACTGTAACTGTATCTCATAGCTGTATGTCCTATAGTAACCTCGTATGCCAGACTGTGTTATTATAGGTCATTCCAAACCACAAGTACAGCAGAGCAGGAAACTCCCTCCCACTAAAACCAGCTCAGATATTTTTTTTTCCATTGCGGGGTGCCAGATTACACTTTATTTATTTTGTTTTGTTCAATTTCATCCAGGACTTCTGTAATGCTTTTTAAACAGTGCACACTTCTGACCTGAACAGAATCCTCTTCCTGTGGCGTTAGTTGATTTTTCGCAGTACTGTTTATTATTTATTCATAGCACCAATCCCTTTAGAGAATCTAGTCCTATTTTATAACGTGAAACAGCCAGAATCTAGCGCTTCCTAAGGACTGAGACGGCTATATGCAAAAATGAACACAAGTACGCACCGATAATTCCAACTACAATTAGTGATGCATAGTGAACTGGTTTTATTTCTTTTTCTCACACAAATACTGTTACTGGTATACAGACTACTTAACCCTTGGTAGTAAAAGTTTTTGGTTTTTTTTTGCCTGGGGGGGGGTGCATTTGAAATATGGGGATACGTAGTTAATAATTTAGAGTAAAATGGCCATTTGGCGTGGCTTATTCCAACAATGTAAATTTGCTAATTTAGAACTTCATGTGTTTTTATCCTTTTACAGAAATACTACTAAAAGTCTAGGTTCTAAACTCTAGATGGTGTCCCTTTTGTTGTCTACAATTACAAACCGGGTCTACATTATTAGCATACAGACAGAAATGTCCTCTTGTGTCCAATACAGTAAATGTGATCAAGATGGATAACAAAAATGATTAGATCACCTGCTTATGGGGATTTGTAGTGATCATAATGGGATTATTGGCAATGCAGGTTCGAAAAAATACCAACAGAATGTAAATGTAATACAAGGATTTTCGGCTGTTTATAACTAGATGCACCGCTACTAGTATTGGATCGTTGCCGATACTGGGATCTGCACGAGTACTTTGTACTCGTGCAGATGCCCTCGATACCGGAAATGGGGCTGCAACTAACGATTATTCTCATAATCGATTTTAGTTGGCAGATTTATTTCGATTAATCGATTCATCGAATAGAAAAAAATAGTTTTCTTTAAGCAATTTGCATAGTGTACGTAAATTGCATATCTTGCGTACTTCTCACACAAGGTAGTGCTTGGTCAGAGGGATGGGTTGATTTTTGCATGCGCAGCTTAAGCCCATGTTTGCTTTCTCAAATGAAAGCGGCTACAAGCACTTGGTCATAGATAATGATGTCTGCATGAAATCGAGGTTAATAAGCTTCAGTGGTCGCCCAGGCGCTCTAGTGTCTGCATCTGAGGTCTGAAGTACATATCTAGTGTTTGCAGGCAGTGAGTATATGGGGTGTCTGGCCATATATTTCAGTATTAAATGGATACTCTTGGCAACATGACCACCTAAGTATGCCCTTTTCTTTGCTCACCCTTCCGCTGAGCCGATCGGCTGAAACAGAGATGCGGAGGACTTTCCTCTGCCCTCCCAGCTGTCAATCAGCAGAGCGGGATTTGTGTTTCCTGCTTCTGCCAACTATTGCCGCGTAGGAGACGTCATCGCTCTTTCAGCTGGCAGGAGCGAGCTGTCGGCAAAAGTCGGCGGCTGTGATTAGTGTTGCGCGCATCCTCTTGTGCGTAACACTAATCAAAGGTGGAGCCGGGAGGAAGCCTGCTGATTGGCTGGTTTACGTGATAGGCGCGCATGCGCGCTTTGCACATAAACCTTAAGCCAAGTTGAAGATTTACCACGACGGGAGGGGAGATAAAAAAAATAAAAAACACCGTTGGAGAAGAGTCATTTTTAGGGTAAGTAGAACATAAAAAAAAAAAAAAATACTGAATGACTAGGTAGGGCAATAGGTATAATATAATGTAAAAAAAGGGGGGGGGGTTTCAGCCTAGAGTGTTCCTTTAACATAAATTGGACAGGCTTTCAGTAAAATCCTAAATGATTTATTGGAAAGCGGTCACATGACCTTAAAGGATCGGTACTCTATCTTTAAAAAAATTGGTATTGGTGCATCCCTCCGTTGCAACCTTCTGTATCTTATTCCTTTTACAGTAGCGAGTGACCCCAGAGCGCTCTCCCTGTATTGTCCTCTCTAGTGATGCTGCAGAGAATGTTAACTTGTTGTTACAGTGAGGGTGGGGGCTGCTGCCTGTAGCTCCATTCCAGTAATAGAAGCGGACAGAAGTGAGATCTCAATAGGAATATTGTTTCACTTCAGTGAGCACAATAAACTTGCATTAAGGTTGTGCAGAAATTGCCAGTATTGCAGATCCGTCATTTCCCAAAACTAAAATCCATGGGGCAACAAGAGCCTGGTCTCCTGGCCTTTGGATTTTAGTTTTGGGAAATACTGGCATTTGTTGCAACTGCAATACCAGCAGTTTTCACCAGTATTTCTCTCCAGCACCAGAATACCGTAGCGCTTTGTGTATAACCCCTTACACGGTTAGGTGAATGTTATACATGGAGAAATTAAAGCAGCCTTTCGACATGAATGTGATAAGTTAGAATCAAAGTTGCAGTCCGTGCCGTGAAAAGCCACATAGAACTTCGTGCTACCAGCCTGCATATACCAGCAAGGTGTAAACATTTACTGGTGGGTACACGTTTTCTACTAAGGGGTGTTTTTTTTAGATTCCAAAACCGTTTAATGGAAGGTGTAAAAAGATGTGGATGAGCAATTTGTGTTGTAGACCTACAAACTTACTGGAATAATTCCATTTTTTGCTGTTGAGACACTGACTTTATAAAACACTAGTTTTATTGTCCCCCTGTTTTTTGGTACATTACACTTGTTTATGCTCACCAGTTTTGTTTTTTATTTTATTCTGCATTAACTTATTACAGTTAAATATTTATGTAGCTTTGTTCCAAGTCCCTGTAGGAAATCACAAGACTGCTTGCAGTGTGACATTCTACAGTAACTGCAGGTCATTGCCTCCCAGTAACCTCACATTACTCGCTGCTGATGTGGGTTATAGATTACAGCTGACACCCTGCAAACGCTGTTGTCATGCAGGAAGTCTGAGCAAACTTCTACTTCTGTGGTTTATTTTTATTTATTTTTTCTTAGCCTGTAGGGTCGGAGTCTTAACTGGACTCTCTGCCACTTTCTTTTTAACCTCTTAAGTACAAAATATTCTGCTTTGCCGTCACTACCACCTTATCCCCAAAGAAACCTAATACAAAGTTATTTATCTCGAGTGTCCCATCACAACCACATATTCACGGTCGTGTATTCCATCAGTAAATTCTTACTTGCCTTGCACAATTTAAGAGCCTGATTTATTTGCACACACTGTATGAACCAGCCTGTGACAGAACCTACCATCACTGGTGCACCTGGAGGGGGCTGTGGGCTTGGCCTCCTGTCCAGTGGATATGGCCCATGGAAGTGACCAGGGGATTTACCTTGTTGGAAAGGAACTGGGACTTGACCGATTTACCAAGAGCCTGGCAGACGCACCACTTACAGTCGGGTCTGTGGAGCCAGTTACGGATACATTTGGCCCCTGCCCGGCGGAAGTGGAAACTGACGTTTTTATATTAAAGAGCCTTTTTCCACCGCCATAAACTATTGGAATACGGAGCTGGTGGATCTTGTATACGTATATTTTTCACTGTACTCTGTTTTGACCCCCCCCCCCACTAACTGTTAGAACTGTCCCTGGATAAATGTTTTAAAAGCTTTATATGTTCCTGAGGTGAGTCATTTCTGGGAATCTCCCAGTTTGTATTTCCCTGCCCCTTCAGTGATTGGTTTAACTTAATCATGATTATCTGTCTTGAAGGGGGATTGTCCCTGTAAAATGTATAACTGGGAGTGCTGGTTTGCAATACAGTTGTTCCTGGGTTTATTTCAATCTCAGTTCTGTCTTGTGTTTTGGGCATTTTGTTAATCTCGATCCTCTTCTGTGGTCCTGGAGTGAGGGAAGCACTGTTTGGCAGAGCTATCCAGTCGGGATATTCGGGGTCTGTCACATACAGCCTTTTTTAAAAGGTTTGTACAGTTGACTACCACAGCAGTTCTACGTCTCTCCACCCCCTCAAAATTATTAAAAAGACCTGGAACACCCCCCAATAGTGTTTTTTGTTTTTCACACCTTTTTTGCGTTCAACCTTGGTTTTTGTCTTCTCCACAACCGCGTACTTATTGATATAGTGCCCATATATACCATAATTGTAAGTTGACCTCTCAGACCCTGGCACCATACATCAAGCTATTGGGAGTAATTGCCCTTAAAGCGCAGTGTAAACAGCCTGCTCTTTCTATTGTCGTTAGGAAGGGGGACCTTTCCACGAAGGCTGGAGTCAGACAAGCGCACTGATTGCGCACCGTAATGGATGAGATTGTGGTTACATTGTATGTTAGTTTTGACTGATGTTGAGAAAAAGAAAGAAATGCTGTATGCAGGGGTTTCTCTACGTCCATGTAGTTTTTTTCATGTCGATGCCATTTTGGCGTCCATTGCAACACGCGTTGCCCTGCGTGAAAAAGTGCGCTCGTCTGACGCCAGCCTAAGGCCCGTGTCAGACGAACGCAGTGATCACGTCCGTGTTGCCGCACTGTTACAATCCGTCGTAGCATAGAATCATGATCACTAGAGACCTACACACGAAGTCCGCACCGAACTGCGCACGCTCAACGCTCGTGGCAAACTGACGCAAGTTAGGCAAGAACGTAAAACCGCTACCGCGTAGTGTTCTGTGTATGTCAGACGCAGCGCATTTGCGACATCCAGCACCTTGACGCCCAAAATGACTTTTCATATCCTTTTCAAATTACCATTTTTCATATTAATTTTGTTTCCCATAATTCCTTTTTTTTTTCTACGTCGGTCAACAAAAACTTACAGTGTGATGTCTACAGTATCTTCCGTCAGTACGTCTGTCCGTTATGCCCGCATGCAGAGTGCGCTCAGACTGCGGTCGTCTGACATTAGCCTTAAAGTGGCAATCTATAGATATTTATATATAAACAATTCTGTTACTGAAACATCCTCTGACACAGGTTTTCTTAAATCTTCACACTTTGAGTCCTATCCCCTAAAAGGCAGGCAGGATTTTTTTATTTTTTTTCTTCTTCATGCCTCTTCCACATGAGCAGAAAAAAGTCCTAAATATATGTGAACCTATAGTACACCGCCTTATATTTCCTAGTGTTCTTCAAAAGCAATGGCAAAGTCACCAGAGGTTGGATTCCATTCAAAGGTGCAAGCAGTCTAATCTGCTCTATTCCCATTTCTCTGATTTGAGAGTCTTTATATTGTATAATCAGATTCCGTTTTGCTACATGGTTTTATTTCTTGAATTGTAGCCTTTTTAAATCAATGTTTTTTTTTTTTTTGTACTAAAGTCATTTATGTTAGAGAATGACTTGTGAACCTGCTGTCCCTTTTAAAGCCTGATGTGTACAGTAATTTTATTGTAGACAGGCTGCATCCAGTGTCTGTCAGCTGCTGGCGACCTGTATGAAGAAGCTAACCTTTCCCCTAGTTCAGAGAGGATCTGTGTGGATAATGAGCGCTGTAATTTGAGAGCGCCAGGTGCATGGATGCTCGGTCTCCTCCCTCTGAGCCTCCCATACATGGCTTTTCCCTTTACAAGCTGTGTTTTGTCTGGTGTTTCTGTCCCTGTCATTAATGGCTTGTCATATTAAATTAGCACATACAACGGTCGGACAGACATTTAATTATCAGAACACTTGTGTTCGCTTGGAAAAATTTTTTAAAATCTTATGGATGCTTTTTTTTTTTTTTTTATTTTATTTTATCGCCAAAATTGCCCCCCCCCCCCAAAAGAAAAAAAGGTTTGGATTGTGTTCAGGCGTTCTTGCAAAACCAAAGTCGCGTGTGTGTGATAGCTGTGACATTCACCATTGTGGAGAGAGGTCTCCATTTTATTTTTGGGAAAAGGAAACCACATCCTTTGAGTTTATGTGTGTGGGTGTACATGTATGCATTTACAAACAAAAGGTTGACATGTGTCCCCTCTCAAATGTATATTTTCTTAAAACCTTCTTGAATTTAGGATCTATTAATTCTGTTTTAGTTAACAGAATAACCACAACTCTTTAAGTGGATTCATTACAAATCCACTATATACTATATTGTTATTTTTCTGGGGGGGGGGGGTTCTTTATATATTATCAGAATTTGTAGCCTAGATTTCCACACTACTTTCATTCTAATAATGGATGTAATTTTCTCTCAACTTTGAAACAAGAGACACGTTGTAGAGTTCCTTGCTCAGGTGAGCTCTGTTTTGTCTTTGTCCCCTGTGTGCAGTGAACAGATCAGATTATGGTTAATTTCTTCCCAGTGGAGGTAAAGTATCCCATATCCTTCCCCAGCAGGAGATTATGGGATATGTATTCTGAAATCACCAATGGAGCTGCTGCTTAAGATGATAACCGCACCATGAGTCTGATCTGTTCTGTCGACTCCAGATAGAAATAAAAAAAAAAATAGATCACTACCACTTGCAATTAATCTATTACAAGAAAACTACCTTTTTATAAAAAAACAGGCAGCTTTTTTCAACAGGTAGAGTCTGGCCTTCCCAATGATGCCAAACACGACCATATAATGGGTTAAAAATCAATTGCAAAACATCTCTTCCAAGGCAGTGGCATTATTCACTTTTTACACCTACAATGTTGCTGCTCGAATTCACTTTGCCTTCTCATTTCCCACACTGTGGGCAAGATTAGGTTTTAGATTAACAATTCCAATCCATTGCACAGCTGCAAGGAGAGACAGGGGTCATTTGAACCACTGTATCGCCATTCTTTACACACTACTTGGTCAAGTGTCAGGTCAGTCAGGCCTTTCCAGTGATGCCAAACATGACCAAGTAAAATCTTAAACGAAAACCGAAAAATAGAGGGGGAAGGGTGTGTTTTTCATTAAGGCTGTGACATTGTCCCTTTTTTTTTTTTTCCATGTATAAAATGAGCAATACCACTGCCATTACTCGCCTTCTAATTTCCAACACCGGGAGCAAGTTCAGTGTTTTATATAGTCATGCAATGCGTCATAATACTAGCAAAAAGGTTTTAATTTTTATTTTTTTCCTAACCGAGTCTCCATTTATGATAAAAAAAAATATATATATTTTCATAAAGACTACCGTAGGCCATAGAATCTTTAACCAGAAAGATTTGGATGAGAAAATGTGGGGGAAAAACTAATTTACACGCTGCAAACTATTGAAATCCAAATGGCAACTTGCACTTCTTAAAGTTTTTGTTCTAGCCTTCTGTCAGCTTATGACCTATAGAAAGTAAATATTTAGTATATATTATATTATAAATTATTTTATTTTTTTTGTCTGTCTTCTACAATAAAACATGACTTTATAAATCACGTTTAAACATTAGGAGCACAAAATGTAGAATATTGGCTCCACACAGGTGAAATGGCTCAGCAGTGAAGGGGTTAATAAACATTATTGTATTTTATAAACCTACATCTTCCAGGAGAAAATATGAATCCAAATAATCGGAACTGTCATGCAGTGTAATTTACCTTTTATTGTGTTCGTGTTTTATTGTGCTGTTGGCGATCGTTAATTATTTAACCACAGTTTGATGCATTCTATCTCACACGCATTGTCTGTCCTTTTTCATTCTTCTGTGTCACCTGAATTCTAATTACATTAATAGAACACATGGCAGTCCACCTGGGCAGAGGCGCGGCACTCGTACGGAAGCTTTCTGTTTGTGATATAAATATTTATGGGCAGCTAGTCCTCTGTTTTGTTTTCTGAACACTCTGATTCAATATTTCTATGTGCAGTTTGTAATATTTGTATACAAGCAAGAGACACATGAGCACAGGTTTATGTATTTGCATATTGGAGACACGGTTTCAGATTAATGCTCTTGACAAGGGATTGTTGTTCATTCATCCAAAATAAGTTTCGTAGGTTCGATTTCTGTTCGGCGTTCAAATTCTCTGAGCGTGTAGCAAATTGCCTATGTCTACAGTATTTTAGCAGGCTGTTAGGTAGAAGGTAATCCTGCAATTTGCCATGGCGGTTCTGTTTTTCCTGAATCACGTAGAGCAACGGTCAGCCTGCTTGGCCCCGTAGAGGTTTTCAATCCAAATTTCTCTTAATGCTTAGACACTCTTAAACAGACTAGGCATGATGGGATATGTAGTTCCAAACTATTGGGGGGGGGGCGCAAGGTTTCAAACCCATGATGTAGATACAAAGGGCTACGAAAGACACCTGTGTGGTTATTTAAGAGGATTACAATGCTATAAGATGAATGCATGTCATCTTAAGTTTAAATAGTCCTAAAATAACACGTGACGTGTAGCTTCACTATATGCAAGCATTTATTTTATAAAGGATTTTACCAGGAAGGATACATTGAGATTTATCTCGTTTTCAAGTATGTCCTTCATATTGATGTGCTTTTGAAATTGAATATGAAAAATGCTCCAACACCTTCAATCAGTTCTCTGGCAAAACAGTCTGTGCTGCCAGCCTCTGTGCTGTGTATACACTTTCAAGGAAAGGCTCCTTTCAAAAGGAGCTGAAGTGCATGTTTGTTTTCACGAGTTTACTTGCGGAATATGTTGACTTTTATCAGGTTCCATTTTGTCACCCGTGCGTCTAATTCTGTGTTGACACACTGCCAAATCCTTAAAGGGCCACTACCACCAAAAATTGAAATGTTCTTATTTTGTTTTATGTTGCTGATATTTTACATGTGCTTAGTTTTTTTCTTCTGTTTATTTAAGAAAATATTTTGCTGTCACTGGTGCATCCATTGTGCGATTCTTTTGTGTTGTAAACTGCCCCCCCCTCACTGGCTCCTCACTGTGTGCATTTTCTTTAGCTGCCTGACCCATCCTCTCTATTCTAACTCACATCATTGTATTGGGTGGAGTGTATTCAAACGACTTCCCTGGGGGTGGATTAGATGTTTTTTAAACTCCCTGTTTTATCTTTTTTCAGTTGTCATCTACTCTCAATTTCCCTATAGAACAGAGTATGCCCACTGCAGGTTTATGTAAACATTCCCTCCTCCACCTCATTAACTGTTATCTACTGTAGATATGGCAATGAAGTAAAACTTCTACACATGTTTTGCTATATGTTGCATCATGGTAAAAATACACAAAATGGAAACAGGAGAAAAATTACCTAACGGCAGCATGTGATTTTATAAGGGGGTTTTGTTTGTAATGTGCAAGTAATTCAGTTAGTTTTATGTAAGTGGTAGTGTCGTTAAAGAACATGTTTTAATGTATCTGATTTGAAGGATATTACAGTTTTTAATTAAATTACAGCAAGTAATAACAAATAGGTGTGCTTGGACAGGGCTGGATGCATCCATTTCTCAACAGTTATTTGTAAAGTAGTTAAGTGTGAGCTAATTATGTGTAACCTGATCATTCCAACAAGATGTGCGTCTTTTGCTTTCTTGACCCATGTGTGCGCTCTTGTTTTCAGGCACATGTTTTTCTTGCATATCAAGGAGGACCTGCTGACCGGCCTTCTGCAGTGCTCTCCAAAGGAGGTGGTGGACCTCAGCGCGCTGTTGGCCCAATTGGAGTTTGGAGATTATAATCAGAACACTGCCAGCTACAGCCACCCGGCGCTCTGCGGAAAGGAACCAGGACCTGCTATGTTGGAAAGGTAGGAGTTTTTGATCCACTCGTGCTGTCCTTTTTAACTTCTAATTCATATAATCCTTTAAGAACTAGGAAATGCATTTTTTTTTTTTTTTTCTGATCCTAATCCTCATGTTGTGATCATAATCTTAGAATTACTTTATACAGTAATTCTAAATCTGTAAACGTGGTGCTGGCATTGCTGTTAGATTGCGACTCCCACAAGGATCTTTCAATAAAGAAACCAGTTTTGTTTGGGTTATTTTTTTTTTATTTTTAACACGCCTGCCACCCTTAATTTCTGGCGTAATTGTGGATTATTCCAGCCTTGGTGTTTTTATTAAAATTAAGATTATTCTAGACAAGAGGCAAATATTTTGCATTCTTTTCTTTACTAAATCACAGCAGCAAAGAGTTTTACATAGCAACAGTAATAACCAATAAACAACGAGAGCAGTAAATCCTAGCCAGGCCCTCTTTTCTGGCATGCTGAACGAGCAGGAGATCCATAGACAACCCAGAGATCCAAGAAGTAAAGTCTAGAAAACTGAAGAGGAGGAAGCGAAGACTAAACAGTAGCCAACGAGAAAGGCAGGTGAAGAAATGGAAAACCACGGGCATTCGCAAGGATGGAAGACCGAGTCCGGCTAAGGAGAAAGCAGAGGATACATGAAAGTACCATGTGATGGAGACCGGTCAATAAACAGTTTAGTTATCTGACTAGCTAAGGCGAAGAATAACATAAATTATCAAAGTAAGGAAGTAGCCCTAAACTAGGCTAAACCAGATATGCAATAACCAACCCTACTAAGGAGAGAAAACGGTTAGAGAAAGGACACAAAAGCCGAGTAATTTATTCATTATGGAATTTTTATTTTTTTTCTCATTGTCAAATAGTAGTAATACCGGTACAAGATGAAAGACACATGGGTACGGGCGGGAGGGAAAAATATTCGCCTTGTGTCTTTATTAAAATTAAGATTATTCTAACACCAAGGCTGGAATAATCCACAATTTTATATCAAGTCAGGAGGCTTCATATTTTGCAGTTTCAAAGCTGCACTAAAGCCCCAGATGCATGCGGACGAAAATAAAAGGTACGGAAGGTGAAAGTAAGGGTAGAATACTTCAGGAGATAGCATTTTAACATGTCTAAGTGTGAAACGACGCCCTTGGGGGGGAAAAAGCCACAGCGTGCGCATCGAAGGCTCCAACGTCTGAGACACGTCGAAAGGACACCAAACATAGCAGGATTGTTAGTTTCGCCAAGAGCTGGCGCAGGGACAGCGAGTCACTACCTGGCCAATGACGCAGGAACCCTAGCACCAGCGCAACATCCCAGAAATGAGTATACTTGGGTGCCGGAGGGCGAGCGAGCCGAATGCTTCAGAGGAGACGACAAACAGAAGGGTCCCGACCCACAGGAACGCCACTCAGGGGAGTGTGAGCTGCTGAAATGGCCGAGCGGAACAAATTAACTGTACGGTATGATCTGCCGGTCGTGGAAAGGTCTGCTAAAAAATTAAGAATTTGTGGTAGAGGGGCTGTAGCGGGATCAGTCTGTTGTTGCATACACCAAGTTCTCCTGGCGTAACGGTAGCTCTTTCGCGTGCCAGGAGCCCAGGATTCCCATTAAAAAAAAAGAGCGAGCTGCATCTGATAGGCCTGGCAACGTGCAGGGTCCCCGGAAATCATCCATGACACTAGGGGAAGGCTGCCCTCCAGCACCAACGGGTGCGACCTGCTTTGAGGGTCCAGCAGAATTGATTGGAAGGACGGTAGCAGAAGCGGGTGGAGACAGTTCCAGCGTCAGTGGAAACCAGGACTGAGAGTGCCACAGGGGCGTGATTAAAAGAATCTGAATCTGCAGTCTGCGGACTTCCTGGATCGTGCGTGTAATCATCGGGAACAGTGGGAAAGCGTAGACTCCGGACGGGGGCCATGGTTGGAGGAAAGCGTTTACTGCTGTTGCCTGTGGGTCTGGAAGCCAGCTGAAGTAGGCCTGCATCTGATGGTTCAAGCGGGAAGCGAAAAGATCGAGAGGGAAAAAGGCCCCCTCAGCATCGACAAGTATTGGAATGTTGCGACGTCCAATTTCCAGTCGCTGGAGTCTCTGTTCTGTTCCAGGCAGTAGTTGAAGAGGGAGAGCGTAAGGTCTGACAGGAGCTTGGATCGGGAGCCCCAAGCCGGTTGACGTATTGTACTGCAGAGATGTTGTCCATCTGGAGAAGTAGAGAGCAGTCCGTGAGGTCTTGGGTAAAGCTGCGGACGGCGACTGAGCCGGCAATAAGTTCCAAGCAGTTGATGTGAAGCCGCTGTTCGTCGGGTGTTCATGCCCTGCCCGTGTACGCGGATCCACAGGTTGCTCCCCAGCCCGATTGGCTGGCGTCCAAAAACACAAGAACTCTGCTATATGGTCCGGCGGAAGACCTTGGGTGCGTGGTAGTACGCGGGTCGAAGAAGGGTACACATCTAGCATCGAGGATCTGTAATGGGGTGTCTGAGGACACCAGGGAGCGTGGCAGCGTTGGCGCGGCAGAGAGGCACAACCGCCATGGCGTCAGAATGGGGCTCACCCTTTTAGCTTGGAGTAACCGGCGGGTCACCGGTGGACTCTGCTCCTTCCTCCTCTGGATAGTCATGACCTGGACGACTACCAGGCTAATTTTCTTCCCCCTTGAGGGTAGAAACGCGGGAGGATTTTTTGGCAGGGCCCTTACCCTTGGCAGCGGATTCTGACTGTCTCTTCCAGGGTCTTATGCGTGATGGCTCGGCAGTCTCGGACTGATCCGATTGTGAGCCTTCAGAACGGCCCGGTGACTGGGCCCTCGAGGACAGGGGGCTCTGGCTGGGGACGCGGGGGCAGAGCCGCTAGCGCTATGGGCAAAGTTTTGATATATTGCAGCCAGAAGCTGCAGAGGATCCATAAAAAAGAACGGGGCTCACCCGTTGGGAATATATACCATATATAAATATATTTATTGTGAATTAAGGCAATTAGCAGGGCTCACCCGCTGCTTTACGCAGGCTTTTAAAATCCCGTCGGAGGTAATAGTATAATACCTTGCGGGGCTCACCCGAGGTATCAGTAGTGCGTGGAGGGTCCTTGCAGCAAAAATGGAGGCCGTAAGAGGTCAAAACGGGTAGTTTGTACGTCAGTAAAAACTAACATCCACCTGCTGTTGCGATTCGGGACACGAGCGCAACTTCGTAATGGCGGCAACCAGTAATTCAAACTATAAAATGGCCGCCAAGTACGCACGTGTGGACGAAGGCGCGCTGCTCTGAGGAGAGGGGAAGCCGCACACGCGCGGGAAGACGGTGGGCGCCGCGAACGAAGCGACAAAATTAACCTAGACGTTAAAATAAAAAGGCAGGCGCCGCAAGTCACCCGACAGCCAAAGGACAAAGCTTCCGCTTTGTCTGCCGGGAAACTGACAGAAAAAACGCCAAGCGCAACCCTGCAGGCGGCATAGCACCCACGCAGCAGGGAGGAAAAAAACTAAAGAACAGTTAACATATACAATACATGTTAAAAGGACAATAAAAGGATTTCTAGAGACAAAGTAGACAATTTACAATTAAATAAATAAATCCTGGCCTACAGGAGCTGTTTTAAAAATGACTCACCTGGAGCTCAGCAGCAAAGAAAAGAGGGCGTGGCTAGGACTTACTGCTCTCTTGTTGTTCATTGGTTATTACTGTTGCTATGTAAAACTCTTTGCTGCTGTGATTTAGTAAAGAAAAGAGAATGCAAAATATGAAGCCTCCTGACTTAATATAAATTTGCTTTTCTTAGAATACTAAACAAGCTCCAAGCTATTGTCTAAATCTAAACCTTATTAGAATGTCTTTTTACATAATCGAAGGCATAAGCTTGTACATGTGACATGATTTTGTGTAATGTTTGCTAAAATTAAAGTCTCTTAATTGAAGTTGAGGCTTGTTCACATATAGTAATGTGGGGCCCTTTTCAATAGGTTGGTGTTAAGTTTACACCAACCTTAGAATAGGGCCTGTGGTGTCTAACTACATTTTGGGCAGATTCTTCCTTTCCACTATCTTGGCAATCTAGTATCTCTATTTTGGTATCCCTGAATAAATTGTCTTTTTACAGCGCTATAGTTTCTGTGTAACCAGGCTAAATGGGGAACTGACCTTTTTAAGAAAAAACAATCCCAAGACGCCATGTTTAAATATTAAAAATGATCTTTCCGTTATTTTGTGCATATGATGCATATATTATTGTGTATAAAGGATACAATCTGTTGTTGCACACATAGATCTACTTCATTTGTACCTGGCCAAATGTATTTACACACAAACCTGGCAAACCTAAGACTTAGACTGGGCACCTGCATTCAGGCACCTTTTATTGATTAAACTGTGCAAGGTATGGCTGACAGGCAACCTGTCAGCTGGTACATTTCAGTTTAAAGGGGCGCAAAAACCAAAAAAATGAAATGTTCTTATTTTGTTTGATGTTGCTGATATCTTACAAGTGGTTAGTTTTTCTCTTGTAAGTTTAGTTACGAAAATCTTTTACTCTCTGGGTGCATACCTTTTTTTTTTATTTTTATTATTTTTAATTTTGTGTTTGTAGGCTCTATTACATTGTGCGAAAACGGGGACAGAAAGGTGGAAAACCTGTGCTTGCAGATTTCCACTTGGCATTCCCATTTTAGCACCCTGTTATGGGGCAGGCGTTGATACAGCAGCCTGCCCAGTATTGCAGTGCTAACCCCCCCTGGATACTCTCTCTAATGCCCTATTCACACTGAGTGACTTGAAAATCGCGCGATTTTCATATACGCGACTATTGCTGTTATGTGCAATATTGTGCGATACCATTGTGTTGGCGGCAAATCGCAGATAAAAGGGTCTTGTACAAGCTACAGCGACATTGAGCTGTGAGATGTGAACAGATCCATTGAAATGCATTGCAGAAGCTACATATAGCAATATCGCGCGGAAATATGCACAATATCGCAGCAAAAACTGCCCGATAAATCTCCTTTTTGTGTGTGTGAATGGGGCCTAATGTGGCGCCTTAGTATCACCTCTTGGAGTCCATAGGACTTCATGGAGGGTTGTGCTGCTGGGTCGCCAGCCCATGCGCACTCTCGTGAGATCGTGCAGGGCTACGGATTGATTCGCAGAGGGAGACTGGGGAACTTTGTCCCCCGTCTCACTCTGCTCCCGGCGGCCAGAAGCAGTGTATCACGCTGCTGCTATCACCACAGGATGAGAGGTGAGTATCTGATTTATTTTTTTGAAGCGGTATACAGCTGCTGCTAACTGATTCTGCGGAATCAGTTAGCACCAGCTCCTAGCTGTGGTTAACGTTTCACTTACACGCGTCGGTGTGTAATTAGAGTTAGAATTACAAAGCTAATTACACTTTGCGCTCCCCATGTTAAATATGCAGAATGCAAAGTAGGCTCACCGAAGCCACTCCCAGTGCGCGAACAGGGTATTTTTTTTTTTTTTTTCTAATTTATTTTTTAGTTTTAGTTTTTTTTAACCCATTAGCGTTAACGCATGACCCACCTCCTTTTACATTGCTAAGACACTTAAACTAGAGTTAAGGCTCACATCTGAGCACTAATGCTAGCGTTAGTTTGTAGTAGGGTCCCAGTATCTTTACATCACTTGCTCCTCACTCTGTGGCCATATAATGGAGTCTATGGGTCGAACACTGACTTGCATCATTGTATTGTGTGGGATGTATGCAAAGAACATCACCAAGGGTTGATTTAGTCTTTTAAGCTTCCCATGTTCTCTTTCAGCTGTCATCATTCAGCCCTGATAGCCTCCTGTTGCAAATCTAAATATTCCCTCCTCCACCTCATAAACTGTTAAATGTTGTAGATTAAATAAACGAGCAGTAAAGAAAAGCTTTTGCACAGGTTTTACTAAATGTTGCATAATGGGAACGGGAGATTAAAAACCTAAATTAAATAATTTTCTCCTTTTTTACATGCAATTAAATAAAACAAAGGAAAAAAAACATCAGCATGTGATTTTATTTGAATACACAAATAATCTAGTTACAGCTTTAAGTGGTAATGACCCTTTTTAATCAAAAAATGTTGCCTAAACGCAGTGGGATTGTGCCCAGTCCTTTCATTTCTAATTTACAATTGCGGTGGGGTTGGTTACCCCAGAACCTTTTTGACATACGTCTGATTGCACAGCGCGTTGTACAGGTACTTCTGGATTTGGGAAGCCATGTGCTGGTGACTCCATGCTATTTTGGTTTTACAATTTACAAAGACTTTTTTTCAGTTTAGAAGACAGAACAATCTTTCAGTTCTGATGCAATAAGTCACTGAATAAATTTATATACTCATCATGCATATTAATTGTGAGCTATTTGTGGAGTGTTTCCTCCATCTCTAGCCAACCTAAACAAAGGTGTGGTCAGCAATCGCAGAACATCGAGCAGCAGACACTGTTCAGCTCATCTTTACATAATCCAAATAATCCAATTACACGGGCACGTTTCTTTTTATAGTGTTACTAAATTTGAATCCGAGTAGACTGAATTCCTCTCCAAATCCATATCCAGCTAGTTAATTGTAACCACCACAAAAAGACAACCCATAGTGCCCACGCTTAATTTATTTAATCGGAATTTAATTGTGTATTACGGGGGTGGATAAAGTTATTTTGTGTTTTTTGTTTGCGAGACGGAGATCCCTTGGGAGAAGGGAACCAGGAAGTATGATGATGCGATCGTCCGGAAGCGACAGCGGGGGAGCGCAGGGCCAGGTAATGTATGCAGCCCGAGTGTGGCTCGGGGTTAACGCTTTCTGCAATGTATTTATCCCCGAGCCACACTCGCTTTTACCATCAGGGTGCCAAATGGGTAATGTCACCGCTCTGCATGGAGAGAGCCTGTGGAGTCATGGGTTCGATCCCAGCGAGCAACCTCTCCAGTAAGTGTCCTTGGCAAGACACTTAACGGTATATACTCGCCACCCAGGACATACTTGAAAACGAGTGAAATCTCAATGTATCCTTCCTGGTAAAATCCTTTCACAAAAAAAAAGAAAAAAATAATCGTTATGATTCTGACATATAAAATATGTCATCGTAATGCCAGGGAGGTTATCCTTACAAAACCATTTGACCTAAATAGGCTGATAAGTAGTTACAGAATGTGAAAGGGGGGGAATAAAAAAAGAAACAATGGTAATATTCTTGCAGCTCCCATTGGTTAGCATTTTTAGGCTGGGGGCAGAGGAGCACACTATTTGCGCCTGTACTGGCGTGCCTTCTGGCGTCCGTTGCAGCATTGAGACGCTGCAACAGGGCCAGCCACACGCTATTGCGGCCATGCAGCAGCCCTCTCCAAAGCGCTAGGACGCGCATTGACGGCGCTGCAAAGTGCAATTAGGAGGTGGCCAGACGGGCGTCGAGTGGAAGGAACATCCACTCTCACGGACATTTCTTCCACTCTCCAGTCGTGAACAATCTTTCGGTTTTCACTTGCCATTGGTGAGAGAGTGAAAGACAACCTTCCGTTTTCTGAAAAATAAGCATTCAGTTTATTGCCCTTTTATCCAAAGTAGACTTTATTTGGTCATCACAATCTAGATGTTATCATAAAAGACCCATATATTGATTCAATTATTTCTTTCTAAATCTACATGGTTATTTTTTTTAATTACAGCATCACTGAAAAGCATAAGAGTTTGGAAGGATTAAGTCAAGCTTCCGTGGAATATCGTGTTCTGCAGATTGTATCCACTCTGGAAAACTATGGAGTTGAATGGCATTCGGTGCGAGATGCAGAAGGACAGAAACTTATAATCGGCATTGGACCAGAGGGGGTATCTATCTGCAAAGAGGATTATAGTCCAATTAATAGGTAATTATATTTATTTGCATGAGTAAAGACACGTGTTATTTCACCCCCTTCTTTTCCTCCACATTTATACCATCTCAACTATTGTCCCTCAAATGTAAAAAAAAATTTCAGGTGGTCTGATAGTTTAGAGAAAGGTGTGATGGCTTACGGTCTTCTGTCACACTTGTAGAGCACCTGTACCAGTTGCCCTTTGGGATAGATATTGCATTATTGTTATACTTTTATTTATATAGTGCCAGCATATTCCGCAGCACTGAACAATGGGCACAACATAGACAGGGATACAATATTTTGATAAACCGGTACAGGAGGAAACGAGGGCCCTATTCCCATGGGAATTTACAATCTAGAGGGGGTGGAAACAGGAGGAGAGGACTGCAAGGTGAGAGTGATGGGCTGGTTGGGGCAGTGGGGTCTATTAGTGAGTTGGGTGGTAGGCTTCCCTAAATAGGAATGTCTTAAGGGAGCGTTTGAAGGAAGGGAAAGTCTGACAGTACGAGGGAGAATGTTCAGAGGATGGGGGCTGTACATGAGAAGTCCTGCAGTCTATCATTGGAAGAGGTGATTCGGGGAGAAGCTATGCAGTTTGACCTTGAGCGGGCTGGGGTGTATTTGGTGTTAAACGAGGACCGGTAGTGGGGAGCTGGGTTAGTGAGAGCTTTGTAGCTCTGGGTAAGTATTTTCAATTTAATTCTGCAGAGACAGAGCGGTGGGTGAGGTGGATGAGCCTGACAAACGCATTCAGAATGAATTGTAGGGGGACGAGGCGTGAGAGAGGGAGGCCAGCTAGAAGAATATTACAAAAGTTGACTGTAGAATACAAGGACGTGGACGAGTTGTTTTGTGGTGTCAGCGGTAAGAAATGGCATTGGTCTTAAAGATCAGCATGCCGACAGTCCATCTGGAGCATGGGCTGTCATGTAGGGCACCTGTCCACTATGAGCTATCCCTTCCTCCTACTGTATGCTGCAGTGACTTGCAGGACAAGGAATAACTTTTTTTGCAACTGTAGCTGTTCGAAGAAATGCTTAAACACGTACAAGGAGTGATTTCCTGTGAAATGAGCACAACTTGTTCTGGGCATTACAGGGGCACTTGAAAGCTAGCACTGTAGACATTTGCAGACTGGTATATAGACTTCTGATAACCTGCAGTGTTTGCATTCCCCCCCCCCCCATTTTGTGGTATAACCTAATTCTAACCATTCTGAAGCCTTTTACTACTGTGACGTGAACTGTAAATGTGTTGCTGAATGTAATCTCTTGGCTTCCACTTCTAGGATTACCTATCATGTTATTCAGATGGCAACCCAATCCGGAAAGATCGTGTACCTGACCATCACCAAGGAATCCGGCAATAGCTTAGTGCTACTGTTTAAAGTAATCAGCACCAGGGCGGCAAGTGGACTTTACAGAGCGATTACAGAAACCCATGCATTTTACAGGTTAGTTGGAGCTGTAATCTTTCAAAATGCAAACTCCTACCGGGCCCTAAAACCCTCCAGGTAACACTATGGGGTTCATAGTATTTTTGGTTGTTTTTATAACTAGTGAAAAAATGGTCTCTAAATAAATGGTATGTATTTCTCTGCCTTTTATTATTTTTTTTATTTATTTGAACCTTTTCTTTACTAAGGTGTCTTTTGAATGTCAAAGACAAACCTGTTTAGCTATTGCAGTTGACTGCCTTTTGATCAGATGCTAACACACTTTTCACAATTTCTGTCTTTCCTGCTAAAGGTGTGACACCGTCACTAGTGCGGTTATGATGCAGTACAGCAGAGACTTAAAAGGGCACTTGGCATCTTTGTTTCTCAATGATAACATCAACGTTGGTAAAAAATATGTGTTCGACATCAAAAGGACATCAAAGGAAGCGTATGATCATGCAAGGAGGGCCCTGTACAATGCCGGCATTGTTGATATGGCTCAAAGAAGCGACCACAGTCAACCAGGTTCCCCCCTCAAGAACTCTGAAAATGCCACGAACTGTAATAGCTGTGAGAACCTCAGTTGTCAACAAACGAAAGGTTTGCAGGAAAAGCTGCGAAAGCTGAAAGAGGCAATGCTGTGTATGTTGTGCTGTGAAGATGAAATAAACGCTGCCTTTTGCCCGTGTGGACACATGGTGTGCTGTGAACGATGTGCCTCCCAGCTACAGGTATTGGTGCAATTCAAACCCACAACGAGTTGTCAATATTAGAATGTTCAATTTCAGACCTTTTTACAGTTTAGTCTTGGTATAAGAAAAGCAAAACTATACAAGAAAAAAGCCACCTGAAATCTATAGAACAGGCGCTGTTCTTATTTTAATAACATTTTCTTCAGTGCCTTCTCAACTAAGGCAGGTTGATTTTTCTCTTTCCCCCCCCCCCCCTACTATTAGTCTGAGGTCAAACTTTTTATTTTATTTAAAAGCAAAAAAATCAAGGAATCTGGATTTTTAAATTGATGGACATCTGTTCAGGTGGTTCAGTCAGCGTTTCTCCTTTGGTTCCCTGGACAGTTTACCAATTAAGGATAGGGTCAAACGAATGCATTTTTTTGTGTCATCCGTGAAAAAGTGCGTCCGAACGCATTGACGTATTTTTTCACGGAAAACGCGAAAGCTGTCATACGATGTGCATTTTCGTGCGGGATTTTTGACAGAGCTATTAAAAACAAATGGACGTGATGTTGGCCGGACATGTGCAGCGTCTGACGTCTCCTAATCACACACACGCTGCTATGCGGATGCAGCGCACTCTGTGCGTCAGTACTAGCGGTTCGACGTAACGAAAATGCGCTCATTTGCTGCTTGCGTTGCGCAGTCAACTTTCGTGCGGCCGTAATTCGTATATTGTCCGTCATTGCCCTCTCATTTGCTGCTACTTCGGCCGTGATTAATTGCGCCTAAACGCACGTTCAAAATGAGTTAGTCTGACCCCAGCCTAAGGGGACACGACCATCAAAAAATGTCCTTATTTTGTTTATGTTGCAGATATCTTAAAAGAGAAAACAAATCACGTGTATGTTTTATATTTTACTCTACATGTGTCACTGGGTGCATCTATTTTGTTATCTTTTGTGTTGTAACCAACCTTCACAGTAACTTTACATCACTTGCTCCCTGCTGGGTAGTTTTGGCCATAAAATTGAGTCTTTGGGTTGATTACTGACTCCTATAATTGTATTACGTGGGATGTATTCAAAGGACCTCATCGGGGGTAGATTAGATGTCTTTTAAGCTCATTGTCCTCTCATTCAGCTGCCATCTCTCTTATTTTGCTTAGCCTGGAGAACACAATACACCACCTGCTGCCTGATCTAAACATTCCCTCCTCCACCTCATTAACTATTAAATACTGTATAAGATGACGCACAGCCACAAAGTCAAGCTTTTGCACATGTTTTGGTAACATGCTGCATCAAGGGATAAATCTAAACCATGGGAACGAGATAAAAACCTAACTTTTTTATTTTTAATTATTACATGCAATTTCTTCAAAGGGAAAAAATAACGGCAGCATTTGATTGATAGTGTTTTTTTATTTGTAATTCATCAGTAATGTACTTACATAAGCTATAAGTGGTAGTGTCCCTTTAAATAATCCAGATTCCTCTAGTTTACTTCTATGAAACCCTAATTTGATTTAGTTGTGAAAAAAGTGAAGCAATCACCCAGCCCGATTTTTTTCTATTATATTTCTATTTTTTTTTTTTTTTTAAAATGCTTATTTTTCTTATTTGGGTAAAAACCTAAATTAACAGGGCAGAACATGTCTATACAGTATCTGTATTTTGGAATGTAATTTTCTTTTACTGACAAAATAAGGTGGGACATGGCATATTTTATTTTGTTCTTCCATAAAATATAGAATTTTTGCACACAAAAAAAAGCCCCTACATATCTAAACTTGTAAGGTTTGACAGCTTTAGTGGTAGTAAGCAATGAGTTATCCCATAACAATGTTCTAGTTTATTTCCCCAGGTGGAAATGGGCTGAAATATTTGCTTTCCAAACATACGAATCATATAGTATGTTGCAGCCTAAATTCCTGACTGGAAGGAAAATTCTTGTTGCAACAGACGCAGAATGTGTTTTTTTTTTTTTTTTTTTTGTCTGATCATATTGGACATGTTAAAATATGCTTTCTTTTTTCTCCGCAGTCATGTCCTGTGTGCCGAGCATCTGTGGAACATGTACAGCATGTATACCTTCCAACACATACGAGTTTTCTGACTCTTACTGCAATTTAAGGCTGGGGACACTTTACAAAGCAAATGACTGTATTCATGTACATTATCACAAACCATACCATGCCTGATCGGGTCAGCCTGTGGGTCATCAGCTGAAGCTATAGGAGTCGTCCTATTCTGCCTCGACTTCGCAATCCAAGTGCTACAACCATTGATTTTGCTACAACTAAAGATACTGATCATCTGATTGTAATTCAACTGTATTCTCCCATGTTTGCCAAGTATACTCCCATAATTTTTTATTTGTTGCATGCAATCTTTCTCAGTTGTACATTCAAGTCTCTATATGTGAGAAGGCCGTCTCGCACAATATGTTGATTTGGAGTATAGACCATTGTTGTGCTATCTATTAGAACTCTCCTGCTCTAACATTAAGGATTTATTTTTAAAAATTTGTTTTATATGTATTAATGTAGTTAAATTTGCATGAAAATGTGATTTTTATTATTTTTTTAAATAGACTATCAGAAAATTATGGAGTGAGGGAGAGTAAAGCATAAGAGGCCAAGAAAAGAAACCAGAAGCTATAGAGAAATGGAGAATAATGGTGAAAGCAGTCTGCTTTTAATCACATCTAGGAGTCTTAATCTACTGGTTGTTTTTGTTTGGAGTAACTTGCTTTAGTAGATTGTACATATTTTTTGTATATTTTTTTATATTTTAACAGTCTTTTTTTTTAGGTATTTTTGCTTACTTTAAAAGTAAAAGAAAACAACCCATTACAATGCAGTATTAGTAGTATAAAAATACAATAGTTTGCAGTGCTTGTTTCGGGATACAAATGCTACATTTTATGGTTTAGGTTTATAGTTTACTCCTTTTTAGTTTGAAGGCATTGTTATCTGGGAAATGTAAACTGCATAGGTCAAAGAGGAACACCTGATGTGTCGCTGCATTGGTTTCTTCCGTCACACTACTTTTTGTTCTTGTTCCACTCCTTCTCAAGCCGTAGATACAGGAATTGTACATGTCCTAGCTCTTATTTCTCACGCTTGTGAAATACCAATTTAATTACTGTTGGTGTATAGATATTCTGAGATTTATGGTTCCATTTTTGAAAATCCATTATACAGTATTTTCCTTGTCAAGGGGTGAAGAGAATTCACTCATTTAGACTTTTATACACTATTGGTTGAAAACCATGTAGACTTGTTTCGTTTGGGTTTTATTTATTTGCTTTATCTGTGTTTTTCCTCTCGTTTGGCTTTTTTTTTTCTTTTTCCTTGGGCATTATGTTCTGTTTTGGAGGTTTTTATAAAGGGTTAGGTTTTTAGAACTAGGTTTTATGATTTTCGTATTAAACTTGTTTAACCTTTTCTCACTCTCCCGACTAACCTTTTAGGAACAGTAGGTTCATCCAAAGATCTGAAGGAGCCAAACTCTTGCCAGGACAAATATTAAAAACCACTCCAATCTGTATTGGGATAAAACTAAGCAGGCCGATTTATGGGTGCAATGCCAGCCAATTCAAAAGCTGGAGGGATAGAAAAAGAAATTACACTGTCACTTTATTGAGAAATATTCTTAATATAACTTCTCTTATTGCCTTAATGTAGCAGTAAATGTGTTCTTTATGCATTTTTGTTTCTTTGCACAGACATTTTGTCAAATCTAATTAGAAAATTGCTCTACTTTTTTATCGCACATCTGTGTATATCCTTGAATTCCAAGAGGTATTTATTTTTTCACTTTATAAAAAATAGATTTTGCTTCCACATTATGCAGGAAAGAACTTACATGTTCAGTGTGGTAGACATCATCTGTCCTTTTTTTATATTTGGGTTAATAAAGAATTTCTTAATATGTGTGCGTTGTGTTTTCTATTCTTCTTTGGAGTTTGATGGAATATTTGGTTGCAGAAGACTTGCTAATCCGTTCTTCAGGTCTGATTTTTATACACGTGCACACTTACTCCAAAACCATGAATCTTCCAGCAACGAGTCTCTAAACCAGGGAATCACAACATTGAACTCAGGGCTCGAGTCCTGCGGGAACGCCGTTCCCGTAGTTCTCCCACAGCGGGAACTCAGGTTCTCACTGTGGCTAGAGCCTGAAACCATTTAGCTGGCGGCCGCGTATTCGTCCTCCGAGCGGCCGCTGGAATGAAGCGCGGTCGCTCACCTTTGATCGATCCAACAGACAGCCGTGATCTCGCGGCTGTCTGTTGGATCAATCACAGGCGAGTGGCCGCGCTTCATTCCAGCGGCTGTTCGGAGGACGAACACGCGGCCGCTAAATTGTTTCGGACCTGGCAGAGAGGTGAGCTTGGGGCCAAATCAGGGGACAAGTCCTGGGAAAAAAAAGTGAGGGAACTCCGTCTCACCCAAGAATTCCACAACCCTCATTACCTGAAGAGAAAAAAAGTATGCGTAATAGGTGTTAGAGTTTGTGTGTGTGTGTATATATATATCTATCCAGACATATGCCCCCCAGTATTATACTTACCCAGCCTGAAGACCTCAGACCACGTGTTCTTCCAAGCTCAGGCATCACTCCCCTGTTTTCACTCTGTCACTCCCTGTCTTTTCACACTTTCTGTCACTCCCGTCTTTTCACACTCTGTGTCACTCCTCCGTCTTTTCACACTCTGTGTCACTCCTCCGTCTTTTCACACTCTGTGTCACTCCTCCGTCTTTTCACTCTGTGTCACTCCTCCGTCTTTTCACTCTGTGTCACTCCTCCGTCTTTTCACTCTGTGTCACTCCTCCGTCTTTTCACTCTGTGTCACTCCTCCGTCTTTTCACTCTGTGTCACTCCTCCGTCTTTTCACTCTGTGTCACTCCTCCGTCTTTTCACTCTGTGTCACTCCTCCGTCTTTTCACTGTGTCACTCCTCCGTCTTTTCACTCTGTGTCACTCCTCCGTCTTTTCACTCTGTGTCACTCCTCCGTCTTTTCACTCTGTGTCACTCCTCCGTCTTTTCACTCTGTGTCACTCCTCCGTCTTTTCACTCTGTGTCACTCCTCCGTCTTTTCACTCTGTGTCACTCCTCCGTCTTTTCACTCTGTGTCACTCCTCCGTCTTTTCACTCTGTGTCACTCCTCCGTCTTTTCACTCTGTGTCACTCCTCCGTCTTTTCACTCTGTGTCACTCTCCGTCCTTTTCACTCTGTGTCACTCCTCCGTCCTTTTCACTCTGTGTCACTCCTCCGTCCTTTTCACTCTGTGTCACTCCTCCGTCCTTTTCACTCTGTGTCACTCCTCCGTCCTTTTCACTCTGTGTCACTCCTCCGTCCTTTTCACTCTGTGTCACTCCTCCGTCCTTTTCACTCTGTGTCACTCCTCCGTCCTTTTCACTCTGTGTCACTCCTCCGTCCTTTTCACTCTGTGTCACTCCTCCGTCCTTTTCACTCTGTGTCACTCCTCCGTCCTTTTCACTCTGTGTCACTCCTCCGTCCTTTTCACTCTGTGTCACTCCTCCGTCCTTTTCACTCTGTGTCACTCCTCCGTCCTTTTCACTCTGTGTCACTCCTCCGTCCTTTTCACTCTGTGTCACTCCTCCGTCCTTTTCACTCTTTCATATTTGAAATTGGGAACATCCAAACTCAGAATGACTACGAGAGAACCAAACCTATATACAATCATTTGATTTTATTAGGGGCATTTTCCATAAGACTATGCCAAGCTAATGAGTAGCTGAGCATCATGGGAGATATGGTTCCAAAATCTATGGAGGGCCCAGTTTACTGACCTCAGCCTTTCTCGTTGCGATAACCTATTCTATATTTTCTGTCTTAAAGCTTCTCCTTCCCTTCAGCCACAAATTCCATTGGAGCTGTGGTTGTGGTGTCTCAGAGGGCCGGACACTTGCTCAACCATCTTTCCAATCCAAGGGCTGTCTATGGGGGGGGGGGATGAATCCTGTTTGCCAGGACAACTGTGGTGTGTGGAATATGCTGATCTTGGGTCAAAAGACAACTTTTGAGTGTCTCTTTAGGCTGGTTGTCCACTAGGTACATAGTTGTATGCCTAAACCTACAATACGGAAGAGGATCAACCCTCGTCCATTGCTTCTGACTTCCTTTGGATGATGTTGGACTTATCCCTGCACGTGCCTCCAATATGTATATTGGATTTATCTCGGCAGCTGCCTCCAATATGTCAGGGATTATTATTCAATAACAAATTTATACGAGACACAAATATCAATCGTTTTATATTTCCTAGAAATTCTCCTAAATTCTTTTAATTGTCTAGTGTATTCTTCAAAGCAAAACACAGACAATAATCGGATAAAAATATATTTATTACGTATACAAAAAAAGTTTCAAATCTCCCGTAAACAAAAATTTATAAACCACAAAATCCATCAGCACATAGAAACTAGCTTCACAATATATGTATCTCCTATCAGTAACTAATACACAAATGGTTAATAAACAATTCTGCTTAACGAAACATGGTTTGCTGGGAAATGCAATGTTTAGCAAGCTAGATCTTGTAGAGATATATGTATCTCTCTAAGCTCATCTTTTGTTGATCCAAGTAGCAAAGTAATAACTTATTTAGTGAATCCTCCCCTAATAGTGAGAATTAAACTTCTTCTAATCTTCTGCTTTTTATATTGTAGTATAAATAGTTTTATATTATATTATAGTATATAATTCCCTGCTTATTAATTTCAATCACAGGAATTTCCAAATTCAATATATATATTGGTATATCAATCTTACAACAGTTTCTTTAGGATAAATCCTTATATCCAATTCTTATCTCTATCTGCAGAATAGAAATATTTTAGATTCTGGATCTGTTGCAAGAAATACTCCAAATATATATAATTACATTAATCTGAATAAAAATAGCTTTCATTACCTCCAATCTGGATTAAATGAGTTACTGCCTTAGAATATTCTTTATGTAATATTATTTTTGGAATATGTGAAAATTATCTATCAGATAATCAATGCATGGGAGTTTGAGTTAGAGATTTGGTGTGAAATCATGAGTGCATCGTCCTGGGATGGTCTTCTAGCCTTGTGTGTAAGTCTCTGCCTCATGTCCTGGAATGGCTGCCTTAGCGATGTGTGTATCTCCAATTATAGTCAATTTGACGTCACTGGCAATCTATTCATTATATTAAATATCCTCTAGAGGGCAGTATTGCACTTCAGAATTCCACCATTTAATTTTTATATGTCTTCTCATGTTAAGAGGTCAATCTGACATACAAAGACCTTCTATTTTCAATGTAGACTTTGAGTCTATCCTGCCAGAATAAAATTTATGCCTCCACTCCTCTCAAACTGAGCAAATTCCTTTCTCTGTTAAAATCACAGAATCTCTTCAGTAATTATCTATTTACCAATTATACTCTCTACAATATAAATTGGAGCATCTATTTTCTACTGTAAATATAATAAAATATACCTTGATTATAAAAATATATTTTGTGAATATAATCATACATTTCAAAAATTTTTACTTTTATTTTTCCTATACCCAAAGACAAAATATCTTTTCGTTTTAAAGACTTATGTCACATTTACATTTATTGACTTGTCTTATCACACAGACATTTTAAGGTTCCCTCATGTCTGGTATTTCTAGAAAAAAAAAATTAGTTCACGGCTAGGTGAAATCTATTTTTAAAAAAAATCTCTGTTCATTTCTAAAACTAGGGAAAATTTGAAAAAGAAAAGACTTTCTATTTAAAACAAAATGGCTACAGGCATCCATTTTAATTTTTCCTTCTAATATACCCGACATAACCCCCCTTTGGTTTCATCTGTTCCTTGTAAGAGAACTGGAAGGAAGCATGCAATATTTCCACCTTTTACCAATTAGGCTAGGTTTCCACCTTTCGCAACACGTTTTTATTCTTTCATCCATTTAATAATTGAAGATGCAGTGTTTTTAAACTTCAATGTACTTCTTTGTTAGTACAATCATCCAGGCAGTTAGAAACATAATTACTATATAATTGGCCCGTTATAAACAGATAGCAATTGATGATCAAGCTGTGAATACATTGGAGCATAAATTGTTAGATTAATTATCTTTATTAGAAGTTCAATGGTATGATCAGGCTTGTTCTCTAGCAAAAATTTAAAATCCGGATTCATAGGTATCTCTCGCCCTTGGAATGCGTCGACAATTTTTATCTCGTCATACCAGACTTCATTTCCGACCGGATAAAGAGTAACATCTCCGATAACAACTCTTGATTCTTTAGAAACTTTCACGAGAATCACTGGTGTAGGTATCAACACTTTCTGGTTTTGTACCAGATCCTTCCGGTTAACATTTGCTTCTCTTTCTGTGTAAAACAACGGTTGCAATAAAATATGCGGCAAATCTTTTCCTTCGGTGGTTCTTGTACATAGCAATCAACGGTATCCTGGCTTTATCCAGCATGTCTTTCAGGCTTGCATGAGCTTGATTCGCATGGGACTTTGGCATTGGATCTGTTTGGAATTGTGCGGAAAAACCGAAGAATTTACAGATAAGCGCAATATCCTTGGTGGTCCGACTCATCTTTGCGGATTAGCGTCGCAGTTCGGATTAACAACTTTTCTCTATTTCTGTTGAAAGAAAGAGTATAAATAACCATTCATAGACTAGCGATTTCACTCAAATTCCCTATAGATACTCTGATCTCTGATTAAATTTAATTAACCGTACGGATCTAGTCTGAGTTAAACATCTGAATGCTGGGAAGAAGAATCACATGTTAATCAAACATCACTTCACATGATACCAGTTAAGTGTCTTCTGCTGGTCTTTCTTCACACATCCTGAGGTGAGATGTAGGATGACAAATAAGCAATTGATTAATGTGAACCCATTTTTCAATACTCTCCTTTCCTTTGGGTATCTCTATTTTATATGCCACAGGAGACAGTTTATCAATTATCGAGTATGGTCCTTTCCAGGATGGAAGAAACTTTCTCTCTTTTACTCGATCTCTACTAAAATTATACAGATACACCTTATCATCAATCTCATACTCCTTTTTGGTAGTCTTAAGATCATAATAAGTCTTATTAGATACAGCGGCCTTCTCTAGGTTCCATTGCGCAAAAGCAAATGCTTGTTGTAAATGACGTAGGTTTTCTACATACTGATGTGTGGTAGCAGCATTTATTAAATTCTGATCTGAAGTGCGATACAATAGATGTTGTGGTAACACCATCTTCCTTCCAGTCATTAACTCAAATGGTGACATCTTAGTTGTGGTACTTGGCGTTGCTCTAATAGCCATGAGCACTAAGAGCAACTTTACATCCCAGTCCTTTCCTGATTCTTTTACAAATTTCTTTAGGACATTTACAATTGACTGGTTATAGCGTTCGACACTTCTGCTAGACGCGGCACGATACGCAATATGCAACTTACGCTTGACACCTAACATTTTCCGCATTCTTGTCATTACATCACTTGTAAAATGGCTACCACGGTCAGACTCCAACCTTTGAGGTAGACCAAACCTGGAAAATATATGGTTAATAAGGATTGCACATGTTTCAGCAGTATTATTAGGAGCTGCTAAACACTCTATCCATTTACTAATTAGACAGGTAACTGTTAACATATATTTGTTTCCCCTAGTTGATCTTGTTACAGGACCAATAAAGTCGATCTGAATATCGGACCATGGCAAGGAGAAACCTTTCCTCTGGAGAGGTGCGTGATGAGTAGGGCCGTGAGGTTGAAGTTGGGCACATACTAGACATCCATGGCAATATGTTTGGACGTCTTGTAACATATGGGGCCAATAAGCATAATTCCGCAATAACTCATAGGTGATCTTTTCACCTCGATGTCCCGCAGTGGGTGCATCGTGGGCATGTTGCAGCATTAAACCTCTAAAGGCAGTAGGAACTACCCATTGTTGTATCCCATGCTTAGATATTCTGATCAATAGACCATCCTTAATACTGAATTGGGCCTTGGATCTCATTAAAATACGAAGATCCTCAGTCTGGTCAGGACTCTCTTCAGGTAAAGGATTATCACTAGGATTTTCAATATATTTGTAAAAGACTCCAATTACGGGATCTTCCTTTTGGCTCTTAATTAGATCGGGATTAGATTGAGAGAATCTTGACACCACTGTGCTACATTACTCTCGACCTTAGCTATACAGGGTTATTCAGAGAGCGTGAAAAGCAGGAGAATGACTGGAGAATGAAAAATTCTAGGTCAAAATAGCCAAACCAGAAAAATTCTCCCTTTCATCTCACTTTCCAAATCGGCTATTTTGACCTAGAATTTTTCATTCTCCAGTCATTCTCCTGCTTTTCACGCTCTCTGAATAACCCTGTTAGTCTGCTGACGGGTAAGTACATCTACATATGTTTCACTTAGTAAGTGATCGATATTTATGATTTCATCACTGACTGCACCCTGTTTAGCCAATTTGTCAGCTAGGTCATTGCCTTCTTTATCCATACCTGAAATTTTGGAGTGACCTTTTGTCTTTTTCCAATAAACGGTTAAACTATTTTCAGTCACCATCTTATCTATTTCTCCAAATAGATTGGCATGTTTAACAGGTTTGTTATTGGACCTGAGCATATCATTTCTTTTCCAACCAGGTAAATATTCAACGAAACTGTTACGGACATAATTAGAATCTGTGACTATCAGAAATTCTTTAACAACATAGTCTATAGCCATTTGAACGGCTTTGTAAACTGCGGCTAATTCAGCGCCTTGGCTACTTTTAGCACCGATGTTATATCCTACTGATATATTGGGATATTCTTTTGTCCATGCAATACCAATGCTAGCTACCAGTTTCCTCTCTTCTCCCACAATGGCGTGGTAAGCACAACCATCTATACACACACGTGGAAGTAGGGAACAGTATTCTTCGTCGTAGGCCTTGTAAGGTGATGATGCTTGTTCTTGTAAGAAATCATCTCCTGGGAATTCTTTTTCAGAGGAGGGATCTGCACAATCATGGAGTTCGGCAAGTCCTTGAGTTACTGGATTCTTTTGATCCTGTCTATACTGTACCTCCAATGGCCATCCTTGTAAGGATAACGTCCATGCAGTTATTCTGCTATTGGATAGATTCCCATCCCTTATTCGACTACTGTGTAGATATTGTAAGGGCTGGTGTGCAGTTTCAATTATCCTCTCTCCTTGGATATAACTCCGAAAATTCTGTAGGGCCCAGACTGTGGCTAGTAATGCTTTTTCACAGTCACTAATTTTAATCTCCACTGGAGATAGAGACTTACTGGCATATGCAATAATTTTACTCTGATCATCTTGCTTTTGACATAAAACGGCGCTCATGCTCAAATCAGTAAAGCCAGTCTCCAGATAGAAAGGTTTACCCCCTCTGGATAGGCTAGGCATGGAGCCTGGGTGAGTTTTATTTTAAGCTCGGTCATGGCTTGTTCTTGAGTCTCCCCCCACATCCACTTTACATCTTTCTTAAGCAATATTAATAGAGGTCTACAAATCTCTGCATAATTTTCGATAAACTTACGTGAGTAATTCATCATACCCAAAAATGATCTTAGTTCACTGATGTTAGTGGGAGTTCTGGACTTCATCACTGCTTCCACCTTCTTCCGCTGAGGATTTAGGCCTTCGGATGTAACCTGATGTCCCAGGAAATTAACCCTGGTGCGACACCATTGTGCTTTCTGCAATGAGATTTTAACCCCTGCCTCTCTCAACTGGTTAAGAACATGTCTAATTTCTTGAATATGCTTCTCAAACGAAATACTTTTCAGTAAAATATCTTCCACATACGTCAAATTACCCCTCTCGGCTGCATCTGGCATGGCTTTATGTAAAAAGACAGTAAACTCATGACCTGAGTTTATATAGCCGAAGGGCATTCTGGTCCACGTAAATTGTTGTTGACCGAAGGTGAAGGCCAATTTATATTGGTCCTCAGGACTTACCTGAATTGTCCAATATCCTTGGGCACAATCCAGCGAGGTAAAAATCTTACAACCTTGCATTTGGACTAGACATTGATCAATATATGGTACGGGCCAGCCCGATCTGTACACACGTTTATTTAGCTGTCTCAAATCAGCACATAAACGCCATTGACCATTCGGTTTAAGGATTCCGAGGATAGGATTATTATAAGAGCTGTGCACCGTCCTTATAATTCCCCTTTCTTTTAGATTCCTTAATATCTCCGCCAGCGAGTCGTAACACGTTAAGCGAAGCCGATATTGTCTGACATATACAGGAGGAGCGTTAGGATCAGTTTGGACCCTAGCTATATGTAAGTCAGTGACTCCACAATTATATGATCCTTAGCCAAAATATCTTGAAATTCCATTAGGACTTCTCTTAACTGCTGGCGCTCCGTATCATTAGAACATCCGTCAGCGAAAGATATTTGTTGCTGAACCATTTTCTGAAATCCTGGAAAAATTTCAGGTTGACCAATCTCATAGGCCTCTTCAAGCCTTTCAGAGAGGTCATGATTTGACTTACTTGCTTCTCCAGCAAAGTGAGTATACTCCTCTGCTTCCTGTGTAGTCAGGGGATGAGCAAAGGTTAAGGATGATTCCTCTACCATGCAGATTCCTTCTTCAGAACTGAAAGGATAAACAGAATGTATTGTGAATAATCCTTTGGGCCATGAATTAAATGATTGTTCAATCATTTGTTCCTCTGTGAGGTAACGTTCAGGTATTAACCCGATAACAGCATTTTGGAACCCAAATGTATAATAATCTGAATCCAGTGCTAGACCTATTATAGTGTCTTTAGGTAAATGGATTTCCTGTGAGGAATTATTATTTATAATAATTTGTGTTCTAGATTGGTGTATTTTCACCATGGGTGTAGGATTTGCTGAAATTCCTAACCCATGTATCCGATTGGAAATACAGACTAGTGCCTCAGAATTTCTCAACTTCTGACCTTCCATTACCTGTAAAGGTAATGGGTAATTTACAGAGCCTGGTGGAATACAAACCTCATATGGTACCTGCAAGTTTACTGCGTATGGCAGTGTCTGGCATGATTTAAGAGCTTTATCTTCGTCCTGGAATTCACAGGGGTTCTCTTTTAGTATGGTCCATATGTGGGAATTAATCAGATCCACTTGCATAGCAAAACGATGAATTATATCGTTACCTACATAGATCTGATAACCGGGTTCATTTAAGACCAAACATAAATGTGTGGCAGTTTTATTCCCAATAGAAATAGATAACATACATTTTCCAACAACATTATGACTGTCTCCATCATTATCTAGATCTGTTATCCACTCATCTTGAGAATTTGGGTATCTGATCACTTTAAAGTTAGCTATTTTATTCAGCAGCTCCCTACTAATATAGCTATTTTCTTGGCGCAAATCTAGCTTAGCCATTTTTTCTCTAGCTAAACTATTTACACGTATAGGGAAAAATACCTCTTCATTTATCTTCTCTATTTCAGTTAAGAACTGAGAATGGTCACTATAACCATTTGGTTCTGTCTCCCTCTTGTGGAGGTGAATAATTAGCACGTCATTTTCCAGATATATATCTTGAATTCTCTCAGGGGCAACACATATGGTGTTATCCTCCTGCTCTCCTGGAGTCAGGGGCTTTGGCCTTAAGAAAGAGCTATCAGGTGTCTTGCTATTTCTGAAGTGGACTTCAATAGAATCCGGCCTTTCCTCAATCACGTGGCAGTTACGCTGAGCGTGATGGGATTGGGATCTATCGTAGCTGATTGGAACATTTACTTGGGACCAAATAACCTCATTGATAAAATCAATGATTGGATTTAACCTTTTGAGAAGGTCCATTCCAATAATTAGGCGATTTTGGGGCAGATCCACGATAAGCGTTGGATGCCGAATTACTTTATTCCCCAATTTAAAATCCAATTTAGTTGTGCCCAGAACTTTCAGAGATGTGCCACTCACACTCACTAGATTAGCATTAGATTTATCTAATCTAGGCTTCCTGGTGGACAGTTCTTGAACCTGATCAAAATAATTAGCGGATATTAATGTAACCTGGCTTCCAGTGTCTAGCAAGGACGTAATATGTGGTAAATTATCTTGTAATTCTACATTCACACAATATCGGTCTTCAAAGCTATGCAATTTACAGAGAAATTTAGAGTGAGATATGAAATTAGGTTTTGTACAGATTTTACCGACAGAATTTCCTCTCTCAGGCATGCTCTTGGCAGCTGTACTGTCCTTCTCGGCTTGCTCGCACTTAGTCTGGGGAGATAAAATACATTTTCCTTCTCTTGGCAGGAAAGGGTTTAAATCATCAACCATACAAACATTTGTATTAATCATTTCATCATCACTTTCTGGTAATTTGTCATAGACACTGGTTACTTCATCAGAATCTTCATCTAGTCACTGGTTGGGCGGGGCTGCAGGTGTTGCATCGCTTACAACCTGACCAGGGTTATTTCCAGTCATCAACTGAGTGATCTGATCCAGTTTTTCTGTCAGCACACAGAAATATTCCTGCATTTGGCCAATACGCTGGCGTACATTATATCTCCGCTTTCTATTCGTCCTTGGGGACGAAGCTTGCGCATTCTCAGACTCATCAGATTCAGTTTTACCTCTGGTCACTTCCTGTCTAGGCACATTTTCCCTTGATTTAACCCACTGACTTCTAGGTACCCATTGCTTCCTAGATTGAAATTTACTTCCTGAATTTTCTCTGGCAAACCCTCTTTCCTGATCTGGCTTAGATTTCTCCCTTTTAGGTATGGAGTCACGCAAAATTTCCGAATAACTCTTTCTCTGGGACTCAAATTTAATATCACCCTTTTTAACGTGTGTTTCCGCTATTTCCTCAGGTGAGTTTTTCACTCTTTTCCCCTGAGTTTCTTCACTATATTCAAATACAGTAAATAGGGTCATACTTTCTTTTAGTACCCAATCCAAACCATATCTCGGGTCATAATCTCTTGCCAAAATAACCTTTATTTTATTTGGCAATGCGTCATAAAATAATTGGATAAATTCAGGGTTTTCAAAATCTGGGTTTCTTTCAGCCAAGCTGTACGCATTTTTAAGGACTGAAAGAAATTCACGGGGGCTTTGATTAGGTCTGCATTTTAGAGTTAAAATTGCTCTTTTCGCAGCTAGACTGGTGTGGTGAGGCCCAAATTCAGATTTGACCTCAGAGACTATTTTACTCCAGTTACGTATACCAGATTCTTTCAAAGACTGAAAAAAATACCTATGTTTGCCTTCAAAGACCTATGGGATAAACTCAATTTTCTGAGCATCTGAAGTGATACCTAAGACTGATAATGCTTCTTCAAACAACTCTAAATGGTTTATGATCTCTGGGGAATTCCGCTTATCCCATATCCCCACTGAGTTTTTTAAAAAGTGGACGATTCTAGTTAAATCCTGCACTTTGAGATTTTCTATCATACTTAATAGGCTGTGGCTGGCTAGAGTGATGTGATTTGAAATACTCCTGTGTAAGAGGCTTCGCTCTTTTTTTCATCATGAGATTTAGTTTCACTTTCGCATTCACTCTCGCACTGCAGCGATCTGTCACCAGGCCTAATCAGTGATGAGTTATAGCTTGCTTTCAAAGGGAACTTTTCTAAGGAAGGAGTTTTGACCCTTTGAGCATCAGTTTCAACCTGACGTAACTCATCAGCAAATTTCTCATGTTCGCGTTTCAATCTCGCCAATTTTGCATTCAGTTCCTTATTTAATTGGGACAACTGATCACTCTCATCTTGCAATTGATCTTTCTCTTTTGCACACACTTTCAACTCCATTATCATTCGTTCTGACTCATCTTTTAATTTATTTACGGTATCATACAAGTCCCGATTTTTATTTTCTAAACTGTCTCTGGTTTCTTTGTCATCATTCAATCTCTTGTTCATTTCTGCGATCAAGTATATACATTCAGGTACAATTTTGAAGACAAGAATCTCTTTGTCTTTCTTATTTTTGGCTGCACTTATATTTCGCAAACACTCAAGAAAAGTTGACTGATCTGACCAGATTGAATCAGCATAACTAGAAACATTTGATTTGTGATTCCTTTATCCAATCAAATAAATCGTCTGACGTATAACTTGTCCTTTAGATAAGACATAACATCTATCAATACTATTTGATCTGCATGTATATGTACATCTTCATGAGTCTCAGATTCTGACTCTGACTTTTTTTACACAGTTTAGTAGACAACTGTAAAACCACAAGTCAAAATACAACAACAAGGAGTCAAAATATATATATACAGTTGTGTTCAAAATTATTCAACCCCCAATGCTGTAAAGGGTTTTAGGGAATTTAGTGTACATTTGTAATTGTATTCAGAATGAAATCCTACAAGGACTTTTTAAAGAACCATATGAAACTAAAATGACATCAATTGGTTTTGTAATACAGTAGTAAATGTTTCTTTTGTGAATTCTTCATTGACACAATTATTCAACCCCTTAAAGACTACCACTCTGAAGAACAGAGGTTCATTCAAGTGTTTTCAATCAGGTATTGAAAAGACCTGTGGATGTCACGGAGCAGCAATAAAGCATAATAAGCACCAATTAGGCAGCTTTAAAATGACTGTGATACTCAGCTCCTTCTAGACATTTACTGGTGTGGTTACAAACATGGTGAAGTCAAGAGAATGGTCCAGAAAGACAAGAGAAGAGGTGATTACTCTTCACAGGAAGGGCAATGGCTATAAGAAGATTGCAAAGATGTTAAACATATCAAGAGAGACCATAGGAAGCATCATTCGCAAATTCAAGGCAAAGGGCACTGTTGAAACGCTACCTGGTCATGGCAGAAAGAAGATGCTGACTTCGACTGCTGTGCGCTACCTGAAGCGTAGAGTGGAGAAAAGTCCCCGTGTGACTGCTGAGGAACTGAGAAAAGATTTGTCAGATGTGGGTACTGAAGTTTCAGCTCAGACAATACGGCGCACACTCCGTAATGAAGGCCTCCATGCCAGAACTCCCAGGCGCACCCCCTTGCTGTCTCCAAAGAATAAGAAGAGTCGACTGCAGTATGCCAAAAGTCATGTGGACAAACCACAGAAGTTTTGGGATAGTGTTCTGTGGACTGATGAAACAAAATTAGAACTGTTTGGGCCCATGGATCAACGCTATGTTTGGAGGAGGAAGAACAAGGCCTATGAAGAAAAAAAGCACACCTTGCCTACTGTGAAGCATGGCGGGGGTCAATCATACTTTGGGGCTGTTTTGCTTCTGCAGGTACAGGGAAGCTTCAGCGTGTGCAAGGTACCATGAATTCTCTTCAGTACCAGGAGATATTGGATGACAATGTGATGCAGTCTGTCACAAACCTGAGGCTTGGGAGACATTGGACCTTTCAACAGGACAATGATCCCAAGCAGACCTCCAAGTCCACTAGAGCATGGTTGCAGATTAAAGGCTGGAACATTTTGGAGTGGCCATCACAGTCACCTGACTTAAATCTGATTGAGAACCTCTGGTGGGACTTAAAGAAAGCAGTTGCAGTGCGCAAGCCTAAGAATGTGACTGAACTGGAGGCTTTTGCCCATGACGAATGGGCGAAGATACCCGTAGATCGCTGCAAGACACTTGTGTCAAGCTATGCTTCACGTTTAAAAGCTGTTATAACTGTAAAAGGATGTTGTACTAAGTACTAAGATTGAATGTCACTTGGGGGTTGAATAAAACTGATAATGATGTGAGCACAGAAAAGACATTTGTGGTTATTTCATTATAAATGTTATGTTATATTTGTCTGACCTACACGTGCCTCTTTGATTTAATTGTAAGCAAGATGACTGAATGATCAAAATCAATGTCAAACTGGCCAAAACACTCAATTTCAGTGGGGGTTGAATAATTTTGAAAACAACTGTATTTTAACTCTGTCTAATCAGACAATACTGACAGTTATATTCCAAACAAAAACTACAATCTCGGTTCAGTGCCTCCAATATGTTGGATTTATCCCTGCACGTGCCTCCAATATGTATATTGGATTTATCTCGGCAGCTGCCTCCAATATGTCAGGGATTATTATTCAATAAGAAACTTATACGAGACACAAATATCAATCGTTTATATTTCCTAGAAATTCTCCTAAATTCTTTAATTGTCTGTGTTTTGCTTTGAAGAATACACTAATCAATAATCGGATAAAAATATATATATTTATTACGTATACAAAAAAGTTTCAAATCTCATATCATAAACAAAAATTTATAGACCACAAAATCCATCAGCACATAGAAACTAGCTTCACAATATATGTATTTCCTGTTAGTAACTGCATATATGATTAATATCATTTACCTTATCAGTTAGTAACTAATACACAAATGGTTAATAAACAATTCTGCTTAACGAAACATGTATTTCCCAGCAAACCAATGTTTAACAAGCTAGATCTTCTAGAGATATATGTATCTCTCTATGCTACTTGGATCAACAAAAGATGAGCTATCACTTATTCTATTTTTAGAATGATAAGTAATAAAAACTTATTTAGTGAATCCTCCCCTAATATCGAGAATTAAACTTCTAATCTTCTTCTTTTTATATTGTAGTTATATAATTCCCTGCTTATTAATTTCAATCACAGTAATTTCCAAATTCAATATATATATTGGTATATCAATCTTACAACAGTTTCTTTAGGATAAATCCTTATATCCAATTCTTCTTCATATCTCTATCTGCAGAATAGAAATATTTTAGATTCTGGATCTATCTGTTGCAAGAAATACTCCAAATATATATAATTACATTAATCTGACAAAAAATTGCTTTCATACATTACCTCCAATCTGGATTAAATGAGTTACTGCCTTAGAATATTCTTTATGTAATATTATTTTTGGAATATGTGAAAATTATCTATCAGATAATCAATGCATGGGAGTTTGAGTTAGAGATTTGGTGTGAAATCATGAGTGCATCGTCCTGGGATGGTCTGCTAGCCTTGTGTGTAAGTCTCTGAATGCCTCATGTCCTGGAATGGCTGCCTTAGCGATGTGTGTATCTCCAATTATAGTCAATTTGACGTCACTGGCAATCTATTCATTATATTAAATATAATATCCTCTAGAGGGCAGTATTGCACTTCAGAATTCCACCATTTAATTTTTATATGTCTTATCTCATGTCAAGAGGTCAATCTGACTTACAAAGACCTTCTATTTTCAATGTAGACTTTGAGTCTATCCTGCCAGAATAAAATTTATGCATCCACTCCTCTCAAACTGAGTAAATTCCTTTCTCTGTTAAAATACAGAATCTCTTCTTCAGTAATTATCTATTTACCAATTATACTCTCTACAATATAAATTGGAGCATCTATTTTCTACTGTAAATATAATAAAATATACCTTGATTATAAAAATATATTTCGTGAATATAATCATACATTTCAAAAATTTTAACTTTTATTTTTCCTATACCCAAAGACAAAATATCTTTTTGTTTTAACCCTTTCGCTGCTGAGGCTTTTCCCGCCCCTGTGCTGAGGTCATTTTTACCGGTTTTGCTCATCATGTTTAAACGTGTTTTGAAGGCTTATTTTAGTATATGACCCAGACATATTATATATCGTTCTCTCCGTCAGACTCGGTAGATTCATAATATGTCATTATTATATGTATACGTTATGTCATGTCTGTATATTATAACAAAAAATGCAATAAAATATGTATTTTCAATAATTTACAATGTGTAAAGTGTTTTTTTTTCACATTTTAACATGCGAGCAATTGCGGTTATATTTTGTATGGGGTGCGCTTGTTAAAAAAATTAGAGATGGGGTCTCGTTACATTTTTTTTTGGGGAAAATTACGCGATTTTTAACAAACGCACCGCATACAAAAATCGTTAGTGCAGCATCATTGTTCACATTATAATTGAAATGGGAACAATATTGCTGCATTAACAAACCAAAAAAAAAAAAAAAAAGTGTTTTTTTTTTTTATAATTTTTTTATTTTTATTTTTATTTTTTTTACAAAATTTTTCACTTTCATGTTTGGTATCGTTGGAACGGCCATGCTCTGGCCGATCCAACCATACCAAAATTTAACCCCTAACTGCCACGGATCGGGAGATAGGGAGTTCATTGGAACTCCCTATCTCCACCGATGGTGGCAGTTAAGGGTTAAGTCCAGAACTGGCGTCATCGTGCTACGCACGATGACGCCAGTCCTCAGGGGGAGTTCCCGGAGGCTTGGCCGACATCCAAGATGTCGGCCAGCTCCGGGAAAGGATCGCGAATCGGCGCTTTTCAGCACCGATTCGCGATCCAGCTCCCCAGGGGTTAATGCCAGGCATCATTTGGAAGGGCAGGCTGTGCCCTTCCAAATGATGCCTGGGTTAACCCCCGCAGAGCCGCCGATCGGGAGGGAGAGAGGTCCGAAGGACCTCCCCCCCTCCCTTTCAGGCGCCTCCTCCGCACATGCGGGGGGGGGGGCGCCTGAATTAGGTGTCATCGCGCTGCCGCGATGACACCTAATTCGGGCGGCTGTGGTCCCGGATGCGCGGCTGACATCCAGGATGTCAGCCCGCACCGGGGGGGCCAGCGATCGGCCGGAACCCGGCTGAACGCTGACCCCAATGGGAGGACGCGATCAGCGCGTCCTCCGCATACCAGCGGGAATGCTGAGGACGCGCTGAGCGCGTCCTCAGCATCCAAGTGGTTAAAGACTTAAGACAAGTCAATAAATTTAAATGTGACATGTCTGACACTTAGCTTTAGCATTATATCACACAAAGACATTTTAAGGTTCCCTCATGTCTGGTATTTCTAGAAAAAAAATTAGATTTCACCCAGCCGTTAACTATTTTAAAAAAAAATCTCTGTTCATTTCTAAAACTGGGGAAAATTTGAAAAAGAAAAGACTTTCTATTTAAAACAAAATGGCTACAGGCATCCATTTTAATTTTTCCTTCTAATATACCCGACAGTGACATCAAACTAGCAGCCACTCCCGTTAATATGGGAGTTGTCGTTCAGTCAGCCGACCTGGAACAACACCTCTCAAACTGGATACTGAGAAGCTGATATCGTGGTGTGAAATAGAGATATTTTAGTTGATTTGTGTTTTAGGTGCTATTTATTGTGTGGGGGAGATGGGTGGGACTAGCCCTGTTTGTTAATCTAATTTTCAAGGTAGGGGTAGAGGTAGGCACTGATGCAGCTGTGCCATAACCAAATGTATTCAAACTTTTATTGTTATATTGTATGTGGTACTAATTTAATGTGGAGAACCTGTTACTGCATTTTCCCACAAATAATAAGCTACTTAAATCTGAAATTAAATATTGTTGATCAATGAACGTTAAATAATGATGCAAAATGAAAGGGGGGGGGGCTTTTGTGAGGGAGCAAAGACCTTTGTGAGATATGCAGGACAAAAGATCTCATGCCATAAATGTGCAGAGGAAACCGGAAAAGAGTTGCATCAGAAATGGGCGCAAAAGATATTTCTGATCCATTTTTAGCACAGCCACAGGCTCAAGGCTCATTCTGTATTTTACCCCTTGTCCTGCGTAGCCATTTCATCCTCGTGAGCAGAGCTAATGGTACCATTTTTGCCTCTTAAAAATATAAATGTATGGGTTGTGTGTATATTTATTAAAAACACAGGTTTGCTTATTGTACAATACCTTGTAAAATATATTCCCACGATCTGTGCCTGCATAGGTTAATGAATAATTCCTAAATACATTTGAATGTTTGGAAAGGGGAATTTTTTTATTAACCCCGACGGTATTCCCGACTGTGGCTCGGGGTTAACTTCAATTGCCGAAAGCGGTAACCCCGAGCCACACTCAGGCTGTATACATACCTTTCCTGCGCTCCCTGACTGACCTCCGCAATCGCATTCTCCGGCGATCGTGGTGCTTTGCTTCCTGGTTCCCTTCTCGTGAGAAGGGAACCAGGAAATGGGAGGAGAATGGGGATGGCAAGGGAGCACAGGGACATGTAAGTATCCAGCGGCATCCCGAGTGTGGCTTGGGGTTAACGCTTTCTGCAATGCATTTAACCCCGAGCCATACTCTGATGCCGCTAGGGGGCCAAATGAATTGTTCCAATTTTGACATATAAAATGTCAGAATCGGAACGCTAAACGTAAATGTCTTAACAATCAAGTAGACCACAAAAACAAACCCAAACCAGGTACATAATGAAACATATCTTCAGAGGTTCACTTGCTCCAAAAAAATGTTTTCAATTTGTCCTGGATGTAATAGCTGACGTGACACCCCTGTTTTCACCAAGTGAGGCAAATCTTCTTTCGCCTTGTGTTTGCTGTGTTGCGAAAGCTGCCAATTGCTGCTCCCCAACAAACACATTTCACGATTATGTCCACAAATACTGGATTTACTTTGATGGCCTTCTGCAGAATTCACCATTTACTGGTCATAATTCCAAATGTGCATTCCTTCAACTTGTTGAGCTCTGGATAGGTGCCCTTTGAAGACTGTTTGAGATGGGCCAACTCTGGCTGCTGGGTAAGGCCTCATGAGGTAGGGTTTGATTGCGTAGTCTTCGTCACCCAACAGAACATGGGGCACCTTAATGTTTGTTCCAGGTATGGAGGTATGTCTGCGCACGCCCAACACTCCTTGGTCAAGCTTCCTAGATAAATTTGAAAGGCTGAAAATCACGCTATCACTTTCTTTGACATATGTGCCTACATCAATGGAAATGAACTTCTACTCAGGCCCGGAAACCGCATGTAAAACTATAGAAAAAAACTGTTTATAGTTTCTATACATGCTGCCTAAATGCTTGGGATTCAGGATGCAGATATGTTTTCTGTCAATGCATCCTGCACAATTTGGAAAACTAATTTTCCAAAAAATTTTCTACTGGGCTCCCTCTCCTCATTCTTTGGACATGGCTCCTCCCTCATTCTTTGTCCCAATGGCTCCTCCCTTTCAGGTGCTCTTCCGTCTTTGCCGGGGGCGCCTGAAACTGACATCATTGCAGCCGTTGCGATGACATCGGTGCGCCGGGAGGGGGTATGAAAGCAGGGTCTGATATCAAGGAAGTCAGACCACTGCAGTACAAGGTAAGTATTCGGAGGGAGAGCCCCTTAGTGGATGATGTATGGGGAATGTCCTCCACATATAGTGGGAAATCCCGGGATTACCCTTGTCATGATTGAGGTCAATTTGTAACCTGTGATGCAGGAAGACTATTAAATTATTTTACATGTTTTGTCTTGGAGAAGTACATTCATACGCTGCTCTTTTGAGCAATTGTGCTTTCTTTTTAACCTTGGGTTTAGAATTACTAGCGGTATACATGAAACCGGATCCACACTTGGGAATAATTTTAATAACTTGGGCATTCCCAGTAGATCACATTATCCTTTAACTACCTGCAGTTATTAAAGAATGGGGACAATTTCCCACGTCTTACACAGTGAAGGGGTTAAGGAAATATATGTCACTGGATGCATCCATTTTGTGATCTTTTGAGTTGTGAACTGCCTCCCACAGTATCTTTATATCACTTGCTCTTCAAGGGTAGCTCTGGCAATAGAATAGAGCCTATGGGTCAATCACTGCCTCAAATCATTTGTGTGTGATCTATTCAAAGGACATCACCAGGGGGTAGATTAGAAGTATTTTAAACTCCTGTTTTATCTCGTTCAGCTGCCATATCTTATCTGGAGTAGCCACGAGAACAAGAGAATTCCTGCAGCCTTAACTGTTAAATACTATAGATTAAACAAGAGCAGTATAGAAAAGCTTTTGCACAGGATTTGGTAAATGTTGCATCGTGGGAAAAATCCAGAAAATAGAAACAGGAGATAGTAAAAATAAAATTATTTTTTCTATTACTTAAAACAAAGAAGCAGCATTTACTTTACAAAGTGTCTTTGTTTGTAATACACAAGTAATCAAGTTAAAGCTTATGTAAGTGGTAGTGTCCCTTTAAATCACTGTTGTTGGGGTTCAGAGATCTACAGTGTTATTGCTGTAAAACCTTGATCTTATCTACACCTCAGAGAAATTATTTGACCTTGGTATTCTTCCAGTGACTTCAGGAAATGATTTTGAATCCACCTGAAAATTGCACAGGAACCCACTAGATAAGGAGAGTTATATTTTTAAAACCATTTCCCGTTTTAAATTGAATTGATACCACAGTGTGATGTCAGGATCAAAATAAATACAACAGAGACATTTTTGGAAGGAATTTAACAGCACTATCCTTATTTTTTCTGATTAGGGGGAAGGAAATGCCAGCACTCTGACAATACCAAAACCTGATGCACAATGTTAACTATTTTATCTTCCATTTAAACATTTTAAATCTTTTTTTTTTGCAAAAAAAAATTAAAAACAAAATTGTCCCCATTCTTTAATAACTGCAGGTAGTTAAAGGATAATGTGATCTACTGGGAATGCCCAAGTTATTAAAATGATTCCCAAGTGTGGATCCTGTTTCATGTATACCGCTAGTAATTCTAAACCCAAGGTTAAAAAGAAAGCACAATTGCTCAAAAGAGCAGCGTATGAATGTACTTCTCAAAGACAAAACGTAAAATAATTTAATAGTCTTCCTGCATCACAGGTTACAAATCGACCTCAATCATGACGTGGGTAATCCAGCAATTCACAGGAAGCATAGACGTAAACAACCACATAAAATGAGGCATCTGCTTACACCCAAGCCATATGTATTTAAAAACAAAGTAGTGCTATGATGTTTCTGAAATTGTGTGTGGTGCAAAATTATGTTATACAAAAATAGAGGACTAGTTAATGAAAAAATGTAAAGTATTGGCCATTAGAATAAGGCTAGAGGGAAACTATAGGATTAAAATGGGAAGAAGGAACTTTTTAAATGACCCATTGAGCCCTGCAGGACGTGACATGCCGCCTTCAGCTGCAGGTCACGAGACCACAGGAGCCCTGGACGCTCATTTTGTATTTAGTGCTGAGAAGGAGCTTGAGTTCAGTTTACAGAGGTATAGAGGAACAAAGATTGTGCTAGAAAAAAAGCATATGCTGCTCTGTAACTGTAAAGTGAAAATATCATTATTTGATAAGTTATGCAACATTTACGAGAATCCTGATGCACTTTGCTGAATATATTTATAGTATAATTAACCCTTTCGCTGCTGAGGCGTTTCCCGCCTCTGTGCGGAGGTCATTTTTACCGGTTTTGCTCATCATGTTTAAACGTGTTTTGAAGGCTTATTTTAGTATATGACCCAGACATATTATATATCGTTCTTTCCGTCAGACTCGGCAGATTCATAATATGTCATTATTATATGTATACGTCATGTCCTGTCTGTATATTATAACAAAAAATGCAATAAAATATGAATTTTCAATAATTTACAACATGTAAAGTGTTTTTTTTTTCACATGCGAGCAATTGCGGTTATATTTTGTATGGGGGTGCGCTTGTTAAAAAAATTAGAGATGGGGTCTCGTTACATTTTTTTTTTGGGGAAAATTACGCGATTTTTAACAAACGCACCGCATACAAAAATCGTTAGTGCAGCATCATTGTTGTCATTAACGAACCAAAAAAAAACTTGTTTATTTTTTTTTATAATTTTTTTAAAATATTTTTTTATTTTTATTTTTAATTTTTAAAAAAAAAACTTTTTTCATACTCATGTTTGGTATCGTTGGAACGGCCATGCTCTAGCCGATCCAACAATATCAAACATTAACCCCTAACTGCCACGGATCGGGAGATAGGGGGTTCATTGGAAGCCCCTATCTCCACCATTGGTGGCAGTTAGGGGTTAACTCCAGGACTGGCGTCATCGTGCTATGCACGATGATGCCAGTCCTCAGGGGGCATTCCCGGAAGCTTGGCCGACATCTTTTTCGGCGCCGATTCGTGATCCAGCCCCCATGGGGTTAATTCCAGGTACCGTTAGGAAGGGCAGGCTGTGCCCTTCCAAACGGTGCCTGGATTAACCCCCGCAACGCCGGCGAACGGGAGTGAGAGAGGTCCGAAGGACCTCCCCCCTCCCTTTCAGGCGCCTCCTCCGCACATGCGGGGGGGCGCCTGAATTAGATGTCATCGCACAGCCGCGATGACATCTAATTCGGCTGCCGGCGGTTCCGGGTGCTGGGCTGACATCGAGGATGTCAGTCCGCAGCGGGGGGCACAGCGATCGGCCGGAACCCGGCCGATCGCTGGCCCCAAAGGGAGGACGCGCTCAGCTCGTCCTCCGCAAGGAACGCTACCTGCGGGTGGACGCGCTGAGCGCGTCCTCCGCAGCGAAGGGGTTAAACACTAACCGATATCTCTATAATCTGTCATAAAAATAATTCCTCACATTGAGGCTGCATGATAATTCATGGGCTAAAAATATAATTTTATAAGTCATTTTTAATATTAAGTGTGTTTAACTCCCAAAGGGGTTAAATGTGTTAGGCGCTGGGGAATTGGACTGAGAAAAAGTATTACTGCTGTAGGGATTAAACGATTCTGCCGCTCACCGATGGTGTGTCCTTCACCAAAAATACATAAAAACAATACAAACTTGAGTTTGTGAAGGGAGCGCAAGGAAGAAAGAGATAGAATATATGGTCTCAGGTTTCTCGGGTGCTCTTGGATGAAATGATTTCTAAAATAGAGAATCAAAAGAACACCTTCATTGCATAGTATATATTGCAATTTTAGAGAGGCAATGTGGGTAACGGATATAAACTCACAAGCATGGAGCCTCAAGGCTCGTGGTGTTCGCCTTTGAGCCTCTATGGGGGGCTCCTCCCGTCAGAGTGATGATTCGGGAGATAGTTTCAGACTCCAGAAGTACCTCGATAGATAAGAAAATAATGGCACAATACCAGAGCAAAATGGCAATATGGTAAGATGGATAATATACACTCACGTGTTCCTGAGCCTCCCGTTTGAGTGGCTCAGTACCTTAGCCTGTGGACCACTTCAATGGTAGAGGGGGGGTCCCACCCCTATGGTGATGAATAAACTGATGGATGGATGCGGTAAAAGTCAGGATCAGGATCAGAAGATGGAATTTAAGGTATTGAAAAGAAATTTATTGAAATAAAAAATAAAAATAGAATAAAACAAACATAAAATTAACAAAGTAGTTAAAAACCGAAACGCGTTTCTCTCGCTAAACCTGCGAGCTTCATCAGTCGGATGATTTTCCAGTTTGAGCTGATGTCTTTTATCTTGTGGCCAATTAGCCATAATGAGTGTCCTTCACATATATTATAATCAGCTGTTAAGTTGTAGTTGAAGGAAGAGGTGTTTTTCGTTTGCGTTCCACTCATATAGGTAAACGCCATTGAATTGCGGTTCAAATGGTCCTCAGAAGACTTCCGTTATGACGCTTTCCGGTCTGGCTCTATCTCCATGGAGATCAGGTTAAACATTCGATCTTAAACACGCAAACCGATACAGGTCGATCCATGGTTGTTTCGGATGCACACAGCCGGAAGTATATAAGAAAACGAAAATACAGAGAGATGAAGAGATATCTGGAACATACAGATCTTTCTTTAAATCTTATCATGTAGCGGATTTTACTAAAAAGTGATAAATTTTCCTCAGAGGGACATAAATATTAGTAAAATTGTACCAATGCCTATTGGGGTTCATAACAAAATATGATACAGGAATCAACTTAACAATGGTATCTAAATAAAGGAAAAGCGTCTAAGTGGCTTTGGGATATTAAATTATATGGATACATGCTATATTAACCCTATATGAGTTGGTTTACCTAGAAATGACATTGGACTGAACGGGAAGATGAAAAGGAGAAGGAAGGATTTTAAATGCTGTATACAGTCATAGAAAGTGGCAGACCTCAAAATCTACATTTAATCCATAGGGAACTAAAGTATTTAAATGGTAGATCCATCTCATCTCGCTTTTAATGAGTTTCTCACGAATATCCTCTCCTCTCCAATTGCAACATACTTTTTATATCCCAATGAACTCTATGCTTTTTGGATCACAATTATGATGTTCTTTATAATGAAGTGATACATTATGTTTATCATATCCTCTAGTTATATTGCATAGATGTTCATTAATCCTAACGGTAAGTGGGCGAGACGTCTGTCCCACGTATCGTTTGTCACAAGGGCATCTAAGTACATATATGATATTTTTAGTGTGACATGTGACCAAATCCTTTATTTTATAATTAGTTCCTTTTGTTCCTGCATCAAAATGTCTTATGGTTCTTTTTTTACTATTAGTTTTGCGACATGAGATACACTGGCCGCAGTTGTAGAATCCAGGAGTCAGACCAAAAGGATGTATGAATTGGTTATTATGGGTCCTAATATGATTCGTGACCAGATTTTGGTTGAGGTTTTTGCCCCCTCTGAAAGTTATTTTGGGTTTTTCTGCCAAGATATTATTTAATATCGGATCATTCATTAGGATTGGCCAATATTTTTCTACTGACTTTTTAATTATTTGGTTGTTTGTATTATAATCCATAATGAATGAGACATTATCGGGTTGGTTTGTACATTTGGATTTATATTGTAGTAATCCATCCCTACTTGTTCTTAAAATTTCTTGTGTAGTTTCGTCCAAATATTTCTTGTCATATCCTTTTTGTCTAAAATTATTTGACAGTTTATCTGCCTGGATTAGATATTGTTCATCATCTGTACAGTTTCTGCGTATTCTTAAAAGTTCACCTTTGGGAACGGCTTTAAGCCAAGGAGGGTAATGTCCACTGGTGATGGGTATATATCCATTAACCTGAACAGGCTTGAAAAATGTTTTTGTTTTTATCTTCCCGTTTTCTATATATATATCAAGATCAAGGAAATTGACCTGGACAGTGCTGATGTTTATATCTAATTTAATTCCTATATCGTTATGGTTCAGATGGTCTAAGAATCGTTCTAATTCGTTTCTCTCCCCCTTCCAGACAATCAGTATGTCATCGATATATCTTTTATATAGGACGAGGTTAGGCCCCCAGCCATGCCCCGTCCATACCGCACCATTTTCCCAGTGGGCCATGAACAGATTGGCATAGCTGGGGGCGAACCTCGTCCCCATGGCTGTCCCGTTGCATTGTAGGTAGTATTCTCCCCCATACCAAAAGTAGTTATTGTGAAGTATTAATTTGATCCCCTCGAGTATGTATTGTATCTGTTCTACTCGAAATTTGCCAGAATCTGTCAAAAAAGATTCAACTGCCTTACATCCAATGTCGTGGGGTATTATTGTGTAGAGTGAATTGACATCACAGGTGGCAAGTAAATAGTTCGGTTCCCAGTCAATATCTTTAATTATTTGTAAAGTTGTGATGGTATCCTTTAAGTATGCTAAGGTATTTTGTACTAAGGGTTGGAGCAGATAATCGATATGTTCTGATATCCTGCAGGATATCGAGTTGATACCAGATACGATAGGACGCCCAGGTGGATGATTGATGTTTTTATGAACCTTCGGTAGGTGGTATAAAACTGGTATCCTTGGAAAATTAATTTTGAGGTATCGATATTCGTCGTCATTAATAACTCCGATATCTTTACCTCTTTGTAGATATTCATGAAATTTATGTTTAATGGATTCTGTAGGATTTCCTTCTAGTTTCTTATATGTCACAGGGTCACTCAATAATCTGCATGTTTCTCGATGGTATTGTTCTTTATTTAATACAACTACCCCCCCCCCTTTATCCGCTGGTTTAATGATCAAATTAGTATCTTGTTTAATTTGTTTAATAATTAAAAAGTCAGTAGAAAAATATTGGCCAATCCTAATGAATGATCCGATATTAAATAATATCTTGGCAGAAAAACCCAAAATAACTTTCAGAGGGGGCAAAAACCTCAACCAAAATCTGGTCACGAATCATATTAGGACCCATAATAACCAATTCATACATCCTTTTGGTCTGACTCCTGGATTCTACAACTGCGGCCAGTGTATCTCATGTCGCAAAACTAATAGTAAAAAAAGAACCATAAGACATTTTGATGCAGGAACAAAAGGAACTAATTATAAAATAAAGGATTTGGTCACATGTCACACTAAAAATATCATATATGTACTTAGATGCCCTTGTGACAAACGATACGTGGGACAGACGTCTCGCCCACTTACCGTTAGGATTAATGAACATCTATGCAATATAACTAGAGGATATGATAAACATAATGTATCACTTCATTATAAAGAACATCATAATTGTGATCCAAAAAGCATAGAGTTCATTGGGATAGAAAAAGTATGTTGCAATTGGAGAGGAGAGGATATTCGTGAGAAACTCATTAAAAGCGAGATGAGATGGATCTACCATTTAAATACTTTAGTTCCCTATGGATTAAATGTAGATTTTGAGGTCTGCCACTTTCTATGACTGTATACAGCATTTAAAATCCTTCCTTCTCCTTTTCATCTTCCCATTCAGTCCAATGTCATTTCTAGGTAAACCAACTCATATAGGGTTAATATAGCATGTATCCATATAATTTAATATCCCAAAGCCACTTAGACGCTTTTCCTTTATTTAGATACCATTGTTAAGTTGATTCCTGTATCATATTTTGTTATGAACCCCAATAGGCATTGGTACAATTTTACTAATATTTATGTCCCTCTGAGGAAAATTTATCACTTTTTAGTAAAATCCGCTACATGATAAGATTTAAAGAAAGATCTGTATGTTCCAGATATCTCTTCATCTCTCTGTATTTTCGTTTTCTTATATACTTCCGGCTGTGTGCATCCGAAACAACCATGGATCGACCTGTATCGGTTTGCGTGTTTAAGATCGAATGTTTAACCTGATCTCCATGGAGATAGAGCCAGACCGGAAAGCGTCATAACGGAAGTCTTCTGAGGACCATTTGAACCGCAATTCAATGGCGTTTACCTATATGAGTGGAACGCAAACGAAAAACACCTCTTCCTTCAACTACAACTTAACAGCTGATTATAATATATGTGAAGGACACTCATTATGGCTAATTGGCCACAAGATAAAAGACATCAGCTCAAACTGGAAAATCATCCGACTGATGAAGCTCGCAGGTTTAGCGAGAGAAACGCGTTTCGGTTTTTAACTACTTTGTTAATTTTATGTTTGTTTTATTCTATTTTTATTTTTTATTTCAATAAATTTCTTTTCAATACCTTAAATTCCATCTTCTGATCCTGATCCTGACTTTTACCGCATCCATCCATCAGTTTATTCATCACCATAGGGGTGGGACCCCCCCTCTACCATTGAAGTGGTCCACAGGCTAAGGTACTGAGCCACTCAAACGGGAGGCTCAGGAACACGTGAGTGTATATTATCCATCTTACCATATTGCCATTTTGCTCTGGTATTGTGCCATTATTTTCTTATCTATCGAGGTACTTCTGGAGTCTGAAACTATCTCCCGAATCATCACTCTGACGGGAGGAGCCCCCCATAGAGGCTCAAAGGCGAACACCACGAGCCTTGAGGCTCCATGCTTGTGAGTTTATATCCGTTACCCACATTGCCTCTCTAAAATTGCAATATATACTATGCAATGAAGGTGTTCTTTTGATTCTCTATTTTAGAAATCATTTCATCCAAGAGCACCCGAGAAACCTGAGACCATATATTCTATCTCTTTCTTCCTTGCGCTCCCTTCACAAACTCAAGTTTGTATTATTTTTAATATTAAGGCAGATATAAATATCTCCGGAGCTCAGTAACAGTAGGATTCGCTATAGACTCGAAAAGGGTGATTCCCGTCACCCAAATACAAGAACAATTCAAAAGAGAATCGAGAAAGGGGTAGCACTTCACAAAAAACCCGTGTGGCACACCATACAGAAGGAGGTCTTACATAAAACAGGGGGATTGGCGCAAAGGTCCCTCCCGAGCGGTATAGATCAGTGTTTCTCAAACCTCTCCAAGGGACCCCCAACCAGGTTTTGCAGATTACCTTGGGGAAATGCAGACTAAATCCTGCAATCACTGAGCAGAAAATCATATCACCTGTGCTGTGCTTCATATATCTGGAAAACTTGGCCTGGTTGGGGGTCACGAGGAGAGGTTTGAGAAACACTGGTATAGTTTAATAGAATTTATATCGTTGATAGACAAGGTTTTTATGTTTCTTCAATCAGAATCTCAAATAGACCCTCTCAGAGATATGGTCTGATAGTGTGATATTGCTTCAATACGTGTTGATATACATCAGATGTGTCTATAAGGGTTGTGGTGGAGGACTAAAAGTGAGATAAAAAAGCTTCCACACTATAAACAGTTGTGTTTATTATTGCAGAAGCCACTTGCACATCACAGCAATTGACCAGTTGCATAAACCTTATCTCTGCTAGAAAGCCACAGTGTGGCATAGCATTGATGTTAGGGTTCTGTGTAATAACAGATCCAGGATGCATAAAAGTGAGACAGAGGTCATTTGCATATCCTACCCAGAGTTCCTTGCTGCATATGGGGAATGTGGCACAGCAGCTCTAGGATGCAATTCTTTGAATTGCTGTGATGTGCAAGTGGCTTCTGCAATAATCTATACTATAAAAGAGTAAGGCTTCGCGTGTCCGTCGCTAAGCCTGTACTGCGCATGCGCGTGCAACCAGCCGCGGTTGGCTGTGCGCGCATCCAATCGGCCAAACACTATGATAGCGGAGTGTCGAATGTGTGTGCAAACGCATTCTACACTCTGCCGTAGTACTGTTTGGGCGGTTGTTTGCGCACCCAGCGTACGGCTGGGAGCGCAAACGCATTATATACTCCGCCGTATTAACGTTTTGGCGGTTGGATGCGCGCACAGCTGGGTGCGCATGCAGCCAACTGCCGCAGCACGGGCACAGCGTGCGCGAGGGACACAAAAAATCCAGTCCATTGGATTTTTTTGTGTCCCTCATGGATCCCCCCTGCCCAGAGTCTCCACCAGTCTGCCAGTCTTATTATCAGTCTGACATGCACAATACCAGTCTGCCAGCCTTATTACCAGTCTGCCATGCACAATACCAGTCTGCCAGCCTTATTGCCAGTCTGCCATGCACAATACCAGTCTGCCATGCACAATACCAGTCTGCCAGCCAAATTACCAATCTGCAATGCACAATACCAGTCTGCCAGCCTTATTACCAGTCTGCCATGCACAATACCAGTCTGCCAGCCAAATTACCAATCTGCAATGCACAATACTAGTCTGCCAGCCATATTACCAGTCTGCCATGCACAATACCAGCCTGCCAGCCTTATTACCAGTCTGCCATGCACAATACCAGTCTGCCAGCCTTATTACCAGTCTGCAATGCACAATACCAGTCTGCCATGCATAATATCAGTCTGCCAGCTATAATACCAGTCTGCCAGCCTTATTACCAGTCTACCATGCACAATACCAGTCTGCCAGCCATATTACCAGTCTGCCATTCACAATGCCAGTCTGCCGGCCTTATTACCAGTCTGCCATGCACAATACCAGTCTGCCAGCCATATTACCAGTCTGCAATGCACAATACCAGTCTGCCAGCCATATTACCAGTCTGCCATGCACAATACCAGTCTGGCAGCCATATTACCAGTCTGCCATGCACAATACCAGTCTGCCTTGCATAATACAAGTCTGCCATGCACAATACCAGTCTGCCAGCCTTATTACCAGTCTGCCAGCCATATTACCAGTCTGCCATGCATAATACCAATGTGTCATTATACCAGTGTGCCTAACTACCAGCCTGACATGCCATGCATACCACGTTCCATTATATATACGCATAAAGTAAATATACGCATAATGTATACGCTACAAAAAAATGGCCACCCAAGCCCAACACAATCTAAGGGGCCCCATGAGCTTACAATCTAAGGGGTCCCATGAGGTTACAATCTATCCCATGAGTTTACAATCTAAGGGGTCCCATGAGTTTACAATCTAAGGGGTCCCACGAGTTTACAATCTAAGGGATCCTGTTTGTGTGAGTTTACAATTAAGAGGGTCCTGTTCCGTGAGTTTACAATCTGAGGGTCCTGTTCCTGTGAGTTTACAATCTGAGGGTCCTGTTCCCGTGAGTTTACAATCTAAGAGGGAAGAGGAACCTGCTGAAATATATAAATGCCTTTGTAATGCGCTGACAGCTGTGCTGTGACATCAGAGCTGCTCAGTTGGCCCTCCTGTTGCGGATGGGATGGCGATGGACGCGTTACAAACTCATTTATATAGAGAGATACTCTTGGATAGGACATTGAAAAACAAATATGTGGACATGAATTCTGAGCTGGTAACAACAACAATAGACTGCCCTCTGGGCAGACTTTCCACCTAGTATATACATAAGATGGGAATAAATCCTACTCACTCCTGGAGGCGTGAAACGCATTTGGCCCGTTTTTTTATGTTGTTCTGGTATTTTTTGGGAATTGTTCCCCTGTTTATATGGTTTTAACAATATGTGCATTAAAAGGAAAATGACTTTCTTATAAGGAAGCTGTCCCTGTCATCCTAATTTTTTACCACTGGATCAGGAATAGTACATCCTTTGGGTGAGTGGATATTTACTGCCTATTTTTATATGTATATCTGTATAACTCACTCTGGTATATGGTGTGTCTCTTTGTCTTTCTGTGGAGGAATATTCTGTGGAGGACTGTTTTGGGGCAACCAAGGTGGCCTATAACACCTGAAAAGTGTCCACCTCAGAGCTGGTAGCTCTCGTAAAGTGTGAGTAAGATTTATTCCCATCTTATTTTTAATAATAAGTCAATTGTCTACCGATCCAAAGAGAATTGAGGTTTAGGTGATTCTTCAAACGGTTTCATCCCCAAACTGAAAGCATAAGCAAGATGTGCTTCCCTATTCAAAATGTGATATGGCACCTGAAAGAGTGGAAAAATATACCTAAAAAAAAAATTCGATTTGCTATCGAAGCACTACTCGTCAGCCTATGACAACGGAAGTGAAACATAGAAGTCATTTGATACAAAATAAATTGAATTTCTAGTACATTGCCGTAATAAAATTTTGTAGCACTTGTATAGGAATAGGATACAACGTCCCCTATCAAATAAAGCAGACCTGTTTGGAGAATGATGATGTTCCTTTAATAAAACAAGGTTCTAAAAGTTTGAATATACAAAAACAGTAACACATATGATGAGCGCATATGATAGTGTTAAGCTGATGTGAAAACTAATTGCAGGTTTATGGGATGACACTCCCTTTTAAATGCCATGTATATTTATATATTAAGGTGAGCATGCTATGGCATATCTATTTATAGATCTATGTTCTAATGCAAAATTATATAATTAGATCATCACAACTTGTCCCATTAATCATTCAGACTTCACCCTACTCATGTTGTATCAAATGATGATTTGGAAAGCAGTATGTTGACAGTCTCAGTCCTTATAGTACAAACTGTGATCATGTACTACCCTATACGCAACAGCTCATTATTAGTCTTTCATCTCAAGTAGAAAATTACACTGGGGAGAAACCTCAGGCGAACCTCACACGTTTACTAAATAGTGTGCATTTGTGTCCCACGACTAGTTATTAACAAATAAGCCTAAGATTTACTTAAATCCAGGGGCACAATTATGTCACAAATGAAAGCCAAAACAACAGATTAAAAAAATAAGAAAATGATAAAAGCATAACTTCTAAAGTTCTTTTTAATCTATTGTTAGCATACATATTGTTGGTTTATTAAGTACAGATGATATAGCATACTTGATTTTATAATGCCGACTTACAAATTAGTCTAGAAGGATAGATATTTATTTTCTGGCTTTATATTTTTGCAATTTATTTTCTGCTTGAGATCTATTACAGCAGGGATGTCAAACTCAGGCCCCCCCAGATGTTCCTGAACTACAACTCCCAGAAATATCTGACTGCATGAGATGGATGGAGAAGCATGGGAGTTGTGGTTCATGGATATCTGGGGGTCTGGAGTTTGGACATCCCTGTATTACAGTTGTTTTTGGTTTTGCAGGTTTCCCATGAAAATCAATATGCAAACTATCTCAAAGTTGGGTTTTCAGGGGAGTTACAGATTATACAAATAGTCCATGATTGATTTGACATATACAGGGTTATTCAAAGAGAATCGTAAAGTCACCGCACGTTTGATGACTTTTCATTATCTTCAATTTGGCTTGATTCGGCGATCCCATTTCGGCGACCCTGCGGTGTATTCAGCAAGCACCACAGGGCCGTCATAGTGCAGGGAAAAGCCGCCGTAAACCCGCCGAACACTCACTGCAAGACCCGGTGAACGCACACCGAAACCCGCAAAAACATCTGGATTAGCCAAACATGCCGGTGAAACCCGAGCAGCCGCCGATCACAGCGCAGAGCAACCGCCAGAAAAACCCGACATCGCAGACAAATGGGGTGAAGAAAAAAAAAACAGTACTCTTGAATGTTTGAAAAGTGAAACGCTGTTTGCAAAGAAACTACAGAACGAAAGTGTCTGAAATTTACATATAAGATCCAATGAATGATAATAAAAAGGGCTGTTACAGAAAAAAAAACCAATGAAAAAAAACTAAATTTTCTTTCGCAAAAAATACCGAAAAATGCCTAACAGATCCTAAAAAAGATCTAAAAATAAAGAGACTTTTTACTGCAGAATAAGATAATGAACGGTTTATTAGACATTAAATTAAAACGGGAATATTTTTAACATTGAAGCCTATGGGATTCTCCTGAATAAATCTGCCGAATGTAACCAACGAATGGCAGGGCAATTCGGCAACCTTTCTCAGCTGTTTTGTGTTCTCTGAATAGACAAAGCATTGCTTCTCTATGGTGAATTCACTGCCCTCGAACAGGCACCGTGTGTGCAGGCAATTCGCCAACATTTGGCGTGCTGCCTGCTCTCTGAATAGCCGAATGGCCAGGAAAGGTAAGCGTACGCTGAATTTCAGCGTTCGGTTACCTTTCGGCCACAATTAGGAGGTCTTTGAATAACCCTGATAGTATTGTGCAGATTCCACCAAATTGGCAAAAGGAAGCCATTAACGGAATAAATTGTGCTTTTTAGAGTCACTCTCGACTCTAAATAGAAGAGAGTCGCTAGTTTACAGGCAGTGATGTTACAGGAGGCCATGGGTAACAGCTCCATGGATACTTACTCTACCCTGCACAAGTTTGATAAAGTCAGGTTTCACATGGTCAGCAGGACACAGGGAGCTATTTGTTCCCAGCTTATACGTCTGCATGTGAGTAAAGGAGGTGGCACATTGTGTCTCTTCTCCTGCCAATTCTCCTGGTTTTCACCTCTCTCTGAATAACCCTGATAGTATTTTCCCTTACTGTCTCCACTTCAACGTCATATTCCGCGGTATGTGCTAACTTAGCACCTCATCGCGGAATGCAGTGCAAAGCTGCTGAATTCCATGGCCTTGCAAGTATCGGCTTGTGGAGTCCATAGGACTCCATGGAACTTTGCACGTCCCGGCAGCGAGCTCGCTCTTGCCACGGAATGTTTGCAGAGGGAGTCTCAGTCTGCTCCTGGGCTAGAAGAAGCAGCAGCTCCCTTTTCACCGTGGCATGAGAGTTGAATATGGAATTTTTAGGGGGTGTTAAATCGATTTTGTATTTGCAGATTGTTTTCACCCCAGTGTACCGTCTACTATGGATTATCAATGCAAGACGTTAAACTTACTAATCCTAGTGCTAATGCTTACATATTGAGATGCTACGATAGCAACAACTATAGCATAAAGCCCTAAATATTAATTATTTTGAAATATGAATATGGTTCTGTTTATGTATAACCATAACATACAGTTCATGCACACCCCCTCATTTAACCTTCAGTGAGTAGGAAGAAAAACATTTCATTGAATAGGTTAAATGTTGCCATCTAGTGGAAAATAAAGATACTACTTCACCATTTTATGAACTAGATCGGAAAAACTACATTTTAGAGGATTCAGTCATAATCTAGAACTTATTTCATGTTGTATAAAATTAATTTAATTTCATGCAGATACAGACTTATATTATATATATTTATAAGTTGCAAAAGAATTATGCTACCTAAAATCATTAAGAAAGTTTGATTTATTAAAAGTTATCCATTTGATTGCCAACATTTCTAATGGCCACAGGGGTGATGTGTTTTAGGGGATATCACTTGAGAAACTAGGTTATCTCCAGACATTTTTAGGTGACATAATATATCGGGGACATTTTTATCAATAATAAAATCTGATTGAGTACAAAATCAAAGGGGGTTATTCAGAGAGCACTGAAATGTCTCTCGTTCCCCGCACTTCCCTGCACTTCGGGAATCAAAGTTCCCCTCCCTGCGGTGAATTCAGCATTCACGCGGGGTCCCTGGAGTGTAGGGAAAACCCACCGCACACCCGCCAAACACCTGCCGAAATCCCACCGAAAACCCGCCAGAATTTTTTTACTAAATGATCCTAAAAAAAAAATCAATAAATAAAGAGACTTTTTACTGCAGATTTAAATAATAAATGGTTTATTAGATATTGAGTGACAACAGGAATTTTTGTTAACATTGAAGCCTATGGGGTTCGTCTGAATAAACCTGCCGAATGAAAACACCAAATAGTAGGGAACTTCGGCAACTTTTGACTGCTGTTCGTTGTTCTCTGAATAGGTTAACCATTGCTTTTCTATGGGGATTTCACTGCCCTCGAACTGCACCGTACGTGCAGGCAATTCGCCAAAATTTGGCGAATAGCCACTGCATGCAGCTGAATCTGCTGACTGCATCCTTTGCAGCAGAGGGATTAAAAAAACTGAAAAAGTCCTGAAAAAAATCTCGAAAAATGCCTAAAAGATCCTAAAAAAAGAGACTTTTTACTGCAGATTAAAATAATAAACGGTTTATTAGATATTGAATTAAAACGAAAATATTTTTAACATTGAAGACTATGGGGTTCGCCTGAAAACACCAAGTAGCAGGGCACTTCGGCAACTTTTCACTGCTGTTCTCTGTTTTCTGAATAGGTTAACCATTGCTTCCCTATGGGCGATTTCCCTTACCTCGAACAGCAAAGTGCGTGCAGGCAATTTGCCAAAATTTGGTGAACTGCCTGCTTTCTGAATAGCCGAATGGCCCCGAAATGTTACTGTTCTGTCACTCACAAATTTCTAAGCATTTAGTTTATTAGAGTACTGTTTCTTTAATTGAGCGGCCATTACTGATGCCATGCAGTACAGTTACTTCCTGGTAGAGCCAGATTCAACCAGCATAGCTACCAGTGAGTCAAGCAGAAAGCAAGCTTCACAGTTCTGTTACACAGGCCTTCTGCTTATAAGTCTGTAAGTAGAACCTTCATGTTTTTAGTTATGTATATATTTTTAGCAAAACAAAGCACTGTTAGATTAGTTTAGTAGTGTTTGATTGTCTTCACATTAAGTTAAACTTCTGTTAGCCAGTAATTTACATCTAGGTAGCATGCCTGTCACTTATTTGTGTAGATTTGCATTCCTAGACTAATATATTGCCATAATTCCGTATTTTCCACAGTTTTACAAAGTTTAAAGATCTGAAAAGTAAAGATACAAATAAAGTTCAGTAAAGACTTTTCTTCAATCCTGCTTCCAGATTTTTATTATGTTAGCTGTCTGCCAAGCTTTGTACCTCAGACACACTGTGAGGGCAGAACAGTAAAAAGACTTTATACACAGCAGACCTAATCAAAAGAAAAGTGGATTCTTTCTACACATCTATCTCTAACTTCCTCAAGCATCCTGCAAAGTAGTAATCTGTCTCACCATGCAGCACACAGAACAGCATGCTACTCCAGCCATTCCTCAGCTTTCAGATGCAGAGCAAAGCACACTCAGCACACCAAAGACCAGGTCACGGTGCACAAGCTCCACAGTCTCTAGTAAATCAGATCTGACATCAGCTAGTGCTAAAACTGCCAGGTCCAAACACACTAGTTCAAGACACTCAATCTGCTCCAACCTGTCGACGGCGAGTGCTGCTGCCATCAAGGCACGTGCAAAAGCAGAAAAAGCATATGCAATGGCTGCCTATGCAATACGCGAAGCTGAAATGATAAGAGAACAGGGCTACATAGAGGAAGAACAGCATAAGAATGAAGCTGAAACTACTAGAAGAAAAGCAGAGTTAAAAGCATCTCTACATATTCTTCAACACGAGAAAGCAGCTTCAGCAGCAGTAGCAGAAGCTGAAGTTCTCATGAAAGCAGTAGCAGAAGCTGAAGTTCTCATGAATGCGGCAGAAGAAGAGTATCAAGAAACATTCCCTGTCATAGAAGAACAGGTGACACCTCTCAGTGCAATTCATCGTACCAGGGAGTATGTTCAGTTACACACAACCGTGTACACCGATCAACAAACTGACAATGCATTAAAACTATCAAAAGCCCCTCTAGCAGACGGCTACCTAGAATCACCTAAAGTCTGCAAAGCCAAAACAGAGTTCCAACACGACAAGCCAAATGTTTACGAACCCAAAGACCAGTTAGCCAGCTCTTCCAGACATCAAATCAATAACGACACGATTCCTACCCAGGCACACACCAATGTGGGCTATAGGAGAGTTATTTACAATGAGGAAAACACACCATATAACCAGATCAAGCCTGACCTAACAACCCCACCGTCCTATCAGCCACAGCCAAGCCCGGGGTCTGTTCCCAGAGTACGTTCACCTGAGGCAGCTGGAATTTCAGATGTAACGAAGTACCTGATACGCCGTGAAATGGTGAGTTCCGGTCTCCTGAAGTTTGACGACCGTCCTGAAAATTATTGGGCCTGGAAGTCATCTTTCCTTAGCAGCACCCAAGATTTAAACATGACAGACAGAGAAAAACTAGATCTACTCTCTAAATGGCTCGGACCAGAATCTTCCGAACAAGCCAAAAGAATTAGGTCCGTACACGCTCACAACGCAACAACAGGACTCGCTATGGTGTGGCAGAGATTGGAGGAAGGTTATGGATCACCAGAAGTAATTGAAGATGCACTCCTGAAGAAAATTGAAGATCCAGACGATCAGTGTCCGATACACAACAAACCTCATCCTCTGAAAAAATGTCGCGGTTTCAGGATCAAGACAATCGAAGAACGTAAGTCCTATCTTAAAGACCATTACATCTGCTTCAGATGCTGTGCTTCAACTCAACATCTCGCAAAAGATTGTAGGACAGCAATACAATGCAGAGAATGCCACAGTGACAAGCATCTTTCTGCAATGCATCCAGGCCCAGCACCATGGGCAGAGGAGAACGTAACCACCCAAGAAGATCATGGTGGGGAGCAAAAAGAGGACGTAGCACCAGCAATAACGTCAACGTGTACAGAGATCTGCACAAAGACATTTAGTCCTAGATCATGCTCAAAGATATGTTTAGTAAAAGTATATCCTGAAGGTCACAGAGAGAAAACTGTGCGAATGTATGCAGTATTAGATGAGCAGAGCAACAGGTCTTTGGCCAGAACAGAGTTTTTCAACATCTTCAACGATAGTGGAAATCCGGTTTCATATACCTTGAAGACTTGCTCAGGTACTATAGAGACATCAGGGAGAAGAGCAACCAACTATATCATCGAGTCAATAGATGGAAAAACACAGTTGTCCCTCCCAACTCTCATAGAATGCGATACGATACCAGATGATAGATCAGAGATCCCCACGCCCGAAATTGCACGTCGACATCCTCATCTGAGACAAATAGCAGAAAAGATACCAATACTTGACCCAGACTCTGCAATCCTCCTCCTACTTGGAAGAGACATACTGAGAGTACACAAGGTTAGGGAACAGTACAATGGGCTACACAACGCACCATTTGCGCAACGTCTCGACCTTGGATGGGTTATCATTGGTGACGTGTGTCTGGACGGAGTTCACAAGCCAACAAAAGTGAATGTCTACAAAACGAACCTGTTGCAAAATGGACGCACGTCATGTTTGAGCCCTTGTACAAACAACATGCAAATCAAAGAGAGACTAGTCCTCTCGAAGCAACACCAGAAGCATCAGGTCTACATGGCGACTACAGCTTCAACAGAAGATACAGATAGATTAGGGTGCAAGGTGTTCGAAAGAACACAAAGTGATGACAAACAAGCATTATCTGTGGAAGATAACCTCTTCCTTGAGATCATGAGCAAAGAAGTCTTCATAGATGAATCAAACAACTGGGTAGCTCCTTTACCTTTCCGTTTACCACGATGTCACCTCCCGAATAACAGAAGACAAGCAATGAAGCGTCTCCTTTCCATGCAATGCACTCTGAACAGAGTGACCCGCATTAGGAAGTCCACCCATCCAGAACAGTGGAATTACATCAGTACAGATAAAAATCCAGCTGACCACGGGACTAGACCTATAACAGCATCTGCCCTACAACACACTAACTGGTTCTCAGGTCCACCCTTTCTAAACAGGAGAGAGAAAGGAGAGAGTGCTCAGTCAGAGACCTTTGAACTTATAGAACCAGATGATGACAAGGAAATACGACCACAAGTCACAGCGTTAATTACTAAATCTACCGGAGGTAGTCTAGGCACGTACAGGTTTGAAAGATTCTCAAGTTGGAAGTCACTTACTCGAGCAGTAGCAAAACTTATTACTTTAGCCAAATCTTTCTGCAGAGCTACAAACACTGACAAGTGTGATGACAATCATCTCGTACAAGCTAAAATCAACATTATCAGATGTGTACAACAAGAAGTTTTCAAAGAAGACATCAAGTGTCTTACTAAAAGAGAAGAGCTCCCCAAACATAGTTCACTTAGAAAACTGAACCCTATCTTGGATGAAAACGGAGTCATGAAAATTGGAGGTCGTATGTCAGCAAGTGACATAACTATTGAGGAGAAACATCCCTACATCATACCCAAGAACCATCACCTTTCGTTGCTATTGATAAGACATTATCATGAACAAATTGGTCATCAGGGACGCCACTTCACTGAAGGAGCAGTCCGGTCATCTGGATTCTGGATTATAGGAGGTAAACGACTAATCTCCAATGTAATTCATAAATGTGTAATTTGTAGAAAAATTAGAGGAAAACTTGAAGAACAAAAGATGTCAGACTTACCCATAGATAGACTTACTTCAGAACCACCATTCACGCATGTTGGATTAGATGTCTTTGGTCCTTGGAACGTCTCCTTTCGTCGGACTAGAGGACACAGCACAGGGAGTAAGCGTTGGGCCGTTCTGTTTTCTTGTATGAGCACTAGAGCAGCACACATAGAAGTGATTGAGTCCTTGTCTACGTCAAGCTTCATCAATGCCCTGAGAAGATTTATTTCTATCCGAGGACCCGTAAAGCAACTTCGCTCTGACTGTGGTACGAACTTTGTAGGAGCTTGCAAGGAACTGAAGATTAACACGGAAGGCTCTGAGATGGATACTTACCTTCAAGAACAAGGATGTATTTGGACCTTTAATCCTCCGCATGCATCACATATGGGAGGAGCTTGGGAAAGGATGATCGGAGTCGCTCGTCGTATTCTAGATGCCTTGCTTCTAAAAGCTACCTCTACACGTCTTACACATGAAGTCCTGACCACACTCATGGCTGAAGTCATGGCCATCATGAACGCTCGACCTTTAGTTCCAGTATCCACAGATCCTGAAATGCCAGAAGTATTGACACCCGCGATGCTTCTGACTCTGAAAGTCAAAACAACAACGGCACCTCCTGGAGATTTTGAACTCAAAGATCTTCATACCAAGCAGTGGAAGCAAGTGCAGAGTCTTGCAGACACATTCTGGAGACGATGGAGACAGGAATATTTAGTGACGCTCCAGCCACGCAGGAAATGGCAAGCTGACAAGCCTAACTTACAAGTCGGAGACGTTGTCTTACTGAAAGACACTCAAGTTCATAGAAATGAATGGCCTGTTGGACTTATTATCAAAGTTGTACCTAGTGTTGACAACAAAGTTAGAAAGGTAGAAATTAAAGTCATGAAGGAAGGTACTCCAAAAGTTTATTTTAGGCCTGTTTCTGAAGTTGTCTTACTTCTCAAAAAGGATACATAGTTGCATAATGTTATTATCCAAAGTGGGGAGTGTTCTGTCACTCACAAATTTCTAAGCATTTAGTTTATTAGAGTACTGTTTCTTTAATTGAGCGGCCATTACTGATGCCATGCAGTACAGTTACTTCCTGGTAGAGCCAGATTCAACCAGCATAGCTACCAGTGAGTCAAGCAGAAAGCAAGCTTCACAGTTCTGTTACACAGGCCTTCTGCTTATAAGTCTGTAAGTAGAACCTTCATGTTTTTAGTTATGTATATATTTTTAGCAACTCAAAGCACTGTTAGATTAGTTTAGTAGTGTTTGATTGTCTTCACATTAAGTTAAACTTCTGTTAGCCAGTAATTTACATCTAGGTAGCATGCCTGTCACTTATTTGTGTAGATTTGCATTCCTAGACTAATATATTGCCATAATTCCGTATTTTCCACAGTTTTACAAAGTTTAAAGATCTGAAAAGTAAAGATACAAATAAAGTTCAGTAAAGACTTTTCTTCAATCCTGCTTCCAGATTTTTATTATGTTAGCTGTCTGCCAAGCTTTGTACCTCAGACACACTGTGAGGGCAGAACAGTTACCGTACGGGGAAATTCCCTTTTCTGTGACATTTCAAGGCCAGGTCGTCTCTCTCTGAATAACCCCTCACATCCACAGTATACCTCAATTCCCAGGATTTGTGTCATATGTTCTAACATGCTGCATTGACCAAATGAGGTAATATGTGTCAATAGAGTGAAAATTCAGAGTTGACCAAAACGGACGTTATTAGCCCTTCTTAGGCTTTTGTCAGACGAGCGCATTTTGTACATCCGTGCAGTACGGATGCACTTTCTGACGGCAGACGCAGTAGTGGCCACACATATAACTACAATATTAGGGGGCGCTGGGGTGGCAGATGGTGGAGGAAATGATGACACAGTGGTGAAGCAGTACGGCAGCTATGTTCTCCGTGGGTCTTTCCCAAAAACCCAAAAACAGTACATATAATGAAAGAAGATGAGAGCAGCGCCTATACAAAACCCCACATCTGTGGGAGGCTGATGATAAACCAAAAAAAGGGGGGGAAGAAAACACCCTAAGGGAATCGTGGGTGAAAAGGACAATACAAATAAAACAATGTACCCTGTATGTTCTTATATCCAATGTGGACAGGTGATGGTCAAGGTACATGAAAGAAAAATGAAGAGACACGTATATGGCACAGTATGTCTGTACATGAATACCAGGTAGGTACGTGAAGGGAATGAACTCACATGTGGTGGAGCCTGTGCAATAAAGGCTCAATATGAACACAGTGGGTCTCTTCAGGGATGACCCCGTCCCGTCCTCATATGGTTCCAAAGGTTACTTGCATGGACCATACATAGAATAAAGCAGACACAGACCATGGTACAGCATAGTAAACCACAGATATATAGGCCAAGTGGTCGCAACACTTACGTGGTAATGAGCCTGTGCAGATTCACTGGCTCTGTATATGCGCCTGGGTGTAAATAGGGATACACCAATCCCCTTTCGTTTGGTGAAAAAGACTGATAGACTCTCCACCATAAAGTAAAAAATTTATTTAATATACAAATAAAAACAAATAGATAAAACCAAAACGCGTTTCACTGCTAGCGCAGCTTCATCAGTTGGTATCAAAAAGAAAGTGGTTTTTACAGACTTAACAGGTATACATTTATAGTCATAATAATCACATTTACAGGTGTGTTGAGTAGTAAGACGCCATATCCGCCCCTCTCTGCGTTCCAGCCTGGTTCCTGGCGCTTCCGGGATTCCCTTTCAGACGTCACATGACCTCTTCTCTCTATGTGCGGGCGTCGCATGCGCCCTGATGTCTGGCCACCGATCCTCCTCCTCTTGTGCGTAGAATGCCCAATTCTCGTCCTTCACAGCTCAAAAGCGCCATCTTTGGAAAAACCTTTAGCCCTCACAGTGGGTCCACCGGACTATACATATAAACCAGACTGGATCCTTATTTTGGGAGCACATTTCGGGGTCACATTCTATAAGGACATATATGTCCCCACCGAGCATCGATGTGATTATAGGTGGTAGGACCGTACACATTAGGGGCGTATATAATTGTGCCACTAAGTATGTTATATATTGCCTCACATGCCCATGTGGATTACACTATATTGGGAGGACATCAAGATCTTTGTCTGTTAGATTGGGGGAACACCTCCGTAATATAAGAAAGGGTTATGAGCTACATAGTTTATCTTTACACTTCAAAGAAGCACATGCACAGGAACCAGCGGGATTAGAATTTTGCATCCTCAAAAAAGTTAAGAGAAGTTGGAGGGGGGGTGATTTGGATCTTATCTTAGCTAAGGAAGAGATGAGGTTCATTTTTGAGTGCGGCACCCTGATTCCTGCTGGCCTAAACAGTGATTTTGAAGTTCGCCACTTCCTATAATTTTATTTTGGTTCATGATTTTGGTTTCTTTTTGGTGTTCTCACTTCCACTTTATTATTCCTTAGAACCTATTGGGGTTGGTTCTTTTTGGTACCTTTCTCCTATTATTACCTATATATCGGCTGCTGTGGACTATATTAGTCAGTGGGTATGCTGTACCCCTTATATTTGATTAGGTTCAGTCCCCTTTGTGGTGTCTCAGCCACACATGACCTATTTTTAGGTTCTATTTTCATTCTATTTATTTTTGACTTATGTCCCAGTCCATAGAATCATATTTTTATATCTTTAATCTGTTTTTATTAAGTATTGTTTCATATGTTTAATCATGTGGTTTTTATGTGTCTCCCATATATATGGAGTGTATGCTCGGTGGGGACGTATATGTCCTTATAGAACGTGACCCCGAAATGTGCTCCCAAAATAAGGATCCAGTCTGGTTTATATGTATAGCCCGGTGGACCCACTGTGAGGGCTAAAGGTTTTTCCAAAGATGGCGCTTTTGAGCTGAGAAGGACGAGAATTGGGCATTCTACGCACAAGAGGAGGAGGATCGGTGGCCGGACATCGGGGCGCATGCGCCCGCCCGCACATAGAGAGAAGAGGTCATGTGACGTCTGAAAAGGAATCCCAGAAGCGCCAGGAACCAGGCTGGAACGCAGAGAGGGGCGGATATGGCGTCTTACTACTCAACACACCTGTAAATGTGATTATTATGACTATAAATGTATACCTGTTAAGTCTGTAAAAACCACTTTCTTTTTGATACCAACTGATGAAGCTGCGCTAGCAGTGAAACGCGTTTTGGTTTTATCTATTTGTTTTTATTTGTATATTAAATAAATTTTTTACTTTATGGTGGAGAGTCTATCAGTCTTTTTCACCAAACGAAAGGGGATTGGTGTATCCCTATTTACACCCAGGCGCATATACAGAGCCAGTGAATCTGCACAGGCTCATTACCACGTAAGTGTTGCGACCACTTGGCCTATATATCTGTGGTTTACTATGCTGTACCATGGTCTGTGTCTGCTTTATTCTATGTATGGTCCATGCAAGTAACCTTTGGAACCATATGAGGACGGGACGGGGTCATCCCTGAAGAGACCCACTGTGTTCATATTGAGCCTTTATTGCACAGGTTCCACCACATGTGAGTTCATTCCCTTCACGTACCTACCTGGTATTCATGTACAGACATACTGTGCCATATACGTGTCTCTTCATTTTTCTTTCATGTACCTTGACCATCACCTGTCCACATTGGATATAAGAACATACAGGGTACATTGTTTTATTTGTATTGTCCTTTTCACCCACGATTCCCTTAGGGTGTTTTCTTCCCCCCCCCTTTTTTGGTTTATCATCAGCCTCCCACAGATGTGGGGTTTTGTATAGGCGCTGCTCTCATCTTCTTTCATTATAAGTAGTGGCCACACAGCCCGTTTTTTTAACTGACATTATTTTTGAAGGATGTAGCAGGGAAAATAAATATGAAAAACCATTTTGTCTGTCAAAAATGCTGGACGCACAAATGCAGTCTATTTGACCTCGTTCATCACTCACACACAAAGCTATGCGGACGTTGCGGACACAGTGCACTCCGCATGTCCGTTCTAGCGGTTTTACGTTCTTGCCTAACTTGCGTCCGTTTGCCGCGTGCGTTGTGCACCCGCAGTTCGGTGCGGACGCACTTCGTGTAGGGGGCTCCATTGGCGATTATTCTATGCTGCGACGGACGTTATTATGTGCGCAAAAACGGATGTTCACACTGCGCTCGTCTGACACCAGCCTAAGTTACCATTTCTGCTCTTTTCCTGTTGACCATTCATACCACACAACACAAAATTAAAAGCAAAGTCCGCTCTCAGGTTTGAGCTAAAGTAAGCCTTTTCTGGCAGCATTCCCAACCTGACAAATAGTATCCAAGTTGATCTGGATAATTGTCTCTGTCTACATTTGCCAATCCAGGTTGACCTTGAACGTTTCCGCTTAGGCTTCCCCACATTTCTCTGGATTTCCATGCCTTTTTAAAGGGCTACTACCACCAAAAAATTAAATGCGCTTTGTTTTCTCTTGTATGTTTAGTTAAGAAAATATTTTACTCCGTGTTACTGGGTGCATTCATTTTGTGACATTTTGTGTTGTAAACTGCCCCCCCCAGTATCTTTACCTCACTTGATCCTCAGTTTGTGGTTGGGGCCATATAATGAAGTCTATCAGGGTTATTCAAAGAGATCCGAATTGCTGGCGAAAGGTAACCGAACGCTGAAATTCAGCGTATGGTTACCCTGGCCATTCGGCTATTCAGAGAGCGGGCAGTACGCCAAATGTTGGCGAATTGCCTGCACAAACCGTGCCTGTTCGGTGCCTGTTCGAGGGCAGTGAAACCCCCATAGAGAAGCAATGCTTCGGCTATTCAGAGAACGAAAACCAGCAGTGTTTCACTGCCGAATTTCCCTGCTGTTCGGTGATTTATTTCGACAGGTTTATTCAGGCGAATACCATAGGCTTCAATGTTAAAAATATTCCCGTTTCAATTCAATATCTAATAAACTGTTGCTTATAATATTCTGCAGTATAAAGTCTCTTTATTTTTAGATTTTTTAGGATCTTTTAGGCCTTTTTTGGGATTTGTTTGCAAACATTTTTTTTCTGTCTTTTGTTTTAATCGTTTTTTCCTTTTTCTGTAACAGCCCTTTTTATTATTATTTATTAAGCGCCAACATATTCCGCAGCGCTGTACAAGGTGTAATGGGTAAAGACAGGACAATTCTACCATACATACAGGAGACAGGTCAGTATTTCTGCCAGCAGATACATGAGGATATGAGGACCCTCTTCCCGTGGGAATTTACAATCTAGATGGTGAGGGGATTAGAAACAGGAGGGGAGACTGCAGTGATGAGCTAATGCAGGGAGAGGTGAGGACTGTTTTTGGGTGGGTCGGATGTCTTGTTACGGAGTCGGGTGGTCGGCTTCCCTAAATAGAAGGGTCTTTAGGGAGCGTTTAAATGAAGCCAGATTTGGGGACAGTCTGATATTGCGAGGAAGCGCGTTCCATAGGACCCTTTTTATTATCATTCATTGGATCTTATATGTAAATTTCAGGCATTTTCGTTCTGTAGTTTCTTTGCAAACAGTTTTACTTTTCAAACATTCAAGCATACGTTTTTTTTCCCCACTCCATTCGTCTGCGGTGTCTGCTTTTTCCGACGGCTGCTCTGCGCTGTGATCGGCTCCTGCTCGGGTTTCTCTGGTGTGTTCAGCGGGGTTAATCCAGATGTTTTTGCGGGTTTCGTGTGCGTTCGCCTTGGTTTTGCGGTGAGTTTTCGGTGGGTTTGCGGCAGCTTTTCCCTGCACTACGGCGGCCCTGTGGTGCTTGCTGAATACACCGCAGGGTCGCCGAAATGGGATTGCCAAATTGCACCGAATTGAACAGAATGAAAAGTCACCGAACGTGCAGTGACTTTTCGATTATCTTTGAATAACCCTGTATGAGTCAAGGTACTGACTCACACCATTGTATTGTGTGGGATGTGTAGCAGATCAGCTACCCTGCAGGGGTAGCTCCGTCTGCGGCGCCGAGTCTTGCTGGAGAGCTTAGCCGGGTAGCGAGCTAGCAGGGTGGGAGAGAGATTGGCAGCGGTCCTTGGATGATCTGGAAGCGAAGGATTCAGTAAAGCTGGCTTCTTCAGTGATTATGCCCTCCCCAAATACTAGTCGTGACTCAGTACAGGTTTGAAGGTAAATCAGAATGTTTAATGAAAAGCAGAACATACACGGTCCTTTTATATGGTACAGTCCCATTGTTCTCTCCCATGCCCGCCCCCAGACCCCTGGAGTGAATTCTGCACAGTGGCTAGCCATAGCCCAGGTTCTGATTGGTTGGTTCCAAGACCATTGAGAGGACCTGAAAGAAGCCTGCAGTCTTCACTTGGGTCCACTGGTTGTATGCAGATGCGGTCTTGACCTCACAGTGACCGCATACAGTGATTTACATAACCCATTGTAAAGGGAATCAGATAGTGGGTGGCTGAGACAATGTGACTCCAAGCCTTTCAGAACAGGTAAACAGATAACAGATAAACAAAGAGAAAGCACCTTTGCATAATCCACAAATTACACAAACCTATTGTACATTCTATACGAAGGAAAGCATTTGACTCTAGTGGCGGGTAGTGTTTTTAAAAACCACATTTAACTAAAGAAATATAAGTCTATTTAAAACTAAAAATGAGCAATTGACAATACATTTAAAACCACACAATATAACTGAGCATAAACTAGCAGGATCGGTGCAGGGGAAAAACATGATTAATTTGAAGTCTAGCAACAGTTTTACATTAAATCTACCAAAGGAAATTAGTTTCTATAAATAAAGGGTAAACGAAATATAACAAAATAAGAATGAAATTAAACTAAATAAATCCTGTGGCGGCCGTTCCGTCACAGGATGTATTCCAAAAACATCACCAGGGGGTAGATAAGACGTCTTTGAAGCTCCCTGTCATATCTCATTCAGCTGTCATCACTTATCTCACTTAGCCTTCAAGAACAATACACTTATCTAAACAATCATTCCTCCAACACATTAAATGCTAACTATTGTAGATTAAATAAACAAGAACCACAAAGCAAAGCTTTTGGTAAATGTTGCATCATGAGAAAAATCCAGAAACTTGAACCCAGATATAAAATACCTAATTTTTTTTCAGCTTTTTACATGCACTTCAGACAAAAAAAAACAGCAGCATGTGTTTTATAATGTATTTTTTTATTTGAAATGCACGATTAATATTGAATACAGTTTATGTAAGTAGTAGTGTCTCTTTAAGATTATGGAAGACCCTTGTGAAGAAAAGTTCATCCATTGCTGTACTTGTGTGAAAAGAATTGCTGAGGCAATACTTCCAGAAGACTGGGCTGTTGGGCTCTCCCAGAAAAGGATGTGCTGGTTAGGATTTTTCTCTTATAACATATGAATAAGTCACGTAGAGTCAAGTGTGAACCATGGCTTGCAAATTGTACATGATGACCAGTCCATTGCAAGTTGTAAATGATGACCAGTCCATCGCATGTCGCCTCTCGGCAGAGCAGAGTAGAAGTGATGAAGCTTTGCGCTTTCCACCATTGCAGAAGAAAATTGTCAACAATGTCACATTTCCTGACTTTACCCTACTAGCCAATAGAATCTAAGATGAACAAATTCATGAAGGTATTGTAGCAACTTGCTAGTTATAGCTTGAAGGGCAATATAATGTGGAGAACACAGGGATTGTCTATTTCTCTGAATGGACAGGCTCACCATCTGCTGCTGGACCTTTAGGGGAGCCACTTGGAACAGGGATTGCTGGTACTGTGTTGTAGGTATCCTTCCTGGTAAAATACTTTGCAAATAAATAAATATGTGCATTTAGTTTAGTTCCGAATCGCAATTTAGACGAATTTATGCAGATTCGTATTTCCAAAGCACTTCTGAAATAATTAATCAATTTTGTTCAAAACATAGCGAAAACTAAATGAAACGGTATGTAATGAATGGATTTTGTTTTTACAAATCGATTTGTTATACCATTTCAGTCAGACTCTGCACAGTGTCCCTGTCCATTGGCCCTGGTGCTGAATCTATTGTATATACGGTGCCATTTGGTGCAATTCGGTGGTCTACTGCGGCAGCGAAATTGTCCTATAGAGCAGTGTTTCTCCTCGCCTCCCAACTACCCCAGATTTTGCAGATCACCTTGGGGAAATGCAGACTGAATCCTGCAATCACTGAGCAGCAAATCATATCAGCTGTGCTTCATACTGTATATCTGGAAAAACCGGCCTGGTTGGGGTTCCCGAGGAGAGGTTTGAGAAACACTGCCATCGAGAGTCATGAATGATTCCTCTATGGGACAACTCACTGAACAACGCCAAATTGCACCTCAGCATAGAAGTGAATGATTCAGTTCGACAGACAAATCCCATAGGTTTCAATGTAAAATAATAATTTCATTTTTTTTATTCAACAGTTTATTATTTTCCTTTGCTTCAAAAAAAGTTATATATTCCACAGTATGACGCACCTTTGCGTGAAGTTAGTCCATAAGCATGGCATCTCGAATATTGGCCAGCACCCTACTGTCAGGGTTATATTAATTATGACGTGTATTTTTCTTATTGGATATATAATTAATAACAGTGCCTCCAATACCAATAGTATAATTTGGTTAATTACCCTTAAAAATAAGGATTAATAACCAATCAATGAATATACATCTTAACAAATATATGGCGCGTTATCCCGAGTTCTTTTGATGCTATCTAGATATTTTTTAGACACAATAAAATCAATAAAGATGATATGAGACTGCGTAACGGTAAAACAATTCAAATCAAAATTTATTCACACCGTCAAGTTTCATACACTCATATGTTATCAACTGATCAGCAAGATACAATTTTAAAAGTAATTACGGATAGTGATTAGTAGCAATACTGCGACACACAATAATCTAATGGACAAACAGCTTAGGTTTATAGACCGCACCACACATGTGAACGAACATGTGTTCGTTTTACTAATGGAGCTGATGGCACTTGATATATAAAAGCTATTTCTCAGTCCCAGCTTATTTCACTATGGGGACAATATGTATCTTTAGATGTCCACATCCAGTATTCTTGGAATATAAATAATTTCACTAAATTAGGGGCGCAACAAGGCCGCCTTAATAGTTCTTCCTCTTGCTCTCGTCTGCAGTAGAGCGGAAAAGCTGATCCTATTCTACTGTTTAGGCTTCAACAGCAAAATGATTAATTTATATTCCTTTAATACGTGATGGACATATAAAGTAGTGACAATGCAGTTAAGAAATAGATATCAAATTGAAATTATTCAATTATACTTTACCATCTGGTAGTGAAGATAGGGTAGTGTAAGAGGATTTGGGTGTGGTGGAGTGGCTCTGATGGCCCTTTCTCCCCTCCAAGCATCCTCAAGGTCTCTCTCCAAGCTTTCTTTCAGGGTCCTTTTCCTCCTCTCTGGAGTATCCCTTCTTTATAGTTGTCTCCCACCCAGTTTAGCTCTAGTCCATCAATATGTGGCCTCATTTGATTGGCAGATATATATATTCATTAACTTCAGGTTTTTGTCCAGGTGTTATACTACCTGGCCAGAAGATGGCACTCTCAGATCAAACATCCAACCTTCTACAGAAATTAATTAATATATTTGAGCAGGCAGTAATCTATCTTAAATTGTTTGGGGTCATTTTATACTATATCCAGGGACTCCATGGGGTTATCTAACAATATCAATATTATTGCTATCCATGAAACGCCAGCATATTTTGCGTGGCGTGTGTGCACGATACACTCGTTATTTATATCTAGAGATATGTGTGTATGAGAATTCTGCAGACAGGCATACATGTTTCATGATATTCCTTAGGATTCAATTCATTCATTCGTGATATATTCCTTAAAATTCATTCATAATTAACAAATTTAATCTGTTTTATAAATGTTAATACACGAAACACTTGTAATGTAATAATCAATTAAATGTGGTATGGCCACTATTTTTTATAAGATACCAAGATTACCTATTGTAACTGATCACATAAATTAAATATTCAAATACCATCTAGGCACCTTGTATTATATCACTGGTAAATAAGAAAAATCATTTAACCTTTTCATGCTTTCTACAGTTTAGGTAATTCAACATTTGTCCAAGGTTTATATGGCTCCACAGCTTTAGATGTGACAAAAAAAAGCCTGTTACATTTTAACCACTGGTAGACAGATTGCCTGTTTGAAAGTGATTCCTGGCCCAAAATGTAAACAGTCCTGCGAAATACGATGAATTATAGAAATTTCATATCTGAACTGATCTGACACTACCAAAGCGGGATGGTTCTGTAGCCCTCCACACAGCCGTAATGGCACAGCGCCCTGCCAAAGTCAATTTGGACAGCAATGTGTTTTGGCACATTGTGAAGTCTTCCAAGGGACAGGCAAGAAGGAAGACCAGTAAAAGGGGACATCCCTCTCCAAAACAGCTTGTGTGAGCGTATGAAGAGCCGACCACAGGCGTGAAGGACGGGGGCACTCCCACCACATGTGTATGACCGTGCCCTTAGCACCACAGAGCCTCCAGCACACGTCCGTGGTGGTCACTTTCAACCTTACCAGCTGTACCGCGGTGGTGTACTATCTAAATATAATTTTTAACGACTGCTCCTGATGGGTGGTGCAAATAGAATTGAGTATTTTTTAGGTGAAATTTTTGGATTCCCAATTATTTTAAAAAGACAAGACTTTTTTTTCTTTGCCAAACATAGTGTTTTATTTTTCTTTCCTTCAGTCTGGCTGTGTTCTGCGGGTGCTGTCCTTGGAACTGAAACCTATTTCAGCACCACGGACAGGAGGATTTGTTCCTCTGGAGTCTGTGGTGCTGCTGTCCTTGGTGCTGAAACCAATTTCAGCACCAAGGACAAGGGTATTACCATAGCTTGTAACCCTAATTTTTAAACCCTAATCTAACAGTAATTAATTAATTTATTTCACCATTCTGAAATAACGAATCGATATGAAATACGAATTACTAATCTCCTGAAATAATGAAATGATGAATGAAATACGAATCACGGTAACATAACGAATGCACCAAAATGAATTAACAAACGTAATGAATGCAACCGAAACAAAACAAATTTTTTTCATTGTGCACATGTCTATTGTGTTGGGCTCCCTTTACCTAGGACTGATCTTGGATGAGCACTGGCTCTCATGGGTCACCTGCTGCACTCGGTTATTGTTGGTCATGAGAGGCTTATTGCGAGTTTCTGGGTGTAGCATTACCCTCCTCTGCATTCTTTTTTACAGATCTTACCGAACGACTATTTCAGTAGAAGACAGAACTTTATTTTTTTTTTGTGTTCTCTTTGATTTGATTTCATCGTGGGACGTTTTTCCGTCATCCAAAAGGCACGCTTTGCCAGGACTAATACAATGCACCTTACCCATAGTTATAACCCATAGTTATAGCATCCCTGTCAGACACGAGTGAAGTTCAAAATCAAAGCAGCTGGCCATCTAGAAATACTATATATAAAACTTTAAAATGTTCAATACGTTAACAAACATGAGCTTGACCTTAACAAATAAACAGTAGTTTTAGCTGGAGATGCTTAATGTTACATGCAGTTGTGTAATACTCTTGACCAAAAGCAGATACTTATTTCCTTTATCTTTGTGGAGAAAACAAGTAGAAATATAATACGCTCTCGGATACTTGTTTGGTGCCTGTTTAGTGAGTAACATTCAGGCACTAAATCAAATATTTCTGGTTATAGCTGGCGTAGTAACAGTAAATAGTAAAAAAAAAAAAATCCATATGGAGTCTTCCAGTACAATTCTATACTCAGTTTAGAAAGAAACAAAATTGTTTCCTTAACCCCTTCACTGCCGAGATCGAGAACTTCAAAAGGCACCATCAGGTCCCGATATTGAGTTATCTCGATCTAAAGCTCTGAAGGGCAAAAGCAAATGAAATTTGTTTGCTGAAAACAAATTTAGTTTGCTTTTGGGAGGCAGAAGGTGCCCCCAAAGTTTTAGCCCTGGGGGCATAATGCCCGAGGTGCTAAAACTGTTTAAAACCGGCTGATGAATTCCCTGACATATCGGGCTTTCAGCAGCTGATGCAGGGAACCATGAGCTGCAGCTGAAACTAGTGTAGCTCAATTTGGCCACCACCTGCTTGCCAAATAGGTTCTTACAGTAAGAAATACAGTGGGAATATACCCAAATATTTTTTACTCTATAATTAATTAAATATAATTTTTCAAAAAAAAACACTGGTTCTTTACAATTTTTTTTGGAAAATCACTTGGTAGTGAAGGGGTTAAAAAGGAACATTATGGAAGGGAGCGTGTCCGGCTGTGGACAAGGGGATATATGTCATGGTGGAGCTCTGCCGATGCTTTTTTATTGGAAGTGTTTCTGTCGACTTTACCCGCAAGACTACCCCATCTGTGGTTCTTGTGTGGATGGCCATCGGGGTTGCATAGTCCGGAGCCCGTATGTATCCCTCTAGACCAGAGACTTATGTGTCGACCACTGCTCTCAGCAGGAGTGCCTTGTCGGCGGCCATCTTGAGGCCTACCTCCTAGCTTCGGAGGGTTCCTTGCCTCGCTGCTCCTCCGTCTCTTTCGTGAGTTTTTCTCCCAAGTGGGGCTTTGATGCAGGCTGCGGAGATGGTGGGCCCACATCTCCCGGCTGCCCTGGATGTCGGAGAGGCTAGAGGCTGTGTGAGCTGGTGGAGGGATGCTTCCCCTCTGCCTATTATGGAGGCTGTGATATCAGGCTTGGATGCCTGTCTGGAGTTCCTTTCGGAGGGGGCTAAGAGCTCGCTTACCAGGGGCGACTGGCGCCATCACCTGGCTGTGCTGCAGGCCTTCCGGGGACCGGGAACTACATGAGGGAGCGTACCTGGGGCTGCCCTGTGACTCTTTCTGAGGAAATTTTTTGATTTTTGCAGACTCTTCTTTGATGACGCTTGACTGATTGCTTTTTGATACTTTTGCTACCTGTTTCCATTTGATGACCCTTTCTTGTATGTTTGTTTTTTTTGTTCCGCAATGACTCTTCTTGTCTCTATGCTTTATTCTGCATTTTTTACTTTTTGATCACTTCTTTGTATTTTTTTGTGTTTTTGGGACATTTCCTGAGAAATGTTTTTGACTCTGATTTTTTTTACGTGTCTGGGACATTTGGTTCCAGCCCTGCCCCCTCGTGGTGAGAGTGAGCCATGCCAGCTCTTGCCTATCTGGGCTAATCCATTCCTCCCTCTCCGCCCCTAGCTTTCATTGCAGCTGGTCTGGCCTGAGTTCACATACTCTGCCATGTCCTCTATAAATATGCAAGCCCTGCTTTGGCTCAGGGCTCTTGCATGTGTCTTTGTTCCCGAGGGTCATTGGTTCCTGCTTATGATATCTATGTCCTGGTATTCCTGTGTATGATCTTGGTCTGGTTCTGATGATTCTATTGTGTTATCCCTGTTTGCAATTGTTTCTATTCTGTGTACTGATTCCTGGCTTGTCTGACTTCCCTATTTGGTTCCTGAACCCTGGCTAGTATGACTTCTTCCTCTGATGTATGTTTTTGGCTCTGTGTCTTGACTTTGTCTCTGGTTATATTCCTGGTGTCCTGTATCCTGTTCTGTGTATCACCCAGCACCATTGTATGCATTAGTTTAGAAGGCCATTTCAAGGACCTTATCCCAGAGTTAGGGTGACCCTTTGTGTGTATATTGTTGTTGCTAGTATCTTGTTTAACCCTTGCCCTTCCTGGTTTTTTTTTTGGAAAGGATTTTACCAGGAAGGATACATTGAGATTTCTCTCATTTTCAAGTATGTCCTGGGTGGCGATTATGTAGCGTTAGGTGTCTTGCACAAGGACATTTCCTGGAGAGGTTGCTCGCTGGGATCAAACCCATGACTCCACAGGCTCTCTCCATGCAGAGCAGTGATGTTACCTCTACTCCACCCAGCCGGTACCTCTCTTGTTCTGTGTATTCTTTTGAGGTTCCCTTCCCTATTTATATATTTATTTATTTGCAAAGTATTTTACCAGGAAGGATACTTTGAGATTTCTCTCGTTTTCAAGTATGTCCTGATAGAAGATCATTCCAAGGACCTTATCCCAGAGTTAGGGTTCCTTTTAGAATTATGTTTTATTGTACTCCTGCCCTTCCTGTTGTCCAGTTCTATTGTTCTCTTGTCTAGTATATGTGCTGTGTTCTGTGTCTATGCAGCTAGCAGCCAACCTGCCTCAAGGACTGAATTTTCTGTATAGAGGGCCCACCTTGGCTCAAGCCGGGTGTCCCCATAACACTCGGTAGTAACCTGGTGAGCCGCTGCGATGGCTACCATGGCTCTAGAAGTCCTCTTGGCTCCAGGTCTCCCAGCCTTGTGGCCTCTTCCATGTCCCTGGTTTCCTTTTGGGGTGTCGGGGTGAGCCAGGAATGCCACAAATATATTGGGCAGTCCCTTACCCTCCCCATACCCTTTCCCTTCCCTCCCTCTGGTTTTCCACTCACTTTTTTTTTTCTCTTTGATGTCTTTCTTTGTGACTAATTTCAGTGGGCCCTGCATGGCCAATATTATTTGCTGTTCACTTGTCCTGCTGCCATTGCTTTTTCCAAAATAAAATTCTTAATTGAAAAAAAGGAACATTATGGAAAATAAAAAAAATTAACCCCTGCCCCCCTTTTTGTAAGCAATTTGCATAGTGTACGTAACTGTTGTACGTACATACGCAAATTGCATACTTCTCGCACACAAGGTACACAAGTACCTGGACAGATTGATGGAATGATGCTGTGTACGAAGCTTATATCCATGTCTGCTTGCTCCCAAAATGAACACTGCTACAAGTGCTCAGATAGACATGATGATGAAAACTAAACAAGAAAACAAAAAATGAGGGACCCTGCCTAAGTGATAAACCTCAAAAAACAGGAATGCCAGAAAAATCTGTAAATACTTTATTGGTATAAATAAGAGACATTCATTGTGAACACCAGAAAATTCTAAAAGCCAAAAAGACAAAAGACACATGTTAAATACTTTATTGGTATAAATAAGAGACATTCATTGTGAACACCAGAAAATTATAAAAACCAAAAAGACAAAAGACACATGTTAAAATTCTTGATCAATCTTGATAGGAGACATAGGTCTTAATATTAACCTTGTTCAAAAAGTGTCTAAGGCACAACATATGCCATCACAGAAGCACGTAAATAATACAAAGCCATTGCCATTAGACATGTGCATTCGTTTTAGTACTAAAACGATTTAGTCCGAATTTTGGGATAATTTAGTTTTCGTATGACTCAAGAGATACGAAACTGCTCAGTACAAAAAACGAAAGAAACTAAAATAAAATGCACTACATTTTAGTTTGTCCTTTTTGTGATATTACATTGAGTGAAGGAGACCAGCAATAAAGAGCTCAACATCGCAAAGCTACAGAAAAGGTTTGTATGCGTAATCCTTCCCGACCCCTACCCGAAAATCTGACAGTGATAGAGCTCCAGAATACTCACTCGCAGCACAGACAGCCAGCACAGGAGAGGCAACCTTTACTTAACCCTTGCATGTCTAGGAGGCAGACAAGATTATAAAAGCAGCTGGAGAAGGAAAACATTAAAATAAATCACACTGAAAGCTAATGACAGAGGAGGGCTGGATAGTAAAAAACCTTTATAACAAGCAGCGCTGGGAGAAGAGAGAGACTTTGTAAAACGTGTGTTATCTCCCCTCCCGCTCTGCATAATAGGGGCTTAGGTCTGATACATTTTATATTATCCAGGAGCACTATCCCCCTTTCCTCATCTATAATACACGTTTTATATAAAGTCCCTCTCCTCTCCCATTGCTGCTTGTTATAAAGTTTTTTTTATGTCTGATACATTTAGTATCCAGCTCTCACAGTTATTCTGTCATTAAGAGCCTTAAGTGTGATTTATTTGAATGTTTTCCCTGGATTTAAAGTGCTTTATTTTATTATAAAAATAAATTTGCACCACTCATCTCTTCTCTGAGCTTTCAGACCAATTTACGTTAATATTTTCCCTCTCCCCTGCTTTTATAATCCTGTCTGTCTCCCCCACAGAGATACAAAGTTTAAGTAAAAGTTTTCTCTCCTGTGCTGGATAAGCATTGCATTCCGAAGTTCTGCACCCTCCACATGCCAATGCAGTAGGATGTTCTATACAGAGAGGGGCATTAATCAATGCAGGAGGATGTTCTATACATTATACAGAGAGGGGTATTAATGCAGGAGGATGTTGTATACATTATACAGAGAGGGGTATTAATGCAGGAGGATGTTGTATACATTATACAGAGAAAGGTATAAATTGAGGAGGATGTTCTATACAGAGAGGGACCACTACAATAGTAATTGTATCCACCGGTTTTCGGATGAATTAAATTAGTTTTCATACTAAAGAACTGAAAACGAATTTCTTTAGCAACTAAATAAATTGCATTTTAGGACTAATCCATTAGTTCAAAACGAAATTTTGTGCTGTGCACATGTCTAATTGCCATAATTGCTGCTATGCCGCTGCATATACAGGCGTGCATCCAGTGATCCAAAGCACGAGAAAATAAACCAAGACTGACCCTTATAGTCTCAAGATTTCTGCACTTTCCCTACAAGAATACAAAATTAAAAACAGGTATAGCTCACGCTCGACACGTGTTTCGCTGGCTTGCTGCCAGCTTCAACAGGAGCAAAATTGTGACTGAAAAAATCCTACTGATATTCCTCCTATATAGGGAAATCCAAAGTCCCTGCTCCAATGAGCTTCTAAATATCCCATCTGGTTCTCATTTCGCAATTAACATCAGTGATCTGTCTCAATGTATGATTGTCTGCCACCAAGTAAAATGGCCCATCAGCAAACCAATCACAAGCATGAAACAACACGTGACCCTTTGTGAAAACAACAAAAAAAGTGCTGTACCACCTTTTATATGTGGTTCACTGGTAAAGTGCTTCCTGCATAAATATCATAAAAGCATATACTCTATAAATGCACTTATTTCTGATATAAAACAGTGATCCATGACGCTGTAAACTTTATAAAAATCTTCTATCTGATTTAGACGTGAATCCTGGTGCAAAATAAAAGGAGACGATACTTTGTTCCTCGCATGGTAGATACAGGGATAAAGAGGAAATAAAAACGGTACAATAATAGTGGAACATTGCCTTGTATTAAAACAGTTTCAGCTAACCTCCTGGGCAAAACTCCCACTGTCTTACCTGGGGAGATGCGGCCTCATAAAAATGGTTGCATTCCCACGTCTATTATACCCGATACAAACGCTTCCAATACTTCTCAAACATAAGGATATTGCACTCATCCATTCATTATTTACCAGATTTATCTAGAGTGGGGGAAGGCAGCACATAGCTACGGTAACTTCAGCTTCCCTATAGTATGGGGGGATTGAAGTTACCGGACATTTACTCTTACAACATTGCTACCCTGTACCGAATAGTGGCAGACTGGATCTCTGACTCAACTAGGTACACTGATAGTGCCCTGGATCGAGCCATGTCCTTCCCAATATCCCCACTGGCTTTTCTCCACTCTCCCCTCGCCCTGATCCCGCCAACCCAGAGATCTAACCCCCTGCTCTTCTCCGGCCAGGAGGCGTGGTATCGAGCTCGCAAAATGCTGGGCCTGTCCTGGAAATCCTCCATTTTTCAACCACTATTACACAACCTCGCCTTTCAGGCCAGCTCGGCGGCCTCAGCATTCCGGGTCCTGGCGACTGAAGGTCTAACTCAAATAGGCCACCTGCTACGACAGCCAACGCACTCCCTCATTTCCTATAAAGATATATGTGCACTGACGGCCCCACCCCCCTTCAACCAGTTTATTATATACAGCTCTCAGCGTTCGTATCTACCCAGCTAAACTCTTTAAAACCGCGGGACTTTTCCAATCTCCTGGACACCCAGGCGTCCTTGGGTCCATCCACAGCATCTCTTCGCGCGCTGCTAAGGCCTCAATTTGACTGGTCGGTCGCAACCACGGGTCTAGCTGCCTGGTGTGTTCACCTCCCCAAACAATCCCCCATTTCCTTGATCGCGGCCACTAATAAATCACGTAAGCAGATCCCCTCTGCCCAATACGATGAAATGTTTTTTAAATTGCTGCATGGCGCCTATGTGGCCCCAGATAGATTGGCCCTTATCACACCCCTCAGTTCTGGCCGGTGTCTCAAGTGTACGCATGCGAATGCTGATCTCTTTCATTGCTAGTGGTCCTGCCCATTAATATCGATATTCTGGGACTCCGTACGGAGATTTGGTGTTAAGATTTTAAAATTAAACGGTACCTTTCACCCCAGATTGGGCTTTGTTTAACCTTTTGTCAGAAAGCGAAATCCGCGGGTTGGACAGGAGTCAGAGGGCCCTATTTTAGCGGTAGCTAAAAAAACCATTTTGGGGCAATGGATTGTCACCTCTCCATGTTCTACACCCGTTTCTATGCTATCATTCAATATGACAAGGAAGACAAAGTAAAACAATTTTTTGATAAATGGTTACATTTTATATCATGTTTGCCGGCCAATGTCGTCTCTAAATTGAAAAGGAATTTCGAATTTACGAATTGGTACCTGACCAGGTCCCTGACGTCCTCGCCCCTACAACCCCGTCCACAGGCACTCTTGGAATTCGCTGATGTGCTGTCAGAAGTCTAATGTGTATTTGCTTTGACACTCTTTTTGCGTCTCATCGGATGGGAGGGAGGGCTGTTCTCTCTTGCTTTTCTTTTTATCTAGGTGGGAATGTGAATGTCTATACTGTACTGTGAGTTTCCCCCACCCTCCATTTACTGATTTTAGTTTGATTATACAATGTCATTGGATTTCATACTGTACAACATTGTTGCATGATTGTATGACTACAGGTTTCCATTCTGTACTGATATTTTTACATGCTATACTTTACTGTGTTCATTTTGAAGAAACTCAATAAAAAAAAATATAAAAAAAAAAGTTTCAGCATAGTCTAATTGAACACTTTCATCCTCAGGAGCCCAATAAACTTTGGGTGTATATGGAAATTAACAGCAATATGTATCCACTTTGCGAAAGACACAATCTCCCTTGATCTTCTGATTTATACAGTTGAATAGTGTGTAGAGGTTCTGCTCACCTGGACTAGAGCCTCTGTAGTCGGCTCTAGATTGTTCGCCTTAAACACTTGTTGGTAGTGTTTCAACTGTCAGAGAGCAGTCGCAGCATCCAGACTTCGTCTTTGGTTTGGAGCAATTTTTTATTTTTTATTTTGCAAAGGATTTTATCAGGAAGGATACATTGAGATTTCTCTCGTTTTCAAGTATGTCCTGGGTTCAAGAACATTGAGTGGTTACAGAAATACAAAGTAATAAAATGCAGGATATTAAAAACAAAACACAAAAATACAGATTAAGATATCATGGGAAGGGCTAGAACCTTGGGTTAATTAGGGTGATTTGCAAAGTGGATGCAGCTGGAAAGTAAGCTACAAATTTCAGACCAGCACTGGGTGGGGGGGGAGGAGGGACAGCAGAGTCCAAACGCAAGCGCTGTGGCAGTGGGTGATATGAACTAGCTTCAGGTCTGTAGGAGAAAGAGGTCATAGAGTTAGGGCATGTGGTCTGTTGAGGGAAAGCAGATTTTACGACATGGGGGAGGGGCAGACATTTGAGAGCATTGGTTTAAAAAAGCAGAGTATACATTCAGCATGGAAACAAACAAAAAACAGACAGCCAAAATATTAATAGATAGATGCAAGCATAAAATATTAACAGTAGGATTAAAGTTGAGATTGTGGATTAGAATTGCAGATGACATGTTGATCGCTGGTACCTTTTTAAATGCAGAGTCCAAACGCAAGCGCTGTGGCAGTGGGTGATATGAACTAGCTTCAGGTCTTTTTAAATGCAGAGTCCAAACGCAAGCGCTGTGGCAGTGAGTGATATGAACTAGCTTCAGGTCTTTTTAAATGCAGAGTCCAAACGCAAGCGCTGTGGCAGTGAGTGATATGAACTAGCTTCAGGTCTTTTTAAATGCAGAGTCCAAACGCAAGCGCTGTGGCAGTAAGTGATATGAACTAGCTTCAGGTCTTTTTAAATGCAGAGTCCAAACGCAAGCGCTGTGGCAGTGAGTGATATGAACTAGCTTCAGGTCTTTTTAAATGCAGAGTCCAAACGCAAGCGCTGTGGCAGTGAGTGATATGAACTAGCTTCAGGTCTTTTTAAATGCAGAGTCCAAACGCAAGCGCTGTGGCAGTGGTGATATGAACTAGCTTCAGGTCTTTTTAAATGCAGAGTCCAAACGCAAGCGCTGTGGCAGTGGGTTATATGAACTAGCTTCAGGTCTTTTTAAATGCAGAGTCCAAACGCAAGCGCTGTGGCAGTGGGTGATATGAACTAGCTTCAGGTCTTTTTAAATGCAGAGTCCAAACGCAAGCGCTGTGGCAGTGGGTGATATGAACTAGCTTCAGGTCTTTTTAAATGCAGAGTCCAAACGCAAGCGCTGTGGCAGTGGGTGATATGAACTAGCTTCAGGTCTTTTTAAATGCAGAGTCCAAACGCAAGCGCTGTGGCAGTGGGTGATATGAACTAGCTTCAGGTCTTTTTAAATGCAGAGTCCAAACGCAAGCGCTGTGGCAGTGGGTGATATGAACTAGCTTCAGGTCTTTTTAAATGCAGAGTCCAAACGCAAGCGCTGGGGCAGTGGGTGAGTATCTTGTTTGCCTGTCACACTCAGTATTTCTTCATGAAGTGGAGGAGCACAGGGATAGGAGCTTTTGCCAAACCAATTCTGAAGGTTTAGTTTACCATTTAGTGTAAACTGCGCTTCACCAGACCACAACATTATCTGTACATAGTCCTCATATTCATCTATTATTTGTTGAAACAACTCACAGTACACCATTCACTGATCAGGGTCATCTTCAATCATGGCAGTGTAACAGTCCCTGGTGTAAAATTTCCAATGTGCTCTCTTCAGAATACGTTGTTTGCTTGATCTGTTAATTCCTGTCTCACGTGCACATTGTTTGACAGACTTTTTTGCGGTGAGCGTGTAAACTGTTGCAACACCATATCTGAAGAAGCAGGATTTGTTGCTGTGCGACACCTCCTAGATCTTTGCTGTACAAATCACACTATTGATTTCAAACTTATCACAAATCCATTTGATTGTTAGTCGTGTATATTTTTTCTGTTCCAAACTCACGTCGCCAACCCCCTCCCATGTTGCCAACCCCAACAAACAAATATTTTGTGAAGTATAGGGTAAAGTGAATATAATGGAAGAGGATTTTAAAGAGAATTAATTGTATTAATGGACAAGGGGTGGATATTGCAGTGTGCACACCCTAGGCACCACCCATGGCTGGCAGGTTGAGCTTTTTAATAGAAGAGAGAACCTACTCACCTCCATCCATGGTTATGGGATTGGGTCATTGGAATACTTGGGGTGTGCAGTTCACCCCCCACACATTCATGGTGAGTGGGGGATACAATAATACAGGGGTAGTTGCTAAAACCAACCAATCAGAGCTGTCTGTTCTACCTAGAACTGTAGATTTGAAGTAAAGACAAACCAAGCAATCTGGGCCCACTCTACTTGGCATGGGAAGGTCTTCCCCAACTGAAGCCACATTCTGCCCTGGGACCTTGCATGGGCTAATGAGAATTATTTATTTGTAGAGCCCTGTTTTTTAAATAAAGGTCAACGAGAAAACATTTAAATTGATGTTGCAGTGCAGATCACTGCACATATGTATTTGGAAGTGATATACATTTATATTTACTGTATTTATAGTCACGGCAAAAGTATTGCATAGCTATACACTACCAATATACATTGTATTATTTCATGGTGCGATATAACATAAAAACTTAAAATGCTGTGAAATGTTACAACACATAAATACAGTCACATTTCCTTTTTCCTTATTTGATCTATAGTGCAGAACGATGTAAGAATATAATACTTATATCGTTCTCTCTAGATCCTTATGACCACTTGTCAGCTTTACTTCTCTCACAACGCTCAGCCAGAACTTGAGGGAGTGCTGTATAATTCTAAGGGCCCTATTAAAATGTTAACGCAAATGTTAACGCTCACCTGCGTGAGCATTAACGTTTGCCGCGGTATTTACCGCATATTGCAAACCAAATGCAAATGGGTTAAAAAACCTCTTTGCGTTTGGTACCTTGCGTTCCTCTGCGCGAGGTTACTGTACTTTGCGCTCCCTATACTTAACATGGGGAGCGCAAAGTGTTAATCAGCGCTGGATTACAAAGTCCCAGCGCTGATTAATGTCTGGCTCTGGTTCTAGAAAAGGTAACCAGAGCCAGAACCTGGTGTACTGTTAACGGATTCCGCTTCTGCAGAATCCGTTAACACCAGGCTAAAAATAACAAAACAGAATCGCGTACTCACCCTCTGTCCCGCAGCGAGGACCGCGGCTCCGACCGGCGGGAGCAGGGAAAGACTGGGGGAAAAAGATCCCCCAGTCTTTCCCTGCGTATCACTACGCCGACCGGCCAGATCTCGCGAGGCGAGATCCGGCAAGTCATGTGACCAGCAGGGGAGAACTCAATGGAGTCCTATGGACTCCAGCGAGTGGATGCTCGCGGCTGCGCTCAGTCAGCACCACCACGAGCATCCAACATTTTAACGCTCGCAAACAATGCAGGCAGCATATTTTGCACCTGCATTGTGATGTGGCATTAAAACGCGGGCGCAAGGGGGAAAACTGCGGGCGCAGTTTTTCCTCCTTTGCGCCCGCGTTTTAACGTCAACATCGTAAGAAGTCATTCAGAGAGAGCCGATGTGGTCCCGAAATGTTGCCGAACAGGGAATTTCCCCGCATGTTGCCATTTTGTGGCCATTTGGCTATTCAGATTGTAGGAAGTTTGCCAAATTTTGGTGAACTGCAAGCAAGTACGGTACTTGTTCGAAGGCAATGAAATCCCCCATAGAGAAGCAATGGTTCGTCTATTCAGAGAACACCGAATGCCACGAAAAAAATGCGCGCTGCGACGAAGGACGCAGGGTTAAGCAAATCACTACCTGTCTATCCTAGACCCAAATAATGACTACGCGGCCAACAATCCCCCGCGCATGCTTGGCTAACTGTCCCAGCGACGCCTTTGCTCGCAACACGCACGCAAACGTGATGAAATAGTCACAGGATTGCAACGCAGTATCCGTCTACTCTCCACCCGGAGTACCGACTACGTTTCCCACAATCCCTGTACCCACTTTTCTTATTCTATTCGTTACACTGCCACCACAAACCAACCTTTTTATTCAAGAGGCTTACTGCTGGACCCAGAGACGGTTTGAAACTCTGGTCATGCGCCCCAACATAACTCACAGTTTGGTAGATAAACTCGAACTTAGACCAAGGTGAATCTCTATGATAATCCAGTCCTTCAGTTAGTGTGGATCGACTCAGCTGCAGGCGGGCATTCACTCACCCCCTGCCTTTCTTCCCAGTCACACTGCCCCCTCATGCTACCACACAACACCTCAGACACACCTGGCGCAGGTGCAGACTGACTCACTGCCACCCCCTGCCCTCCCTTCCAGGGATCCTGTTGTGCACTCCCACACACAGCCCTCCTCACTGTAGAGCCACTAGTGGGCCTGGGTAAATCCCCAGCATCCTTTTCCAGCACATACTGTGACGCCAATTTACCCAAATCCGTGCCCAGTAACACATCTGAAGGAATATTCAATTTAATTGCCTCATAGTCCTGGTCGCTCTCAGCTGGTAATTCCACAAAGGCTTTGAGCGCTGGACCTTTTAGCCCAGGAGTGAGATACCTGGACCGTTGATCCTTTGGCAGCTGGTATTGTCGACAAGTCTTTTCGAAACTTCGTAGGAACACATCCAGGTCCCCATCTTTGTCCAGAGTGGGAAAGGTCTCGGTACGAGGTCTGGGCATGGAAAGACCTGCAGCACCCGCAGGGGCAGGAGATAATGGCGTTCTGCCAGCCTGGGCCATGGTGAGCTGGCGTGCCCGTTTGGCTTGGCGCTCTGCAGCTTCTCGCTCAGCTTGGCGCTCTGTCGCCTCTCGCTCAGTCTCAGCTCGGCACTCTGCTGCTTCTCGCTCAGGTTGGCGTGCTGCTGCCTCTCGCTCACTCTCAGCTCAGCGCTCTGCCGCTTCTCGCTCAGCTTGCCGCTCTGCCGCTTCTCTCTTTTTCTCGGGTCGGCGCTCCTCTCGCTCTGGGTACTGCAGAATGAGCTGAAGCCGCATCTGAGAGTCCGCGGAGTCCACATGTTTTAAAACAGTCTGCAAGTAAATATCCAGGGCATTAGCACCCTTGGGCGAAGCACTTGACGCTGTCTTTTCCACTGGACTTAAGCTTCCTTTGGCTGGGTTAAGCATGGTACCGTGCTCCACTACATCATGGGTTGCTTGCCGCGCCTCATAATCCGCGAGGGCTTGCAAAAGTTCATCTTTAGTCAAAATATTTTTGTCTTTACATAGCTGTTCTAATGCCTTCTTGGACTGTTGATGCTCCATCCTCACTCCAGCCAAATAAAAGATAGAAAAGAAAACAAAGGGGGGGGGGGAACTGCTGTGTGTGCAAATTCTAATAAATGCACTGAGTTCTGCTCTGGAAATTGGAAAACCAATTTCTTTAGTATCTGGATCTATGTTGATTCACAGATCTATACACTAATCCTGATTTCGCACCGCTAGCCACCAGTTGTCATGAAAAAATGCACGCCGCGACGAAGGATGCAGGGTTAAGCAAATCACTATCGGTCTATCCTAGACCCAAATAATGACTACGCGGCCAACAATCCCCCGCGCACGCTTGCCTAACTGTCCCAGCAACGCCTTCGCTCACGACATGCACGCAAACGTGATGAAATGGTCACAGCATTGCAACGCAGTATCCGTCTACTCTAGACCCGGAGTACCGACTACGTTTCCCACAATCCCTGTACCCACTTTTCTTATTCTATTCGTTACACTGCCACCACAAACCAACCTTTTTATTCAAGAGACTTACTGCTGGACCCAGAGACGGTTTGAAACTCTGGTCATGCGCCCAAACAACTCACAGTTTGGTAGATAAACCCGAACTTAGACCAAGGTGAATCTCTATGATAATCCAGTCCTTCATTTAGCATGGATCAAATATCAGGCAGAAACAGAGCTCAATAGGTTTTATATTTATTTATGATATAAAAAAGGCTATATATATATATCACAGTGCATTTAGGGTTACAGAAAAATTGATATGATAATTTAACAACACTTTACACGCACAAACAGCAAGAAAATAGCAAGAGTAAAACACAGACCCTACTCACATGTCAGTAAGATAACATCTGTGACTCCTGGGGCTGGAGATTAGAACCAAAATCCTCACTTCTTCTGATATGAACCCCAAGTAGACAAAAGGCCCAGCTACATGGCGTGCTCCAGAATATATAGGTCTGCCTTGTTCCTCCCAGGACAGCCCCTCCCTGCTACACCCTGTGCACTACATTTCCCAGAATTCATACTCCTGGGCACGCTCAGTGCACTTATTCATTAATTTAATTCCCAGGTATATCAATCATCTCCAATGATCACCTCCAGTGATCAAAGGTTGTGATTGCTTCTTTGATCTACGTGACCACTTACAAGTTGTTACCGCGGCGTCTGCCAAAGAACTCCGAAGTGTGAATTCCTGCGGAGAGGAGGCAAGGGACGTTCCATTTGACCAAATGGGTAATTTCCACCCTGATCAAAGAATCAAAGAAAATAAAATAAAGCCCATTTTGCAGCAACCTTTTATATCCCTCCCAGGGGAAGAAGATAACCATTTTAATTACTTTCTAGCACATACTCAGAGCTGAGGCTTTCACCAGGCAGCTGTGGAAAATGGACACTTCGCATATATGGATAGCCATAGATATATATATACATATATATATATATATATATATATATATATATATATAGCAAATTTTTTTCCGTTTTTTTTAATTGTTTTTTTTTCTGTAAGATCCCTTTTTATTATCATTCATTGGATCTTATATGTACATTTCAGACATTTTCATTCTGTGGTTTCTTTGCAAACAGCGTTTCACTTTTCAAACATTCAAGCGTACTGTTTTGCTTTTTTTTCACCTCCTTTGTCTGCGTGTCGGGTTTTTCTGGCGGCTGCTCTGTGCTGTGATCGGCGGCTGCTCAGATTTCTCTGGCGTGTTCGGCGGGGTTAATCGCCGGGTTTTGTGGTGAGTGTTCAGCGGGTTTGCGGTGGCTTTTCCCTGCACTACGATGGCCCTGTGGTGCTTGCTGAATACACCGCAGGGTCGCCGAAATAAGTTAGCCAAATCGCACCGAATTGAAGAGAACGAAAAGTCACCGACTGTGCAGTGACCCTGTACCTGTAACCTTGTACATCAACAGAATACATTATCTACATGAGTGGGATTTGAATTCCTTCAGGAGACAGAGAAACCTGATCAGTGCACACTAGACAAGATTAGCAAACAGACAACCCTATATCAATCTAGGGTCAAACAGATAGAAAGCATGTGACGGAACCGTCCTCTTCCGTCTGTCCTGACTCTCCAGACACCCCTTCGTTGCGGTCAGCCTGGCTACTGGGAGCGCTGTCCTCAGCGCCTCGAGCAGCTTGACCCTTACTTCAGTATTCGTTCCTTCCATGGCTCTCCAGCAGGTCCTTCAGGGTGTCCTGCTTGCAGGCTGTATAGTTTGTCATCTCGGGGTGTATTGCTGTTAGAGAGCCTCTATCCACACCGCTTGCCACCAATGTGACGGAACCGTTCTCTTCCGCCTGTCCTGACTCTCCAGACACCCCTTCGTTGCGGTCAGGCCGGCTACTGGGAGCGCTGTCCTCAGCGCCTCGAGCAGCTTGACCCGCCTGCTTCTGTTCCTCTGCCCTGGAGCCGTTAGGAATTTCCAGAAGGCCGCTCGGTGCCTTCTGATGTTGAGTATATAGTGTAGCGTAGTTTGTAATAAAGACACCAGGCGCGGGTGTATGCTTTAAAACAGAGTTCTCTCTCTCTCTGAGCTCTGAGAGTTCTCTCTGAGTTTTAATGAACACATTGAACACATTTATGCTGAAGTCCAACAGTCATAATTTGCATAAATGACACACCTCGTCCTACCAATATACTAATAACATTATGTCAGTTATTTACAATAAACATTCTTTACATTCTTTAGCCTTCAACTCACACAACATTTGTATAATCCATTGTTCTAACACATCAGATTAAACACAAAACACTATCACAGATCCCTTGAATTAAACATGCTGCCAGATAAGGGGGAAAAGGCCTGTTGCATAAATTACACAGCAGTAAAGCTTGTTTACTGGCTATACAGAAACACATTTACCTACAGGAATTCTGTATTTAAAACTAAAGTTACACCATTTTACACTAAACTAATTTAAACTAAAACCAAACGATGTAAAATATTTAAAATCCCACGATATAAATTAAACATAAAGTCTCTTGGGGTTTGAAGCATGGAGCGTTACATCCGCTCCATGACATATGTCCCCCCTTCCAGAACGGCAGGGCAAACGGATCGCTTGCCACTGACGAGACCTCTCACCTTGCCCCTCTTCTGTGCCATCTTCAAAGTTGAATGGTTGCGGGCACATAAGCAAAGTCAGTGGGGTCTGACGGTCGCTGGAAGGCTGTGGGTCCATAGTCCCGGGGCAAGAGGCAGAACAACCCTCTTGTCCAGTGCACCAGGCAACAGGCCACCACAGTCCACAGGCATAAAATTTTTGTTAGGGGGCACCCTGAAATTACCCCTCATATCTTGCTCTGTCCAGGGCACCTCTGCGGACCCAGGACCCGAATACAGTCAGCAGTCACAGTTCCCAGTCTCTCCTTCTGCTGATGCCCCCCTCCTGAACATTTAAAAAGGGCCCAGCCCACGGCAATCCCCAAAATCCCAAAAGGGCGCAATTCTTCCTGGGGCCAGGAACTTGATTGCCTCTCAGAATGGTCACTCACCGGTCTCCTGGGAAGGGGGGAAGTGATCTCCTCTCTTTCTGCACCTTGGTTGGTAGGGGTGGCATTATGAGGGGTCCCCATTTTCCTCGGGGAACAGTCGCACGTGGATGCCAAAACAGCCTCCAGCAACACCAGGTACAAACGCTCTTCGGTGCAAAATATATCAGGGGCAATGACTCAACCCCCTGTTGTGCTGCTCTCCTCCATGGTGGGCACATGGGTGCTGGCAGCTTGTGACAGGGACAACTCATCTTGGAGCTGTTGGCACTGTGCTCGTGTACCTTCGAGCTTAGCCTGCAGGTGTCTAACAGTGCCCTGGTACTCCTGCTCCAATACACCTAGTTGGTGTGTCAGAAGGCTCACCTCCATCTCGCTTGCCTTAGTTTGAGCGAGGCTCTCCTCCCGAGCTGCGTCTGCTTCTAGTAGCTGGTGTTGGCACAGCTGGAGTTGGTTCTGGAGCAGCTGTATTTCCTCTTGCTGCTCATAGGCCCGTGCCTGAAAAGTATCCCGGGAGAGCTGTGTCTGCTCCAACTCCTGCTCACAGCGCTCCAGACGAGTTTTAAATGTGGTAATTTCTGTCTGTAGAGCCGCTCTGGTTCGCCGTTCGTCCTCCAGCTGCTCAATCACTACACGGGAGCTGCGCTCCAGCTCCGCTATCTGCGCCTGAGCACCACTGAGCTCTGTGTGTAGGTCGATGTTACAGTCCTCACAGACCTGCAGCTGGGATGACAATTTCCGTATACTGACCGACTGTTCTCGTACTTCCATGCAGTGGAAATCTTTCTCCTCTATGACAGTCCACATTTTATCCTGTAGCCGGTGCAATTGCAGGCCAATCTCTTTCTCGCTCTAGGTTGCAAAGTCTAGTTGCCCTTTCAAGGTCTCTACTTCCCTTCGAAGCGGGTCACAACATTTGCATTCGATCTCCAGCACCAGCTCCATTTCTTTCACCCGTCCACCCCTCCGCTTCTTTTTAGCCTTACTTGAGGGTGGGTTGACGGTCACGGTTGGTGCAGAGGCATATTTTGTTTGGGTCTTGGCGTTGGCAGAAGCCGATGCTTCCAAAATCCCTGGTCTCTGCCAATCCAAGTCTGTAGACACCCTCTGGGTGTGTGGTGTAGTTGCCAGCCAGTTCTCCTCCTGGCCACGAATGTCCCCTGGCTCCATCCAGCCTGGGACCTTGTATTTACTGTATTCCACATGCAGAGGGTTAAAATCTTCCTGGTCCTGCACAGCTTCCCCTTTCTGCAATAAACAGACCTCATTCCAAACACTCTGGAACAGGTCCATGCTAGGGTTTGGACCATATTGCTTGAGGCGTCTTTTTACCTCCTTGAGCATTTCCATCTCGCTCCTGGCTGCACCAAACTTGTGCCTTTGACCCTTTCTTCAATATTCGTTCCTTCCATGGCTCTCCAGCAGGTCCTTTAGGGTGTCCTGCTTGCAGGCTGTATAGTTTGTCATCTCGGGGTGTATTGGTGTTAGAGAGCTTCTATCCACACCGCTTGCCACCAATGTGACGGAACCGTTCTCTTCCGCCTGTCCTGACTCTCCAGACACCCCTTCGTTACGGTCAGCCCGGCTACTGGGAGCGCTGTCCTCAGTGCCTCGAGCAGCTTGACCCGCCTGCTTCTGTTCCTCTGCCCTGGAGCCGTTAGGAATTTCCAGAAGGCCGCTCGGTGCCTTCTGATGTTGAGTATATAGTGTAGCGTAGTTTGTAATAAAGACACCAGGCGCGGCTGTATGCTTTAAAACAGGGTTCTCTCTCTCTCTGAGCTCTGAGAGTTCTGTCTGAGTTTTAATGAACACAACGCCACCATTTATGCTGAAGTCCAACAGTCATAATTTGCATAAATGACACATCTTGTCCTACCAATATACTAATTACATTATGTCAGTTATTTACAAGAAACATTCTTTACATTCTTTAGCCTTCAGCTCACACAACATTTGTATAATCCATTGTTCTAACACATCAGATTAAACACAAAATACTATCACAGATCCCTTGAATTAAATATGCAGCCAGATAAGGGGGAAAAGGCCTGTTGCATAAATTACACAGCAGTAAAGCTTGTTTACTGGCTATACAGAAACCTACAGGAATATAAGTATTTAAAACTAAAGTTACGCCATTTTACACTAAACTAATTTAAACTAATACCAAACGATGTAAAATATTTAAAATCACACGATATAAATTGAACATAAAGTCTCTTGGGGTTTGAAGCATGGAGCGTTACATCAGCTCCATGACAAAGCACATTAAGAGGGTTATTCAGAGAGCACCAAAACACAAGGAGAGCTGCACTGTTTTTCTGGTTTTCATATTGTCCTGAGGCATAATGAATATTACTCCTGTGAGGTGTGGGTTACCTATGAAATAACCCAGACGCTGAAACCCACTCAGAGCCGGTGCTAGGGCTCCATTTTTGTGAGTTAAACATCGCATGCAAATCCATCAACATGTGTTATGCTGGATATACTTCACCATTATATGCTTTATTGTCTATTTTTCGTATGTATACTATACCTGATATTGCTGATTGACTAGAGACATCGGAACCCTGAAAGCAAGATATTTCCTTGCGCTGAGCAGATATGTATATGAATACTTTTAATACAAATCACCCTGTGTGTCCCACATTGACCTTTGACAGAGCAGGCATTGACGGTATATGGTGTTGTTGTTGTCAATGTTCTATAGTAGTGGTTCCCAACCGCGGTCCTCAGGTACCCCTAACAGGCCAGGTTTTCCAGATATCGAAAGCACAGGTGATATGATTTGCTGCTCAGTGATTACAGGATTCAGTCTGCATTTCCCCAAGGTGTTTCTTAAAACCTGGCCTGTTAGGGGTACTTGACGACCGCGGTTGGGAAACACTGTTCTATAAATTTGTATTAGACACTATTATTAACCCTATAGTTTAATGAATATATATTTGTAACAAGGAATATTAAAAAGTTTCTCCTGGCCTTGATAACGAATTATCATTGATTGTCATAAATGACATTGTTCACATAATCACATTTCCCTTTTTCAGCAATGGTCAACACATAAACGTCTTTATTGACTGTTTGCATGATTATGTTTTTCTTAGGTATAAAAGAGACAGTTTCTGTTATATTTCCAAGAACTTTATCAAACTCTTACAAGAGAGGCAGTTTATTGATATCTTGTAAAACTCCAAACCCTTTAGTGGGAAGGGAGTTTCCACCTTTTCTGTCGTTTCTTACCACCATCCGCATAACAGGGTGTGTCTCATTAATGATATGACCGGTTACATATTGGTTGGTTAATTGTTACTGTATATTCAAACAAGGTTTACGAACACAAACAAATATACTCCCAACAGTTTTTCCGTGGGGTTTATACGCAGCACAGAAAACAAAATACCAGTAGGCTACAAAGCTCCTGCTCATTGAACGCTGCATGCAGTGTTTTGGCTTGGTTACGTAGCTCTGGCATGGAGATCATTTGAGTCTCCTATTAACACACACACACACACACACACACAGTCTGACAGCCGCCAGAACAGGAGCAAGAGGGAAGGCTAGTGTTTTGCTGCTGCTATGCTTCACCATACCACTTTCTAAAAACAGAGCTTGCCTAATAAAGATATGGGGACTGTGCCTTCACTCCTATCCCTTTACACACTATAAATACTCTCTGCGAAGAACAGGCAGGCTTTGCTCGTTGAAGCATTGGATCTGGTGTATTACGCAGCCTTGACAAGAATCAAAAAAAATATAAAAAGCAATCTCTTAACCAAAAGATACAAGGACCTTAAACTTCTAGAAGGATGCCTAGAGTGGATGCAGATCTAAAACTAGACTTCAAAGATGTTCTTTTTAGACCCAAGCGGAGCAGCCTCAAGAGCAGATCAGAGGTAAGTGCTATATATATATATTCTGCTGTTCTTACATTAAAAATGTATCTGTCAGCTCAATGTCAACCCAAACAATACACATTATTTATTCTTCTGAAAGATTTTGCTGTTCTTTTTCATTTTTCTTTTATAATATAATTCTATTATTGCTTTTTACAATGTATTCACATAATGTCATGGTACAATTTGATATTATTTAGCTTCTGAACTATAAAAAAAAGGGATGGGGATCACTTTAAATCAGCGGCTGCAAACTCCACTGACAGTATACACCTAATAAACGAGAAGCACTGCTTATAATATGTTATAAGGAGGGATGTTATAGTGACTTGCCTAAAGAAATAAATGCAGTAAAGACAACAGCGTGCAGTTTGAGAACAAAGCAGGGGTCAGTAATACCCAGCGTATACAGTATATTGGATTTCATTATAGCTTAGGTGGATATTGCAATTGCTTTATTTACTATACAGAATAGAGTTCTCTTATTAATCATTTATTAGAGACGTAATGCAATAGGGAGATGAAATAAGCAGTAATACCTAGACACTGCTCTTCAATAAATAATGGATTGGCAAAAATTCTTCAGAGAATTGGAAATTTTTGGGAAAAAAAGAAAAAAGTCAATTATTTACAATTCCCTGGCTATTTCTTTAATGTGCCTGTTTAGGTTGTTCTGGGAGAGTCACTAGAGTTTGTGTGATGACATTTTCACCTAGAGAGTCTAAAAATAATAATTGTTTAGAACAGAAATGTGAACTTGTAAGACCAGTTGAAGGTGGATCAGTCAACCGGGAACACCGGCAGGGGTCGGCTCCTTCCTGTAGCTGCAATATCTGCTCTATAAGAAGAAAACCTAATGTCCTGTGGCCACCGGTAGAATTAACCCATACCGTGCCACCCACAACCTCTACAATGCAGCTGGCAAGCAAATCTTTGTAATAGTGTAGACTGTAATAGAAAAAAACAAACAAAATTGAGTGTATTAATAGAAGACCTTCCAACAAATAATGTAGCACTGTTTCAAACACTGAATGATGGACAGGCTAATTGCATATTATCTTTTCTGCATGACATAGAGTTGGTCAATAAACTGAAAGCTTTTAAGTATATGTTGCAGAAGTGGTGCTGCTGGTGGGGTGAATTATTCCTGCTGTTTTACAACCTTAGTTTGAAGTTCCCATTGGCATTATTTGGGTGTTTCTTATTTGGTCCACCATAGAGCATGAAAATGGACTGTGATTATTTAAGTAATAAATATTCAATCTGCACATTCAAGTATATGTTCTACGCACAACTAAGTATACATATAATATATACAACGTATAGAGAATTAACAGCACACAATTACAGTATAAGCAAAATATAATAATATGTGTATATATATATATGTATGTTTGTACGGTTAATCCTTTTACAAATGCACATGGTGCAACAATGAGATTTAGAATCCTGATAGTGCATAGACTGCAGAACAACAAGCTATCCATCTTTCCAGACCGACTATAATTAAATTCTTGGTCATTATGTTGCCATAGCGCATAAGTCACCTTGACGGGGTCCTTGCTGCAGCTGTAATAAGTCACAGTACTAAGGGGTAGGAGTTATCCCTCATGCAGAGTGGCTTTCTGGGAAATTGCTGCATCATTCAATTCATGGCTTTACTACTAAATACTGATTTAGAGTAGGCAAAGATGATCCCAGGTAACAGATTTCAAAGGACCCTAAGTGATTCCATGAAAACAGAATTACTCAGTGGGCTGACAGCCATTCTCAGGAGGCTTGCTGTAAATACATCACTGCATTGCAGGCTGCTGCTGCTCCCTGTCCAAGCACGTTAAAGGGATGTTGCCGTGCAATGTTAATTTCTGCACCACAGTTTTTTTTCCTATGGAAACAAATGCATTTATGGGTTCTAGGTGAGCTGTCTCTGTGTGTCTCCTTTTTATATTCTTTAACCTATTGGTGGATAACCACATGCTTTCCCTAGAAAATTCCTAATCGTGCCCAGTCATACTTTAAAGGGTTTATTCTCTAAACAGAAAACTGTGGGCAAGTAAAACCTGAAATCATAAGATACACACCAAAACAATGATAAAAAATTATCTTACTGAGCTAATTTTTGAACCTAATATTCCGTTTAACCCCTTAATAACTGAGGCTTTCTAGCCATGCTGCATATGAAGGAGCAGCGCAATTTTGCCATTTTTATTTGTGGGTAAGAAAGACAGAGGTCTCAGTCCTTGTGTAGACTACAAAGAGTTAAAAAACATCACCATAAATCAGATATCCCCTGCCTCTCATGCCAGAACTAATGGAGAGGCTAAAAACTACTACTATCTTCCCTAAATTGGATCTTTGAGGTGCTTACAATCTCCTGTATGTGAGAAAAGGCATTCTGGTCCAGGTATGTACACTATGCGCCCTATTACAATCTTTTGCGCATACGTTTGGGCCCACGCAAAAACGCATTAACACGAGGGGCAAAACCCTTTGCGCAGAACGTCGTATTACAATCTCAGCACAACAAACGCGAGTATACGTCTAACGCGGGTGAACCTGCGCGAGCTTATTGTACTTCGCGCATCCTATACTTAACATTGTGAGCGCAAATACGTTTGTGCGCTGGTACGGGGATGGTATTACAATCTATGCAGAGTTTGTAACGCACAGCCTTTGTGCGCATAATTTTAGCAACTCCTAAAAGCTGCTGTTAATGGCAAATTCTATCAACCTGGCCGAACCCAAATACACCAGCCCAAAAAAAAATACGCAGCAAAGTATAGTTATACATTCTAAACATACAAACCAATAAATTTGAGAAGTTGTGCGTGTTTTTTTATTGATGCAAAACATGTGCGCAGATTGACTTTGACAGGAGCAAAAACTTAACGTGAGACAATTGTGGTTCTTAATTCTGATTGGCTGAATCGTGTGAAAAAACTGTCCGCACACTGATTTCTGCGCACAACGTTTTTGCACGTCCGTTTTACGAGCGTTATTTTTTGACGGATGAAAAAGCGCGAGTATTGCAATACCAGTGTTGTTTTACGCGCATTAACGTTTAACGCTTCGTGCAAAAATTCACGCGTTCTGCTTGCGTTTCTGCGTGAAGAATGTAATAGAGCCCTATGAGTATACCATAAAGCCGTATGGTCTGTGCAATGCCCCTGCATTTTTTCAATGTCATCTTCATGCCATCCTGGCAAAGTACTTTGTAGTGTACTTGGATGACATCTTGATATACTCCAACTCCCTCATGGAACACAGACAACACATGAAAGGTGTTCTCACATGTCTCCGGACCCATTCCCTATATACCAGGGTCGAAAAATGTGCTTCGAAATGAACAGTGTTCCTTTTTTGGGGTTTATTTTATTCACAGGAAAGGTGGAGATGAATCCCTAAAAAGTGTCTGCTGTTACATCATGGCCCACACCACCATCCAGAAAGGAATTAAAAAGCAAAAGTTTCATAAGGTCTTTTTCCACAATCATCAAATGGCTAACAGATTTGAGACGAGACGAACCACCTCTAAATTCGCTTGGACTCAAGAATCTACAAGAGAATTTGAAGATCTAAAATAAAGATTCACAATAGCACTGGTCCTTTCTCATCCTAACCCCTGTTTGCTATACTTAATGGAAGTGGATGCCTCCAAAGTAGCCACAGGTGCGTTACTGTCCTAACGAAAAGAAACTGATGGATTCCTACATCCTGTTGTGTTCTCTTCCAAAAAACCTCTCTCCTGCTGAGTATAATTATGCGGTAGGCGAAAAAGAGCTGTAGAGTGCTGGAAGAGTGGCGACATCTCTTCAAAGGGGCAACTCATCCAGTAACAATCTATACAGTCCATCGCAACCTGGAGTACCTACCTAGTGCCAAAAGACTCAAACCTCGACAGGCCAGATCGGCGCTTTTCTTCTCCTGTTTCTGTTTCCACATAACTGCTAGATCCAGCTCGAAAAACAAGAAAGCGGATGCACTTTCTCATCTTCATTGCAATGATACCATTCTCCAGGAGATACACTATATTTCCAAAAGTATTCGCTCACCTGCCTTGACTCGCATATGAAATTAAGTGACATCCCGTTCCTAATCCATAGGGTTCAATATGACGTTGGTCCATCCTTTGCAGCTATAACAGCTTCAACTCTTCTGGGAATGCTGTCCACAAGGTTTAGGAGTGTCTTTATGGGAATTTTTGACCATTCATCCAGAAGCGCATTTGTGAGGTAACACACTGATGTTGGACGAGAAGGCCTGACTCTCAGTCTCCGCTCTAATTCATCCCAAAGGTGTTCTATCGGGTTGAGGTCAGGACTCTGTGCAGGCCAGTCAAGTTCATCCACACCAGACTCTGTCATCCATGTCTTTATGGACCTTGCTTTGTGCACTGGTGCACAGTCATGTTGGAAGAGGAAGGGGCCAGCTCCTAACTGTTCCCACAAAGTTGGCAGCATGGAATTGTCCAAAATGTCTTGGTATGCTGAAGCATTCAGAGTTCCTTTCACTGGAACTAAGGGGCCAAGCCCAGCTCCTGAAAAAACAACCCCACACCATAATCCCCCCTCCACCAAACTTTATACTTGCACAATGCAGTCAGACAAGTACCGTTCTACTGGCAACCGCCAAACCCAGACTCATCCATCAGATTGCCAGATGGAGAAAAGCGATTCATCACTCCAGAGAACACGTCTCCACTGCTCTAGAGTCTAGTGGCGGCATGCTTTACACCACTGCATCCGACGCTTTGCATTGCACTTGGTGATGTATGGCTTGGATGCAGCTGCTCGGCCATGGAATCCCATTCCATGAAGCTCTCTGTGCACTGTTCTTGAGCTAATCTGAAGGCCACATGAAGTTTGGAGGTCTGTAGTGATTGACTCTGCATAAAGTTGGCGACCTCTTCGCACTATGCGCCTCCGCATCCGCTGACTCCGCTTTGTCAGTTTATGTGGCCTACCACTTTGTGGCTGAGTTGCTGTCGTTCCCAAACACTTCCACGTTCTTATAATACAGCTGACAGTTGATTGTGGAATATTTAGAAGCGAGGAAATTTCACGACTGGATTTGTTGCACAGGTGGCATCCTATCACAGTTCCATGCTGGAATTCACTGAGCTCCTGAGAGCGACCCATTCTTTCACAAATGTTTGTAAAAACAGTCTGCATGCCTAGGTGCTTGAATTTATACACCTGTGGCCATGGAAGTGATTGGAACACCTGATTCTGATTATTTGGATGGGTGAGCAAATACTTTTGGCAATATAGTGTACCTGTACCATTTTACAGAAGGGTCACTTCATAGCAACACAATCATCATTTTTTATGAAAATTAAACGCCTTTCTTCCTCAGCTATGCAGCTTTTGTTCCCCCAGGGAATTTGTCATACAAAACGACAAAATCCACGTGCTCACAGAAGCTCGCCCAGATGTGCTTTCTTTAAGCCATGATTCCCCAATGGTGGGAGATGGTGGGATCCAAAAAACACATGCACTGGTAGAATGATATTTCACATAGCCAGCGATACATGAAACTGTAGAGACATATGTAAAGTCCGGTTCCATCTGTAACCATACAATACACCAAAATCTACACAGCAGGCTATTGCCTGTACCAGAAGAACCATGGGCACATGTTTCTTTTCACTTTATCATGGAGTTGCCTCCTTCGCATGGCTATAATACCATTATGGTTGTAGTCGATCAATTCACTAAGATGGCGCATTGTGTACCCTGCCAAAGAAACTGCCGACTTCTTCTTCAAACACATCTTTCGTCTCCATGGTGTCCTCAAGACCATTGTCTCAGACCGACGAATCCAGTTTACTTCTCGATTTTGGAGAGCATTTTGTTCCAGTTTGGGAATCAAAGTTCACTTATCCTGTGCATATCGTCCCCGGTCTAATGGACAGACAGAACGTACAAATCAAATACTCAAACATTATCTCTGTTACACTATCCACATACAGGATGATTGGAGTAACCTGCTCACTTTCACTGAATTTGCTTACAGCTCCAGTAACCAGTCTTTCACCCATTACTCTCCATTTTTTGCCAACTATGGATACCATCCTGCTCTTCTACCAGACAATCCATGTGTGGGGTTTGTCCCTGGTGTTGACGACTGTTAAATAATAAAATTTAGCTAATCAAATCAATATCCTATTTATAATTACCATAAATGGTATCCCAAAAAGTCTGTCATGTCTTTCTCATATATCTAAATGAAGCAAGACGCTGCGCTACGCCATGGCGGAGACACCAAAATCAGCCACACACAAAGTATAGCTTCATCAAGTCATGTCTGGAAGTCTTTGTTCAGACAGACCAATTTATTAGATTTCAAGCAACCAATGAAAAGGTTCGTTGTAGAAAGAATTTCATATCCACTCCACACAGGAATGTGATATAACAGCCAATCAGTACAAATACATTTCTACATCAGAATTTGGCCAGCACAGCTAACACAGATTACCATATATGGTTCAGAGATGGGTTTTCTCTGGCTTACAATGTTCGCACACTTTTTCCTGCACTTCACGTAACAAAGACCTACAGGAAATCGGCTACAAATTCCACAGGCCATATCCTATAAAAGGAAAAACTGTCTACATGCAGAACTGACACTTAGAAAAGGGGGGGGTCACAGCCCATTTTATCAGAACAGGCTTTTAAATACAGGATATTTATATTCATACAGGAAATTAAAATCTAACAACGACCATATCAGTTCTGTACACAATGGGTTTCGTTCCATTAAAGAACATTTATATTGAGCCATTGAAAGTCGGAAAGCACAAGCTGACAAGCACCACTGTGTTCCTCCTACGTATCAACCATGGTAGAAACACTGGTTGTCCACCAAACACCTACAACTATCTTGTTCTTCCAAGAAATTGGGTCTGTTGTCCGGTCTGTTGTTTATGAAGTTCTTTCCCCTGTTGCCATCCAACTTCAACTACCTCGTGTTGTCCAATTCCATTCTGTATATAATGTCTTCCTCTTGAACCGTGGGCTCCCTCTCAATTTAACTTCAGATTTGCCTCACTTCAACTGCCTGTTCTCATAGATGGCAAGTTAGAATATGAAGTGGAGAAGATCCTGGACTCCCATATTTCGTGGGCGGCACCTCGAGTATTTCATCCAGTGAAAATGTTATGGTCCCTGGGAACCGGCCTCTGAGGTTCATGCTCCTCATTTACTCCATTCCTTTTTCCGTTCGCACCCTGTGAGGTCTAGTCCTTGGCTTCCCTAGCCCAAGGTCATGTGGTGCAGATGCGAGTCTTAGCACTATGGGTCTCAGCATCCTTCGTAGGAGCATGGAGCTGCAGCCACCATCTTAGGTCTCCCTAATGGGGTTTTTCCATCTGGGCAGGTCTGGGGAGTGGCCAAGGCAGTGCAACGTCAGGAGGGGGAGTGGCCCATGCACATGGAGTAGGGAGAGAGGCAGACCACATGCCACACCTCCTCATTGCCTTGTGTAGGTGCTGGAGAGGCTGGGTTCCTCCCCTGTGGGAAAGAACAGGGATGGAGCCTCCTGTAAAAACCCACACTTCCACTGAGATGGTTCTCAGTTATTGTCTAGCCCTTGTCCTCCTAGTCACTCCTATCTTTGCTATTCCTGGTACTCTCGCCTTCAGGATTTTTCACGAGTTGCGCCTATCTATGGAACTCCCTCATAACATTCAAATCTCCCTATGCTTCCAGTCTTTCAAGATGTCTCTAAAAACACAGTACGTCAGAGACACCTATTAGCTCACTCCATTATCCCCTTTGCACCTTTCCTGATTTATCTTCCACACAGCCCCAATGCATATGATTACTTCTCATACTCAGCAATTTACCTGTACCTCAGTTGTCACCCTTCTCTTAAATTGTAAGCTCTTCAACCATGTCATCTTCTCCCATGGTTCTCAGTGGGTCTAACCTGTTTGGTAATTTGTTTTGTTTTATCCTACCCATTGTGCAGCGCTACAGAATCTATTGACACTTTATAAATTTTTGAATTTGTGTATATTCGATAGGATGCCACAGCAAATGCCCGTCTCGTAAAAAAGCGCAATTGAATTTAACTAATCTGCCTGCCTTGTCAGGCAGTCGGCATAGGCAAAAATGTGATTTCCATGCACTCTGCAGCTCAAAATGAGGATTTCAGTGAAATACAGTCCTTGAAGTCACTGGGTGTTAAAGTACTGCACTGCATGATGTCATAGACCATCTTGGGAACCTTAAGTGGTTAATAATTGCTATATAAATATTCTCCTCTACCTAATCACTGGCAACAATGAAACATAATCAAATGCACTCATGTAGTGCACTGTGCAGCAATATATATCTTTTATATAAAATGTAGTAAGGAGCTGAAATAGAAACTCTTATAGTCACTTTCACATTGTCACAAGAAAGAAAACAAAGCCTTGTAATTACACACAATTTATGGGCTGTTAAAAAGGCTTCTTGATTTATAATTGTGCTTTATCTGTATTCACGGATATTTCTGTATCTTTTCTTTTAGAAATAAAGGCATTCAGTGAATGTGGAAATTAGAGTGTGCGAGATAGTGAAAAGAGAAAGGGAGGGAAAGAGAACGATGATAGTATGCAGTTTGGGCACCTAACACAGAGATGTAGACACGATGGTATAACTTGGTTAGTCTGTTCATAAACAGCTATCCAGACCCTCAGCTAAAAAGAAACTCATCCTCTTATCGGGTTAACTGTTCATTGTGTAAAACTGCAAGCGGCAATTCATCTGTCTACAAACAAAGAAGATATACAGGGTTATTCAGAAAGAGGTGAAAAGCAGGAGAATGACTGGAGAAAGGAAAATTCTAGGTCAAAATAGCCGATTTGGAAAGTGAGATAAATCTGAGAATTTTTCTGATTTGGCTCTTTTGACCTAGAATTTTCCATTCTCCAGCCATTCTCCTGCTTTTCACCTCTCTCTGAGTAATCCTGATAGTGATGGGATGGTTCTATACCTCCATGACTCACATACCGTAGGATCACCCCAACTACTTCTGGAATGCTCCTTTTACATGCAGGCTGGATTTTTTTATGGACCGGGGCTGTAGCTTCCACCCCCTCAAACATTTCTATCCCTCTTATCCCTTTTTTAAGGTTTCATATTTTGGATACACATTCTAAAGTACTTTATTTATTTATAAAGTATTTTACAAGGAAGGATACATTGAGATTTCTCTCGTTTTCAAGTATGTCCTGTGTACTTGACTTTCCTTGAATGTTAGTATGGATGTCATCTTATTTGCTGGCCCCCTCTTTCCCATTTTATTTTGCTTGTCGACGCTTCACTCACTTAACCAATAATGCTGTCTTATTTGCGTTAATTTCATGGCTTGTAAAACCTCATAACTTTTGAATAATAAAAGAAGTGGAGAATGCAATTCCTAAAATGAACAGGTGCTTCCAGACGTTTTAAAACTATTTAAAGGGACAAGCCCGCCTCAACTCAAGGTGGTCCTGCTCAAATCAGGTTAGGTGGGGGGTATCTATAAAAAGAGGTGCAATAGTACCAGCACTAGGGATGAGCTGTTCGGGTTCGGACGGTTCGGAGTTCGACCCGAACTTTGGCAGTTCGAAAGTTCGCGAATTTCGAACTTTTTGGGTCTGTTCGGTTCGAGTTCGAAAAAAAAAAAGAAATTTTGAAAAAAGTATAGAAAAAGCTTAAAAAAATACAAAAAAATCTAGAAATAAAGAGACTCTTTACTGCAGAATATTATAAGCAACGGTTTATTAGATATTGAATTAAAAACTAATGTGTACGTGGAAAGATTATCAACTCTAAATCACCTCTGTTCACAAACAGGCATAACACCAGGTGTTTTTAGTCTGGTAATCAATTTGATACATTGTACACCATACTGAGGGTGGGGTGGTGTCTGCTTCTGATTGAGATTTGAGAATTAATTTCCCTAAAACATCCTAATATGCTGCATTTAACCCTTTCGCTGCTGAGGCTTTTCACACCTCTGTGCTGAGGTAATTTTTACCGCTTTCGCTCATCATGATTAACCGCGTTTTGTAGCCATATTTTGATATATGACCCAGACATATTATATATCGTTCTTTCCGGCAGACTTGGCAGATTCATAATCTGTCATTATTATATGTATACGTTATGTCATGTCTGTATATTATAACAAAAATGCAATAAAATTTGAATTTTCAATAATTTATTATGTGTAAAGTGTTTTTTTTCACATTTTAACATGCGATCGTTTCCGGTTATATTTTGTATGGGGTGCGCTTGTTAAAAAAATTAGAAATGGGGTCTCGTTACATTTTTTTTTGGGGAAAATTTCACTTTTTTTAACAAACGCACCGCATACAAAAATTGTTCACATTATAATTGAAATGGGAACAATATTGCTGCATTAACATTTAAACTTGTTTATTTTTTTTTTAGAATTTTTTTAAAAATATATATATATTTATTTAAAAAAAAAACATTTTTCATGCTCATGTTTGGTATCCTTGGAAAGGCCATGCTCTGGCCGATACAACGATATCAAACATTAACCCCTAGCTGCCACGGATCGGGAGATAGGGGGTTCATTGTAACCCCCTATCTCCACCATTGGTGGCAGCTAGGGGTTAACTCCAGCTATGCACGATGACGCCAGTCCTCAGGGGGAGTTCCTGGAGGCTTGGCCGACATCCAAGATGTCAGCCAGCTCCAGGAGAGGATCACGATCCGGCGCTTTTCAGCGCCGATTCGTGATCCGGCTCCCCAGGGGTTAATCACAGCCACCGTTTGGAAGGGCAGGCTGTGCCCTTCCAAACGGTGCCTGGATTAACCCTCTGCCCCCCAGCGATCGGGAGGGAGAGAGGTCCGAAGGACCTCCCCCCTCTCTTTCAGGCGCTTCCTCCGCACATGCGGGGGGGGGGTGCCTGAATTAGACGTCATCGCGCCGCCGCGATGACATCTAATTGCTCCGCCGGAGTCCCGGAGTGCTGGGCTGACATCCAAGATGTTCCTAAACACGAACCAAACTCCAGCGGCACTGAACGTCCTTTCAGAAAGCACGCTGGATGAGCACGCTAGTAGCTGCATAGCATATTGGCTAAGTTCTGGCCAGTGATCCAATCTCAACACCCAGTAAGCCAGTGGATCATCTGCTGGAAAGGTATCCAGGTCTGCCCTTGCCCCTAGGTAGTCCTGCACCATACGGTGAAGACGCTTGTAATGGGTGCCTACATTTGACGTCCCTGGGCATCATGGACTAAAAAAATTTAAAAAGGCAACAGTCAAGCGGCCCCAGCCTTCACCACTCTTCCTATGATCATCCGCAGCCTCAGAAGCACCTGTGTCATCACTTGGTAACCTACCAGTGCCTGGAAAGGCGTTACACAAGTGTCGCTTTAGAGCGTCCTCAAGGTTTTTCATCCTGTGCTCCCTCTGTGCGGGCAGGATGAGCTCTGCAACTTTACCCTTGTATCGTGGACCAAGAAGGCTTGCCAACCAGTAATGATCCCTCTCCTTGATAGCACGAATCCTGGGGTCCTTTACCAGGCTTTGCAGGATAAGGGAGCCCATGCAGTGTAGGTTGGAGGTGCCATTAGCTTCTGAGTGTTCCTGGTCAATGAGGAGGATGACCCCATCGTGCACTTCCTCCTCCCAGCCATGTACTAGTCCTTTTGTTTCTGGGCACACAAAACCCTCCCTTGAGGAATCCCCACCTTCAATGTCCCCACTACTTAAATATTCCTCCTCCTCCTCATCCTCCTCCTGTCTGATCTGAGGAGGACCCGCTGGAATGTTGTCTGCGGAAAGACTGGGGCCTTCAGAGCTAGGGAAGGCCTCCTCTTCCTCCCGCTGTTCTTCCTCTAGGGCCACATCTATAATTCCCCGCAGGGTGTGCTCCAACAAGAACACTAAAGGAATTGTGTCACTGATGCATGCACTGTCCCTGCTCACCATCCTCATTGCCTCCTCAAATGGTGACAGTACAGTGCATGCATCCTTGATCATCAGCCACTGCGGGGGGGGAACAAATTGACCTGAACCTGTCCTTGTGCCATACTCACACAGGTACTCATTGATGGCCCTCTTCTGCTTTTGCAGACGCTGCAGCATTGCTAATGTTGAGTTCCACCTGGTGGGCATGTCACAGATCAGACGGTTTGTGGGAAGGTGTAATTCTCTTTGAATTTCTGCCAGGCGAACACTTGCTGGGAATGACCATCTGAAGTGGCTGCAGACTTTTCTGGCCTGGCTGAGAAGCTCTGCCAGCCCTGGGTACCTGGTTAGGAAATGCTGTACCACCAGATTTAGGATGTGTGCTAGGCATGGTACTTGCGTCAACTTACCCTGGCGTAGGGCAGAGAGAAGGTTGCTGCCATTATCACAGACGACCATTCCCAGCTGAAGCTGGCGTGGTGTTAACCATCTCTGCACCTGCCCCTGCAGAGCTGACAGAATTTCTGGCCGGTGTGGCTCCTGTCCCCTAAACAAACCAGCTCAAGCACAGTATGGCATCTTTTTGCTTGAGCCATTGCGTAGCCCCTGTCATGTGTCGACTTAACTGCCACTTCGCCAGAGACAGAGAAGGAGGAGGAGGAAGAGCGAGAGGTGGTGGTGGAGCAGATAGACCTCATACAAGCAGCTTTCTGGAGGTGTGGTGGATGAACAAGCTCCAGCAAAGAGCCCTGTCTTGGATCCCTCCAAGCTGCAATCAGAGTTACCCAGTGTGCCGTGAAGGAAATGTAATGGCCCTGTCCATACTTGCTGGACCACGTGTCTAAAGTCACATGCACCTTGCTGCTGACTGCCTTTCCCAATGACTCGATAACATTGTCTTCCACGTGCTGGTATAGTGCTGGAATGGCCTTCCGTGAAAAGTAATGGCGTTTTGGAACCTGCCACTGTGGTACAGCACATTCAGCAAATTCACGGAAGGAAGCAGAGTCCACCAGCTGGAAAGACAGCAGCTGTAATGCGAGTAATTTTTCTAAGCTGGCATTTAGACGCTGTGCTTGGGGATGGTTTGGACTATTATTTTTCTTACACTGCAGCAGCTGGGGCAATGTAATCTGACTGCGTAAATCTTCAACTGATGGGATGCTGTCACATTGTGAGGAAAGACCTGGTACATCCATTACTGTAGCATCATCCCTGTCAGTGGAGGTTGGAGTCAATGACATGGCAGGAGATATAGTGGGGGTAGAGACAGGCAAGGAGGACCTACGCAAAATTTTGTGCCGGGATGAAAGGCAGGTGGTCATATGTCGCCTCAAGCATGTGGTACCCAAGCATCCGGTGTCTTTCTCACGCTTGAGCCTCATCTGACATAGATTATAAATAACAAGGAAAGGAAGGACAGACCCTGAATTAATCAGGGTGAATCCAACTAACAATCACCTGTCCCTACCTGAATAGCAGGGGCAGCACTACCTCCAATACAGGATTAAACCTGACCTACAAAATATAAACACTAACAAAAACCATTGGACAGCCAGATCTAGGGTTGTCGAAATGGAACAAGAGGAGTGGCTAAATGAAAAATTTCATTTATTGGGAACTAATTAGACACTCCCAGAACCGAAGGGAAGGGTAATTAAAAACATACAAAACAAAGCATCGCCGGGTATATTGGAACGGATGCCAGTATTAAAGCAGCTGTGCGTACATATTGAAAAGAGAAGTCAGTACAACATATCCCTCCATTAAGTGGACTCCCATGTAAAGGGAGATAATAAAGCCCAATTAGTTGATGAACAAGTGGCAACCACAAATAGCATACATGAACTGGCCCTAAACTGATCGAGGTCTTGCTCAAAATTCTGTCCTCCCCCTAAGAAATGCAAGACACCACAAACACAACTCTAAAAACAAAGTTGGTACATGCTAGCTCGACATATGTTTCGCCGAACGCATCGGCTTCATCTGGAGCAAAAATAAGCTGGTACATCTGTATGTACCTCCCTCTTTTTTATTTAAACTCTCATTAAGAGATGACCAATCTGTGATCTCCACATGGTCACATGTCCCTGCCATGGAGGGCGCCGTGTAATAGAATCCACGTGAGATTACCAACCAATCATATAAATGAAGGGTCACATGCTGTCCAAACAGCGAATCAAAGACTACAACTGAGTAAAAATATCATCAAAAAAACAAAAAGGTGAATTTAAACAGAATAAATAAACAGACAGATAGATATCCGTACTAATATAATTCAAAGGACAAACACCAAACATGGCATCAGATGGTTTAAATGTATGATCCAATGCATGTGGAATGAATAAAGAGAGTGATCATAAAATAGCCGTGGACTGTTGGTAAGTCCTAACCGTACTTCTACCTAAAGCAAACCGAGGATCTAATTCTAAGGAGCTTAGGTTGGTATGCAAACAATGATGAAATGAAAGCCAGCGTGGATCAATAGGGTTAGCTATATGATCACTAGATGGGTGAATCGTCAGTTGAACAGCGGCAATATGTCCAGAGTATCAATGGATGGATAGGACACTAGGCCCTTAGATGGTTTTAGGTTCTGTCTACATTGACAGATGATAGTCACACGTAAATGAAGAGTCATATAATATCCACGCCAGAGAATTCAAGGGTGCAAATTTTATTGATGATATGCGTGGGCAGACTATAATCGCTCACTTACCGGCACCCAAGGACAGAACTAGACGGACATAAATGCTTATAAGCAAGGATAATATCCTTATAAAGATATAAGCCATGAACCTACTTAAGATTAATCAAAATGGGTGCGAGACACCTATGTTTGTATACACAATCGAGTAGGGATAACAAAATGTCAATAGGGTTATAATGATAGTCCTTGGGTAGACCGATCACCAGTCTAAGTACGAAGGTGTATCGCGAATATTAGTATCTGAATAGGCACTAAACAATGGAATAATTTTATTACCAGATTGAAGTTATCAACCATCTATGGCCTTAATCTCTAGCATAGTATATCTATAACTGGATCAGAGGGGCAATGGTAGTCTGTCCGAAAAAGGTTGTTAACCAGCAATAGTAAAATGTGCCTAAGAATGGCACATACAAGATAGATATAAATGGTCATATCAGAATCCAGATTTTGATAATCATGTCTGCAGACATGTCATAGTATAATTGTAGTCCAACAATTGAATGTTGGCCATCAGGTCCCCAGATACAGATAATTCTTGTCCTGACGTAATACTTTGTCACTATTTGATAAATCGAATACCGGACACACCCCTGAGGAAATACATAACTAGATGTGTTGGACTAATCGTGAAGTTAACAGATAGCTACTATGTAGTTGGAAAAATAATTAATTAATTGCGTCCTTACTCATTTATTGGCAATAATGGAATTATTTATAAAAATGGAGTATAAGAAAAACCCTCATTTAGGCCTGACGGAGATAGTTAGTGTGTGGAGTTTGCAAATCCACCTACACTCCTTCTGCCGAAGCCTACGATCTAGGTTGCCCTTTCTGGGTGATGGAACGACAGTTTCCAAACCACTAAAAATTTAAAACGTTGGCATTGTTTCCATGACATTGTGCTAGATGGCATGAAATAGGGGTCTCTTGGATTCGTTTTACCGAATGTATGTGCTCCATAATCCTTCTCTTAAATGGGCGAAGGGTTTTGCCCACATACATTTTGCCACATTCGCAGGTAGCTAAATAAACTAAGCCACAGGAATTACAGTTGAAAAAGGTCTTAATTTCATAATCGTACTTGGTCCGTGAATCTGTAACTTGTTTGGAGTTTTTTTGGATATATTTGCATGCGACACAATGGCCGCATCGATATGTACCGCGTAAATTCTCAGACAGCCATGTAATAGGTTTCTTATTGATGACAGGGTTATGATGACTATGGACCAATCTATCTCTTAAATTACTGCTATGTCTAGCCGTAATTGAGGGTCTAACCCCTAATTTATCTGATAACTGGGGGTCCATAGTTAGAGCGAATCTGGTCCCATCCTCTGTCGTGGGTGCCAATGCATCATATAAAGTTATTATTTTTAGGTGTAGGGTCTTGTAAAAGGCTATCACGGGACCTTGACATGGCCTGTTGAAAGGCCTTTTTGAGATGTCTATTGGGATATCCTTTTTCACGGAAATCACTTTTTAGTTTTTTAGCTTTAATCAAAAACTCTTCATCAGAAGAACAAATCCGTCTCAGTCTCAAGTATTGGCCAACAGGAATGCCTTTTTTGAGTGTAAATGGATGGAAACTTTGCCAATATAACAAATTATTGGTCGCCGTTGGCTTTTTATATAAAGTTGTTGATAAGATACCGGCATCGGTCTTAAAAATTTGAATATCCAAAAAGGAAATACTCTCATTTTGTATCTCGAAAGTAAATCTTAAATTATAGGTATTATCATTCAAGAGAGACACAAACTGTAAAAATTCTTCCTCAGTACCCTTCCACAGTAATAACACGTCATCGATGTATCTTAACCATAAATCGATCTTGTTCATGTAGGGTTTTAGTATGTCATTGGTTTTACAGTTTTCTTCCCAGATACCTAAATAGAGATTGGCATATGATGGTGCCATTGATGAACCCATAGATATACCTCTCAGTTGATGGAAATACTGCCCCTTGAACAGGAAATAATTATGAGTACAAAATCAGTCAATTTGACCAAAAAATCTATATGCAGGTCAGACAATGTGTCGTCCCTTTCGAGAAATATCTTGATATGTTCAAGTCCTAAATTATGTGGAATACTTGAGTATAGTGATTCAACATCTAAACTACATAAAAGGATATCTTTATTGATGCTCATACCATTTAAAACCGATAATGCCTGTTTTGTATCTCTCAGGTATGAAGGTAATTTCTCGACATATTTTCTCAGAATTTTGTCTAAAAAGATGCTAGAATTCTGCGTAAGGCTGTCGTTACCAGAAACTATTGGACGACCAGGAGGTTCAGTAATGTTTTTATGAGTTTTAGGAATACCATAAAAGGTGGCAATAGTGGGTGAGGATGGAATGAGAAATTCATACTCAGACTTAGTAATTAGAGTCTGTTCGAGAGAAAGACAGATCAGCTCCTTAAACTCATGAGCAAACTGCATTGTAGGATCTTTAGGTAATCTGGTATAGGTGTCAGTATCATCAAGAATTTTATATACCATCTTCTCAAAAAATTCAATGGACATAAGCACTATATTGCTACCTTTGTCAGATTGTTTGATTATTAGTGATTTATCAGATTCAAGTTCTTTTAAGGCTTTTCTTTCAGCGAACGTGAGATTATCACCAACTGATGCCAACACATCCGATTCATTCAAATGATCAATTTCAGCACATACTAAATTACAGAACATTTCAAGATTACCAAATTCCTTAAAATTAGGAGTAAAGCGACTCTTAACATGTAAATTTGTAAGGCTTGCCTGGTTAATTCCTGTTCCTCCAATAAATCTGTGAGGATTTTTAGACAGGGAAGATCTGAGGGTTCAAGACCCAAGTATTTTAGCCTTTGTTCTTCCTTAATCTTGTGTACTTTGTGCAAAGCCAATTTGCGTACAAATAAGTGGATATCTTTCGTCCACTCAAATTTATCAAGATTGGATACAGGTACAAATGAGAGGCCTTTACTAAGAAGTGAAATATGAGCATAGGAGAGTGAAAAATCTGATAAATTGATTACTGTCAAGCCAGAGCCATCAAGGGCATTAGAAACATTGAAGGTGGAGTTAGGTGTCTCTACCATAATAGGAGTATCGATGTTATTGGGACAGGGTACTTGACATAACATAGAGGGACAATTAAGTGGAACATTTGTCTGAATTACAGAGCGATGAAATTCAACATTATCATCTCTAATCACAGGATAATTTCCTTTATTAATCAATTGTATACATTTCGATCTCTTTTGTTGCCTCTGTGCCCTCGGTACCCCCATTTTTTCCGATCTCGCAATTTCTCTGGTAGGACATCTCTTTCTAAAAAAGAGACACCCTTCTTCAGAATCCCCCTCCTTGATGCTGGACTATATTCAGAACTGACATTACTCTCAATATCAGTGTCAGTAGATTCACCTTCGGTGGATGATAAACCCAGTCTACTTGTTTTTCTTATCTTGTTGGTTTTGTACACTGATTCAGTTCTATAATCCTCAGTGTCTCATAAAAATTTACGTTGTTTTCTATCCTTAATCTCGCCCTCATATTTTGCCATCTGTCTTTCTAATTTTTCTTCTACTACACGAAATATAACATCATCAGTTTCCTTTTTAAACTGTTCGACCTCTGATCTTACTTCAGTATCTACAGTCTCCAATTCAAGCTTTTCATATTTACAAATGATCTGCATAAATTTGCGAGAACATTCTTCAGCAGCATCTCGCCATTCTTGATGAAAACCTTCCTTAGTAATATGTGAAGCTGGATTCGTATAGATCCTTAAACCACGTGGGATCATGTTTCTTTTGAGATAATTAGTGAGGGAGGATATTTCCCAATTCGATCTGATTTGTCTTTTTAATAGTTTGGCAATTTTTGTCCCCCTAGCTATAGATTCACTAGTTGCTAGTTGGTTAGATTCGATGCTTTCTGAAAATACTTTTTCAGCATCACGACACCAATGGGTACCCTTACCTACTTCATTGAGAAAACCTGCCATAGTGGGGCGACCAAATAATGCCAAAACCAATAGAGCGTGATTGTCTGACGAGTACTAAAACTCAGAATAAACAACAAGGAAAGGAAAGACAGACCCTGAATTAATCAGGGTGAACCCAAATAACAATCACCTGTCCCTACCTGAATAGCAGGGTCAGCACTACCTCCAATACAGGATTAAACTTGACCTACAAAATATAAACACTAACAAAAACCATTGGACAGCCAGATCTAGGGTTGTCGAAATGGAACAAGAGGAGTGGCTAAATGAAAAATTTCATTTATTGGGAACTAATTAGACACTCCCAGAACCGAAGGGAAGGGTAATTAAAATCGTACAAAACAAAGCATCGCCGGGTATATTGGAACAGATGCCAGTATTAAAGCAGCTGTGCGTACATATTGAAAAGAGAAGTCAGTACAACATATCCCTCCATTAAGTGGACTCCCATGTAAAGGAAGATAATAAAGCCCAATTAGTTGATGAACAAGTGGCAACCACAAATAGCATACATGAACTGGCCCTAAGCTGATCGAGCTCTTGCTCAAAATTCTGTCCTCATCCTAAGAAATGCAAGACACCACAAACACAACTCTAAAAACAAAGTTGGTACATGCTAGCTCGACATATGTTTCGCCGAACGCATCGGCTTCATCTGGAGCAAAAATAAGCTGGTACATCTGTATGTACCTCCCTCTCTTTTATTTACACTCTCATTAAGAGATGACCAATCTGTGATCTCCACATGGTCACATGTCCCTGCCATGGAGGGCGCCGTGTAATAGAATCCACGTGAGATTACCAACCAATCATATAAATGAAGGGTCACATGCTGTCCAAACAGCGAATCAAAGACTACAACTGAGTAAAAATATCAGCAAAGAAAAAAAAAGGTGAATTTAAACAGAATAAATAAACAGACAGATATTCGTACTAATATAATTCAAAGGACTAACACCAAACATGGCATCAGATGGTTTAAATGTACGATCCAATGCATGTGGAATGAATAAAGAGAGTGATCATAAAATAGCCACGGACTGTTGGTAAATCCTAACCGTACTTCTACCAAAGCAAACCGAGGATCTAATTATAAGGAGCTTAGGTTGGTATGCAAACAATGATGAAATGAAAGCCAGCGTGGATCAATAGGGTTAGCTATATGATCGCTAGATGGGTGAATCGTCAGTTGAACAGCAGCAATATGTCCAGAATATCAATGGATGGATAGGACACTAGGCCCTTAGATGGTTTTAGGTTCTGTCTACATTGACAGATGATAGTCACACGTAATGGAAGAGTCATATAATATCCACGCCAGAGAATTCAAGGGTGCACATTTTACTATTGCCGGTTAACAACCTTTTTCGGACAGACTACCATTGCCCCTCTGATCCAGTTATAGATATACTATGCTAGAGATTAAGGCCTTCAATCTGGTAATAAAATTATTCCATTGTTTAGTGCCTATTCAGATACTAATATTCGCGATACACCTTCGTACTTAGACTGGTGATCGGTCTACCCAAGGACTATCATTATAACCCTATTGACATTTTGTTATCCCTACTCGATTGTGTATACAAACATAGGTGTCTCGCACCCGTTTTGATTAACCCCTTAACGCCGCAGGGCGTTCCATGCCGTCCTGCATTTGGCGGACTTTAACGCCGCAGGACGGCATGGAACGTCCTCGGCGTTAGGAGCCCAGCCGGCAGCCCCCACCTCTGGGTCTCCCCCGCGTCACCTGACTCATCGCGCCATGCGCAATGATGTCAGTTAACTGGGGAAGCCCCTAGCTGCAAAGGGATTTCCTAAGGAAATCCCATGCAGGAGATAGGGGGGTTCTTTGAACCCCTTTATCTCCTGATCGGTGGCAGCTAGGGGGTCATGCCTCATATCGATGGAAAGGTCTGAGCATGGCCTTTCCAACGATATCAAACATGACAATGTAAAAAGTAAAATAAAGTGTATAAAAATAAAAAAACAATTAATTAATTAATTAAAAAATAAAAACGTGCTTTTTTTTTATGCAGCATTATTGTTCACATTTCAATTATAATGTGAACAATGATGCTTCACCAATGATTTTTTTTGGGGGGTTTAGCTAAAATCACGTAATTTCTCCCCCCCCCCAAAAAAAAAAATGGGTTCCCAAGTCTACCCCATAGAATATAACCGCAAAGGATCGGATAATAAAATGTGAAAAAAAACCACTTTACACACTGTGGATGATTGAAATTTTATTGAAAATTCACATTTTTTTACATTTTTTGTTATAGCATTCTGGCAGGACATGACGTTTATATATAATTATGTTATATTATTAATCTGCCGAGTCTACCGGAAAGAATGATATATAATTTGTCTGGGTGGTATAATAATATGTGACTTAAAACCGCGTTTAAACATGATGAGCAAAAACTTCAGCAAACTTCACTTCTGAAAGAGCGCCGAAGTTGTAAAATTACTCCCGTCCTTAAGGGGTTAATCTTAAGTAGGTTCATGGCTTATATCTTTATAAGGATATTATCCTTGCTTATAAGCATTTATGTCCGTCTAGTTCTGTCCTTGGGTGCCGGTAAGTGAGCGATTATAGTCTGCCCACGCATATCATCAATAAAATTTGCACCCTTGAATTCTCTGGCGTGGATATTATATGACTCTTCATTTACGTGTGACTATCATCTGTCAATGTAGACAGAACCTAAAACCATCTAAGGGCCTAGTGTCCTATCCATCCATTGATATTCTGAACATATTGCCGCTGTTCAACTGACGATTCACCCATCTAGCGATCATATAGCTAACCCTATTGATCCACACTGGTTTTCATTTCATCATTGTTTGCATACCAACCTAAGCTCCTTATAATTAGATCCTCGGTTTGCTTTAGGTAGAAGTACGGTTAGGATTTACCAACGGTCCGCGGCTATTTTATGATCACTCTCTTTATTCATTCCACATGCATTGGATCGTACATTTAAACCATCTGATGCCATGTTTGGTGTTAGTCCTTTTAATTATATTAGTACGAATATCTGTCTGTTTATTTATTCTGTTTAAATTCACCTTTTTTTTTCTTTGCTGATATTTTTACTCAGTTGTAGTCTTTGATTCGCTGTTTGGACAGCATGTGACCCTTCATTTATGTGATTGGTTGGTAATCTCACGTGGATTCTATTACACGGCGCCCTCCATGGCAGGGACATGTGACCATGTGGAGATCACAGATTGGTCATCTCTTAATGAGAGTTTAAATAAAAAAGAGGGAGGTACATACAGATGTACCAGCTTATTTTTGCTCCAGATTAAGCCGATGCGTTCGGCGAAACATATGTCGAGCTAGCATGTACCAACTTTGTTTTTAGAGTTGTGTTTGTGGTGTCTTGCATTTCTTAGGGTGAGGACAGAATTTTGAGCAAGAGCTCGATCAGCTTAGGGCCAGTTCATGTATGCTATTTGTGGTTGGCACTTGTTCATCAACTAATTGGGCTTTATTATCTCCCTTTACATGGTCCGTTCCAATATACCTGGCGATGCTTTGTTTTGTATGTTTTTAATTACCCTTCCCTTCGGTTCTGGGAGTGTCTAATTAGTTCACAATAAATGAAATTTTTCATTTAGCCACTCCTCTTGTTCGATTTCGACAACCCTAGATCTGGCTGTCCAATGGTTTTTGTTAGTGTTTATATTGATTACAAATAGCAATGGTGGGGTCTGCTGCACATTTCTTAAAGAACTCCCAGACAGCAGAGTTCCTGGATGTGTGCTTTGAGACAACAGCGCTCTGTACCTGAGCAGCTCTGACATCTGATGCCTTGAACTGACTAGTGCTACGGTTGGTCATAGAGGACATTGTGCCTCGTGTTTGTTGTGCCTCCTCCTCCTCACTTGACTCCTCTGTTCGATCAGACACCCAGGTGGAGTCAGTTACCTCATCATCATTGTCCTCACCCCTTATCTCCTCGTCACTGGAGCCAACTTGGCAGTATGCTGCAGCTGCTGGGGCAACACGAGTGCCAGTTATTTGTGTGTCACTGACACCCCCTTCCTCTAGGTTCATTATATTCCCTTCCTCAACCTCAGAGATTGAATCAGAGCACTGTAGTTGCTGCGCATCCTCAAGCAGCATGTTACTGTCATTGTAGTCAAACAATTCAGCTGACTCCTCCGTGTGTGATAGTGAGGCTATGGCAGGAGTAGCTGTGGACATGGAGGCTGCATTAGATGCTTTGGCAGCTGAGGTGGACTGTAAAGCACTACAAGTCTGGCTGGCAGAGGACTGGGAGGATGATGATGGCCTGGTTAGCCAATCCACCAAATCCTCTGTATGTTGCTGCTGCTTAAGACGGCCAGCACCAGTTAGAAAGGATAAGCGTGCCCCTGCAGAGGATACACCACGTCCACGACGACCAGAGGCACAGCCTCCCGACACAGAGGCTGCTTGCCCTCTTATCTGTGCCTGGGAGCGTCTGCCTGTCCTTTTTGGTCTTTCTGACATGGTGAGTGATATATAGATTAAATATATACAGAACTCTGATTCAACTCTGTTATATAAATTGGAGATATGCTTCAGAACTCTGATTCAACTCAGATTTCCAGAACTCTGGTATAACTCAGTGAGACACCCTGATAGCTGGCAGCCAGTGACAAGATGCAGATTACAATTCCCAGAAACCTCCTATAAATCAGTGAGACCCTCTGATGGGTGGCAGTGACAAGACATAGATTACCACAATTCCCAGATATTTTGTAGAAATTACTGACCCCCCAAAATACTTGGTGGCAGTGAGAACACACAGATTAACACAATTCCCAGATATTTTGTAGAAATGAAACCCCCAAAATACTTGGTGGCAGTGAGAACACACAGATTACCACAATTCCCAGATATTTTGTAGAAATGAGACCCCCAAAATACTTGGTGGCAGAAGAACACACAGATTACCACAATTCCCAGATATTTTGTAGAAATGAGACCCCCAAAATACTTGGTGGCAGTGAGAACACACAGATTAGAACAATTCCCAGATATTTTGTAGAAATGAGACCCCCCCAATAGCTGGTGGCAGACTGGCAGTGAGAACACACACTAACAGAACAATCTCCTCTCAAAAAACACGTTGTGAAGCGCTGTCTGAAGCCTTATATAGTGTGCTGCAGGATTTAGCTCTGTGAGCCCATGATTGGGCAAAATTTGCCCAATCAGGACTCTGAGCCGTGATTGGCATAGTCTTGAACCTGTCTTGCACCTGACCTGTGGTCAGGTGCAAGACTGTAGCCGATTACAAGCTTCAGGCCAGTGGAAAAGTGCATTGTGGTACATTGTGGGCGAACATGCGCCGAACACGCGGAAATGTTCGTAGTTCGCTAACATGCGAACAGGCGATGTTCGAATCGAACTCCGAACCGATCGAACCGACCAGCTCATCCCTATTCATTAGCACTGATTGAGACCAAGCTGTAGTTGTTATTATCATTTCAGTGGTTTTTAAATGCTCTTAGAGAAACAGGTGGAAAGGAAGCATTGCATTGGTAACTGCTGTGTGTGTAAGAATAGAGAAAATGTGAATATATTTAATATAAATAGAAAAAGAAGGTGAAGAAAGCTGGAAAAGTTTACCTCTTATTCGTGTGTAGCTACTGGAAAGTAGCAAAAATGCTTCCAGTGGTTGCGCATGATAATTCACTGTGTCATATCGTGAAATCATTTCTAAATATAAAATATGCAGGACCTGTGATACATCATGGAAAAACCTCCTTCTGTCAGTGTGGAGAAATCATATATGTTATTTTCTTTCTGTTTTGTTTCTTCTTCAGTTCTTTGGACCTTTATCCTGCTGTGGCAGCAATATATAGTCGAACAAGGTGACTGGGATAGCAAATGAATAAACGTATGCAGCTGAGCCACTGAGCAGCCAGGCAATCACACATTTATATGTATTCAACATTTATAAAAATGTGTATATATATATATAGTTTGCTAAATGAGCAGGGCCGGTGCTAGACTATTTTGCGCCCTAGGCAAGACCAGCTACTTGCGCCCCCCAAAAAAAACTGTGCATTACTGTGGAGCTCTGTGACCCCCTCACAAACACTGCAAATTACTGTGGAGCTCTATGACCCCCTCATAAACACTGCACATTACTGTGGAGCTCTATGACCCTCTCATAAACACTGCACATTACTGTGTAGCTCTGTTATACCCTCATACTCACCAAACATTACTGTGGAGCTCTATGACCCCCTCATAAACACTGCACATTACTGTGGAGCTCTGTGATACCCTCATACTCACCATACATTACCGTGGAGCGCTATGACCCCCTCATAAACACTACACATTACTGTGGAGCTCTCTGATATACTCATGTTCACCATACATTACTGTGGAGCTCTATGACCCCCTCATAAACACTGCACATTACTGTGGAGCTCTGTGATATGCTCATACACACCACACATTACTGTGCATTTTATTGCTGTGGATCTCTGTTACGCTCAAACAAACTGCACATTACTGTATCAGAGCTCCACAGCAATAAAACTCACAGTAATGTGCGGTGTGAATGAGCGTATCACAGAGCTCCAGAGCAATAAAACTCACTCATACACACTGCACATGGATATATTGCCCCCACCTCACACATGGGTATATTGCCCCAACCTCACACATGGGTTTATTGCCCCCAGCTCACATGGATATATTGGCCCCAGCTCACACGGATATAGTGCCCCAGCTCACATGGATATATATTGCCCACAGCAGCTCACACATGGATATATATTGCCCCAGCAGCTCACACATGGATATATATTGCCCCAGCAGCTCAAACATGGATATATATTGCCCCCAGCAGCTCATACATGGATATATATCTAGCGATCACACGGCTGGCTGGTGGAACCCACGTGAGCGGCACAGTTTCAAGCCAGCGGCCGCTCGTAGGAAGTACACGGCGGCCGCAAAATATTGTGCAGGAGGGGCCTGGCAGAGCCGGCCCCGGTGGCCCATTCCGCCCCTGTCGCCCTTGCACCTTGCTGACACCTGGCTCTGGGCCGGCTGCACCCCTAGGTGGCTCTGCTCTCTAGGCAGCCGCCTAGCTCGCCTAGCGGGCGCGCCGGCCCTGTAAATGAGAGACATATCTATGTGTATATGAAATACATATGCTTGTTGTGTACACCAAACTTCAAAATTGTGCACACAAAATATAAACAGGGAAATAGGGGACATAAGTTAATTTTGCTTGAAGAAACATATATAAATTATTAAATTTTGTTCTTCTGTATTTTTCCTTCTTTATTTATGTCTATTACAGGACAGATATTTGTTTTCTGCTCTTTAATTTCTAATTGGTGTGTTTTTCCCTATTTTGCTCTGTTTCATACATTACAAAATGCAAGATGTGAAAAAATTATGCTACTTTACTACAATGTATATCATATACATATGGATATGTCTCTCATTTAGCAATATATATATATATATATATATATAGTTTGCTAAATGAGCAGGGCCGGTGCTAGACTATTTTGCGCCCTAGGCAAGACCAGCTACTTGCGCCCCCCAAAAAAAACTGTGCATTACTGTGGAGCTCTGTGACCCCCTCACAAACACTGCAAATTACTGTGGAGCTCTATGACCCCCTCATAAACACTGCACATTACTGTGGAGCTCTATGACCCTCTCATAAACACTGCACATTACTGTGTAGCTCTGTTATACCCTCATACTCACCAACATTACTGTGGAGCTCTATGACCCCCTCATAAACACTGCACATTACTGTGGAGCTCTGTGATACCCTCATACTCACCATACATTACCGTGGAGCGCTATGACCCCCTCATAAACACTACACATTACTGTGGAGCTCTCTGATATACTCATGTTCACCATACATTACTGTGGAGCTCTATGACCCCCTCATAAACACTGCACATTACTGTGGAGCTCTGTGATATGCTCATACACACCACACATTACTGTGCATTTTATTGCTGTGGATCTCTGTTACGCTCAAACAAACTGCACATTACTGTATCAGAGCTCCACAGCAATAAAACTCACAGTAATGTGCGGTGTGAATGAGCGTATCACAGAGCTCCAGAGCAATAAAACTCACTCATACACACTGCACATGGATATATTGCCCCCACCTCACACATGGGTATATTGCCCCAACCTCACACATGGGTTTATTGCCCCCAGCTCACATGGATATATTGGCCCCAGCTCACACGGATATAGTGCCCCGCTCACATGGATATATATTGCCCACAGCAGCTCACACATGGATATATATTGCCCCAGCAGCTCACACATGGATATATATTGCCCCAGCAGCTCAAACATGGATATATATTGCCCACAGCAGCTCACACATGGATATATATTGCCCCAGCAGCTCATACATGGATATATATCTAGCGATCACACGGCTGGCTGGTGGAACCCACGTGAGCGGCACAGTTTCAAGCCAGCGGCCGCTCGTAGGAAGTACACGGCGGCCGCAAAATATTGTGCAGGAGGGGCCTGGCAGAGCCGGCCCCGGTGGCCCATTCCTCCCCTGTCGCCCTTGCACCTTGCTGACACCTGGCTCTGGGCCGGCTGCACCCCTAGGTGGCTCTGCTCTCTAGGCAGCCGCCTAGCTCGCCTAGCGGGCGCGCCGGCCCTGTAAATGAGAGACATATCTATGTGTATATGAAATACATATGCTTGTTGTGTACACCAAACTTCAAAATTGTGCACACAAAATATAAACAGGGAAATAGGGGACATAAGTGAATTTTGTTTGAAGAAACATATATAAATTATTAAATTTTGTTCTTCTGTATTTTTCCTTCTTTATTTATGTCTATTACAGGACAGATATTTGTTTTCTGCTCTTTAATTTCTAATTGGTGTGTTTTTCCCTATTTTGCTCTGTTTCATACATTACAAAATGCAAGATGTGAAAAAATTATGCTACTTTACTACAATGTATATCATATACACATGGATATGTCTCTCATTTAGCAATATATATATATATACACACACATTTTTACTGCACTACTTTATTCTATTAACCCCTTCACTACCGATATCGAGATTTCTCAGGCTTCAAAGGCACCATCTGGTACCCGATATCGAGATATCTCGCTATGCTGTCAGAACATCTCCAAAACGGCAATTCTTGTGGGGTGTCCCTGGTATGCATTAGTTAGTACCTACCAAAAGTGGTGCAAGGAAAGACAACCGTTGAACCAGCATCAATGTCATGGGTGCCCAAGATTCATTTATTCTCATGGGGAGTGAAGGCTAGCCACTCTGGTCTGAGCAGCACACAGAAGAGCTACTGTAGCTCAAATTGCTGAAACCTAAATGCTGGTTATTATAGAAAGGTGTCCAAATCCATGTGATGCATACCACCTACCAGGAGATTTTTGCAGCCCACGTACACCCCTTCAAGACAGTGGTATTCCTTGATGACAGTGGTCTCTTTCAACAGGTAATACATACTGCCACACTGCAAAAATTGTTCAGGAATAATTTATTGAACTTGACAAAGATTTCAAGATTTTACGTATGACTCCAAATTCCCTCGATCTCAATCTGATTGTTCATTTGTGGGATGTGCTGGAACAACAAATGCATGGAGGCCCCACCTCGCAACTTGCAGGACTTAAGGACCTGCTGCTAATGTCTTCATGCCAGGTAGAACAGGACACACTTTTTGGAGTGTATATATATATATACACTATATAAGTGAATAAATGCGGCGGCACTCCAGGACTATTAAAGAATCTTTAACATATATTTTTCCACAAGAGGGTCAACGTTTCAGCTCCCGATTGGAGCTTTCCTCAGGACATAATACAAATAACACATGTACAATCAAATTTCTAACAACAGTTAAAATCACTTACCCCACCCTCCAATTAGGCGTCTCAGAAAACGCAGCGCACAGGCATCTACGTTCCTCTCTTCATGATGACGTATAACACATAACAATGGTGACCAACAATGCACCTCTCACATATAGGGCCATTGGTGCAACTTTCACCTTATCATTACCCCCTAGGTATAAATAACGCCCATGTCTGAAAACTAGTCCCACAAAGTAACGTACACCCATAACCATGCTGACCAAAATGCAGTCACTCCATTTTCTCATCACCAATGTAGACCAAAAGAGGGAACATCCGCCAATGATGTCCTCCTATCTGATGGAATATTTCATCACTATCCTTATGAAGCTACATAATGTCAACAATCATATGGTATAGCATCATTACTCAAGAGTTATTGTCACACTTGTATCTAATTAAAAACATATCTTTGTATCTAATTCAAAACACATTAACCTGCGGCGAACAGAGAGTTATATTTCATTAGGAAGATATTGTGTTGTGACCATGAATTGGTAGTCACCACCCACATCAGAAAAACATCCTATAAATACATGGCATATGAAACTATTTCATTTAATCCATTCGGGTGTACCGTATTCAACTGATGGATCCAAAATGCATCTTTTCGAGGCAACATTAACTCTCGATCACCACCTCGACAAGGTTTTGGAATGTGATCAATTGCACAAATTTCAAAGAAGTCAAAGGGTGGTTCAAATTCAAAAAATGTCGGGCTACTGGTTTATCGGATTTCTTGTCCCGATATGCGATCCGGATGTAAGACCGTGGTTTCTTATGCGGTCACATAAGGGTGTCTCTGTTTTTCCTACATAGGCTAGCCCACATGGGCATGTGATCTTATACACCACGTGATCTGTTTATGCTACTTTACTACAATGTATATCATATAAACATGGATATGTCTCTCATTTTGCAATATATATATATATACACACACATTTTTACTGCACTACTTTATTCTATTAACCCCTTCACTACCGATATCGAGATTTCTCAGGCTTCAAAGGCACCATCTGGTACCCGATATCGAGATATCTCGCTATGCTGTCAGAACATCTCCAAAACGGCAATTCTTGTGGGGTGTCCTGGTATGCATTAGTTAGTACCTACCAAAAGTGGTGCAAGGAAAGACAACCGTTGAACCAGCATCAATGTCATGGGTGCCCAAGATTCATTTATTCTCATGGGGAGTGAAGGCTAGCCACTCTGGTCTGAGCAGCACACAGAAGAGCTACTGTAGCTCAAATTGCTGAAACCTAAATGCTGGTTATTATAGAAAGGTGTCCAAATCCATGTGATGCATACCACCTACCAGGAGATTTTTGCAGCCCACGTACACCCCTTCAAGACAGTGGTATTCCTTGATGACAGTGGTCTCTTTCAACAGGTAATACATACTGCCACACTGCAAAAATTGTTCAGGAATAATTTATTGAACTTGACAAAGATTTCAAGATTTTACGTATGACTCCAAATTCCCTCGATCTCAATCTGATTGTTCATTTGTGGATGTGCTGTAACAACAAATGCATGGAGGCCCCACCTCGCAACTTGCAGGACTTAAGGACCTGCTGCTAATGTCTTCATGCCAGGTAGAACAGGACACACTTTTTGGAGTGTATATATATATATATACACTATATAAGTGAATAAATGCGGCGGCACTCCAGGACTATTAAAGAATCTTTAACATATATTTTTCCACAAGAGGGTCAACGTTTCAGCTCCCGATTGGAGCTTTCCTCAGGACATAATACAAATAACACACGTACAATCAAATTTCTAACAACAGTTAAAATCACTTACCCCACCCTCCAATTAGGCGTCTCAGAAAACGCAGCGCACAGGCATCTACGTTCCTCTCTTCATGATGACGTGTAACACATAACAATGGTGACCAACAATGCACCTCTCACATATAGGGCCATTGGTGCAACTTTCACCTTATCATTACCCCCTAGGTATAAATAACGCCCATGTCTGAAAACTAGTCCCACAAAGTAACGTACACCCATAACCATGCTGACCAAAATGCAGTCACTCCATTTTCTCATCACCAATGTAGACCAAAAGAGGGAACATCCCGCCAATGATGTCCTCCTATCTGATGGAATATTTCATCACTATCCTTATGAAGCTACATAATGTCAACAATCATATGGTATAGCATCATTACTCAAGAGTTATTGTCACACTTGTATCTAATTAAAAACATATCTTTGTATCTAATTCAAAACACATTAACCTGTGGCGAACAGAGAGTTATATTTCATTAGGAAGATATTGTGTTGTGACCATGAATTGGTAGTCACCACCCACATCAGAAAAACATCCTATAAATACATGGCATATGAAACTATTTCATTTAATCCATTCGGGTGTACCGTATTCAACTGATGGATCCAAAATGCATCTTTTCGAGGCAACATTAACTCTCGATCACCACCTCGACAAGGTTTTGGAATGTGATCAATTGCACAAATTTCAAAGAAGTCAAAGGGTGGTTCAAATTCAAAAAATGTCGGGCTACTGGTTTATCGGATTTCTTGTCCCGATATGCAATCCGGATGTAAGACCGTGGTTTCTTATGCGGTCACATAAGGGTGTCTCTTTTTTTCCTACATAGGCTAGCCCACATGGGCATGTGATCTTATACACCACGTGATCTGTTTTACAAGAAATATTATGCCTAATGTTATATACTTTCCCTCTATGTGGATGAGAGAACACACGTGAAGGAATCATGTGTCCGCAGGTCACACAACCCAAACATCTTTTACACTCAGGATTCAAAGATTTACCAGAATCCTGCATGTAACTCGAAGTAGGGTCGGTTCGAACCAGTAGATCCTGTAAATTTCTTACCCTCCTATAACAGATCATAGGTTCCTGTCTGAAAATGTCAGGGAGTGAGGTATCATGACTCAAAATGTGCCAGTTTCTTTTAATGTCCGAAGTTAGTTCTTGCGAGGATGTACTATTAAACTGTGTGGAACACCGAAATATTTTCCCTTGTGCTGTTCTATTCCCTTGCAGATGTTTTATTTTATTAAAAGCTGAATCTAAAAGTTTTATATATATATATACCGTATATACAGGGTTATTCACAAAGAGCCTATCTGGCCCCAAAATGGCACCGAAAAGTGAATTTCCCCATACGATGCCAATTCCTGGCCAGTCGACTATTCAAAAAGCAGGCAGTTCACCACATTTTGGCTAATTGCCAGCAAGTACGGTGCGTGTTCGACAGCAGTGAAATCCCCCATAGAGAAGCAATGGTTAATCTATTCAGAGAACACCGAACAGCAGGGAAATGTCAGTGAAATGCCCTGCTGTTCGGTGGTTTCATTCTGCAGGTTTATTCAGGCGAATCCCATAGGCTTCAATGTTAAAAATATTCACGTTCTTATTCAATATCTAATAAACCATTTTTTCTTTTAATCTGCAGTAAAAAGTCTCTATTTATTGATATTTTTTGGATCTTTTAGGCATTTATCGGAAATATTTTTTTGTTTTTTCTTTAAATAGCATTTTTTCTTTTTTCTGTAAAAGACCTTTTTATATTATCACTCATAGGATCTTATATGTAAATTCCAGACATTTTCGTTCAGAAGTTTTTTTTGCAAACAGCGTTCAAATTTTGACACTTTCAATCTTTCTTTTTACCCGTCTGGCAACTTGTCGGCTTTTTTCTGCGACTGGTCAGCACTGTGTCTGGCGGATCGTCTGCCTTTTCATTTCGGGTTCAATGGATCATCAGAATTGAACCGATCTGATAATGAATCAGAACAGATCGGATCCGATATTTTCTGAGTTTATTTTTTTAAAAAAAAAGAGTCGTAAAACCACTGAAATTATCGAATCTGATACTTTCAAGCGGTTCTTGGTGTATTATCAAATCAGATTCCATTATACGCCTGACCCACTGAAATTATCGGATCCTGCAGAATTCACAGTAGGGTGGCAAATTTGATTCACGAAGTGCGGGGAACGACAGAACACTAAAGAGTATAAACACACCAATATTTCACCAATTACTTAATCTCACCAATTCATAAACATTAACATTTATATAGAACCAACAGCTGTTGTCAATATCTATTAATTTGCCAAAACGTCACGGTTATTCACTTTGTAACATAGCCCTGGTCCTCAAAACAAGACAAAATGTCCGATTATCTGGATTCCAAAAACACCATTGGACCTATTCCTTGTTAGCCGTTGAGTTAAAAGCTGGAGTCTTAAAACACAATAATCCCAGCAGTTAACTTAATGACTGGAGCTCCCATTCCGACAATAAATTAGGCGGCAAACGGCTCAGACATTGCGACTCCTTATTGTACGTTAACAGCGCCTATGCTTTGTGTAGGAACCCTTAAAATGCGACCAGAATGAGAATAACGAGCTTTTCCAAGGTATTTCTTTTTTTGAAAGAAATACCAGCTCTCATTACTGGGTGTTAATGGATTTTACAAATAATATAATACATAAGTAAACCTCCCACAAAATCCCATACTTATCACTGATCCCATAGAAGAGGGTGATGCGATTATAGTGATTCTTATAGAATGCTACTATGTTGTGATTTGACACAGACTTTTGACACAGGGTTGTTAAGCTCATCCATTGTATTTATTACTACAGGTCGATCTGGTACGGACATACACATTCCGAAACTCTAAACAAACCTACACTGGGATTCCAATAATCGCTGCTAATATGGACACCGTGGGAACCTTTGAGATGGCTAAAGCTTTATACAAGGTGAGCACGGACACCACGACCAGGGAATAAGGGATAGTTTCAATTAGTAAAACTAGGCTCTTTCATGACCCTTTAAACAACGGTATAACGGAAGTACCTACACTTCCAAAGGAAAGGGGGTAACCCAAAAAGGTTATGAAGAAAAAACGAAAGAACAACTTTATTAAAGACCATAATGAAAAACAATCCACACAATAATACAAAACATACATAAAAAACACAGTGGAGAACAATGAAAATGCGTTCTGATATGTCAAAAAATATAAGACTTGACACCATGTCCTATTAGGACCAAGTGGTAGTGGTGCCACCCTAGTGAAAAATGAGTTCCCAATTACGGGTAATCATACAGGGCATATAGCTCTACTACTAGTATAAGAATCGGATAACGTATGACAGAATTGTAAGCCACAGAGATGGAAAAGGAATTATATACTGCATCCAAGCGTCCCAGCTGATAATTTAAGAAAAACCTAGTTCTATGGCAAAAGACACAGTATCATCTGTGAATGCAATTGGAGACCAAACCAGCAATTATAAATTAAGACATCGAAGTATTGTCAGGTGACGTCCCAGACCAATATATTGTGATACTTAATTAGTGCACAAACCCATATCAAAGATTCTTAGGCTAAAGATAAATGCACAGTATTGGGATATCAAAGTACCAAAGGAAACTTAATTCACTTATCTATTCAACAAATGATCAACTGGCCCGGCAGGAACTTTCATTAAACGACGTAATACAATGTCAGCATTGGGTCATTCCATATCATTCATCTAGTACATTTGTATATAGCCCAGCCGAAAAAATTATATTGTACACCTAGGCATTTTAAATGAAGTTGAATTAGAAAAAACATTCAATTGTCTTATACATAAGCATATAGACTGGTGTGGTCCCAAAAAAGGTTTGTTTAAATTGATGAATCAGGTAGACACATGGAGTAGTCCAACCAAGCCGCTTTCATATAATGCTACAATGATTGCTGCGCAGCAATTTTGAAGTATGAGACATATAGTTGTACATATGAGTATACTATCAAGTAATATCTCAAAATAGCTTATAGGAGTTGTTCTGAATGCTGATTATATTGCATGGAGCCACATAAAGAACCTGGATTCAAGTCAATGTTTACACACCGGGAAATAGTGGAATAATGGAATAACCCAGCCGATAGGCTTAATTTAAATAGATAGGTGTTATATATCATCAAGGTCTGCAATCAACCCAATATCCCGATATTAAACACATACATATAATGGAATCCCGAAAAACAAGAGGGGGGTGGTTTTTTGGTTACATCGACCATCTAGCCACACAAAGTTATGGCTTAACCAAGCAATTTCCATATAATTCCATATAAGCTTGTGATTGCTGCACCATGTAGCAGAATGTAGCTGGTTGTTTTTAGATATAAATTCGTTATTAGGTTAAATTAACCATATAACCACACAAGGCTATGATTTAGCCAAACAGTTTCCATCAGATTCCATATCATTAGTTTGTAATTACTGCAACATATAGCAAAATGTAGCTAGTTGTTTTTAGATATACAAGTAGTGGCCACACCACAAATCAAACCCAAAGGTTTATCAGAAGCATTGATTGAAAAAAGTGACTGTTAAAAGAGTATCATACTCTAAGTAAAAAACTCAACGCGTTTCGCCGTTTTAGGGTCACGGCTTCATCAGGAGTGATGTTACTCGTGCCAGGGGGATCCATATATACTCTTTGTCACGGTGGCCCCCGCACCCCGGCGCCTGGCAGCAGCTTCCTCGCTGCTCGCTGGCCAGGCGCCGAATGATATTGCGGTCGCTTCCGCACACGTGGGGAAGCCGGGGGGCGGGGCCTGGCGGGCTGACGCGGACCCGCCGGGTTTAAAGCCCAGGCTCTCAGAAATGCCGCCGTGCCCTGACGTGGTAGTTACTTCCCGCAGAGCTCTTGTATATTTGGCAAACAACTATTCTGTGTATTGACCCCTGGCATTGGCAAACGACTATTCTGTGTATTGACCCTTGGCATTGGCAAACGACTATTCTGTGTATGACCCCTTGGCATTGGCAAACGACTATTCTGTGTGTATTGACCCTTGGCATTGGCAAACGACTATTCTGTGTATTGACCCCTTGGCATTGGCAAACGACCATTCTGTGTATGACCCCTGGCATTGGCGAACGAACCACTCTGTGTATGATCCCTGGCATTGGCGAACGAACCATTCTGTGCATAACCCCTGGTATTGGCATCAACTCTTCTAATTCTGGTATTTCAGTCTGTGTGGCACCCTAAGCACACATCAGACTACCCCTTGTGTTGTTAGGGTCTGGGAAGAGCTAATTATTCTAACTTCTTGTGTATCATTCTGTGTCTGTCTAGTCGTGCCGACCACTCTAAGGATCGGAAGGGTAGAGACTGTTCTGTGTCTAGAAACCACTAGTCAGATAAAGCAGAGGGATCCGTGACGTCTCTCTTGTACGTGCTCTGTACTGCCATTCTTGTAGTCTGTCTAGTCGTGCCGACCACTCTAAGGATCGGAAGGGTAGAGAGTGTCCTGCGTATAGGGACCACCACTCTAGTATCAGGGGGATCCGTGACATTACGTCAGGGCCATGGATCCCGCAGACCTCTCTAATCAGTTGACACGTATTGCAGCCAGACAAGAAGAGCAGGACCATAGAATGGACCAGATTGCTCTTGCCCTGCAAACCCTGCTAAACCGATCCAGTTCTGGTACTGCAAGCCCGCCAGACCCAGTAGTGCCTAGGGTCAGTTCGGCCGCTCTCGAGGGTAGGCTCAGTATGAAAGCACCCGTACGTTATGACGGAACACCGAACTTATGCCGGGGCTTTCTGACCCAACTCGAGATCTTATTCGAAAACAATCCCGGGTCCTGTATGTCTGATAAAGCCAAAGTAGGCTATCTGATTAATCACTTGACCGAAAAAGCTTTATTATGGGCCACGCCCTTGTGGGAGAACAAGAAACCCATCATATATGACTATGAGGGTTTTACCTCCGAGTTAAAGCGTACTTTTGATCCCTCTAGACGGGCTACCAATGCGGGTAGATCCCTGTTTCACATCAAACAAGGTAATAGGAGGGTTTCCGACTATGCCATAGAATTTAAGACTTTGTCTTCTGAGGTACACTGGCCGAACGACGTTTTAACCCTGGCCTTTACCGAAGGTCTGAACGAGGCGTTTATGTTTGAATTGGCTCCCCTAAAATTACCAGAACATCTGGATCATTTGGTTGATTTCTGCATCGCCATGGACGATCAAATCAGGGAAAGGAGACACACCAGAGACAGACCCAGAAGGGTCCTACCTCCTTTACCCTTAGTACCCAGGCATACCACTGCATCAGGTAACCTGGAGACCGTTAAGACCGATGTACCGGCCATTGAACCTATGCAGATAGGTAAAACGGGTATTTCAGAGGCAGAGAGAGCTCACCGGAGAGAAAGGGGGCTCTGTTTTTATTGTGCCGGGGCAGATCATTTCCGCCTTCAATGTCCTCAGAGACCCAGGGGTAGCAGGGGTGAGAGTGGCAAATCAGGTCAAAAGACAAGTAATACCCAGGTTATTGGTTCTCTGTATGCCTCCTTTGTGGATGATGAAAAAAAAAAAACTCGGATTCTGTTACCCATCTCCCTCACCTGGGAGGGGGTTCACCTCGAGACTGAGGCATTCCTAGACTCTGGAGCCTCAGGTAATTTTATGGATAGATGTTTTGCTGCCAACCACCTCTTACCTCTGGTTCTAAAGGAGAGGCCTCTTATGGTAGAAGCCATAGACGGGAAACCCCTGTCATGTCCCCATATCACACACGACACTATCGATGTGTGCATGACTACAGGAGTTCTGCACTGTGAAACCATACGATTCCAGGTTATCGACTCTCCCTCATGTCCTGTCGTTCTAGGGTTCCCATGGTTGACAGAACATAACCCGGTGATTGACTGGGCCCAGCGAGATATAATGTGTTGGGGTCCTAGTTGCCAGTCAAAGTGCCTGGGCAGGGTTAATGTGATTGGTAGTCTCAACATTGCCACAGCACCTCCTTTGTCCACTGAAGTCCCAGAATATATGGCGCTAAAGGAGGTGTTCTCTAAAACCAGGACTGAGGTCCTACCACCGCATCGTCCTTATGACTGTGCTATAGAGTTACTCCCTGGTACTATGCCTCCTAGAGGACACGTATACCCTTGTCTCAAAGGGAAAATGACATTATGGAGGAATATATAAGGGAGAATCTAGAGCGAGGATTCATCAGACGATCCTCCTCTCCAGCAGGAGCAGGTTTCTTTTTCGTTTCCAAAAAAAGAGGGTGACCTGCGACCTTGCATCGATTATAGAGGTTTAAATAGGATTACCATAAGAAATGCATATCCAATACCTCTTATAACAGAATTGTTCGACCGTTTAAAAGGGGCCCGTATTTATACGAAACTTGATTTACGCGGAGCGTACAACCTGGTCAGGGTTAAGAAGGGGCACGAATGGAAAACGGCTTTTAATACACGTAGCGGGCATTATGAATACCTGGTGATGCCCTTTGGGTTATGCAATGCGCCAGCCGTTTTCCAGGACCTCATAAACGACACCCTAAGGGATTTTCTGCAAACGTTCGTTATAGTATATCTGGACGACATCCTGATATACTCTCCTGATAAGGAGACTCATCACGCCCACGTGAGACAAGTGTTGAAGAGACTATTGAGGGCTGGGTTATATTGTAAGCTAGAGAAATGCTTATTCGACATAGAGACAGTGCACTTCCTTGGGTATATAATAACCCTGAAGGTTTCCAAATGGATCCTAAAAAACTCTCAGCGATTCTTGACTGGCCTTTACCCCAAGGGCTTAAAGCCATCCAGAGGTTTTTGGGTTTACTAACTACTACCGGAGGTTCATTAAAAATTTTCGGCCTTGATAGCTCCCCTCACGGCTATGACTAAAAAGGGGGTGGTGAATCAGAAGTGGACACCCCAGGCCAGTCAAGCCTTTGAGGCACTTAAACAGGCTTTCACCACTGCCCCTGTTCTCCGACATCCTGATCCGGCTCTGCCTTTCCAGGTTGAAGTTGACGCCTCCGAGCTAGGTCTTGGTGCAGTCTTGTCCCAAAGGGAGGCACCCGACAAGCCCTTGCATCCATGCGGCTTCTATTCCCGAAAGTTGTCCCCGGCAGAGAGGAACTATGATATCGGAAACAGAGAATTGTTAGCAGTTATTGCAGCCTTGACGGAATGGAGATACTTATTAGAGGGGTCTAGGGACCCCATTGTCATCATAACCGATCATAAGAATCTCACGTACATTGGAGACGCTAAACGGTTGAATGCCAGGCAAGCGAGATGGTCATTGTTTCTTTCCAGCTTTAATTTCGTCCTCACATACAGACCTGGGTCGAGAAACATTAAAGCAGACGCATTGTCAAGACAGTACGAGTCATACGAACATAACATCCAAGATCAACATCCCATTGTACCCCAGGAAAGGATTATAGCACTTACCACGATTAGTGTCTCGTCTCCTCTAATGTTAAGATTGCAGACCGCCCAGGGCACAGCTCCTGGGGGGAGACCTCCTGCGAAACTCTTTGTACCTGAGAACGAAAGGAAGAGGTATTAAAACTGTATCATGATAACAAAATCTCTGGGCACATGGGGATCACCAAAACAGTGTCTAGTATACGTAAACTCTTTGGTGGCCCACGGTGCGCCGTGACGTTAAAGATTACATAACCGTGTGTGAAGTGTGCACAAGACATAAAAGTCCCAAAACAGCGCCTATTGGTTTACTCCAGCCTCTGCCAATCCCCGAACGACCATGGTCGCATTTAGCTATGGATTTTATAGTAGAGTTACCTGAGTCTAGAGGGAATACTGTAATACTCACGGTCATAGATCGATTCTCCAAAATGGGTCACTATGTTCCTCTTCGGAAACTTCCTTCGGCAGCCGAACTGGTGCCCATTTTTTTTCCAATGTGGTCCGCTTACACGGTATTCCTCTTGGGATTGTCTCGGATAGGGGGACCCAATTCGTCTCCAGATTCTGGAAAGGGTTTTGCAAGAGTGTGGGGATAGACCTATCCTTCTCTTCGGCCTATCACCCCCAGACCAACGGGGCGGCGGAACGAGCCAACCAAAATATAGAAAAATATCTCAGGTGCTTTATATCCGAACGACAAGATAACTGGTCAGACCTGATACCGTGGGCAGAGTATGCCTTGAACAGTGCAGTAAGCGAAGCCACAGGACGTTCCCCCTTCTTCACTGTTTACGGTTTTGATCCTCCCGTGCTCCCTGCTACGTTTCCTGATACCGCGATTCCTGCTCTGGATGAGCATTTAGTGTCATTGAAAGAAACCTGGGGAAGGGTTAAACGGGCACTGGAGGATAGTAGTGTTACCCAGAAGATCAAAGCCGACAGACACAGGAGGCCGGCACCCGTGTATCAAGTTGGGGACAGGGTTTGGCTTTCTTCACGGAACATTAAGCTTTTAGTACCCTCCATGAAACTGGCACCCAGGTACATAGGCCCCTATAAGGTTCTGCGGCGAATCAATCCGGTCTCCTATGCTCTGGCTCTGCCCTCCCATATCAAGATACACAATGTGTTTCACGTGAGCCTTTTGAAACCACTTTTGTGTAATCGGTACACCAGGGCCCGTGTCCCCCCTCCTCCGGTCTCTGTGGAGGGCGAGGAGGAGTTTGAAGTTGAGGCCATTCTGGACGCCAGGGTTTCTAGGGGGGTCCTTCAGTACTTGGTTGACTGGGTGGGCTACGGCCCAGAGGATCGCTCTTGGCTTCCGGCTACTGAGGTTCATGCTCCTCGGTTGGTGAGGGCTTTCTATTTGGCTCATCCCCGCGCCCCTGGGGGTCGTCCAGTGGCCGCCCGTAGAGGGGGGGGTTCTGTCACGGTGGCCCCCGCACCCCGGCGCCTGGCAGCAGCTTCCTCGCTGCTCGCTGGCCAGGCGCCGAATGATATTGCGGTCGCTTCCGCACACGTGGGGAAGCCGGGGGGCGGGGCCTGGCGGGCTGACGCGGACCCGCCGGGTTTAAAGCCCAGCTCTCAGAAATGCCGGTGCCCTGACGTGGTAGTTACTTCCCGCAGAGCTCTTGTATATTTGGCAAACAACTATTCTGTGTATTGACCCCTTGGCATTGGCAAACGACTATTCTGTGTATTGACCCCTTGGCATTGGCAAACGACTTTCTGTGTATTGACCCCTTGGCATTGGCAAACGACTATTCTGTGTATTGACCCCTTGGCATTGGCAAACGACTATTCTGTGTATTGACCCTTGGCATTGGCAAAATACCATTCTGTGTATGACCCCTGGCATTGGCGAACGAACCACTCTGTGTATGATCCCTGGCATTGGCGAACGAACCATTCTGCATAACCCCGGTATTGGCATCAACTCTTCTAATTCTGGTATTCAGTCTGTGTGGCACCCTAAGCACACATCAGACTACCCCTTTGTGTTAGGGTCTTGGGAAGAGCTAATTATTCTAATTTCTTGTGTATCATTCTGTGTCTGTCTAGTCGTGCCGACCACTCTAAGGATCGGAAGGGTAGAGACTGTTCTGTGTCTAGGAAACCACTAGTCAGATAAAGCAGAGGGATCCGTGACGTCTCTCTTGTACGTGCTCTGTACTGCCATTCTTGTAGTCTGTCTAGTCGCCGACCACTCTAAGGATCGGAAGGGTAGAGAGTGTCCTGCGTATAGGGACCACCACTCTAGTATCAGGGGGATCCGTGACACTCTTCAAATTAAATATTTATATTATTATATTTTTTTGACATATCAGAACGCATTTTCATTGTTCTCCACTGTGTTTTTTATGTATGTTTTGTATTATTGTGTGGATTGTTTTTCATTATTGTCTTTAATAAAGTTGTTCTTTCGTTTTTTCTTCTTTCATGACCCTGATTGATCCACCTGTGGAATCTAGATGAACCCTGCCAAAAGTAAGGTTGTGTTTTTTTTAATGTAAGACAAGGGGATGCATTGTCTTAAGTGCACAACAATAAAAGGGCTATTCAGAGACAGGTGAAAACCTTGAGAATTGGCAGGAGAATGAACAATCTAGACCAAATAGCCAATTTGGAAAGTGAGATAAATGGGAGAATTTTTCTTGCTTGACTATTTTGACCTAGAATTTTCAATTCTCCAGTCATTCTCAAGGTTTTCACCTCTTTCTGAATAGCCCTGTTAGTGTTACATAACAACTGGGCAGTAGGTATTAAGTAATACTGGAGAAAAAGAAAGTCTAAAACCATGACTGATATATGTGACCTAAAACTGAAAACATGATATGAACTTCTGGCACATTACGAAGATGGCCAACACCAACTCATAAGGGGTGCTCAGCTGTTGGGCATAAGGTGGCAGTTGCAGGGGAGTGTTAGACTGAGCTTTAACACATGTAAGCGTAACAAAACTGTAAAATCATAGAACTTAGCGCCTAAACGTTTTCCAGTTCATCTCAATGGTCTGCCTTCACTAATTAACTAATAATCATTTTGTCTGATTTGTGGCAACATGATCTTAAAGGACCACTATAAACTATATTATTAGGTGGTTCACCGCTATTTAATCAAATTGCTCGGAGTTTACATACAAAAGAAAAGTGTGATATTCAAAATAACATCTTTACAAGACCCCACATTCTCCACAACAAAATCACCAAATGTGGCTGTAAAGGTCGATATATTGTTTCCCGCATATTCTAAAATTCACTTGCCATTAATAAAGTTGCTATTCCAAATAAAATTCGGTACTTTTTTCAATTCTCAGGAGCATGAAAAAGAGAAAAAAAAATCACAAAACAGTGCAAATATGTGTATAATCATTTTCATTAAACATAAAGGGCTACATTACAATCTTCCCGCTAAAACGGGAGCACAAGGGAGAAAAAACTGCGCCCACAGTTTTCTCCATAGCGCCCCCATTTTAACAGGAGATTACAACGCAGGCGCTTAAAAAGCTGCCTGCATTGTTAGCGGGCGCAAGCCCCAGGATGCTTGCGGCAGCGCTAAGCACAGCCACGAGCATACACTCGATGGAGTCCATAGGACTCCATTGAGTTTCCCCCTGCCGGTCACATGATCTGCCAGATCTCGCCTCGCGAGATCCAGCAGGTCGGAGAAGTGATCTGCAGGGAGAGACTGGGGGACCTTTCCCCCCAGTCTCTCCCTCGGTTCCCGGAGACAGAGGAGGCGGACGGATGTGCGGTCCTCACCGTGGGATAGGAGGTGAGTATTTGACTATTTTTTTTGGCTGTGCTAACGGATTCTGCATCAGCGGAATCCGTTAGCACCAAGTCCAGGCTGTGGTTAACTTTTTGCTAACCGCAGCCAGACGTTAATCAGTGTTAGGACTTTGTAATCTTAATGCTGATTAACACTTTGCATTCCCCATGTTAAGTATAGGGAGCGCAAAGTACAGTAACCTCGCGCTGAAAAGCGCAAGGTACCAAACGGTAACGGGTTACTTAACCCGTTAGCGTTTGGATTGTAAGGTGCAGTAGCCACCGGGGATAACGTTAATGCTCACGCAGGTGAGCGTTAACGTTAGCACCAGGATTGTAATGTGGCCCAAAGCGTTCATATATGACAGCCCACTCAGAAAACTAGAGCCCTATTAGTGCCCTTTGCTGTGTTTCTAGGTTTTTTCTTCGTCTCAGGGAACCCCAACTTTTCACCTTCACTGGTTCTCTTGTCTTCAATACAGGGTATAGATAAGCATAGGAGAAACAATAGTCTGCAAATCCCAGGATTCTTGTCTTCCAGGTTAATACAATGATGATCTTCGATTGCAACACAGAACCAGGACATGTGTGATTGGTTTTACATATTAAGTTAAGAACACAGAAACTGAATGAACCAAAAAGCCGAAGGTCATAGGCCCAAACAACCAACATTTCATTTGTTATTATTTTGGGCTTAAATCTAGAATGGTCTTGATATCAATGAAATGCTTTTTAATGAAATATTATCTAATGGTCTAATCTAATCTTCTAATACATTCTATTTTAGCATACCTTGTTCATTGCAATTCACAAACATTATTCACTAGAAGACTGGAAACATTTCGCATCCACGTCTCCTGAATGTCTGGAGGTAATTGGTCAACATTAATAAATACTATGATTCAGGGGATAGTTGGCAAACTTTGGTCTGATGGGGCTATGAAAGAAGAAACCAAACCATAAATCCCCATCTCGCCGCTTAATAATGTCATATAAAATATTTAACCCTTTCACTTGTGCACCCAATATTTGTATACATGTCTTTGTATTAAAAACAGTAAAAACTGAAGGAGTTATTCACTAAGCGAAGGACTTGCCACCAAATTGCACCAATCTGTGAATTACACTGAACAGTGCAATTTCATGGCATTTAGTCTAGTCACTAAACTGTCAATTCACTAAATACTGGTGAATTGATGGCGATCTTTGGTGGCAGTGAAATTGTCCCATAGAGAAGTATTGGATAATATATTCACAGAATGCAGAACTGCACCGACAGGTCGGAGAAGTGTCCTGATTTTCGTTGACTCGGTTTGACAGATTTAATCAGACAAATTCCTTATTTTTTTATGTAAAAAATTTAAATTAGATTTATTTCATTTAAATGATTTTGAACTCTAAATGATGTCCCTTAACTCGAACAGTGTCACATGGGGTCTGCATTATCAGCAGTCGGGCAGAAATGGCCTCTGTGTCAGAATATAAAAATATTATCTGTATGTGGAATAATGCCTGTATATGTAAATTACAGTAAGACATTTTATCTGTACTGTACAGGGATTTTCAGTCATTATTACCCACTGAATCTTTTCCCTGTACAGCAGTGAGTGACCCCAGAGCTCTCCCTGTATTCTGCCCTCACCCTGGCCATTGTACTGCAACAGTAATATGTTAGAACTTTTTGTTCAAGCGAGTTTTGGGGCTGCTACATGCAGGTTGTTTTATCTCTCTGCAGGGTACCTGGAGAAAAATAAGACAGTAAAATTTGTTTTTCCACAGGGGGGCACACTAATCTGGCTTTAAAAAGGTGTGAAATTGGGGTTGGAAATGCTAATGTGTGCTTTTCAATGTATTTCAATGCAAAATCGAGATAACTCGACTTTGGGTGTGAAGGGATTAAATAAGGACCAAATGGAAATGTCAAAAAGAAAAACTGATACAGAATCTTTACAGTATCAAGGTTTATGTTTCTGTGTGTTTTGTATTTGCTTAGCATGTGGCGGCTAGTTCAGGGAGCGGGCAAGCAGATTTTGAAAAACTTTCCAGTATTTTGGAAGCAATTCCTCTCATCAAGTACATTTGCTTGGATGTGGCTAATGGATACTCAGAGCACTTTGTCGAATTTGTGAAGATGGTGCATGGGAAATTTCCAAACCACACTATCATGGTAAGCAGTGTATTCTAACCTTCTTTATGATAAATAAGGTACTGATATGGTATGCAGCCAGGTTACTGTAGAATGCTACAAAATTACTAAATTAGCTACTAATTGCTAAAATGAGCGTTGAAGGCAATTCATATTACTGTCATTTTTGTATGTAGAGATAAAGAGCATGGGATAACATTAACACTGGGGGTTATATCAGGGGCAGAGGGAGGTAGAATGAGGGGATATAAACATTGTTCATCCGTTTAACAAGTGGTTCTCACCAACCTTGGTTATTCTCAGATCGTATTTGCTGTGGAAACCAGCACAGTGGATCAGAGAACATATGTAAGAAGGCAGAGGGAGAACAAAAACTGGGAGAGTGTTTAGAGGTCTGAACTGATAGAGAATGGACATTCACTCACAGCCTTTTGATCTACTCGAAGATAATTTAGGATATATCCTCTGGTCTCTTAGACAGATGCATCAAAATTAGTGATAAAATTAAGCTAAATGATAAGTACTATTCCTGGAGTATACCTAAAGCATGGCGGCTCTGGTACTCTTAACAATAAGAGATATGCGATATATTTGTGAATGGGGTGTGTAATCACTCTGTGATAATTTCATGAATTACAACACTGAATATTGCCATGTACCTGTTTTAAAAAATAGTTATTATGTCACTAGAAAAAGCGCAGAGGCGGGCAACTAAATTAATAAGGAGAATGGAAGGTACCGGCTGGGTGGAGTAGAGGTAACATCAATGCTCTGCATGGAGAGAGCCTGTGGCGTCATGGGTTCGATCCCAGCGAGCAACCTCTCCAGTAAGTGTCCTTGGGCAAGACACCTAACAGTACATACTTGCCACCCAGGACATACTTGAAGACGAGAGAAATCTCAATGTATCCTTCCTGGTAAAATCCTTTCTCAAAATTTAAGTTATGAGGAAAGGCTAACAAGCATAAACCTGTTTAGTTTAGAAACACGGAGCCTTAGAGGGGATCTGATAACTTTATATAAATATATACGGGGCCATTATAAACCTTTGTCTGGAAACTTACTCATTAATAGGACTATACACAGGACACAAGGTCACCCATTTAGGCTAGGGTCAGACGAACGCATTTTTCACGTTGTCCGTGAAAAAGTGCGTCCGAACGCACGTACGTATTTTTCCCGGAATACGCGATAGCGGTCATACGATGCGCCTTTTCGTCCGTGATTTTGTACGGATCATCAATAAAACACTTTTTGTGTCTGGACGTTATGTTGGCCGGACGTGTGCAGCGTCTGACGTCTCCCAATAACGCAAACACGCCGCTATGCGGCCGCAGCGCACTCTGTACGTCAGTAGTAGCGGTTTGACGTTCTCGAAAAAATGCGTTCGTTGGCCACTTGCGTTGCACGGATGAACTTTCGTGCGGCCGTTTGTCGTATGTTCCCCGGGATTGGACGTCATTTGCTGCTAGCACGGCCGTGATTTCGTGCGGCTAAACGCACGTGAAAAATGCGTTAGTCTGACCCTAGCCTTAGACTGGACGAAAAGAAATTCACCCTAAAGTATAGGAATGTCTTTTTACACAACATTAAAACTGGGTAATTTTCTGCCTTTTGAGGTGGTTGGGTCAGAGTCTGTACATACTTTTAAACAATGATTGGATGACTTCATGGAAAAATATAATATCAAGTAGAGATGTGCATTCGTTTCGGAAAAATTCAGAATTTGTAACGAAATTTGATAATTCGTAGTTTGGAAGTACTTCCGAATAACGAATCGATACGATACAAATTTGAAATGAAACTAAATGGCATATAACAAATTTATTTCACTTACAATGTGTCATCTTCATAAAAGAAAAAATTTAATAATTGATCTCAACTATTGAATTTGAAATTAACCATCAAATACATATCAACTATCGAATTTGAAATGAACTATCAAATTGATATCAACTATCGAATTTGAAATGAACTATCGAATTTGAAATGAACTATCAAATTGATATCAACTATCGAATTGGATCTTAACTTAAAATACAAATAATAGTCAGCAAAGGACTTTATGAAACAAATTCATTTTGTTTCACTGTTTAATTTGACTCAAATACTAAATCTGTGACACATAATCCGCAGCAATGTAACTCACAAGAAGCGCTGGGGTGTATTTGCAGACACATAATCCACAGAAATGTAACTCACAGGACACGCTGGGGTGTTTGGGCAGGCACAGAATCCACAGCAATGTAACTCACAGGAAGCACTGAGGGAGTTTGAGCAGGCACATAATCCACAGCAATGTAACTCACAGTGAACACTGGGGTGTTTGAGCAGGCACAGCATCCACAGCAATGTAACTCACAGGACACACTGGGGTGTTTGAGCAGGCACAGAATCCACAGTAATGTAACTCACAGGAAGCGCTGGGGTAGGGTTTGGCCAGGCACAGTGGGGGGCCCCATTGGTTTCCCTCAGCTCCGGGAACAGGCAGCCCGCAGCCATGTGTGTTCCAGCGGCGCACTCTCTCTAACCGCCGCGGCGGCGCTACAGCATGCCTGCCCTGCTTCCCACATTCTGCAGGAGCAGGCGCATGTGGCATTGGAGTCGACCCTGTCACGTGAGGGGGCGGAGCCAATGTAACATGCGCCTGCTCCAGTAGAATGTGGGAAGCAAGGCAGGCACGCTGTAGCGCCGCCGCGGCGGTTAGAGAGAGTGCGCTGCTGGAGCACACATGGCTGCAGGCGCAAATGTCTGCCTGAGCTCTGGGCCCCCCCTAAAGTGGTGGAATGCCAGGGTCCGGTTGCAAGTGCGACCGCTGCAACCCTGGTAGTTCCGCCACTGGGTAGAAAGCAGATGAGTGTTGCTTAAGGAGCAGCCAATAAATTGTGATTTTGTTATAGGGAAACTAACCAACTGAGGGGGGGGGGAAATCACTGCATGTAAATGTTTTTTTTTTTTAAATAGACCGTTAGCTTTAATAGTAAATAATATAATTTGGTAAATAAAAGAGCAAATTGTTATGTCATATTAGCTATTCAATTCAATCACTAAATAGCTCTAAAATTAAGTAGATGTAATTTTACTCCATCATAATATTAGAATATAATTACCGTATATACTCGGGTATAAGCCGACCCGTGTATAAGCCAACCCCCCTACTTTTTCCCAAAAAACCTGTGAAAACTTATTGACTCACGTATAAGCCTAAGTGGGATATTGCCTCAGCTCACACATAGATATTGCCCCAGCTCACACATGGATATTGCCCCAGGTCACACATGGATTTTCCCCAGCTCACTGCCCCAGCTCATGGATTTGCCCCAGCTCATGGATATGCCCCAGCTCATGGATTTGCCCCAGCTCATGGATTTGCCCCAGCTCATGGATATGCCCCAGCTCATGGATTTGCCCCAGCACATGGATTTGCCCCAGCTCATGGATTTGCCCCAGCTCATGGATACTGCCCCCCAGCTCATGGATTTGCCCCAGCTCATGGATATGCCCCAGCTCCTGGATTTGCCCCAGCTCATGGATATGCCCCAGCTCTCACCTGGATATTGCCCCAGCGGCAGCCAGCTCTCACAAGGTCCTGTACAGCGTGAGTCCGTCCTGTTGAAGGGGATGCGGCTGCTTGCGTGCGCAGGTCACGCGGTCCGGCCAGTCAGGTGGTACAGAGACTCAGTACCACCTGATTAGCCAGACCACGTGACCGGCTGCGCCTGCACGCAGCCGCATCCCCTTCAACAGGACGGACTCACGCTGTACAGGACCTCGACTCGGGTATAAGCCGAATCGCGTTTTTTTGACTCAAAATCTGAGTCAAAAAACTCGGCTTATACCCGAGTATATACGGTATATTACATTATAATATTAAATAATATTTATATTTATGACTAGGGATGAGCTGTTCGGTTCGATCTGTTCGGAGTTTACATCGAACATCGGCCATTCGGGGGGGCGTGTCCGGACCTCGAGGAGAGCAGCCGTCTTTCTGCAGAGCTCCAGGCCGCGACGCTGGTATCTGATCATTCGCGGCCGCTATCTTACACTGACGTTGGAGTGCTCTCCTTGGGTCACTTACTGACGATCCCAGGCTTCGTTTGCGCCGTCCGGTGACTGGAAGGGTGCGGAGGTGAGAGGACTCGGCTCTCTTTTGCCCCGACTTGCCGTGTGCGGCGGCCATTTTGCGGCCTGGTTTGGAATTCCTCACCTCTTGCTGAGGAGACCTTCCTACGGCTGCCAATATGGGGAAGAAAACTGGACGGACAGAGGCGGCGGATCCGAGCATACAGGACATCTGAACGTCGCTGGGCGTTGGGCGCACAGGTGAGGTCCGGCGTCGCAGAACGGGCGCGCATTCTACATCCACGGCAGAGGACACCTTGCCTGCACCCGAGCCTAGTAGTGAACCAGGTGAACTACCTCCTGCGAGACCACTCACCGAGGCAGACCTACAGAAGGTCATGGGGGACTTTCGATCCCTGTGGCGTCAGGACCTACGAGAGGTGCGCTCGGCCCTGGAACCCTTGCAATCTCAGCTGGCTGAGGTGCAGGTGAAGGTGCGGGAATCGGAGACACTGCAGGCTGCAACTACCTCCAGACTTGACGACCTTCAATCTCAGGTGGCCCACCTGAGCTCTGTGGTCATGATGCTGGAGGACCGCCATCGGAGACGGAACTTTCAGGTGCAGGGGATCCCCGAGGATGTGCGACCTGCTGACCTTCTGCAGTATGTAGTGGGACTTATCACTCACCTCCTCCTGTCTGCTGGCGACACCTCGGAGCCCACGATCCTCTCGGTGATGCGTTTCCGCAAGTCTGCTGCTGCACCAGAGATGGCCCCCGGGACGTTCTCGTGACCACCCGGTCTGTGGACCTTCTCTCCCGCATTCTTACTGCTGCAGGTCCATCGTTCCAGGTTACGTACGCCTCACGATGTCTTACTCTCTTCAGAGATGTTTCCTTTATGGCGTTAGCGGCCCGGCGACGTTTCCGCGAGGTCACTGCCCTGCTGCGGGCCCGAGAAATACGTTATAGATGGGGGGCCTCTGGTTCCCTAATCATTTATCGTGGTGGTAAACCGTACCCCCCGACGACCCTGGAGGATGCGAGGTCCCTACTTAACACACTGGAGGACACATCTGTGTCGCTGGACTCAGCGGTACCGCTGACGGAGCCAGGCTGACTGTTTTTTTTGGGGGGGTTTTTAACGGCATGCCCCCAAGTTTTTGACAGTTGAGGGTTGGTCCACCACATGCAGACTCCTTCCACTGCCCTGGACGATGTCTTTCACCCCCCACCTCCACCACTCCCCCCCCTTTTTTTTTCTTTTCTCCTCTCTTTTCTTTCTCTCCCATGTTTATTTTTTTTAAGTTTTATTTTTTTTACACGTCACCGCGTGCTGCAGATCCTCTTCCCCCCCTTTTTATTTATTTATTTTCTTTTTTTCTTTTGGCGTTTGGGGCAAACTCAGGGTGTGCCATTGTGGCAGCCACCTTGGCTCTGTCTGCCATATCTGGTCCTCGAATGCCCCGGCCTTGTGACCTGCACTTTTCCATGGCCTCCTGCGGTTCCTCGGGACTTCAGGAGCGAGCCATGAAAGTCAAATTTTTGGCCTTTGCCACCCCCTTTTTTCATCCCTCCCCCCCTTTTTTTTCAGGGTCCTGGAGCGCGTGTTGGTGTGTCTCCCCCTCTCCCACCTTCCTATTTTGGATACCCCTTGCCACACTTTGTACCTATGTGTCCTTTGAATGTGTTTCTGAGACTCTGCGTCAGAGTTATTATACTTTGAGGAGACCCCCACATGGGGCCGTTATTTTTGTAGACTGCTTGCTGCACCTAACTGACTTTTATTTGCCTTTTCTGTACTGCTTTTAGAAGTTGACATGTTTTGAAGTGACCTTTCCGTACTTTGGCCCTATGTGGCTATGCTTTCTTTGCATTTGTTGTACTGCTGATTGATTTGCAAAATAAAACATTTTGAATAAAAAAAAAAAAGAACATCGGCCGTTCGGCTGTTCGCTGAACTCCGAACATTTCCGCGTGTTCGGTTTGAGTTCGCCCACAATGTACCACAATGGACCACAATGCACTTTTCCACTGGCCTGAAGCTTGTAATTGGCTATAGCCTTGCACCTGACCACAGGTCAGGTGCAAGACAGGTGCAAGACTATGCCAATCACAGCTCAGAGTCCTGATTGGGCAAATTTTGCCCAATCATGGGCTCACAGAGCTAAGTCCCGCAGCACACTATATAAGGCGTCCCTCGCAGCCCCAGCACATGTTTTTTTTGAGAGGAGATTGTTCTGTTAGTGTGTGTTTTCACTGCCAGCAGCTATTGGGGTGGTCTCACTTCTACAAAATATCTGGGAATTGTTGTAATCTGTGTGTTCTCACTGCCAGCAGCTATTGTGGGGGTCTCACTTCTACAAGATATCTGAGAATTGTTGTAATCTGTGTGTTCTCACTGCCAGCAGCTATTGTGGGGGTCTCACTTCTACAAGATATCTGGGAATTGTTGTAATCTGTGTGTTCTCACTGCCAGCAGCTATTAGGGGGGTCTCACTTCTACAAGATATCTGGGAATTGTTGTAATCTGTGTGTTCTCAACTGCCAGCAGCTATTGAGGGGGTCTCACTACTAGCAGATATCTGGGAATTGTAATCCGTGTCTTGTCACTGCCACCCATCAGGGGATCTCACTGATTTATAGGAGGTTCCTGGGAATTGTAATCTGTGTCTTGTCACTGCCACCCATCAGGGGGTCTCACTGATTTATAGGAGGTTCCTGGGAATTGTAATCTGTGTCTTGTCACTGCCACCCATCAGGGGGTCTCACTGATTTATAGGAGGTTCCTGGGAATTGTAATCTGTGTCTTGTCACTGCCACCCATCAGGGGGTCTCACTGATTTATAGGAGGTTCCTGGGAATTGTGATCTGTGTCTTGTCACTGCCACCCATCAGGGGGTCTCACTGATTTATAGGAGGTTCCTGGGAATTGTAATCTGTGTCTTGTCACTGCCACCCATCAGGGGGTCTCACTGATTTATAGGAGGTTCCTGGGAATTGTGATCTGTGTCTTGTCACTGCCACCCATCAGGGGGTCTCACTGATTTATAGGAGGTTTCTGGGAATTGTAATCTGTGTCTTCTCACTGCCAGCTATCAGGGGGTCCCACATACTTCTAGCAGATTTCTGCGAATTTTAATCTGTGTCTTGTCACTGCCACCCATCAGGGGGTTTCACTGATTTATAGAAGGTTCCTGGGAATTGTAATCTGTGTCTTGTCACTGCCACCCATCAGGGGGTCTCACTGATTTATTGTAGGTTTCTGGGAATTGTAATGTGTGTCTTCTCACTGCCACCCATTAGGGGGTCTCACAGATTTATAGGAGGTTTCTGGGAATTGTAATCTGTGTCTTGTCACTGGCTGCCAGCTATCAGGGTGTCTCACTGAGTTATATCAGAGATCTGGAGTTCTGCATATCTCCAATTTTTATAACACCGTTGAATCAGAGTTCTGTATATCTTTAATCTATATATCACTCACCATGTCAGAAAGACCAAAAAGGACAGGCAGACGCTGACAGACACAGATAAGAGGGCAAGCAGCCTCTATGTTGGAAGGCTGTGCCCCTGGTCGTCGTGGACGTGGTGCATCCTCTGCAGGGGCACGCTTGTCCTTGTTTCTAACTGGTGCTGGCCATCTTAAACAGCAGCAACATACAGAGGATTTGCAGGATTGGCTAACCAGGCCATCCTCATCCTCCCAGTCCTCTGCCAGCCAGGCTTGTAGTGGTTTACAGTCCACCTCAGCTGCCAAAACATCTAATTCAGCCTCCATGTCCACAGCTACTCCTGCTGTAGCCTCACTATCATACACGGAGGAGTCAGCTGAATTGTTTGACTACAGTGACAGTGTCAGTGACATGCTGCTAGAGGATGCGCAGCAACTCCAGTGCTCTGATTCAAACTCTGAGGTTGAGGAAGGGAGTAAAATCAGCCTAGAGGGAGGGGCTGCCAGTGATACATGGTTCGGAGTTCGATTCGAACATCGCCTGTTCGCATGTTCGCGAACTACAAACATTTTGCATGTGTTCTCACTGCCACCAAGTATTTTGGGGGTCTCATTTCTACAAAATATCTGGGAATTGTGGTAATCTGTGTGTTCTCACTGCCACCAAGTATTTTGGGGGTCTCATTTCTACAAAATATCTGGGAATTGTGGTAATCTGTGTGTTCTCATTGTCACCAAGTATTTTGGGGGGTTCAGTAATTTCTACAAAATATCTGGGAGTTGTGGCAATCTGTGTCTTGTCACTGCCACCCATCAGGGGGTCTCACAGACTTGTAGCAGATATCTGGGAATTGTAATCTGTGTCTTGTCACTGGCTGCCAGCTATCAGGGTGTCTCACTGAGTTATACCAGAGTTCTGGAAATCTTAAATCTTTATACCAGAGTTGAATCAGAGTTCTGCAGCATATCTCCAATTTTTATAACAGAGTTGAATCAGTGTTCTGTATATATTTAATCTATATATCACTCACCATGTCAGAAAGATCAAAAAGGGCAGGTAGACGCTCCCAGGCACAGATAAGAGGGCAAGCAGCCTCTGTGTCGGGAGGCTGTGCCTCTGGTCGTCGTGGACGTGGTGCATCCTCTGCAGGAGCACGCTTGTCCTTTCTAACTGGTGCTGGCCGTCTTAAGCAGCAGCAACATACAGAGGATTTGGTGGATTGGCTAACCAGGCCATGCTCATCCTCCCAGTCCTCTGCCAGCCAGGCTTGTAGTGGTTTACAGTCCACCTCAGCTGCCAAAACATCTAATTCAGCCTCCATGTCCACAGCTACTCCTGCTGTAGCCTCACTATCATACACAGAGGAGTCAGCTGAATTGTTTGACTACAGTGACAGTGTCGGTGACATGCTGCTAGAGGATGCGCAGCAACTCCAGTGCTCTGATTCAAACTCTGAGGTTGAGGAAGGGAGTAAAATCAGCCTAGAGGGAGGGGCTGCCAGTGATACACAAAGAACTGGCACTCATGTTCCCCCAGCAGCTGCAGCATATTGCGAGGTTGGCTCCAGTGATGAGGAGATAGGGGGTGATGACAATGATGAGGTCACTGACTCCACCTGGGTGCCTGATCAAACAGAGGAGTCAAGGGAGGAGGAGGCACAACAAAAATGAGGCAGAACGTCCTCTATGACCAACTGTAGCCAGTCCAAGGCATCAGAAGTCACAGCTGCTCAGGTGCAGAGCGCTGTTGTCTCAAAGCACATGTACAGGAAGTCTGCTGTCCGGGAGTTCTTTAAGAAATGTGCAGCAGACCGCACCGTTGCTATTTGTAATCTATGTCAGATGAGGATCAAGCGTGGGAAAGACATCCCACGCTTGGGTACCACATGCTTGAGGCAACATATGACCACCTGCCACGCATTCCGTTGGCACAATACTTTGCATAGGTCCTCCTCCTCCTCATCTGTCTCTACCCCCACTATATGTCCTGCCATGTCATTGCTTACAACCTCCACTGACAGGGATGATGCTACAGTAATGGGTGTAACAGGTCCTTCCTCAGAATGTGACAGCATCCCATCAGCTGAAGATTTACGCAGTCAGATTACGTTGCCCCAGCTGCTGCAGCGTAAGAAAACATATAGTTTTCCAGACTTCAGGCTGTGATTGACTGCAAAGGATTTGCAACCAAGTATTAAGAAGGGAAAGTTTGATTTATGATTATTATTCTGTCCCATTACTTTTGGTCCCTTAACAAGTGGGAGGCAAATCTGCAAACTGCTGTAAATCCTACACCGTTCACCTGAGTTGGATGTACATACCCTCAAATTAAAGCTGACAGTCTGCAGTTAAAGCACATTGTGTTTGTTTCATTCCAACTCCATTGTGGTGGTGTATAGAGCCAAAGATGTTAGAATTGTGTCAATGTCCCAATATTTCTGGACCTGACTGTATATAGCCATTCAATAAAATTTTCAATGAATTCTATTACTGTTATTGGCAAAGGCAGCAAAAGGAGGAAAACACAAAAAATTAAAAATGTTGTAAAAAGCAAACTGCCTGCAGATGCTCTGGTTCAATTCATGCTGTTTTTACGAACCAATTTTACTTGACAAAATTAGGTGGAACCAAACTGACATTCAAAATCTCATTCCAAAGACAAAAACCTATTTTTGTCTGTACTCATCTCGATGAACTGAATTTTTCAGCACTCAGGACGCGGCAGATTCAGATTGTTACAGTGCATCGGTTGATATGTCAGAAGCACCATACGTTTTAGGGTTACATTTTGAAGCGCAACTACACACAAAATTTGTTTGCTATTCTCCAGATTGTGCCAACTTGATCCCGGGCATCTGATGGTGCTTTTAAGATTTTTTATCATCTTCGTTTGGATCAAGAGGCGACACAGGAAAAGGATAGGTTAATAGGGATAGTCGAGTTGTGAAGTCTTTTTTGGAACTTGTAATGCAAGTATATAAAATAAACTGGACAATTATGGGCTGTTAATGTGGTCATGTCACGATATTACCGTAATGCATGTTGCCTGTGTGTGATTTATGTCTGACCTTCTGTTCTTAGATTGGCTAGGGTCAGCACCTGCATGGATTTTTGCCACCTTGGGCAAAAAATATTTTGCCAACCCCCTCCCCAAAGTGCTTCCAAACTAAATCATGGGCCAGATTACAGCTGATCAGAGGGAGCTGTGCTTGTGGCGCAAATGTTTTGTCAGGTTACTATAAATTATCAACTCCTATAATTTGCCTTGGAGCCCATAATTTGCATTTAGAAGGAGAAGACCCAAAGTTAAAAGGTTCTTAACGCTAATGGTAACTCATTCTTTAGAGCAGGTGCTTAAAAAAATGTTTATCAAAACTGATTTTGCTATCACCTCTACCTTCCTAATGAGGCTTTACAAGGCAGAAACGTATGCCAGGGGTTGCTGTATCGCTCATACAGAGAGGACCGCCTTGGCATTTCAGTACTGGCCGTCCTTTCTGGGTGATTGCGGTCTGATTTGCATATGGTTTAGTATTCTCTTAAATGACACAATTGAGACATGAGCAGAGACCCACCGTAGGGCAGGCCATTTATGCAGTTTTCTGTTCTGAGGACCCTCTCTAACCTTGTGCTGTTGCCCCTTCTCAGACCCCTCACAAACCATGTTTTTTTTTACTCCATCTATTGAATAAACCATAGATGTTCATTTAAATCATATACATATCTATAAATAGTAAAACCAGAGAAAAAGATAATTTGGCAATGGTCTATTCATTTTTTCAAGCACTGTATGTGTGTTTACAGGTTGAGCACCTGGCTTTTGGATTTTTTCCTGATTTTAGAATCCAGGAGAATCAGATGTTTCAGAGAAAGGAGTTTGCAGCAGGGAAACCACAATCTCCTTCCTGCTGCAGTTCCCAATGTATACACACGCTAAGAGTGCTCTGCAGCGTGGCACACACTGGAGCTGCCCAGGAGCTCCTAGCGTGAGCTGCTGTCTGCTGCAACGCATGGGAGCCAGTTTTCTGAAATGGGCCCCACCATATGGAGCGCCACTAGTCCAGAATCACTAAAATTCAAATGGCTCCAAGAATTCCAGTTTTTGGACTCTTTCAGATTTTTGAATTCCAGATCAGAGGTGCTCTACCTGTATTTTAAAGCAACATTAAAATTTTAAGTCAGTCACACATCTACACAGGTTCTTCATCATATCTGCTCTACATTAAATTATTTAAGTGGAATTGTTTTATATTTTCTCAAAATGTCTTTAGGGAATTAGTAAGCTTTACTGAAATTGGTAAGTACCCTTTAAATACAAAGTGCCCGAAGCTAGTCAACGTGTTCTGACCCATTTGGATTTTTAATCTAATTGGAAATACATTCTGGGAACTTCCTCTGTGAAATTCTGGTTTTGATCACTATTGACGTTAAACGTAATTCAATTTATACTGTGAACATTACTTCTTGTCTGAACTGGCTGGTGTCTAGCGAGAATTACCTCATTGCCTCAGTGGGATTTCATAAAGGATAATAGATTGCAGAAAATGTTGCTAAAATTGCAGTTGCGATTCTTCATCGGCAATTAAAAATGACATTATAGAAGCACATTAGTTCTTAATGCTGATGATCTTCTAAAGTAGACCAGCTATGTGCCTGAGAAAGAGAAATGTGTTTCAAGCCTTTGGGATCTGTCCACAGACTCACATCGAAACAATTAATAGAGACACTTAAATCCATCTGCTTAGAGAAGATACATTCATTAATTCTCTTCTACCAAAAGCGTCTTAGAAATATTTGTAAATAACATTAATTCAGATAAGAAATAACATAGCCTTATAATGCCACTTCCGAGATTTTTGGCTAGGAAACCAATTTTCCCCAGCTTTACCAATATTCCCTCTTTCACCCATATTTGGCATTGCCTGTGACATTCCAAGTAGATACCCCGTAGAGCCATAGAAATAGAATAAGTACAAATTAGATTGCCCCTTATGATATAATTTGTGTAAAGACGTCATCGGTACATTATTTTTATGTATATATACAAATAAATGTTTTCTTTTCCAGGCAGGCAATGTCGTAACTGGGGAAATGGTAGAAGAATTGATTCTATCCGGAGCAGACATCATTAAAGTTGGCATTGGACCAGGCAAGTTAAGTTCTTCATAACACACTATTTACCAATCCATTTCTATAAAATTGTTTAATACAGTTTATATGGAAGTCACCTGCCTAAGAGGTTAGGTTAAGATCTTGGAGTTAATCTTGGTCCTGAAGGGTTTAAGTTTGGCCTTATAGGAAATTTAGTCTCTAGGAAAATAATTTAAGCCCTTAAGTGAATTGAGGGGAGGGCTAGGCTCTTGGAGATGGGTTAGGCCCTTGGGGGTTAACCACTTGAGGACCAAGGGTCTTTAAAGTCAATGCATTTATGAGAGAACGGTTCCATCATTGGTCCTTAAGGGGTTAATCTTTGCCCTTGTAAAGTTTAATCTAATTTCTGAGGGGTATTCTTAGCCCTTGGCTGGTAATTTTCCCCTGACGAGGTAGCGTAGCCACTTTGGGCCTAGTCTAGACTCTTGGGATCATCTTTGAGGGGATTAATCTCGGACATGAAGAGGTAAATTAGGCTGTGAACAGTAGGGTAGACGCTTGTAGGGGTGAGCAAGTTCCTTGGGGTTAATTTGAGATCTGTTGGATAGAGGTTTGCTAGTAATTGGAAGATGCGCCATCAACTGTAGATGTGGAGGCTCCATTGTAGGGTCCTTTGTCAGTGACCCAGTATTTTATAGAGGTGCACCTGCATAAAAAATAGAAAACCTAATAAAAGTGCATACAAAAATAATGTTTTTATATTTGAAGTATCTTTTATTTTGTTTATAACATTTTCTATTTTTTAAATTTTTTTACTCAACTAAATAAATCCAAATAGAACTGGAGATTTTATTTTTAACCCAAAAATATTGTAGCACACGTTTTCATAGTGAGGTCACTCCTCATCATCGCTTCATATATATAAAACCCTCAAAATCAATTAGTTAAAGCTCTGTGATGATGAATTATAGATGTAATGCTGTAAAATATGGATTCATTATCTATATAATTGTATACATTAATTGTTCTAATTCAGTAACCTCTACCAAGGTTACTAAACCAAACTGCTAAATATTAAATTGTTCTATTTAAATTTTGTGCTGCAGAATTTGATCTGCTGAGTACTTAGTAAGTGAATACAAATTAATTTGAGTGTGATATAAAAGACTTTACAGACATTTTGCTTAATTGGAGTAATTACACACTACACTGTGTTTTGTATTCTAATGTAAAAAAACTAAATATTTAAAATGTTAAAAATTCTGGCAATTATACCATAATCATAGGGTGTCTAAAATATTTTTACATTAATAGCAGACATGAAATGTATGTCATGTAATAAATATGTCAGATCATTGAGGTAGCAAAAGTCTGGTTTACTTTCTCCCACAGGATCTGTTTGTACTACTAGGATAAAAACGGGTGTAGGCTATCCTCAGCTGAGTGCTGTGATTGAATGTGCGGATTCTGCGCACGGGCTAAAAGGACACATTATTTCTGTAAGTAAAGAACAAGTGATAAGATTTTACAAGGCCGGTAAAATTTGATCAGCAACCTCCAATTGCACGTCTAATGTCCAGTCATTTACTTCCTTAAAGTTGCAAGTGATAACTAGAGTGTTTCGCATTAGGAAAGTGTAATTCTTGAAACTATAATCTCAATTTTAAAATCATTATTAAAAATAAAAATACTTGTAAAAATGTTTTTGACGCCTTATTCTTAGACACTGATATTCCATAGAAATGTAACTATCATCGGGGACACACATATTAATTTAAACATTGACCTGCACACAAATAAACCCATTTAATAACAAGGACTGATACTTCACAAAAATATATCTCTCCATTCACGCAAACTGAAACCCATGTGAACCAAGGTCCACATATAATATATTAGATAGATTTAGGCATATTTGTTCACCCCATTTATTCATACTTACACTATACACAAATAAGCTTCCAGCATTCACAATCTCTAGTAGTTCACCTAAACACATTTGCATAAATTGACACAATCATAAAACACTATACTTGGCTACTACAAACTACAAATACATAGTGCTGCATGCATTTTGCACTATTGACATATAAAACTCTACAGGCCTGATCACAACGATAAAGGCAAGATGCAAATGTAAAATATTTGTGTCTGCTGTTTTGCTATGCCAGCAACTCGAGTTGTAATACTGCCAAGCTGCAGAGAGATAACACCAGTCAGTGCTAAGTGCCGCTGACGTTATCTGCTCCAGGAGTCATTAGAATTCCATGGAGATGAAGGAGAGCTCTAGCGAATGTGATTCGGACAGGGCGGAGGAGGGATCTCCTCCTGTCCGAGGAGCTAGGAAGTGGTGGATTGCGCCGATGAAGCCTTCAAGGTATCTGTGGTAAGTATGGCATTTTTGGGTGGGTTTACTTTTGTGTGTTATGTGATTGTGCTGAAGTGCAATTACTAAACACAAGGGTCTGAAAATGTTATCCTTTTCAGCATAACGTCAAACACAGATGGGAAACGAGTTGGTTGGATAAGCTCGTTCTCCATCTGCTGGGGCCAAATTTACATCTCCCATACAGAGAATAAGAGATGTTTATGTACAGCAACCTGGCACAACATCCGAGACATAAGCTCAGCTTGCATCTCGGATGGAATAGGATGGGTAAAAAATAAACACAGCGCTTGAGCCGTTATGCTGTAGGGTACGAGTGCTGTGCTTAACGGCTAGGTTGTGATCAGGCCCTACATTTACAATCACATTGTTAAACCTGCATTGAAACACTTCTGCTACACCTATATCTGTATTTGAACATGCTCTATGTAACAGATCTTGGTACCCAACTGGGTCACATCTATTAATGACACCCTCTTGCCAGACTCCTGTTCTCCCACCTGCAGTCTATTGTGCCTTCTCCAGCCCTTAGCAGAAGCTTAAGGACAGGTACACTGAAAGAGCGGTAATAGCATTACACAGAAATGAGGCAGAACACAGATCTTGGGGTAAAACAGACAGACAGGCTGCTTTAATAAATCATATGAGCCAAATATATACAGTGCCAGGAGGGAAATGGAAAATGACACCCTGGTGCTTCCCTTCCTCCTCAAGCTACCCACTGCCTATAGCCAGAGCCCATGCCATTTTCCATATGTAAAACAATAGGGTGCCGTGTAATCACAGGATAAAGTCTACACATTCCCATATAACAACAGAACAATAGCAGATTGAGGGGATTCAGATTTTACAGTATCCGATTGATAACTCAGGAAGGGATTAAAACATTGACTTTATAACAAACAGACCATACAAACAATAACTGGGGCCAGCAAACCTGTATCTTCCCTGATAACGGGGCAATGTTTGGCAACAAAGACAAACATTGACCATTCAAACCTTTCCCAGATCAAAAGCCTATTCTATACAGGGGAGTGGAAAGGGCTGCAGTGACATCAGAAAAATAATAACCGTAAAATAGAAACACAGGCAATAACCATATTAGCAATACCAATATCAACGCATAACAAACACCCTGTACCCTTATAGGCACAGTATTACTTGGACATAAGAGAGGGTTGGGGAATGAAATGAAGTGTCAGACCCCCCCAGGACCAATAGTCTGACAACTCCCTGCAGTAACGCCCAATTAGGTACCCCCAGTTCAGTGTGACGCTCGTCTCACACAATGACTACATTATACAGAATCCTGTTGGAACATACAGCTCGCCTGGTGTCTCCTCCAACTATGCTACAAGGCTTGTGAAGCCTTCTAAGTGCAAGCCTTCCAAGTGAGGCACTTTGAGATATTCTGGAGATACTCTGGAGGTAGTCTGAGGTTAGACAGGAGGTAGAAAACCTACAAAAAGGTAAGATTTGCTTGTTTAAATCCATTCTTTCATTTTATAATGGCAGGCTTGGTCCAGTGTAAGAGCTGTCATGCATTTGTCTTTAGATCCAATTTTTGGAGGTTTGGAGTGTGCCTGATATGTAGGCAGTTCTCTTTACTGCAGCAGGAAATTGCCTGTTTGAAGTCTGAGATTTGTAAATTATCTGTTAGACAAACTCAGACTATGACTGTTACAAAGCCACTGCCACAGAGGCCTCCTAGGAGCGGCAGATGGACTATTGTAGGATCTGGTAGACTTACAGGGTTATCCAAAGAGATTCGAAAAGTCACCGCACGTTCGGTGACTTTTCGTTCTCTTCAATTCGGTTCCTTTTGCCGATTGCATTTCGGTGACCCTGCGGTGTATTCAGCAAACAGCACAGGGTCCCCGAATTGCAGAGAAAAGCTGCCGCAAACCTGACCACAACTAACCGCAAACTAACCGAATGCACGCTGAAAACAAGCAAAAACATCTGGATTAACCTTCGAAGAAGCAGAACAGGAGCCGAACAGGAGCCGAATCACACAGAGCCGAAGCAGCTGTGACGTAGAGGAGGCAGTGAATAAATTAGAAAAACCATTTGTATGAATCTGGGAAAAAGAAACGCTGTTTGCAAAGAAACTACTGAGCGAAAATGTCTGAAATTTTCACAGGAGGTCCAGGGAATAATAATAAAGAGGGCTGTTACAAAAAAAATAAGTAAACTGAAAAAAAAAATCAAAAAAAATCGGACTTTTTAAAAAAAAAAAAAAAAAACAGAAAAATGCTTAAAGTATCCTAAAAAATCTATAAATAAAGAGACTTTTTGCTGCCGAATTTTATAATGAACGGTTTATTAGATATTGAATTAAAACGGGAATATTTTTAACATTGAAGCCTATGGGATTCTCCTGAATAAACTTGCCGAATTAAACCACTGAATGGCAGGGCATTAGGGGAACCTTTCACTGCTGGTTTGTGTTCTCTGAATAGCCGAAGCAGTGCTTTTTCATGGGGATTTCACTGCCCTCGAACAGGGACCGAACAGGCACCGTATGTGTAGGCAATTCGCCAGGATTTGGCGAATTGCCTGCTCTCTGGATAGCCGAATGTCCAGGAAAAGTAACCGAACGCTGATTTTCAGCATTCGGTTACCTTTCTCAAGCAATTTGGATCTCTTTGGATAACCCTGTATGAGTTGTGGATAGAAGGCATGTCCCACAGTCTGTGGCTCTGCTTAATTCTTTTGAGGCACTTTCAGAGTGTAGTGGTAAGATGGAAGTAGGCTCAGACACCATAGTTGAGGAACCACCATCCCCTATGCCTAAGGTATGCAAGACTGCAACCAAGGACAAAAAGGAAAAGGTGGGACTTGATAGAAGGCAATTGTTGCTGGGTGATTCTATCATAAGAGGTGTTGAGCTGGAGAGTAGTGGTTTGGTGAGATGTCTTCCTGGGGCTACTGCTCATAGAGACAGGAGACATATTCTCAATATTGTCAAACAAGCAAAGCAGGAAGGGGAAGTGGATGTTCTAGTCCATCTAGGGACAAATGACTTGGCTAGCAATGAGGTTTCGAGATTAAGGAAGATTTTTGTGTTCTTGGAGGTGAAATACAGAAGATTGCCTCCACTGTGTCATTCTCTGAAGTTCTGCCTGTGCTTAACATTTAGGATAGGCAGATGCGCACTAGGGAATTTAATTTGTGGCTTCGGAAATGGTGTCGGGAGCAAGGATTTGGCTTTGTGTCCCATGATAGCTCGAATTGGAGCAGAAAGGAACTGTATAAAAAAGATGGTTTGCATCTTACTCATAGGGGAGCATATGTTCTCAGTGAGAAGTTCAAAGGTTTCACAAAGGAATATTTAAACTAGGAGGGGGGACAAAAGGGTAAAAAACAATCTGCCCGATTGTCCCCCAAAACTAAATCGCAAGCAACATGCGGGGTAAAAAATGACAAGCTCAGAGTCGTGTCTATAAATGCTTGCAGTTTAGTCAATAAAAATCAATGAACTGGAGGCAATGATGGCAGCTGAAAAAGTAGATTTAGTGGCGGTTACTGAGACATGGTTCAGTGAGAAAAATAACTGGGACATAACAATACCGGGGTACTCTTTATATAGAAAAGACAGAGAAGGTAGGAAAGGAGGAGGAGTGGCCCTGTATGTGAAAAACAACATAAAAACGACCCAAATAAAAGTGAGCGAGGTGAACATAGAGTCAGTTTGGGTTACGCTAACATTTGGCAATCATACAGTAGCTCGTGTAGGTGTGATCTATAGACCCCCTGTAGACCACAAGTAGAAGAGCTAGATAATCTGCTGTTTGAGGAAATAGCCAAAATGGCAATGAAGGGGGAAGTTATTATCATGGGGGACTTTAATCTTCCTGATGTGAACTGGAAAACCAAAATAGCTGGGTGCACCAGGAGTACAAATATTCTAAACTCCCTACTGGGATTATCTCTAACACAAGTAGTTGAGGAGCCAACCCGTAAAGAGGCCATATTGGATTTAATACTCACAAAAGGAGGTTTGGTATCAGACATTGTTGTACGTGAAAATTTGGGATCTAGTGATCACCAATCAGTGTAGTTTAATATAAGAACAGGGATGGAGCCGCACCACACAAAAACAAAAGTTTTAGACTTTAAAAAAACAGATTTTTCTAAAATGGGATTTTGTGTGAATGAGTCATTATCAGACTGGAGGAGTTTAAAGGGAACTCCAGGAGAAAAAGGGATTATTTAAAGGAGGCATTATTGAAGGCCACAGGCAATTGCATTCGGCTTGTTAGCAAAAACAAAAGAGGGAAGAAACCACTGTGGTACTCTGCAGAAGTGGCCAAAATAGTGAAGATCAAAAAGATAGCATTCAATAATGGGTGGAGTACCGGCTGGGTGGAGTAGAGGTAACATAACTGCTCTGCCTGGAGAGAGCCTGTGGAGTCATGGGCTCGATCCCAGCGAGCACCTCTCCAGTAAGTGTCCTTGGGCAAGACACCTAACGGTACATATTCGCCACCCAGGACATACTTGAAAACGAGAGAAATCTCAATGTATCCTTCCAGGTAAAATCCTTTCTCAAAAAAAAAAATAATATAAAAAAACTCAGAGTGAAGAAGAAAGGCAAACCTATAAGATTAGGCAGAAAGAGGCAAAGCAATTTATAAGAGCTTCCAAAGCACACGCAGAAGAGAAAATAGCTCTGTCAGTAAAAAAGGGGGACAAAACATTTATTAGATACATAAACGAGAAAAGAAAAGTAAAGCAAGGATTAGTTCGATTAAAAACAAAGGAAGGAAGGTATGTAGAAGAGGATAAAAGTCTCGCTGACTGCCTCAATGAATATTTTTTTCAGTCTTTGCAGAAGAAAAGGAAGGAAAGGGACCTCAGTTAGGAGGAAACACTAAAGAGACATTTACATATGAGTTTACAGAGGAGGAGGTTCTACAGCAGCTGTCTAAAGTAAAGACAAATAAGTCAATGGGGCCTGATGGGATCCACCCTAAGTTATTAAAAGAGCTCAGTGGTGTAATAGCAAAACCGTTAACAGATTTATTTAACCAATCCTTGTTAACGGGAGTCGTCCCAGAAGACTGGAAATTAGCAAATGTTGTGCCCATTTACAAGAAGGGTAGTAGGGAGGAATCAGGGAACTATAGGCCAGTTAGTCTTACGTCAGTAGTGGGGAAATTAATGGAGACCATGTTAAAGGAAAGGATTGTTGAACATCATGTGGCTGTGAATAAATTGCCACTAAAAATGTCACTAATTGATCCATGTCATATAATGCTGAACTGCAGACCAGAGTATTTCATATTTTTTTCCACTTGGTGGTGATATAAACCTGCTGTAAATGCGTTTCATTACCAGCCATGATTTTATAACTAAAAATTAATACATGGCAGAGGTTCACTGGCATCACACTAACTTGAGCACCAATAAATTAATAATACAGTTGTGTTCAAAATTATTCAACCCCCAATGCTGTAAAGGGTTTTAGGGAATTTAGTGTACATTTGTAATTGTATTCAGAATGAAATCCTACAAGGACTTTTTAAAGAACCATATGCAACTAAAATGACATCAATTGGTTTGGTAATACAGTAGTAAATGTTTATTTTGTGAATTCTTCATTGACACAATTATTCAACCCCGTAAAGACTACCACTCTGAAGAACAGAGGTTCATTCAAGTGTTTTCAATCAGGTATTGAAAACACCAGTGGATGTCACGGAGCAGCAATAAAGCATAATAGGCACCAATTAGGCAGCTTTAAAATGACTGTGATACTCAGCTCCTTCTAGACATTTACTGGTGTGGTTACAAACATGGTGAAGTCAAGAGAATGGTCCAGGAAGACAAGAGAAGAGGTGATTACTCTTCACAGGAAGGGCAATGGCTATAAGAAGATTGCAAAGATGTTAAACATACCAAGAGAGACCATAGGAAGCATCATTCGCAAAGTCAAGGCAAAGGGCACTGTTGAAACGCTACCTGGTCGTGGCAGAAAGAAGATGCTGACTTCGACTGCTGTGCGCTACCTGAAGCGTAGAGTGGAGAAAAGTCCCCGTGTGACTGCCGAGGAACTGAGAAAAGATTTGTCAGATATGGGTACTGAAGTTTCAGCTCAGACATTACGGCGCACACTGCGTAATGAAGGCCTCCATGCCAGAACTCCCAGGCGCACCGCCTTGCTGTCTCCAAAGAATAAGAAGAGTCGACTGCAGTATGCCAAAAGTCATGTGGACAAACCACAGAAGTTTTGGGATAGTGTTCTGTGGACTGATGAAACAAAATTAGAACTGTTTGGGCCCATGGATCAACGCTATGTTTGGAGGAGGAAGAACAAGGCCTATGAAGAAAAGAACACCTTGCCTACTGTGAAGCATGGCGGGGGGTCAATCATGCTTTGGGGCTGTTTTGCTTCTGCAGGTACAGGGAAGCTTCAGTGTGTGCAAGGTACCATGAATTCTCTTCAGTACCAGGAGATATTGGATGACAATGTGATGCAGTCCGTCACAAACCTGAGGCTTGGGAGACGTTGGACCTTTCAACAGGACAATGATCCCAAGCATACCTCCAAGTCCACTAGAGCATGGTTGCAGATTAAAGGCTGTAACATTTTGGAGTGGCCATCGCAGTCACCTGACTTAAATCCGATTGAGAACCTCTGGTGGGACTTAAAGAAAGCAGTTGCAGTGCGCAAGCCTAAGAATGTGACTGAACTGGATGCTGTAGCCCATGACGAATGGGCGAAGATACCCGTAGATCGCTGCAAGACACTTGTGTCAAGCTATGCTTCACGTTTAAAAGCTGTTATAACTGTAAAAGGATGTTGTACTAAGTACTAAGATTGAATGTCACTTGGGGGTTGAATAAAACTGATAATGATGTGAGCACAGAAAAGACATTTGTGGTTATTTCATTATAAATGTTATGTTATATTTGTCTGACCTACACGTGCCTCTTTGATTTAATTGTAAGCAAGATGACTGAATGATCAAAATCAATGTCAAACTGGCCAAAACACTCAATTTCAGTGGGGGTTGAATAATTTTGAACACAACTGTATATACAGGGCTTGGAAAAATTTTTGGTGGTTCACCAGTCAAAAATTTCACCAGTCAGCATGACCGGACTATAGTCATGCATTTTTTGTTAACAAATTTAAACTTGGCACTCATTCACTTTTATTTCTAGGGAACAATACGTTCCAAACCAAAATAAATTGTATTACTTACACAGTATTTGCCTATTTCTTAGTAGAAAATGCACTGCTGTCAGAGGCATGGCATTTGTGTCCTTGAACATGCCTGGTAGTTTCAGCACTGAAGTACCATTTATCAATGGCTTTAGTACTGGTAAATTGTGGTAGTGGAGGTCCATTTACATTCGCCACCATAAGGTAAAAAAAAGAAGAAATAAAATATATATAATATTTTAAATTTTCTTACATTTCCACATTATGTGGTCATGTTGGAAATCATTGTAAAGGCCAGACTCTGGCCTTTCCAATGAGACCTCAATTGTCCTTGTAGGACATAGTGATTAAGAGATCCAGGGGTCCAAAGGAACCCTGCATTTTCTGTGGGCTACCCCTGACAGTTAGAGGGGAATCCCCGTTTGTGGCATCATCGCGCACACGCTAATGCACACTAGTGCTGAGCAAGCAAAGCTCCAGTATTCACTAACCCTGCTGCTTGCCTGTAACAGGGCTAAATGGGAAAAAAACCACTGCACTCTGCACTCATCAAGCCAAATATTTCACTTGTCATGAGCAAACAAACGCATTTTTCAAGCCCGGTATATATACTGTGTATATATATATATATATATGCTTTTTTTGTGTGATGTTTCACCTTCCCTTTGAAGTGAGCTTATCACTGTTGTCTGATGTGCCTGAGACACCATAATGTTTTTTTTTCTTTCCTTTTTTCTTTCCCCACTCTAACCATGCCATTTGGCGAGTCACAACCTCTACACCCCCAACAGTGTCCCAATGTTTAATTCTATCATTCTGATCAGTAAGCTTCAATATACCTGACGAAGAGAGGATCACTCTCGAAAGCTTGTACTTTAAATGTAACGTTAGTCCAATAAAAAAGGTATCACTACAGATTGCTATACTCGTGATATTGGCATCTGGACTAACACGGCCAAAATCGTGTTCGTAAAGCCCAAAGTGCGGTTAATCCTACGATTACCCGGGTAATCCTAGCAATACCCAGGCCTCATTAGAAAAAATCCAAAGTGAAATGAAATTTCGGACTTTACCCGGGTAATCTGCAAATTATCCAGAGGCCTCTGGGTACCCCGATTTTCTGCTCTATTTTAACCGGGTAATTCGCAGATTACCCTAGTGTTGCTGGATAAAGTGTGGTGTGCAACGAAACATCGTACTTTATCCGGGTAATCTGCAAAATATCCAAACGTCTCTGGGTGCTCCGCTTTTCTTGGGTTTTCAGCAGGTTACTGATGACTGAATTCCGAGGATTATCAGGATAAAGCTGCAAACTGTTATCTGACTGATAAAAATAACCAAAAACCACACTTTTGTTAACGAAATTGTGTCACAAACCTGACTAACCGTCGTGTAACTCTGTGCGTTAATTGTCAGAAAATTTAATTTATGAAGATAAATATAGTATATAAAGAGTAATCTGATGGTTATTATGTTTTATAAATGATATATAAATACATATGACACATAATAAAGATCATGTAACTCTTTCATATTCATATAAGAAACATATCCTGTTACTCTGTATATTCATTATATCCGCAATACATATTAATGTTTGTCTTCTGCCATTTTCATTGATAATATCCATAGATAATAGTAAAATTCACTTTTACCCAAGCGGGGTTGGATGCTCTGCAGATTACCCAGGGGAAGCTGTGGATAGTCCTCAGATTACCCAGGTGAAGCTTCAGACTTGCACATTATCCGGGTAAAGTGCAAATTTTTCAGCTCTTCCAGACTGTTACCCAAGGGCAGTTGGTTAGTCCTAAGATTACCCGGGTAAAGTCCGAAATTTTCATTTTTTTGTAGCTTTACCCAGCGGTTTTGGGTAATGTCAGGATTACCCGGGTAATCCTAGGATTAACCGCACTTCGGCTTTACCCGTATATATATATATGTAAAAAACAAACCAGGAGGAGAGCACTCATACATTCATAGACTTTAACAGAAGCTGGTACATTTAAAGATTTTAACAAAGTTAATCCCTTTACAGATTCTAACAACTCTTAACCCTTTCACGATTTCAACAATTTTTAATCCATTAAAGATTTTTTACAAGGGTTTAAACCCTAAGCTCTGTTAAAAAATTATGGGAATTTAGGTGTTTATGTGCTTTCCTTCTGGTTTGTTGTATTGTTTTGTCTTTAGAAGCACCCACCCTCTATGCTTAGTAAAGGTTGAGTGCTGCCCTCCTGGTGTATTTTGTAAGAAAAGGGCTGACAACCCTCTGGCATGCACCCCTCCGTGCCACAGGTGTTCCATTTCCAGGATCTATTTAACCCCTTACCACTGGGTGGTTTGTACCTGGCGGTGGGGCGTTAACACCGGCGGGGCATACTAGTACTAGCCTGCTGCTGAGGCAGGCCCTTCCTCCAGCCGCCTACGCAGCTGACTCGCATCATTGGCTGCAGGGGAACGGCCTAAGTTAAGGACGTCCAGCAGCAGCCAATGACACGATGCTATTGTATCATTTACATGTCTGAGAAAGTGAACCTGCATTTCTTTTGTTTTTAGGATGGTGGATGCAGTTGTCCAGGAGATGTCGCTAAAGCATTTGGTGAGTTGTTGACCGATGTTTAATGCCGTGCAGGGATGGGAAAAGTGTGGCACTCCAGATTTCTATTATTGCACTTCACTCATCCTAAGTAGAAAGGGAAATGGTGGGAACAGAGACATGTTTATCAAAGATCTTGTGCATTTCGCAAAAATCTGAAGACGAATAAATGGTGTCAATGGGTATCATATCTCAAGTTCCAGGAGAAGACCAAACACTTTCAGCTCCTGTAAGGCTGGCGGCACACGAGCAGAGGAAGGAACGTCCGTAAAAGCAGACGTTCCTTCCACTCTCTGCGCTCAGCGTACAAAGTGCGATCCTCCTATGGAGAATCGCGCTTTGTATCCTTTCAGCGTCCGTTTAGCTTTTTGACGGGGAGGGCTTTTTCACGTACGGCCTTCCCTGTCAAAAACCCACGGACGCAGGGAAGTGCGGGTGCATATGAGCCATAAACACGCTCGTGTGCCGGGGGCCTAAGACTGCAATAAAATGAGCTTTGTATTTTTTGCAGTAATTTTTAAACAACATATGAACTAATACTTTATATTTCTCCATGTGGAAATGTCTCCATAGAATTTTTACACCAATGGTGCGTTAAGTGTATAGAATATTTACACATGGACAATAAAGCATATAAGTGACCATTCCTCTCCCCTGTTATGGTGTCAATGTAAGAAGCTTTGGGGGAGAATTGGACCAAGGATATGCAAGAAGAACAGCAAAATAAGCATTTGCACATATGCAAAATGTAGCACAAATAATATCAATTTATTGAAATGGAATTGCTTATTAAAGACCATCTTAGATTGTATTTGAAATCTTAGAAATGTAGGGTTTTGACTGGTTATCAAAGCTCATTCTGCAACCTTATGTGTTCTGATTTCCACTGGGAAAAAATGATTACGTGGCATACAAGTCCACGTAAAATGGTTTTCCCTGATTACTTTGGGAATGATATTTACGCAGTGGGAAAACATGAAAGAATAAATATAATGGTCTTTTGTAGAGTTTGCTTTGTATGACCAGGGTATTAAATACTTTTAAGTCAGGATAAAATCATGTGATTGGGAGAACAGTAGAGTTTCCAAATCTATAACATTGCTGATTTCTTTCCCATGAAAAGGCCTAAATGAAAAAGAAAATAGGAAAACCGAGGACCAAAACGTATTGTTTTATGTTGTGTAACAGTATAGATCAAAGACAACAGCACTGCACCCAGAGTAACCACAAAAAAGAAGAGATTGCAATCAAACTAGTCTGCCTAATTAAGGCTACATAGAAATAGAAACATATGTCGCAGATAAGAACATCTAGTCTGCAATTACATGGAACTTACCTGGATTTATCTTTTGTAGGATAGCCTTATGCCTATCCCATGCTTAAATCAATTAGACCACTTCAACTGGAAGACTGTTCATGTATCCACCATCAGAAAATAACTGATGTTACAACCTTTGCTAATCTAAGACTATGTCCTCTTGAGCACTTTGCATATACATGGATCCCTACGTATTAAATGTTTCCATCATAGTTTCAAGCTGTACATGTTAAATCATTAAGCCTTTTTAATTGTTAATACAATAGTTTCATAGAATTAAGTGTCTGCAGCTTTTCCAAGGTCAGAGCAGTTCATAAATAAAATAAAATAAAAATAGATAAAATCAATTGACTTTCCTGTTACGTCATTTATAGATCACAGAAGAATAACGAGTCACAAGTTTGACATGACAAAGGGCGGTGAAAGAAAATGCCATTTTCTCAATAAGATTGGACTTTTATTAATAGCCCCCACCTATAGTGCAGAGCGGGACCATTATATATTTGTTTCATTCTAATCCTCATCTGTTGCACATGGTTGAGGTCTGGGTTGGACTCTGGCATGACTTGCTCTGAGTAGTTCAATAGCACACCCAGCTGATGCCCATGGTTCAAAATGAGGGAAGGTGGGACATTGGCATATCACTCCCTCACTAGTACTAATAGCCACAACCTACTACACATACAGTAGGTGGAGAGGTGCAGAAAGTTTTTTTTTTAGCCGTGCATGGTTGAGGGGTGAAGGGGTTGCCCCGTTCCTATGTTTTTTGTGGACCCCTCACTTACTATTAATGAATGAGCAGCTTAGTCGCTACTATTTTCACCCAAGTAGCCTTGGAAAGGTAGTGGTGATTAGCTGGTGGCTACTGGTGACTGCTCACCATTTTTATTCCTCCAATTCCAACTCCTGTTCTTGATTCCGGTTCTGCATGCAGCAATTGAAAGTAGCTGGATGCCAGTTGCAAATCAAATGATTCTCATAGAGCAGTATTAGGGAAAAATGGCACCTGTGTGCCACGCAACGAATCAAGTTTTTCTCATAGAAACCTCATTCAAACTAAATTTTTCAAGGCTGATCAAAACCTGGGAAAGCTGTACAGGAGCTGTTAATGGACAGCCATCAATACAAAGGTAAGACCTCTGCTTTGAAGGGCTGTCACAGCAGATAGTGATAGAGGTTATGGGTTCTGAGAGACGAACTGACTTCTGTATCAATGAACGGTTAGCTAAGCTAGTGGTTAGACAAGGCGTTAAAAATAAGCAGGTACTCTTCTTCTGTGTGAGGTCATGTCACATCCTTGGCTCCTGCGGTGCTTCCCAGTGGGTCTGGACACCCGGTGGCGTCGCTGACTGGCTGGGTGCCAGGAGTTCAGGCTGACTGGCCGGCGTCTAGGGGGGCTGGACTTAGCATGGTGACGTGGAGCCGCCGGCTTTAAAGGCTGGGCGCAAGTATCAGCTCGTCGCCCTGACGAGGAGTCTATTCCAGCTGTGCACTTTGAGTCTCAGTGTTTACCTTGCCTAGTTACCGATATTGCCTGTATGAGGACCCGCTCATGTTTGACCCGGACTGCCTGCTTGACCATTCTCCCTCTGACTCCCTGTGTATACTCATAGTGCTCTCTGCGGACTCTGAGTGTATGTGCAGGACATATCACACAACCTGCAATTGTAGGCCTGCCCTGCAGGGTGCTGAATCCATTGAACCCTCATTCTACCTTGCTGAGACTAACTATATGGGTGTCCTCTCTGTTGCCAACCTTGCTTGTACGACTACCACCTCTGTTGCCAACTTTGCCTTTATGACTACCCTCTCTGGTGCCAACTCGGATTTAACCTTTGACCACGCTTATGTTAACCCATGTTGTATGACACTTTTGCACTATCTCTGTCAATGCATAGTTAACCTGCTTTTGCTCAGTAGACACTTGGTCACAAAATCATTTGCTACTGAGTGGTATTTAGTATTGGTGTTCTGTCTGACCTCCCTGGCTGGGAGTGCTAGGATTAGCAGTCCTGACTGCTGGATAATGGAGAATCACATAGGTCTGTCCAAAAGGATCCAAATCACGTTTATCAGGGGTGAGCGCCATAGCGAACGTGCCAGGTCACTGCGGCTACATGGTTGTAGAGATTGATAGCGAGACCCTCTTAAAAATGAAAATCAGTCAAATGTGAAATTTTGTATAGAATCAAATGTTTTTTAAAGTAATCATTTTTACAATGAAGTCAAGATTTTAGCATTTCTTAATATCTGTTATTTTATACCCTAGTTAGTGTTTTGCATAATATTTACTGTTTCCTTACTTGTTCTACATGTTGCATATCTCTTGTATTTTAGTGTTTAGAATTAAACTACAGATAAATAAGATTCTGAGAAAAAAAATTTTTTAGTAATATTTCTGTGTTGTTTCTTGTGAAATGCAAGAGGAAACAGGTAGGATCCAAAGTGCAATCTACAATGTATTTAGACTCCGTGAAAAAACTTCTTCTATGTCATCTTCCATTAAGTGCATTACATGCAAAATGACCATAAAAATAACATATTCACATATTTCTATTCTGCAAATTAATTCTTAGGTAAGAGCCATTGCCCACAGAATAATGACTCTGAGTAGCAGGATTATGGAACTCTCCCACAGGGTCTTCTTAAGCACTTTAGTATGTTATAAAGTATGACTTCTTTCATATTTAAGATAATCAGTCTGACTTGAGGTGTTTTGAGGCTCCCTCTAAGGATATTTATACAATAAAAATGTCTGAAGTTGACAGACTGTGAAAAATGATGCTCAGTTGCACTACACTAGTACCTTTATATCTTACAGTGAATACATTTCTTAAACAGATCTACGTGATGCAATAATTATATTAGTGGACAAATAATATGCAAGTAAATAAACGCTGTTTGCATCTTAATTAGGTATGTATGTTAAGCATGGTGCAAAATGGTTCCCTGACTCCTTGCAAAGAAATTCTTCTAAGTGTTGAAATTTGCATTTCAGTTATTAATTCTCCAGTCCGCATAGAGGGGGAAGCTGTGTGTTTTGCATATTTGTGGATGGGACTTTACAGTAAAATATTATTTCATGGCATGGTTGTCCTGTGATAAAATTAGCCCTGAGAATTTAAGCTTAATGAGCATACCTCAATATGTCCCCTTCTGTTATTAAAATTCTCCTTCACCATGACATGCAGCATTTGCGGTGTGCAGGGGCGAGTCCAGCAGGGGGCGTTACAGAGGGGAAGCCAGACAGGTTTCACAGCAACTTATATGTTTAATATGAAAACACAAGGGCAAGACAGGACGAGAATTGACAAGGGAAAACTAGGAACAGGGGCGTGAAAGGAAGGGAGCTGCCAGGGAAATAACAGAGGCAAGACAACAAGGGAATAACTATGGACAAGGGATAACCCACGAACAGGGATGTGACAGGAAGGGAGTTGCCAGGGAATAGCTAATAAACTGAATAAAGGATACTGGGCTAAAGAGTAACTAGAAAACAGGAGAACCTAAGGAAACTAAGGACACAGGGAATAACAAGACATTAAGTAACTTCTATTATACAGGACACACGGAAGGCAGAACAAAGGCAAGACAGAGGGGCAGTAGTGGCAGTGGAGCAAAGGTACAAGGAAGACAATGGCAAATATTGTGGTCAATGTCCATAGGCTAGATCGTGGCAGGTGACTTGGTAATCCAAGGCAGGGGTTCACTACATAGTAAGGCAAGATAGGAAAGTCCAGCGAGTAGTCTTTAATCCAGGGTCATAGGTACAGGAACACAAGACAGGAACTCACAGCGGGGTATACAGAGAAATGCAAACAAGGCGAGAATACGGTGAAAAGAAAAACGAGACGAGACTAGACGGGAACCCTGGGTATTGCATACACACTGTAATGAAGACAAACAGGATAGCTCGGTCTTGGTATAAGAGATCTGGAGAGCAGGTCCATACACATCCCGAGACTACAAAGTCAGGGACTTCAATGCAAAAGCATTGCCAACAGGGCGTTGCTTCCTTTTGTGGAGCCCACATCAGGTGAGATGGGTTCAACTGGGAATCCAAGAATGATCAGGAAACTCCATATTGGAGTTCAGGAACTGCACAAGGCACCGGGCTGTGGATAAAACCTGAACAGGAATGTGATGAATGCATTCCAGGAAAGGGCTGCCGGAGCCAGGCCAGTGTATTCGGCAATGTAGGCCTTTCCAGGGGGCACTAGGGGTGGAAGCATGACACACCATTTCAGAAAATTAAAACTACATACCCATCACTTTGGCATTGATGCAACCTGTATACAAGATCGGTCCTGAGAGCGCAACATGGAAACAATGTGTAAGGACACATATCTCCCCCAATATCAGATTTGATTTCAGTGTAACCTTTACCAGATGGGTACCCAGAGCATTATTTGTTAGCGACGTTTATACATTAGAGACACACAGCTCTCACACTCCCTTACTTTGTGTGAGTATACAAAACATCTTCTGCTACAAGCAATTTAATCACTCACAAATTCATGTGTTATCCAAATACAAAGCACCCAGTACACCAATACTGATTTACTATCACTATTACGCCACCTCCAAATTACCATAGTGAACTATGTGGCAAAAAAGTAATGTTTTAGAAATGTTTCCTGAGGACATTGACAATAAAATATTGTATTTGACGCAATAAGAAAATTCCAGTATTTCGAGTCAAATTTAGTTCCATTGTAGGGCCATTTTACTGATGCTTGTTTCTTGTTTTTTTTGTGTCAAACACAATTTCGCCCCTAATGTTTGGAAACCTTTTAAAAGAGCAACTTTCTTTGCAAGTTGTATTCTGTGCTGGCCACTAGGTGGCGACATTCCCACATGATATATCTACAAGATGAGCAGTTTACACTGCTGATCTGATGTATTTATTTATTTATAAAGGATTTTACCAGGAAGGATACATTGAGATTTCTCTTGTTTTCAAGTATGTCCTGGGTTCAAGAACATTGACATTTTTACAGCCGTTACAAAAATACAAAGTAATGCAAGATATTAAAAACAAAACACAAATATACAGATTAACAGAAAATAAATATGTAGGAAATAGTCACTATGTTACATGTTTACAGGTGCATTCTGTATTGAGGTATGTTAATAGGGAAGTCTTGAGTGACTTAAGACTGGGGAAGATTTGATGGTGTCTGGGAGGTTATTCCATAATTGCGGTGTTCTGTAGGAAAATGAGGATCGAGCCACTTTCTTTTTGTATTGTGGTATTGCAAGTAAGGTGCTGGTCCTGGTTTGGAGGTTATAGGATGAGGGAACTGCTAGGGGAATCAGCCTATTCAGGTAGGGTGGCAGCTTCCCAGAAAAGCTCTTAAACACCAAGTTGGAGAGGGGAAGGGTGCGTCTACATTCCAGTGACGGCCAGTTTAGCTCTTTTAACATGTCACAATGGTGGGTCATGTATTTACATTGTAGCACAAAGCGGCAGAATGAGTTATACAATGTAGTAAGTTTATGAAGGTGCGTTTGCAGGGCAGCTGCATACACTACATCTCCGTATTCAATAGCCGGCATAAGCATTTGCTGTACAATCTGCTTTCTTACCGCTGGCTCAGGCAGGATTTGTTTCTGTACAGGGCACCTAGTTTGGGGTAAAGTTTAGATGAGAGTTTTTCGATGTGGGGGACATAGGATAAATTTACGTCTAACCACAAACCTAGATATTTGAGAGAAGTGACTGTGGTCAACATGTCATTTGATTTTGTCCTGACACATAGATGGGGGATTTTGCAATTTGTGTAGTTTAGGTGCTGATCCAAAGAGCATCGTTACAGTTTTGTCAGTATTTAGAAAAGGTTTATAATCTGCAATCCACTTTTCTACCTCTGTGAATTGTCCTTGCAGCACTGCCTCCAGCTGTGGGAGATTTGGTTTGCTGGTATAGATTACGGTGTCATCTGCGTACATGTGTACAGCTGAGGCCTTGCAGACGTTGGGCAGATCTTTTATGAATATTGTGAATAGCAGGGGACCGAGTATCGAGCCTTGGGGTACACCGCACATGACTGGGCGGGGAGGGAAGTGCTGTCAGAAATGGACACATATTGCGATCGATCGGATACATACGATTGAAACCATTGTGATACACATCAGCTGATTGTTCTAGTCTTACCTAGGGTGCTCTAGGACTTGAGCTTTATCTTTGCCTAGATCATCCTAAGAGATTGTTCAAAACTTACACCAGGATTTTCAAGCTACGTTTTTATTTCACCAGTTCTATGAAAATGGCATTATCTTGGACCTTTTTTCAAAATCAGGCTTTTAACAAAACCAACTATCACCCCTTTATTTGATTTAGGTAATGCAAAGGTGACTCCAAATCCCTACTATATATTTGGGGGATTCTCTATGGCCTCCTGCAAGCCACACTACTGAAAAATTGATATAAAAAAAGCAGCAAATAAATGTAGTATGACTAAAATTGTCACCTGCAACATGTTGAGACAGCTTTTTGACACAAAGACAGAATAGTCGCATAAAAAAAAAAGACTTATGCAATATGTTGAGACTGATGTAACATCATATACAAAAAAGGTGATTGGATTTTTGACACTCATGTCAAGACTGATTTTTGACGTCCATAGTATAAACGTACATCAGAAAATGAAGCAGCGTCATAAAATTGATTCCAGTGTCGCTCGTGTCAAAACATGAGGGGAAAGTGTTGCTCAGCTATCGTCTATGAAGAAGAGTATAAGTGAAATCTTTGTATAAGTATAAATATATATTTTACGATGCTGACTCATCTTTTACTGTATATTTATATTTGCATCGATTTTACTTATGCTCTGCTTCATCATTGTTGATGTCATTGCCACCATTGATGAGGGTATGCTACCGCGAACATGGCAAGAAATAGAGTACCATCTTGATGTGCTTCGTGCAACTAATGGTGCTCATATAGAAGTGTATTAAAGGAGGCAAAAAAAACTTAAATATATACGTCTCATTTTGTAATTTTTTCCATTTACCTGGCTTTTCATTTGCCATTGTATAAATTTTTGAAGTTGTAAAGAGACTTTATGGATACCCTGTACTGCCTGTCATGCCAGCTGGTGATGCTGTGCCTGCTCATACTGCAGAGCTTCGTGGGCAGAGAGGGTGCCGTTCTGGACACCTATTATCTGGGACTGCTGAAGCTGCTCCTAGAGCTCTGTGCCCTGCTGTGGTTTCTAGGAGACCCCTCGGCGCGTTCCTGAATCTCTATGTTCTTGATCCCTTGGTTTTACCTCTGGGTAAATATTCTCAGTTCTGGTTTATACTCTTGTTCCTGTTTGGTTTACGTTAATTCTTTGTACTTGTCTTGGATAGACTGTAAGCTCCTATGAGCAGGGCCCGCTACACCTCTTGTTTCCATTTTATGTCCGTTTATATGTATTTTGTTCCCTTTGGTTAATGTAAAGCGCTGCGGAAACTGTTGGCGCTATATAAATGATGACAATAATAATAATAATATTATATCTGGACTTTGGTTTTGATCCATATTCTCTGAATGATTATTTATTATACTGATTCCGCTCGCATTTTTTCATTCACCGAGCAATAACATGCGTAAAGCGGACGCGCACAAATGCTCACGCAGTACCGTTGCGCGCAGAAATCAGCGTGCACACTGTTTTTTTCTCGCGATTCAGCCAATCAGAATTGAGAACCACAATTATCTCACGTTAAGTATAATAAATAACCGCTGCGCTGCAGAATATGCTGATGCTTTTTAAATAAAGAATAATAATAATAATTCCATGTACCAACCTAGGGCTAAATTACCTTCTTCACGCAAAAACGCATGCGCAATGCGTGAATTTGAGCGCCAAGTGCTAAATGTTTACGCGTGCAAATCACCGCTGGAATTGCAATCCTCGCCCATTTTTTCATCCGTCGAGCAATAACGTGCGTAAAATGGACGCGCAGTGCCGTTGCGTGCAGAAATCAGTGTGCGCACTGTTTTTTTCTTGCGATTCAGCCAATCAGAATTGAGACCACAATTATCTCACGTTAAGTTTTTGCGCTTGCCAAAGTCAATCTGAGCATATATGCTGCAGCAATAATAAATGCACACACAACTAGGGAGGGATGAGCTGAACTCCCCCTGTGTTCGGTTCGCATTCGAACTCGAACAATTTCAAAAGTTCGAGTTCGAACTCGAGCTCGACCCGAACTCAATGCAAGGCTTTATGATAGACATTTCTAACACAATAATAATTGTATGCTCACATAGGCCCTTCGGGAGAGGTACATGACATACAAATACTGGAATATTACATTTAAATCTAAGGAGTGTGATAAAGATTTTATTAAGCCCTTGATGACAAATGACGTAACATCTACATGATTAATGATTGGCTTTACAAAGCCCTGGTCCTTAAGGGGTTAAATAGCATATCAGAGAGGATCATATAGTAGAAATGAACACTTCTTAGAATTCAAAACAAGCACAGTGTTTGTTCATACATGTGCAGGCCACTCCCAGTCTGCAAGCAATGTATCAAATTCTAATTGCTAATTAGAAGCACATGTTATTTCCAAACACTAATTAAACACCTGTTGTTTACGCCGTTTGAGAGCACAGGTCATTTAGAGGTGAGAATATTTGCACCTAGACGACATTAGGTAGTTTTTTAATTCAATATCTAATAAACCGTTGCTTATAATATTCTGCAGTAAAGAGTCTCTTTATTTCTCGATTTTTTTTAGTATTTTTTTAAGCATTTTTTATACTTTTTTCAAAAAAAAATTCGAACTCGAACCGAACACGCCTAAAAGTTCGAAGTTCGTGAACTTTCGAACTGCCAATGTTCGAGTCGAACTCCGAACTGGTCGAGCCGAACAGCTCATCCCTACACACAACGTCTCAATTACATTGGTTTGGTATGTGTAGAATGTGTAACTATACATTGCTACGTATTTTTTTTGGGCTGGTGTATTTGGGTTCGGCCAGGTTGATAGAATTTGCCATTAACACCAGCTTTTAAGAGTTGCCAAAATTATGCGCGCAAAGGCTATGCGTTAAATCCTGTGCGTAGATTGTAATACCATCCGCTTACCAGCGCACATTCGCATTTGCGCTCACAATATTAAGTATAGGACGCGCGCAGTACAATACGCGGTAGACGATTACGTGCATTTGTTGCGCTGACAATGTAATACGGTGTTCGTTGCAAAGGGTTTTACCCCTCGTGTTAATGTTTTTTTGCGCCAGCGCAGGCGCAAACGTTTGCGTGAAGATTGTAATTTAGCCCCTAGGCTTTCTGTTTGTACTGAGATCTCTCTCTTGTCCCTGTGGGATCATTACTTCTATGAATTGTCCTTGTGTTTATTTTAAAACTCTTTAAAGATCTGGACATTATTCCTAAGGACCGGCGGCCTGTCAGATTAGGGATTTTCTTGTTTAACTTGGTTTTGTTTGCATACTGGGTTACCGACTACTCTTGACACTGCCATGTCTTTGAGAACGAAACTATTTAATTTTGCCTCATTTACTACATCTAGTCATTCAAGATATTCACTGTATCAGAGGGTTTCATCTCAATTACCGAAATGGAATGAAATGGAAAAAAAGCAAAATTGCTAATTACACATCAAAGAAGCCAAGCAAGGAATACCAGCTGAGCTTATGATTTTTTTGAGCTTAAATAGTTGGTCTAAATGTTGAAATTTTAGCCCTCGGTTGACTCTTAATGAACAACTTAACTGCACGCATCATGGAAAAGCCTAAAGAATTGCAATTAGTCAGGAACTTATAGTTCCAAGTAAGCAAAGCATTTAAGTAGGTCGGTGCACCATTTTATGATTGGCTGCTTAACTCTTTACATATATTTTGTAGATGATCATTTAAAAAAATATGGATGGCTTTTATTGCATCAGGGAAGGGGAAAAGAAATGTTGAGAATTTTACGTTTGGATGGTCTCCTGAAAAATACTAGGTGGAAATTCATGAGATGCCAGTTAGGCGGTATATTTTCTTTTTTTATTACTCTTGGCATTTTCCATACCACATCCAGTTCCTGTGCTCTATTTATTTTGATAAATATTCCTTTTTAGTGTTAATTTTACTTACCTTTTAAGTCTTGACTTGTTAATATTGATATTGCTCTCCAATATTTTTTCCAAGACCATGCCATCTACCATTTATGAATTGTATGTGGAATAATAAATTTGGAATATTTAGAAGTACCCAATATCATCTGTATTTAATAGTTTTCCATTTTTTCCTCTAAAAAAACTAATATAAACTGTATTCCCCTTATGTTATCAGGAGCAGGTGCAGATTTTGTAATGTTGGGAGGAATGTTGGCTGGACATGATCAGTGCTCTGGAGAAATAATTGAAAAAAATGGAAAAAAGGTGATGCTTTTCTACGGCATGAGTTCAGACACTGCAATGAAGAAGCATGCCGGCAAGGTAGCAGAATACAGGTATGTTGATGTTTCTCCTGGTGGTGAAGTAGGTAATTTTGATAGTAATGTCAAGAAACTATTCATGTAGATATTTGCCTTTGTAACAGCAAGCATATAACTGATCCACAGATTATAGACAACATATTATTAGGCAGATTAAAGGAGAGCTGAAGTTCTCACATAAATTAATACAGGTCATCACAAACTTAAATTTTGCAATTGTTAAAGTCTGACACTCAGAAAACACAAAAATCAGAGCACACAAGTACTGTATTATAGCTGGCTTCATTGGCCAACAACGGAAGATTATGTGGTGCATTCGCTCACATCGTCTCACTTCCATAGTGCTTTTCCCTATCCCTCTCATAAACCATTGGCCTCTGCCCAACACTAACTTACCATTCTCCCTGTTTTCTCTGACCTATCACACTAGCGTCCCATGGAATGTGCTTTTGTGTCCTATGCCTTTCTAAATTGCAAGTATTTGGTGCCATAACATTATCTAGGCCTATTATGAGGGAATAAGACTGCAGCTCCAGTAGGCACTATGTTAATCCATCTCTGGGACACACACTATCTAGAACATGAATTACTCTTTAGTTCTATTCTTGGCTTGAAAATCCGAACCAAAACAACCTCATCTTGATAGGTTAACTCAAAATCTTACCATGGAAGGTAATGCTTGCACCTTATACCTTTGGAGAATTACTTTTATATTAGGAGACTAAATTCAACTGACATGTGGGCACTATAGTAGTCTTTATGGCATTATTATGGAGAACAGGAGCAATCTCTCAGGGTTGCTGTCATGTGGGGATTGGTACCCAGGATGGTTATCCACGTGTATGAAGGCTACCTTCGCTGTCAGGATCCTGAAGGAGTACTGGCTCTGGGCCAAATAATCCAGTCAATAGTCGGAGCTCCTTGCAGGGTGAAAACAAAACTAGGAATGACTTGATTTAGAGTTTACAATTGGAAGAACACACCCAGGGGGTATGTACAGAATACAATGGAAAACACACCCCAGTGTTTCCATACTGAAGAGCCTCCCAATAGCCTCCCCCTCCCACACACACACCCTGGTGTAACAAAGCCTGAGGAAGGGTTATAGAGATCTGGTTTAAGCCAGTTCCTGGTGGTTGGGTGGAAGCAGGGGAAACAGAGCAATCATTCAGATTACTCATAGGGAAAACAGCACAGTATATACCACACAACACTACCATTAATACATAAGGGTATAATAATATAACACAGACATCGGGGAATAGGGCACAGAAAACACAAAAACCCTGCACCTAGAACTGTAGGTACAGGTTTACGTTAACATAGGATGGGACTGATAAACAACATAAAACATCAGGCCTGCACCTCCCAAACGCACCTCTAGGTCCTTTTACTCCAAGTTCAAAGTGACTCTTGTGTCACAGATACCATCTTGTGTACTAGTTAAGAACTATATTTACTCTTCTGCTCACAGTGGAAAACTGATTTTTCTTCTACTCTGAGAGAAACAAACTGTCCCCCACCCATCACTTACAGCACTTGTTATAGTATAGCTTGTTTCATCCAGTTGTTATAAATGATAATACCATTTGTGGAAAATTCATGGTGCTGTAAGATGCTGAGCTCATCAGATGGTGTCACACGCTGTGAATTACTGAATGATATATATTAATTATATTACTGACAGCATGTATCATAATAAGCCATACTCAGAACGGCATCACTGCATCTCATCAACCCTTTGATATTTTCTACTCCTAGAATACATAACTCCCTCCACCCCCAGCCTGCTCTTGGCAGGGCAGAGTGGGAAGCTACTATAATTTAATTGTAACATATGTCAGATTACCAGATATGTTTCTCTAAACTCAGTGACACAAAGGCACATGTTGCAAGTTAAATTTATACACTGCCATAGCATGGATGATTACTGTATGAATAATTGACATGGGGCTTTACCCTAGATTTTGTTATGTCGGTGTGATTTCCCTGTACTTTTCTTCCCAGCAGGCCAGATGGTGTGAAATTCTATGCTTGAGCTATTTGCAACCCATTTGCTAAGCTTAATGTATTTCTAGAAGGTGAATGTAATGTAGTGTATCACTGTACTTTATATTTGTTCCACAATTCCACAAACTGCACAGAACTAGCTTGGAATCTTGCTGCTTGTGTAGGCGAGTAATCAGCCTCACAGTTTTAAACATGACTGTGATACAGTATACATGAGTTTGACGAAGACTTGTGGATGACACATTATCCTTTATTAGAACAAGGAAAACAACCTATGGCTGACTTTATTGGGGGGAAATCCAGAATTGATATGTAGGAAATCTAAACACATGTATGGAGACAAATAATGACAAAACACTCTGTAAACATATCTTTGGCTCCAGGATGTATGGGCTTGAACAGTGGGTTGAGAAAAGGTAAATACAAACAATCACACAGTAAGCTACAAAAAAACTGTTGGAGTAGTTACACATTACAGATGAAACAAGCATGACACCCTTTTCATTCCAGACCAAGTGTAAATACAAAGCAATGATACATAGTTTCCAGTCACAAACATAATCTGTGGGTCAGAAGTTCCTACATTAACCCCTGCATTGTCTGTGTAAGATGCCTTTACTGTAACAGCTCATAGACCCTTGGTAAAAGGCCAAGTCTACATTCCAAAGGATGTGAAAAGTCTCTCCTGAGAACGGGCTAGTTAGTGAATGACAGTGTGAGACAAAGCGTTTGGAGATGTGACTTTTCCGAAATGATGCCAAAATGTACCTGGACACTGAAATTCAGCATACGGTGACATTTCGGGGCCATTCGGCTACTCAGAGAGCAGGCAGTTCGCCAAGCTTTGGCGAATTGCCTGCACGTACAGTGCTGTTCGACGGCAGTGAAATCCCCCATAGAGAAGCAATGGTTCATGTATTCAGAGAACACCGAACAGCAGTGAAAAGTTGCCGAAATGCCCTGCTGTTCGGTGGTTTCATTCGTCAGGTTTATTCAGGCGAATCCCATAGGCTTCAATGTTAAAAATATTCCTGTTTTAATCTAATATCTAATAAACCGTTTATTATTTTATTCTGCAGTAAAAAGTCTCTTTATTTATAGATTTTTTAGGATTCTTTTCAGCAAATTTAAAAAAAAATTTAAGCATTTTTTATTTTTTCTGTAACAGACCTTTTTATTATCATTCATTGGACCTTATATGTAAATTCCAGACATTTACGTTCAATCGTTTTTTTTGAAAACAGCGTTTGAATTTTGAAACTTTCAATTGTACTGTTTTTTAGGTTTTTTTCACCCCGCTTGTCAGGTTGTCAGCTTTTTCCAGCGGCTGGTCTGTGTGGTGATCGGCGGCTAATCGCTAGTCGGCGACATTTCGGTGCTCTCTGAATAACCCCTATAGTTTCAGTTCAGGACCATAGATAGCTCCGTAAACCCCACGGAGCTCTCCATTATTATTATTATTATTATTATTCTTTATTTATAAAGCGCCAGCATATTCCGCAGCGCTGTACAATAAGCACAGTATAGACAGGGTTACAATACATTGAACAACATTTGACAAACAGTACAGGAGGAGATGAGGGCCCTATTCCCGTAGGAACTCACAATCTGGGAGGGTTGGGGTTGGAAACAGGAGGAGAGGACTGTAAGGTGAGAGTGATTGATGGTTGCGTCAGTGAGTTGGGTGGTAGGCCTCCCTAAATAGGAATGTTTTCAGGGAGCGTTTGAAGGAAGAGAAGTTAGGGGAAAGTCTGACAGTACGAGGGAGAGCGTTCCAGAGAGTGGGGGCTGCGCGTGAGAAATCCTGCAGTCTATCATGGGAAGAGGTGATGCGGGGAGAAGCTAGGCGCAGGTCACTGTTTGACCTTAGGGAGCGGACTGGGGTGTATTTGGTGATTAGTGAGGACAGGTAGTGGGGAGCTGAGTTAGTGAGGCTTTTGTAGGTAAGGATAAGGATTTTGAAACAATGTATTCATTGCTGAACGCAGACGGACTGTAAGAAAATAATACAGCTGTGTTCAGCAAAGGAAAAAAAAACACCTTATTATTACTTTAAATTACATTATGAAACCTTAAAATTAACCCAAACAATCCTGAAAAATGCCTAAAAAATCCTAAAAAAATAAAGTGACTTTTTGCTATAAGTGAAAAAAAAACGGTTTAATAAAACGGGAATATTTTTTACATTGAAACGTATGGGATTCTCCTGTTTAAACCCGTCAAACTGAACCACTGAAAATCAGGGAAATTCATTGACAATTCCGTGGTGTTCGGTGTTCTCTGAATAGATTGACCATTACTTCTCTATGGGGAATTTCACTGCAGCCGAACTGCACTGAACGGCACCATGGCAAACTGGCTAGGTGGAGTAGAGGTAACATCACTGCTCTGCGTGGAGAGAGCCTGTGGAGATATGGGTTCGATCCCAGCAAGAGCACCTCTCCAGGAAGTGTCCTTGGACAACACACCTAACGGTACATACTCGCCACCCAGGACATACATGAAAACAAGAGAAATCTCAATGTATCCTTCCTGGTAAAATCCTTTATAATCTAACAATTGTGATGTCACCACTGAGGATTAAAATATACTTAAAAACATATCTTATCGCAAATCCCCTTCGGCGTTTCTTCCTCTTAACGCCACAAACAGAGTTATCAATCCAAAATTGGGGGATGTACGATCTATAAGACAAAATAACATCTCATGGTGCAGAGGGTATCAAATTTCTATATTAAAAGGCCCCCGCTATCATAGCACTCACAAGATTAAGAATAATTGTAGACATATAGTATTGCTTGTTACCGCTCCCAGAGGAAGATCTTCGTTTAGTTCGCCCGCCGCCACAGGAAAGAACCACGAGGAAATTTCCAAAAGAGGATTTATTGTAAACTGCATACATTCAAATAAAATAAAATCTCCAACGTGTTTCGTTCATCAAACTTCATCAGGGAGAAAGATGCCAAAAATAAAAGGAATAAAACAACCACCATCATCACTGACTTAAATAGTCTCTCTTAATTAGTCTCATCTATTTTCACTTCACACAATGATGCGTGTATCCTGGATCCAAAGCGAGGCTTGGCTATGCCAGACCTTGAAACGAGGCTTGGATGTCTCTGCTTCTTCTCATGCAGCGACGCATAAATCCCGGATTCAAAAAGAGACTTGGCTGTCCTAGATCCGGAAGCGAGGCTTGGGCATCACAGCTCTAATACGCATGACAGGATAGCCGGCGTTTAGATGTATTGACTTCTGATGAAGTTTGATGAACGAAACGCGTTGGAGATTTTATTTTATTTGAATGTATGCTGTTTACAATAAATCCTCTTTTGGAAATTTCCTCGTGGTTCTTTCCTGTGGCGGCGGGCGAACTAAATGAAGATCTTCCTCTGGGAGCGGTAACAAGCAATACTATATGCCTACAATTATTCTTAATCTTGCGAGTGCTATGATAGCGGGGGCCTTTTAATATAGAAATTTGCTACTCTCTGCACCATGAGATGTTATTTTGTCTTATAGATCGTACATCCCCCCAATTTTGGATTGGTAAAATCGTTTCTCAAAAAAATTAAATAAAGCACCGAAAATCAAGGAATTTCACTGACATAAAATTTCACTGAAAAAATCTAAAAAAATGCCCAAAAAAATCCTAATAAATAAATAGGGTGTCCTCTCATAAAGATGTACACTCCAGTGGACAGCAGGTCTATCAAAAGCGTTTTATTCCAAAAAAAATAATACAGTTTCAAGCCTTCATCAATTGACTTTTCTTTTACTATTTCATGCATAGGGAAGCTCAGAGGAAAGAGTTTATAATGTTTTCAGTTTTAATCTATTATAGAGCACTGTGGAAAATATTGACCCTAAAGAAATAAAGACAAATGAATAATCATCTTTATTTTTTTATATTTGTTGAGAATTCAGTTGGTCATTATTTCTTATGTGTATATAAGTTATGTAGGAAGTTTTTATTACGGCCAATCATTTTGGGGAAAATGACTGCTGCAATGCAATTCCTGTTTCCAGACTAACTATATTTTGGTCTGTTCTATGTCATTTGTCAATGCATAAATGAATACAACAATCATTCTTGGAAGAACTGACAACTCCATAAATGATCACTTAATACATGTATTCCTTCAATTCTAATTTTTAAGATATCTTGCTGTCAAAACTCAGTGTTGACGTTTGGGTTTTTTCTCTTCAGGGCTTCAGAAGGAAGAACTGTAGAAGTGCCTTACCGCGGTAATGTGGATGAAACCGTACGAGACATACTAGGAGGACTGCGATCTACTTGCACATATGTTGGTGCTGCCAAACTTAAAGAGCTAAGCAGAAGGACAACTTTTATTCGTGTGACCCAGCAGTTCAACCAGATGTACTCATAGAGCACACAGGAAACAACGAGGCAGTGTGCACTTCCAACCCATTCATTTTGGAGTTAAATCCATCATGCTCTCCATAAGTGGATATCCATCCTATTTTCACAGACATATACAGTATATATCAGACACGTTTTCTATGCAAGTAATTTAATGATCTTTTACCTATTTTATTATATGTTTTACTCAAGATATTTAGTTTGGAATGAAAGATTATCATATTTTTACAATCATATTTTATTATCTGTTTAAATCTTAGTGTAGTAACATATTAAATGTATACAAAGGTGTGCTCAGAGGGTGTGCCTGGTGTGCCCAGGCACACCCTAATGTTGGGTGAAGGGATCATCTTTGACCCCCTACATTGAAATTGTGGATGTTTCTTATCTGGTTCATTAGAAACAGCATGAGCATTGACAGGATAACTGCAAAAACATAGATTATTCCTAACTAAAAATAACTGTTTTATACAAAATTATCCAGCCATAGATATGTCGTTTGTTAAATGGGTGCACACCCTAATGAAATGGGCTGCGCACGCCATTGAATGTATGGCATTTTCTGCACGTACTCCTTGGTATTAAGGTACAGTTGACTCAAATGTCATGGGCTTCAGGTTTTCCTGCTATAGCAGATCACCCAAAATGCTTTCAGGTTCTCTGGTTCTACTGTCACGAGTGCACGGTGTCAAATAGGAAATATAGACATACAGATATGGATAGCTTATATTGATATAGTTGGAAATACACTATTGAGTACAGAGAAGAGACCTAACAAAAGGGTCTAATGCACAATGTCAAATAATATCTTTATAAACCATAATTAACATTGTCGTGAGGTTTGATGGTGACAGGTCAATTCCTTCTGTTATAAATTTATGAACCTTAAGGTCAATGTTAAGTTGAATGTACAATACAGATATTGTGTTATATATCGGACGAAAACAAGATATAAAGAACGTTGTCTGGCCATGTGCATTGTGCTACGTTTTTTTAATAAAAGTGGAGCAACCATACAAACCTTCTAAACTGCAGCAGGTTACAACAGTTACATGGTTGATAGGTAATAACTAGGGATGAACTGTTCGGTTCGATGAGTTCAGAGTTCGACTCGAACATTGGCAGTTCGAAAGTTCGTGAACTTCGAACTTTTTGGCGTGTTCGGTTCGTGTTCGAAAAAAACATAAATGCTTAAAAAAATACAAAAAATCTAGAAATAAAGAGACTCTTTACTGCAGAATATTATAAGCAACAGTTTATTAGATATTGAATTAAAAAACTACCTAATGTTGTCTACTATAGGTGCAAAGATTCTCACCTCTAAATGACCTGTGCTCTCAAACGGCGTAAACAACAGGCGTTTAATTAGTGTTTGGAAATAACATGTGCTTCTAATTAGCAATTAGAATTTGATACATTGCTTGCAGACTGGCTGTGGCCTGCACATGTATGAACAAACACTGTTTGTTTTGAATTCTAAGAAGTGTTCATTTCTACTATATAATCCTCTCTGATATGCTGTTTAACCCCTTAAGGACCAGGGCTCTGTAAAGCCAATCATTAATGATGTAGATGCTACGTCATTTGTCATCGAGGGCTTAATAAAATCTTTATCACACGCCTTAGATTTAAATGTAATTTTCCAGTATTGGTATGTCATGTAGCTCTCCCGAAGGGCCTATGTGAGCATACAATTATTATTGTGTTAGAAATGTCTATCATAAAGCGTACAAGCTGAGTCCCTAGAGTCTCTGACTATCCATTGTCATATATACCTTGCTCTATACATATAAAGCCCCGTTCACACTGTGCAATTTGAAAGTCGTGTGATTTTCATATTCGCGACATAGTGCGATAATGTCGCACGATGTCACGCGACGTTGCAGTTTTGTGCGATTTTTGCAAAGCACCACCAATGCAAATCTCAAAATCGCAGATAGCAAATCTCAAAAAAAGGGTCATGTACCAGCGACATGCTACCGCGACACGCGACATGTGACGTTGCGCAACGTTGCGCGGCAAGATGTGAACAGCTCCATTGAAATGCATTGGAGAACCTACACAGTGCGACGTCGTGCGGATTTTGCTGTGACGTCGTGGCAAAATCCACACGATAAATCGCACAGTGTGAACGAGTCCTAATACATTCCCTCATCTAACAGGATAGTAGCCAGTCCCTGTGCATTTTAACCCCTTAAGGGTGGCTAGGTGTCTTGTGTGGGTCTCTGATGGCAATGTTTCTATACATCCTACAAATCCGCCACTTCACGGGCAGGTTATGGGGACCTCCTAGGCACGATATTTGAAGGAATTTTTTGTTTTTATTTTTAACCCTTATTTTATGGAAAGCTCTCTGTTCCTTTAAAAACGTATTTTTTTAAACTTTTTGTCCTTGTTTCCTGTCCCCCAGGGCACTACCCGGACCCCCATACACCTTTTATGGCAAATATCTTGCATATATGCCCTCTTGCAGGGCACTCTAAAAATCGAACTATTGAGTCCCATTGACTTGCATTGAGTTCGGTTCGAGTTCGAGTTCGAACTCGAACTTTTGAAATTGTTCGAGTTCGAATGCGAACCGAACACGGGGGTGTTCGGCTCATCCCTAGTAATATCCAGGAATATTAAATAAACAATATACTAATCATTACTCAATGATTACTCAAGTTGTATATTTACACAATGGATGTAAGAAAATGCATACAAACTGAGATTTTGCATTAGTTGCTTATTTTGTATTATAAATTTATTGTTGAAAAGTTAATTTTGTCTAATGAAATTTCACATGGTGCTTAATATGATATAATTTAGATATCTTAGCTCTACTCTCTGTTTCAGTAGAAATAAGGCCATGAGTGACGTAATAACCTTTTAAATGCAAGGAAATGAGCAGTCATCACTCGCTCAGCATCTGTTAAAAAGCAGCTGCATCCTTCCAATCTGCTGGCCCACATACAGGCTTAGAGGACCTATGCAAGAACACACTTCTGCTCAGGACTATATTGGTGCTGATTTAATCGGTCGCGTTAAGTCAATAGACACAACTATATGCCAAGTTAAGTAACTCAGCAGCTGCTGAGTTCTGCTCTATGAAGTACCTTGGTTCAATAACAGTGCGATTGTACATAATATTTTATTATTGAAAATATATTATATGAAGACTATTAAAGACTATGACAGACATGGAAACACCCTTGGTGTTGTCTAACATAAATATGTCCTTATAAACTGTGTTATTACAAGAACGGAGTTCGAGCATGTTTAGTTTTACTCCTTTAGGTCCTGAGTCTCTCAACACGCTGCTTAGTCTGGTTCCTCCATGGCCGTTTTTCCCAAACCCTGGTCCTTAGGTTCCCCTCGCAGGACAGATTTTAAGGATTACGCTGAGGAAATGCAGACTGAATCCTGCAATCACTGAGCAGCAAATTATATCACCTGTGCTGTGCTTCAGATATCTGGAAACCCTGACCTGTTGGGGGGGACTTGAGGATCAGGGTTGGGAACCACTGATCTAAGGTGTAGTAGATGGAACGGTAACTTGGCACTTTTATGTGAGCTGTCGAACCGGTTTCATGATAAAGAATAACTGAGCCATGTGGCGGAATCACAGTTGTCTGCCCGTTGGTCATTAATTAATCTTAGACCAGGCATCTTGGTAATGAATGTACAGAGTTGGAAGTCCCATGAGAAGAGACCATTATATCTATCCACAGCCTTTCCCTTTATTAAATAATGCAAGGTGCAGTGTGTCAATCAAATAGCTGTAATGCTGTTTAAATGTTAAAAAAAAAGATGATATATGTGCATACATTGAATTTCCTCACCAGTGGTGCTTATTGCAAAATAGGAATACAAAACATTGAAATGTTCCTGCTTGGTATCAGGTCGTCAGCTTTATAACCTGCCATAACTACTGCATTCACGCACGGTAAAAGCATGTATGATTTCAAGAAGACAAGGAAGTATAGTGATTTGTCAACTGAATATAGCTCGAAAACACTTTTCACTCTACATTTGTTATTGATTTTATCTAAATTGACACTCTCTAATGTCAAACTAAACCATGTGGGTAACTGCATGTAGCAGCTAGATAAACCATCAAATTGTATAAATATTCCACCCCGAAGAAAATAATAAACGTAGCTAGTGCATAAAAAATACAATAAAATGTGTAAAACTATCTCATGCATTATAAAAGAAAAGTTAGTTGTTACCAAGCAGGTAGATCTATATTAGGGATGATATGTCTCTTTACTAGTCTTCCCTTCAGAAATCACACCTGTGTCACATGAAAAGAAAATGTGACATTTCAGCATGGTCTTTAATGTATTAATTCAAACACTCTCCTCTCTGCAATCTCTCACAGTGTTATTTATTGAGATTATGCTTTAACACTCTGTGCTACTATGAACATATTTTCCAGGTGATTATAAGTGATTTTGACAAATGCGTAAAATATGCAACTAGCAGACATAAATATTTCTATGCGACTATACTTCAAGTACCAAATTTTGATTCCCTTTACCTTCCAGGTAACCGCAAATGTGTTAAATTGAATGGTCTTCAAGGTAAGATAAAACAAATTCAGGTATAATAAAAGGCGGTTCCCCCACCAGCTCCATCGATCTGGGCAAATGCTGGGTGAAGTGGAGGAGTTTCCTCCACCCTTCCTAGCGCCACCAGTAGTCGGGATTTTTGAATTTCCCAGCTGTCAGTTACCAGATTGGTCACTAGTGATGTCAGCACTGTGCCAACATTACCCTCTCTGAGACCAATCGCAGTAGCGATCTGTGCATACATGCAGTTCCGCTCCATTGTTCTGTGTTGGCGCTACGGATCTTGTGTACATAAAGTGCACAAGTCCCATTGCGGTGAGCAATTTGTGGTTCCTATAAGATACACAAGTTGCATAGGAGGTAAAATTGCATTAGAAAACGTCAGATTTCCAGGTTTGGGAGTCCCTGAGCCGACTATGCACTCGGTGAAACACTAAAGGTTAGTAAAATAAACACAATTTAAAAAATAAATAAAAAATAAGCCCAATTATTTAAGAGCAAAATGTGTCAGCTGCCTCTACCCAATTATTTAAGGCAAAAAAAGTAGCTCTACTTTTAATAGAGAATCCCTTTAATACTAGTTTTATTGGTAATTGGTTCTTCATACCTATTTTTTTCGGAGCTGTAGCAGCTCCTTTTCTATTTTATGTGTTCCTTCAAGCTCAAGACCTGTACGGTGGTGAACTGTTTTCACATATAACTAGCAACAATTTTTTGTTGTTGTTTCCTCTATAATGTCTCAGAATGAATCCAAGGACACTGTTACTTGGTTATAGATTCTATTGGGAGAGAGAAGCAGTGGATAGTCACTAAATGTGGTAGGTAGAAGCTCCCCCTTGCACACAGCTGACATAAGTAAGAAGGGTAGGAGACCAAGGGCTCAAGGGGCTTGACAAAGCCTGATTTACTCAACTGAAACCTTGTCCTAGCAGAATCCATTAAAATGTCCAACCTGTGTGAGTTGTCTCTCATGTTATTTCTGGACTATGCAGCACTGGGCCACACTGGAGTCTGTGAGCACCGGCTTGCAAGTATTTATTGGTGTTCTGATGGAGTGCTATTATAAATCAGAGGGGTAGCATGCACAAACTGCTGAACCTTCCCCAATGAGCCACACTCAGGGAAAACACTATATTTGGAAATTGAATTGGGACCCTTGTTAGTTTGGAGACCTAATTATAAAAAGGACTGGGAACCTATGTAAAAAGTTGTATTGCTGTTTTGTTGTTCTCATGGATTGTAGCTAAACACAAATTATTCTCTCTTATTGGAGAATAATACATCAGGCTTAATAACATCAACGAAATATTGGTTGTGCATGAAAAATATTTTCTAAATACATAAAAGAGATATATCTGAAAAAAAATGTAATGTCTACAATTTAAAAAAATAAACTTATTCGCTTCCTTTGCTGCTAAGAAGCTTAATAATACCAAATTATGAACAATGCCAAATTAATGTCACCTATACCTGGGAAAATAAAAGTTATCTTATAATATGTGGCAATATGAGTATTTAGTTGCACTAGTTCAGAATGTGTGTGTGATTCCTTTGTGTGAGTCTTTTAGGGATGTGCACGCGTTTTTTTTTTGTTTCGGCTCGGTGTTTTGTATCGATTTTTGTTTTGTGAAATCTGCGAATTTCGGTCTTTCGGATCATCTGTTCTCTTCGTTTCAAAGGGTCCATCCTCGGATTATCGTTTTGAATTTAGACGTATGGTAATTCGGATGCTCCGATATTTCAGTCGATATGGTAATCCTGCCGATTCTTTCCTTCAGATGTATCTTTTTTTATGAAAGATCCTTTTTTTCTTATGAATATGCATTGCACAACTTTATTTAGACTGGGGATTTAGGGAAAAGCTAATTAAATATTTAAAATAAATATATTATTGATGCAGAAAGAAAGCACTGGAACAAGTGAAAAAAGTGACTGACGATACGAAATTACGAAATCAGCAACGGAACCGAAACGGACTTGTAACGATACGAAAATACGTTGTCCGAAATGGAATCGAAATCGCGAATAGAACAAAAAATGACTTGCAATTTTACAAATTTCATGTCCATATGAAATAACGAAATTTTTTCGTTTCATAGTTACATAGTTACATAGGCTGAAAAAAGACATGTGTCCATCGGGTTCAGCCTATCCCACATAACCTACTGCTGTTGATCCAAAAGAAGGCAAAAAACCCAGTCTGAAATATGCAACATACCAGGAAAAAATTCCTTCTTGACCCCAGAATGGCAGTCAGATTTCTCCTTGGATCAAGAAGCTTTTTCGTATCGGGAAATATTTCGGATGGTGTGTATTTCGTTGCCGGTCTGGTTCGGAACATCGGACGAATCCGAAGCACTGAATCGGCCCATTTCGTGAGAAAAACGAATCGGTACGAAACACACATCCCTGTCTTTATGGTATATTTTTCTGAGTCTGTGAGGCAATCCACCATCAGAGGGTGCCAGACTCCCTCTGTCTATCACACATGGTGGATGCTCTACCTACAGCACCAAATCTGACAGCAGCGAGCAGATACAGAGGAATCAAGGGTTATGCGGAAGAGCAGAAAATCACAAACCACCATCCCACTCAGCCATGCATTCCATTCTTACTCAAACATCCTAACATTCACTCACACGTGGGATCTGGTGTTGATTTTAGGGGAAGACTACATGTTAGTGAAGGAGTTCAAGTCATGGTGTCACAATATATTATTTATTTATTTATTTGCAAAGTATTTTACCAGGAAGGATACATTGAGATTGCTCTCGTTTTCAAGTATGTCCTGGGTTCAAGAACATTGAAATATTGTTGTGCAGGGCTCTATGTCAGCATTAAAAACAGCAATTTCTTTACTCAAGATAAGCATAACTGTTATTGACCATACTTTTATTGACACCTAGAAAGTCCAGCTTTCCTTAGAGAAGTGTCTGTCTTTGAGTAAAGCACTGGGTACGTATGTTTAAGGTCCTTAACTTCAGTAGCATATAGTAACTATTTCTCCACAAAGAATTCTCTCAAGTTCTCAGTTTAAAAAACGTTCTTTTTTCCGGTCGTGTAGTAGAGCAACACAAATGAATATTATAGCAACATTCAGCAAAGAAAGTTAAAAGTCGTTATTAAAAAGAACACAAATCTTTAAACAGAGCAAGAATTTCCGAAATACCATACATAATAGTTCTATAACCAATAACATTCCGTAATACTTGTATAATAAATCTGATCGCCAGTGGGATGATGACCTACCAGCTATTGCTTCAAATCCATTTGCATTCCTTTTTAAATATTTGTATCAGTCATTGAGAGTGCTCTGTAGATGGAGCTCTTCTCATTGGCTGACATAGTTTGGCCATGTGTAACCAATTTATCAGGGTTATTCAAAGAGAATTGAAAAGTCACCGCACGTTCGGTGACTTTCATTCTCTTCAATTCGGTGCGATTTGGCGATCCCATTTCGGTGACCTTGCGGTGTATTCAGCAAGCACCACAGGGCCGTCGTAGTGCAGGGAAAAGCCGCCACAAACCCGATGAACACTCACCGCAAAACCCAGCGAACGCTCACAGAAACCCGTAAAAACATCTGGATTAACCCTGCCAAACCCGCCAGAGAAACCCGAGCAGCCGCCGCTCAAAGCTCAGAGCAGCCGCCGGAAAAAGCCGACACCACAGACGAATGGAGTGGGGGGAAAAAAGACCTGCACGTGTCAATATTTGAAAAGTGAAACGCTGTTTGCAAAAAAACTACAGAACGAAAATGTCTGAAATTCACATATAAGATCCAATGAATGATAATAAAAGGGCTGTTACAGTATAAACGATTAAAAAAAAAAATGCCTAAAAGATCCTAAAAAAATCTATGAATAAAGATACTTTTTACTGCAGAATATTATAATCAAGGGTTTATTAGATATTGAATTAAAACAGGAATATTTTTAACATTGAAGCCTATGGGATTCGCCTGAATAAACCTGTCGAATGAAACCACGAACAGCAGGGCAATTCGGCAACTTTTCCCTGCTGGTTTTTGTTCTCTGAATAGCCGAAGCATTGTTTCTCTATGGGGATTTCACTGCCCTCAAACAGGCACCGAACAGGCATCGTATGTGTAGGCAATTCGGCAAGATTTGGCGAACTGCCTGCTCTCTGAATAGCCGAATGGCCAGGAAAGGTAACCGTACACTGAATTTCACTGTTCGGTTATGGTTCGGCCACAATTCAGATCTCTTTGAATAACCCTGTATGTCTTCTCTAGTTGGCTAAATTGGTTACACATGGCCAAACTACATCAAGCCAATCAGAGAAGAGATGAAAGGCCACATTGTATTCTCTGCCAGCATATTTGCATCGCTCTAATTATGAACATAGAACATTGACCTGGAACCCCCTGGATATGCTTCCTAAAGTAGCCACTGTCCTAGACTAATAACTCACATAAAAATATCTAGACTCACAAAACTGTGTAGTTCCTTCAATTAAATGTTGATTTTTAAGCAAAGTTGAAACCTTCTGTAAAACTAGAACAAATAAGTCAATGGCAACATCCTCCTTGAATTTAGGCCAGCGATAGATGGTAAAGAAAAATAAAACTACATATGTATATTTTTTGTAATTTCAAACAATACAATGAAAACGTTTCAAGGCTGTGTATCCTAAATACTGGAGTCTGCCATTCTGGTACGATGTTTTCAGAAGTACTGCTTGATGTCTGCATATTAATCAAGGCAAATTAAAATCCATTTTCTTTTTCATGCCATTTTCCCTTTAATAAAGGAGTTTAATGAAGAAGACATAATGTAAGAACATTTGAAAGTCATCAACTCCAGCAATAATCCAGAAACAGAAAATGCAATTGAGTTACTTAGTGAAATCCTGACAAGCTTGGTTTCTTTTGTTGTCGCAGTATTTGAAGTCGCATAGACTGGTAACATATTAAACATTTACTAGGTTGATAATCTCAGTCAGCATATCCAGACTCATATGCCACAAAAAATTACATGAATGGGTTTTGGTTCTGTAACCAGATAATTTTTTTACAACTTTAAAAATGGCTTATGCCACGGTTTCCCTGTTCCTTTTCATTGCTCCAAAAATAGTCCATTCTCCTCAATGGTGAAATATTTCCTCCCAACGTCACAAATGTCTATCCTCTTGGGCGTCTATTGAAAAAGAGAATGAACGGAAAATTTGATTTAAATACGTCTCCTATGTATTATCTGTAGATACCTTTGTATTTTTTATACTCTGAATTTCATTTTAATGGGTTAGCCAACAGGTCTTAAAAAAACATACAAGTTTTAGATTTACATTGGATTATTGTTCTAGTATCGGTACATGCACATTTCAATAGCCACAAATAAACATAACAAATATAACAACATATAAATAAAGCATATCATATAAGTAAAAAAATGAATTTTGTTTGCTTTGTGTCCCCCATACGGTGGCTACTATCCCTTGGCAGTGGTGACCGAGCGCTGAGATGGGCGGCGAGTCGTCTGGTTATCAAAGGGGCTGGATTCGGGCTTTGGGCCTACTGCTGCCGCCTACCCTGGCAGCCATTTCTGCAGCCTTCCGCGAGCACGTCTCCTCCCACTGCTTTCCTGCATTGATGGATGATTCTGATTCTCAGCCCCTCACGAAGGGAATGCTGGCAGAGCTGCTGAGAGCCCTTCAAGATGCGTGGATCCAAGATCCTCAGAAGGCTGGCTGGGGTTGTGCGGCGTCCTTGGCTGGGGCAGCTGTCGTTGGGCCTACTGCGGCGCTGATGGAAATGCGGCCCTGTGGAGCAGGTGCTAGGTGTGGCTGGGATCCCAGAGATCTGGGAGACGTGGCTCATTCTCCGACCGAGCAGCCAGTGGAAGTACGTCCTGGCTAACTGGAGGTCTTACCTGTAGTGGAGATAGATGTCTGGATCGTGGGCTGCAGCGGACCATCGAGGCCTTCTGGCCCTCTACTCCCTTTTGCAGTGCCAGGACAGTGTGGCAGCCGTGGGCTGCCCCCGGCCTCCCGGGAAGGTGGAGGCCGATCTGCCGCAGCCGGAGATGTGGCTGCGCTGCCTGTCTTGTCCTCTGGCCGGAGTGCAGGATGGCTCCCCTGGATGTCGCATTCCTAATGAGCGCGTTCCTGATGAGCCTCCCTTCTGATGCGCTGGGGGCTTTGTTTACCCCCCTGCGCTGGGAAACTGGCTGAGACTATACGGTCTGGCATTTTTCTGTGGCCCTCATTTGTGGATGATGACCCCCTGATGACACCCCCCATTCTGAGCTCTCTTTTTGTGGCTGTTTCTGTGTGCGCCCTCCTTGTGACGTGACCCTCTTCTTTTTTTTTTATTGTAATATATTTTTATTGTTTTATAAACTTTTCACAAGGTACATATTATAGCGCAATAAAAGTTGCGACAAGACATACAGCGTCAAGACATTTGCAAAACGAACTATTGGTAGCAAAAACAGACTCCTCATAATGCGTACAAGGGTGATTTTAGTTCAGTGTATCCGGAGTTGTTAGCGTACAAAAAAGTAAAAGCACATAGGACATATGAATTAAAGGAATGACAAGGGTGGGTGAAATAGGGATAATCTGAATAAGTGAAGGGCGGGGAAAGGAGTGGTATGATAAGTTGGTGAATTTATGGTAGTCAACAGTCAACTGTGTGAGGTGTGGCGCTTATACACGAGGGCGGGCCTCTGACCAATAAAATCAGCGGCGTAAGTGGGATGCACTTGTGCCTGAGGCACTATGTATTAGGTCCTCAATATCTCGGGTGTTATGCACTTCTTGAAGCCATCCTCGTATTGTAGGTACATCAGGGGTCTTCCAGTGTCTGGGCAACACAGCCTTAGCCGCGTTTAGGAGCCGTATGTCAAGCTAGCGTTTATAGTCTGTGTGCTCTACAGGAGTGTGAAGCAGTAACATAGCTGCCAGTGTAAAGTCTGGTGGAGATGTTGAGACTTTACAGATGGTGCTATGGACAGCCTGCCAGTATGGCAGGAGCAGGGGGCAAGACCACCACATGTGGAGTAAATCCACCTGTGGTGTCTTGCATTTCCAACATGAGCCATTGTGTGTGGGGTCGAAAACCACCAGCATCTTAGGCGGGCGGTACCACCTAGATAAGGGTTTGTAGGCTGTTTCTTGGGATTTGGTGGCAGTAGAGCAGGACGCGGTGAGGAGAGAGATTTGATCCCACTCCTCATCCGTGAAGGACAGTTGTAGGTCTACTTCCCATTTGGCGCGATAGGAGGGGGTAGGGTTCGTAAGGGATTGTAACAGACCATACATGGTGGATATACCATGAGACGGAGGGTGCGGTCTCTGGGCCAAAATGTCAAATTGGGTGAGAGGGCGGGTGAACTGAGGTAGTGGGGCTAGTGAGCGTATATAGGCCGTGAGTCGGTGGAAGTGAAATTTGGTCAGGAAGGATTGCGGCCAAGGTAGTGGGATGTCCTCAGGGGACTTAAAAGCGCTGCCATCAATAAAGTTGGTTGCGAGTACACATTGTGGGGCTTGCGTTTGTTCAGTTGTAATCAGTCTCCGGGAGAATGCAGGTAAGTAGTATAACGGTAGGAGAGGCGATGGCCATGGGGCAATGTGTGTGGAGTTTTGGAGTGTCTTCCAGGTGCGGAGTGTAGCTGAGATAGTAGGGTGGTGGGTGACGCGGTAGGGAGCGTTTGTACCAATTAACCAGGGAAGAGAGGCCAGTGGCCCGTCTGCTAATGTCCATTCCAGGGGTATCCACAACTTATGTTCCGCGCCCGATGTCCACTCAAGTATGCGCAGTAAGTGTGCAGCCTGGTAGTATCGGCGGGCATGGGGTAGTGCCAGTCCACCCGCAGATTTGGATGCGGTCAGCAACTCAAATCTGAGCTGTGGCCGGCGATTATTCCAGACAAAGGCGGTAAACTTAGTCTGCAGGGACCGGAAGAATAAGTTGGGAACAGCTATTGGTAAAGTCTGGAACAGGTACAGTAGTCGAGGTAGTACATTCATTTTAAGGACGTTGATGCGCCCGAACCACATAACATGGGGAAATACCCACTTGACGAGGTCCACTGAAATGCTGTGCAGCATTGGGAGGTAGTTTGCCGAATAAAGGTCGGACGTATCTGCAGTGAGAAAAATGCCTAAATACTTAAGTGAAGATTTGCACCATTGGAAGGGGAATGAGGTTTGTAGTTGAGCGCGGAGAGGGGGAGGGACAGTAAGTCCTAAGATTTCCGATTTAGTCATATTAATTTTATAATTGCTAATAGTGCCAAATTCTCATAGTAAAGAGGTGAGGGCGGGGAGGGAGATTAATGGTTCGCGGATAAAGAATAGCGCATCATCGGCATAAGCTGCCACTTTATGTCGGTGACCCGCAACCTCAATGCCGTGAATCGGAGGGTCAGAACGGACTGCGTGCAGTAGGGTTCAAGCGAGAGTGCAAAAAGTAAAGGTGAGAGTGGCAGCCCTGCCTGGTGCCATTGTGGATATGGAAAGGGGGGGGTAAGGGTGCCATTCAGATTGATACGTGCTGTAGGGTCTGCGTAAAGGGAGCCAATCCATGCTAGCATGTTGGAGCCAAATCCCATCTGCTGAAGGGTGTAGAACAGATAGGGCCAACTGACCCTATCAAAGGCCTTTTCGGCATCCGTTGACAGTAGCAGAGAGGGGTCAGAACGAGATTTGGCGGCCACATGAATGAGATTCAGTGCCCTGACTGTGTTGTCCCTGGCCTCCCTCCCAGGTATAAATCCCGTCTGGTCTGGGTGAACTAAACGTGGAATGTAACGAGCCATCCGTAGGGCAAGGTGTCATGTCCTGGGTCTCTGGCGCCCCCTCTGGCTTCTATGGATATTGCATCCAAGTTCTGGACCTTTGGTTCACGTTCAAGCCTGGACCTCACCTGGACTCAATTGTTTAAGTGGACTCTGTATAAAAGCAGGCATCGCCCAAAGTAGGGCGCTGCACATTTTGGTATTCACTCTGATCCTAGCCTCCAGTTTATCCTTGTTCTCAGTCTGATCCATGTTCTCAGTTTGTTATGTATTCCTAGTCTTGATTCAAGCCTCACTGTGATTCTAGCTTCATTCTGATCCTGATCCTGCTTCAGTGTACTCAGCTCATGCATTCATGTTCAGGTCAGGCCCACCGTCACATAATGAGGCAGCCAGTACATAGTGAGCGAGCAGTAATTCTAGAGGTGCTGGAGATCCTGAGAGGAGCTAACAAGCTCATTACTCAGCACCTGGATATCCTGTATGCAAGTTTGCTGCAACCTCCTAGGGACGTCTTCCCAAATGAGCCTGTTCCAGTTCCAGTTAAAGGTTTCAGAGGACCCCTGACCCTGGAGGAAAGGGTATGGAGGAAAACCCAGGGCTTATGCTTTTATTGCGGTTCTTTCCTGCATAAACGAATGGACTGTCAATTGCGCCCCCAGAAGTTATCCTCCATGTTCCAGCCTTACCAGGCCCCAGAGTCCACTGCCCTGCACGTCGCAGGACGTCCAAAATCCACTGCCCAACAGGGAGAAACCAGGTGTAATGCCCAGCAGTGGGAAGTCAAGAGTGCTGCCCTGCAGCATGAACAATCTAAGGTGGCTGCTCAGCAGCACAAAGAATCTGAGTCTGCTGTTTGTCAGCTTCAAGTCCTGTCCTTGTCTACTGTGCCTAAGCTAGCAGTTCCAGTCAAGAGTGCTGCCCTGCAGCACGAACAAATCAAGTCCACTGCCTCGCAGTGCGAGATCTGGTCCACGGCTAACCAGTTTGAGAGCCAGTCCACTGCACAGCAGTTCAAGCCACAGTGCCAAGCCGGGGTGACCACTCCACTGTGCCAAGCCGAGGTGACCGCTCCACAGTGCCAAGCCGGGGTGACCGCTCCACAGTGCCAAGCCGGGGTCACCGCTCCACAGTGCCAAGCCGGGGCCACCGCTCCACAGTGCCAAGCCGGGGTCACCGATCCACAGTGCCAAGCCGGGGTCACCGATCCACAGTGCCAAGCCGGGGTCACCGTTCCACAGTGCCAAGCCAAGGTCACCGCTCCACAGTGCCAAGCCAAGGTGGTTGCAAAGCACTGTGAGATCAAGATTGTTGCCGAACTGGTAGTTGCCAAGCCATGCTCACCCGAGCCGGTAGCTGCCAAGCCACGCTCACCCAAGCCGGTAGCTGCCAAGCCACGCTCACCCGAGCTGGTAGTTGCCAAGCCATGCTCACCCGAGCCGGTAGCTGCCAAGCCACGCTCACCCGAGCCGGTAGCTGGCAAGCCATGCTCACCCGAGCCGGTAGCTGGCAAGCCACGCTCACCCGAGCCGGTAGCTGCCAAGCCACGCTCACCTGAGCCGGTAGTTGCCAAGCCATGCTCACCCGAGCCGGTAGCTGCCAAGCCACGCTCACCCGAGCTGGTAGTTGCCAAGCCACGCTCACCCGAGCTGGTAGTTGCCAAGCCACGCTCACCCGAGCCGGTAGTTGCCAAGCCACGCTCACCCGAGCTGGCTGTTGCCGCCATGACCAAGTCGCCACAGAGCCGTGCCGGGGTCGCTGACCCGCAGATCCATACCACTGGTGCCGTGTTCGTGTTGCCGCTGAGCAGAGAGGACACTGTTGCTGTCCATTCCGTGTCCTGTACCAAGGGGAGGAGACGCAAAAGGACTGGTGCCAGTGCCTCCCGACCTGGACCCAGTTTTGGCTCCCACCCTCATAGACGGGGGCGTCTTGAGGAGGATGACGACTCTGAGTGGGACCTCAGGGGACTTTGGTGACTGGTGTACGCGAGGGCTCTACGTGCCTACAGGACCCATTGACTTTTTTCCTGTCATTCTTCTTGTTGTCCTCTTTGGAGCATCCGGGGTCTGCTCGTAGAGGGGGGGATATGTCACATCCTGGGTCTCTGGCGCCCCCTCTGGCTTCTATGGATATTGCATCCAAGTTCTGGACCTTTGGTTCACGTTCAAGCCTGGACCTCACCTGGACTCAATTGTTTAAGTGGACTCTGTATAAAAGCAGGCATCGCCCAAAGTAGGGCGCTGCCTCATTTTGGTATTCACTCTGATCCTAGCCTCCAGTTTATCCTTGTTCTCAGTCTGATCCATGTTCTCAGTTTGTTCTGTATTCCTAGTCTTGATTCAAGCCTCACTGTGATTCTAGCTTCATTCTGATCCTGATCCTGCTTCAGTGTACTCAGCTCATGCATTCATGTTCAGGTCAGACCCTCCGTCACACAAGGGCTTTGGCAAAAAGCTTCAGGTCTTGGTTCAGGAGTGATATGGGCCGATAATTAGCGCATAAGTCATGGTCTTTGTTGGGTTTGGGTATTAATGTGATGGTGGCAGAGAGTGATTGAGGAGGTAGGACGTGGGGACGCTGTGTCAGGGTGTTAAATGCCTGTAACCAAGCCGGGGCTAAAGTGGGAAGGAATGTCTTGTAGTATCGAAGAGATAAGCCGTCTGGGCCCAGTGTCTTACCTGTGGGGGTCAGTTTAATTGTATTGTGGAGTTCTTCTACCGTTAAAGGGGAATCTAGTGCTTCTCGCATGAGTGGAGTCAGCTTGGAGTGTGTGTGTGCGTGTCCACGAATTTACGCATAGAGTCAGAAGAGGAGGGTTGATGGTCTGTGGGAAGGTTGTACAGTGCTGTGAAGTGGTCACGGAGTAGGGAAAGCATATCCTGCGGTAGCGTGACATGTGTGCCCTGTGGGGTGCGCAATTTAGAAATGTATAGCTTCTCTCTGTGGGCCTTGAGTGCGCGTGCCAGTAGCCGTCCGCATTTGTTGCAATGTTCAGAAAAAACGCGGCGAGTAGTGAGGAAGGCTTTTTGGGCGGCCTTGTTTAAGAGTGTGCTAAGTTCGATGCGAAGTTCCAGAAGCTCTGCGTAAACAGTGTCATCCACATAGAGCTTGTGGGACCGTTCCAGCGCATGAATGCGGTGTATAAGCGTGTCCCTTTGAAGGTTGTGGTGCTTTTTTTGGATCGAACCCTGCTGTATCAGATAACCTCGGATCACAGCCTTATGTGCTTCCCATAAGATTTGAAGGGAGGTGTCAGGTGAGGAATTTTCTGTGAAATACTGCTGGAGAGTCTGGAGGGTGCCTTGCTTAATTATGGGGTCTTGAGCAATGTTTCGTTTAGGTGTCAATTTCTGTTTTTAGGGCATACCAGGGGAGAGGGGAGTGTGAGTAGGACTGGGTGGTGATCGGACCATGTCATCGGACCTATGTCTTCTGAGTCTAGGAGGTGAAGATGACCAAAAGGTAGGAACATACAGTCCAGTCTCGAGTAAGACTGGTGTGGAGCACTGTAGAAGGTATAATCCCGTGTGGTGGGGTGGGTAGCGCGCCAGCAATCCACTAAGCGGTGTGAGTCAAGCGCAGAGTGGGTCTGTCGTATCACAGAATGTGGAACACTGGTTGATCCCCGGGAAGTGTCTAAGCGCGCATCTAAAGGGAGGTTGATGTCCCCTCCAATAAGTATAACACCTTCTTGAAAGTCCGCTAGGACATCCAACAAAGAGCGTAGCATCTTGTGTTTTCTTCTATTTGGCAGATAAATAGAGGCAAAAGTATAAACTTGCCCTCCTATGATCCCTTTGACAAAAGTATAACGGCCATCCTGGTCTAATTTCGAGTCTGTGACATTGAGGGGAAAATCTCTGGAGAAAAGGATAGCCGTACCACACACCTTGCCGGCGGAGGAGTTACTGAAGAAACCAGTCGGGAACTTCAGATCACGCAGCCGCGGTGCCCTATCCGGGTCAAAGTGTGTTTCTTGTAAAAGGACCACGTCTGCGTGATTAGATCTGAAGTCCTGAAGGGCCATGTGCCTTTTTTCTGGTATGTTCAAACCCCTAGCATTAATCGTGAGGATTTTAATGGGTCTAGGTGCTGTAGCCATAGTACCAACAAGGGGAGTAGGTAAGTGCCGATAGGAGGGGGAAGAGTTAGGGAAACAAGGAGTGTGTGCCTAAGTGGGACAAAGCACTACCGCAGGACGCGGGGACAAGTGCGTGTCACACTAATCTATACAAAGGCACTATCTCAGGGGTAGGAGCAAGCAACCACCGAGAGCAATGAGTTATATAAAGACAAACTGCATACGTGTGCAACCAATACAGTGATAATCTAAACAATGAACAATGAGCCAGAAAAAGAAAAGAGCTCGGGTCGAGAGTCCCACTCAGCGTGTAATATGCCGCCAACCGCATCATGCGGTAATCGAACCGGGAACCACCAGGGCAGGAGACTGCGTTGTCAGAGACATGTAAGCAGAACAGGGCAGCCGCTAGAGCAGTCTGTCTGGTGATGAACCCGAGTCAACGTCGGGGAAAAAGATACAGAAGGTAGCCCTCATGAAGACCTAGGACGTCCGGGAGAGTGTTATTCAGGAGGGTGTCCATTTGTAGACCTCCCCAAGGGGCAGGTGTCCCGTAAAATCAAGTGTGAGCGATCTTTGGGCAATGAGGGATAGTTCAGACGGCAGACATGAGAATCACGGGGGTCTCCAAAACTGGAGCCATCCAGGGGTGTCATAAGCCATGGAGTCGCTTTCTCATGAGCCATCAGAGGTGGCGGTCTTATCCACCAGTCAGGTCCAGCGAAAGCAGAGGCCAAGCGAGAATCATCCGTCTTGAGAGTCAGAGGGTGCCAAAGTCCGGGTCGAAGAGTATTGGCGACGACGAGACCTCTGAGGACGTGAAGGTGCTCCGAATGATGGGGCGTACATATGTGTCAAGTCCGGCCACACAGTTATTATGTCCTTGGGTAAGGAAAGGGCCTCCAGAAAGACCGGGAGGTCAAGCTCCGAGCGTAAGGTTGCAGGACCAGCGTCAGTGTGGACCTGTAGGCCAAAGGGGAATAGCCACTTATAGGCGATGCGCCGTTCCTGTAGAGCTGCTGTGAGGGGGCACAGAAGGCGTCTAGATTGCAAGGTCGCCGGCGACAGGTCTTGATATAAGGAGATGCTTGCGTCTTCGAATATTACAGTGCGAGATTGTCTGGCTGCTTCCATAATTTCCTCTTTAACAGCGTGCCTCAAAAGACAACAGACCACATCTCTTGGCGGAGCGTCTGGGGGGCCTTTAGGGCGTAAAGCTCTGTGGAGGTGTTCAAATTCAATATCAGTGTCAGGGCTGCGTTGTATTAGACCGTTAAATAAGCGAAGTAAGGTGCGCTTCATTTCTGATGGGGATTGCTCCATTTCACGGAGGCCTCTTACCCGGATGTTATTTCTGCATCCTCTGTTTCTAGGTCTTCCAAGTGACGTGCCATAGTTTGTAAAATGTGATGTTGTGATTGCAGTGAGGTGGTGTGTATCGTCAGAGTTTCAGATTGGCGGGCCTGTGCTGTCTTCACATGCTGCACCCGGTGTTGCAGGCTGCCGAGCTCCTTACGCAGGCCTCTGATTTCCGTTAGGAGGGAGTCCTGGAGGCCAGATGTCGACGCCGCTAGGTCAGCCTTGGTGGGTAAGGAGCTGAGAAGGTGGTGAAGCTCCGGCGGGAAGTCCCAAGGGCCTGCCGAGCGCATGGGGGAGCTGGGGGCCAAAGATGCGGGAGTCGCCACCATGTTGTCCCTCATTGGCACCTGTATAGTGTTCGGGATTGGCGTTAAAAACTGCCTGATAGAACTCGTTAGGCGGGTCCCCAGTGGTCTCGGAGGGGCCAGGGGTGGTTGGCGGTTTGCGGGGCTTACCCATCTCTCTGCAGACGGGTTGTGGAGGAAGGTGAGCAGATCGACTCGGTGGAGCTCCGGGTTCAGGCGGCCAATACTCTCGGTGCGCAATATGTATACAAGTATATTCAGAGACATTTTTTCACTCCCCCCCCAATCTGGACACTCTTTTGCAGACTTCATTTTACATACCCAGGATGTGGTTTTGTGTGGTGGTTCAGGCATCTGGCCTTCCTCCTTCCATTTTTATTTTTTTGTTGTGTGGGACAATGGGTTGCTCTGGGTTAGCCATTGGAGCAGTAGCATGGTTCTGACCATTTCCTCTGGCCCAAGGACACCCGGCCATGTGGCTTCCTCTATGGCCTCCAGCCCCCCCACAGGGATACTGGAGCGAGCCAGGAATGGCGCTTCTTCCCGGGCGTTCCTCCGCCTTTTTTCCCACCCTACTCTCCTCTTCTTTTTTTTTTTTTTTTGCCTGACCAGGTACCTCACCCGCTGATTGCCTGCTGGCTCAAACACCTCCCTGGTACTGCTCTCCTATGTTTGCTTGAGCGTCCTTCCCCCTCTTTTATTTTAGTCACCTTTCATGACCCTTACCGGCTTTTTTCCCCATGTCCATTGTATTGCTGTCTTGTTTTCAAGATAAAACATTTGAATATAAAAAAAAATGAATTTGACAATAGTCTTCCTAATATCATATCGTAACAGTCATAGCAGCTGATGATCCAAAGAAGTCTACTTCTACAGTGTCATTCATGTAGGTATGCGACAATACTGGCCCCAAACAGGCAGGTGCATCTGCAGTGGGAGAGAAGAGTAGAGCAACAGGTTAATGTACAATGGTTTATTAAATATTATTCTTTCTAAAACCAATATAATAATAATAATTCAAAAACTAAGTTGTTACACGACAACTTATTTGGAGTAATAAAAACATAAAAGTTGTTTAAAGAAAACATATTAAACAAGAAAATATTAAACATGTATTTTTAAATATTGCAATATATCAAATGGCATTTTGAACCACTTGCCGCTGGGAGCTCCCAGCAGCAACGTGGGACCTTAATTAACGCTGCGGGGCAACATAGCATGCCCCACTGGCGCTTAGGCCGGCCTTTGGTCTGCCTACATTATGTGCGCTGATCGCGTCATTGGCTGCCGTAGGACAGCGGTCCCCTGGCAGCCAATGACGCGATCAGTGCGCGTGCAATGTAGGCACTCCAATCGCACCTATGGGAAGGTCACCTGACGTGCTATGCCAGCCCACTGGAGACGGCATAGCATGCCCTGCGTGTGAAAGGGTTAAAGAAAATATTCAAAAATAAAACATACTTGTTCCAGAACATGCTTTGCAAGTAGTCAACAGCAGAGGTGATCCACTGCGGGTGTGTACAGGCCCAGCAGCTGGCAAACGAAGGAGGTTAGGCTTCTTCACCATCATATATAGAGGAACGGGCAGGTGTGTGGCATACACATGCAGGCACAAGCAGGTTTACAAAAGATGGTGACAGATCTGCAGTGGGGACAATGATACATGGACAAATAGGTTAATATTATGAAAAATCTATGAAATTCAACAATCTATAAATGTATATATAATAACCTTACCAGGTCTTTGAATAGTTTGTACGCTGCTCCAAGAGGGATGTTCAGACAATACAGGAAGTAGAGAGAGTACCAACAATAAACAAACAATAACTGCAAGAGAAAGAAGAGAGGTGATTCATGAGGACATGAACAAAGGGGTTCAACTATAGCGTAACATAAAGAGAAATGTATAATTAACACTATTTACAATTATACAAAATCCAATGAGGCCCATGCCAGGAGACGAACAGGGAGCAGCATCGTTTGCAACGTGCATTCTGTTCCAAAAATAAACGAATAAAAAAAGAGTAAAGAGACATTAATACAACATAAAGAAGGATACAAATGTTTAAATATGTAATTATTATTATTATTATTCTTTATTTATAAAGCGCCAGCATATTCCGCAGCGCTGTACAATAAGCACAGTATAGACAGGGTTACAATACATTGAACAACATTTGACAAACAGTACAGGAGGAGATGAGGGCCCTATTCCCGTAGGAACTCACAATCTGGGAGGGTTGGGGTTGGAAATAGGAGGAGAGGACTGTAAGATGAGAGTGATTGATGGTTGCGTCAGTGAGTTGGGTGGTAGGCTTCCCTAAATAGGAATGTTTTAAGGGAGCGTTTGAAGGAAGAGAAGTTAGGGGACAGTCTGACAGTACGAGGGAGAGCGTTCCAGAGAGTGGGGGCTGCGCGTGAGAAATCCTGCAGTCTATCATGGGAAGAGGTGATGCGGGGAGAAGCTAGGCGCAGGTCACTGTTTGACCTTAGGGAGCGGGCTGGGGTGTATTTGGTGATTAGTGAGGACAGGTAGTGGGGAGCTGAGTTAGTGAGGGTTTTGTAGGTAAGGATAAGGATTTTGAACTTAATTCTGCAGTGGATGGGGAGCCAGTGAAGGGACTCGCAGAGGGGAGCGGCAGAGACAGAGCGGCGGGTGAGGTGAATTAGCCTGGCGGAGGCGTTCAGGATGGATTGTAGGGGGGAGAGGCGGGACAAAGGGAGGCCAGATAAGAGATTATTGCAATAGTCGAGTCGGGAGATTACCAGGGCGTGTATGAGTTGTTTTGTGGTGACAGCGGTAAGAAATGGCCGAATTCTGGAAATATTACGCAGTTGGTATCGGCAGGAGGAGGAAAGAGACCTGATGTGGGGGATGAAGGAAAGAGCAGAGTCAAGTGTAACTCCAAGACAGCGAACTTGGTTTGATGGGGAGATGGTGATACCCTCCACCGTGATAGAGAAGTCAGGAGGTGGGGAGGCATTGGAGGGAGGAATAAGTAGGAGTTCAGTCTTTGACATGTTGATCTTTAGGTGGTGGGAGGCCATCCAGGAGGAGATGCCAGATAAACAGTCACTGACTTTTGAAAGGACAGGGGGAGAGAGATCGATCTGAGTGTCATCAGCGTAGAGGTGGTAATTAAAGCCAAAGCTGTTGATGATTTTGCCCAGGGAGGAGGTGTAGATGGAAAAGAGCAGAGGACCAAGGACAGAGCCTTGAGGTACACCAACAGATAGAGGCAATGAGGAGGAGGAGTTACCAGCAAAGGACACACAGAAGGACCTGTTGGATAAATAGGAGTCGACCCAAGCAAGTGCAGTGTCACCGAGACCCAGAGAGTTGAGGGTCTGTAGAAGGAGGGTGGTCAACAGTGTCAAAAGCAGCCGAGAGGTCAAGCAGGATGAGAATAGAATAGTGGCTGTGTTTTTTTAGCAGTTAGGAGGTCGTTGGTGACTTTGGTGAGGGCAGTTTCAGTTGAGTGTAGGGGACGGAAGCCAGATTGCAGGGGGTCAAGTAGGGAATTGGAGGACAGGAAGAGGGAGAGGCGGTTGAAGACTAGTTTTTCTAAGAGCTTTGATGTGAAGGGAAGCAGGGATACAAGGCGGTAGTTGGATGGAGAGTTGGGATCTAGGGATGGTTTCTTTAGTAAAGGGGTAACTAGCGCGTTTTTGAAGGCGGATGGAAAGGAGCCAGTGGAGAGAGATAGGTTGAAGATGTGTGTGAGAGCAGGGGTGAGGGAGGAGGAGAGGGGAGGAATTAGATGTGAGGGAATGGGGTCGAGCGGGCACGTGGTGAGATGTGAGGAGGACAATAAGGAATTGACTTCCTCCTCAGTGGCTGGGAGGAAGTGGCAGAGGGTGGCAGAGGGTGGCAGAGGGGACCTCTGGGAGTGGAGGTGGCAGATAACTATCTTGTGTTGGGATGTTGCTTCTGATAGTTAAAGTTTTACTGAGGAAGTAGTCTGCCAGGTCTTGAGCGCTGAAGGCAGCTGTGGGAGGAGGTGCAGGTGGGTAGAGGAGGGTGTTGAAGGTGGACCAGAGCCGTTTAGGGTTGGAGGACAGCGTAGATATAAGAGATGAGAAGAAGGATTGTTTGGCCAAGTGGAGGGCAGAGGTGTATGATCGGAGAATAAACTTGAAGTGAACAAAATCAGCTTCAGAGCGGGATTTCCTCCAGGCAGCTCTGCAGTGCGGGAGCATCTTTGCAGGTAGCGAGTCTGGAGGGTGTGCCAGGGCTGAAGCTGGCGGCGTGGGGCCTTACAGAGTCGAAGAGGAGCAAGAGTGTCTAGAGCAGAGATAAGCGTAGTGTTGTAGTGATTAGTGGCAGCATCAGGGCAGGTGAAGGATGAGGTATGAGGGAGGTGGTGAAGTAGGTTGGAGAATTGATGGGGGTCCACAGCATGTAGATTTCTGCGAGTGTGTGTGCGGGGTGGGGGAGCAGGGTGTTTAGGAAGTCCAGATAGGTTGAAAGAGAGAAGGTGGTGGTCGGAGATGGGGAAAGGGCGACATTTGAACTCAGAAATGGAGCAGAGGTTGGAAAAGACAAGGTCAATAGCGTGACCATCGCGGTGGGTAGGGAGGAGGGAGGATTGTGTGAGTCCAAGGGAGGACGTGAGTGAAAGAAGTTTGGAGGCAGCAGGGGCGGAAGGATCATCAATGGGAATGTTGAAGTCCCCGAGAATTAGGCATGGAAGATTAGAAGACAGGAAGTGAGAAAGCCAGGTAGCAAAGTGGTCAAAGAACTGGGAGGTTGGTCCCGATGGGCGGTAGATGACTGCCACCCTGAGGGCCAGAGGAGAGAACAGGCGGATGCAGTGTGTCTCGAAGGAGGAGAAGGAGAGGGATGGGGGTGGAGGAAGATGCTGGTAGGTGCAGGTGGGAGAGAGCAGGATTCCGACCCCGCCACCATTTCTCTCACCCGGTCTGGGGGTATGGCTCAAGTGTAGACCGCCATGTGAGAGAGCAGCAACGGAGGCTGTGTCAGAGGGAGTTAGCCAGGTTTCAGTTAAAGCTAGGAGGTTGAAGGAGTTTGAAAGGAAGAGGTAATGGATTGCTGTGAGTTTGTTGCACACAGAGCGAGCGTTCCAGAGGGCGCAGGAGAAAGAGGACAGGCGCTGAGGGATTATGGGAATGAGGTTGCTGGGCTTGCAGGGAGGTGATTTATGTGCGATGGAGATAGGATGAGAGGGAAGTATTGGATGTGTTGTGGGGCCAGGGTTAGGGGATATGTCATCTGAATAGAGTAACAGCAGGAGGGTGAGAAAGAGAAGGTGGGAATGGGATTTGTGGGAGTGATTGGCAGCACGAGAGATAGAGGGAGACCATGTTCTGAGGAAACAAAGGAGCTCATGTGAGGCCATCATGTGGGACGAGAGGAGGGAGGGAGAGATGCAGCTAGTGTAGGGGTCGGTGGTAGAGGGGCAGTAGTTCCATTTAAGGAGAAAGGTAGAAGTAAAGAGCAGAAGCGTGAGAGAAAGCATAATATAGACGTGTGTTTACCCGGAGTAAAAAGTGGGCCTTGCAGTTCCTTCCTCCAGTCCCGCAACTCCAGGAAATCAACTCTGAACGTCCACTTAGGATGCCACTTGGGGAGGTCACAAGAGCCAAGGCTCAAATGGAGCCAGTGTTAGTTGTTATATAGGGCGTAATGATAAAAACATTACTTATACTGAAGTTCTAGTGATGAGATGTGCCCTTACCTCAGGACTCCGGTCACAAGGATCTACATTTTCTATGATAGGGTCCATATCGTTCTCAGGCACAATATCACCAATGTGGATAATGGGGGCACAATGCATTAAAGCAACATTATGCAATATACAGCATGCACCGACGATATCAGCAAACTTCATTGGAGGATACAACAGGTACCCAGCAGACTTGTCCAGGCATGGACTTTAGAACCCCAAAGGTGCGCTCTATAACGTATCAGATAGTCCAGTGAGCCCTGTTGTACTGCACCTCTGAGTGAATTTGTGGAATCCGGAGCGGAGTCAGGAGCCAAAAAAGACATGCTTATCCTTTGTCATCTAAAAGACAGACAACCCCCCCTATATATTATTACTACTGTTGGGAAATGTTTTTCCTACGAAGAAACAACACAAACACAGTTTAACCTCGTTAGTGACCGGGCGGTTTTACACAAATCCGTCCTTTAGTGACCGCTGCTGTTTTTACGTTTCTGTGCTGTTAGTGTTTAGGTCAAATTTTCCTCTTACTCGTTTATTCAACCCACACATATTATACACCGTTTTTCCCAACATTAAATGGACTTTCTAGAAATACCCTTATTTCCATCATATCGAATAATTTACTATAAAAAAAAATATGACATATGATGAAAAAAATGGTAAAAACACCCTTTTTCGTAATTCTATCCCCAAAATCTACAACCACCAAAACAGACCCCGGCTAAATAGTTTCAAAATTTTGTCCCGAGACTAGAAATACCCACTTTTTACATGTTTTTGCTTTTTAACCCCTTCACTGCTGAGCCAGTTCACCTATGTGCGCTGCGCTCATTCTGACCATTTTGTGCTAATTATTTTGAGATGACAGCCTAGGTCCTATTTAACTAAACCCCCCCCCAGACAAAAAAAAACTTTAAAAAAGACCAAACATTTTTTTAAATTTTATTTTATTTTTTTATTATTATTATTTTTTTAATTTTATTTTTAAACCAAACCTGGTTATGTTTGGTATCATTGGAAGGGTCATGATCAGGAGATAGGGGGATCCTTAGGATCCCCCTATCTCTACATGGCAGCTAGAGGGTTAACTGGCCCACTGACATCCTCACACATATGGTGAGGTTGTCAGTGGGTGGGGGGGACCTGGAGGCTTGACTGACATCCAAGATGTCAGCCCCCTCCAGGTTTGAATCGCGTTTTGGCGCCAATTAGTGCCGAAACGCGATCCGGTAGCGAAATTGTTAATGCTGTGCACCGCTGAAAAGGGGAGACTCTCCCCTTTTCAGCGGTGCAAAAAGCATCTCCCTAGCTTCAATGGTTGGGGAGATAGAGGGCTCCGAAGGAGCCCCTCCTCCTCTCCATTGATTTCATTGGGTATGCCTGCTGATGATGTCACCACGCAGCGTGGTGACGTCATCAAGCTCGCCGGCCCATGCAAATCAGAAGGGAAGGCTTCCTCCCTGCCAGATCTGCGAGGGATCCAGCGAGGGAGGGAAGTATCGGGCAGGAGTGGGGTTAGGTGCCGCTGACGTACCCTGTACGTCCGCAGGTCTAAGGTCTACATGGTACGTCAGCGGTCCTTAAGGGGTTAAGCAGGAACTTACTGAGGAGCCAGCCCTCCGCCGGCATTTGTCCTTCAACGAGGGTGGACAAGTGGGACTGTTCCAAAATCCAGGTGCCATGGAAGGAGCCAGCGTTTCCAGTCCAGCCACATATGATGCACTGATCGGCATCACATACAATTTGGACATTTAAGGAATGGAAATGCTTGAGATTCCTGAATAAATTCTCATTGTATGTGGAAGTATGCATTGCACCATGGGTGCAGTCAATTGCCCAAAGACTTTCGGAAAACCAGAAACCTGGAACAAATTCAGATTTACCTTCCTCCGCAAGACCTAATCAGTGGGGAAATACATGTATTCCTTGGTCCGGGAGGTGAAGGCCCTGACCACTTGCGTAAGGCACCTTGAAAAGGACGGCTGACTAATCCCGACCTCCTCCCCAGAATCTTCCTAGAAGGAGTGTTTCGCAAAATGGTACAAGACCCCAAACAACTTCACCAGCCTAGGAAAAGAATGCCTCCTTCCAGTTAGAGGCTCCAGATCCTGACTTATGCGTTGGTATAAAGTCAGGATGGCCACACGGGACAGCCAAAACTTCATGAGGATTTGGTGGTCATTCAAGTTCTCCAGGATAGTTCTTTGCAGGACACCCTGGGAACAGCGACCCTAGTGGGATTAGCCAGTTCTCCCTGTTCCTCTCCTGGCACTCTTATCCCTCTCTCCAAGCCAGGGCGGATCCAGACACAGGTTTTGGGGGGGGGGCACTCTAACCACTGTGGGAGAAGTGCGGGAATGCCGTAAGCGTGTTCCCACATGACTTGAGCCCTGTCTCTGAAACCCCGTCTCTGTGACTCCCTCTGTCCCTTTCACTCTCTCTGACTCCCCTGTCTCTGTGACCTCCCTGTCTCATTCTCTCTTTCTGGCCCCCCTGTCTCTCTGACCCACATCTCATTCTCTCTCTCTGACCCCCCTGTCTCATTCTCTCTCCCTGATCTCCCTGTCTCATTCACTCTCTCTGACCTCCGTCACTCTGACCCCCCTGTCTTATTCTCTCTCTGACCCCCCTGTCTCTCTGACCCGTCTCATTCTCTCTCTCTGACCCCCGTCTCATTCTCTCTCTCTGACCCCCCGTCTCATTCTATCTCTCTGATTCCCCTGTCTCTCTGACCCACATCTCATTCTCTCTCTCTGACCCCCCTGTCTCATTCTCTCTCCCTGATCTCCCTGTCTCATTCACTCTCTCTGACCTACGTCACTCTGACCCCCCTGTCTTATTCTCTCTCTGACCCCCCTGTCTCTCTGACCCGTCTCATTCTCTCTCTCTGACCCCCCGTCTCATTCTATCTCTCTGATTCCCCTGTCTCTCTGACCCCCGTCTCATTCTCTCTCTCTGACCCATCTTATTCTCTCTCTCTGACCCCCGTCTCTCTCTCTCATTCTCTTTCTCTGACCCCCCTGTCTGTGACCCCATCTCATTCTCTCTCTCTGACCCCCTGTTTCTCTGACCTCTGTCTCATTCTCTCTCTGACTCCCGTCTCTCTGACCTCCCTGTCTCATTCTCTCTCTCTGACCCGTCTCGTTCTCTCTCTCTCTGACCCCCCTGTCTCATTCTGTCTCTCTCTGACCCCCCTGTCTCATTCTGTCTGTGACCCCTGTCTCATTCTCTCTCTCTGAGCCCCTGTCTCATTCTGTCTCTGACCCCCTGTCTCTGACCCCCTGTCTCATTCTCTCTCTCTGACCCCTGTCTCATTCTCTCTTTCTAACCCTCTGTCTCTCTGACCTCCCTGTCTCGTTCTCTCTCTTAACCCATCTCTCTGACCCCTGTCTCATTCTCTCTCTCTCTCTCTGACCCCGTCTCTCTTACCCCTCTGTCTCATTCTCTCTCTCTGACACCCCGTCTCTGACCCCGTCTCATTCTCTCTCTCTCTGTGACCCCTCTGTATCATTCTCTCTCTGACCCCCTGTCTCTCTGACCCTGTCTCATTCTCTTTCTCTGACCCCCTGTCTCTCTCTGTCCCCCTGTCTCTCTGACCCCGTCTCATTCTCTCTCTGACCCTCCTGTCTTATTCTCTCTCTCTGACCCACCATCTCTCTGAACCCGTCTTATTCTCTCTCTCTGACCCCCCCATCTCTCTCACCCCATCTTATTCTCTCTCTCTGACCCCCCTGTCTCTCTGACCCCTGTCTCATTCTCTCTCTCTGACTCCTCCTGTCTGTCTGACCCTGTCCCATTCTCTCTCTCTGAACCCCCTGTCTCTCTGACCCCCTGTCTCATTCTCTCTCTCTGACCCATCTCATTCTCTCTTTCTAACCCTCTGTCTCTCTGACCTCCCTGTCTCGTTCTCTCTCTCTTACCCCATCTCTCTGACCCCTGTCTTATTCTCTCTCTCTCTGACACCCCGTCTCTCTTACCCCACGTCTCATTCTCTCACTCTGACCCCCCATCTCAGACCCCTCTGTCTCATTCTCTCTCTGTCCCCCTGTCTCCCCTGTCTCATTCTCTCTCTCTGACCCTGTCTCATTCTCTTTCTCTGACCCGTCTCTCTCTGACCCCTGTCTCATTCTCTCTCTGACCCTCCTGTCTTATTCTCTCTCTCTGACCCACCAGCTCTCTGAACCCGTCTTATTCTCTCTCTCTGACCCCCCATCTCTCTCACCCCGTCTTATTCTCTCTCTCTGACCCCGTCTCACACTCTCTCTCTCTCTGACCCGTCTCATTCTCTCTCTCTGACTCCTCCTGTCTGTCTGACCCGTCCCATTCTCTCTCTCTCTCTCTGACCCCCCTGTCTCATTCTCTCTCTCTGACCCCTGTCTCTGTGACCTCCCTGTCTCATTCTCTCTCTCTTTGACCCCCCTGTCTCTGTGACCCCCCCTGTCACATTCTCTCTCTGTGAGCCCCCCCCCCCCATGACACACATGAGGTGGAGATGTGTCTGTCTAGTCAGGGGAGCAGTAAGGCTATCACAGTCAGATGTTTTTTTAGCTGACTCCAGCAGCCTGGCCTCCCTGCTTGTGTATGGAGCTGCCCTAATAAAAAAAAAACGCTGTCTGTGTCATGGGGGAATCATGAACTTACCCCTTGTGATGTGCCTCAAGGCAGCTGCTGCTGCATCAGGCTGGTCCTCCTGCTCTCTCCTCAACTCTCTCACTCCTCCCTCATGGCCAAATCAGCCAGGCCATGCACAGCTGCACTGCTAATTGTAGCACCGTTGGAATGGCTGGCAATAGTAGAATATACTGGTGACATATTTACCTGAGCAGACAGGATAGCTCAATTACTCAGGTCACGGGACAAAAATGTTTTTTTTTAAAAAAAATAAAAAATTATTTGTTTATTCATTTAACCCTTTTGCTGTTGAGCCATTTCATCTCCATATGCTTAGCTTATTTTTTACCATTATGTCCTCATCATGTTTAAACGTGTTTTGAAGTTATGTTTTAGTAGAATACTTTGACAAATTATATATCCTTGTTTTCACCAGACCCGGCAGATTAAAAATATATCATTATTATGTGTATTTGTCATGACCTGTCCAAATGGTAAAGCAAAAAATGTTAAATAAATGTAAATTTCCAGTCAAATTTCAATCCTTTACACTACAGCGTGTAAAAAAATAATTTTTTCACATTTTATCATCCAAACCTTTGTGATTGTATATTATATGGGGCACTCTTTAAAAAATTAGAACTAGGAACCTGCTACTCAATTTTTATGAGAAAATACTCAATTTTAACTAAAACTGAAAAACATACATGGTTATTCAAAGAGATCCGAATGGCTGCCGAAAGGGAACCAAACGTTGAAAATCAGCGTTCGGTTACCTTTCTTGGCCATTCGGCTATCCAGAGAGCAGGCAATTCGCCAAATCTTGGCGAATTGCCTGCAAATACGGTGCCTTTTCGAGGGCAGTAAAATCCCCATAGAGAAGCAATGCTTCGTCTATTCAGAGAAAAAAAAACAGCAGTGAAAGGTTCCCGAAATGCCCTGCCATTCGGTGGTTTAATTTGGCAGATTTATTCAGGCGAATCCCATAGGCTTCAATATTAAAAATATTCCTGTTTTAATTCAATATCTAATAAACCGTTGATTCTAATAACCTGCAGTAAAGAGTCTCTTTATTTATAGATTTTGTATGATATTTTAAGCATTTTTCGGTATTTTCTTTTTAAAAAAAATCGGATTTTTTAAATTTATTTTTTTAACTTTACTTATTTTTTCTGTAACAGCCCTTTTTATTATTATTCATTGGACCTCATATGTAAATTTCAGACATTTTCGCTCAGTAGTTTCTTTGCAAACAGCATTTCACTTTTCAAACATTCAAGCAAACTGTTTTTTTAATTTATTCACTCCATTCATCTGCGGTGTCGGCTTTTTCTGGCGGCTGCGCTGCGTGTGATCGGCTCCTGCTCTGGTTTTTCCGGCGTTTTCGGCGGGGTTAATCCAGATGTTTTTGCGGGTTTTCGGTGTGCATTCGCAGGGTTTTGCGGTTAGTTTTCGGTGGGTTTTGCGGTGACCTTTCCCTGCAATTCGGGGACCCTGTGGTGCTTGCTGAATACACCGCAGGGTCGCCGAAATGGGATCGCCAAATCGAACCGAATTGAAGAGAACGAAAAGTCACAGAAAGTGCGGTGGCTTTTCGATTCTCTTTGAATAACCCTGATAATGTTTTGCTTTTATTTTGGTGCATTGCTTTTTATGAATAATATGACTTTGTATATAACACTCACCTTGTTCGCGGCCTGGGAAATGAGAAGGTGAGTAACGGCAATGGTATTGCTCATTTTATTTTTGACAAATGGACAATGCCATCGCTATGGAACTAAAAATAAATAATAAAAAATATTATTTTATGTTTTGTATGTGTTTTTTTTAAAAAATATTTTACATGGTCAGGTTTGGTATCTTTAGAAAAGCCAGACTCTGACCTGTCAATTGACACCTAATATGACTTTGTGGGGTGTGGGGTTATAAGAATGGAAATACAGGGGTCCACAGTACCCCCACATTTCATTTTTCTTTTTTCTATTTTACATGGTTGTATTTGCTATCATTGGAAAGGCCAAACTATATCCTTTCCAATGACATCTGAGTTGACCCTGTGCAGTTTAAAAATCAAAGAAGCAGGGTTCTAAAGTACCCCTGGCACTCCTCGCAGTAGTGCGTAGGTTTATGTTTTCTATGTCAAGTTCGGGGCTTAGTGAAAAACCCCTATAGTTCTAGTTATGCAAAGAAGACTTGCAATGCATTTAAGACAATAGTGGAACTAACAGTGTCGCAGCAGTCGCACTTGTGACCGGGCCCTGGCATTCTGTCACTGAAGGGGGGCCCCGGTCCAAGATATTGGGCACAGTCCGCAGCCTTGCCTGGGCCCCGGTCCACAGTATCGGGCACAGTCTGCGGCCTTGTCTGAGCCCCGGTCCAGGGTCTCGGGCCTGGTCAGCGGCCTTGCCTGGGCCTCAGTCTGAGGTCTCGGGGCTTGTCCGCAGACTTGCCTGGGCCCAAGTCTGGGGTCTTGGGCCCTGTCTGCGGCTTTGCCTGGGCCCTGGTCTGGGGTTTTGGGCCTGGTCCACACCCTTACCTGGGCCCCGGTTTCAGGTCTGGGGCCTGGTCTGCGCCCTTGACTGGACCCCAGTCCGGGGTCCCGGGCCTGTTCCGCAGCTTTTCCTAGGCCCCAGTCTGGGGTCCTGGGCCTGATCCATGACGTTGCCTGGGCCCCAGTCCAGGGTCTCAGGCCTGGTCCCAGTCTTCTCGCCAGGGCCCTTGCCTGGGGCCTGATCCAGGTCTTCTGTGGAGGTATTTCTGTGGAGCTCTGTGATACGCTCATACATCCCACACATCACTGTGAGTTTTATTGCTGTGGAGCCCTGTGGTACGTTCATTCAAAATATTTTTGTGTAGGGTGGTGGGGATTACCCGTGGGGATTCCTGCACCTGGGCCCTGAAGTTTCTAGTTACCTCTCTGGTTTAGGATGAAAGTTATCAATAACCCGTTTAACAAGATCATTGGATACATATAAGACATCAGACGGTTTGGTAATAGGTGCTTGCGTTTCAATATCTTGCGACTGTTTCAATAAGATACACTTTACTCAGTCCTAGCCAAGATGTTTTTTTTGTGTACTATGGAGTAGGTTCATATACAGGGTTATTCAGTGAGAATCGAAAAGTCACCGTCCGCAAGTTCGTGACTGATTCGTTCTCTTCAATTAGGTGCGATTTGGCGATTCCATTTCGGCGACCCTGCGGTGTATTCAGCAAGCACCACAGGGCCGCCGTAATGCAGGGAAACGTCGCCGCAAACCCGCCGAAAACTCACCGCAAAACGTAGGCGAAAGCACACCGAAACCCGCAAAAACATCTGGATTAACCCGCCGGAGAAACCCGAGCAGGAGCCGATCACAGCGCAGAGCAGCCGTCGGAAAAACCTGACACCGAAGACGAAGGAGGTGAACTAAAAAAAAAAGTACGCTTTAATGTTTGAAAAGTGAAACGCTGCTTGCAAACAAACTACTGAACGAAAATGTCTGAAATTTACATATAAGATCCAATGAATGATGGTAAAAAGGGCTGTTACAGAAAAAAGAAAAAACGATTTTAAAAAAATGGAAAATAAATATTTGCAAAAAAATCCCATAAAATGCCTAAAAGGTCCTAAAAAAATCTAAAAATAAAGAGACTTTTTACTGCAGAATATTATAATGAACGGTTTATTAGATATCGAATTAAAATGGGAATATTTTTAACATTGAAGCCTATGGGATTCGCCTGAATAAACCTGCCAAATTAAACCACAATTGGCAATTGTGCAATTCGCCAACTTTTCACTGCTGGGTTTTGCTCTCTGAATAGCCGAAGCATTGCTTCTCTATGGGGATTCACTGCCCTCGAACAGGCACCGAACAGGCACCGTATGTGCATGCAATTCACCAGGATTTGGTGAATTGCCTGCTCTCTGGATAGCCAAATGGCCAGCGTTCGGTTACCTTTCTCCAGCAATTCGGATCTCTTTGAATAACCCTGATAGACATGATGAAGCTCTGACTTTTGTGGTTTGGTTCCTGATCTGAAGGGGATGAAAAAATTGAAATGAGTAAAGAAAGAGGACCACCTGTTCAGTCAGGGATTTAGTTGTGCGGCGTAGTTTCTTATAATAATTATGATTGGAATCGTTGTGCCTCCCACTGACTCATCATAAGTGACATTATCATTAAGGGCAAGTATAATGGCTAACATTTCTTCGTCACCTATGTCATATCTCTTTTATTGTATCAGACAACATTTTAGAAAAAAAAACATACGAGGATGCAACAGTTGATTGGGAATGGAACTTTGAGAAGATACAGTACCGACTCTTAGCTCTGACGCATCAACTTATAGAATGAAGGTTTGTCTGGAATTGGGGTGAACTAGGATAGGTTCAGAAGAGAAGGCCTTTATAATGCGTTAATAGTCCGAGTGGACAACTGTGCCATGTTAGCTCTTTTATGCGTCATGGCAGTTATGGAATCTGTTGAAAACGTTTGATAAATTGGTGATAATCATTTAAGAAAAGGATGAACCATTGTATTTCCTTGAATCCTTTAGGAATAGGCCACTGTAGAATGGTCTCCAGCATCATAGCTAGGATCATTAAGAAAACTACAGCAAGAGATGATGTACCCCAAAATTGCATCTCAGTTTTATCAAAGACAATACAAGCCTTTTTCCATGCCAACATGAGCATGATTTGTTTTGATGTCTTTGGTGTGTATCAAAATGTTGACAAGGTAGACTATGAAGCATATATATGTATTCCCTAAGTTCATCATTGATAACATCCTGGAAAACAGCTGGGACATTACACTGTCCAACGGCATTATGAGATATTCATTATGCTCACGTCTGGTAATAAGGACTTTATTCCCTTCATTGCCCTATATTTGACCAAGGTTGTAGGTCTCCAAAAGCCATGTTTAGTGAAGATCTTGGAACTCTTGATTCTGCTAAATAATTCTGAAATGGAAGGGACAGGGTATTATTCCAAGTGATTTTGTGTAACCTGCCATAATCTATACATGGCCCAAGATAGCACTCATTTTTGGCCACAAAAAAAATCTGCACTGGTTTGTGAGAAAACCGCCACATAAAACCCTCTATAAGGGTATTGATAATATACTCCTCTTTATTACACAATTATCTGGTTCAGATAGAGGATAAACAGTTGGGAGGCATGGTGGTGGCAGGTCTATGGGGCAATCATACATCCTGTGAGGGGGTAAGGTCACAGCTTCTATTTTGACAAAGACCACTGTTAAGAATATGTATGGAAATGGTATACGAGTCAAAAGCCGAAGAGCAGTAGATGCATTAAAAAAGTTAAAGTATAAGGTAGATGACACCTTTGGACCACTATTGTATTTCCTTGAATCCTTTAGGAATAGGCCACTGTAGAAAGGTCTCCAGCATCCTAGGATAAATAAGAAAACTAGAGCAAGAGATGATGTATCCCAAAATTGCATTTCAGTTTTATCAAAGACAATACAAGCCATTTTCCCAAAGTCTTTGGAAGACCATGCCAACATGAAACATTTTTTTTTTCAGCACTTAGTACTCCTAGCCTTAATTTGACACTTCTTCCAATCATATGAGGATTGTGTGCAGACAACCAAAGACATCAGGAAAGTAAGAGAGATGTGATTACCTGTAGAGAAACAGAGTTTGTATAAAGCGAGCCTATGATCATAGTCAAAGTTAGGGACTCCTGTGTAATGATGGGGCCTGGAGGGGTCTACCATCTATGGCCTCTATCACATTGGGGTTTATTCAGAGAGCACCAAAATGTCACCAACATTTCAGTGCTCTCCTGTTCCCTTTACTTCGGGGAATCAAATTTTCCCACCTTTTGGTGAATTCAGCATCCACCGCAGGGTCCCCGGAATGGACCCAAAAATCTGCCGAAAAACCGCCAAACTCCCACCGAAAAACGTATCCGATATGATCCGAGGTATCGGATCACTCAAACCACCACAAAAAAAAAATGCTGAACACGTCCAGAAAAAGCTGACGAGCCACTGAACACAGCGTAGACCAGCTGCCGGAAAAAGCCGATGAACGGGGTAAATAGAAACAAAATAAACAAACCCCAAAACGATTGAAAGTGTCAAAATTTAAACGCTGTTTGCAAAAAAATAGTGAATGAAAAAGTGTGGATTTTACATATAAGATCCTATGAATGATAATAAAAAGGTCTGTTCCAGAAAAAACGCTTTGAAAAAGATTTGCCGAAAAAAATCCAGAAAAATGCCTAGAAGATCCTAAAAAAAAAATAATAAATAATGAGACTTTTTATTGCAGACTAAAATAATAAATGGTTTATTAGATATTGAATAAAACAGGAATATTTTTAACATTGAAGCCTGTGGGATTCTTCTGAATAAACCTGATGAATGAAACCACTGAACAGCAGGGCACTTCGGCAACTTTTCACTGCTGTTCGGTGTTCTCTGAATAGAGTATCCAATGCTTCTCTATGGGGGATTTCACTGCCTTCGAACAGGCACGGTACTTTGTAGCAGTTTGCAGACGTTTGGCAAACTGCCTGCTCTCTGAATAGCCGAATGGTCCCGAAATGTCACCGTACGGGGAAATTCCCTGTTCGGTGACATTTCGGGGCCAGATCGTCTCTCTCTGAATAACCCCTTATGTATAGGAAAATTTGTGAAAGATATGACTTTTGAACAAACTTTGAAACAATTGAAATGCCTTTGAAAAATGGCAACTGAAGTTGATTCAAAATGGCATAAATGTAGGTCAACCATGCAATCACTGCAGCTACAAATAGATGAGTAAAAATGGCATACACATCTCTTTCATGTGTTTACTCCACCTTTCCATGATCTGTTCTTTCATTAGTATTGGAATGCCTAATTTCCAATTGTGTCCCATACTCTTCATTGCTTATTTTTATTTATATATCATCATTCAGGGTTATTCAAAGAGATCCGAATTGCTTGAGAAAGGTAACCGAACGCTGAAAATCAGCGTTCGTTTACCTTTCTTGGCCATTCGGCTATCCAGAGAGTAGGCAGTTCGCCAAATCCTGGCGAATTGCCTGCACATACGGTGCCTGTTCGGTCCCTGTTCGAGGGCAGTGAAATCCCCATAAAAAAGCACTGCTTCGGCTATTCAGAGAACACAAACCAGCAGTGAAAGGTTTCCAAAATGCCCTGCCATTCAATGGTTTAATTCGGCAAGTTTATTCAGGAGAATCCCAAAGGCTTCAATGTTAAAAATATTCCCGTTTTAATTCAATATCTAATAAACCATTCATTATAAAATTCTGCAGTAAAGAGTCTCTTTATTTATAGATTTTTTAGGATATTTTAAGGATTTTTCTGATTTTTTTTTTAAAGTTTACTTATTTTTTCTGTAACAGCATTTTTATTATCATTCCCTGGACCTCATATGCAAATTTCAGACATTTTCGCTCAGTAGTTTCTTTGCAAACAGTGTTTCACTTTTCAAACATTCATGCAAACTGTTTTCCTAATTTATTCACTGCCCTCTGTCTGCGGTCTTGGCTTTTTCTGGTGGCTTCGCTGCGGGTGATCGGCTCCTGCTCGGGTTTTTCCGTGGTTTTCGGCAGGTTAATCCAGATGTTTTTGCGGGTTTTCAGCGTGCATTCGCTGGGTTTTGCGGTTCGTTTTCGTCGGGTTTGCGGCAGCTTTTCCCTGCAATTCGGGGACCCTGTGGTGTTTGCTGAATACACCGCAGGGTCACCGAATTGGGATCGTCAAAAGGAACCGAATTGAAGAGAACGCAAAGTCACCGTACATGCGGCGACTTTTCGAATCTCTTTGAATAACCCTGTTATTTTTACCTTTCATTTTCTTTGTTGTACACTGCTATTACAAACTCTAAATAAAAACAAAAACGTAATGACAAAAACACCTCTTAAACTCTCATAAATCAAACCTTACAAACCTGTAAGTTTCAGTCTGCATATAATGTTCCTATACAGTCAATCAACATTTTCCAGACTCTAGCAGTCCATTTGCTGTTGGCAATAAACCCCAAAGATTTTTTTATTGAAAAAATTGGAACATTCTCAGCATGTATATCAAGAAAGATATGTCGTCGTAATTATAGGGGTTATTCAGAGAGAGACAATCTGGCACCGAAATATCACCGAACGGGGAATTTCCCCTTATGGTGACATTTCGGGGCCATTCGCCTATTCAGAGCACAGGCAGTTCACCAAATTTTGGCAAACTGCCAAAAAGTACGGTACCTGTTTGAAGGCAGTGAAATCCCCCATAGAGAAGCAATGGTAAATCTATTGAGAGAACATCAAACAGCAGTGAAAAGTTACTGAAATGCCCTGCTGTTCAGTGGTTTCATTCAACATGTTTATTCAGGCAAATCCCATAGGCTTCAATGTTAAAAACTTTCTCGTTTTTATTCAATACCTAATAAACAGTTTATTATTTTAGTCTCCAGTAAAAAGTCTCTTTATTTATTGATTCGGAGGCCGATTCCCTGCACTTCGTGGACCCTGCGGTGAATGCTGAATTCACCGCAGGGTGGGAAAATTTGATTCCCCGAAGGGGGGGGGGGAGTACGGGGAACGAGAGAGCACCAAAATGCCAGCAACATTTCAGTGCTCTCTGAATAACCCCCATAATCTTTGTTGCAAAGCCTTGCTATAAGCTGGCAGAGTTCCAAAAAAGAGAAATATGATTGAGTCATTTTATGAGTACGAGAACAACAATAAAGAGAATAGATTGGCTTCAGCATTGTCTACACATTCCCAACACTGCTGATAAATGTTGGCAAGCAACATATGAAAAGGGCTGCCCTATAATTTTCAGAACTCTACCGTTGACAGAGTGGTTCTTATCCACACACTGTGCTGAACAATCCAGCTCGTCAACTAAGGACACGTTTATTGAATATACAGTACTAAATCTTTGCCTCAACACTAGACCTTTTAAATAGAGTAGCTCTGTCTGTTTACTGCCCATCAATATTTATAAGCAAAGTGTGACAGTTGGGCACAAAGTAATACAATACAGCTGTGGTTATTAGTTCAATTAGTAGAGCTTAAAGATTCCCATCTTACTAGAAAGAAACCAATATTGTGGTCAAAATATCATGGGGGTGATATTGGAGGGCTGGTGTGGCTGTACTCGTCTCGTCCCACGCGGTGAGAATGTGTACCTGGATGGGGAAGAAGAGCAAGGGCGGCGGAGTGGCAGAGGGGCCCCTCACTCCCGACATCCGTCTCTCGCTTGGCGGGGGCCTGGGACTGCGCGGCTACACGCTGCCCTCTCGGACGCTGACTTGGAGGGACAGCCGGTGGTAGAGGAGTCTGATACCCCCTCTGTCTCGCACGTGGCGTCATCAGACCCGTGAGGGGATTCTCTTCCCGCCACCAAGGGGGACATCCGCACACTTTTGAATGACGCCAGGAAATCCTGGCAGGCAGACTTCCAGTCTCACGGCACAGCGGTTGCTGAGACCAAGGCCCAGGTGGAGGACCTCAAGACCCACACACAGGTGGTTGAGGAGACGCAGGCGGCAACCTCCCCCTCCCTGCAAGCGACGCACCAGCAGATCAGAAGGTTACACTCTGCCGTGATTGCGTTGGAATCGAGGCACAGATGCCGGAATGTGAAGATACGGGGAGTGCCGGAGACCATCACGGACTTGGACTTAGTGTCCTATATTATAAGTTTTTTAGAGACTGTTCTCAGTCCCTCAGAACTACCAAGAGACCCGGTCCTCACGGCCCTATGCGTATGAAAAGCTGCCTTGGCTCCCACAAAAGCACCACGCAATGTGATTGTCACTTTCCACGAAGTGACCTTACACTCCTCACTATTTTGGGCAGTGCGGAATATGCCTGTGGTCCTCTTTGAGGGAGCCTCCATCGCTTTATTTCAGGACCTCCATTTCCTAGTCCTGGCTGCTCGGTGACAATTCCGACCTGTTACAACCCTCCTCCGCGCCCATGCCGTCGTACACAGATGGGGCACTTCTAGCTCCCTCATTATCTCCCTGGAGGATGGACAGACACTTGTAGCTGCTACAGCAGATGAGGCTGAGGGACACCTCCTTTAATTGAGCCTACTCCCGGCACTGTCAGGTCTGGCTGAAGTGAACTCGCCTGTGGGCTCCCCCTTGCCCCCCGGCGGCTCAGACTGAAATAGTACCTGAGGCGCTTTGGCGGAAAGCCCCTGTCCTTTCTTTACATGTTGCCCTCCCCCTTTTCCTCATTACCCCCTTTCTCCTCCTTTTTTTTTCTTTTTCTCTCTCTTTCCCGCACCCCTTTTTGTTTTAACCACCCTCCCCCCTTTTTTTCTGGCATTTTTGGGATACCCCGAGATGAGCCACTTATCTGGCCTGGCCCTCAGGTCCCCTGGACTTGTGACGGTACCCTTCCATGGCCTCCCATTGTTCTATGGACACAAGGGAGTGCACCAGGAATGTCACGTTTTGGCCCTCGCCACTCCCCCCCCTTTTTTTATTTCTTCCCTCTTCCGGTCTCTCTCTCTTTCCTTCTCTCCTCAACCCTTGCTATTATGGAGGTTCTCCGTGTTTTAGTGCGTTGCTTGGTGAACTTCTATGGCCCGATGAGGCTCCTTCCTTATTGATTTTAAGCTGTCAATGTTTGTCGATTACGCGACTCTTTACATGATATGTTGTGGTCCTGCGAGACCTCTTATTACTCGGTTTGCTGTATGTTTCGCTGCAAAACCCCAAAAAGGAATTGAAAAAAAAAACTTTCTCTGTTTCCTCGTGTATGTCCAGTTCAGGTGGACTAGTTACTTTGTATGCAGGATGTGCTCTCTATGCTGCCTCTCTGATTATACTAGTGCAATAACTTTTCCTCCTTTCCTATTTATCGTGAACCCACGAAGGTTCTCATTCCTACTGTGCCAGGAATTTTTTGCGCTAGTTTCAGAATTTGGTTATTCAATAACATTTTGTCTCGCAGCCATAGGGGTACCTTTTGAGTTTTTAATCTGTCACATGTCCTCTATCGGTTTGTCAGTTTGTGTCTGCCTGAGTTAAGGCAGCAGGTTTTCTTAGTGGCAACTTATTAAAAGTTATGTTTTAAATTATATCCGCCATATCGTGCTTCTAAGCCGTTTTCAGTTGGGCCACACACTAAAGTCACTTACACAAGGCAAGCTAAATCTCATTTGCTGGGTACCTTTAGGACTAGAGACTATAAAAGGAATACAAACCTCAACCCATCCTCACATCATGTTTCGAACCAGCTTTTCTGTTGAAGCAATTACCTTTCAATAATTTTACCACCATAGTAAAACAAACATTTCATCATATACTTTATGATTTTGAATTCCGTATGTGTTCCATATGGAAGAGTGTGCGTTCTTATATTGTACCACTTAATGAACTAATTTTTGTTGCTGATAAATAGTACCATGTGGCGATGTCTGTTACTTCCTAGAAATTTGAGCATTGCATTCTTAAGTGTTCATGTATTTTACCAATGTTTGCAGGGCTAGTTTTAATGATATTGGAGATGATACATTTGTACAGTTTCTTACCTTGTTTGTGTGCTTTAGTCCATGTGTCAATCCAGTGATTAAAGAAAGGAAACACTGTATAAAGCTCATGTGTTACATGTGTGGTTGTGATTTTCTTTAGCTTGAGAGAAATAACGAGACACAAGTTTGCAATTGGCACTGTTATTTTATTAGTACGAGTATACTGAAACAATAAACTTGTACTGGTATACAGACAATTTATTTAAAACAATTTTGTTCAAATTTTGAATCAAATATTGTTTTATTATAATGAAATAATTTCTACCTAGAAAACCTGCAAGCACCATCAAAGAAAGGGACCATAAAATTCAATAAACAGACTTGAGTGTATCCTACAAATAGACACACCACGATTAGAAAATAGAATATGAATTCTTCCATTTTTTTTTAATATTTGTTTTTATAAAAGCTAGTGCAAGTACAATATTTTACACTGGAATTACAGAAAGTATGCACGCATATGGAAAAAAAACATTCTGTCACAAGAAAAGCTCTGAACTATGTCTTTATGCGCTGAAATTTTTTCCTTTGCTCAATAAGGTGCAAAACATTATTTCTCCCTCTTATGCCTTTTTACTGGTTTGGTCTGCCCAGTTTCATTCCGTCACAAAGCTGCAAATAACTTTTCATTTGGCGTAACTTGGAAGTGTGCTAATCAGCAGAATATGAGGGCATTTCCTTGGTTCCCATTGGCGATTGCAAAATAATGATCGTACAGTTTAAACTGTGCCTTTCATACCTAATGCTATATACCTGAGGTTAGGGATACTCTGGAGATACACACGCAACATATGAACACAACTAATGCGAACAAGAAAACAAAATCATTACATTTTCCTTTCTTAAGATATGAGCTGAATCAAATACACGCTTGGTAATATAAAAATAAAGTTGCTATCTCTCAAAGCACCATCCTTTACGACTGAGATTTTCAATGTCTCGTCTGTGGGATAAATTTTTCTTACATGTACATTTCCCCAAGGAACTAGTACTAAGTGGTAACTTTTTGGGCTGTTTACACAGTACCACACCACAATTGATGATTCATATTTCTAATAAATCTTAATTCACCAAAATTTAAAGATTTTTCAGTTCTTGCCCTCTGACTCGGTGGTACCTATCCTTCAAGATAATTTAGGATCTCTAGTGGAGAAAACAAATTATTCTACTTCCCAGTCTGGCTAAGAAAAAAGGGGAATAGAAATAAAAACGTTTAGAATAAAGGTGATACAAACTAATGAGAACCCCTAAAAATGATGTATGAAATAAATCTTCCAGCTTTAGTTCAATCACAGTCTAGATGGGTGCAGGTAGAAGTTCAGGCCCCTAGCTATTCAAGTAAAATCACTTATATACACTTAGGCTGTGGTCACACGAGCATTCTTTGAATAGAAGGAACGTCCGTGAGAGTGGACGTTCCTCCCACTCTGATGCCCGCTGACCACCTCGCTGAGTGCACTTGGTGCGCCCAGCGCTACAGAGCAAGGTCCTCTTATGGAGGATCGAGCTTTGTAGCTCCGTCAGCGTCTGTTGTAGCTTTTTGACGGGGAGGGCTTTCTGACGTCCGGTGGCCGCTACCCCGTGTGGCCCTCCCTGTCGATCTGTCACAAAGTTGCGACGGCGCAGGGAAGTGCGGTCACACGTATGCACTCAGTGCACTCATGTGACCGCAGCCTTACTTGGGACCTTCCTAGATTTGCCCTGGCAGTTGCAGAAATAACAGCTAATTGCTGTAGTAGTGTCTTAATTTCAGGGCCCGAGAGATGCATATAGCTTTACCCGCTCCCAATCCAGTTCTGCCCATAGCCATTTGTCTTTAAGCCTATACCATTTCAATTTCACCTGGAAAAACTGATTTAACTCTATTTGTCCTTGTGGGAAGAGGAATAAGAGGACTCATGTATGAAGCAACACAATTGCAACTGTATGTTCCTTGGTTCTGTTATATTTGCTCAACTCTACAGTTCTATCTATAGATGCTACTCTTACCTGCATAAATGAGAGTAACCATAACATAATGGTGAGTTGCCAGATTCCATAAATTATTTTTTGGTGAATATTATTTTTGTGATATTATGGATTCTGGGTTAAGCCATAAGTAAGGGTTTGTTGCTTTATCATCCCCACTAAAGACATGACCTAGTAGACTAAACATCCAAAGATGTTCTGGCGCTAAAGTGCTTTATTGAATATTTGCTGTAAATATAGACAAAAAACAATCTTCCAAATGATGAGAGGTGCAAAGTTAAGAAAAGAAAATTGCAGCTTTGACTTGCCAAAATTGATACGAACAAAGAAATAACATGGGTGAAGTCTTCGATTAATTTCAACGGAAGACTTTAGTCTTTTCACGCAATGACGCAAGCAAACATGAGAAATCTAAGATAATATCACAATGACTACCTCTTGTGGCCACATGTCACAAAGAACAAATGTACTTAATTTTATACAGTCGGGTCATTGAATAAAATTTTTAATATTTGTTCTGGAAATGTCATCATGTATATTGCTTATACACAAACGTATAGAACTAGAATTGTAGAATTGTGTAAAATAAGTTCATATATAATATCATGGGAGAGATGTTACATATTTTTTGTTTAAATTAACCATTGTTAAATAAGAAACCCTCAAGACTACAAATAAATTACTTGTTATAGTCTTGACCTGCTTTGTTCTTAAAGGGGCTGATGTTGACATACAAAGGAAACCCAATTCATATACTGTACATGATTGACTGTGTGAATAAGTTTTATACGAGTATGACAAATAGAGAACTTGCCTTGAATTCAAATTTACGAATTTACGAATTTACACCTATTTCTTCAAACACAAAGAGGTATTCCTTGGATTGTCACAAAAATAATTTACTTTAAGAAAACAATGAAGGGTGTGTTTAATAATATCATCACAACACTATTAGCAAGGTACAACTACTAGAAATATAGTGAAGTAGGCAGTTCTAGGACCCATAGATTCACAAATCCAAATCAGTACATATCACAGATATTTGTGAGTTGCAGGAGGGTCATACTTATTTCAATACATTAAATATATTTGATGCAATAAGACACTCGCTGCCTGAGCCACGTTCAGTGTTTAAGAAAAACTATGTCTGAAAAATAAGTTTTATTGGATGAAAGCAGCCTTTACAAATTTAAACTGAAGATTGAATTATTTCCCTCCTTCGAATTCAAATAAAATCTACACCCCCAGCAGAATCAGCAACAGTCTTAGGAGCATATTCATGCTCTACACATTCCACTGGCAGCATTTTTGAGTGACACTAATATTTTTGCAACATAGAGTATTGATTAACACAATAAAACTTACTTTTGAGCAATAGAGTTCCTTAATGCTGCTCAGTACACAGTAAACCACATATTATTTACTAATTGTGACCATTAACACATTTAGTATTAACAAAGGGTACACTTCCCAGCCCTAATATTGTTTTGGTCAGGTACTTTATTATCAGAATCCTATCTCTTGGATATATATGCATATTGAACGGATAAAATTAAGCATACTTGTCCTTTAAAAACAACTTAAGTAGACATTGTTGTTGGCTTCAGCCATATACACCTGATCATCTAAAGCTGACATATTTCTACAAGAAATTTCTATACAAGAAGGAAAAAAGCAACATTAACCTTTCTACTTTCGTTTATAAACACGTGAAAATCTGTGTGGGCATGTATATGAATACATGCATGCATGTACTTATATAAATCCACACAAACGCACACACACACAAACACATCCTCATACATACACGCGCATATATATATATATTTATTTTACAAACAAGGTATGAAATCCACTATTGTTTCAACAAAATCCATGCCTCTCAGACATTGAAATAATCACTCTTAACATTCATCTTTTGTTTTGTGCAATTTCGTTTAAGCATGTCGTGAACTCCTAAATGTGAGTGCTTCAGAAAAAAAATAAAAAGGTACAAACTTCTCAGATTAAGGTTACATTTAAAAAAATATTCCCACAACATATAGTGCTACAAGGGGAAAAAAAGGTTCTATCAGTAAGGTAACACGTCTGAAGCGAGGTCATCTATGTAAAAATAAAAATTATAAAAAGGAAAAAAAAATAAGTACACTCCGGAGTAGAGGTGTGCAAAAACAACGTTTGGATTTCTTCAATTTCAGACTTTGTCGAATGGAACAGAAAGCCTCTCCAAACAACATAACACACAACAATGTATCTATGTGCTTTAGTATATAATTCATAGGTTAAAGAGGGTTCTCTCTGTTTTGTAATTGGGCGCAAAAATCATGGCCTCACCGCAAAAAAAAAATTCCGGTTCTTATTACTTTTCAGTTGTTACTATAACATAGATAAAAGATGGAGTGTTATCCTGTGATATTGTCACTGGATAAGAAAAAAGAAAGTGCATTTTTTTACAAGTATTGATCTACATTCAGCTCCATTATTCAATGATCAAGTTGACTTATCCATTTTGTAAACAAGGCTTTTTTTTGTTTCAGCGATGGGAGCAAACATCCCTTTCATTGTGCATCTCTGAGAGTTTGCTACTTCGGGCCTTCTAAAAGCCATTTAACAGGAGGATTTTTGGCAGCAAAAAAAGAAAGGAAAATAAATTAGGAATTACATGTACAATGACACTCCACATTTCAGTCACTGTTGTGTTATTATATTGCGGCCTAGCTTCTGACTAAAGCCTTTCTATGTTGAAAAAAGAAACAAACTTTATTGATATTGAACAACCCTACTCCAGAGCAGTGAAAGTGCTGCTTCTGGTCACATCAGTGTACCACACATACAACAGCCCCATCCCTGAGTAAGAGGTGTGAAAGATTTCCAAAATAAAATTTCGATGGGAGACAATAATGACGTCTCTTCACACAATGAAAAGACTTTTATAGACCCACATTATAACATGAAAGACTCGCTCATTTTTTATGTAGTTGGGAAAATAATCACATAAATAGAGAAAGAAAAAAAGAACAAAATAGTAAAATAAAACAAAAAGCACGGATAAATAATCCATACATTGAATTTGACAGGACGTAAGGCAAATCACAGACTAAAACCCCCTCCCCCTGATGTGACCCTTCCCCTGCCACATATAACGGGAAGAATTCCCCGTTAAAAATATGCTAGCAACAGTCATTTATTTATAGAAATATTTGTCAAGAAAGAGGTTCTTGTTCATGTTTCCCCTGACTAATTTATGGATGGTGGTGTTTCACTGTAAACTCATGATCTGGTTAAAAAAAATTAATAATATTTTAATAAAAAAGGAAATACGATAAGACTGTTGTCAGATTCTATTGCAAAGAAGACAACATACAAAGGCAAAAGCCAGGTAGGCTTGCAGCTGAATATAGTTATCTGGATATACCTATGCCTGTTACTGTTACACCTATTAGTCCAGCCAGCTTGAGATACAAAAGACAGGAAAGTGAGTACCATAAGGCTACATATCCAGACTATCCCATAACAAAACTCGTAAATCAACAGAAAAAGAAAAAGAAAAATACAATAAAGCCAAAGCATACTATATTACTACAACCACAATCTAAGAGTTTCTTCAGACACATCAAGCAAGTGCCCAATGTACACTGGTACATATATATCCCCCTAAAGAAGACAATCAGTGAAATGACTGATTCCATTACCAACATAGGCATACAATATCAAAAAACAGCAGTCCATTAGAGTCATTCTTAACCATTCCCTCTCACTTGTTGCCAGGACATAATTAAGCTATAGCGGCAAAGCTTAGCTCATATAGCAAATTAAAACAGTAGGAAAAAAAAGAAACACGGTTCTTGGCGATACATTATACACATAGAAACAGCACCACATCACGTAAGCATGTTTTTAACCACACATGCATAAATGCTTCATCCGTTTCAATGGACTGTTGCTTTCTTGTTCTTTATATTGATCTATAGCATTTTAAAAAAATATCCTTTTATGATCCATGGGGTACCTTACTGGCAAGTACCGCCTCTCCATGTAGGTTTATTGAGTGTGTGGGGTAGAAAAATAACACTTTGCCTGTATCTTTCCTTTGAAATGTAAAAAATATATAAGCTGTCTATATACACATAGATCTCTATCTTGATTTTTTTTATTTTTTTTATTTTTTTTGCTAAGCGTTCTTGTTCTCACTACACACATAATTATATATGCCTGATCCTGGATTACTGAGTATCGTATGGCAGAGCCATGAGTTAAAAGATATATATCTGCAAAAAAAATAAAATAAATAAAAGTGAAGAAAGAACACAAATTGCTTGTTATTACATTCATTTACTTAGGTTTTTTCCGCATGGCCATGTAGATGAATACAGTCGCTCACAAGAAGAATGAATCTATAGAGCTCTAGGGGTATTCCCAAAGCATGACTGACACCTGTGTTTTTTTTTCTTCCTGAAAACAATAATATTAATTCCTATGCCGCAAAAGAAAAACAAAGAAAACCAAAAAAGAACCTATATCTCTTCTTTAAAACTCTCCATTCTATATATTCCTATACAAGGATACAAAGTTCTGAATTCATGATAGAAATGTGATGCCACCACGTATAGAGACTCTATATTGCATCTGAGGATAATAGAGACGTTGCATAGCAACCAAGTTATTTTTTGCCCTGTCTCCATGCAGCTGCTATAATCATTTTTTAACTGCTGCCGACAACTGTGCGCAGAGGTGAAATACTCTGATTTTTATTTCTAATGTGCTGCATGCATAATACATATACATAGTTAGAATGCTACAATGGGGTATAGTGGAATTATTCGTAAAATGTTCCATGTTGGGGAGAAAACCCGATAAACTTGTTGGCTTCCACTAAATGTATAATGTTTCTTCTTTTTAAAATCTGTATAATTACATACAAAAATAGATCTTTTATCTGTTAACCCCAAAACCTGCATTTACTGAAGATATACTGTAAGTCAAGTAACAGTCACAGGCATAGACTGAATGAAGCATGAGAAAGCTATGTTAGACTTTACTCATATGAAAAGTGCGCAAGATTCCAGCCTAGTAATATTCGTGCCATGAACATGCTAGGTGAAACCTGGTGAGATAATAAGGGTTCCAAAGCAACCTTAACTGCTTGCCATCTAATGACCGGTGCTTCTCCAAGACTCATGACATCTAACGGGAACTTCTAAAGGAGTAGTAGTGATATTTCATATAATACACAGTAACACAGTAGTATGTATCTTCTACTGGTGCCCATTTTATTAGGAGAAATGTTGGCCAATCCGGTGGCCTCCAATTATAACAAGGACCTCATGATTACCATAATATGAGCAGATTCCTCAAACATTAGTCATTTAAGATTGCTTCTTGTAATGTCAGACACTTTCATGTCTAGAGACAACTGCCTGTCATAGAGAATAGATATGCATTTGGAAACTTCTCCATGTACTTCCGTTTTGCTTTGAGGTTCCGATAAGTCACTCTTCTGGCTCACTACAAGTTCCACGCTATGAAACAATGCTATAAAAAATAGTGGTACAATGGTCGCTAGCTAAGATCCTCCAACCTAATTTCCCTCATTCCGTACTGGTTTTGAAGAGAAAAAAAAAAAGTGCCCTGAGGAGAACACGAAGAATATTTATTCCTCGGGTATGAAAGAAAAGGCCGAGCAATGCCACGCTAGACCCAGCGAGAAGCAAGTGGGTTGACAAGTTTACCATGCAAATTCAGCACTGAATATTGGATTTGAAATAGACTTTACTGATTAACACATTTTAGATTTCACAGCCTTGCAGGAGAAAAGCATGCTTCAGTTTAGTAAGTAGTTAGGGGCCTTGGAGACAGAATAGGTTCTGTTGACAGGTGTTGGGGTGGGATGGGGAGGGATAGGAATCACAGTATTTTAACATATCAGTGCTACTCAATATGCACCCTTCTCGCTTGCCATCTATGTTTTCAGTTTGTTTATTGCTATATGTGTTCGATGGTTTATTGGACTTTAAACATTACCATGTTTGTGTGTCTTTAAAATGGTTATTGAGGTTAGTTATTGCCCAAAATATTGTTTACATTACCATTAGTTTAAACCTATTATACTCCCTGTTCTAATAATAATAATCTACCTATAGATAGGTATCTTATCTTCACACACATACACACACAAGCATTCAAGTGTAAAATTGCTTACTGTTAAACTTGATGAACAGACGGTGAGAAATTTAAAGCTTCAGCTCATGATAGGACTATTCACTGTTATGTTTAATGAAGTGCCTGGACACTCAAACTGTCCACTTTGGAAAATGAAACACATTCTTCTATATTCTGCTACCTGTCTCCCATAGCACTAAAAGCAAGGAGGGAGCTTTTCCTGAGAGCTTCATGGTCATTAAAACTAGGTATTGAGTGTAAGATCAGGCTAAAGGTGACAATTTAGAAATGTAGCATCAGACACAGTGGGCTGTATTCCCTAGTGAACACTGACTGTCGCATTCGGATGAGTAAGCAAGAACACTAGGATAAGTGACTTTAACGCATGCCCCCATATTACCTTCCTAACGCTAAACCAGTAAAAAATGACTTTACGCATCAGTGACTGCGCTAGCTTACGTGGGTTTACTGTACTTTTCACATCATATGCTTAACATGGGGAGCGCATTCAGTAATTAACGTTAGGATGAGTAAGGTATTACAAAGTCCTAGCACTAATTACCGCAGCGATGCGCAAACCAATATTTTTGCGCCACCTAAAGCTGGTGCTAACCGATTCCGCTTTTGCAAAATCACTTAGCACCCCCTTAGAAAAAACCTTAATAAAACCGATACTCACCTCTCATCCCATAGCGAGAACAGTGGTTCGATCCACTGCTTCTTCTGGCCGTGAGCAGGGTGAGACTGTGGACAAATAGTTCCCAGTCTCTTGCCGTGGGAGCAGGATCGTACAGGGCTCATGGCCTGGCAGCCAACCCTCCATGGAGTCCTATGGACTCCAGAAGGTGATACTCGCGGTGGCATGGAAGCGCTACTGCGAGTATCACTGTGGGTAGCACTGCGTTCCAGGGTGAGGTGCCGTGGTTGAACCTGCCTCAGAAACTAATGCTAAAATGGAGACTCTACAGGGAAAGCGCAGGCTTTCCCAGTTAGCATCCCCCTTTTAGCATTAAGTAGGGAATAGGGCCCAGGGTGTTTTTGGCGTCATACAAGACACAACAAGAATAACAACAAAAATATATATATGCCTATTTAAAACTCAGATGTATCACATTTGTATCTGCCTCAGGCCAAATCACTTCAAAAAAGCAGTGTCAATTTTGAAAATAAAAAATATGGACTGAAGTCATGAGGATATTTTTTTGGAAACCACTGCTCTACAGTGCTTGTTTCCTTTTACTAGTCAGTAAAAATAAATGTGCAAAAAAATGAGAGTGCAGGTAAGTTGATTTACAAACTACTTCTTTCTACTCTAGGAAAAAAGACAATAAAAACAATAAAGCTGAACTAAAAAGTTAAAAGCACTCAGCTATGTAACAACGTTGTGGATCACTGTCATCTTAATAGTTAAGGTATGCTATTGATAGCTTTGGAAATCGAGGCCTGGAAGCCTTAAGTGTGCAAGGCTCATAAAACAAGTATCACAAAAATACACAATATCTATGTTGATAAGGATATATATGTTACTGAGAAATAAATGCAACAGTAATTCCAACATAGCCAAGGACACTGGAAAGTTAAACTGCATCCTAAGAAAAACAAAAAACAAAAGCAGGACCGATATTTCTCGACAATAGCCATCTACACAAATTTACAATGCTGTATATGATCAAAATGGGTATGGTAGGTATAATGACAGCAATTTATAGAAAATTGTAACTGAAAGGTGGCTCTATGGGGAGGTATGGTGGTGTGCTCTACACACCCAATCATTTATGTAGCATCCCCGGTGGAGAGCTGGTGCAGTGACACCACTCTACCGGGACTCAAGCTAGGAGGGGATCATATGTGTTTAGGAAATGATAATAGCAAGACAAGGTGAATGGTTGAGTGGAGAAAGGGTGAGGAAAATATGGATCAGAAGATGGAGGTGATGTGACTGTGCACCAAGAGCTACCAACAACATAACCACTCTGTCCATGATTTATCACCAGACGTGATGTGTGTGGTCCCAGAGGAGACTGGGAGTCCACATTGTATGTGAGAATGGAGGTTCGCATGGGCCTCCACATGAGTTGTAATACTGGGTGTGTCATGGCCAGCCAATCAGCTACTGGGCACCATGTGATTCCAATGAGAAACACAGTCCATCCCTGCAAGAGAACAGAGGATGTTTTGTCAAGGAACTCATAAAAATGACTGGTGTTGAAGGGATGGGCTTGAGGATGGGGTGGGTTAAATTACTTACCTCATGAAACTGTGAAAATGGTGCTGGATGGATTAAATCAATTATGGTCACTTTTGCAAGACTGCATTTAGGGGGACAGGAAGATGAAATGGTAGAGGTTAAAGATGAAATGAAGTGCTGCTGGTGATAATGTGAGAATCTAAAGATGAAATAGGACAGGATGTAAGATAGAGAAGATGAAGATATGACAGGATGTAAGATATTTGAAAAATGTTTCTCGGGTTGTATGTGATAGTGGACTAATGAACTGAGGTGAGATGAAGTGGACATTGCCGTTTAGTAGCTTCTCAGATTTTAAGGTGTAGAACCAGCCATGCTATCATTTCCTTTATAAACCTATTTAAAAGAAGGCAGAAAATGTTATTCACAAATATTAATTGTACTTAGGTTTACTGGTTTGCTTTGTAGAGGTTATTCTTAAAACACAAACAGGCTATTAACATACACTATGATTTCTCAAAATTTGTCGCATACTTGGTTCAGTGTGACAGAAAGATTGAAACTGTGAAAGAAACATTACCCTAACTAATTAGGCAAGCTAATAAGTAATTGCTACATAATTCCATGTTCTTTCAGCTGTTCTCCCTCTCTCTCTATGACATTATTACATTACATTTTGCAGGAATATCATTCAGATGCGAAACTCAAGATGTGCAAACTGCAAGATTTTTTTTTCTTTTCTTTTTTTTGTTTAAAGTCCGTCTTTTAAAAACACTGGACAAATTAAATGTATATCGTATATTATTCAATCTAGCTTAATTTTTTCCCTATCAGACTCTGTACTCATGTCAGCTCACATATGACTTCACCTCCTCTCTTTAAAAAGTGCCTTCTGTAAAATAGTCCTATGGGACAATAACGGGTACATCCTGCGTCAAGATTTACATTCATCCCTTTTGAAACCACATTAAAACGTTCATTATCTTTGCTCCAAGAAGGGCTACGTATTTTTTATATATACGTTTCAGTGTTGAAGAAAAAGATTATTTTCCTTTTTTTTAGTACACAGATTTTTTTGGTGAGATACAGTACTTAAGCAAATATTAGACCAAGATGCTCAGCGATTAAATGTGAACATAAGTGCTTAAAGACAGTCTCATACCACTTAACATACTAATTCCAGAGGTCCTACTGAAGTTCTAAAGAAATAGTAAGAAAAAAGTGGCATGAATTGTGATTAGTTACCAACAAAAATGGTACGAGGGTTAGAACATAAAAGGCAAACCACTCATGTTAGTGCTGTAAGAGCCAATGTGCTTTGCCCTTGAGTAGCACCTGCTTATAACTATAGGATGTGTAGAGAATTGTTTAACAACAAAAAAATTTTTTTTTTTCCTCATAAGCACCCACTAAAATAATGTGATCCTTAAAATCAAATTTTGGTGTCTGTAAATATAAAATAACTCCCTGTGGTTAAGACACGTGGGCTACTCGTCCTTCCAGCAGTAACGAGACTGGTAGTAAAAATAAAATAAAAAAATTAATTATATATATAATTTAAATCATTCATCATCGCACAAAGGTTTAAATGTTTTAGATTGACAGAGGGTGACCCTCTAGAATCGAATCAGGCTTCCCCTTAACGCTTATTTAACTCTTATCAATACTAGAAGGATGCATTGCACAGCCTTCTGGTACTCAAAAGCGATAAAACAGGACCCAATGCTATTGGCTGAGCAAGAGATCGGTCTGCCGGAGCAGTAAAGGTGCACTGCTATCACATGGGACAAGACTGATCACAAAACATTACTTACTACATCAGGCCAACATAAGAGATGGCACCAACCACAAATATATGCTAAATTAAAAAATAATAATAATGTGAACATGAAAAAAATCCAACCATCTAGCTTTGTCAAGATGACAAAACCGGAACTTGATTCTCTGTTCGTTTTTTTGTGGTGCAAAAGACAAGAAAATCTAAGCACAGCAAAAAGCTTCAATCCCTCTCCACGAGAGACAGCCCTAGAGAGCAGTACTCTATGCAAGTGCAGACAATTGTGCACCAACTTCTCTCTTTGTTTTCCCTTGTCATCCTCTCATACAGGGTAGGAAAAAAGGTAGAAGTCAGATGAACCCCGACAATGACACACTGAAGCCACTACAAAATGTCCATCTCCATTAAAAAATGCAGAAAGCATACACTTCAACCCCTTTAGTAACTCATCCGAACCTGGCTACTATTAAACACTTGTGGAAAGAACGTATGCACCCACAGTCTCCTGCAAGAACCAGCCTCTACTATAACAATGTTATAACATAAACCTAAAATAAGATGATAACATGTAAATACTGGGTTATTTATTCTACAGTACAGTAATCTGAATAAAATGAAAAAGGATAAGCCTAATTTCTTTTCTCTGAACATCTCCTCACTTGCCTACATTGGATCGACCTTCAATGCAAATCTTAACCTCCTGAGAAATAAAAGAAGGCTTTGGAAGAGTCAATGGTGGTTCCTCTTCAGATTTCTCTATCTTTCGTGTTTCTGGGGCAGACCACCTCCTCTTCCTTGTTGTTTTGGGTTTGCCAGATTCTGTTTTGGCTTCGAAGGGCAGCGGATTCAAGCCGGCTCTACACCTCAATTCACCATTTTCAGATGTGACCTGTGCACCTCCTTGATTTATCCCGTTCTCCTGCTCCGCATACCTGTGCATGTTTCCAGATAAATTGTCATTCTTTGGGTGCTTCAGCAAGATACTAGCTGAATCCATAGGCTGGCCCTTCTTTATGGAGCCATTTTTCAGATTTTTGAGTGTTAGCGATATGCAGACATCCCCCACGGATAGCTTGGAACACGGCAAATCAAACAGCTGGCTTGTTCTCTCAGGGCTGCAGGAGGACCAACCTTGACCAAATACGAAAAACGGGTACTCTATCAAGACTTCAACACTGACCTGTTTAGACAAAATATAAAAGAAAAGAAAATATACATCTGAAAATATTGCTGTTGAAAAGTCAAGACTGCTTTGACAGGATTTCAAGTTAAAATCTTCTAAAAAATACGTATTTTAATAAGAATAATACAGTACATAATCAACTATATATTAGAAATATCACCATTATCATTGAGTGAGCGAAGTAAACAGAATTCAGGTTTAACAGCTCTGGTGCAACAGTAACATCATATACATCACAAATAATCATCATACGAATGTTGATATGCCAGTAGAACACACAAATATCGTTGTGGATCTTGTTTTTAACGTGATTATAAATGTAGCTTGAGTACATAAGCATATATACACTATTGCCTAACAGATGGCCTAATCAAATTGTCCAAATATTACATTTCATATTTTAAGTTTCAAACTCTAGGTACTTGAGTTGTGAGAGTGCATTGTTTTCGCGACAGTGAATATTGAATGCATTACATGTATATTCCATGTTTTCTCCAGTTTATAATTGAAAATAGTTTATTATTGCACCTCTTACTATTGGATGTGTTTGAAAGTGCCATAAAGATGCTAGAAGCAATGATTTAGGGATTTATTAAAGTAACTCGAAAATTATTACTTTAAAAAAATATACTCGTGAGTTACCAATGAGTTACCGCTGTATACCCACAAGAGCTCAATTTCCACTCTCCCGCTACGAGTTGGCAAGTAGAAATTTTGAGACATACAGGGTTATTCAAAGAAAATCGAAAAGTAACCGCACGTTCAGTGACTTTTCGTTCTCTTCAATTCGGTGATCCCATTTCGGCAACCCTGCGGTATATTCAGCAAGCACCAAAGAGCCGCCGTAATGCAGGGAAAAGCCGCTGCAAACCCGCCAAACACTCGCTGCAAAACCGGCGAACGCACACACCGAAACCCGCAAAAACATCTGGATTAACCCCCGCTGAACACACCGGAGAAACCCGAGCAGCCGCCGATCAGAGTGCAGAGCAGCCGCCGGAAAAAGTCGACACCGCAGACGAATGGAGTGAAAAAAAAAAACCAGTAAGCTTGAATGTTTGAAAAGTGAAACGCTGTTTGCAAAGAAACTACAGAACGAAAATGTTTGAAATTTACATATAAGATCCAATGAATGATAATAAAAAGGTCTGTTACAGAAAAAAGAAAAAAACGATTAAAAAAAAACGGAAAAAAGCTTTCGCAAAAAATCCCGAAAAATGCCTAAAAGATCTTAAAAAAATCTATAAATAAAGAGACTTTTTACTGCAGAATATTATAATCAGTGGTTTTGAACCAATATGCAATTTTAGGACAATAGTATAACTGGGCTTAGTGACAGTGAGTGATGTTAGTCTGTAGCTTCAAATGACTTTAAGAGTGATAGGAACCCGTTTATAAATAAGCACTAAAACACCACTTTAAAAAATCCCGCTAGTTTAAAAGCTGTTTCGAATAATTCAACTTTTTGGCCTATAAAATTAGCCGTAAAGTGAAAATGATACTTGATAACTGGAGAAATCTCAATGTATCCATCCTGGTAAAATACTTTATAAATAAATAAATATACAAGTATAACAGAAAAAAAAAATTTGAATATGATAAAATATACACATGCTCCATTAAAACATCTCTTTTGTGTTCTAGTCATTCACAGACGGCTACAAAGAACAAAATGTTAAACACTACATACTTGATATTTAGCAAAAGAAAAACCAAATATGCATTTTTTAGCAAAGCGATATGACCAATATTAATAGAAGAATTCAATGTGTTGAGAAGCCTCACAAATATCTTCTCTTTGGACACAAATGTCAAAATTCTATTGATGAAGAATGGTTTCCTGACTAATAACAGATACAGGAGTAAAAGACTGATTATGCTGACATAAATATATATGCCATCTATAGACAAAATTGTACTCCATTGACGTTTCAATAACTTCTTTAGAAGTCATACTTTTATGGGTCTTTTAGCTCTAAGACGTTACATATTTCTCTAATCCTTTGATGACCAAAGAAAATGAATGCTTTTTTCACATTCAATGTCATTTCACCGCAACAATCTGCTTTAATCGCCATGACTTGGACATACTTTCTTTTTAAAGTTTATTATATGTTTCTCAGAGAAGGTTACTTTTGAGGGAAAGCATTTGTTTCTTGTTGATAGAGTTGATGTTAATGTTGATGTTAAATAACCCGTTATTTTTTTTACAGTAAATACAGCCAACACAAGTATTTACGGTATAATCAAAGCTTGAACATGAATTAAAATGTCCTTAATAATAGGGAACCAATACACTTAGATTTGTAATAATAATTAATATTGTGTATTCATATTTAGGCTACAGTTTAAAAATTTAGAACTGAATTGGTTGCTTCACTCACCTGTGCCCGGTGTTCTCCCACTGAAAACTGTACCACAGCGACACCTGGACTATGGCTGTTCTCAATCCTCTCCACTGTGCTGGAGTCTATTTTCAAGTCGTTGCTAATATCGGCACTCTGTATGAAATCTTCTGTTTTCAAATCTTCTACCTTCTTAAGCTCACCATTGGCTAACTGAATGATTGACCCTTTCGTGAAGTAAGGTGGCAGTGTTTGTGCAGCCGCCATAGATGAAGCAACAGGCTGTACAACTGGGAGGTGTATTTGAGCCGAAACCAATGCCGCCTGGTAAGCTGTGTGTGCTGCTAGTGAATCAGCATTGTAGTTATCGTTCTTAGGAATGGCCGTAGTGACAAATGTATGAGGCACTGCTGCAAACTGGGGAGATGAAGTGACAATAGCAGGTGCTACCCCCATCCCAGAGGTTTCAATGTCCGGATTGCCAACTGGGATGAGCAAGGGCTGTGTGCCAGGGATCACCAAGTGCTGTGGCAAGCTTCCAGGGTAGCTAATGGTTTGCTGTTGACTGCTGAGATAGCCAATCACTGGCTGTTGTGTACCCGCATAAAAGGCTGCAGCAGGCAGACCAACAGAAAGTTGCTCTGCTGCACCGTGAGTTGTCTGGATGACAGTATGGGGAGATAAAGTGGCAACTGTTTTTATACCTTCTCGGCATAAAGTCTGTTGAGGGGATAAAGCATAGGACCGGTGGGCTGGTTTTCCTAAATGTAAGCTTCCCTTGTTATGTGCAGTTGAGGGTGATGCTTCTCTCTTAATTGTCTGTGAAACATCTATATCGGTGGCAGATGTGCTGCTGTTGGGTACTACCATGACCGAGGTCCTAATACCTGAGAGATCCCGTGTACTGTAGTCAGTACCAGGGTGCACCACTACAGGCCTTGCCTCATAATGTTGGGAAGCTGGTTTATTATTGCCTGCTTTCATTATCTGTGCATCTGTAGAAGGAACAAGAAATCTCCTAACTTTCTCCATCTCTCCATTTATTAACTCCTTGGCTTGTGACCTGAAGCTTTCTTCCTTTTTCATAGAGTCCCTAGTGATAAAATGAGCTGCTGAATCAGAGTACTGTACCACCACCTGAGAATGTCCACCTAGGGTAAGTGTATGTGGAATCACTGAAGGGTGCGTATGCAAGTGGACTGGGATGTTAGATGGTGAGACAGTTCTGACTCCTCCCTGTGATGAACTAGAAATATGAACATACGGACTTGGCTGCGATTGTGGTGGTGATCCTGCTGTTATCAATCCCGGAGTCCTCTCTAGATGTGGTTCGATTTTATGCCCTTGCTGGCTTAAGCTGCTCACACTGGCCAGCATAGTGGAATAAGCCTCCATCTGAGAACGTTGGGAAGGTGCATTGACACCTGCTGTTGAGGATGTAGCACTAGATGAGGAATTTGATGTAGGTGAAATTAGCTGCGAATTGATCAGTCCTGCGTATGATGGTCCACTATACTGTGGCCCAATGAACTGGAAAGTTTGGGGCACACTGGTATATTGTATTGGAGACACTGAAGCTCCTGACTGCAATTGCGCTGTCTGGTAAATGGCAGGAACAGATGTTGTCGATGGTACCGACCTTGATGTATTAGGAGGGGAATAGTTTGTAGAAAGTGATTTATGTAAACCTACTCCCTGTTGTAAACCAGCTTCTACAGAAGTTCCCAAAGGGCCATGATGACGTCCACCAAGACTGCTTTGGCTGCTGGCTGCGGTGGGAAGCCATGATAAGCTATCTGTACGGTGGTTTTCGCTTGTCAATCCGACTATCTTCTCTTCAGAAGGTCGACTCGTGGCGGGAAGTTCACGTTTTTTTGGTGGCAGGCTTTCATTGCTTCGTTCTTGATTAGATTTCATGTTTTGCTCTCTGCCACCACCGCCAACCACCACTATATTCTCACTGTCTGACCGATGAGGATTTCAGTCTGGTGAATGGGAAGTCACATTTAATTCTTGAAGGGAACCCAAAGACTTCATGAGGAATCATCTCCCTGTGAGCACAATTTTCCAACAATTGATGTGGAATCTAGAAATAAAATATAAAAATAAAATGAGAAAACGATATTTACGAAATAAAAACATGTAGTTTTAGTCTAAACATTTACATGAATCGAATAAGCAAGCATTCAACTTTCCTTGCATCTTCCATTTTGTAATTTAGAACATTAAATGCCGACCCCCTCACATAAACAAACAACTTATCACAATTTGGGTTTATTCACAAAAAGTTATTGTTATTATGAAATCTCTTGTTTCGGAAGTAAAAGAGCTAATACAAAACCAATAAAGTACCCCGGACATAAAAGCCTTGAGAAGAAACCAGGGAATCCTCTCTAAGAGTAATGATACCTATACATATTTATTTATTTATTTATAAAGTATTATCCCAGGAAGGATACTTTGAGATTTCTCTTGTTTTCAAGTATGTCCTGAGTTCAAGAACATTGAATTGTTACAAATATATATATTTTTTTCCTCCCTCCACCACGACTTAAATGAGTATTGATTTGCCCTAGGGGTAAAGCATCGAACTACAGCTGGTCACAGCCTAGCTCCTGCTGATAAAGGCATAATAAGCCCGAAACAGCTATACAGGAGTGGCTGTGACCGGTTGCATAAACCTGACCTTTGCTAAAAAAGTCAACTAGTATGACATGGCTCTGGTGAGAGGTTTCTGTGTTGAAACAGACCATTGGTGGAAAAAAATGGGAAATTGCAGACGTCATTTGCATGTCTTACCAGGAGTTCCGTGGTGCATGTAGAGCAGTGGTTCTCATCCTGTGGACCCTTAGGACCCACAATTGTCCTTGGTCATTAAGTCGCGACCCAAAAATAATTAAATTTCTGAAACATTATAATTTATTCCACAAAACAACTTGTGCAATATTCTACAATGTATGCACTTTTTAAACAATTTTGTAAACAGGGATTCTTTCCAAAGAGGATAGTGCTGTAATCACAGCACTTGTGAAAACGAAAGTGTTTGCTGTAAAATAAACTAATTGAAATATATGAAATTAATTAGAACTTATTGGAAAACTGGGGATGCTTCTTGCTATTAATAAGTGTCTGGGGTGATGGCAGACAAAGCAACTCTAATTTAAATCACTACTGAATGAATAAAATATTATAAAAAAAACTTAACAAACTCACCTGCTCCAAGCTCCCCTGCCATCTGTCTCTACCACACTTAATTTTTTAGCAGCAGCCTGCCCTCCCTGAGCCTGTACAATTTGCGTAGCTGACGCTACGCTAATCGCATAAGCTCAGGTTGGCCACGAGAATGAGGTCTGCAGCGCGCATCTGTCACCGCCTACTTCCTGAAAGTACACTCTGCAGTGCCTCAGAGAGGGACTGAAGAACATTCATTTAGCTTGGGCCAATGGAAAAGCACCATTGGTCCAAGCCATTCAAAAACACCTCCATGGGAGGCTGGCCTCCCATGCATTGATGCAGGACAGTCATGTGACTCGTCCTCGTCTCACACAGTCAGTTGGTGCGGGGCTGTGCCTGGGGTGTGACCACTGTGTTAGCACCTCCTCCCTGCAGGTGGAGGGGGCAGTGCGTGGCTGCCTGGTGTTTAAGATGCCGATCCCAGGGAGCACTGAGAGAGCAGCCAGTTCCCGGGGTGCCAGTCACTGAGTCCCACCCCACAACTTCCGATTACAGATTCCCCCCCACCTTGCAATTACAGAGTATCTTACCTGTTGCAGTGGGCCCCAGTTGGCACCTGGGAACATTCAGAGGTAGCCGCACCTCTTGGTACACACTGCTGCAGGTAAGATACATCAGTGGGTCCCAGGCATTAGATGGGCCTGGGGGTACTTATCCCGCAACCCAGTCCGCCCCTGGTCGCGACCCACTTTTGGGTCGCGACCCACCACTTGAGAAACACTGATGTAGAGGACATTTGGCACATGAGCTCTGTGAAGCAGTTCTCTGAATTGCTGGAATGTTTAAATGACTTCTGCAATACTAAACTTTATTATATATATATATGTTATGGTTAAAGTCCGAAGTGCGGTTAATCCTAGGATTACCCAGGCATCATTAGCAAAAGTCCAAAGTGAAATTAAATTTCGGACTTTACCCGGGTTTTCTGCACAGTATCCAGTGGCCTCTGGCTACTCTGGTTTTCTGCACTGTTTTACCCGGGTAAAAGGCACATTACCCTAGTGTTGCTGGGTAAAGTGTGATGTGCAAGGAAACATCGGACTTCATCCAGGTTGACTGAATTCCGAGGATTACCCGGATAAAGCTGCAAACTGTTAGCTGACTGATCACAAAATAGTGTTTTTTGTTATTTTTAACCAAATTGTATCCACAGTCACAAACCACACTAAATAACTGTCATGTAACTCTGTACATTAATTGTCTAAAAATTAATTTATGAGGATAAAGATATTATATAAAGAGTAACCTGATGGTTATTATGTTTTATAAATGATATACAGTATAAGCACATATGACAAATAATTAAGATCATGCAACTATGTAACATTCATATTATTATTATTATTAATAATTATTTATTAAGCGCCAACACATTCCGCAGCGCTGTACAAGGTGCAATGGATAGAGACAGGACAATTCTACAATACATACAGGAGACAGGACAGTATTCCTGCCTGCAGATACAGGAGGACATGAGGGCCCTACACAATCTAGATGGGTGAGGGGGAATATATACAGTATATGAAACATATCCTGTTACTCTGCATATTCATTATATCCTTTATACATTTTAATGTTTGTCTTTTGCCATTTTCGTTGATAATATCCTTAGATAATAGCAAAATTCACTTTCAGCCAAGCGGGGTTGGATGCTCTGCAGATTACCCAAGTGAAGCTGTGGATAGTCCTCAGATTACTCGGGTGAAGCTACAGACTTTTATCTGAAAGATAACAAAATTCAGTTTTGACCAAACGGGGTTGGATAGTCTGCAGTTGGTTAGTCCTAAAATTACCCGGGTAAAGTCCGAATTTTTCATTTTGTTTTGCAGCTTTACCCAGCGGTTTTGGGTAAGGCAAGGATTACCCGGGTAATTTTAAGATTAACCGCACTTCGGGCTTTAGCCGTAACATATATATATATAATTTATATTACATACACATATTTATATAGTTGATATTTATTGATTTCATGTTACTTTGCGATGATTTTGACATTGATTTGATTTTGACAGTGGCAGAACTACCAGGGTCGCAGTAGTCGGACTTGCGACTGGGCCCTAGCATTCCACCACTGGAGGGGCGGCCCAGGCAGTAGCACCTCGTGGACCGCGTAGCCGACAGTGTCGACTTGCCCCACTAGCGGCATCTTCTGGTTATGCGCAAGCAGCACCAAGCGGCACGTGACAACACGTGGGCAGCAAGTGATGGTGCAGAAGACAGGAAGAGGCACAGAAGAAAAAAGATGAAGCAGAGCAAAGAAAGAAGAGTCCGAGGTAAGAAAGGCACAGAGGGCACAGGAAAGTAATAAAAGGCTCAGAGGGCAGAGGAAAGTAATAAAAGGCTCAGAGGGCAGAGGAAAGTAATAAGAGGCACAAATAGCATATGGAAAGAGGCACAGAGGGCCTATGGAAAGAGGTACAGAGGGCAGATGAAAGGAGCACAGAGGACAGAGGAAAGTAATAAGAGGCACAGAGGGCAGATGGAAAGAAGCACAGAGGGCAGAGGAAAGTAATAAGAGGCACAGAGGGCAGATGGAAAGAGGCACAGAGGGCAGATGGAAGTAATAAGAGGCACAGAGGGCAGATGGAAAGAGGCACAGAGGGCAGGCGGAAAGAGGCACAGAGGGCAGATGGAAAGAGGCACAGAGGGCAGATGGAAAGAGGCACAGAGGGCAGAGGAAAGTAATAAGAGGCACAGAGGGCAGATGGAAAGAGGCACAGAGGGCAGGTGAAAAGAGGCACAGAGGACAGAAGGAAAGATGCACAGAGGGCAGATGGAAAGAGGCACAGAGGGCAGGCAAAAAGAGGCACAGAGGACAGATGGAAAGAGGCACAGAGGACAGGTGGAAAGAGGCAGAGAGGGCAGAGGAAAGTAATAAGAGGCACAGAGGGCAGATGGAAAGAGGCACAGAGGACAGATGGAAAGAGGTACAGAGGGCAGAGGAAAGTAATAAGAGGCACAGAGGGCAGATGGAAAGAGGCACAGAGGACAGATGGAAAGAGGTACAGAGGGCAGGCAGAAAGAGGCACAGAGGGCACATGGAAAGAGGCACAGAGGACAGGTGGAAAGATGCACATAGAGCACCATTCTATGCAAGAGTGATCAAGTTTGTCTAGCTTGCAGGGCTATTCCTCACAGTTACCCTACTGCAGCTTGGACTGATGCACCGCTTTTGAAGAATTTCATCACTGGTACTCCTCCACTCCAGCCCCACTTCCAGTTCACATTCCCAGCATTAGAATTTAGACTTTCCTCATACAGTTGATGAGAACGTATTAATAATTAAAATATTTAATATGTTATTTGTGTAAATAAATTACATATTATCCTTGACACCCATTGATGGTTATTATACATTGTTATAGTACTGCAAAAATTACTATTTAGTTCTGACATATATTTGCACATTTAAAAGGGATGCAGATGTATACAAAGTAAGCGACTACGCAGTATGACTAGTATATTAAAATAATAACCCATGATAAAAGTTATCTTTAATATATTAGTTCATAATACATAAAATTGTTTTTTCATGTAGATTCGTAAAGATATCCATGACATTAATTATTCACATTGCAGAGTTCCTGCTCATTGGAATACCTTTTACTTTTTGAGCAGACGAAAGATTGGTGTTTCTTTGCAAGAAAGACAGGAGAAACACGTACTCCTGTGGTGTAAAGTGCTGACTTTTATTAGACATGTGGAGGTGGGTGTTAATGCCAGTGTGAAAACAAGTGAGAAGGGAAGACTGTTGAACAGAGGGATACTGTTAAAGAACCTGTGAAAACGTGCTTTCTGCACCAGGAACATCTGCCTGGGAGCACAGAAAATTACAATTCGGTTTACTTCGATTTTTTTTGTTTGTTTCTTTTTATTTTAGCATTAAGCTCACAGTATCAGCTGAGCAAAATGGTGCTAAATCTTAGAATCAGTTTGACTGCAAAAAGCATATCCGACGTTCGGGGGTGACATTCTCAGCAACTTGTTTGTAATTCATGGAAGAGTTTTTTGATGGGAAGAAAAAAATGGGACTGTTTAAAAGCAAGGTCTGTGGAACTGGTTCAGGTGGGGGAAACCAGTTTGCAACTTCTATGACAAATACTTCTCAATGTTGTGACCAAGAAAAAGAAATGATATTCTTATTCCAGCTGTATGTGTGTAAAACGATGGCCGTGTGCAGCAGAAGCACAATAAAATGTTCTTCCTTGGCTGTCAATAGGACTGAAAAACAGTATATGATTTCTGTCTTAATTTCCACACATTGGGCCCTATTCTCATGTTGCCACAAGGCACAGCATTTGAGCCCTTCAGCATTACGGCTTGAGCGCTGTGCTTATTTTTTAACGTAATGTCAGGGGTAGTCCCTATGTTTTGATGGTACACTTTGATACTACTAAATATCTAGAGAGATTGATTATGTGACATTTGTTTAAAGGATAAATTATTTTTTTAACAGTATATTCCATCTGAGATGCAAGTTCAGCTTACTGTCTATTAGCATCTCCTATACTTTGTATGGGAAGTGCTAATATGGCATCAGCAGATGGAAAACGAGCTATTCCAACGAACCAATTCTCCATCTGCGTCTGATGTTATTCTGAAAAAGAATAATGTCTTTCACAGGTTAGTGTTTCTCCACAATCACCTAACAATGATGTAACCCCACCAAAAAAGACAATACTCACCTTAGATCCCTTGGTGCAGAGAGCGGTGCAATCCGTTGCTTCCTCTCTCAGCAGCAGAGGTACACTGGAAACAAACAGTTCCCATTGTTCCTCCTCGTACCACTCCGCCGTCTGGCAGGATCTCTGCCAGAGCTCTGCAAGATCCTGTCTTTGTGGAGTAGTGATGCTAGTGTTTTCATTTAACACCTCGGCAATATTACGTCTGAAGCTGCTGAGAAAGCCCTGAATTGCACAGGTTGGTGAATTTCACCGTTCGTTTCAATTTCGGGTCGATTCACTAAACTGTCATTTTGACAAATATAGGTGAATTGACAGCAAACTACGGTGCAATTCGACACAGCTCACTGCAGTGCTTCGGCATCAAAATTGCCCCATAGACTATCGTGTGTTCTATTCACAGAACACCGAACTGCATTGAAATTTCAGTGAAATGCCCTGGTTTTCTGTGTTTCAATTCGACAGGTTTAAACATGTGATGTTCAATATAAAAATGTAATATCTTTTTAAAGAAAAAATAATAATTAAAGACCGTTTATCCTTTTCATTTTCAGAAAAAAGCTTTATATTTATAAAAAACTTTTTGTGTTTTTCTTAGACAACCTGGGTTATTCAAAGAGAATCGAAAAGTCACCGCACGTTCGGTGACTTTTTGTTCTCCTCAATTCGGTGCGATTTGGCGATCCAATTTCGGCGACCCTGCGGTGTGTTCAGCAAGCACCACAGGGCCGTCGTAGTGCAGGGAAAAACCGGCGCAAACCCGACGAACACTCAACGCAAAACCCGGCGAACGCTCACTGAAACCCGCAAAAACATCTGGATTCACCTCGCCGAACACGCCGGAGAAACCTCTGCAGCCGCCGATCACAGCGCAGAGCAGCCGCCGGAAAAAGCTGACACCGCAGACGAATGGAGTGGGAAAAAAAAAAGCTTGAATGTTTGAAAAGTGAAACGCTGTTTGCAAAGAAACAACAGAACAAAAATGTCTGAAATTTACATATAAGATCCAATGAATGATAATAAAAAAGGCTGTTATAGAAAAAAGAAAAAACGATTTTAAAAAAACTGGAAAAATGCCTAAAAGATCCTAAAAAATCTATAAATAAAAAGACTTTTTACTGCAGAATATTATAATCAACGGTTTATTAGATATTGAATTAAAACAGGGATATTTTTTACATTGAAGCCTATGGGATTCGCCTGACTAAATCTGCCGCATGAAACCACTGAACAGCAGGGCAATTCGGCAGCTTTTCACTGCTGGTTTTTGTTCTCTGAATAGATGAAGCATTGCTTCTCTATGGGGGTTTCACCGCCCTCGAACAGGCAACGAACAGGCATCGTATGTGTGGGCAATTCGCCAACATTTGGCGAACTGCCTGCTCTCTGGATAGCCGAATGGCCAGGAAAGGTAACCGTATGCTGAATTTCAGCGTTCGGTTACCTTTCGGCCACAATTCGGGTCTCTTTGAATAACCCTGAACACTTTTATTTTTCTTACTTTTTTTATTTTGTAACAGACCTTTTTATTCTTTTTTAAAGGCCTTCTTTATACTATTGGACACAATTAATAGATGTATAATCCTATTAGGAGAATAGAAGTAACAAATTTCGTTAATTCGTATTTCGAAAGGACTTCCGAAATAACGAATAAATTTGATCTGAATTCGAAACGAAATGTTATCTATCGAATTTAATTTGTTATACTGTTTCATCATAAAATAAAAATCTGATCAATTGGGGTTATATTTAGTGTTCCGAAATTCGAATTGATATCAACTATCGAATCGATATCAAATTGATATAATTTAAGATCAATTCGATAGTTGATATAATACATACAAGTACTACAGTCAGCAAATGACTTTATGAATCAAATCAGTTTCGTTTTACTTGTTCACAAGCACCCTGTCCCTGTTAATTGGCCTCTGGTACTAAATCTGTGAGACAGCTCAATATCTAACCCTAGCTTGCCTTTTACCCGCAAAATTTGATTATTTGGGGTTTTATTTAGTGATCCAAAATTCGAATCGATATATCAACTGTTGCATCAATATATCAACTATTGAATCGATATCAATTTCGAATCGATCCGAAACGAAACAAACTATGAAACAAAATAAAACAAAATTATTTTAAAACGAAACAAAGCAGATTTTTCAGCCGTGCGCACGTCTAGAAGACACCCAGACCTTCCCTTAATTGACTGCAGGTATTAGAATTAATTTAGATTCCAGATCTTTTAACAATAGATAACAAATAATACAATTTCAGCGGTTTTCGCCGATGTCCGATAACAGGCTTCGAAAACTCTAATTTCAGAAAAATACAGTGACCATTCACTGAATAGTAAACTCACCATATTTTCAGTGAAAAGAAATCATCAAAGTGCGCCTAAAACGCAAAGCACAGAAATTGCACGCAAACCCTTTAGTAATATCTTCATAGAAAATATTGGTGAGCTGGTTTGCATAAATAGCTTTAATGAACAACTCCTAAAGAAACGTATGTGACTTTAGAACCAATATCATAAAAATATGTGTGTCTCTGTATATATTGAAAAAGCCAAGCCATCTTCATCAAACTGCAAACTAGGCAGAGTATTATTTGTCCACATCACAAATCCCCATGATATATTAGTCAAACAGATCAACTTTAGAGGTATCATGTAATAGGCTAATATATCTGTTAAGGTGCAGATGAAGCCGCGATGTGACACTTTTCCTATACATAGGCAATGGCCATTTAGGTGATTTATTGGTATATCAGACATTGATCCACTGTGTGAATGCAAACAGAATATTAGAGTTAGCGGTATTAGAATCAGGAGTTTTATATGGTTGTAATGCCTGGGCATAGGGCAGAATGGAGGGGCATGTTCATTCTTTCGAGGTCCAATATATTTAAGGTATGTGGTCTATAACAGAGTTGCAAAACAATAAAACTTCCAGCAGGGAGTCTGTAAACTGAGATGAATTTTGTTTGTTTACAAATAAGCAGAATTTGGAATGCTTAGGGCAGCACCAAAATTAACTGCACCCTGATATACCCAATCAAGCTTTGGAATAAATAAATGCTGGGTGTAACAGACATTAGCATTTGCATAAATTTTGTAAAAAGTTGTGGAGGAAAAAAAAAAGACAGACTTAGCTGCTTTTTAGCACAATGAAAAATATCTAATGAACTGCAGGCAGAGAGGACACACCATGGCAACTTCATCTATCGGTTTCTACATCAACCCCATCAAACAAAAATCCCTGGCAGTTACAAAGAAAAGGTTTTATTTCACTAAGAAAGAAAAAATAAAATAATAAAAACCCGAGAGCTATGTGATGAATGAATCTATCCTAATAAATCACAAAAACAACAATGACCTGGAGCTGCTGTACAGGTCAGAAGCTGCAGAGTTGATTATTATAATAAAATATGTGCCAGAGTAGGAACAGGCACATTTATCTTACTGCCATGGTTCTTCGAAAATCTCATCCAATGGTCTCGTTGGACTCAATTAAACACTGACGCCGAGCGATAAGATGATGAGCACACTGTGTTGTTAATTGAAGCTCAGCATGGGAAGCCATGAAACTCGTGTACCTTATCCCATGCTTGGCATTTCTCTTGTGTTAATACATTCCACCTTTTCAGATAAGCAGTATTATTAACAACATTGAATAGATGGTGTTTTTTTTTGTAAATGGTTTAAAGATCTACAAGCAAAACCAGTAACAGGATAAATGATCTAGGGCTGAAACAACTAATCGATTAATCGACAACTAATCGATGATTAAAGTAGTTGTCAACTATTTCCATTATCAATTAATCGGTGTTGATTAATCGTCATGTGTACAGCACACACTGTGTAGAGTCAGACTGAGTTAAACGTAAATAATCTCAGCTTTGGAGCTGATTGGAGAAGGCACGCCGATGCTTTACTAGGTATGATTTAGTTCTAGGTTTATGTCAGACATCACACAACCAGTTTGTTTTAATTCCGTTTACAACAGTAGCAGAACTATAACACAAACAATAGGATGCTGCCACTGGGTGAAGGAGCTGTATGCCTGTGTTTTATCCTTACTTGAAGCCGGAGTCCTGTGCCACCACCCCACCCTCCCTGACACATCCTCTTTGGTCAGAACTGCCATTCCCTCCCTTTGGTCTGGTCCTTTCCCCAAACTCACTCCCACACTCAGATCCGGTCTTTTGTCCATACCCATTCGCTCTCACACTCAGGTCAAGTCACTTGAGCAAAGTCACTCCCTTTCATCTCCAGTCCCTTCTCGCCCTCTGCTCACAAAATTATTTAAAAGGGACACTCTACGCACCCTGACCACTTTAGCTTATAAACCCCGATTTCATGCTGACATCATCATCTATGACCAAGTGCTTGTAGCCATGTTCATTTGAGAAAGCAAACATGGGCTTAAACTGCGCAAGCAGCATCAACCCATCCCTCTGACCAAGCACTCGCATACCTTGTGTAAAAAGTACACAAGATACACAATTTGCGTATGTACGTACGAAAGTTATTTTTTAACATAAAAGTCCTTTTAAGTAAAAAATTTTTCTAGTTTTTTATCTGATGAATCGATTGTAACGGTGGGCTATAGCACTCACCTCAGAAAGCGTATTTGGATCCTTCAGGACAGATTTCTAAAGACAAAAGACTAAGAACGGCTGTAATCTGATCTCCCAAGCCAGGGAGTAACGGGACAGACCTGAAAGGGCAACTAAGCTCAATTGGCTTCAAGGCCAATTGACCACTCAGTGCAAACACAAATACTCCAAAGAGAACAGATACAGTGATACTTGAACAAAAACATAAACGTGATACAAAAACAGAATAGGCAAGATAGTAGAGGACAGACCTAACAAAGCATAGATAAGGACATACAGTGAGGAATCTGTGTATACCAGCCTGCAGGGGAGGCCTTCAAGCAGAGCTTGGATACTGTTACTCCACAAAGATAGCACAGATACAGACGGACAGACAATGTATATATTATACAAGAAGCAGGGCAGGACTTCAACTGGACTCTGGAAGCACGCAGAACTGGATACCTTGCGATTAGGACTCACAACCAGTTAAACGAACATAAGACATGAATCATAAGGCTGAACATAAACATGAACAAGAGAGACAAGAACCATAAAGGCAACACATACACAAGAACGAGAAGTACCAGGCAAAAGTACACATGGGATAATCAAGAGAGTAGTCAGAAGGGATAGCCGGGTCGAAACGTGATCAGGGTCCTCGAACAGAAACGGGTCAGCAACAGATTAATCAGAAAATATCAGGAACAAGACTCCACCAAACTAGACACCACGACAGTCCAAGGAGCACCTTCTCTCAGCCTCTTTTAAAGGCTGATGGCTCCTTGGACTTATGCTTGGCTCCGCCCCCTCAGATGCCGTTTTGCCAGCCCTTACTACTGGCAACAGGCTAGCCAGCGATGCCACCTGGTGCCCTGACCCCCCAGGGAGCGCTGCAGGGGCCATGGATGTGACATTGATTAATCAAAATAATCGGCCAACTAATCGATTATGAGAATAATCGTTAGTTGCAGCCCTAAAATGATCTATTAAAAATAACAATTTATAATACTAACATTTGTGTTGAGTTAAAATGCATCTTCCACACATTCATTATGCCATTAAGTCAGCAAATGGCAAAAATTCACTGGTTCTTGATGCTTGAATGTTTTCCATAGATGATGAAAAGTGCCCTGACATCTCTTCTCTTTCCAACAACTGATATACATAAAATGCTGTAGCCACATGCCAGCCTACTTTGTCCTAGGAATTCAATGGATGACACCATAATTCTTACATTGTGCCCACAAATCCATAGAACTTGAGCATGACCCAACCCGTTTTCTATCTTAGCCCAGATCATAGCTTTTCATAGACAAGGGCCTTAATTTATTTCCTTTTTTTATGAACATTTTTAAATGAATACAATCAGAAAAACCTCACATGATATCTCAAAACTCACCTTTAAAGTCTATGGGAATTTTTGAATAAATCAAAAGTTGTTTTTTTATAATGGATTGTAATCATCTGAAAATTCTTATTGAAAGGAATTAAATTGAGGCCACGGTTGCATTAGCACTTTAAACAGCCTTATTGATATATTTACCAGCTCTAGTTATGCTATGAGATGAACAAGGCTTGGCTACCTGCCCCTAGTGGTGAGTGGTTTATAGGAATGAGATCTGACCCAGCAACTCAGATGTAAAAGTCATGTAGTCAAAATCTGTGGAAGGTTGAATACAGTCTACGCTAGTACACACAGTATCAATATATACCCATTAAACAGCTTTTCATTCATAGACCATTGGATGGTCTTTTCCTGTTCCTGGTCGTAGGACAGTTTAATATTTGGCATATTTATTTGCACTTATGTTTCTTCTTTGGCAGGGAGGGCACTTTTAATGCATTATTTTAAAATGTGAAATTACATTTCAAGCTCTACATACGAATTGATATTTAACCCATTCACTACCGATATCGAAATCTCTCGGGCTTCAAAGGCACCATCTTGTGCCCAGATATCAAAATATCTCGATATGCTGATCTGCAGCCCAAAAGCAAATCAAATTTGTTTGCTGCAAACTAATTTTGTTTGCTTTTTGGGTTGCAGAAGGTGCCCAAAAAGTTTTAGCCCTGTGGGCATAATGCCCAAAAGAGCTAAAACTGTAAAATCAGCTGCTCAAAGCTCTGAAATATCGGGCTTTCAGCAGCTGTCAACAGCCAATGTTGGGCAAAAAATAAGAAAATAGACCAGCCGCTCAAACCTCTGTAACTCAATGTGACAGTAGATGGCGCCATCTAATGGCCAAGATAGGTTAATTACAGTAAGAAATACAATGGGTATAAGCTCAAATATTTCTTACTTTATAATTAATTTAAAATGATTTTTACAAAAAAACACTGGTTTCTAACAATGTTTTTTTGGAAATCACTTGGTAGTGAAGGGTTTCAGGATGACATAGGGGTATATTTTTTGCAGGTACACCAGACACTTGAATGCTCAGAGAAATAAAGATTTGATAAAGCAGCTTAGTTTTCAAGGAACAAAACACAATGCAGACTTATATATTTCTTCCAATTACATTTATCTTAGTTGAAGTTGATACATGGAAAATCCAATTAGCCTTGTAGATGTGAAGGATATCTTACCCTTTTGAACAAAAATAAATGGAAAATGTGTCAATGTTTCAACCATTTAAAATGCAGGAACATATTCACATGAAGGTTAAGTGTGATTCTACTCAAGTAAAATTCTGGAAACTGTTGAGTATGTTGGAATCTCTTATACATAAAGCTATTTACGGGATTATTCAGAGAGCACCGAAATGTTGCCGACATTTCGGTGCTCTCCGATTCCCGAACTTCGAGGAATAAAATTTCCCCACCCTACTGTGAATTCAACATTCACCGCAGGGTCCCCAGAGTGCAGAGAAAACCCGCCACAAACCCGCAGAAAACCAGAACGAAAATTCCTGGAATTTACATATAAGGTCCTATGAATGATAATAAAAAGGTCTGTTACAGAAAAAAACGTTAAAAAAAAAAGGAATAGAATTTTGCCGAAAAAATCCCGAAAAATGCCTAAAAGATCCTAAAAAAAAATCTATAAATAAAGATACTTTTTACTGCAGAGTAAAAGAATAAACGGTTTATTAGATATTGAACAAAATTGGGAATATTTTTAACATTGAAGCCTATGGGATTCACCTGAAAAAACTGCCGAATGAAACAATGAAACAGCAGGGCACTTCGGCAACTTTTCCCTGCTGTTCGGTGTTCTCTGAATAGATTAACCATTGCTTCTCTATGGGGGATTTCACTGCCTTGGAACAGCACCGTACTTGCTGGCAGTTCGCCAAAATTTGGCGAACTGCCAGCTCTCCGAATAGCCGAATAGCCCCGAAATGTCATAGTACAGGGAAATTCCCTGTTCGGTGACATTTCAGGGCCAGATCGTCTCTCTCTGAATAACCCCTTATGCCGAAAAATAAGCTGATAAACATTAAAATAAAAGATATAGCGTCATGTACAAAAAAAAAAAACTTCCTGGGAAAAATTTTGGGAATTTTCAATCAAATATAAATGTATCCAGAATAAACAAAATAGAGCCTGAACAGCAGCCTGCGATGAATAAATCTTGAACTGACATACATTTCCTAAACAAATAATAAAAACATGTTGAGGGACGCAAGTTTTCTTTGGCAACAACTAATATGAAGGAAGTGTCCGTGAACAAGCAAAAAAACCTTGACCAGGCTCTGGGGGAGGAAAGCCTTGGTTATAAAGTTTACTAGACTTTAATGGGTAAAAGCATATTTCTTCTTGGAAACATGGATATATGTAAGAAAGGAGTAGAAGATCTTAAATAACTAGGGATGATTTAATTTTTTTTTTTTAAAAAGAGCGTTAAGAATTTTTCATATGCTCTTCATTATGTGTTTACGTTTAAATCAAGAGGACAACATTGAAAATAGTTCACGGAAGTAACTTCAAAGTGAAAATGTTGTAAAGACTACACTCATGAGGAAGTGTTGGATAAAGATTAGGGTAGGAGACAGCCGATTGTCAACTGGTTTGTGGAGAAGAAAGGGAACCGAAGACGTACCATCTGTATCGGATGTTGCTTACTGAAATATTAAAATAGTAAGATCCCAGCTAATAGGTTTCAATGAACTGCAAGAATGGTGTTGACAGGGAACAGAAGACAGGGAATATGTAGTATGATTTTACAGGGTTCGCATTGAAATTATCAGGGTTATTCAAAGAGAATCGTAAAGTCACCGCACGTTCGGTGACTTTTCGTTCTCTTCAATTCGGTGCGATTTGGCGATCCCATTTCGGCGACATTGCGGTGTATTCAGCAAGCACCACAGGGCCGTCGTAGTGCAGGGAAAAGCCGACGTAAACCTGACGAACACTCACCGCAAAACCCGATGAACGCACAACGACACCCGCAAAAACATCTGGATTAACCCCGCCGAACACGCCGGAGAAACCCGAGCAGCCGCCGATCACAGCACAGAGCAGTGGTGCTTGTCTTTTTTTAGTATCTCTCTGGCCCCCCGCCGAGCGGAAGACGTGTGGGGAACGATCTCCACATACAGCGGGAGGCAATGAGGACGTTCCCCACACATCTTCCGCAGTGAAAGGGTTAATCAAATTGGACTTTTCTTCTGACTGTCGTTGCAGAGTGTATGTGTGTTTTGTGTGTGTTTATATGATATCAAATCTTCACTATAATATATACATATTTATATATATATATATGTCCAAAAATTTTGAAAGGTGTGACACTCACCCATTTACTCTTTGCAAACTGGTCAGGGTGCATCACTATAGAAGCAAGTTGATATTTCAACTGATATCCACAAACAGCGGTTGCGAGTAGAAATATGTAGCTAATAAAAGATAATTTTTCATTCGGTTTAAGTCATAATAGTACTTTCTATTCTTGCTACTTCTCTATTTACACCAGGCAAAGCAATATGATTTTTTCAACTTTGATGAGATGCTAAATGCAGGATTTCTTCTCATTTTCCTGTGTGTAAAACGGACGCGCAAAAACGCGCGCGCAGCAACATTGCGCACAGAAATCAGTGTGCGGCCTGTTTTTTTCACGCGATTTAGCCAATCAGAATTAAGAACAACAATTATCTCACGTTACGTTTTTGCGCCTGTCAAAGTGACTCTGCGCATATATGTTGCATCAATAAAAAAAACACACAACTTCGCCATTTTATTGGTTTGGTACGTGTAGAATGTGTAACTATACCTTGCTGTATTTTTTTTTGGGCTGGTGTATTTGGGTTCGGCCAGGTTGATAGAATTTGTCATTAACACCAACTTTTAGGAGTTGTTAAAATTATGTGCGCAAAGGCTGTGCGTTACAAACTGCCCATAGATTGTAATACCATCCCCGTACCAGCGCACAAACGCATTTGCGCTCACAATGTTAAGTATAGGACGCGCGAAGTACAGTAAGCTCGCACAGGTTCACCCGCGGTAGACGTATACGCGCGTTTGTTGCGCTGACATTGTAATACGACATTCAGCGCAAAGGGTTTTGCCCCTCGAGTTAATGCGTTTTTGCAATTACAATGAAGATTGTAATAGGGCCCTTGTGTATTAATATCCTATTTTCATCTACCTATCACCATTTATCTGCCCTTTTTTTTGCTAGCTTACAGTACTTTTCTTTTTCATGTCGATGTTGTACTGGTTGGACATATTTATTTTTCTTGCAAACTTGTATGGGCAAGCTGTGCTAGGCCTACATATTTCTAGGGTTGTCATTCTGTTAGTTGCACAAACATTACTATATATGCTCAAAGATGAAGCAGTACCTAAAGGGCCAGACGACAGCTTGCTTTCTGCTGCTACAATCAGGGCTGTCATGTGGAGCACAGTGCACTGGATCAGAGGAGAAATGTAAAGTGGGAGGAAAAGCCTGTATAAATAGTTTCAATTCATGTACTGAAAAAAGTTAACCTTATAAAGTTTTCAAGGCGTCAAAGAAAACTGGCATAAAATAATGTTTAACCTATTTGCAGTTTATGGTTTTTAGGATATGAGTTGGTTTTATGCCTTCCTAAATATTATACTTGTGGCTTTCTGCTTCTTTTGTGAGTATGATGAAACTGATCATTGCCGTACATTACTACCTATGCTGGAATGTAGATTCCTGTAAAGTCTTCCAGCTTCTCTCCACCTACATTACATTTTTGTTGTACTCATTTTGTTAGTTTTTACTACTATTTTCAACTAGACATGTGCATTTCGTTTCGTTCCGAAAACAAATTCAGACGGAAATCACAGTTTTCATTATTTTTTCATTTCCGAAATGCGAAAAATTGGCCATCCAAATTAACAAGTAGGCCGAAAATATGAATCGCGGTAGCATAACGTAAACACTGAAATGAAGTATCGGAACAAAAAATAATCCGAAAAAGATCCGTAATGAAAAAAAAATTAAAAAAATAGTCCGAAACAAAAAAAATTGAACGAAAATGACCCCAAATGAAAAAAAAACGGAAAGAAATGATCCAAACTGAGGATAAAAAGAACGAAAATGACCCAAGATGAAAAAAAATTGAATGAAAGGATTGGAAACAAGCAGGGTTATTTAAAGTGAATCAAAAAGTCACCGCACTTTCGGTGACTTTTCGTTCTCTTCAATTAGGTGCAATTCGGCGATCCCATTTCGGCGACCCTGCGGTGTATTCAGCAAGCACCACAGGGCCATTGTAGTGCAGGGAAAAGCCACTGCAAACCCGACCAAAACTCACCGCAAAACCCGGCGAACACACACCGAAACACGCAAAAACATCTGGATTAACCCCGCCAAACACGCCGGAGAAACCCGAGCAGGAGCCGATCACAGCACAGAGCAGCTGCCAGAAAAACACGACACCGCAGACGAATGGAGTGAAAAAAAAAATGTTTGAAAAGTGAAAACTACAGAAAGAAAATGTCTGAAATTTACATATAAGATCCAATGAATGATAATAAAAAGGGCTGTTACAGAAAAGAAAAAAACGATTTAAAAAAAAAACAGAATTTTTTTTCGCAACAAAATCCCCAAAAAATGCCTGAAAGATCCTAAAAAATCTAAGAATAAAGAAACTTTTTACTGCAGAATATTGTAATAAACAGTTTATTATATATTGAATTAAGACGGGAATATTTTTAACATTGAAGCCTATGGGTTTCTCCTGAATAAACATGTCGAATGAAACCACCGAACAGCGAACTGCCTGCTCTCTGGATAGCCGAATGGCCAGGAAAGGTAACCGAACGCTGAATTTCAGCGTTCGGTTACCTTTCGCCAGCAATTCGGATCTCTTTGAATAACCCTGAAGATTTTTTTTTCCATATGAAACCTATAGGATTCACCCTATTAAACCTGTCGAACGAACCACCGAAAATGAGGGTTAGAAATTAGGGTTAGACGCTAGAGTTAAAAATTAGGGTTAGAAATTCTAATTTCTAAACCTGGTTTCAGTGGTTCGTTCGACAAGTTTAATCAGGCAAATCCTGAATAATATGGGAATATTTATAACATTGAAACCTATGGGAAAAAAAGCCTCTTTGCTTTAAAATAAATTAGGAAACCTAAAATTTAACCAAAAAAATCCCCAAAAATGTCTAAAAAAATAAATGAGACTTTTTGCTGCAAGTGAAAAAATAAATAAGGCTAGGGTCAGACTGAGGCAGTGCGAACGCGCGTTTAGGCGCACTTAATCACGGCCGTGCTAGCAGCAGATGCCGGGCAATGACGGCCAATATACGAAGTAAGGTCGCACAAAAGTGCGGCCGCGCAACGCAAGCGGCAAACAAACGCATTTTTTCGACAACGTGAAACCACTAGTACTGACGTACAGAGTGCGCTGCGTCCGCTAGCGGCGTGTGTGCGTGATTAGGAGACATCAGACGCTGCTAATGTCCGGCCAACATAACGTCCAGACCCAAAAAGTGTTTTATTGATGATCCATACAAAATCACGGATGAAACTGCGCATCGTATGACCACTATTGCGTATTCCGTGAAAAAATACGTCCATTCGTTCGAACGCACTTTTTCACGGACAACGTGAAAAATGCGTTAGTCTGACCCTAGCCTAAACTGTTGATTAAAAATGTAAATAAAAACTGGGAATATTTTTTACATTGGAACCTATGGGATTATTTTCTACGGCTGGTATTATCATTTTATTGTAGTAGTAGTAGTAATCTGTTTCCCAATTCAAAATAACTAATAAAAAAAATGCAATAACTCGTAAAAGCGAAGTACGAATCAACCCAAAATATGAAATAACTCATACAGGGTTATTCAAAGAGATCCGAATTGCTTGGGAAAGGTAACCGAACAGTGAAATTCAGCGTTCGGTTACCTTTCTTGGCCATTCGGCTATCCATAGAGCAGGCAATTCGCCAAATGCTGGCGAATTGCCTGCACATACGGCGCCTGTTCGGTGCCTGTTCGGGGGCAGTGAAATCCCCATAGAGAAGCACTGCTTCGGCTATTCAGAGAACACAAACCAGCAGTGAAAGGTTCCTGAAATGCCCAGCCATTCGGTGGTTTAATTCGGCAAATTTATTCAGGTGAATCCCATAGGCTTCAATGTTGAAAATATTCCCGTTTTAATTCAATATCTAATAAACCGTTCTTTATAAAATTCTGCAGTAAAGAGTCTCTTTATTTATAGATTTTTTAGGATATTTTAAGCATTATTTTGAATTTTTTTTTTTTAAAAGTCCGATTTTTTTTTAATTTTTTTTAAAGTTTTCTTCTTTTTTCTGTAACAGCCCTTTTTATTATCATTCCCTGGACCTCATATGTAAATTTCAGACATTTTCGCTCAGTAGTTTCTTTGCAAACAGTGTTTCACTTTTCAATCATTCATACAAACTGTTTTGCTAATTTATTCACTGCCTCTTCTGCTGTGTCGAAGGCTGGATCGGCAACTGTTCGGGTTTTTCTGTGGTTTTCGGCAGGTTAATCAAGATGTTTTTGAGGGTTTTCGGCGTGCATTTGCTGGGTTTTCGTCGGGGTTGCGGTAGCTTTTCCCTGCAATTCGGGGACCCTGTGCTGTTTGCTGAATACACCGCAGGGTCACTGAAATGGGATTGGCAAAACAAACTGAATTGAAGAGAACGAAAAGTCACCGAACGTGCGGTGACTTTTCGAATCTCTTTGAATAACCCTGATAGAAACCAAAAATAAAGTGATCCGTAATACGAAATACTGTCTGTCCGAAAATACGTAATAACTTATAAAAATGTAATACGAATCAACCCGAAGAACAAAATAACTCATAAAAATTTCGGATTGATCAGAAAATACGCATTGCGGTAACATACCGAGCGACTCAAAACGATAAAAAAGAGAAAATGGAACAAAGTGATCCGAAATGATCCAAAACGAAAAAGAAAAAGAACGAAAAAATCCAAAATGAAAAAAACAGCCGTGCACAAGTCTATTTCAACACAAAATTCTAGGTTTTCGTGTACACTTGAATAATTGAAATCATTGTCTTTGAAATTTAGAAAGGCATTGTGTGATGGATCTTTGTAAAACCTTCTAAAAAAGGCTAATTAAATGTAAATGTCGCTTGTCAAATTGAGTAGGAAATGACACGCTACTCAGGATGAGGTGTCCCTGGTCAGATAAAAACTTTGATATGATGAACATTTCAAAATTCTATTACTGCTGATAAAAGAGAAATAGTCACATTGGACAAATAAATAGGGTTTATTAAAGAGATTGAGAATCATGCAGAACATTCAAGGATATTGCAAATTCCAGGTAAAAAATGGGAATATCACAAATATTAATTAATTTATTATACAGCTATACTGTCCTATACATTTTCATGTGCTTTTCTGATAAACCCCAAAACAGCAAAGCCAGGTTTTGATATCCAAACTATGAGTGCATGTTAAGTAGCTGTCTCTAAGAGGATAACCTTTTTCTTCTCAGATACATCATATATCTAAAGTTACAAGATACACCATCCTTAAATTACAAGATAATGCAGTAGTTCATCTCTGTATGGAAACAGTTAATAGACCAGACAATGTAGTGTTATACTATGCCTGCCATTATAGCCCATATTCATGGAGTAACCAAATGAAATAATTATGCTCTTTCGTGTCTAGCGGTAAATTGCTTTATAGCTATTAAAAAGAAGTATTTTACGGTACTGTTGCACAAGATGAACAATAATTGCTCTGGTAGACGTATGAGGCCAACTTCCTGAAGGTCTTGCATTATCAGGATCATAGAATCATGCACAATTTAATAGGTGCATCGACCTCCCTTATTCCTTATTACAGATGCCATGTGAAGCTGTACATGATCGTTTATAAACAAGATTATCAATTCATGGATAATTTAATCACAACACGGTTAATAATTTGTCTTATTTTTTTTACTTTTGCACTTAATTATCTTACAATTCTTTGATAAAACATTAAGGGCATTCAGTTTAACCTTTCATTTCTTTCATAGTGTGGTTGTTGAACCAAAAATGCAAAACATAACATGAAGTTCTTACTAATTGTGCCTCAAAAAGGGTAAACAACTTCAAATAACCCTTACGCTGTTGAACCGTTTCATCCCTGTGTGCTGAGATCATTTTTACAGTTTTTGCTCATCATGTTTAAAAGCGATTTGAAGCCACATTTTATTATACAACCCAGACAAATTATATATAATTTTTTTACCTAGACTCGGCAGATTCATATTATGTCATTATTGTATGTATAAGTCATGCCCTGTCAGAATGCAATAACAAAAAATTAAAAAAATTAGAATTTTCAATCATGTACAGCGTGTAAAATTAGTTTTTTTCACATTTTAACATCCGAGCCTTTGCGGTTATTTATTCTATGGGGTACTCTTATTAAAAAAATTAGAACTGGGAACCAGTTACTTATGTTGTTCTGAAAAATTATGTGATATTAGCTCCCCAAAAAATTGTTAATGCAGCATCATTGTTCACATTATAAATGAAACGTGAACAATAATGCTGCAGTAATAAAAAAAAATTAAAAACAGTTTTTTATTTTTTTTTAATTATTATTATTTTTATTTTTTTCCCTTTACTTATAACATGGTCATATTTGGTATCAGTGGAAAGGCCATGCTTTCATAACCCCTTGCTGCCACGGTTTGGGAGATACAGGGGTCAATGGACCCCCCTATCTGCACCATAGGTGGCAGCTAGGGGTTAACTCCTAAACTGACATCATCACATCCATGCGTGACGATGCCAGTGGGCGGAGGGGAGATCCCGGAGGCTTGGCCAACATCCAAGATGTCGGCCACCTTCAGGAGAGGACTGCGATCAGGCGCGGATTGGCACTGAATCGCGGTCCAGCGCCTAAGGGGTTAAAGGCAGGCACCACCAGAAAGAGCAGACTGTGCTCTTCCAAGTGGTGCCTGCCTTTTTTCTCTGCCCCTTACCAATGGGGAGGGCGAGAGGTCCAAAGGACCTCCCATTCATGCACTATCCAGGGTGCCCCTGAATGTGACGTCGTCACGCACTGGCATGATGACATCACCGTGACTCTCATGATCCCACATCCAGGATGTCAGCCCTCACTGTTTGCCGCAAGGGATCAGAGCCACAGTGCTGCTTCGCTGCGAGGACCGTTGGACCAGCACAGTAGCGGAAATATTATGGGCGCACTCACCGCGTCCATAGCAGCAAAGTGGTTAAAGTGGCAATGACATGAGGTCAATAATAAATATTACAGTTGTTAATCTAGTGGAACAAGTACTATAGGCACATTGTTTTTATATTTTCTTTCATATCATTTTAATTCCTGCCGAAATTTGTGTTCTTTTGGATTGCCTAAAGCACGTTTTAGCACCATCCATTCAAGATTGGACTATTTTATAAGCGCAAGAATGTAATAAAGCAACCACGGTGGCCTGACCCATGGTGGGTCGCTGCTCAGGTCTCAAGATTTTTTCTTGATCGCACTATTACTATTAGAGGACATAGCCATACGCTAATCAGACTGCCATCACCTAGAAAGGGTGGCCAGTGCGAAAATGCCAAGGCAGTCGTCTCTGCATGAGAGATAGTGCCACCCCAGACAATTGTTTCGGCCTGGTTTGACCTTGCCAGGAGGGTCTGGATTACCCTCTAGAGTCTAAACTGATAGTGAGCAAAAAAAAACAAGAAAATTATGAGAAAGATGCCCTACGGTGATTCCCCAGTCAGGTCTCAATGTTTTTCATGGTAACTGCAGAGAATTTCCTTGAACCACATATAAGGACTCTAGACGGCCAAGACACTAAGCTTGTCATGACATATCTAGAAGATAAAATGGAAGATTGGAACAAAGCCATATTTGATAAGTGGGTCAAGATCTATCATAAGAGAGAGCTGCAAACCTGTTACTCTCAGACAGATGTTGACTCAAAGCAGACCTGATACTTACCTACAGGGCACATAATGCTGGTGACAGCGTTTTAGCACTGCAATGTGAGATGCAACAAGCACCTGTCAAGAGATTATAAGAGTTGACCTGTAAAATGAAGGCAGTCTTCGCTGGGTAAGTATGGTGGGTCTAAAATGACTAATTAAGTAGAAAAAATAGATGTTCTATTGAGAGTGCTGAATGTGTGTGTACACGTTCTAGTATTTTTGCCCCACTTAATTTGGGCAGTGAGGATAATTCATTATATTCAAAGGGGTAACCAAGTGAGCAGCAGCCACAATTCCATTTAGAGACAGCCATATCAATGCCAGATATAAGATATTACACAGATTGCATGTTTAAAAGAATGTAGTTTGCGGTTTTCAGGCTGCTTTCTTATACATGACAGAGTTGGGATGTGTATGATACAGTCAATCAAACTGAATAGACTTGTAAACATATCAGGAATCAGGATTAGTCTAGCCTCTCATTAGCTGAGTGAATAGCATAATTGTAACTGAGCAAACGCAACTGGTCTACAATAGCCAGACTGCATCAACTAATTTACTGTTCAACATTGAATAACACGGAAAAATATAAAAACAGATGAAACATCAATACGCTTCAAAAACCTATGAATCTCTCTGAGAAGTAGGCACCTGTACGTGAAAGCAATTACATAGCAGAGGGAAATATGAGAGATTGGTAGGAAAAAAAACACATGAATTGAAAAAAAGAAATTTTAGTATACCCTCAAGTCAAAATAGATCTAAGCACTTTATTGGAACCATTTGCTAGGTGGAAAACATTCAGCTAGGATTTTAGGAGTTGGGAAGTTGGGAGTTTGTAACTTCTTTAATGAAATAGAGGGCAACAGGAGTAAGATCTCCGAGTGAATTTCATTTCTTCTCTGGTTGCACACTAATGTTGCATTACTAAATTAATGCATGTTAGTTTTATTCACTAATTATTGCTATGCTATTCATTATGTTACAATGCAAAATCGTGTTTACACGGTTTTAGTAGTGAAAGTGGCCTTTAAAGTTTAAGCTTACCTGCCAACAAAAGGCAAATCTCCTGCCTAATGCCATTGACTGATGATTATCTGAAAAGTAGTTGAACAACAGTTGATTCTTAAAAGTAAATACATATGAAAAAAATATTAATTTTTTTCTATAAGGATAATGTATTTTAAGTTTTAGCAACATTTCTATAGGAAAATTAAGAAACATGATGCAAACGATTTCTCTGCAAACGTTATACCAAAATAAAGCACAACGAACATATAGGAAGCCTAATAGTGTAAAACGTCATCAAAAACAGCAGGCACAAGTCCATCCGAAAAATCTAATATTAAACATAAACACATGGGCACCGTCTGTTCATATTTGAGGGAAAAGGAGGAATATCTGGGTTTTCCATCCTTTGGCCCTTCGGTCTGCATTTCCAAGAGCTATTAATGCTGTTTAGGTTGCTTCATTCAATGAAGAATCATTTTGCTTTTATTTCCGCAGTGGAAACATGGAACATTGGAACAAGCTTGACCTTGGAATGTCCCTTTACCTGCAATCAAGCTTGGAAAAGCCTAAATTGTGTAAAAATGCTTCAAATGATCTATAATAGCTGTGGATCATGCCAAAAAGTAACAGATTTATATGCTGCCAAATCATTTTCAATTTTAGCCAAACTATTCTTCATGTCAGAAATTCTCTGATGAACCAAATCGCATGCCGTTACAAAGTTAATTCACAAACCCTTTTATTAGATCAGAGCCAGAATCATGACTTCTGAGGGATCCCGTGTAGCAAAGATTAAAGGAATATATCTTACATATTGCTTTAATGTCAAAGAAACCATCATCATTTTTATAACAACAGTTGTTTTTCATCAGTTTCTCATTGGTAACTCTCCTTTTTGTTGCCAAGGATCTTATTAAAAAGGAAAGTCATGCAAACGTTTACCTCTTAGTATAACGAATAAATGCAAACAATAAAAACATTAAGAAAAATATCAAATCTTATTTTATAGCCACAGAAGATGTAGTACTGTCTTTAGTAAATACCACAATAAAGCAAGTTAATTTTCATATCTTATTTGTATAGAGATTTGTTACAGATGTAAAATGCGCCTGTAGAGACCAGGATCACTTTCTCAGTGATATCCCATCAGGGGGTAGATTGCTCATTGGCCTTAAAGATTAAGGAGATACCTCATCCATTGATGAGAAATCGCAGCATGCATTTACTCGGTTCCAGCACTGGACACCACCATGCTTCTGCTTTGTATGCGGAGCTGTAAGAAGATGCAGTTCTGTGCGTTTGGTTATCAGTGGTGACAGCAGTGCCCTCAATCCCCATGGAGTGTTGTCCTATATGATAGCTTTTCCATTTAGAATGGTCATTCATTCTGATGGCATGCCACCAGAAAAACATTGATATGGAATTCAATATTTATTAATATATATCAATATTTTTCTTATAAATGTGTTATAAATAAATTCTAACATATTGTATATAGGGAACGATTTGCCATTGACACGTTTCCACATTGCAGCAAGGCCCCCTGGTGGTGAGGGCGATCCTTTGCAGCCCTTGTGGGTTTATGGGTTAATTAGTTCAGACTCTCCACCCCTGGATTCTCTGTGGCTGATTTGGCCTGTGGTCACATGACCTGCTCTACCTCATAAATATGACCAGCAGTGCATCAGATCCTTGCTCCAAGATAGGTCTTCCTTACTGAGTGCCTGCATCTGTGATTTGGTTCTGTTATTCTGTGTTTGACTTCTGGCGTATCTCCTGACCATTCTCTTGCCTGCTCCCTGTACCGTGTATTCTGGTAACCTGTGTATGACTTTGGCTTCTGCTTCTGGACCATTCTCTTATCTGCTCCCTGTACCATGTATTCAGGTCCAGCTGAGGAAGCCACCTTGGTGAAACGTGTCCTGGTAGATATACATTTATGTTTTAAACAAATAAATGTTTTTAAATACAAATTTTCTGCTCCCTGCCTTTTGATCATGCGAAAAGAAGGTTTGGAGCGTTCCTTAAAGACTCTCTATGCGAATTGTGACGGAGCTCAAGGCTTTGTGAGTTCAAAATTGACCCCTCTATATTTTAACGCCAAATTGTCTGTTATTTACTGCACCAGGTGGTGTATTTTTTCTGGTTTTCTGATTTTTGCTGCAGCACTGAAGGGGTTAATTCCAGTAATATTGGAGGAACCGGTTAAAGGGGTATATGGGCACCTGAACTATTGAAGTCCCTACACGCTGTTTCTCCTAGAGCCGGTTGTGGACTCCTACGAATGTAAGTGTATCTATAGAGTAATTTCAAAAATTCTCGTTTGAAACAGACATACTGCGCAATTCTGTTTTTTTCTTCTCCTTCCACAGTATATTGTCCCATCATCTGCAACATAATAAATGAAGACATATTGTATCTACGAACATATAGAGTGCCTACCCCACTATCTTATGGACTGAGGTCTACGAGCGCTGTGTTTATATATTTTTTATTCCATTGAAATTTGGGTATTGTAGAGGAACCCCCATACATAACATTCAGCGAATGGCTTGGGCACTCGTTCCTGGTGGGCATTTCACCCCTGTATTTTATATTCTGCTGATCAAGTTGAGCTATTTAATGCCTCAACGTGTTGCAAGTTGCTGTGAGCAAAAAGTTGTTGTTCTGCTCCAGGTAAAGACAGCCATCAGAAAAGGGAAGAAATAAGAGTCACAATGCCATGCAGTCCCTCCTAAATAAAACAAAAAGCTCCTCTCATTTTATATTGCAATTTTGGGACTAGAGCACAAGTAGGACCTGTCATGGAGCTGATGTAACGCTCCATGCTTCAAACCCCAAGAGACTTTAAGTTCATTTATATCGTGTGATTTTAGATATATTTTACAGTGTTTGGTTTTGTTTTAAATTAGTTTAGTGTAAAATGGCGTAGCTTTGGTTTTAAATATACTTATATTCCTGTAGGTAAATGTGTTTCTGTATAGCCAGTAAAAAAGCTTTACTGCTGTGTAATTTATGCACCAGGGCTTTTCCCCTTATCTAGCTGCATGTTTAATTCAAGGGATCTGTGATAGTGTTTGTGTTTAATCTGATGTGTTAGAACAATGGATTATACAAATGTTGTGTGAGCTGAAGGCTAAAGAATGTAAAGAATGTTTATTGTAAATAACTGACATAATGTAATTAGTATATTGGTAGGACGAGGTGCGTCATTTATGCAAATTATGACTGATGGATTTCAGCATAAATGGTGGCGTTTTTATTCATTAAAAGTCAGAGAATCCTGTGGGAACATACAGCTCGTCTGGTGTCTCATTCAGGGTACCCACTATCACCCTCAGAAGGCACAGAGCGGCCCTCTGGAAATTCCTAACGGCTCCAGGGCAGAGAATCAGAAGCAGGCGGGTCAAGCTGCTCGAGGCGCTGAGGACAGCGCTCCCAGTAGCCGGGCTGACCGCAACGAAGGGGTGTCTGGAGAGTCAGGACAGACGGAAGAGAACGGTTCCGTCACATTGGTGGCAAGCGGTGTGGATAGAGGTGCTCTCTAACACCAATACACCCCGAGATGACAAACTATACAGCCTGCAAGCAGGACACCCTGAAGGACCTACTGGAAAGCCATGGAAGGAACGAATATTGAAGAAAGGGTCAAAGGCACAAGTTTGGTGCAAACAGGAGCGAGATGGAAACGCTCAAGGAGGTAAAAAGACGCCTCAAGCGATATGGTCCAAACCCTAGCCTGGACCTGTTCCAGAGCGTTTGGAATGAGGTCTGTTTATTGCAGAAAGGGGAAGCTGTGCAGGACCAGGAAGATTTTAACCCTCTGCATGTGGAATACAGTAAATACAAGGTCCCAGGCTGGATGGAGCCAGGGGACATTCGTGGCCAGGAGGAGAACTGACTGGCAACTACACCACACACCCAGAGGGTGTCTACAGACTTGGATTGGCAGAGACCAGGGATTTTGGAAGCATCGGCTTCTGCCAACGCCAAGACCCAAACAAAATATGCCTCCGCACCAACTGTGACCGTCAACCCACCCTTAAGTAAGGCTAAAAAGAAGCGGAGGGGTGGACGGGTGAAAGAAATGAAGGTGGTGCTGGAGAGCAAATGCAAATGTTGTGACCCGCTTCGAAGGGAGGTAGAGACCTTGAAAGGGCAACTAGACTTTGCAACCCAGAGCGAGAAAGAGACTGGCCTGCAATTGCACCGGCTACAGGATGAGCTGCGAGCTGTAACGGTGGAGAGAAATGGTCGCTGCATGGAAGTACGAGACCAGTCAATCAGTATACGAAAATTGTCATCCCAGCTGCAGGTCTGTGAGGACTGTAACATCGACCTACACACGGAGCTCAGTGGTGCTCAGGCGCAGATAGCGGAGCTGGAGCGCAGCTCCCGTGTAGTGATTGAGCAGCTGGAGGACAAACGGCGAACCAGAGCGGCTCTACAGACAGAAATTACCACATTTAAAACTCGTCTGGAGCGCTGTGAGCAGGAGTTGGAGCAGACACAGCTCTGCCGGGATACTTTTCAGGCACGGGCCTATGAGCAGCAAGAGGAAATACAGCTGCTCCAGAACCAACTCCAGCTGTGCCAACACCAGCTAATGGAAGCAGACGCAGCTCGGAAGGAGAGCCTCGCTCAAACTAAGGCAAGCGAGATGGAGGTGAGCCGTCTGACACACCAACTAGGTGTATTGGAGCAGGAGCACCAAGGCACTGTTAGCCACCTGCAGGCTGAGCTCGAAGGGACACGAGCACAGTGCCAACAGCTCCAAGATGAGTTGTCCCTGGCACAAGCTGCCAGCACCCATGTGCCCACCTTGGAGGAGAGCAGCACAACAGGGAGTCAAGTCATTGCCCCTGTTATATTTTGCATAGAGGAGCAATTGTACCCAGTGTTGCTGGAGGTGGATGCTGTGCTGGCATCAGAGTGTGCTTTGTCCCCAACGAAGAAGGAGACCACCCAGCACTCCACCCCTGTGACCCAAGGTGCTACAAGAGAGGGGACCACTTCTTACCTGCCTAGAAGACCAGCAGAATCGGTGAGTGACTACCCTGAGAGACTACCAAATTCCTGGCCCCAGGAAGAATTGCGCCCTTTTGGGATTTTGGGGATTGCCGTGGGCTGGGCCCTTTTTAAATGTTCAGGAGGGGGGCATCAGCAGAAGGAGAGACTGGGAACTGTGACTGCTGACTGTATTCGGGTCCTGCATCCGCAGAGGTGCCCTGGACAGAGCAAGATATGGGGGGTAATTTCAGGGTGCCCCCTAACAAACATTTTATGCCTGTGGACTGTGGTGGCCTGTTGCCTGGCGCACTGGACAAGAGGGTTGGCCTGCCTCTTGCCCCAGGACTATGGACCCACAGCCTTCCAGCGACCATCAGACCCCGCTGACTTTGCTTATGTGCCTGCAACCATGGAACTTTGAAGATGGCACAGAAGAGGGGCAAGGTGAGAGGTCTCGTCAGTGGCAAGCGATCCGTTTGGGATCTAAGCTTGCCCTGCCGTTCTGGAAGAGGGGACATATGTCATGGAGCTGATGTAACGCTCCATGCTTTAAACCCCAAGAGACTTTATGTTCATTTATATTGTGTGATTTTAGATATATTTTACAGTGTTTAGTTTTGTTTTAAATTAGTTTAGTGTAAAATGGCGTAGCTTTGGTTTTAAATATACTTATATTCCTGTAGGTAAATGTGTTTCTGTATAGCTAATTAAACAAGCTTTACTGCTGTGTAATTTATGCACCAGGGCTTTTCCCCTTATCTAGCTGCATGTTTAATTCAAGTGATCTGTGATAGTGTTTGTGTTTAATCTCATGTTTTAGAACAATGGATTATACAAGTGTTGTGTGAGCTGAAGGCTGAAGAATGTAAAGAATGTTTATTGTAAATAACTGACATAATGTAATTAGTATATTGGTAGGACGAGGTGCGTCATTTATGCAAATTATAACTGTTGGACTTCAGCATAAATGGTGGCGTTTTTATTCATTAAAAGTCAGAGAATCCTGTGGGAACATACATCTCGTCTGGTGTCTCATTCAGGGTACCCACTATCACCCTCAGAAGGCACAGAGCGGCCCTCTGGAAATTCCTAACGGCTCCAGGGCAGAGAATCAGAAGCAGGCGGGTCAAGCTGCTCGAGGCGCTGAGGACAGCGCTCCCAGTAGCCGGGCTGACCGCAACGAAGGGGTGTCTGGAGAGTCAGGACAGACGGAAGAGAACGGTTCCGTCACAGGACCTAATTACACTTTCTAACTTTTTAAGATGTAATAGTCCATGTGTTACATAATACGTCAACGATTATTTGATAAATCCTGGAAGAAAAGCCTACTTTATGGAAATATTTGGACTTTTTGTTAGAAAAGGCATATCTGGGTGCACTGCTGCTTCCTAGAAGATGCACCTAATGACACAGTGAGTGAGGAGGCTCAAGGAACCTGAATTATTAGAAAACTGTTCAAAAAGTGAGCAAAGTTCAGCTTACCATGAAATAAGCGGAAAGGGAATAAAATATAAAAATAATATTGATGAATTCTGTAGGGAAAAAAGGCAGAAATATTTTGCAGCAAAGAAGCTCAAATTCAACCAAACACAGGCCCTGTGTACACATCTTACTCATGCAGATATCTCTATGGAAGACTGCCAAATTAATGTCTGGGCTCATATTCAAACACGCCCAACTTCCTTGAATTCTGTTCTCTCAGTAAACAGTTACAATCACTTTGTAAGATGAGAGTGCATGCTTGTATTCCCATATTCCTAAAGCTCTTAATCAGAGGGCACGGCATGAGTCTGGCAGATACCCAACAAGTCTGCAAATTCACCACTGCAGGACCATTCATTATACCATCTGGCTGATTAGTTGAAGATTCAAGGTCCTATCTATGTTAAACGTTTAAAACAAGGGATGAAATTCCTCTGTTAGAAGATTGCACTTCAGGAACAGACGTGAAAGTCTCCATTTTTAATCAGATGCAGGACAAGTTAATACTTGAGTCCACCAAAAGCAGTCATTTCATGAGCACATTCATACCGGCCAGCAGAGAGCACTGAAACCTCATTGTTCTGAATATGCACATACCAGTAAAACACGCAACCACCATCATTGTATCATTGCTACTCTTAACATTATCACTATGGAAAAAACACACTGATACACACAGAAGCAGGCATGTAATAATGGTTTGGAATTCTCAAATTGAACAGTTATTAGATTAGCTATTAGGTAAGTAAAAGATAACGTCCACTTACAGTATATAACAAAAGAAAAGCCACAAAGCCTCTCCACCTATCACATTTTGTCTTTTTCTGAAGACATCGTATCCATGTAAAATCCATTGCTTATGATAACTTATCAGGGTTAAGCAAAGAGATCCGAATTGTGGCCGAAAGGTAACCGAACAGTGAAATTCAGCGTATGGTTACCTTTCCTGGCAAAATGTTGGCGAATTGCCTGCACATACGGTGCCTGTTCGTTGTCTGTTCGAGGGCAGTGAAATCCCCATAGAGAAGCAATGCTTCGTCTATGCAGCGAACAAAAACCAGCAGTGAAAAGTTGCCGAATTGCCCTGCTGTTCGGTGGTTTCATGCGGCAGATTTATTTAGGCGAACCCCAGGCTTCAATGTTAAAAATATTACCGTTTTAATCCAATATATAATAAACCGTTATAAACAACGAATGGTGCAGCGCCACACAACATGCATCCACCACCGGGGTGCCCAGATAGCCAATCTCAGGATATAGTGGTTTCCCCTATACCATTGCACACAATAATGAAATCAGTAACCTGGATCGGCGCAAATACTGCTCTCTGGGGTCCTGGAGTCTCGTATATATATATAATAAAGAGAGAGACAATAATAGTGCAACACTGTTATATACAATGTACTATGAATGTATGTGGTGTAGACCCCACTTACAAGTGTAGAGCCGTACACTGGCTCTAAGTGGGTCCAGACATGCGGGTAATTGTCTTCAGTTTCTTAGGTGACCCCCACCTTACAGAAAAGTTTTTCCTTTTTCTTTATCCGAAGTTTAAACGGTAGAAAGGAAAACAGGAAGAGAAATCCTTGTGTAGATCCACAAATTAAGGTCACAATATTATGTACAGTTGGAGTTGTACTCACATTCTGTGGAGCTCACATAGCTCATGGATATATGCCCATAGGTTTTTTTTTTGGTAGGAGAAAAACCCAGAAGAAAAACCACCGATGTTTGCAGGAATCAATGAAGCAGGAATCAGGATAGGAGATGAAAAAAAATAAAATTTATTTAAAATATAATTAAAATCACCACCAGAACGCGTTTCGCCGCATCAAGTAGCGGCTTCATCAGCTGGAATGGTATCATGGGCTTATAGACCCTTTTATAGTGTCCATAAATGTTCTTAATTGTCCCCATATGTCCTGTCTGCTTCTTTGATTGATCCTTCCGGTTTCTTCGGCGTCTGTTGATGGGCGCCGCCATTTTGCGCATGCGCGGTTTACTTCCGCGTTCCACTGCGTTCCAATGCTCCGTTTTCACTTCCGCGTTCCACCGCGTTCCAAGCGCCGCTCTTTTACTTACGGTCAGCGGTTCTCGGCCAGGAAGGTGTGGAATTTTTCTTTTTTTCTGGATTCAACAGTTGGGGCTTTCTAAACACTTCCCCTTTTTCGTCATATACGTCCCAAAAACAAAATATTACATATATTAAACTCCAATAAAGGGGCTAACGCTATAAAAATAATTTGTGCACCCCGCAGGGTCCCTCTATTATCCTACAGTATGCCCAATAGATGTATATTATAGCAACTAAAAAATGACTTCTTAGCAAACTAAATGTGTAATGGACATTACTTATACCCTCCTAAAAAGGGCCTATGTGCAAAATCTACACCATCCAAAGGGTGACCATACACCTCCAACAACCCCCTTTATCAAGAAAGTCTCTTGTGCTTTAGTGCTTTAATTTAATTATAGTGACAATTGTGTATTCTCTTACGTTAGAGAGTTGCTCCTATGATATTATGATCATACAGGTGTTATACCTTTCTGATGCACCAATGTAAATTACTTAAAAAACTTTCAAATCTATAATTTTCTGTGGATTTTCCATATTAAATAAATATATTATTAAGTGTGATATGTTCTTATTATTATTGTGGATTTTAGTTAGATGCAATTGTTGTTAAAGTGCCTTATCAATGTTGTTTTTAAATGTGTTTTTAATATTATTAAGTGCTATTATCTATCCATTATAATTCCTTACGAATAAAAACTGTAGAAACTAAAATTTAATGTAATATTATTCATTTTGCGGTGATTATTAAAATGTTAATTAGTGTAAATTAGTACAATATATCCTTAATACATGATATGGACCTTATTTAGAAGGGAACGCCATTAAAAAATGCCATAGTGAGAATATACATTATCCAGATGTTAATAGAATTATGGACCTCATTATAAGGGAGTAGTATTAGAGTGCTATATTTTATAGTAAATGTGTATCCGTCGTTTAAAGTGCTTTTATATATTAAATATAACAGGTATGCCTCAATGCCAATATATAGCCCCTCTCGACATGGATGATGAAAAGGGGTAAGGGTATCCTTATGAATCATGTTAAGACCCCAAGAGGTACACAACAACTCACAAAAAATGAACCACCTCAAAGTCATTATTTAACCCATTTGGTGCCATAGTACCCATTTCATAGATGGTCCTCATCTCTTCTTGTCCCAGTTTATTAACAATGTTGTCATCCATATTGGTTTTGTATACTTTCTTAATGGCCATAAATTTTAGACCTAATGGTGGAACGCGGAAGTGAAAACGGAGCATTGGAACGCAGTGGAACGCGGAAGTAAACCGCGCATGCGCAAAATGGCGGCGCCCATCAACAGACGCCGAAGAAACCGGAAGGATCAATCAAAGAAGCAGACAGGACATATGGGGACAATTAAGAACATTTATGGACACTATAAAAGGGTCTATAAGCCCATGATACCATTCCAGCTGATGAAGCCGCTACTTGATGCGGCGAAACGCGTTCTGGTGGTGATTTTAATTATATTTTAAATAAATTTTATTTTTTTTCATCTCCTATCCTGATTCCTGCTTCATTGATTCCTGCAAACATCGGTGGTTTTTCTTCTGGGTTTTTCTCCTACCAAAAAAAAAACCTATGGGCATATATCCATGAGCTATGTGAGCTCCACAGAATGTGAGTACAACTCCAACTGTACATAATATTGTGACCTTAATTTGTGGATCTACACAAGGATTTCTCTTCCTGTTTTCCTTTCTACCGTTTAAACTTCGGATAAAGAAAAAGGAAAAACTTTGCTGTAAGGTGGGGGTCACCTAAGAAACTGAAGACAATTACCCGCATGTCTGGACCCACTTAGAGCCAGTGTACGGCTCTACACTTGTAAGTGGGGTCTACACCACATACATTCATAGTACATTGTATATAACAGTGTTGCACTATTATTGTCTCTCTCTTTATTATATATATATACGAGACTCCAGGACCCCAGAGAGCAGTATTTGCGCCGATCCAGGTTACTGATTTCATATAATAAACCGTTGATTACAATATTCTGCAGTATAAAGTCTCTTTATTTGTAGAATTTTTAGGATATTTTAGGCATTTTTTCGGGATTCTTTTTAATCGTTTTTTCTTTTTTCTGTAACAGCCCTTTTTATTATCATTCATTGGATCTTATATGCAAATTTCAGACATTTTCGTTCTGTAGTTTCTTTGCAAACAGCGTTTCACTTTTCAAACAATCAAGCAAACTGTTTATTTTTCTTTTCACTCCATTCGTCTGCGGTGTTGGGTTTTTCCGGCGGCTGCTCTGCGCTGTGATTGACTCCTGCTCGCGTGTTCGGCGGGGTTAATCCAGATGCTTTTGCGGGTTTCAGTGTGCGTTCGCCGGGTTTTGTGGTGAGTGTTCGTCGGGTTTGCAGCGGCTTTTCACCTGCACTACGACGGCCCTGTGGTGCTTGCTGAATACACCACAGGGTCGCCGAAATGGGATCACCAAATCGCACTGATTTGAAGAGAACGAAAAGTCACCGAACGTCCTGTGACTTTCCGATTCTCTTTGAATAACCCTGATTAAATTTGTATATTTGAGACGGAATCTAGCACAAGATAAACTGCTCTCATTTACTTTCAGATGCAAAAATTTACATGTTTTACATACCTATCGAAAATGAGTTTACTTAAAGGAAACCACTGCTTATATCCAGAAAGCCTCAAGTTTCAATTTTCTGCATCAGAATCTATAATTCTGAAGTATTCAAAAGAAATATTACAGCTCTCCCTAATTTACTATGCACGTACTGTCATTATATTGTTTACTCTATGTGTAGAGGTCAGGGCAATTTAAACATGTCCTACAAACTAATGCAAACCATAAAACAAATGCAAAAGAATAGGATATATAAATGTATGTAAGACCTGAGTACACCAACATTTTTGAAAGAAATAACATATACAGTGGCAAGAAAAAGTATGTGTACCCTTTGGGATTACGTGGAGTTTTGCATGAATTGGTCATAAAATGTGCTCTGATCTTCATCTAAATCACAACAATTTGAAAAACACAGTCTGCTTAAAATAATACAACACAAACATTATATGTTTTCATGTTTTTATTGAACAGAACTTGTAAACATTCACAGTGCAGGGTGGAAAAAGTATGTGAACCTTTGGACTTAATAACTGGTTGACCCTCCTTTGGCAGCAATAACCTCAACCAAACGTTTCCTGTAGTTGCAGATCAGACCTGCACAACGATCTGGAGTAATTTTGGACCACACCTCTTCACAAAACTGTTTCAGTGTAGCAATATTCTTGGGATGTCTTGTGTGAATCGCTCTCTTAAGGTCATGCCACAGCATTTCAATCGGGTTGAGGTCAGGACTCTGACTGGGTCACTCCAGAAGGCGTATTTTGTTTTGTTGAAGCCACTCTTTTGTTGAATTACTTGTATACTTTGGGTCACTGTTGCATCACCCATCCTCTGCGGAGCTTCAGTTGGCGGACAGATGGTCTTACATTTTCCTGAAAAATGTCTTGATAAGCTCTGGAATTAATTTTTCCATCAATGACAACAATCCGTCCAGGCCCTGAGGCAGCAAAGCAGCCCCAAACCATGATGCTCCGTCCGCCATGTTTTACAGTGGGGATGAGGTTTTGATGTTGGTCTGCTGTGCCTTTTTTTCTCCACACATAGTGTTGTGTGTTTTTTCCAAACAACTCAATTTTGGTTTCATCTGTCCACAGAATATTTTGCCAGTAGTGCTGTGGAACATCCAGGTGCTCTTTTGCAAACTTCAAATGTGCTGCAATATTCTTTTTGGACAGCAATGGCTTCCTCCGTGGTGTCCTCCCATGTACTCCATTCTTGTTTAATCTTTCCTTATTGAAGATGTGTCAACAAAAATGTTAGCATGTGCCAGAGATTTCTGTAAGTCTTTAGCTGGCACTCTAGGATTCTTCTTTACCTCATTAAGCATTCTGCGCTGTGCTCTTGCAGTCATCTTTACAGGACGACCAAGCCTAGGGAGAGTAGCAACAGTGCTGAACTTTCTCCATTTGTAGACGGTCTGTCTTACCGTGGACACATGAACATCAAGGCTTTTGGAGATACTTTTGTAACCCTTTCCAGCTTCATGCAAGTCAACAATTCTTGATCCTAGGTCTTCTGAGAGCTCTTTTCTGCGAGGCATGGTTCACTTCAGGCAGTGCTTCTTGAAACCAGTAAACCCAAAACTGGTGTGTGTTTTAAAAGGGCAGGACAGCTTTCAGCAACACATCCAATAATATCACACTGATTGGACTCAAGGTTGGCTCACTCCTTGCTCCAATTAGCTCTTGGAGAAGTCATTAGGCTAGGGGTTCACATACTTTTTCCACCCTACACTGTGAATGTTTACATGTTATGTTCAATAAACACATGAAAACATATAATGTTTGTGTTGTATTATTTTAAGCAGACGGTGTTTTTCAAATTGTTGTGATTTAGATGAAGATCAGAGCACATTTTATGACCAATTCATGCAAAACTCCACGTAATCCCAAAGGGTTCACATACTTTTTCTTGCCACTGTAGCATCAATGTTTGAACCTTGCCATTGGCCTTTATAAAAAATATTGATGTATTATGTAATAATTTAAATAAAGTTGAAGATTTTTGTCAAGACCTATACATGCTCTTCACACTATTTCATACTATAAAGTGTAAGGAGCACCATAGACAGCTATGATCTATTTGCCATTTAAAATCCTGTTTCTTTACTCTTTAAACTGTGTGAAACTGGAGAATTGCAGTAGAATTTACATTTTATGGCTTTACATTTTTGCTTAAAAATGTGAAATGCCACGGACACTGTATCTTTCACATAATATTGTCATGCTTCCAGCCTGGAGACCTATGAGTCCCCTTGTTACTTTTCCAGGCCGGGTCTGGGTTACTTTTCCTTACCCCTGTCTGTTCCATCCCTCATTCACCTGCCACACCAAAACATCCCTGTAGCTTGTCAGGTCTGACCACCGTACCCAGAGCACTAGTCTATTTAAGAGCATCCCTCCCAAACTGCTGTGCTCTAATATAGGGTCTACCTGTTTCCTGTGATTTTGAAATTTTTCCTGCTGTTTTTTTCTGCCTCTGTTATACTTCCCTTTGTATTATTGTTTTGCCTATATTGTTCCCTATTCCCCTGGCTTTATTATTCCTCTGTTTGCCTTGCCCTTTCCTTTGGTACATCTTGCTGTTCCCATGTACCTTAGTTTGTTTATTTGTCTGCTTTTTCCCTTCCTTGCTCCTCTGTGCTTTATTTTGTGTTTTATCCTTCCTGTGCTGATCTCCTGTGGACCGACCTTGGCTTCCCTACTTGTCTACTCCCTGGTTTATCCCGTTGTACCGTTTTCCATGTAATGTGCCTGGTTATACTCTCTGACGTCTCTGTGTTTTCCCTTTTTGTACCTCACACCATTCTACTTATTTGTTGTTTATTTGCTTCACCCAGCAGTTCCATTTCCTACCCTTAGAACAGATCCAGCCATCTAAGGTCAGGTATTTAGTAGACTTGTGCACCTATTTTTTTTTCAGTTCGATTCGGTTCGATTCGTTCGGATGTTTAAAATTTCGATTCGGCTCGTTTCGACCGATTTCTGTTTCGATTCGGTTCGGTTCGGCTCGTTTTTCATATACATTTTTTTTTCGGAATATCAACCATTTTTCGTGTTTTCGGGTCACTCTGCTGGTTTTTTGTATCGACTTTTCGTGATTTCGGAAATTTTCGTTTTTTTCGGAACGTCTGTTCTCCTCGTTTCAAAGTGTCTAACTCTATTCGTTTTGACGTAAACTACTATGGTTTACTTTTTTTATACTTTATATATTTTTTTATAATTAATTTTTGGTTTGTTTTTCGGATCCGATAATTCATTCTGTCGATATGATAATTCTGGCGATTCTATCGTGTTTTTTTTTTATTAAATAAAGATCCTTTTTTCTTATGAATATACATTTCACAACTTTATTTAATCATATTAAAATGGTATGAAAGCCAAGGAACAAAAAAAATGAACAAAACGATTTAAAAAACGCTAAACTGACCCGAATGCCACAAGAAACGAGTGATACACATTTACAAATACAAAATTTACAGAATCAGCGATATAACCGATAATAGTTAAATATACGATGTCCAGAATTACCGAAATGGAACCGAAATCACGAATGGAAACGAAATCATGAATAGAGCAAAAATAAATTTTGATTTGACACATTTCAAGTCCATTCGAAAAATCCTAAAATTTTTCGTTTCGGCTCGGCTCAGCCGAATCCGAAGACACGAATCGGGAAATTTTGTGAAAATTCCGAAATTCTGAAACCCGAAACGCACATCCCTAGTATTTAGATTAGGGTTCCTTTTGGGGTGCTGTGGTTGTGTATGTGTGTTTGTATGTGTTTATGGCTACCTGTTTACCAATGCTTTGCCTTCTGGTCTGTACGGAGTCCTGTTTGTGTCCTGCTTCTTTCCCTGCCCAGCTGTGTGGTGTCTTCATTTCCTGTCTGTCTGTAATTCAGCCAGCAACACTCCTGTCTTTTGGGCCTCTGGCCCGTAATATGGGTCCCACTACGGCTCATGCCGGATTGCCCCCGTGACAAATATACATTGATATTGCTTTATCAACAAAACATCTATTTTGACTTGTTAATTCCTTCATGATATAGAAGAAACGAAACAGGAGAGTAAGGTGTCTGAAAAACTACAGGCCCTGCATACAAATATAACTGACAATCGAGACAGAGGAAAGTTCCATGTTATACAGAGAGCACAGTTTCCATGGCTGCTCACTCTATGTTTAGCGTGACTGCCGATAATGGTGTCAATTGTGATGTGGACACCTGTTTGCTGGGAACTGGAGTCCGACCAATAACCTATTTCTGTTAGGCCTCAGAAGAGATTTCAGACGACAATGATATTCAGTCATTCGGTGCCAGTTTGCAAGCACCAGCCCGGAGTGGATACGCACTGCCAGGCATGGAAGCCAGCAACTTTCATGAAGGCCTCTCAATGTTTAGTTTTACAGCTCAGTCTCACAAAAGGAAGCCCCAATTTCTTTGATAAAAAAAATTCTTATTTTCTAAGTCTACTGTAGTTTTGTAGTCCCATATGCTTTTACTGCAAGCCTGGACCAATATTATCTCAATTTAAATTACTGTTTCATTTTGAAATAAACATTAATAATTGTACTGTCTGGTTTTTAATTCACTTTTCAGGATGGTTTATGCCCAAACAAGCTCACAGTAAAATAAATAAATAAACTGTGTCAATACTAGTGAAGCTGTTACATGCTCGAGCCAAACTGTATGTCAGCAGGCACCAGGTCAAAATATTTCAGGAAGAAACAAAACAAAGATGACGCAACAAATCATTTTACTCTGTAGAAGGTCTTAGCATTAATATTGATTTTGTAAGCCAGGAAAGCCGGGCAAGCAATATTTCTGTCCAGCAATATAGCATTTCAATGACATATGGTGTTCTACAAATCCAAGATCACTGCAATGCTGGAGATTTCCTTCTTGGCTGTTTTGTCCAAAACTTTTGGTTCACAAAACAACGTGCCGTTTAGTGAATCTTTCCTAAACCCTTTCACTATCAAGCTCGAGTTAACTCACTTTGCATTGTAATACATTGAAACACCATCATTAGCATATCTAACCCCATTTGCAGGCATACATCGTTAAGGAAGAATTGGTGTGCCTCCAGTGGAGAAATTCAATTCACTGCAAGAATACAATCCTGTCTCTCTGTATTACTGTAAAACAAGCTGAAAAGAGAATATTCAAACCTCACTGTCACAAAAGTTCAAGCACATTCCTGCTGCATTACAAAAACCAAGGAGAGGGCAGAATACAGGGAGAGCTCTTGGGTCACTCACTGCTGTACAGGGATAGGATTCAAGGGGTTATAATGACTGAAAATCCCTGAACAGATACAAGATATTACTGTAATTTTCACACACAAGTATTATGCTAGATAGACTGATGATAGACTCATGATAGACTGCAGGATTTCTCACGCGCAGCCCCCACTCCCTGGAACGCTCTCCCTCGTACTGTCAGACTTTCCCCTAACTTCTCTTCCTTCAAACGCTCCCTGAAAACGTTCCTATTTAGGGAAGCCTACCACCCAACTCACTGACACAACCATCAATTACTCTCACCTTACAGTCCTCTCCTCCTGTTTCCAACCCCAACCCTCCTAGATTGTGAGTTCCTACGGGAATAGGGCCTCATCTCCTCCTGTACTGTTTGTCAAATGTTTTTCAATGTATTGTAACCCTGTCTTTGCTGTGCTTATTGTACAGCGCTGCGGAATATGCTGGCGCTTTATAAATAAAGAATAATAATAATAATAATAATTATGCAGGCATATACAGATATTATTTTTCTATTCTATTGGTATTTTTTGCAAGCTGCATTGCTAATAATCTCATTATGATCACTACAAATCCCCAAAAGCCTGAGATTTGACCATTTTTATTATCTATCTGCATCACATTGACTGTATTTGACACAAATGCCATTTCTGCCAGTGTGCTGATAATGCAAACCCTTGTGGAATTGTGTTAAAGTACACTAGCTACAGTTCAAAACCTTTCATTCCAACAATATTTCTGTAATGGATAAACAAATACGTGTAAAATTAAAAATGAGCAAATTTCTATCATTTTAATTTTTTTAACTCTCAGAACAACAATTTCTGTGCAAAACTTGTTTTCCTCTGTATTCAATTGTTAACTTCTCATCCCAAATGAAATAAACATTATCAGGGTTATTAAAACAGAATCGAAAAGTCACCGCACGTTGGCGATCCCATTTCGGCGACCCTGCAGTATATTCAGCAAGCACCACAGGGCTGTCGTAGTGCAGGGAAAAGCTGCCGCATATCCAACGATCACTCACCGCAAAACCCGGCGAACGCACACCGAAACCCGCAAAAACATCTGTATTAACCCCGCCGAACACACCGGAGAAACCCAAGCAGCCGCCGATCACAGCGTAGAGCAGCCACCAGAAAAAGCCGACAACACAGACGAATGGAGTGAAAAAAAAATACAGTACGCTTGAATGTTTGAAAAGTGAAACGCTGTTTGCAAAGAAACTACAGAACGAAAATGTTTCGAATTTACATATAAGATCCAATGAATGATAATAAAAAGGGCTGTTACAGAAAAAAGAAAAAACTATTTAAAAAAAACCCAGAATATTATAATCAACGGTTTATTAGATATTGAATTAAAACAGGAATATTTTTAACATTGAAGCCTATGGGATTCGCCTGAATAAATCTGCCGCATGAAACCACCGAACAGTAGGGCATTTCGGTAACTTTTCACTTCTGGTTTTTGTTCTCTAAATAGATGAAGCATTGCTTCTCTGTGGGGATTTCACTGCCCTCGAATAAGCACCGAACAGGCACCATATGTGCAGGCAATTCGCCAACATTTGGCGACCTGCCTGCTCTCTGAATAGCCGAATGGCCAGGAAAGGTAACCGTATGCTGAATTTCACTGTTCAGTTACCTTTCAGCCACAATTCGGATCTCTTTGAATAAACCTGTATGATATTACTTTTTTCAACAAAAAGTTCTTGGTAATGAAGGGTAAATGCAAATTGAAGTAGGTTCACTCTAATATAATCATATCCTCTATACTTAAAGGGACACTACCACCAACAAATGAAATGTCCTTGTTTCGTTTATTTTATGTTTCTGATATCTTACATGTGCTTTTTTTTTATATTGTATGTTTAGTTAAGAAATGATTCTACTCTATATGTCTCACTGGGTGTATCCATTGTGTGATCTTTTATGTGGAAAACTGACCCCCCCCCGTATCTTTACATCACTTGCTCCTCACACTGTAGCAATGGCCATAGAATGGGGCTCATTGGTCAATCACTGACTCAAATCATTGTATTGTGTGGGATGTATTCAAAGGGCATCACCGGGGGGTAAACTAGAAGGGCCACATTACATTCTTAACGCTAAAATACTCACGCAAAGTGAAAATATTTGCGCTAAGCGTTAAAGTTTGCATTCCCAAATCACCATTGGAATTACAATCTTTGCGCGTGTTTTCATCCGCCGATCAATAGTGTGTGCAAACAGGACGCGCCCAAATACACGCGCAGTACCCTCTCGCGCAAAAATCTGTGTGCGCGCCGTTGTTTTTCGCGATTCAGCCAATCAGAATTAAGAACCACAACTATCTCACATTAAGAAATTGCATCTGCCACAGTCAATCTGAGCATATATGCTGCAGCAATAATACATGCACACACAACTTCATCCATTGTATTGGTTTGGTATGAGTTGAATGGGCAACTATACTTTGCTGCATTCCTTTTTATGGGCTGGTGTATTTGGGCTTGGCAAGGTTGTTCAGATATGCCATTAGCATCAGCTTTTGAAAATCGCAAAGATTTTCCTTTTAACACCCATGTGGTAATTTGCCCTACTAGATTGTGATACCACGTTAATCGTAGTGCACATTTGCGTTTGCGCTCATAGTGTTAAGTATAAGATGCATGAAGTACAGTAAGCTTGCGCATGGTTCGCGCAGGTTTCCAGGCGGTATATGATTCTGCTCGGTTTTACCGTTGATAATGTAATACGGAATTGAGCGCAATTATTTTTAAGGCGCGCGTTAACACTTAACCATGCCGACGCTACGGTTAACAACAAGATTGTAATGTGGCCCGATGTCTTTAACACTCCCTGTCATATCTCATTCGGCTGCCACCCCAAATCTCAGTTAGTGTGAATACAGTTGTGTTCAAAATTATTCAACCCCCACTGAAATTGAGTGTTTTGGCCAGTTTGACATTGATTTTGATCATTCAGTCATCTTGCTTACAATTAAATCAAAGAGGCACGTGTAGGTCAGACAAATATAACATAACATTTATAATGAAATAACCACAAATGTCTTTTCTGTGCAAACATCATTATCAGTTTTATTCAACCCCCAAGTGACATTCAATCTTAGTACTTAGTACAACATCCTTTTACAGTTATAACAGCTTTTAAACGTGAAGCATAGCTTGACACAAGTGTCTTGCAGCGATCTACGGGTATCTTCGCCCATTCGTCATGGGCAAAAGCCTCCAGTTCAGTCACATTCTTAGGCTTGCGCACTGCAACTGCTTTCTTTAAGTCCCACCAGAGGTTCTCAATCGGATTTAAGTCAGGTGACTGCGATGGCCACTCCAAAATGTTCCAGCCTTTAATCTGCAACCATGCTCTAGTGGACTTGGAGGTATGCTTGGGATCATTGTCCTGTTGAAAGGTCCAACGTCTCCCAAGCCTCAGGTTTTTGACGGACTGCATCACATTGTCATCCAATATCTCCTGGTACTAAAGAGAATTCATGGTACCTTGCACACGCTGAAGCTTCCCTGTACCTGCAGAAGCAAAACAGCCCCAAAGCATGATTGACCCCCCACCATGCTTCACAGTAGGCAAGGTGTTCTTTTCTTCATAGGCCTTGTTCTTCCTCCTCCAAACATAGCGTTGATCCATGGGCCCAAACAGTTCTAATTTTGTTTCATCAGTCCACAGAACACTATCCCAAAACTTCTGTGGTTTGTCCACATGACTTTTGGCATACTGCAGTCGACTCTTCTTATTCTTTGGAGACAGCAAGGGGGTGCGCCTGGGAGTTCGGGCATGGAGGCCTTCATTACGCAGTGTGCGCCGTATTGTCTGAGCTGAAACTTCAGTACCCACATCTGACAAATCTTTTCTCAGTTCCTCAGCAGTCACACGGGGACTTTTCTCCACTCTACGCTTCAGGTAGCGCACAGCGGTCAAAGTCAGCATCTTCTTTTTGCCACGACCAGGTAGCGTTTCAACAGTGCCCTTTGCCTTGAGTTTGCGAATGATGCTTCCTATGGTCTCTCTTGGTATGTTTAACATCTTTGCAATCTTCTTATAGCCATTGCCCTTCCTGTGAAGAGTAATCACCTCTTCTCTTGTCTTCCTGGACCATTCTCTTGACTTCACCATGTTTGTAACCACACCAGTAAATGTCTAGAAGGAGCTGAGTATCACAGTCATTTTAAAGCTGCCTAATTGGTGCTTATTATGCTTTATTGCTGCTCCGTGACATCCACAGGTGTTTTCAATACCTGATTGAAAACACTTGAATGAACCTCTGTTCTTCAGAGTGGTAGTCTTTAAGGGGTTGAATAATTGTGTCAATGAAGAATTCACAAAAGAAACATTTACTACTGTATTACAAAACCAATTGATGTCATTTTAGTTGCATATGGTTCTTTAAAAAGTCCTTGTAGGATTTCATTCTGAATACAATTACAAATGTACACTAAATTCTCTAAAACCCTTTACAGCATTGGGGGTTGAATAATTTTGAACACAACTGTATATGTGAATGGCCCATATGATGCATCATTTTGTACCAAACTATAAAATCCAGTGTATTATTGACTCAAATATTTGCAAATCAAACGTACTTGCAAATTAAATTTCAAGATTTTAACCCTTTAGTAGCTGTTAATTTTTTATTGGAGCCCTGTTAACCACCAAAGGAATCGGAACCTTTGAGGTTTGGAACACACACCTGCTAAATGTGCTACATGCGCATGACATGAGCCTAAACAAGAGCCACAAAGCAAAGCTTTTGGTAAATTTTGCATCATGGGAGAAATACACAAAAGGGAAACAAGAGATTAAAACCTTACCTTACATGGTTATTCAAGGAGAATCGAAAAGCCACCGCACGTTCGGTGACTTTCATTCTCTTCAATTTGCGATTCGGCAATCCTATTTGGGCAACTCTGCGGTGTATTCAGCAAGCACCACAGGGCCGTCGTACTGCAGGGAAAACCCGCCGCAAACCCGATGAACACTCACCGCAAAACCCGGTGAACGCTCACCGAAACCCGCAAAAACATCTGGATTAACCCCGCTGAACACGCCAGAGAAACCCGACAAGCCGCCGTTCACAGCAGCCGCCGGAAAAAACCGACACACAGAGGTGAAAAAAAAACAAAAAACAGTACGCTTGAAAGTTGGAAAAGTGAAACGCTGAGCGAAAATGTCTGGAATTTACATATAAGATCCAATGAATGATAATAAAAGGGGCTGTTACAGAAAAAAGAAAAACAATTGAAAAAAACGGAAAAAAGTTTTGCAGTAAAAATCTGAAAAATGCCTAAAAGATCCTAAATAAATCTATAAATGAGACTTTTTACTGTGCAGAATATAATATTAAATGGTTTATTAGATATTGGATTAAAACGAGAATATTTTGACATTGAAGCCAATGGGATTCACCTGAATAAATCTGCTGCATGAAACCACCGAACAGCACGGTATTTCGGCAACTTTTTCCTGCTGTTTTGTGTTCTCTGAATAGACGAAGCATTGCTTCACTATGAGAATTTCACTGCCCTCGAACAGGCACCGAACAGGCACCGTATGTGCAGGCAATTCGCCAACATTTGGCGAACTGCCTGTTCTCTGAATAGCCAAATGACCAGAAACGTTAACCGTACGCTGAATTTCAGTGTTCGGTTGGTTAGCTTTCGGCCACAATTTGGATCTCTTTGGATAACCCTGTTAGTTTTCATTTTTACGTGCAATTATTGCAAAGGGAAAAAAAACAGCAGCCTGCGTTTGTAATGTGATTTTATTTGTAATGCACACGTAATCTCGCCACCCAGGACATACTTGAAAACGAGAGAAATCTCAATGTATCCTTCCTGGTAAAAGCCTTTCTCAAAAAAAGAAAAAAAATCTAGTTACAGCTGATGTAAGTGGTATTGTTTTGTCTTTAAACACCTACACATATCAAGAAAACAACCTGAGCATGCAGGAAAGACAATGAAATGTAAAGCAAAAGATATAAAAGAAAAAGCTGTGAGCACTATAAATTACACTATGACGCAGTTCTCAAGGCAGCTATTTATAAAGTCAGTTTTCTTTTTCCACAAGTGGTTATTCTGTGTTGGACCGGCTAAGCATTATGCAGGTTACAGAGCTGGTGTCCGGCGCTAGCACTCACAATCTTCAGTTTCAGTAAAAGATATTCAGCCAGGGATCGAGTCCTCAATGAAACAGTTGATGGAGGTGGAAGGAAAAAAGGGAAAAAAATGCAAGGGAGGAATTAAGTGCAGACTGTATCGTCCCAGATAGGAGTGAAAAAATAGGAGATATACTCACATATTCTGGTGCCGATTTAAATAAATGGGCACCAAACAGAAGGCAGATCGGTGGATTTAAATCAAGGGGCACCGACAGTGGCGTAGCGTGTGTTGTCAGCGCCCGGGGCCAGCCAAGAATTGTGCGCCCCCCCCCAACCTGTGGACACGTTATCGATATTGCCCCAGCTCACACATGGATTTGCCCCAGCCAGCTCACACATGAATATTGCCCCAGCTCACACATGAATATTGCCCCAGCTCTCACATGGATTTGCCCCAGCTCACACATGAATATTGCCCCAGCTCACACATGGATTTGCCCCAGCTCACACATGGATATTGCCCCAGCTCACACATGAATATTGCCCCAGCTCACACATGAATATTGCCCCAGCTCACACATGGATATTGCCCCAGCTCACACATGGATTTGCCCCAGCTCACACATGGATATTGCCCCAGCTCATGGATTTGCCCCAGCTCACACATGGATATTGCCCCAGCTCATGGATTTGCCCCAGCTCATGGATTTGCCCCAGCACACACATTTGCCCCAGTACACGGATTTGCCCCAGCTCATGGATTTGCCCCAGCTCACACATGGATATTGCCCCAGCTCATGGATTTGCCCCCAGCTCATGGATTTGCCCCAGCTCATGGATTTGCCCCAGCTCACACAGGGATATTGCCCCAGCTCATGGATTTGCCCCAGCACACAGATTTGCCCCAGCTCATGGATTTGCCCTAGCTCATGGATTTGCCCCAGCACACAGATTTGCCCCAGCTCATGGATTTGCCCCAGCTCATGGATTTGCCAGCACACGGATTTGCCCCCAGCTCGTGGATTTGCCCCAGCTCACACATGGATATTGCCCCAGCTCATGGATTTGCCCCAGCACACAGATTTGCCCCAGCTCATGGATTTGCCCCAGCTCATACATTTGCCCCAGCACACAGATTTGCCCCAGCTCATGGATTTGCCCCCAGCTCTTGATTTGCCCCAGCACACACATTTGCCCCAGCACACAGATTTGCCCCAACTCATGGATTTGCCCCAGCTCATGCATTTGCCCCAGCACACACATTTGCCCCAGCACACGGATTTGCCCCAGCTCATGGATTTGCCCCAGCTCATGGATTTGCCCCAGCACATGGATACTGCCCCAGCTCACACATTTGCCCCAGCACATGGATTTGCCCCAGCACATGGATATGCCCCAGCTCATGGATATGCCCCAGCTCTCACCTGGATATTGCCCCAGCTCCGGATCCAGCGGTTGAGGGGGCCCAGATGCCGGGCAGCGGGAGTGCTGCTGCCTGGTCCTGAACAGCGTGCGAGTCCGTCCTGTTGAAGGGGAGGCGGCTGCGTGCGTGCGCAGGTCACGCGGTCCAGCCAGTCAGGTGGTACAGAGACTCAGTACCACCTGATTAGACGGACCACGTGACCTGCGCCTGCACGCAGCCGCATCCCCTTCAATCAACAGGATGGACTCACTGTTCAGGACCGGGCAGCCGGCAGGCACTCCCGCTGCCCGGCATCTGACTGGGTCCCCTCAACCCACGGGCCCTTGGGCGGCGCCCGAGGGCCCGGCGGGTCAGTCGGGCCACAAGTTTTAGGGGCGCATAATTTCAAAAGAAATTATGCGCCCCTAACAAAACTGCGCCCGGGGCCACGGCCCCCCTGCCCCCCCCACGCTACGCCACTGGGCACCGATTCCCCAACCTCAGGTCCACAAGGCAGGAAACCAGATCCTTAGGAATATCTATTCAGGATGCCGAAGGAATAAATCACCCAGGATCATACAGGGTGGAAATTCACAATCGGTTTTATTAAAACAATAAATAAAATACACCGCAAACGCGTTTCGCTAGAAGTAGCTTCATCAGTGGGTGTAATCATAACAGTACAATGAATCACTATAAATAGCTGCGTTGCTCATATCAGTTCCCGTAGCACAGCTTCCGGGTGATTAGCCTAATTGATTAATTTGAATATAGACAGAGGAATAAATAAAGTTACATTGAGAAAAAAAAACAAAAAAACAAAAGCAGCAAATAATAAATGATTTTAAACGAACATAAAAATGCAGGGGTACAATAAACAAGGCATACAGGTATCATATAAATAAGTCAGCACATATAGTATATCTGTGATAATTACGGGCAAAAACAAGGAGAATAAAGGAAGCAATGTGATCCTAAACACCTGTTGATAGGATCGTAGTGCGTGGAGAAAATGACAATCAAGGTAAAATATAGAAACAGAAGGTCTCAAACAGCCTCCCTAATTTAAAACGTGGGAAGATCGTATAGTTCATTAATCATATACAGCGCCAAATAAGTGGCCAAGTTCAGCAATAAGAACAGAAAATGGATACGTATTAGGATTTAAAGTAAAAAGACTCAGTTAAAACGCGTCTGAGAAGTAACCCTGTATACAGCCGGGTAGCAAAGTAGGGTAATATAGCTCTAAAGATAGGACTAATAGGGTATATGGGATAAAAAAAAAAAAAAAATTGTAGAAGAGAAAGCAAAAAGCACCTAGGATAATTAAATAATGAGTAATTAGTACAGGTTACTGTGGGCAAGTATAATTTATCGGGAGCAGATAGGGAAATGTGTAGATCTAACATATGAACCGCATGAATCTAAAGAGACTCGTGAAAACAGGGCAGAGAAAATGAATATAAAGAGAATATAAACAGGGAAGAATTAGTCTGATATAAATATGAAAAATATATATACAAAAAATATAAACGGTTTTGGGGATTTGCCGTTTGTTTGGACAGCCCGGCTGCTGCATCTCGAATCTGGCCAGTATAAACAGCTTTTTCTTTTTCTTTTTATGTATGGACTATTTTTATACACACTATCTTTTATTCCATTTTTTCTGTTCACTTCATTTTTTCACCTTTAATTCTTTTATTCGTTTTTATGGACTTAAAGTAATAAATGTTTTTTTTGTTTTTTTTTCTGTTCACTTATTTATTGTATTTTGCTTAGTATTTTAACTGCAGCACAAGGATCAAGCACTGTGCCTTATTTCCAGCATCTGGACAAATTACCACGCCCTTTATAGAGCACCTTGCTCACTGATTGTGTTCAGCCCATATCTATGGTGTTTTAGCCCTAGAGCTACCTACAAATCATCTATTTTTGCAGAGTTCATTACATTTAACACTGTTTGATCTTATTGTTTGTGTTTTTTTTTCTTGCAGTACACATTTTACTATTAAGTCACGTCCTTTGTAAGTTCACGGATGTCACATTTTTTTGTGGTTCCATATGTATTTTTTTGCTTAATAATAATTTTTATCCTTTTTTATTCTATTTCTGGTCAATACAGTCCTCTCACGCAGTGAGTCTCCTACTTATTTTTAGTTTTTTTATATACAGTCCATTTCCTTTTATTTTCCTGCCTATGCCAATAGAGCCATCTAGTGGCGCCATACAGACACTACACCCATTTCAATTCACCGGCTAAGCATTATGTATTATATTTTATTTTAAGAGGGCGAAGCAGCTTCATGTGGACTGTCGCACCCAGCTCACTCCCTTACCCCCTTGGGGAGTTGGCCACCTTGCCAGGTCCACCACAGAATCAGACCAGATTAAGTGTACTCAATGTCGGGGCACATTCAGGTTCTTTTCAAGAATGAGTATAATTGACAGTGGTAATGCAGTGACTAAAGAAGCATGGGGCTAAGAAAAAAGTGCAAGTGCTTAAATGGACAGATGACCCAAAGAATTTTCATGCCAACCACAGGGGCAATCTGACGAATAAACGTAATGCCGATGGAAATAATTGAGAGTCATATTCAGGGGTCAAATAGTAACTTGGAAGACTTTGTGCTGTTTGAGGCAACAGGTGGACTATGGGAGGGTCAATATATTTGTAGGCAGGCAGGAGTGCAGCTCCTTCCATCGACAACACAACAGTGGGTGGCAGACAGTTTTATAAACAGTAATGTAAAAGACCACATTGACATTCTTGCATTATGAGTAGAGGTGAAGAGGAGGGTATACGGCCTTATGAAAAATGAGAAAAAAAAAACAATCGTATCAGACTTATCAAGCATGTACAACTATAAAATTTATGTATAACCTTTTTCAGAGACTTTCATTTTAGTTTCAATTTCTAATATTTGGCTCGTCTGCTGTTTGAAAAATTAGATTCTTTTTAGATGGTTGATAGTGATTTTTATGATTGATTTTATAAGTTTTGTCTGAAATCATGGAAACTAAATTTAAAATGATCTAGAAAGTCCTGATAAATTACCTCTTACACCCACCTCTAAAGAAGGCACCCCATTTCGGTCTACCAATACTGCATGAAAGGTCTAAGGACAACTTGGTTATATCCAGACTACTTGTCACTAACCTGTTTCTTCAGAATGTGAAGTTGGTTTTATTTTTGCAGATAATGGGGGCTAAAACAAATGATTTGCGTAAAACCCTTTCACTTTTTTTCAGTAACTTCTAATAAATGTATTCCATAAATGCCTAAGTTAAGGTCATGTATGCCATGTCTCACAGATCAAAGACAACCATATGAACACATTGGTTTGATTTATAACGTAAGACTACCCACTGCATTTTATGGTCTGTCTGATTACTTGACTATTAAGCTCAAGGAATGTATGGCTGAATTAGAGAGGACTGGAATAATCAATCTTTGCTGAACACGCTTGCTTGTCAAACCCAAGATGCTGGCTATAAATTCATAGGCTAATTCCTATTCTGAAAAGAAAAAAATGTCTAGGTGTTGGAAAGATGCAAGGTCCTTTCAAAAATAAATGTGTTCAGAGAAGCCCCTATAACTCATACAGTTATCCGTATATAGAAGAATTTCAAGGGCTCAAAGCTCAAGTTCCCTTTATATCAGAATTTCCTCTTGTCTTTAAATAGTACATCAAATAGTCTTTAAGAATCCTGCTTTTATAAACCCAGTTTAATCAAATAATACTAGTGACTATGGGGGTTACTCAGAAAGCACCGACATTTCGGTGCTCTCTCGTTTCCTGCACTTCGGGGAATCAAATTTCCCCACCCTGCGGTGAATTCAGCATTCGCCACAGGGTCCCTGAATCGCAGGGCATTGGCCGCCAACCAATTGCACGCTGCTGCCAACCTGCCAAACATCTGCCGCAAACACGCCGGACAGCCGCCAAATGCAGCCGACAAGCCCCCGAGCACAGCGCCGACCAGCCACAGGAGAAAGCCGACAAGCCACTGGACGGGTAAAAAAAACTGAAAAAAACAATACAATTGATGGTGTCAAAATTGAAACGCTGTTTGCAAAGAATATACTGAACGAAAATGCCTGGAGTTTACATATAAGGTCCTATGAATGATAATAAAAAGGTCTGTTACAGAAAAAACGCTTTAAAAGCAAAAAAAAAGAAAAGGAAACAAAATTTTGCTGAAAAAATCCCGAAAAATGCCTAAAAGATCCTAAGAAAATCAATAGATAAACGCGATTTTTTACTGCAGATTAAAATAAACGGTTTATTAGATATTGAATATTTTTTTTTTTAACATTGAAGCCTATGGGATTAGCCTGAATAAACCTGCCGAATGAAACCACCAAACAGCAGGGCATTTCGGAAACTTTTCTCTGCTGTTTGGTGTTCTCTGAATAGATTAACTATTGCTTCTCTGTGGGGGATTTCACTGCCTTCGAACAGGCACCGTACTTGCTGGCAGTTCGCAAACTGTCTGCTCTCTGTTTGGTGACATTTCATGGCCAGATCGGCTCTCTCTGAATAACCCCATATCCATAAACAGATAAACTTTAAGGGTTATTGAAAGAGCACCGAAATTTCAGGGGAAAAAAAATACTAAAAACATTTAAAAAAAGAAATAAATATAAACAGTTGAATAAAAAACGTACTATTTTTTTACATTGAATCCAATGGGATTCGACTGTTTAAACCTGTCGAAATGAACCACTGAAAATCAGGGCACTTCACTGACATTACATAGTTACATAGTTACATATTTATATAGGCTGAAAAAAGACATGCGTCCATCGGGTTCAGCCTCTCCCACATAACCTACTGCTGTTGATCCAAAAGAAGGCAAAAAACCCAGTCTGAATGCTTGCCAATATGCAACATACTGGGAAAAAATTCCTTCTTGACCCCAGAATGGCAGTCAGATTTCTCCTTGGATCAAGAAGCTTTTACCCACATATTAAATATTATAACCCTTAATATTCTGTGTCTGCAGGAAGTCATCCAGTCGTTTTTTAAAAGTCTTTACAGACTCTGACCCAACCACCTCAACAGGCAGAGAATTCCACAGCTTTATTGTTCTCACCGTAAAATAACCCTTCCTATGCTTTAAGCTAAATTTTCTTTCTTCCAGTCTAAATGGATGACCCCTTGTCCTATGTATAGTCCTGTTAATTAATAGGTTATCAGACAATGGTTGATAATGGCCCCGTATATATTTATATAAGGTTATCAGATCCCCTCTAAGGCGCCTTTTCTCTAAACTAAACAGGTTTAAGCTTGTTAGTCTTTCCTCATAACTTAACCCTTCCATTTCAGTCCAGTTCACCGTTCTCTAAATAGATCAACCATTACTTCTCTATGGGGCAATTTCACTGACACCGAAGATCTGCGGTGAACTGCACCATATTTCGCTGTCAATTCGCCAGTAGTTGGCAAATTGACAGCTCTCTGAATAGCCGGACTGCCACAAAATTACAGCCTACAGTGAAATTCACTGTTCGGTGCAATTCGGTGGCAAATTCAGCGTTCTTTGAATAACTCTTTAAGTGTCTTTGCAGTCATTCCCAGCCATGTTGCTCTTTCTTCTCCAAATCCTCATTTCTCATACACAAACCTACCCATCCCTCATTTTAGAGATTATTTGAAACTTCCATATCACCTTAAAATAGTATGTAATTACTTGCTCTAGAATTACATTTTCCAGATCCTCGTATTTATAACACTGGTCCTATCCCTATCTCACGTATTGTCACTATCGTTTTTTTCTCAAATTTTTTTTGTGTCATTAGGTCCCTGACTTCCCAACATGTTATTACAAGGTTTTTCTTTTCATACATTCTTCTTTGGTGTTTTACATATATCCTATTTGTGAGAATAATTTTCCTTTGTTCCTCTCCAGTGTCATTTCATTGCCCTCCATTTCCCCCATTCAGCTATCAACTTATTGAGTTATTAAGTCTAGAAATAAGCTTGAACACGTGACATTCCATAAAACATGCAACATTAATGAAGAGCAATGAGGATCTTGCCATCTTAAGTATGGGGGCCCTGCTTTCCACCATCCACTTCAAATACCACTCTTTGGAAATTATAATAAATTTATGACATTTGTATAATCAGTGCTTTTTTTCTAGGAAAAAAGGTGGGGGTGCTCACCATGAAGGGTCATATAGCATCAGGCAGTGAGCAGCCAATGAAAATATGGCGTACGCTCGCATGAACTAATAAATAGATGGCTGCCAGCATGCAGCCAATGAATAGAGCCAGGGCCTGGCCGTGATATTGTAATGCCTGGGTCCAACGTTGAATATGAAATGCTACTGCCCCCACAATCTATTTCCACAAATACACATACATGCTTATCACAGAGCTCCGCAGCAATAATACTCATAGTAATGTTCCGTGTGTATGAGTGTATCACATACCTTCACAGTGCAGCATCATTGTTCACTTTATGATTGAAAAGTGAATAATAGTGCTGCATTACGTAAAGAGAAAGGAATTTTATATTTATTTTATTTTTACAAGAAACCTGGTCATCTTTGGTATCATTGGAAAGGCCATGCTGTGGCCTTTCCAATGACACCTTGCATGACCTTCTAACCTCTATGATTGCACATGACCCCCTTATTTCCTCCATGGGGGGGGGATCCCACATCTGATGTCATCACGCCCATACGTGATGATATCAGTGTGCTGGGATAGGTGCCGCAGGTGGAGCTGATATCCAAGATCCCGGTAGGCTCATACCGGCAGAAGAAAAACCATAATTATAATATTAGTAAAAACTCCCCTTATCCATGTAACCATAACCAACCCAAACTGAAAATATCACAGATTTATTAGAATATCTGCAACACATCCCATAACCAAGTAGCTGACCCAAACCAAAAATGGATTCTCTGACTCCATGTGAATGAGCGGGAAACAAGGTTCAACAAAAGAAAGGACACTTGTGTCGAACAGAAGCTGACTACTGTCTCGTCTAAGTCTGAGCAGAATCATAAACTTTGTAATGTAAGTATGATTGAAGTAACTGAAGGGATAATATTAAATACATCTCTCCATGCTGACCAAAACAGAACAAGGGAAAAAACAATGCAATTAATCTTAACATTAATTGAAGTATATGTAATTCTAAAAGTTATTTTCTGGATCTTTGCCTTAGCTCCACTGTCATTCTGTACGTTTCCAGTCCAATGTTATGAAATGAGACATCTACAGCACCTTTATTTGTCTCTATAATTAATGGTGATCGATTCTGACTACTAATTTGATGTTGAGGTTCACTGACAAGAAGCCTATGCAGTTACCTTTCTCAAATATATATTTTTTTCTTTCAGTTGTTTTTTTAAGCCACACATTAAGAATGCCTCGGAGATGGACTGATTAAGAGAAATAGAAACATCGGATTCCATCCTTGGGTCAGTGCCCAACACATTCTTGCTTCAAGTTATTTAAGACTAAACAAACAGTATTTGAATAAAAAGGATTAAGGAGCGGAACTATAGATTATTTAAACAACTTTAAAAGTGCAAAAAGACGGCATGAATTCCTGACAGCCATCCTAGCCTTAAGCTTCAATTCAAACCCAGGAGAAAGTTTACCTGAACAATTTACTGCTTGATTAAAGCCGTAAACCAGATTATCGAGAAGAGAGCAGAAGACAACCTTACCTTAATATTACATCTAAATCATCAAACCTCTGTGCTTGCACTTACTTATTCTACATGCTTAGAATTTTGTTATGGAGATAACGTGGTAGGTGCTGTAAGAGATACTGACCAACCAAGGTGTCAATCTCTAGCGCAACTGTGGGTCTTGGTTTATTGCTAGAGTTGGGTGAAGGATGGTATGTAGTAGGGATGTGCGTTTCGGGTTTCGGAATTTCGGAATTTTCACGAAATTTCCCGATTCGTGTTTTCGGATTCGGTCGAATTTCCGAATCGGGTCGGACCCGAAAACTGATAGATCCGAAAAGTTTTCCGAGACAAAACGAAAAATTTTCGGATTTTTCGAATGGACTTGAAATGTGTCAAATCGAAATTTTTTTTGCTCTATTCATGATTTCGGTTCCATTCGTGATTTCGGTTCCATTTCGGTAATTCTGGAAATCGTATATTTAACTATTATCGGTTATATCGCTGATTCTGTAAATTTTGTATTTGTAAATGCGTATCACTTGTTTCTTGTGGCATTCGGGTCAGTTTAGCGTTTTTTTAAATCGTTTTGTTCATTTTTTTTGTTCCTTGGCTTTCATACCATTTTAATATGATTAAATAAAGTTGTGAAATGTATATTCAATTATTCATAAGAAAAAAAGGATCTTTATTTAATTAAAAAAAACACGATAGAATCGCCAGAATTATCGTAGACACTTTGAAACGAGGAGAACAGACGTTCCGAAAAAACGAAAATTTCCAAAATTTCCGAAAAGTCGATACAAAAAACGAGCAAAGTGACCCGAAAACACGAAAAATGGTCAATATTCCGAAAAAAAAATGTACACGAAAAACGAGCCGAACCGAACCGAATCGAAACAGAAATCGGTCGAAACGAGCCGAATCGAAAATTTTAAACATCCGAACAAATCGAACCGAATCAAACTGAAAAAAAATCGGTGCACAAGCCTAGTATGTAGAACAAGAAGCAAAAATGAATGAATAATCCTTACCACAAAAAGAATTTAAATATTTTTATTTATTTTAATTAAAATCGGTGGTCTGGTTTGATGGTAATGTATAGAATAGTCAGTGTCTGCCCTAAAATACCTTTATATTACTAGTATTTAACAATGTGGCCAAGTTCACTGGTTAAGATTGATGCTACGCATATGTAAATACCTCCTTGAAAAATTGTCTTCAAATGTAGCAGGTATCTATAGCACTATCTAATCAGCAGGAAACTAGTTAGGCACCCAAAACGTAGGGCCAGATTACAACCAAGGTATATTGCGCCACCAGTTGTTTAGGGGCTACTTTTCCCATCACGTTCCGCCAATCTAGTAGCTGAGCATCAATGGAGATTAGCTCCAAAACTTCCGGAGGGCCAAGGTTATTGACTCCTACTTTTGAGTATGAAATGTTAAGGTTTTATCAGAAAGAATTACTTTGTTTATTTTTGTGAATGAAAATTTTGAAAAATGGAAACAAAAAATATCAGCATTATAATTAAATTCAGGAATCTCACAAGGTGTCGGATTCCACTCCTGGGAATAGAAAAAAAACCAACAGATGGAACAGAAATAGTTTTAAGATTGCAAACACATTACCGTGAAATTACTGGTTAAGCACCATTTGTTTACAAGAATTTAATTTGGAGAAATGCAGAGGAGAGCACTCTGTAATGAATGTGTAAAATGTGTCCTATGGTTGTCATGCAAACAGACAAATAAATAAACCAATAAAATAAAAATGTTTCTATCAAGGTTCCTATAGTTGCTTCAGATATTTTGCATTTTCAGCTTGCACAACAACCTGCAATACATGATGATGACTCTTTGTCATCAAGACCAACTCATACTCATCTGTGGTGTCTGAATAACCGCAGAGCAAACGCTAACTAATGACATTCCATTCCATCATACCCTTTACAACAGGTGTCAGCAGCTTTGGCCCTCCAGATGTTTTGGAACTACATTTCTAATGAGGATTAATCAGTCTAATGAGCACCTGAGCATCAAAGGAGACAGATTTAAAACATCTGTGAGTCCAAGGTTGCTGACCCCTGCTCTACAAGGACCAATGCTGGATACAAGACTTCAAGGACCTGGTGCTGACTATGTAGAGTGCCTCTGCTGTATCCCTCTTAGCACCACTGTGCCTCTCCCATATTTGCCTCAAATCCCATCTATTGTCTGCTAAATTCAATACATCTCACATTGTCCAATACCCATGCGTCTAAATCTCGTTGTGTTTGTGAAAAATGGTGATGACATAAGTTAACTTTTCACTGGACCTATTTCGGGGAATGGGCCTAGAGACGCAGCTCCATTAGCGAATATGTTAATCTGACTCTGATAAAAGGATGCATTAAAATAAAAGAAGGGTGGTATAACATGGTTATCATAAAGATGTTGTACATGACGCGTACGTTGAATGAAATATGGATTCCTGGATTTCCATAAAAGACCATGAGAGGGTCTGCTTGCGATATGGGTTCCATGTGCTTGGTACCCATGCCACGGATGCTGGGTGCAAGCTACATAATACATGGATGTTGAATGATTGTGAGTGTAAGGCCCAGTTCACACCTGGGCGTTTTACAGCGCGGTCCTGGTGCTGTAAAACGCCCAAGCACGGAAATCCCATGATTTCCTATGGGGCCTGTTCACGCCTGGGCGTTTTACAGCACGCAGGAACGCTCTGTAAAACGTCCTACGCCCAATGAAGTACAGGAGCTTCTTCGGGGTGTATTCCAGCGTGTTCACGCTGCCTTCTATGGCTGCGAACACGCTGCAATGCACGTCCACACGTTTTTCACGTTTGCGCGATACGCGCGTCAAAAAACGCGCATGTGTGCACCCAGTCTAAGATGTGGCTTTTCCAAATGAGGACCACAATTTACAATGGTGCATTACGTTATAAAGTATAATACTAAAGGACTTGGTTCAGTCATCTGCGCATATTTAATTTTTGTTTTGCAGACATATGCATGGCACACAGGTAGTACAAGCTGAAAAAGTAAGCATTAACGAGTGCATGTACATTGATTTTGTTTGCACTTTCTGCAGTATTGTTTCCTGGCAATACGCATAAGCTAATGAATGCCAAGAATGAACGCTAAGAATCACATGTTTAGCTTGTGGCTGCAGAGTCAGTCAAGGCACAGAATAGAAGATATTGTTGCCTTCCGAGACCCAAAGCTGCTGAAACAGATGAAAGGGCCATATTCAATGATATAGTGTGAGGTCATTTGTCTTCAGAAATCTAAGCCATCAATAAGTCAAAGTATTTTATCATATGAAATGATACTTTTATATTATGAGCCCTCCAGATGGAAAGAGTTATCCTCTCATGAAATATAAATGTATTTTTATTTACAATATATTATAACCAAATAGAACTCTCTTTTGGCATATTGGACTCATTTGAGGGATGGAACGGCTCGGACTATAACAGGCAGAGGTTGTGATCAAAGCACATGTTGTAACTATTAGGATATAATTTGGAGTTGGATGAGGCCGGCTACTGCTCATCTTATCAATACACATTCATTCATAAAGAATGCTGCTGATGGCAAACAAGGGAAGGAACCAGAAAACCCAGGGCAAGCACACATGCTGAAAGAAACTTACTACAAAGGGCTTAAGGACACAGTTTATCTTTATTTAACCTTTCTTTAGTCTATCATAGTAGCATTCAATTGTACCCAGAATACATTCTGGGCCCTATTACAATCTTCACGCAACATTTGCGTGCGCGCAAAAATGCATTAATGCGAGGGGCAAAACCCTTTGCGCTGAACGTCGTATTACAATGACAGCGCAACAAACGCACGTAATCGTCTACCGCGTGTGAACCTGCGCGAACGCTGCGCAATCGTACTGTACTGCGCGCGTCCTATACTTAACATTGTGAGCACAAATGCGTTTGTGCGCTGGTACACGGATGATATTACAATCTATGCACAAAATTTAACGCACAGCGTTTGCGCGCATAACGACTTCTAAAACCTGGTGGTAATACACCAGCCTGAAATAAAAAATACAGCAAAGTATAGTTACACATTCTACGCATACCCAAACAATAAAATTGAGAAGTTGTGTGTGTTTTTATTATTGCTGCAGCATACTGTATATCAGTGATGGAAGTACTAGGGTCGCAGCGGTCGCAGTTGCGACCGGGCCCTGGGATTCCGCCACTGGAGGGGGGCCCGGCGTCGCCCGCCAGATTCCGGCAATCAGCGCCGGAATCTGGGAGCCGCGCGCTGGCCGTCCCTCTACCTGCGAGCGGCCACTGACATGCAGCTTGGCCGCTCACGTGGGATAGGAACCACCTGACCAGCGCACGAGATCCTCTCGCGAGACCTCTGCGCTGATCAGGTGGTTTCCGGCGAGCAGCCAAGACGCATGCTTCCAGCGGCCACTCACCTCGGAGAACAACGGAACGCCGGCGGAGCCTGCCCTGGGGCCAACAGAGGTGAAAGCTGGGGGCCGTATATACCCATGAGAGCTGGGGGCCGTATATACCCATGAGCTGGGGGCCGTATATACCCATGAGCTGGGGGCCCTATATACCCATGAGCTGGGGCCCTATATACCAATGAGCTGGGGGCCCTATATACCCATGAGCTGGGGGCCCTATATACCCATGAGCTGGGGCCCTATATACCCATGAGCTGGGGGCCTATATACCCATGAGCTGGGGCCCTATATACCCATGAGCTGGGGCCTATATACCCATGAGCTGGGGCCCTATATACCGATGAGCTGGGGGCATATATACCCATGAGCTGGGGCCCTGTATACCCATGAGCTGGGGCCTATATACCCATGAGCTGGGGGCCTATATACCCATGAGCTGGTGCCCTATATACCCATGAGCTGGGGGCCTATATACCCATGAGCTGGGGCTCTGTATACCCATGATCTGGGGGCTATATACCCATGAGCTGGGGGCCTATATACCCATGAGCTGGGGCCCTGTATACCCATGAGCTGGGGGCCTATATACCCATGAGCGGGGGCCTATATACCCATGAGCTGGGGCCCTGTATACCATGAGCTGGGGGCCTATATACCCATGAGCTGGGGGCCTATATACCCATGAGCTGGGGCCTATATACCCATGAGCTGGGGCCCTATATACCCATGAGCTGGGGCCCTATATACCCATGAGCTGGGGCCTATATACCCATGAGCTGGGGGCCTATATACCCATGAGCTGGGGGCCCTATATATACCCATGAGCTGGGGGCCAATATATATCCATGAGAGCTGGGGGCCCTATATATACCCATGAGAGCTGGGGGCCCTATATATACCCATGAGAGCTGGGGGCAATATATATCCATGAGAGCTGGGGGGCAATATATATCCATGTGAGCTGGGGGCAATACTATCTTTGTTTTATTTTTCAGTGAAAAATAAGTAAAAATACATAGATCTTTTTTTGGGGGGGCCCTTCGTGGATTCTTGCACCGGGACCCTCAGGTTACTAGTTACGCCATTGCTGTATATGCTCAGATTGACTTTGGCAGGCGCAAAAACGTAACGTGATATACTTGTGGTTCTTAATTCTGATTGGCTGAATCGTGTGAAAAAATAGTCCGCACACTGATTTCTGCGCGCAACGTTAATGCGCGCGCGTTTTTGCATGTCTTTTTTATGCACGTTATTTTTTGACGGATGAAATAATGCGTGAGGATTGTAATACCAGCGTTAAGTTGCACGCGTTAACGTTTAACACTTAGCATTTTTGCGTGAAGAATGTAATAGGGCCCTCTTTCTATTATCAATTGCGCCTTGATGAGAATCAGCTGTGTTTTTCTTCTTGGCTTGACTCAGTCTCTACAACATGATATCAATGCTATATTTCCTGCATAGAATAGTAGAAATTCCCTGATTTACTGTCAACAAGAAGATAAGGAGCAGAAAGAGGAGCTTGCAGGATCCCTAAGCCTGCTGAATAAATAGGATTACCTCCATGTAGTTAGTACTTGATAGCTAGTCAGTAAGTAAACAGTATACATTGATAGAATGCTTCTTTTACCAGACTCATAAAAAGATTATATTTGAGGTTATGTTTGTAGACACCTTCTTTTAAAGAGAAATGGAGCACCACACCCAAATATGGTATCCTCAATCCAACACAAATCCAGTCACTATGTACCTCAATGGTGGTTTCCCCAACAAACCAAAGTAGACAGAAAAGCCTGAAAATATTCTAGAATAGGTACAGCGCACAATATTCTTTTAAAGTTAACTTATTTAAATGGATATATAACAAGCCCTAAGTAGGATACAGAAGGGTGTACACAATGCTGCACATTGCTAAATCTTGGGTGAGGCTTTTTTGGAGGTTGTCTACAAATTCAGGCATGTCAGAAATTCAAAACGCTGAATCCTGTAAAAATCTAGAATATGTCTCTCCCTTCACATTGCGGAAAAGTATGGGGTGAGGGTGTAAGCCTTAGCTTCCAACAGTTGTGTTGTGAATAATAACAAAATGCAGATGGAATATTGTAAAAAATATGTAATCTTACAATTAAATCATACTTCTATTACAGAGTAGCCAGGCCTTTTCAATTTAAAATGTATATTCACGTTTGGTGATGTACAAAGCTTTAGTCACTAAAGAAACAGAATAAAAATGTCTTTCCACTGTCTAGTAGTTACTCCCTATTAGTGGTTACACACTTTAAGTAAGAGATCCCACCCTTAATGTGAACTATCTGAGACAGTTTCACTAAATTATATCTAAATTCTGTAGAGAGAGGCTATGTAGACGTTGGAAATATTAGAGGACACAGTCCGGCCATATATACTAAATAAAAATTGTAATATACAAGTATAAAACACATGTGTTTTTTTCTCGTATGTCACAATTTTTATTTAATAAATATACGGCAGAACTGTGTCCTTATATATATCCCACGTCTACATATCTTGTCTCTACAGAAACAATCAACCAGTCTACGGCGTGGTGCCTGCCCTGGATACGAGGAGAAGAGAGAGACTGCATATGGGAATGGCGAGATTGGACCAGGTTAAGTGTAAAAAATAATAAATAAAAATGTAATGCTTGGTTATATACTGTCGAAATTCATGTCTAGTAATCTAGTCATCATTATTTCTATAGGATCTCCTTGCGGAGTTCGAAATTACTCCCTCCTTGGAATAGGAATTCAATGAAAGCATTTATCATGTTTTAATGACTACAAACACAACTATCTCTAGTACTTACAACATTCAATGTGAACAGTCTGTAGTCTTCTCCAAGGCTTTGCCTAGTGATGGCAAATGTATGGATTTAGCTTTGCACAGAAGTTTCAGAGCTCCCTTTTTCACATAAATAAATACCTACAGAAAGAAAACAAGAGTAGATACCTACATTTAATTGTTCAGCTCATTACTCTCAATCTCGGAGTGAATGAAAGAGCGAATGTAGTGTAAATGGTGGTACTTCCGACTGGAAAGGTTTGGTTTAGACTAGGGTCTTTTTGCCCATCTTTCCAGATTACCATCTACTGCAAGAACTAGGAACATCTATTTTGCACCTTTTTTTCTCTCAGCACTTTACTGCAACAAGGAGAGTATATTAAATAAAGATATGACTGATAGACAGATGACATATAGATAATAGGAAAGAGCAGAAATGACTCATCGGGGTTTTGTGATATCAGTGTATCAAATGTTATCGACTGGTTGTAACGCTACCCTTTATATATGGTGGTTCAGTATTAATATCAGGTTTGATAAAGGTGAGAGCGATCTGAAATGTCACCACAGCTTTGGGCTCCACACAATAAAGGATTATATGGTATCAACAACATGCTAGACATATTATTATGTCTTCTCATTAAGAAGCTACCACTGATGCAATAGCTAGGCATCGAATACTGGGAAATATGACAGTATACCGGTCTCCTGGCACAGTGCTGCTATGAAGTAAATCCATAGAGAGATTTCATGGAAGCATATTGTTGTAGCACCTTTGCATTCCTTTTTAATCTGTATGCGATGAGGGTTAGGTTGCTAATCATTTATTCAATCTTTCGCTTGTAGTCATTTACAAAAGCCATTTCTGCACTCAGGAAGAGTGAGTGGGAGGAAAGTAGTGCTATTTTTACCATAGCTTCATTATTCATTCCACGAAGAATTAAGATTCCTGTTCTCTGTGGACATCACAAGACATGAATCAAGCTCACAGCAGCCAACTCGAGGTTGTGAATACCGGAGCCCTACGTGTATACCCTAATAGAATTACTATGTTTCATCTGGTTACACAAATTGCTTTTGGGTCTTGCTATTCCAAATAAATACATATAAATATACGCACTTAAATTTGCTATAGAATATGTGATCAGAAATTTCGTTTTTCTTGAGTCCTTTGGCTCACAGAAAAAAATGATACTTTAGTTCGTATAAAGATTTCGAATTCAAGGTTTTTACATTTGTGAATCTGACTAATGTTTTTTAATCCTTTATAGAACTGCTAAGTCGATATGTATGAAATATGAGGACTACCGCTTTTGAATTATTTGTGCATTTTCTGGCCATTGAGAAAGATTTTAACATGGGTTTATAAAATAAAAATTCAACTGGATACTTTCCAATAATAAAACACATGAGAAGAAAAGAAGGATGCAGAAGTATATTATCTGTCCAGATCACCTCCTCCTTATAATGCAGAGACAGTGTCCTCTATGCACATTACCCCATGTTCATCAGGTGTTTTTTTGATCATTTAACGACCTATCGATCTCTCAGGCAATTAGCTAGAACTAAAAAAATCGGTTACCACCTGTTGCTCCGCTAATACGCCTGTACCTGCACCTCTGTGCAATTTTAAAGCTGCTTCTATACTCATGACTGTCTCTGTATCCCAAGCCTGCCCCTTCACTGCTAAACATGTCCCGGCACTTCAAAGCTTGTTCATGTACCCCTAAGCCTGTCCCTTCTCTCTAAGGCCTGGTTCACACCTGGGTGTTTTACAGCGCGTTCCTACGCGATGTAAAACACTCAAACACTGAAATTCCATTATTTCCTATGGGCATGGTTCACACTTGGGCGTTTTACAGCGCGTAGGAACGCGTTGTAAAACGCCCTACGCTCAAAGAAGTACAGGATCTTCTTTGGGGCATATTACAGTGTGTTTGCAGCCATAGACTTCAAAATACGCTCGTACGACGCGCGTTGCTAATTGTCAAAAACGCCCAACAAAAAAACGCACGTAAAACGCGCATATGAGATACGCTCAGGTGTGAACCCAGCCTAAGTCTGACTCTGGGACCCCAAGCATTACCCTGCCCATTGTTAGCTTCATCACTTTAATCAAGCATCTATGGATCCATTTGGAACTGTAAAATTACCCATAATTCTTGTATTCCACTACATACTGTGAACCTGGTAAATTTCCCTCCAACTTTTTAAATTGTATGGGAACCTTTTTTATGAGTGGAACAATACCTACACTAACAGGGTTTTTCAAAGAGATCTGAATTGTGGCCGAAAGGTAACCGAACAGTGAAATTCAGCGTACGGTTACCTTTCCTGGCCATTCGGCTATTCAGAGAGCAGGCAGTTTGACAAATGTTGGCGAATTGCCTATTCGGTTCCTGTTCGTTGCCTGTTCGAGGGCAGTGAAATCCCCATAGAGAAGCAATGCTTCGTCTATTCAGAGAACAAAAACCAGCAGTGAAAAGTTGCCGAATTGCCCTGCTGTTCGGTGGTTTCATTCAACAGGTTTATTCAGGCGAATCCCATAGGCTTCAATGTTAAAAATATTCCCGTTTTAATCCAATACCTAATAAAACGTTGATTATAATATTCTGCAGTAAAAACTCTCTTTACTGTATGTATAGATTTTTTAGGATCTTTTAGGCATTTTTCCGTTTTTTTTGCAAATCGTCTTTTCTTTTTTCTGTAACAGCCCTTTTTATTATCATTCATTGGACCTCATATGTAAATTTCAGACATTTTGGTTCTGTAGTTTCTTTGCAAACAGCGTTTTACTTTTCAAACATTCAAGCGTACTGTATTTTTTTTTCACTCCATTCGTCTGCGTTGTCAACTTTTTCTGGTGGCTGCTCTGTGCTGTGATCAGCGGCTGCTCGGGTTTCTCCAGCGTGTTTGGCGGGGTTAATCCAGATGTTTTTGCGTGTTTCGGCGTGCGTTAGCTGGGTTTTGCGGTGAGTGTTCGGCGGGTTTGTGGTGGCTTTTCCCTGCACTACGAAGGCCCTGTGGTGCTTGCTGAATACACTGCAAGGTTGCCAAAATGAGATCGCCAAATGGCACCGAATTGAAGAGAACGAAAAGTCACTGAACGTGCGGTGACTTTTCGATTCTCTTTGAATAACCCTGTAAGTCTCTTCATCTTTACTTCACCTATGCCACCTTCAAAGAACACTACTGTGAGATCTCTATATGGTATGTCTCCCACAACAGTTTGCTATCTACTTATTTCTTATGGTTTAGCAATAGTAAGGACAGGGGTACCTGTACACATGCACACACACACAGTGGAGAACTGCCCTCCGAGTCTATCAAAATACATTCTAAAAATTAACAAATAAGTTTGACAGATGGAGAACTCCAGGAAAAGAGGACCCTGCTGTGTATTTTGCGGCAGTTCTGGTGGGTTTTCAGTGCTCTCCGAAAAACCCCTATAGAATCAAAGGAACCCAACACTCACTTATAGCATATCAACAACCAAACGTACTTGCTTCGGTGCAAACCGGCTGCAGGTAAATGTACTACAAGAGAATCCAGATGCACACGAAGTCTAGAAGCTATTAACATAAAGTGTTATGATAATAATAAAGTGATTCATATAATAATTTCGTCAAGATTCTCTTGATATATCTAATTTGCGGACATCAGATCTGGACGATAATTTCTGACTTATTTAGCTGCTTATTTTTATTATAAGTCACAGGAAGGTAAAAAAATACCCAAAACTCCAAAAGTCTCCATTCTAAATGTTTTGGCAGATCTAAGCATATGTTTCTTGAATAAATTAAGTCTCACATTCATTAAAAAAACATTTATGCTTTATCATACATTTTTTATACATCTGAGAGACTAATTAAAATAAGACGAAAGCGAACATATTTTTTCCCATCATCACACAATAAAAGGGTTGACACTGGCCGCTAAGGAGCTGTTGAAATATCCTTTTGTGGCCATGTTTTCACAAAAGCGTGATAGTAACTGAACTAATAATATATAAAATATGTAAACGTATCAATAAAAACGCTCTGGTGTTGCATTCAGAAGGATTAAGACCATGCAAAATGATTTTTTTTACAGTACAATAAAATACTGCCAGGTACTTTCTGGATATTAACACAAACTCCAGCAGGCAGTGGTATAGATCTATAAATAAGATCCCAGCCATCAGTATATTTCCAGTCATTATTGTATCAGATTGCCATTAACAACGGTACGCGGGAATAGTCTAAATGATGTATTTGCGATTAAACAAACTGAAGGATCCAGGCGACACTTAACACAATAAAATGTATTTATAATATTTTATCAATTTTACAAGAAGATGATGCCAACGCTACAGCAGTTATTTTATTCATGGTCATCACAAAATAAAAAAGCAAACAGTGATTGAATAATCAAAATATAAAAATATATTATGTTGCTTTAAAGAGTAGCGGTTTCCTAGAAATGCTGAAATCTAGGATCATATTTTAATACAATATTAATGAACAGGTGATGAAGATACAAATCCAATAAGTGTAATTCCTATGCAGCAATACAATATTGCAGGTATTGACAGCAACACAAAACCGACGCAACCTCTCAAAGCTCTTAATGAATCAATGAGCTGATCTTTTGATATTATATATTCTGACGTAGCATGTAAAAGGAGAGAAGCGCTCTAGAGATAAGGTATTCGGATAGCTCATACCCAGTCTAACAATTAAGCCTATTAATACAGGCAGCATGCCTGCTCTGTGATATCTCATCTCTTTTCTCAAGGTCGAACAAATTCTCTGATTGAATTTTCAGTGAAGAAATTCCACATGTTCAGTATATACAGGCAAAACTATTCAAGTTAGTAAGTGAACCGCTCAAAACTCATGCACTCGGCATGCTTATACCATAATGTAATCGTGCAACAATTTGTTGGAAAGAGAAACATGATATTGAATTGATGCTAATTTATAACTAGGAAAAAAAGGCATTGGCCTAGAATCACCAAGCACCATCATTTTAATGATGATTGAGTTGCGAGTACCAGCAAATAAATCGCTGCTTGAAAAATCTGAATGTCTCTATGGACTGAGCAGCAAAGCAGAGCTGCCCGCGGTATAAGTATAGGAACAGGAATGCGAGCGGATATAAGCAGCGCCCAAAATTGGAGTTGTGGTCAAAACCCAAAAATTAACTTAGCCTAGTCCGGCTGAAACACAAGAAAATAAGGCTCAAAAAACCTACAGGACCCCAAAATAGACAGATGCAAACAGACAAAAAAAATGTCAAAAGTACAGAAATACTTGCAAATCTATGCAAAAAGGGCAACGAGCACTATTTCCTGCCCTGCGTTAAAAGGGGGATGCTAATGGGGAAAATCTGCACCTGCAGGTTTCCCAGTAGCAACCCCATTTTAGCGTTAGATTCCAGGGCAGGCGCTACTTCAACACCATGTCCCGGAACAAAGTGCTACCCTTGGTGATACTACTCACGTCAGCGCTTCCATGCCACCATAGCTATCCCCTCCATAGGACTCCACGGAGAGTTGCGCTCCCGGGCCGCGAGCCCTGTTCGATCACGCAGTTCAGCTAGTGCTAACTGATTCCACAGAAGTGCAATCAGTTAGCACCAGCTTCTACCTGTGGTTAACTTTTCAGTTACCACATCGGTGCTTTAATTAACGTTAGCACTTAGTAATCCTAACGCTAATTACTGAATGCGTTCCCCATGGCAAGCATAGGGAGCGCAAAGTACAGTAAATTCGCACAAATGAGCACAAATCACAGATGCGCAAATGGATTTTTCAATCCATTAGCGTTCAGATTGTAATATGGGGGACATGTGTTAATGTCACTTAACATAGCGTTAACGCTCACATAGCTAAGCGCTATGCTAGCTTTAAGATTGTAATAGGGCCCAACATCTCCAACTCCAAAGTGGAGCAGCACCAGCGCAAGCTAACTGCAGACTTTAAATAAATATTTGTTGACCACCAAATATTGCCAGAAAGCAGAAAGGAAAGTAGGCTTTGTAATTTAGTGGGGGATAAGTAACCCACAAAGTAATTGTAAATACAAATAGTAGGTCCAGAGTCTAACGAAAATGATTGAAACTTAACTTTTAATACTCATTTGTTTACAACCCACAAGGTCAAGTGATGTGTCATTGGAAAAGTCAGAATTTGGCCTTTCCAAACATACAAATAATCATGACCATGTAAAATGAAATAAAAAATAGACAAAATAATATCCATGAGAATTCTTTTTTTTATTGACATAAGTGGCACACTAAATTGTGATGTCAAGATGATCACCAGTCAGTGTGGTTTAATATAAGAACAGGGATGGAGCCGCACCACTCAAAAACAAAAGTTTTAGACTTTAAAAAAACAGATTTTTTAAAATGAGATTTTGTGTGAAGGAGTCATTATCAGGCTGGAGGAGTTTAAAGGGAGTCCAGGAGAAATGGGATTATTTAAAGGAAGCATTATTGAAGGCCACAGGAAATTGCATTTGGCTTGTTAGCAAAAACAAAAAAGGAAGAAACCACTGTGGTACTCTGCAGAAGTGGCCAAAATAGTGAAGAACAAAAAGATAGCATTCAATAATTATAAAAAAACTCAGAGTGAAGAAGATAGGCAAACCTATAAGATTAGGCAGAAAGAGGCAAAGCAATTTATAAGAACTTCCAAAGCACACGCAGAAGAGAAAATAGCTCAGTCAGTAAAAAAGGGGGACAAAACATTTTTTAGATACATAAACGAGAAAAGAAACGTAAAACAAGGATTAGTTAGATTAAAAACAAAGGAAGGAAGGTATGTAGAAGAGGATAAAAGTCTCGCTGACTGCCTCAATGAATATTTTTGTTCAGTCTTTGCAGAAGAAAAGGAAGGAAAGGGACCTCAGTTAGGAGAGAACACTAAAGAGACATTTACATATGAGTTTACAGAGGAGGAGGTTCTACAGCAGTTGTCCAACGTAAAGACAAATAGATCAATGGGGCCTGATGGGATCCACCCTAAATTATTAAAAGAGCTCAGTGATGTAATAGCAAAACCGTTAACGGGAGTCGTCCCAGAAGACTGGAAATTAGCAAATGTTGTGCCCATTTACAAAAAGGGTAGTAGGGAGGAATCGGGGAACTATAGGCCAGTTAGTCTTACGTCAGTAGTGGGGAAATTAATGGAAACCATGTTAAAGGAAAGGATTGTTGAACATCTAAAAACACATAGATTACAGGATCAGAAACAACATGGGTTTACCTCAGGGAGATCATGCCAAACTAATCTTATTGATTTTTTTGATTGGGTAACAAAAATAATAGACACAGGTGGTGCAGTAGACATTGCTTATTTAGATTTCAGTAAGGCTTTTGATACTGTTCCGCATAGAAGGCTTATCAATAAATTGCAATCTTTGAGTTTGGATGCCAATATTGTTGAATGGATTAGGCAGTGGCTGAGTGACAGGCAACAGAGGGTTGTGGTAAATGGAGTTTATTCGGCGCAAGGTCTTGTTACCAGTGGGGTACCTCAGGGGTCAGTACTTGGACCCATTCTATTTAATATTTTTATTAGTGATATTGCAGAAGGTATTAATGGAAAAGTATGTCTTTTTGCTGATGACACAAGATTTGCAACAGGGTTGACGTTCCTGGAGGGATCAGCCAAATGACAAATGATTTAGGTAAACTAAAAAAATGGTCGGAATTGTGGCAATTGAGTTTTAATAAGGATAAGTGCAAGATAATGCACCTGGGACGTAAAAACCCAAGGGCTGAATACAGAATATTTGATACAGTCCTAATCTGAGGAAAGGGATTTAGGGGTCATTATTTCAGAGGATCTAAGGGTAAGTAGTCAATGTAATAGAGCAGCAGGAAATGCTAGCAGAATGCTTGGTTGTGTAGGGAGAGGTATTAGCAGTAGGAAAAGGGAAGTGCTCATGCCACTGTACAGAGCACTGGTGAGACCTCACTTGGAGTACTGTGTGCAGTACTGGAGACCGTATCTCCAGAAGGATATAGACATCTTAGAGAGAGTTCAGAGAAGGGCTACTAAAATGGTGTATGGCTTGAAGGAGAAAAGTTACCAGGAAAGGCTTAATGATCTTAACATGTACAGCTTGGAAAAAAGACGAGACAGAGGAGATATGATAGAAACATTTAAATACGTAAAGGGAATCCACAAGGTAGAGGAAGGGAGTATATTTAAAAGGAAACAAAATAGCAAAACAAGAGGACATAGTCTTAGATTAGAGGGCAAAGGTTTAAAAGTAACATCAGGAAGCATTATTTTACTGAGAGGGTGGTGGATACATGGAACAGTCTTCCAGTAGAAGTGGTAGAGGCCAAAACAGTAATTGAATTTAAGCAAGCATGGGATAGGCATAAGGCTATCCTAAACAAAAGATAAATCCAGGTAAAGTATCCATGTAATTGGGCAGACTAGATGGGCCGAAAGGTTCTTATCTGCCAACATTTTTCTATGTTTCTATGTTTCTAAGTAAGAAATCTGGGAATAGCTTAGTTTCTGAGCCTGCCACTAGTGACTTCCCTAAACGGTGTGTCTACTGGTGTATATAGCTTGCATGTGTTTGTATGTCTGAGTTAAATTGCTATGTATGGGTTTGAATAGATATCTGGAACTGGGGGATGTTATTGCTGGTGGTGGTCGATTCTCAGTGACGGACAGAATATGTGCCAGAATGCAGACTGCAGAACATTGCTGTACGGGGTCTGGTAAGTGTCAACAGAGCAGCAGGACAGAACCTGTGCAGCAATATTCTGGAGAGAGTGACTGTGATGAGCGTAGCCTGCGATTCGGCACCTGCTTTATTGTAAACTGGGCACCAGCTCTTAGCCAAAATTGGTAGAGTGCTCCTCCCGAAACTTGTGTCTGGATCTGAGAATTGAAAAAAACAGAAAAGGGCGCAAGAACAGGTGGTGATTGAAAAAACATATATACCTTTGGAGTATCCCATATACAGTGGGGGTACTCCTATATTGTGCAGGAGATAATTTTCTTAAAAAAGCATTTCGCTTCTTACTTGATTGGAAATAGCATGTATAGAAAATCAGAAGAGACCATATATTGTGCAGTACATTCAATAAAAAAATCATAAAAAAACACAGGGTTAAAATAAACTCACAAAAGTAGAGCACATAAATTATGTGCAATTCAGCATTTGCCACAATGGCCAGAGCCTCCCGATATCTTAATTCCAGTCCTCCGGTCAGCAATCCATCAGCGTACAGATAGAAGTCCGTTGGAATGAATATTCGGCTTGATTTCTGGCTCAGTCTCTGGCATATAGGACCTGCTCAATGCATTTCGTGGGAATCAACCCACTTCCTCAAAGTTGAGGTAGTTGAGGACTAACTCCTAAGGAAGTGGGCTTTTTATAATTTTTTATTAAATATACTGCACAATAATATGGTCTCTTCTGATTTTCAGTACATGCTATTTTCAATCAAGTATGAAGCGAAGTGCTTTTTTAAGAAAATTATCTCCTGCACAATATAGGAGTACCCTCACTGTATCTGGGGTACTCCAAAGGTATATATGTTTTTTCAATCACCACCTGTTCTTGCGCCCTTTTCTGTTTTTTTCTATTTTGTGCTTAAGGGTTAACAAGGTACCCGTGATAAGAGGTACCTATGCATTTTGTTTGGATCTGAGAATTGCCAGTATCAGCTGCAAAACTGTAAATATTTATATATTAAATATTTATATTTAAAGTTGGGAAGATGGCAGAATGCACTTATTTGCTGATGAGTTAGGACCTATAACTCCATAGGATCTTAAATAGAAGTATTTTACTGTATGGCAGGAGCTGATCAGAGCGCAGAGCAGCCGCCGGAAAAAGCCGACACCACAGACGAATGGAGTGAAAAAAAAACAGTACACTTGAATATTTGAAAAGTGAAATGCTGTTTGCAAACAAACTACTGATCGAAAATGTCTGTAATTTACATATGAGGTCCAATGAATGATAATAAAAAGGGCTGTTACAGAAAAAAGAAAAAACGTTAAAAAAAAATCAAAAAAAATAATCGGAAATTGTTTTTGAAAAAAAATCCCAAAAAATGCTTAAAAGATCCTAAAAAAATCTATAAATAAAGAGACTTTTTACTGCATATTATAATAAACGGTTTATTAGATATTGAATTAAAACTGGAATATTTTTAACATTGAAGCCTATGGGATTCTCCTGAATAAACCTGTCAAATGTAGCAACCGAATGGCAGGGCATTTCGGCAACTTTTCACTGCTGAATAGAATGTTCTCTGAATAGATGAAGCTATGGGGATTTCACTGCCCTCGAACAGGCACCGAGCAGGCACCGTATGTGCAGGCAACAGGGCCGGATTAACATAGGGGCAGATGGAGCAGCAGCTTCAGGCCCATGCCCCAGAATAGGCCCACAGAAAGGATAAAATTTGTCTGCCTTGAGGGACATTTGGACCCCTATATCTCCACCTCCATAGCAGCTACAGGGTCATGTGAGATATCACCGGAAAGGCCAGAGCATGACCTTTCCAATGATATCACACATGACTAAGTTTTATGTAACAATAAAAGTAAAATAATAAGTATTTCTTTATTTTTCTTTCTAACACAGGAATATTTTTCACTTTTCAGTTATAAAGGGAACAATGATGCTGCAGTAACTCACCATCTCATTTTTCATGTCACTAACAAGTGTGGAGGTGATGGTACAATCCATTATTACAAATTGTTGCATCAAGAACCTAAACCGCCGCACTGCAGCGAAGTGCACTGGGGGGAGGCTTTGGAACCTTGTGCCACTAATCTTTACACCTCGCAAGGTCAACTGAGGTGTCATCAGACAGGACAGAGTCTGGCCTTTGCATTGATACCAAACATGACAATGTAAAATCTAAAACGAAAACAAAAAAAAATTGTTTTATTTATTTTTTGTTCCAAAGCGATGGTATTGTCCATTTGTCATGTATAAAATGAGCGATACCACTGCCATTACTCACCTTCTCCTTTCCCACGCTGGGAGCAAGGTCAGTGTTTTATACATAGTCATATTATTCATAAAACACCATTATCCAAAGCACATGGAAAATATCAAATTTTTGGGTTAAAATTGTATATTTTCTCAGAAAAATGCAGTAACAGGTTCCCATTTATTTATTTTTTAACAAGAATTCCCTATAGAATATATGACCACAGAGGTTTGGATAATAAAATATGAAAAAATAATTTTACACGCTGTGATGATTGAAATCTGAATGGAAATTTCCTCACACAGTATCTGCCTGGTTAGATATACCTATATGCACTATTAAATAGCCTAAAATATGTTGTCATTTCACTAAATTCCAAAAAGGCCCACCAAAATATTCAGCTCCAGGCCCATAGAGATCTTAATCAAGCCCTGGCTGGCAATTCGCCAACATTTGGCGAATCGCCTGCTCTCTGGATAGCCGAATGGCCAAGAAAGGTAACCACGTTCGGTTCCCTTTCGCCAGCAATTCGGAGCTCTTTGAATAACTCTGATAGTCATTTTATTCATAATCCACAATGCGCAAAAATATAAGTGAAAAAATTTAGTTTTTTCAGTTTTAGTTAAAAATGTGTATTTGTTTCTGAAAAATACAGTAATAACAGGTTCCCATTTCTATTTTTTTAAACAAGAGTGCCCCATACAATATATAACCACAAAGGGTTGGATGATAAAATGTGAAAAAAAATAATTTAAAAGCTGTACATTATTGAAATCTGAATGGAAATTCACATTATTTTCAAATGTTTTGTTATAGCATTGTGACAAGACATGACGTATACATGTAATAATGATATATTTTGAATCTGTCGTGTCTGCCGAAACTAAGAATATATAATTTGTCTGGGTCCTACAATAAAACATAACTTCAAATCGCTTTTAAACACGAGCACAAAACGTTCAAAATGAGCTCCGCACACAGGGCTGAAATGGCTCAGCTGTGAAGGGGTTAAATCTGGTTGGATGTTGCTTTTGTTTTTTTTATGCTACACACCAATTATGTACTTCTGTAGTTTATTTGACTGGTACTAATTGAATCCCAGACTGCTAGATAAACAGATCAATAATTTATCTTGATGCATTGTGGTAAATAACTACGTATCGTTCTAATCCCACTAGACAATCCGAGAGATGAAGGACTACAAGGAAAGGACAATTCTGGACAGGCCAAATAGACAAATGAGGCGTAAGGGCTTTAAACACACACGAGCTACATAATGTATGCCACCTGGAGCCTCAATGTTTGTATGTGACAATGTTTATGTCATATCATGATGTATTTATTGTGTGAATTCAGTGTGAAATAAATCATAGGTAGGTGTAGATGAATTATGACAAGGCAGAATTTTTTTAGGCATCACTCATCTGGTTTTTCTCAGATGTCCATATGTTGGGGATTTTGGAAGTGAATACTTATTCGCTATAGCACTCTATCATGGCTTTCATAAATTAACTTCAGTTCAAAAATGGGTTGAATTGCTCAATAGTGCTGCCATTCAGTCATGTCCCCTACAGGCTTAATGCCCGTGTGACACATGGGTCACCACACCTCCATGGCGCTTCATGTCACATGACATGGGAGGGATGGGGTACAACCATTATGACCACACCTATTTGTCCAGATTAGAAGCAATGATGACATATTACTACATGCACCAGAAGGGGTCTCTAGGCCAATATTTTCCACTTGGTCATCATAAACAATATGTACTAGAAAGAAAGCATGGTTAGGGATCAGTGAGTATGACCTGACATAGGATGATAACCAACAATAAGCTCTAGTTGAGAAGTTAAAAAGTGAGGATAAATGTTGACAGGACAGCATTTCCTGCTCATATACACATCAGTGCCCAAGCAGGGTATGACTCCTGTTCCACCCTTAGAGGACATATCAGTGTGAAAAACAAGGTTATGACATACCATGGCTGGGGCCCTACTCCAACCTTATCATAGAGGTTAAGACTTGAGCTGCTACTCTGACCTTGCCATAAACTTAACGTGTGACCTGGAATAAGTGACTTCCTAGTTAAATTGACGTCTCTTATATTTTTGTATCTCATGGAAGGGTCGCACTGTACTCCATGGACTCCGAGAGCCGATACCAGAAGCAACGCTGCTGATAGCATCTGTTTACAGCTCCAACATTGAAGCCTATGGGATTTGCCTGAATAAACCTGTCGAATGAAACCATCGAACAGCAGGGCAATTCAGCAACTTTTCACTGCTGGTTTTTGTTCTCTGAATAGACAAAGCATTGGGGAATTCACTGCCCTCGAACAGGCACCGAACAGGCACCGAACAGGCACCGTATGTTCAGGCAATTCGCCAACATTTGGCAAACTGCCTGCTCTCTGGATAGCTGAATGGCCAGGAAAGGTAACCGTACGGTGAATTTCACTGTTCGGTTACCTTTCGGCCACAATTCGGATCTCTTTGAATAACCCTGAATGATTTTCAAAATGACTACCGGAATTTTTACGAGAAATGTTTCTGTAACTGCTTAAGATTTCAGAAGAGAAAAGAAACACTCTTTCAGGAACGATTAAAACAAGTCTTAATAGTCACGCTGCCTCTTTATGGGTGAATAACACATTCCATTTAATGTTATTTTCCATAATAGCTGCATTTAAATTCATTGGAAAATGAACCTTAAAGCACCCGCTTCACGATTAACACCATAATCACACTTGAAGTTGTCAGTCCCGAACTACAATTAAAGCAGCAATGTCACCTTTGAGTTTTAATAAAGATAGACTCTCTGGGTTATTCACTGGAATGACTGAACAATCAATAGTTACACAAAACACAGAATATAGACATCCTTGCATCATCTAAACACTGAATGTGGCATAATATAAGTATAGCCAGAGCTTAAAGGCTTTCCACTTGGATGCCTTGCTATTTCCATTCTGTGATTAAAATGCAAGTGTCAAACTCACCCATAGGCCTCAGTGAAAACCAATGCAAAGTGTTTGAGCTGCAATTAGATCTGCTGCCCAGTGGTTTATCTGCAAGGTAAGTTCACGAAGGTCATTTATTGGACACATAAAAAGAACTATATTTTGACTGGCACAGCAGCCTTTCTCAAGTCAAAGACCTTAAAAGGCTGCTGTAACAGCTGGAACTGTGTTCTTTTTCTGTGGCTAATAAATTTTGGAATTTGGTGTACATGGCCTTCTCATTGGATTTTCTGCACGACAACTTGGCAGCAGTGGACCTTTGTGTCCCAGTGTGTGCATTCCCATTTGGAGATGTGAGACTAGTACAGGAAGGTCCGTTGTACGGGCTAATTACGTACTTCTGCTCTCTGTCAGCCGGACCTCTGATACCATGGCAATGAAGCGAAGAGGACAGCAGCACTCAGGAACCATGAGAATGTATTCTTTAGCATGACCATTCACATGATGAGGGGTTGTAAATATGACTGGCGTACTTTAGGTGCAACTTCAATGATGGAAAAAAGAAATATCGATGTCACGTATGGCAAATGTCTAAGGTTTCTTACAGGCATTCAGAAGAAGTCCATGGGGAATATCATGGTCTTAGTTACCTTATTAATCCCTTTGTTTTTTACATTCATGTATGCATGAGTGCAGAAAAGTGGCTTCTGGAAGCATCATGTGGAAGAGGCTCAAGAGATGAAGATGACAGTGCCCAGGAGAGATTACAAACACATTAAATAGAATACCAGGCACTCCTTTGACAAAATTGATTCTCCAGCCGAAATGTTGACTTTCAGGATTCCACAATAAAACTCCTGTTTATCCACGCAGAAGTGCCTAGTGTTCCATTTACAAGATATTTATTCACTACTAGGACCAGTTGACCTGGATGTCAAATGAGCACCCTGTAATAATGTGATATATATTGATGTTGACGGTAAACTGGTTGAATGCATAACCCTTCTTGCTGTTTAACATTGCCAAGGAGAGAAACTTGAGGAGACTATCTCCCTGTACCCTTGTTCTTAGTGACGCAGCAGGCAAAAACTAGTCCCACGTACTGAACTAAGTACCAAAAATACCCCACTTCAGTAAACACTTGCTGTATGTGACTAAGGTATTCTGCTGTTAATATATTAGTCAGGGAGAGAGACGTATACCCGTCGAATATCGCCTTAGGTAAATACTAACTGGGTGAAATACTAGCTCTCTATTTATAGGTGTATTGATCTAGAGGAAGGCAAGGAAAACCGCCAGGGAAGCATTTGCCAATTTCTTTACATCTAATAAGGTGAAAATAACATCTTCTTGGCAATTTTACTTCGCTCCTTGCTAGATTCTCAGAGCTGAAAAAATTGAACAAAGTAATAATAATTAAAGAGGTGGAATTGCTTCATTTACATAGGTAGATGTGTAGAAAGGCAGAGCGAGTATACAACACATTCAATGATGCTTTAAAAATATAGAATAAATATGAACGGATTTAGAATCTCAAGATCATGCATATAACCTATAAATCCACAAATGACTACAGCTTGAAGATATATATATATATAATATATATATATATATATATATATATTACACCAGGGGCTCTATCACCTCCTTCAAGCTAACACTAGCGTCAGTGCTAGCTTATAGGAGGTCATAGCACTGTGCCCACATAGCCTTCGAGTCACTAAAGGGTTAAAAACCGATTAGTGCTCGTTAATTTGCAATTCGTATTGCGAGTTTACTGTACTTTGCGCTCCCTAGTCCCTATACCTAACATGGGGAGCGCGAAGTGAAAGCACAGATTAACTAGCGTTAGTATTAACTAGCATTAGGACCAAGTGATCCTAACGAAAAAGTTACCACCTGCTCAGAGGTGTAGGTAACGGATTCCGCTGCTGCAGAATCCATTACCTGCAGCTCAACCCCACCTCAAAATCAGATATTCACCTCTCTTCCCGTGTTGAGAATGGCGGCCCGATCCGCTGCTTCTGGCCGCCGGGAGCAGAGGGAGACTGGGGGGAAGAAAGTCCCCTGTCTCCCTTTGCGATCACTCCGCTGACCAGCAGGATCTCGCAAGAGGAATGGTCATGTGACCTAGCAGCACGCTCCTCCATGGAGTCCTATGGACACCATGGAGGGGATGCTGGGGACGGTGCTGTAGCGCTGTCCCAGCATCTGCGAGCTTAACGGTCACTAAGGGGCAAGCTGCTGGACTCGGCGATCAAATGGGGAAACCGGAATGCAAAGGGGAACTTTGCGAACTTCTAATTTTTCCCCTTTGTGTCCCAGTTTTAGTGAGGGCAACATGATAGTGCCCAGCCCCCAGGAGGGCAGCAATCACCCTTTACTAAGCATAATGGGTGGATGCTTCTCATGACAAATAGACACAATACACCAGGGAGAGAGCTTGTTGTGTAAAGGAGTACTTTATCCCTGGTGTGTTATATATGTCATATGAAACATAACACGGCTTCCTGCATTAGAAGAGAGTATATTACACGAGATAAAGATACATCAATGCCAAGTCTTACCTGTCTGAAAGATGCTTTTGTGTCTCAGAGGAAGTTCCAGCTTCTTCATAAAACTAAAGGGAAAGAAAAGATAACAATTCAAATAAATAATGAAGCCTTTTAATAATCACTGCATTCACAAAAACGAATTTACTTAAGGCAAATTAAAAGGCAGTTGTCCTTTTTAGGCAGCATAACCATGATAATAAAATGACCACAATTTCAAAGTCCCAAACTGGACTCCAGTAGATCATTTTTAAAGACATACAGGGTTACTCAAAGAGATCCGAATTGCTTGAGAAAGGTAATCGAACGCTGAAAATCAGTGTTCGGTTACCTTTCTTGGCCATTCGGCTATCCAGAGAGCAGGCAATTCGCCAAATCCTGGCGAATTGCCTGCACATACGGTGCCTGTTCGAGGGCAGTGAAATCCCCATAGAGAAGCACTGCTTCGGCTATTCAGAGAACACAAACCAGCAGTGAAAGGTTCCTGAAATGCCCTGCCATTCGGTGGTTTAATTCGGCAAATTTATTCAGGAGAATCCCATAGGCTTCAATGTTAAAAATATTCCCGTTTTAATTCAATATCTAATAAACCGTTCATTATAAAATTCTGCAGTAAAGAGTCTCTTTATTTATAGATTTATAGATTTATAGATTTATAGATTTTTTTTTTATTTTTTTTTTAAGTTTACTTATTTTTTCTGTAACAGCCCTTTTTATTATCATTCCCTGGACCACATATGCAAATTTCAGACATTTTCGCTCAGTAGTTTCTTTGCAAACAGTGTTTCACTTTTCAATCATTCATGCAAACTGTTTTCCTAATTTATTCACTGCCTCTTCTGCTGTGTGGAAGGCTGCGATCGGCTCCTGTTCAGGTTTTTCTGTGGTTTTCAGCAGGTTAATCCAGATGCTTTTGAGGCTTTTCGGCGTGCATTCGGCAGGTATTACGGTTCGTTTTCGTCGGGTTTGCGGTAGCTTTTCCCTGCAATTCGGGGACCCTGTGGTGCTTGCTGAATACACCGCAGGGTCACCGAAATGGGATCGGCAAAACAAACTGAATTGAAGAGAACGAAAAGTCACCGAACGTGCGGTGACTTTTCGAATCTCTTTGAATAACCCTGATTGTATCATTTCTCCACTGTTCCCAGTGTAATGTTTGCTCAATCATTCTTGTTATGAAAAGATCTAAAAATCTAAGGTTACATCTTCAAATATCTCTACGTAAATAATTTACAACGTGACAAATAAAACACTTTTCAAACTGCAACCAAGTGATCCATTTCAGTATATCCCAGCTTACCCCACAAGAGGGAACAATTAGGCCAGAGACAGACCAACAGGAATGGTTTTAAGCTACAGACTGAAATCTGTAGTTTCTGTTTTTAATATACAGCCCATCCCTTTTCTCTATCAATCTTTTATCAAAAAATACATATTTCATATTGCTGTGCAGATAATTTGTCAAGTCCCAACTTTAGAAAAATGTAGGCCAATACACTCATCTTATGAAAACAACTGAGGAAACCTACAGGGTATTCAAAGAGATCCGAATTGCTTGAGAAAGGTAACCGAACAAACGCTGAAAATCAGCGTTCGGTTACCTTTCCTGGCCATTCGGCTATCCAGAGAGCAGGCAATTCGCCAAATCCTGGTGAATTGCCGGAACATACGGTGCCTGTTCGGTGCCTGTTCGACGGCAGTGAAAACCCCATGAAAAAGCACTGCTTCGGCTATTCAGAGAAAACAAACCAGCAGTGAAAGGTTCCCGAAATGCCCTGCCATTTGATGGTTTAATTTGGAAAATTTATTCAGGAGAATCCCATAGGCTTCAATGTTAAAAATATTCCCGTTTTAATTCAATATCTAATAAACCGTTCATTATAAAATTCTGCAGTAAAAAGTCACTTTATTTATAGATTTTTTAGGATATTTTAAGCATTTTTCAGGATTTTTTTTTTTTTTTTTAAAAGTCCGATTTTTTTTTTAAGTTTACTTATTTTTTCTGTAACAGCCCTTTTTATTATCATTCCCTGGACCTCATATGCAAATTTCAGACATTTTCGCTCAGTAGTTTCTTTACAAACAGCGTTTCACTTTTCAAACATTCAAGCAAACTGTTTTCCTAATTTATTCACTTCACTCGTCTGCGGTCTCGGCTTTTTCCGGAGGCTCCTGCTCGGCTTTTTCCGTGGTTTTCGGTGGGTTAATCCAGATGTTTTTGAGGGTTTTCGGCGTGCATTCACCGGGTTTTGCGGTTAGTTTTCGTCAGGTTTGCGGCAGCTTTTCCCTGCAATTCGGGGACCCTGTGGTGCTTGCTGAATACACCACAGGGTCACCGAAATGGGATCGGCAAAAGGAACCGAATTGAAGAGAACGAATAGTCACCGAACGTGCGGTGACTTTTTGAATCTCTTTGAATTACCCTGTATGATTTCATCTCAGCTCTAATTAAGTTAATACTGACAATTTGTCTGTCATCTCACCACAAATTCAATGTGTTAGTTGTAAAGGCAAGAGTCTATAGTTTGTTTATGTGTGAGCTGTTATTGCTGTATTTACTCCACGTAGTGATTTGATATGTCTTAAGTAGAAATGTCGCAGCATACAAGTGTGATAAAGGTACTAAAAGTTATTTCCAAATATGTAAGACTGCATGACTCAAAGTGTCTCTAACTAATCAGTGCTCCAATAACTAGAGATACAATATGTCTTCATTCAAAAAATATTGGATTCTATGGACTGAAGAAAATTATGGTGGAAGGGAAGGGTGCAGAGGTGTTTTTTTAATTAGACATTTTAGGAGGTCACTTAAGGTCTCACATGATGGAATATGTGTGGAATATCAATGCATATGATATTCATGTAAATACGGCTATTCCACACAAATACACTACACATTCATATACACCAATCTACTGCGACAGCTTTGTGAGTCATTATTATGATTGGGTTTATTCCTGGTTTTCTTTTTCTTCTGTAAGAATGAGGGCAACATATTTGAATTTTTTAAGGCCTCACAAACCCTAGAGTTGCTTATGTGGCTTTTAGATAGATGGTCGGATAGATTTAAGTATATTGTATTAACGGGCTCATTTTAACCCCTTCACCACCAAGTGATATAAAAAAAATAAAAATCAAACAACACTGTCAGGAACCAGTGGCTTTTTTTGTAAAATCTATTTAATTATACAGTAAGAAATATTTAGGAAGATTTCTAGCATATTCCATACTGTAATAACATATTAGGCAGGCAGATGTCGCCATCTGCTGGCCAAATGGAGTTACCACACTACTGAGCTCTGTGCAGAATCATTTGGAGAAAAGTTTGTTAGTGACATTCCACAGCTGGTTTTAAAAAGTGCTTGCACCTTGGGCATAATGACCTGCATGCTAAAATCTTGAGGGGGAGCATCTTCTGGAGCCCAAATGTAAATGAAATTTGTTTGCAACAAAAAAATGTAATTTGCTCTGATATGTTAACCAGATTATGTTAACACGATCTCGGGGTGCTCTGTTTACTTCTGGCTAATATGTATAAAATATCATGGTTGTGAAGGTTTTAAATTTAAAAACATTACAATGACCACAAAGAACAGTCTAAAACGATGTTTAAATATAACTTGATATTGAGGTGCACACATCTATACATTTACAGCACTAGCAAAACTTATTAAAATGCTACTAAACCATTTATGTAGTTTATTGGTTTAGACAAGCATAAAATGCATTATAATATAATAAGTTCTTAAAATATAACTTGCCATGGTGGTCTAGTAGTGTGTGCAGTTGCTGTGTTACATTTACAATCTAGAGGGCTGCGTATTATCGTGTTATTGCACATTTTAGGCCAAAATAGAGTTGAATTAACAAAAACAAACAACGCCAATGTTCTTTTAATTCTGCCGATTCCCCTGCAATTTCAGATCAGTTTCACCACTTAGTGAATAATCCCTTTATTCATGCATATTGCATGTTTGGTAATTTGTTAGTTTATTTATTTATATTTTTTTGAGAAAGGATTTTACCAAGAAGGATACATTGAGATTTCTCTCATTTTCAAGTATGTCCTGGGTGGCGGGTATGTACTTTTGGGTATCTTGCCCAAGGGCACTTAGGCTAGGGTCAAACGAAAGCATTTTTACACGCGAACGTAAAAAAGTGCGTCCGACTGCATTGACGGATTTTTTCACGGAATAGGCGAAAACGGTCATACGATGCGCATTTTCGTGCGTGATGTTTTACGGATCCAAACCAGGAAACTTTTTGCGTCTGGACGTTATGTTGGCCGGACACGAGCAGGGTCTGACGTCTCCAAATCACACACACACATCGCTAGCGGACGCAGCGCACTCTGTACGTCCGTACTAGCGGTTCTGCGTTCTCGAAAAAATGCGTTAATTTTCCACTTGCGTTGCGCGGCCGGACTTTCGTGCGACCGTACTTTGTATATTGGCTGTCATTGCCCGTCATTTGCTGCTAGTGCGGCCGTGATTATGTGCGCCAGAACGCACGTTAAAAGTGCGCTGGTCTGATCCCAGCCTTACTGGAGAGGTTGCTCGCTGGGATTGAGCCCATGACTCCACAGGCTCTCTCCATGCAGAGCAGTGATGTTACCTCTACTCCACCCAGCCGGCACCATTTATTTATTTGCAAAGTATTTTACTAGGAAGGATACATTGAGATTTCTCTCGGTTTCAAGTATGTCCTGGGTTCAAGAACATTGAAATTTTACAGTTGTTACAGAAATAGAAAGTAATAAATACAAGATGATCCATTGCTGCTGGATATTACGGCTTTCATATATATAGAATCCATTTCAGTAATGGTTTATTGTGTTTAAACAGCATTGTTTATGTAATGCATTTCTGCCATGTATCTAAAACGATATTGCCAATTTAGGACGAAAAAAAGGTAACTTGGTTAGCCCTGATCCACTTCTGAGGCTCAGTCATCTGATCTCCCTGAAGGTCACTTTCTTTGAAGTAACTTGATCGGCATTACATCATCCTCTACTACACAGGCTTGTTATATCACCGATCAATAAGGAGGTCTGTGCACAGCACAGGAGCATCCCTTTGTATGCCAGAATCAGGTTACATCTCCACAGGCCTACAGCGCATTAGAGGGCATTTTTCACCAAGTCTCGAGGTGGAACAAAAGCCGCAATAATGATTTTGTTGTTTTGATACATTTTATTCTTTTCACTGGAAAATTATGTACTTTTATGTTGTATGAAAGCATCTTTCCTCTCACTACTTGCTCTTGTAAATAAAACATATACGTTGGCAAAGCGCTTACAGGGATCTTAAGACTGTAGCGTTTTACAGTAGTGCATGGTCAAAAACAAAAAGCATACATAAGGCATTAATCCTTTGTGTGCAAGGGGTGATTGGAGTGTATCCCTCCATGGGGATTAACCCCTAAACGTCACAAAATAATTTAAAAAGTTACTATGAATTGCCATCCAATATGTAGTATGTAGGTATCTCATTGGGTATGTGTGAGTGTTAATGGTGGGTGCTCTTGCTCTTAGAGGTGAAAATATAATAAGTATATGGCTTTAAAGCAACAACAAGCTAATTGCAGAATAATCTAAAATTAAGTGCTATGGCTCTTTGAGTAAACCTCTGGTGTTAAATATTTAAAAGTGTCTTAGTGCACTCTTCATAGCTTTATATAGCTTTACAAACTTCTGATGTTACTTAATCTACATAACAGATGGGAATTGTGCTACTGTTGGAGATTTGCAAGCAGCAGCCTACAGTCAAGTGTTGTTTTCCTTGGACTGGATGCTGTTAATTCACCTGCACTTTATTGTAATCAATAAGAAGCTGTAAAATAACAGTATCTGTATACTTATCCACTCAACCGAATGTGTTATTTTATTTGTTTTTGTCAATATCCTACATCCCTTTCTCCCACCTCTCCCCCCTACAATCCATTCTGAATGCCTCTGCCAGGCTCATCCACCTCACCCGCCGGTCTATCTCTGCTCTGCGAGTCCCTTCACTGTCTCCCCATCCACTGTAGAATTAAATTCAAAATCCTTACCCAGACCTACAAAACTGTCACTAACTCAGCTCCCCACTACCGCTCATTAATCACCAAATACACCCCTGCCCGCTCCCTAAGATCAAACAGTGACCTACACCTAGCTTCTCCCTGCATAACCTCTTCCCATGATAGACTGCAGGATTTCTCATGCGCTGTCCCCCATCCTCTTGAACGCTCTCCCTCGTACTATCAGACGTTTCCCTAGTTTCCCTTCCTTCAAGCGCTTCCTTAAGAGATTCCTATTTAGGCAAGCCTACCACCCAACTCAATAATAGACCTCACTGTCCAAACCAGCCTATCACTCTCACCAGTCCATCACTCTCACCAGTCCATCACTCTCACCAGTCCATCACTTCCACCTTGCAGTCAAAATCAAATATCAGTACCATTAGTCAATAATTATATTTTTATTTATTTTACAAACATTCTATTCATTACAAGCCTAACGACTCTATTTTCACACCATCCGCTGGAATAAAATGGCTGCACAGTAGCTCAAACAAGAAAAAAAGCATAAAAAACCACTGCCACCATGCCCGCAGAGTATTTGTGTGGTAGCTATGACAAACATGTGAAACAGGATATTGCCAAATTATCTTTTATTTTCCCAGTGAGTCAAGAGAAAGCCTGATGTATTAAACACAGAACTTATACATACTTTTGGCTTTCTGCTACTTTGTAAGAGAACTTGGCTTTCTTTGCTGGTCAAATTTTTTTTGTATCTGTAGAGTTTATTATTGGACAAATATTTTTTTTTTGTTATTTAGAGTCTGTTATGATTTGCTACTTATCTTGATATGCTTTATATCTGGCTTTTAGAGTGAAAAATAAACATCGGAGAGACCACATACCAAGCAGAAATTTCTAAGTGCTTTATTTCATTTTCTGTTATAATCTTTACATGATTATGACAAGAGCACAATGAGATGGGAATGAAGTATATGTACTCTGCAGTTTATATATCTGAAGGAAACTATGCAAGATACTTGTATTTTAATGTGAATTATACTTATATTTAGCCATATTATTGAAACTAGGTCGTTAGAATAAATCTCGGTTTTGAGTTAGGCCTCCATGGCACTCTTGCCCCACCCTGAAACATTTTGAGGCTGTTAGAATGTGTTTACATTATTCTCTTTGCTTTGTCTCCTCAACTGCCTTTGACTTTTCACTAAAGTGTTTCTGGAGTACTGGGGTATCTAATCCTGCCCTTTTTTCACAATAACAAATGGTCAAACAGTGACCTGCGCCTAGCTTCTCTCCACAACACCTCTTCCCATGATCGACTGCAGGATTTCTCAAGCGCAGGTGTGCTTGAGTGCTCTCCCTCGTGCTGTCAGACTTTCCCCTAGTTTCCCTTCCTTCAAATGATCCCTTAAGACATTCCGATTCAGGCAAGCCCACCACCCGACTCACTAATACAGCCCACTACCCCAACCAGTCCATCACTCTCACCTTTCAGTCCCCTCCTCCTGTTTCCACCCCCAACCCTTTAATATTGTAAGTTCCCACGGGAATAGGGCCCTCGTTTCCTCCTGTACTGGTTTGTCAAAATGTTGTTCAGTCTCAATGTATTTTAACCCTGTCTATATGGTGCCCATTGTTCAGCACTGTGGAATATGCTGGCGCTATATATATTATTACATATATAATAAAAATAATCCATTTACCATGTGCAGCTTTAAAAAAATGTTAAAACATGAGCACAGTGAGATGGGAATGAAGTATATGTACCCTGCAGTTTATATATCGGAAGGAATCTACGCAAGATGCTTGTATTTTAAAGTGAACATACTTATATTTAACCATATTATTGAAAAGAGCTCATTAGAATAAATCTCAGTTTTGAGTTAGGCCTCCATGGCACTCTTGCCCCACCCTGAAACTTTTTGAGGCTGTTAGATTTTTTTTTTTTACTTTATTCTCTTTGCTTTGTCTCCTATGCTTCAACTGCCTTTGACTTTTCTGGGGTATCTTATCTTGCACTTTTATCATTATATCAAATAATAAAATTGTTTCTGTCCACCATCATTCATGAAGGAGACTCACAAATATAATTTTTTCACAGCTATGTTTAGGCTCAAGATTCATCATGAAGCTTTGAAATGATGTGTAATTCAAGATGGCTGACAGAGGAAAATATCTTTCATGTAACAACAGCTTTTTTCCAGTTTATGAAGGAAGAAGGGAGGGACATTTTATTAATTGATTACTTTATTATAACTGAAATAAATACGTTTAAGAAAACAAAAATATAATAAATAATAAGTAAGGAAGGAATTCTGAGGAGAATTCACATAGGGTAGAATAGGGTCTTCTATAGTCTGAGGAAAATGTTTTGCTCAAACTGAACGCTGGCCCCTGCTCATTTTGGTTGGGCCCACTAGGTCTATACCTGCAATATGAACTCATATACATCTTTAAATTTAAGAGGACTATGGAAACTCTTCTGCTTTGGCTCATGGGTCATTGTATGAATTGTGAGGTGTTCAGAGCCACTTGCCATCCTAACTATTTCCCAGCAGTGTTTATTATGTACACAGGGATGCTTAGTATAGTACCCATAAAACAACAATTCATCTGTAAGAGTTTTGTTTTATGATGTTTCCTCACCAAATAAAATATTATAAAAACAAATATATTATAGATATTATTGGCATGAAGGTGGCATTTACATAAAACAATATTATTTTGGAATTATGGCCAAGCCTTTGCAGAGTATATTTCATATTTGTAAAACAGACTGAAGTCTATACATAAAAAAAAAGGATTTTTTTTCCCTTATATGTGCTAAGCAAAGAAGACAAATAAATCATTTTTGTTGAAATATAGCTTGTGGGAAAGAAAACGCGTGGTATCCAGACTAATAGTTTTTTTTTTTTGATGCTCCTGTGTCTAGAAAGCCCTACTGATCAGACATTTACATTGGTAATGCCATTGAATAAATGACACCTTTTTATTTAAAACTGAAAACAACCCATCTGTAAGTCAAGCAAATTGTACTGTCCTATTCATATTTCAAGTTATGTGGTCAGGACTGCATATGTAATGAAATTTATTGTAAATTTATTGTACAAATGGCAATATTCTGCACATGTCACATTCCAGTACCTCAATCTACTATCAAGAGATATATAAGATAAGGTGAACATATAAACTTTACTTTAATTGAACACGTAAACATGCAAACCAGCAAAATCACAGTACAAGAATGTTCAAGAACAAAGGATACATTCTTATAAATTCCTCCTTACTACTATGCATTCCTGCTTTATCTGCTGATCTGGTCTCACCTTAATGTACTGTTTAAAAAGCTACTAAACCCCAACAGCTAATTATTGTTTCCTTGGAAACATGATAATGTATTAAGAAAACAAAATAGATATTGTAAAACTAAATAAGCAAGTCGTTTTAGTTTTAGTCCACAAACCATGTGAAATTGATAGATATTTGGGAGGCCTGGACACACAGTATAACAGCCTCACGGTTTTGTTCCCAGCCCGGGACACCTGTTCTCATTGAGGGTAAAGTGGGGCCCTGGGCCTCACTTTATTGGTAGCCTTACTTTGGGAAAGTTCAAACCCTATGTAAGAGTGTACCATTTTTATCCTTGTTTTCATTGCAAGAGATGTGTCACATATCTTTTTATTTCCTGTCTTACAAGTGTTCAATGTGACCACCATCTGCAGCACGGGCAACATCAATGCGAGAAGAGAATTCCTCCCAGGTGCGTATCAGCATATCACTGAGTCGATCGCTGTTGTTATTCGATGTTTAAGGTTATCAAGGTTAGTGGGCAGCAGTGGAACATAAACACGATCTTCTACATATCCCCACAAGAAAAAAAATAACACACGGTGAGGTCTGGGGATCTCGCAGGCCAAGCACAAAGAGCAAGGTCATTGGCCACCTCCCGACCAATCCATCGCTGGGGCACTTTTTCATTTAAAAAAGCTCGATCCATTAGGTGCCAATGGGGAGGTGCGCCATCTTGTTGAAAAATGAACTCATGCGAATCTGCTTGCAGTGAAGTGAAGAGCACGTTTTGGAGCATATCGAGATATAGGTATGTCCTGTAACGGTGTTTCCTTCAAAGAAAAAGGGACCATAAACCTTGTTCTGAGACACAGCACAGAACACATTCACCTTAGGGGAATCGCTTTCGTGCTCAACTGTTTCATGTGGGTGCTCTGTTCCCCAAATACGCACATTGTGACGATTGACTGTGCCGCTCAAGTGAAAAGTCGCTTCTTCACTAAAAATTAAACGTGAAATAAAGGTTTCGTCTTCCATCATCTCCAGCATCAAATTGCAAAATTCCTTCCACTTCCTTTTGTCGTCATTGGTAAGTGCCTGAATGAGCTGCAATCTGTATGGTTTCAAATATAGACGTCTTCTTAGCACACGCCAGATAGTGGATTGAGGGATCGCAAGCTCACGACTAGCTCGATTTGTGGACTTCCGCGGGCTCCTCTCAAACGCAGCACGGATTCTCGCCACTTGTTCCTCTGAAACCTGTGGTCGTCCTGGACTTTTTCTTTTACAAAGACACCCACTCTCTTGAAACTGTCGAAACCACCGTCAAATGTTCTTAGGAGAGGGCGGATTAATGTCAAATTGCCTTCGAAAAGCACGCTGCACCGTGACAACCAAATTTGTTTTCGCAATCTTAAGAACGAAGAACGCTTTTTTCTGAGGACTCGCCATTCCGAGGGTAAATAAACAACTGAGGTAGATAAACAACTGAACGTTTCCGGAAGAACGACGCAACTACATCGCCCCCTTGTGGCAGCCATTCAAAACTTACTTTCAAATGGTCACGGCTCATTCCAAAATTTAGATAACTCCTCTTTCAAATGGTCACTGACTCATTCCATGACGATGCTTGAGAACTGAAGCAATGCGTCATGATATCGGTTCATTCTTTTTTAATAACCATGTATATTCTGTATATCCTGTTGCCGAACCCCTGCTTGTATTCTGGATTCCATTTGCCTGCTCCTTCTGATACCACGCTGTTGATATCCCGCTCCGTTCATTTAAAGACTTCTTCCTTATTTCTATTCCTATATCTTGTTTTATCATCTAATCTGATTCCCTGGTTCTGTCTCCTTGTGTATCTAATTCTTGTTGTTATTATTCAGCCTTGTTCCCTGGTTCTCTGTTCATTTGTGTATTTAGTGCCTTATCAGTCAGCCTAGTTCCCTGGTCCTTTCTGTTATATTCAGTACCTGTTTAGTTTTCCATTATTCCTTAGTTATACCCTGTTTATAAAATTATTCATTGTTCTCCTTGTTTTTCCTGTTTTCTCAGTTCCTTCATTCTTGGTATTCTTATTGTGTCTGAATAAATATCCTTTTATTTCACCTACTTGCCTTGTGTTTCATCACACATTGGGCTCGACCCGCAACCCTGCCATCTGTATTGTGACAAGATGCTTAAAGAGGTGGGGAGTGAATTTTGAAATGTGTGTATTTGGTTATGCACTCCATGTTACAACTTTACAAAACAAAACGACAATATGACAGAGGTGTCAGAGCATGCCTATACCATTACCAGTATCTCTTAAAAACATCCGTCTGCTTTGCTGCAGACAGAGTGCACTTTTGTTAAGAGATCCCCCTCTGCCCTGCAGACTGAAGATAAAAATGAATTGTCGGTAGTAGACCCCCCAGACCCACTACATTGTTGCCAGCATATGAAAACAATTTACAAAAACACGTTGCAGCAGAGAAGCTTGCTGCCACAATTACAACCACCAGTGCTTCCTGGAGCAGGTGCCGTCAATATAGAGGTCCGCCTGGGCGAAGTCGCAGTGCTAGAAAGGAGGCGGGTTTACAGACTAGAGGATAAAATAGTGTGAAGGATACCAGGGTAGGGGGTCATGAGGGGTTAATTATTAACACCTCCTCTCCACCTGTTTATAGCATAGTGTCCCTTCACATTTATAATGCCATGTTCAAATCTAGCAATGTTTCTAAAGCATCTAATATAGTCCAGTCATTAACAAATACCCCCTCTCCTTTTCTCCTTTGCCAATTCTTGTTTTTTTTTTTTAGTAATTTCCAATTTTTATTTTGTAAAGATATCATCATAACATCAAACATAAAATGAGGGCCTCGCAGGGCCACACAAAGCCATCTATAATGGCACATCATAAGAAAAAAAACAAGTAAAAAAAGGAAGTCAGCTGCAAAAGATAATGGCTACGCATAAAGGGTCATCTATAGGAAAAGGGAAGTGCTCATGCCACTGTACAGAGCACTGGTGAGACCTCACTTGGAGTACTGTGTGCAGTACTGGAGACCGTATCTCTAGAAGGATAAAGACATTTTAGAGAGAGTTCAGAGAAGGGCTACTAAAATGGTGTATGGCTTGAAGGAGAAAAGTTACAAGGAAAGGCTTAATGATCTTAACATGTACAGCTTGGAAAAAAGACGAGACAGAGGAGATACGATAGAAACCTTTAAATACGTAAAGGGAATCCACAAGGTAGAGGAAGGGAATATATTTAAAAGGAAACAAAGTAGCAAAACAAGAGGACATAGTCTTAGATTAGAGGGGCAAAGGTTTAAAAGTAACATCAGGAAGCATTATTTTACTGAGAGGGTGGTGGATACATGGAACAGTCTTCCAGTTGAAGTGGTAGAGGCCAAAACAGTAATTGAATTTAAGCAAGCATGGGATAGGCATAAGGCTATCCTAAACAAAAGATAAATCCAGCTAAAGTATCCATGTAATTGGGCAGACTAGATGGGCCGAAAGGTTCTTATCTGCCGACATTTTTCTATGTTTCTATAGTATGAAAAAAGAGTCAGCAAAGGGGTATTCTAAGCCAAAAATCAAAAGGAGTCGGCATGGCATAAAATGGGGGGGGGGGGAACAAAAATAGTCACCCGAGAAAAGGCCATCTCAGCACGGAGCAGACCGGGGACAAAAACACTGTGGGGCAATCCAGCTCAGCCCGTATCGAGCCAGAGGTTGGCGCGGTAAACAGCAGCAGTCCCACATTTCAAGGCGTTTTGACAGCTCTCGTGTAGCTCCAACACACTCCACATCAGGCGGTAGGCCAGCAGCCTCCATTGACATCAGGCTTATAAAAGACAACACAGCTAGGCCGGCAGCTCTCGCAGCCATGCAGACTTCATAAGCAGAAGGAACGTCACCGTCGCACGGATCGCAAAGTTCCCCCCTCTGAAAGGGATCCAGGGATGGCTCCTCATCACGGCCACCAAGGCCAGCATCGCACTCATCCTTTGCCACTTCTTACTGAAACCCCACTGATGGTCCATATAAACCAAAATTATATTTTAGTCATTTTTCTTCAGGTCACTTTTTTGTAGAAAAGGAACTGTCAAGAATTATGGCTCTCAGTACAGATCTGGATTGTCGAGACAAACTTTGGCAATCTATATGAACAAAATCTTCCACAGCTAATCCTTTCATATGAAAACTGAGATTGGCTAAATAAAATATTAAAAAAATGCAGGTACTGGATATCCTCTAATTACAATACAAGGCAGGCTTGTTTAAAGACAGTATCTATGCCATAAACTATATTGCTATTGAAGAGGAAATAGGCAGTCAATCTCCCAGCAATTTCAGAAGCATCTGTTTCATAAATAAGCCACCTTTCTGGCTGAAGCTCTGCCAAAGTAATGCAATTATATACTTTCAGGAAAGTACTTTTCAGTTCGAAATAGAACAGGAGTATTCTAAATCTTCGTATTCCAAAGTCATTAAAAAACATGCAAACTGGATAGATTTTCAGTCTGATTTCATAATGTCTTCATTCTGAGAAATTTCTTACATTTTATAGTTAAAAACCAGGGATTAAACAAGTTGAAAGAATCATTACAAATCACCTTTTCATTGTATTGTTCTTGGAAAGCAATTGAATATACAGGCCAGTGGATTGAGGCAACATGTTACATAATGACTTTATTTGTACATAAACAGTAACAAATCCCCTTTAACAAAAGCTCAAAATTGTTTTTTTCCCCCTATTTCAGTAAACCATGACAACATTTACAATTGTAGATAACGTGGGCCAGTTAACAATGCTGTGGAGGAAATTCCTGTATTTTTCCATCCGGCTGTGGGAATTTGGAAACACTTTACAGATGGAATTCAAGTAGTAAAAAAAACAGAAGAAGTAAACGGCGTGTATTTTTATGTTTAGAAGAGTTGATGTTATTGATATAGTGATGTTACATGCCAGCTATGGGGTGTACACTCACCGGCCACTTTATTAGGCACACCTCTTCAATTGCTTGTTAAAACAAATTGTTAATCAGCCAATCACATGGCACCAATTCAATGCAGTTAGGCATCTAGACATGGTGAAGAAGACTTGCTGAAGTTCAAACCGAACATCAGAATGGAGAAGAAAGGAGATTTAAGAGACTTTGAACATGGCATGGTTGTTGGTTCCAGGTGGGCTGGTCTGAGTATTTCAAAAACTGTTGATCTACTGGTATTTTCACGCACAACCATCTCTAGGGTTTACAGAGAATGGACCGAAGAAGAGAAAATATCCAGTGAGCGGCAGTTGTGTGGATGAAAATGCTTTGATGATGTCAGAGGTCAGAGGTTGAATGGGCAGACTGGTTCAAGATGATATAAAGGCAACAGTAACTCAAATTACCACTCATTCCAATCATGCTATGCCGAATACCATCTCTGAATGCACAACATGTCGAACCTTGAAACAGATGGGCTACAGCAGCAGCAGACCATCCCTGGTGCGAAGAACAGGAAACTGAGGCTACAATTTGCACAGGCTCACCAAAATTGGACAATAGAAGATTGAAAAAACATTGCCTGGTCCAATGAGTCTTGATTTCAGCTACGACATTTAGATGGTAGGGTCAGAATTTGGCTTAAACAACATGAAAACGAGGATTCATTTTTCTTATATCAACAGTTCAGGCTGGTGGTTGTGGTATAATGGTGTATGAGATATTTTCTTTGCAAACTTTGGGCCCCTTTAATACTAATTGAGCATTGTTAAAACTCCATAGCCTACCTGAGTATCGTTGCTGACCATGTCCATCCATTTATGACCATAGTGTACCCATCTTCTGATGGCTGCTTCCAGCAGGATAATGCACCATGTTACAAAGCTCAAACCATCTCAAATTGGTTTCTTCAACATGACAAGGAGTTCACTGTACTCCAATGGCCACCACAGTTACCACATCTCAATGCAGTAGAGCATCTTTGGGATGTGGTGGAATGGAAGTTACGCATCATGGATGTGCAGCCGACAAATCTGCAGCAATTGCGTGATGCTATCATGTCAATATGGACCAAAATCTCTGACAAATGTTTCCAACACCATGGTGAATCTATGCCACAAAGAATTAAGGCAGTTCTGAATGGGATCCAACCCAGTACTAGCCAGGTGTACCTAATAAAGTGGATGGTGAGTGTACATCTGCTGTTTTCATGGTCAGCTATTTATCAATGGAAAAGCATGAAATATCAACCAATTTAGTATTAATACAGGATAGGAAAATAAAATGTTATTTAATCAGTGACTAACCTGTTGTGATTTTAAATGAGTGAATGTTTCTCAGAGTAATCTGATTAAATTGGCTATAAAATGTCAACATCTTAATCCTTTCACTACCAAACGTTTTTTTGTTGAAAATTATTTTATCGTTACACTTGAAACATGGAATGTGAAGTTAACAATTACATATAGGGTAAAACAGAAAATTTGCACAGGGATTGTTGTTCTGAGATGCTAAAAAATGTATTAATGAAATTTGCTATTTTTTTATTTTTCATGTATTCGTTTTTCCTTTACAGAAATATTGTTGGAATGAACGATTCTGGATTCTAGATGTGTCCTTAATCTTGCACAATGTCACATGGTGTCTGCATTATCAGCATACAGACAGAAATTGCCTTTGTATCAGATACAGTAACTGTGATATAGATAGATAATTAAATGGTCAGATCTGCTGCTTATGGGGATTTGTAGTGAACATAATGAGATTATTAGTAATGTAGCTTCCAAAAAATACTGATAGAATATAAAAAATATCATCTGTATGTGTCATAATGCCTGTATATGTAAATTACAGTAATGCCTTGTATCTGCACTGTACAGAGACTTTCATAATAACACCCTGAATCTTATTCTTGTACAGCAGTGAGTGACCCCAGACCCCAACTCTGCCCATCTTTATACCATATTCTTTAGTCTGTAAGACAAATTTTGAAGAGGTAGGTGCCAAATTCAAGATGCTATGTAATTAAAGTGCCACATTTCCTCTCTCCCAGCTTAAATTTCTAGCAATCCAGGGCAAGTGGAAATTTACCAGCGGCCGTCACAGCCGCGTGATGCAGCAACGGGCGCCGGTCACACGCTTGTGCGTGCGCAGCAAGTGTCCGTCTAGGGAACGAATATGTTGATGCGCTAGAAAGTGCGTCAACGGAGCTGCAAAACGTGATCCTCCATAGGAGGATCGCGATTTGCACAGCTGAGGGCAGTCAGCGACAGCGGAGAGTGGAAGGAACGTCCACCATCATGGACGTTCCTTCCGCTCTGCAGTGCGCTCGTCTGACACGAGCCTTAATGCCTAGCAGCTAACGTAGAATAGTACTAGGCTTGTGCACCGATTTTTTTTTCGGCTCCATTCGGTTCGATTTCTCGTACTTTTAAACTTTTCGATTCGGCTCGTTTCGACCGATTTCGGTTTCGATTCGATTCGGTTCGGCCCGTTTTTCGGGTACATTTTTTTTCGGAATATCGACCATTCTTCGTATTTTCGTGTCACTGTGCTCGGGTTTTGTATCGACTTTTCGGAATTTCGGAAATTTTCGTTTTTCGGAATTGCACATTTTTCGGAATATCGACCATTTTTCGTATTTTTCGTGTCATTTTGCCCGTTTTTTGTATCGACTTTTCGTTTTTTCGAAAAATTTTTGTTTTTATAAAAATTTTCGTTTTTACAAAATTTTCGTTTTTCGGAAAATTTTCGTTTTTCGGAAAATTTTCGTTTTTCGGAACATCTGTTCTCGTTTGACACATTTCAAGTCCATTCGAAAAATCCGAAAATATTTCGTTTTGGCTCGGAAAACATTTCGGATCTGAAATTTTCGGATCTAAAATTTTTCGGAAATTCGGCCGCATCCGAAAACACGAATCGGGAAATTTCGTGAAAATTCCGAAATTCCGAAACCCTAAATAGTACCGGTAACCTGTTAGCAATAATGCAAGCTTCCATTGGAACAAAGGATACTGACCTAAATGTTTCCAAGGAAGTATTTATGATAGATTTATGTTTAACTGGTTTTTCATTTCTTTGTTTTTAATGTCAAAACAGTATAAGTTATTGCATTAAATTTAATAAATGTCTTCTTCACGGATTTATTTTCTACATGGTACCTTTTGTATTGGGTTCTATTGTTATAGTTTTTTTTATAGTTTCCTTTTATTGGTAGGGCTCGGTGTTGTCTTGTTCTCAAAATAATTTAGTATTCTATGCCTTTTAACTTTATATGACAGGAAAGTGGGGATATCGCAGTCTGTAGTACATGGTCTGTAGTCTGAGGGTCCCTCAATTCCTATCAAGTGTAGACAAGTAGTGATAACGCAAGACCAGGATTGAAGAGATTTTATTTCACCCAAGTGAACCAAGCAACATTTTGACAAACACTCATTAGGAGTCGAAACATTGCCTGGTCCATTTGGGCAGAATAAAATCTCTCTATCGTAACTCTTGGTATTGCATTACTACTTATCCACAATAACTTTCTATGGGCTATTTCTGAGCTGCTTTACTAGCCTTCAATTTATATTTACTTATTTATCGTTCCCTCTTCCATGCTCCACCGTTAATCCAAAAAATATAATAAAAAAAAGAATAGTTTTTTTTTAAAAAAAAAATTGTCTGGGGGGGTTTAACAAAATAGGACCTAAGCTGGCACATAAAACGTGATGAGCATAAAATGGTCAGAATGAGCTCAGCGCACAGAGGTGAAATGGCTCAGTGGTGAAGGGGATAAGAAGCTAAAACAAATAAAAATTGGGTATTTCTATTCTCAGGACAAAAGTTCTAAACTATTTAACCGGGGTCTTTTTTGACGGTTGTAGATTTTGTAGATTAAGCTTCGAAAAAGTGTGTTTTTTCCATATTTAATTTTTTTTATATACAGGGTTATTCAGAGAGCAGTGAAAAGCAGGAGAATGACTGGAGAATGGAAAATTCTAGGTCAAAATAGCCAATTCAGAGGGGCGTGTCCAGACCTCGAGGAGAGCAGACGTCTTCCTGTGGAGCTCCGGGTTGAGACTCTGATATTCAATTGTATACAACCATTACCTTACTTTAAACCAGACGTGCTCTCCTCCGGTGGATCACTGAAGACCCTGGGACACGACTATATTAATCTGCGGCTGAAACGAGGGAGTGGAGTAAAGATTGGGCCCCTTCTTGCCTCAACGTACTGCAGGCGGCGGCCATTTTGTGGCCTAGATTGGTGCTCCTGCGAACCGGCGCTTACACGGGAACTGCCTCCGCATACCTACCTAGATGGGTAAGAAGACCGGCAGGACGGGGGCGGCAGGCACACTTACCCCGGACATCCGCACATCGCTGGGCGCCAGCCGCGAGGTAGAAACGCGGCGCCGGGGATCTGGAATGCCGCCGGGGCCCCCTGGTGGAGGGTCCCTGCCTGCACCAGGAGAGGACTTGGGAGAGCTGCCCCCTGAGCGGCCGCTTACTGCCGCGGATTTACATGCAGTCATGGAGGATTTTCGCTCCTTGTGGCGACAGGACCTGTGCGAGGTGCGTGCAGCGTTGGAGCCTCTGCAGACCCAGCTCGGTGCCATCCAGGTGCGGGTACAGGAGACGGAGAAGACGCAGGCTGAAGCTACATCTCGATTAGATGACCTTCATTTACAAGTGGCCCGTTTAAGCTCTGCGGTGCTGTCGCTGGAAGATCGTCACCGCCGGCGGAACCTCCGGGTGCGAGGGATACCTGAAGAGGTACGGACCGAGGACCTGCTGCCCTATGTGTTGGGCCTGATTTCTCACCTCCTCCCTGCTGGAGGTGTTCCTGTGGAGTCTCCGATCCTGTCGGTCCTGCGCCTTCGTAAAGCTGCTGCCGCGCCGGAGGTGGCTCCTCGCGATGTCCTTGTTACAACACGCTCTGTGGAAGTTCACTCCCGGATCCTTGCAGCCGCCGGCCCATTGTTCCGAGTTACCTACGCCTCCAGATGTCTTATTTTCTTCCGTGACCTTTCCTTTCTGGCGTTGGTGGCTCGGAGGCGCTTCCGTGAGGTCACCTCCCAATTGCGAGACCGGGGAGTCCGCTATAGATGGGGGGCTTCTGGTTCCCTCATAGTGCTGCTTGAAGGTAAACCACACCCAGTGGCGACCTTAGAGGAGGCGAGAGTCTTGCTCGCAGCAGTGGGAGTTGAGCCTTCACCACTGACCCCGATGGCCCCGCTGATGGATCCGGGCTGAGGCCCTCAGTATAGTCGATTGTCCCAGTTCTTACTTGGACGTGGTTGCCCCTCCACACCTTTCCCCCATTTCTGATGCTATATCCCTTGGAAGACTATACAGTCTTGTTTTGTCTCCCTTACGGTACAATGCTGCATGATGAACAGAGACTCTTTTACTCTCCCCCCCTCTCCCAGTTTGCAATTGTTGTGCAGGACTTGGCTGCTTATGGGGCTTCAACGGCGGCTCTGGGCCTTTTTCCCGACCCCCCCCTTTTTTTTTTTTTTTTTGTGGCAGGAATAAGGGTGGCTACAGGTGAGCTGACTGAGTGGGCACCATGGCTCTAACTGCTCTTTTGGCCCTGGGTCGCCCGGCCATGCGGCCTCTTCCATGGCCCCTTGTCCTTTTGATAAGAAGCAGGGGTGAGCCGGGAAAGTCGCGTCCTCGTATTGGCAATCCTCCACTTTTTCTCCCCACTTGGTTTATTTATTTATTTTTGTACGCACCACTGCCCTGAGCTGCCTTCATGGCCCCTCCGTGTGGACCTTGTTGACGTTATCATCCTGTTTATACCCTCCCTTTTGTTCCCCCCTCCCTATTTTACTACTCTCTTTTCTTTCCTGTTTTCTATGCGCTGACTCTCTTTGGAATACGTTTGATTGTTTACCCTTGTTTATTTCTCTTACATGCTCATATACTGGCCCTGCGAGGCCATCTTTACAGGTCGACGTGTGACCTTTTCTATTTTATAAAATAAAATCTTGAATACCAAAATAGCCAATTCAGAAAAATTCTCCCTTCATCTCACTTTCCAAATCGGCTATTTTGACCTAGAATTTTCCGTTCTCCAGTCATTCTCCTGCTTTTCACCTCTCTCTGAATAACCCTGATAGTAAAGTATAAGATATGATGGAAATAATGGTGTCTTCAGAAAGTCCATTTAATGGCGGGGAAAACGGTGTATAATATGTGTGGGTTTCATAAACGAGTAAGAAGAAAATTTGACCTAAACACAAACAGCGCAGAAACATAAAAACAGTAGCGGGTAGTTTCGGACAGACTTTTGTAAAACCGCCCGGTCACTAAGGGGTTAACTCCCCATACCCACATTAGTTATTTCCATGCTACTATGGGTGGTTAATTGCAAGGTGCCTTCCACAGAGTTTTCTCTGCACTGCCAGTAATGTGTTGATTTTTATATTTTTAATTATGTCTATAATAGAAGATATTAAACCAGCAACAAACAATAATGCAAACTGGAGTTATAATCTGCTAAGAAAAAGATAATAAAAGGTGATAAAGGAATGTCCAGTTTTTTTGTACGACCATAAACCCAGAAGCCACTTCTAGCCTTCAGACCAAGCAGATAGGATTCATTAATAAAACATTACATATCTGACTGGAAATACCACAATCAAGTTTTAAATTGACCTTGTTCATTTAAAATGTCAACAATTAAATATTAAATATTTATACATGACCCTGACTCATTAAAGGCATTGTTCCTTCAACAGTGACAAGAGTAATGATTTGTACATGTCAGCTAGTTTTCAGAAATTTTGATGACTGTTTCAGTATCTTACAAGACAGGTCTTAATGGAAAAGTATGATACTTCAAATTATATTATGACATCATTACACTTCTGTGAGTATCATGCTCTAAATATAGTTATATGATCAAAGTATGGCATCTTATCATGTATTAGCACTGATTACTTTGGGTTCAATACAGTTTATTGGGCATGAGTCAGTACCACTGACGAGATAATTATGTTTTAGTCTTGCTGAAAAATAAAATACTGCCGTCTGTCTTTTAAAGCTATATATCAGCACATGGAGAACTGTCATTGTCACTATTCCCTGTGGCCATTAGCAACTACTGTCAGTCTGCTAAAATTAGCAGGTAGTGTCAGCAAGACACCAAACATGTTGAAAAGAGACTAAAACACATACAGGGTTATTCAAAGAGATCTGAATTGTGACCGAAAGTTAACCGAACAGTGAAATTCAGCGTACGGTTACCTTTCCTGGCCATTCGGCTATTCAGAGAACAGGCAGTTCGCCAAATCCTGACGAATTGCCTGCACATATGGTGCCTGTTCGTTGCCTGTTCGAGGGCAGTGAAATCCCCATAGAGAAGCAACGCTTCGTCTATTCAGAGAACAAAAACCAGCAGTGAAAAGTTGCCGAATTGCCCTGCTGTTCGGTGGTTTCATGCAGCAGATTTATTCAGGCGAATCCCATAGGCTTCAATGATAAAAATATTCCTGTTTTAATTCAATATCTAGTAAACCGTTGATTATAATATTCTGGAGTAAAAAGTCTCTTTACTTACAGATTTTTTTGGATCTTTCAGGCATTTTTCGGAATTTTTTTGTGAAATTTGTTTTTCTGTTTTAATTTTAAAATCGTCTTTTCTTTTTTCTGTAACAGCCCTTTTTATTATCATTCATTGGATCTTATATGTAAATTTCCGACATTTTCGTTCTGTAGTTTTTTTGCAAACAGCGTTTCACTTTTCAAACATTCAAGCAAACTGTTTTTTTTCCACTCTATTCGTCTGCGGTGTCGGATTTTTCCGGCGGCTGCTCTGCGCTGTGATCGCCTGCTGCTCGGGTTTCTCCGACGTGTTCGGCGTGGTTAATCCAGATGTTTTTGAGGGTTTCAGTGTGCATTCGCCGGGTTTTGCGGTGAGTGTTCGCCGGGTTTGCGGCGGCATTTCCCTGCACTACGACGGCCCTGTGGTGCTTGCTGAATACACCGCAGGGTCGCCGAAATGGGATCGCCGAATCAAGCCAAATTGAAGAGAACGTGCGGTGACTTTTCGATTCTCTTTGAATAACCCTGATAGAATCCATTAACACAAATGTATACGTACAAAATATAAAAATATTAAAACAGCAAAAATACTTATTTGATTAAGTATACAGAAACTAAATTATGAAGAGATCAAAAATGTCAAAACGGAAAACCCACACTGTATACAAAACAAACATTGTAAAATGACAACACCCAGTCCTGCAACATACCTCAAAGTATGAGCTAAATCAATGTAGAAAAGCAGCTACCTAAAACCCCACCCTGCCTACTCTCCTCCCCGCTGAAGAATGCAGAAATCAAGTCTATTCTTAGCTAGTTATAGTCAATGCAAGCAATCTCAGATTCAGCTTACACTGGTAAATAAAGCAGATATGCTTCTGCTCCCTGAGATACAGTAAAGTTTACAACTATAAACTGTCTGATCCGGTAACAGGTGACCGTGGACGAATAATACTTTCACTATCTTATCTTACATGTTTTGCTAATCCCTGCTCAACAGGTACTATCAAATTTAAAGGGACACCACAAGCAAAATAAACTCTCTTGATCCTTGTATGTATTATAATGCAGGGAGGGCCCCTGTCCCTGTCCGCCTGCTCAATGATTTACAGACCTCAATTCAGCTATAAAGCAAACGATTAATAAAATAAGGAATAATAACTAAATGAGTATGAGTAAAAAACAAACTGTATGGTGTTATTTTTTGATGTATTATTCTTATTCATGTAATTTATTTTAGCACTTAAACCGACATTGGCGGCTTTCCTTATGATATATTAATTATGTATATTATCGAGCTCTTTTCTACGTAGGCCATAGCACCAGTTTATTGATTGTGCATCTATCATGCTGTCACTAAGGATTTAACATGAATTCTGTAATTTATTTTCACTAATTGTGTAATTGAATGATCTATCGTATAACTGTGCAATAGCGATATATAAATATGCAAATCAATCATTTTATGGCTTGAGAAAGGTCCCTGCGCTAGGCCGAAACATCGCCTTTTATTTTCACATGCTCTGTGGTACAAAACTGAGTAATTAAAGATCTTAGCAGTGCCGAACCTTCATAATTTTTTGCCTTTATCAATTATATGCGAATTAAATCGATATTCATTTAAATTACCATCAGTGGACACTTCAGCACAAAGAACAATTCAGACAGTGTGCTTTACTTCTCAGTCAGTAGGGAAACAAATGTAATGACAAATCGACTGGATGAGGAATGTCCAGTCCAAACTCTGAGATTTGTCCAAGTGCTTTCATTTTAGTACCGGCTGGATGGAGGAGAGGTAACATCACTGCGCTATAACCATGGAGACCCAGGTTTGATCCCGGGCAGAGCACCTCTCCAGTAAGTGTCCTTGGGCAAGCCTACCACACAATATCAGCTGTGAAGTCCAGTGGAAACATGTCTGCTCTTTGACTGTGGAGAAGCAAGTCAAATCCCGTTCAACACATCCCTCCAATACAACTGCGGAAAAGCAAGTCTTTATTTATTTATTATTAAAGTCTTGACTTTATGAGAAGCGGGTTCAACCTAACCACCAGGTCACTGCTCTACAAACAGGGCCGGCCCAAGACATTGTGCTGCCTGGAGCGAAGGATGTAATGCTGCCCCCCCAGAAAAAAAAACTGTGTATGAGCGTATCACAGTGCACCACAGCAATAAAATTCAAACACTCATACACACCGTACATTAGAATTTTCTTGTTGTGGAGCTCTGTGGTACAGTAATGTGAGGTGTATATAACTGAGCCCAGCGTCACATACCCAGCAGTGCCCAGCGTCACATACCCAGCAGAGCCCAGCGTCACATACCCAGCAGTGCCCACACATGGATATATTTGTCCCCAGACTCACGCATGGATATATTTGCCCCCAGACTCACTCATGGCTGTATTTGCCCCCAGGCTCATGGATAGATTTGCCCCCAGGCTCATGGATATGTTGGCCCCCAGACTCACTCATGGATATGTTTGCCCCCAGACTCACTCATGGATGTGTTTGCCCCCAGACTCACACATGGATATGTTTGCCCCCAGACTCACACATGGATATGTTTGCCCCCAGACTCACTCATGGATATGTTTGCCCCCAGACTCACTCATGGATATGTTTGCCCCCAGACTCACACATGGATATGTTTGCCCCCAGACTCATGGAAATGTTTGCCCCCAGACTCATGGAAATGTTTGCCCCCAGACTCACACATGGATATGTTTGCCCCAGACTCATGGATATGTTTGCCCCCAGACTCATGGATATGTTTGCCCCCAGACTCATAGATATGTTTGCCCCCAGACTCACTCATGGATTTGTTTGCCCCCAGACTCACTCATGGATATGTTTCCCCCCTTGACTCACTCGTGGATATGTTTTCCCCCTAGACTCACTCATGGATATGTTTGCCCCCAGACTCTCACATGGATATGTTTGCCCCCAGACTCACACATGGATATGTTTGCCCCCAGACTCATGGATATGTTTGCCCCCCAGACTCACACATGGATATGTTTGCCCCAGACTCATGGATATGTTTGCCCCCAGACTCACACATGGATATGTTTGCCCCCAGACTCATGGATATGTTTGCCCCAGACTCACGGATATATTTGCCCCCAGGCTGAGGCTCACACATGGATAGATTGCCCCCAAGCTCACCTCGCTCTGCCAGGCGGGCCCCTCCGACGGGCAGATCCTGCGGCCGCCGCGTTCCTTCCTTCAACGAGTGGCAGCCTTGTGAGTATCTGCCGCTCGCCTAAAATCCATCCTCCAGCCTGCCGCATTCTAGCGAGATCACGTGATCTCGATCGCAGCAGGCTGGCGGATGGATCTCAGGCGAGCGGCAGATACTCATGCGGCTGCCGCTCGTTGAAGGAACGAACGCGGCGGCCGCACGATCTGCCGCCGCCGCATTTAAATAAAGTGCAGAGCGCAGCAGCGGTGCCGGGGGCTGAAATTTGGCGCCGTTGCTCCACTCTGCACCATTGTCGGGCTGGCCCTGTCTACAAACATGAAATTGCAGACTCCGATCCCCTCAGCACACACCACAAGCAAGTGTACTTGGGCACGATACCTAACGATATGGATGCACCTACCTCACAAATAGTTTGAAAGTTCCCTTAAGAACAGGGTCCCCCTGAATTAGGCCGTATCATCCATTTGTGGTATTCTAATGTATTAACACCTTGTACACTGATCTTGTAAAGTGCTGCGGAATATGTGGCGCAATATAGAGGATACTAAAATAATTAGCAAATCGTGGCATTAAATCCTGCTCTGTGAATCAATAAAGGCACATATATATTCTTTAACACAGTTGCGACCACTGATGTTCTTACAAACTAAAGATGCATGAAAATTGTACTGAAGTACAGAACTAAGCTCTCATTTGCTGCCAGAAGCTCCTGCAATTTAAACAGGAATCTGACCGAATTTAAAAAGAAAAAAAAATGAGGATAAATTTTCTCCTCCCCATTTTGCTCTGGTAGAAAACGTAAGGAGTTATTCAAAGAGAGCATATCTGTCCCCGAAAATGCCACCGAATAGAGAATTTTCCCTTATGGTACCATTTCGGGGCCATTCGGCTACTCGGAGAGCAGGCAGTTTGCCGAAATTGTGGAGATCTGCCAGCAAGTAAGGTGCCTGTTCAAAGGCAGTAAAATCCCCCATAGAGAAGCAATGGTTAATCTATTCAGACACTGAACAGCAGTGAAAAGTTGCCGAAGTGCCCTGCTGTTCAGTGGTTTCATTCGGCAGATTTATTCAAGCAAATCCCATAGGCTTCAATTTTAAAAATATTCCCATTTTTATTCAAAATCTTATAAATCGTTTATTGTTTTAATTTGCAGTATAAAGCCTCTTTATTTATTTTTTTAGGATCTTTTAGGCATTTTTCGGGATTTTTTCAGCAATTTTTTTCCCATTTTTTTAAAAAGTGTTTTTTCTTTTTTCTTTAACAGACCTTTTTATTATTATTCACAGCACCTTATATGTAAATTCCAGGCATTTTCGTTAAGTAGTTTTTTTGCAAACGGCGTTTCAATTTTGAAACTTACCAGCGTGCTGTTTTTTTTTTTTCACCCTGTTCGTCAGGGGTAAGGCCAAATTGTGGCCTTTCCAGTGATACCAAATTTAACCAGGTTAGATTCAAGTAAAAACAAAATAATATTTTTCCTCTTTTTTTTCTACGCAGCACTATTACTTAGTTTACAATTATAAAGTGAACAGTGATGCTGCACTAACTCACCTTCTCATTTCCCACACTGCCAGCAAGTGTGGATCTGATGATGCAGCACATTGTTTCATCGACAACTTCCTAGACCATGGCACTGCAGTGAGGAGAGACAGAGTGACTTTGGAACCCTGCATCTCTGAATTGCTCACTGCACAAGGTTAAGTGAGGTGTCATTGGAAAGATCAGAGCCTGGTCTTTACAATGATAACAAACATGACCATGTAATGTGTAAAAATAAAAAAATTGAAAAAGTAAATGCTAAATTAATTTTTTTCTTTGTTCTACGGCAGAGGCAATATATACTTTTACATATAAAACAAACAATACTTCTGCACTAAGTCAACTAAGGCAACAGATTCTGCCCCTTATTTTGATTTGAGTGCAGAGAAAAACTGGTTCAGTTTTTTTCTTTTTTTAGTTTGCTTCAAATCAAGAATGTAAAAAGTCGTTTTGGCATGTTTCTTTTTTTTTTGGTGCTGGGGTGCTCCACATTTCTGTGCCTTCAGGCTCCTGAGACGCAAATCTGGCCCGGAATATTCAGGTGATCCGCTTACTTGATTACTTGCTGCAAAGTGTCACGTATGTTCTGCAGGTATAATTTCTTAACCCCTTAGAGACCGCGGACGTACCATGTGCGTCATGGCCACGGGTCCCCTAACCGCCTTCCTGATACTTACCTTCCCTGCTGGGCACCCGCGGCGGAATGGCAAGCTGGAAGCTTGCCCTGCCTCTTCATGGAGCCCAGCGAGCACGATGATGTCATCACCGGGCACCCACTGGCGCCTGTAGTAAGAAACAGGAAGGGGAGGGGGACTCCTTTGGAGCCCTCTACCTCCCCAACCGTTAGGGCTAGACATAAACAAATTGCATGCTGGAAAGTGGAAAGTTAACCCCTCCATTGCCGGATCGCGATTTGGTGCCAATCAGCATTGAATCGCGATTCAGACCTGGAGATGGCTGACATCTTGGGTGTCAGCCAAGCCTCCAGCTCACCCTCCACCCACTGACATCCTCACTATGTGTGTGAGGATGTCAGTGGGCCAGTTAACCCCATGGCTGCCAAGTGGAGATAGGGGGATCCTGGCCATGGCCTTTCCGATGATACCAAACAGGACCAGGTTTAGTGTAAAATAAAAAAATAAAAAAAAATGATCTTTTTTTTTTTTTTTTTTTTAAATTGTCTGGGGGGGTTTAATTAAATAGGACTTAAGCGGTCATCTAAAAATTATGAGCATAAAATGGTCAGAATGAGCTCAGCGCACAGAGGTGAACTGGCTCAGCAGTGAAGGGGTTGAACCAAAAACATGAAAAAATTGGGTATTTCTAATCTCGGGACAAAATTTCAAAACTATTTAGCCGCAGTCTTTTTTAGCGGTTGTAGATTTTGGGGACTAAATTACGAAAAAAGGGTGTTTTTTCATCATATTTCATATTTATTTTTATAGTAAATTATACGATATGATGGAAATAATGATATCTTTAGAAAGTCCATTTAATGGCAGGAAAAACGGTATATAGTATGTGTGCGTTATATAGACGAGTAAGGGGAAAATTTGACCTAAACACAAACAGCGCAGAAACCTAAAATCAGCAGCGGGCACTAAAGGATGGAATTTCGTCACTAAGGGGTTAAGATAGTTGCCGTGGTTTGGCTGATGAATATGGATGTCTCATTCTTTTTTAAACATTTCAAAGCCTTGGGCTACAAACCTGTTAAATATCTGGTATGAAACTAGGTGTTTCTGAGGACAAGGTCTTCCTTTTAAACATGTAGGTCAATAGACGCATAGATAGTTCCCTATCTTTAAACTGTTATAAAGCATGAATCTTGGTGAAATTAAAAATGAGTTAATTTGTATTATTTTTAATAGTATATTATATTTTTTCACCCAGAACACTTCACAAAACATTCACCGTTTTAGATGTGCCGTACATTGCTTGGGGATGGGTTAAAGCATAATTATTACTATGCAAATCTGTAGCTAATCTGTTGCTTCTTACTGACCTATTCAGGGGCATGGAAGTTTGCACAGTTTTCTATTCAGCTTTCCGTAAAACATTGTCCTATATTAGAGATGTGCACCGCTGAAAATTTAGTTTTGTTTTTTTTTCCAGCTGTTTTTTTCCATTTCGGGTCGTTTCGGACCGTTTTCCTTTCGATTCGGTGATTCGATTCGATGATCCGAAATTGATTTGAAATTTCGGATCAATTCGGTGATTCGGGTCATTTTGGCGTGTCGATCATTTCGGCGATTCGGATCATTCGGGTGATTCGGTTCAGTTTGGCTTTTCGTTTTTTAATGAGTCATTTGTTTTTTTTATTGCTTATTTAAGAATGGGAAGTAGATTACTACTAATAGAATGAAAGTTCCTTTACGTATTTATTCTTTTAAGATTTTTTAAGCATGTTTTGCGTGAAACTTTAGGATTCTTAACTTTTTTTAAAGAAACAAGGCTTTTTAACCCATAGGTTTCAATACAGCATATCATTCCGCACACTGCATGGCAGCACCTCTAGAGTATAATTAATGCAGCATATGAATCCGCACACTGCCATGCAGCACCTCTACTGTATAATAATGCATCATATGATTCCGCACACTGCCGTGCAGCACCTCTACAGTATAATAATGCAGCATATGATTCCGCACACTGCCGGGCAGCACCTCTACGGTATAATAATGCAGCATTTGATTCCGCACACTGCCGGGCAACACCTCTACAGTATAATTAATGCAGCATATGACTCTGCACACTGCCGGGCAGCACCTCTATAGTATAATTAATGCAGCATATGAATCCGCACACTGCCGGGCAGCACCTCTATAGTATAATTAATGCAGCATATGAATCCGCACACCGTCGGGCAGAACCTCTACAGTATTAATGCAGCATGTGAATCCGCACACTGCCGGGCAGCACCTCTACAATGCAGCATATGAATCTGAACACTGCCGGGCAGCACCTCTACAGTATAATTAATGCAGCATATGAATCCGCACACTGCCGGGCAGCTCCTCTACAGAATAATGCAGCATATGAATCCGCACACTGCCGAGCAGCACCTCTACAGTATAATTACTGCAGCATAAAACGAAAAACCAACTGAGCCGAATGACCCAAAATGATGCGAATCACTGAAATGACCTGAATCACCGAATCGACCCAACCCAAAATTTCAAATCGAATGACTCTAAATTTCAAATCGATCCGAAATTTCATGTGGTCGACATTTCGGGTTCGGGATGCCCTCGGAAGCACGAAAATGATAAATTCTGTCCGAAAATCGATTCAGTACGAAATGAATTGCACATCCGTATCCTATATTACTTTAACAGTTTTTTTAAAAAAGATGCTGCTTTTCTGTTTCTCGTTATATATGACTTTCTGTCATCATCTTGCATTTTCATATCAAAAGGTCATTGCAACTGGACATACTGTAATAATAATAAATATATATATACCCATTAAAGCTGTGTCAGAAAAATTATGCTATGAAATGTTAACCCTTTCAATGCGGAGGACGCCCTCAGCGCGTCCTCCGCATTACAGCTGCTGTGCGGAGGACGCGCTGAGCGCGTCCTCCCATTGGGGTCAGCGTTCGGCCGGGTTCCGGCCGATCGCTGGCCCCCCCGGGGCGGGCTGACATCCTCGATGTCAGCCGCGCATTCGGGACCGCAGCCGCCAGAATTAGGTGTCATCGCGGCAGCGCGATGACACCTAATTCAGGCGCCCCCCCCGCATGTGCGGAGGAGGCGCCTGAAAGGGAGGGGGAGGTCCTTCGGACTTCTCTCCCTCCCGATCGGCGGCTCTGCGGGGGTTAACCCAGGCATCATTTGGAAGGGCACAGCCTGCCCTTCCAAATGGTGCCTGGCATTAACCCCTGGGGAGCTGGATCGCGAATCGCGCTGAAAAGCGCCGGTTCGCAATCCTTTCCCGGAGTTGGCCGACATCTTGGATGTCGGCCAAGCCTCCGGGAACTCCCCCTGAGGACTGGCGTCATCGTGCGTAGCACGATGACGCCAGTCCTAGAGTTAACCCCTAACTGCCACCAACGGTGGAGATAGGGAGTTCCAATGAACTCCCTATCTCCCGATCCGTGGCAGTTAGGGGTTAATGTTTGGTATGGTTGGATCGGCCAGAGCATGGCCGTTCCAACAATACCAAACTTGAATGTGAAATTTTTTTTTTAAAAAAAATAAAAATAAAAATTAAAAATAAAAATATATTTTAAAACAAAATTATAAAAAAAAAAATAAACATTTTTTTTTCTTTTTTTTGGTTTGTTAGTGTAGCAATATTGTTCCCATTGCAATTATAATGTGAACAATGATGCTGCACTAACGATTTTTGTATGCGGTGCGTTTGTTAAAAATCGCGTAATTTTCGCCCAAAAAAAATGTAACGAGACCCCATCTCTAATTTTTTTAACAAGCGCACCCCATACAAAATATAACCGCAATTGCTCGCATGTTAAAATGTGAAAAAAACACTTTACACGTTGTAAATTATTGAAAATACATATTTTATTGCATTTTTTGTTATAATATACAGACATGACATAACGTATACATATAATAATGACATATTATGAATCTACTGAGTCTGACGGAAAGAACGATATATAATATGTCTGGGTCATATACTAAAATAAGCCTTAAAAACACGTTTAAACATGATGAGCAAAACCGGTAAAAATGACCTCAGCACAGAGGCGGGAAAAGCCTCAGCAGCGAAAGGGTTAACATTGCTCTAAAGATGAGCTATAATGCTGACAAAATACTGATATTTATATTCCTGGGGATCCCTAAGCATTACATATTCACTAGACATTGTGACATTTTGCCCATGGAATTCAAAGAACAAGGGTAACGTTCACTGCAAAAACAATATGCGTTTCTAAAAACAGAACAATCCCTTTCTACAGTGGCAAGAAAAAGTATGTGAACCCTTTGGGATTACGTGGAGTTTTGCATGAATTGGTCATAAAATGTGCTCTGATCTTCATCTAAGTCACAACAATTTGAAAAACACAGTCTGCTTAAAATAATACAACACAAACATTATATGTTTTCATGTTTTTATTGAACAGAACATGTAAACATTCACAGTGCAGGGTGGAAAAAGTATGTGAATCTTTGGACTTAATAACTGGTTGACCCTCCTTTGCAGCAATGTCCTCAACCAAACGTTTCCTGTAGTTGCAGCTCAAACCTGCACAACGATCTGGAGTAATTTTGGACCACTCCTCTTCACAAAACTGTTTCAGTTTAGCAATATTCTTGGGATGTCTGGTGTGAATCGCTCTCTTAAGGTCATGCCACAGCATTTCAATCGGGTTGAGGTCAGGACTCTGACTGGGCCACTCCAGAAGGCGTATTTTGTTTTGTTGAAGCCATTCTTTTGTTGAATCACTTGTATGCTTTGGGTCATTGTCCTGTTGCATCACCCATCCTCTGCGGAGCTTCAGTTGGCGGACAGATGGTCTTACGTTTTCCTGCAAAATGTCTTGATAAACTCTGGAATTCATTTTTCCATCAATGACAACAATCTGTCCAGGGCCTGAGGCAGCAAAGCAGCCCCAAACCATGATGCTCCCTCCGCCATGTTTTACAGTGGGGATGAGGTTTTGATGTTGGTGTGCTGTGCCTTTTTTTCTCCACACATAGTGTTGTGTGTTTTTTCCAAACAACTCAATTTTGGTTTCATCTGTCCACAGAATATTTTGCCAGTAGTGCTGTGGAACATCCAGGTGCTCTTTGGCAAACTTCAAACGTGCTGCAATATTCTTTTTGGACAGCAATGGCTTCCTCCGTGGTGTCCTCCCATGTACTCCATTCTTGTTTAATGTTTTCCTTATTGTAGATGTGTCAACAAAAATGTTAGCATGTGCCAGAGATTTCTGTAAGTCTTTAGCTGACACTCTAGGATTCTTCTTTACCTCATTAAGCATTCTGCGCTGTGCTCTTGCAGTCATCTTCACAGGACGACCACGCCTAGGGAGAGTAGCAACAGTGCTGAACTTTCTCCATTTGTAGACAGTCTGTCTTATCGTGGACACATGAACATCAAGGCTTTTGGAGATACTTTTGTAACCCTTTCCAGCTTCATGCAAGTCAACAATTCTTGATAGTAGGTCTTCTGAGAGCTCTTTTCTGCGAGGCATGGTTCACATCAGGCAGTGCTTCTTGAAACCAGTAAACCCAAAACTGGTGTGTGTTTTTAAAGGGCAGGACAGCTTTCAGCAACACATCCAATAATATCACACTGATTGGACTCAAGGTTGGCTCACTCCTGGCTCCAATTAGCTCTTGGAGAAGTCATTTGGTTAGGTGTTCACATACTTTTTCCACCCTGCACTGTGAATGTTTACATGCTATGTTCAATAAACATATCAAAACATATAATGTTTGTGTTGTATTATTTTAAGCAGACTGTGTTTTTCAAATTGTTGTGACTTAGATGAAGATCAGAGCACATTTTATGAAACCTCTCATGCAAAACTCCACGCAATCCCAAAGGGTTCACATACTTTTTCTTGCCACTGTATATGCAATAACTGTTGGAAATACAACAGCATGTACTATACCATTTAAACTGCAGATGGCGCTGTTATTAAAGGGTACTTTGTGTTCTGCACTTGCTGGTATATTCACAGGAAGGAAGTCGGTTTTTCTCTCTCACTTCCCTTGATTTCTCACTGTGTAATGCCTGCTGTTTTCAGTCACTAGTCTGTTATAGTTGTTTACTGTTTTATGCACAAAGTAACGTTTCAGCTGCAAGTTCACAAGCTTCCAGTGCCTCTTTCATACATAAGCAACAATAAACTCTCTGAAACTGAGAATCCAGTGATGTTAACAGCAGGTCTAAGTATGGCTATGCATCCTCATGTTTCATGACAACTAAAGAAGTAAGACAAAGATCCATACCTGTCTTCACTAATCACCAAATGCACCACAGCCCGAGCACTAAGGTCAAACAGTGACCTGCTCCTAGCTTCTCCCCGCATCACCTCTTCCCATGATAGACTACAGGATTTCTCCTGCTCAGCCCTCATCCTCTGGAACACTCCCTCGTACGGTCAGACCCCCTAGTTTCTCTTCTTTCAAACACTCCCTTAAGACTTTCCTATTTAGGAAAGTCTACCACCCGACTCACTGACGCAACCAGTCCATCACTCCCACCTTGCAGCCCATCACTCCCACCTTGCAGTCCTCTCCTGTTTCCACCCCCAACCCTTCTAGATTGTAAATTCCCACAGGAATAGGGTCCTCGTTTCCTCCTGCACTGGTTTGTCAAAATATTGTTCAATGTATTGTAACCTTGTCTATATTGTGCCCATTGTACAGCGCTGCAGAATATGCTGGTGCTTTATAAATAAAGAATAATAATAATAATAATCCAGTAAATGAATGGACACACAAGGAAACCTACAGTCAGGAACTGAGTCAGGATAGTCAGATGCTATACATGTAAACGTTTGGACCATGTTTTCACAATATCATAAAATAGTAAAAGAACAGCATATACTATCATTGCTAATAACAACCTGAATAAAAGATGAAGGGGCAATATTACATTCATATCGCTAACGTTAGCACTCACCTGTGTGAGTGTTAACCTTAGCTCTGGTTGCCCTAGCGCAGGCAGACCATATTACAATCCGAATGCTAAGGCTGGTGTCAGACGAGCGCACTAGGTGCACCCGTACTGACATGCCTACCGGCGTCCGTCGCAGGTGACGCTGGAATGGGGCCGGCCACACGCTTGAGCACGTGCACAAAATGCACACATTACAAACACCCGTGCACAAAGCCTCCCTGTCAAAACGCTAGACGCGCGTTGACAGGGCTGCAAAGCATGATCCTCCATAGGGGGAACTCGAACCTTGCAGCTCTGAGCGCACCAACTGCGCCCAGCGAAGTGGCCAGATGGGCGTCGAGTGGAAGGAACGTCCACTCTCACGGACGTTCCTTCTGCTCTCCAATGACGCTCGTCTGACCCCACCGTAACACAGATTAAAAACAAACGTGAACTTCCTGTGGAATTTCAGTTCTCTTTTGAATAACCCTGTTAATAAATAAAGCCTTTTGATTTTTCATTTATCCATACATTTCCCTATACCTAAGTGCCACTTCCAATATTTACATTACTCTGCAAAATCAACCACTTCCCCAGCTATAATATGAGGAACGGGTTCATGCACTGTGGCAAAGTGACCACAACGACAATAATCTGCTTTTTTGCAAAAGATTTCACACAACAAAAGTTTTTCTACTGTTTGCTCCTCTCTTCGTGTAGTTATACGCAAAGAACACATCCACATCGTCAACATACAGTTAACTGGATTTTTCCACTTTTATGGAATTGTAATGTTCTGCTGTATTTTCACAGAAATATCTTGGAAGTTGTGGTTTGTTCTTTGCCGTCAACTTATAAACACACACACACACATACACACGCTTCCAGGTCTATATGCATAGCAAATTAAATTAAGCATGCTGTAAACATAATAGGAAGTCCCTGGGTTTGGATTCCTTTGTAGCGGGTATCCATGAAAGAAAAAAAAAGAATTGTGATTTAAATGGTACATTATGTTTGATTGAAACATGCACACGAATTTCAAGCTACATCTTAGGAAAAATTCCTTTGCATCCTATACATGTGTCTGTGGAGGAAGCTCCTGAAATAGAACAGAGCAATCTGACTTCAAAGTAGCGCTCCCGTACAGACAAAGTTTGATCTTATGTTGTCATTTTTGACAGGGAAATCGGTGAACGTAAATGGTATCGTGTCTGCCGCATCCATCAGTGTCATTTTTACTTTTGCTAATGTGTCAGTGGAACTTTTAAAGTGTCTGCTTTCACTTTTTTTAAAAAAAAAAAGTAAAAAAAAAACCTTTTCATGATTTAACTCTTTAACATACATTTTCTGGTGCAAAATGCAAAATCCATGACAATTATTTAAATACTTGTTTCCTATGAAGTGACTTTGTAAAATGTAGTATCATAGTAAAATGATACTATTTTTCAAATGCAACTCTTCTCTCCAATATATAAATATCACCATTTATTGGGTTAAATTCACTAAAACTGGTTTTCTAGAGATAAAATTTAGCTCAGATATTTCCCCAAAGACTTTTTAGCTTGTAAAAAGAGAGATAAGAATAAGATAAGAATTCATTAAGAATATCTGCATTGACTTAAAACTGAAACGGTCGGTCACTCCAAAGCTGATGTTTTGAAAATATTTGAAAAGCTTTGAGATCCATCTTTCCTACATGGAACTACAAAATTCAGATTATAATGTAAATATTGTAGCACTTTTTAGTAGGCTTGTGCACCGATTTTTTTTTCGGTTCGATTCGGTTCGATTTGTTCGGATGTTTAAACTTTTCGATTCGGCTCGTTTCGACCGATTGCTGTTTCGATTCGGTTCGGTTCGGATCATTTTTCGTGTACATTTTTTTTTCGGAATATCGACCATTTTTCGTATTTTCGGGTCACTTTGCTCGTTTTTTGTATCGACTTTTCGGAAATTTCGGAAATTTTCGTTTTTTCGGAACGTCTGTTCTCCTCGTTTCAAAGTGTCTACGATAATTCTGGCGATTCTATCGTGTTTTTTTTTATTAAATAGAGATCCTTTTTTCTTATGAATAATTGAATATACATTTCACAACTTTATTTAATCATATTAAAATGGTATGAAAGCCAAGGAAAAAAAAAATGAACAAAACGATTTAAAAAACGCTAAACTGACCCGAATGCCACAAGAAACAAGTGATATGCATTTACAAATACAAAATTTACAGAATCAGCGATATAACTGATAATAGTTAAATATACGATGTCCAGAATTACCGAAATGGAACCGAAATCACGAATGGAACCGAAATCATGAATAGAGCAAAAAAAAATTTCGATTTGACACATTTCAAGTCCATTCGAAAATTCCAAAATTTTTTCGTTTAGGCTCGGAAAACTTTTCGGATCCATCGGTTTTCGGGTCCGATCCGATTCGGAAATTCGGCCGAATCCGAAGACACGAATCGGGAAATTTCGTGAAAATTCCAAAATTCCAACCCGAATCGCACATCCCTACTTTTTAGCCAACAGAGGGAGCCCTCTGTCTGTCAAAATTGGCTTACCTACCATGAACATATTTAGGGTTATTCAAAGATATCCAAATGGCTGCCGAAAGGTAACCGAATGCTGAAAATCAGCGTTCGGTTACCCTTCTTGCCATTCGTCTATCCAGAGAGCAGGCAGTTCGCCAAATGTTGGCGAATTGCCTGCACATACGGTGCCTGTTCGGTGCCTGCTCAAGGGCAGTGAAATCCCCATAGAGAAGCAATGCTTCGTCTATTCAGAGAACAAAAACCAGCAGTGAAAAGTTGCCAAAATGCCCTGCCATTCGGTTGCTTCATTCGACAGGTTTATTTAGGCAAATCCCATTGGCTTCAATGTTAAAAATATTCACATTTTAATTCAATATCTAATAAACCGTTGATTATAATATTCTGAAGTAAAAAGTCTCTTTATTTATAGATTTTGTAGGATTTTAAGCATTTTTGGGGATTATTTTGGAAAACAAATTTTCTGTTTTTTTTAAAAAGAAAAATGTAAACGTTTTTCTGTAATAGCCCTTTTTATTATCATTCATTGGACCGCATAAATAAATTTCAGACATTTTCGCGCAGTAGTTTCTTTGCAAACAGTGTGTCACTCCATTTGTCTGCGGTGTCTGTTTTTTCCGGCGGCTGCTCTGCGCTCTCATCGGCTACTGCTCGGGTTTCTCCGGCGTGTTCGGCGGGGTTAATTAAGATGTTTTTGCGGGTTTTGTGTGCATTCGCCTGGGTTTTGCGGTGAGTGTTAAGCAGGTTTTCGGCGGCTTTTCCCTGCACTACGACGCCCTTGTGGTGCTTGCTGAATACACCGCAGGGTCGCCGAAATGGAATCGCCAAATCGCACCGAATTGAAGAGAACGAAAAGTCACCGAACGTGCGGTGACTTTTCGATTCTCTTTGAATAAGCCTGATAGACTGGGACACCTCTGTATGAATTTATTGTGTGGGTAATGGAAAGTCTTTTTCCATAAAACCCCTGGCTCCAGCTGTTATTATTACCATTAAATTGCGGTGTACCTAATAGTGTTAATAACATTCCATTTGCTTTGTGATTTAGACTTGGCATACACAGTTGCAGCAAAATTATAGGTAACACCCCACTGAGAACACCTCTATACAATACAGAAATAAGAGGTTTAATCAATATAACCTATTCCCACTACTCTTTGAACTGGTCCCTCTACTTTCTGGACAAGATTTCAAATCTACTACAATGTGATTTAATTCAACATTTTCATAAAAGAAAAAAAAATATGACCATGCTTAGAAGTCAATTCTACTTAAGATAATTTATTTAAAATTGTTTCAATAGATAATTATTAGTATTTTTAGAGCAAAGAAACAGATGCAGTAGTGCTGTGGAACTCGCATGTACAGCATACAAAAAGGAACATATGGTGACAAACATGTTGAACAGCACAGAGGTACAAAGGCTTCCCTGAAAGAAGCATTCAAACCATAGAATGCTCTTTAGACGTTGTATAACCAATGTATTTAGAAGACATAAGAGACCAATACACATGGATTCCATAACTGACAAAGTAGAATGCACATTTTCTCAGTAAATGTTTCTTAAAAGCAGAGCAATGTAACTGGTTACAACAATAAGAACATACTAAAGTCTTAAAAAAGTGTGTCTTCAGAGGATAGAGTGGGTGAGTTTCAGAAGTAACTCGTGGGTCTCACACATTTCACATTATGTTCACATTCTCCTACTCACTGTTTCCCTCCTATATGGGTCATTGATCTGGTTGTTATTTGGCAAGTACCTTGTTGTTGTGCTGCTTCAAACATACAGGTTCAGCGATCCAAAGCGTGTTAATGGATATTTTTTCCTTAAACCATCTCTTGTTTGGTAAAGTTTCATTATTCACATAGGTTTTAAGGTATTGATAAAAAATAAAATGGCATAATGATCAAGACTATTGCAAATATCCCATATACCGAATGTATATTCATCTATCAAACAGAAGCAGAAGGAAATCATTTTTGATTATATATTGGTCTCAGATTTAAGTCCCCAGATGTAAGCCTTTGCCATTGGTTAATACTTATAATAAAAATGTTTTCAAAGGAATTAGAATACTTGTATTGGAATGGTCTTGTTTGCAGTGATCGTTACATATTAGGAAATCCATAGGGTTCAAGAGTAGGGATGGGCTGCCAGTTCGAATTGGTTTGAAGTTTGATTCGAACATCGGCTGTTCGAAAGTTTGCGAATTTCGAACTTTTCGGGATGTTCGCGGAAAGTTCGAGAAAAAAAGAGTTTTCATAAAAATTCCAAAAAATACTTAAAAGATCCTAAAAATCAAAAAATAAAAAGACTCTTTACTGCAGACTATAATAATAAACGATTTATTAGATATTGAATTAAAACGGGAATATTTTTAACATTGAAGCCTATGGGATTTGCCTGAATAAACATTTCCCACTCATTGTTGGTCAAACATTTCCCACTCGTTGTTGGTCAAACATTTCCCATGGCTTCAAAGCACATTTAAACATGAGCAAAAGCAGTAAAAATGAGCTCAGTGCACAGCAGTGAATTGGCTCAGCAGTGAAAGGGATAAAAACGTTTTAATTTTTTTTCCCCATTGTTTCCTGTCCCCCAGGGCACTACCCGGACCCCCATACACCTTTTATGGCCAATTTCTTGCATATATGCCCTCTTGGAGGGGACCTTAATTTTCAAACGTTCGAGCCCCATTGACTTGCATTGTGTTCACATTGTATTTGAGTTCATGGTCAAACTTTTTGGCTGTTTGAGTTCGAATGCGAACCAAACACGGGGGTGTTCGGCCCATCACTATTCAAGAGCCTATAAAGTTAATTTAAAATGCTTTTCAATAAACCTGATATGGTTAAAGGGAAGCATATGGTCCATCTACAAATGAATATTTTGTTCAGCAGTGCTCTCTGTGGTTACGGAGCCCTGTCAGGATATAACCACAGACAACAAGCATGAGCAAGAAGGAGAATATACTGTCATAAATGTTATATTTTTTATTGCAGCATGATGGTAGTTGTTATGCACTGAAAGACCAGCAAAAAATTTACCCTTTTCAGGCTCCTGAGACATAGCAATCGCAGCATCAGACATGTATATGATGATAATTATAGCAAGGATTCAAAAAGAAAGTAGTTCAATACCAAGCTGCTAAAATAACAATATATGCCTTTGCTTACAATATACTGTTCCCATATAAAGCTCAGAACAGAAAATGTCAATTGGATGGTGTCAGGTGCATAATTCATGCCATCTTTTGCTTGAACTCCATGTACATTTTGTTTTGGTACAGTTATCCTAGGAGGGATCACAGCAGTGTAACGAACGCAAAGACAGCAGATAGAGAGAATGCCCACTGGGTCGTGTTATCTATGTGTGTCACTGCCACCGCCAAGTTATCTGTTGGCCTTCCACCCTCCGCACTGTCTGCTCTGTAATCTGATTACATCTGACAGCTCATAGCAGGGCGAAGGCTTATGAAGTTGTCTTGCAAAGACATTGACATACAGGAAATATAGTTTTGCTACTCTTTAATATGTTTCTGTGAATGATAAAATGTGTCACCTTACATTCGATCCAGCTGCTATCATCCATTCAGGAATGGCTTAATTGTACCAGCATAGTATTATTGGGTTTATTAAGAAGATTTTGTAGTTTTAACACCAGCCCTTACAGCAGTACAGTCAGACTTACTTTGGATTGGGATCTCATGGGGATCTTTTAATTACTCTACTTGAGGCGACATGGCATTTGCATATTGTGTCAATGCCTGGAATATTTCTTTCCTTTGCTTACCTAGTTGCCTTAAAGTTCAAATGGTCCCGAATTGAACATATTAATTATGAAGCTAATGGTAGTGGCAGGATTGAGTAATACAGGTAGAATGAAGAAGACAATGGGCTATATTCCATTCTTGACACTAACATGGAGACAGGAAGCAGGAAAATCTGTGCCTCCAGATTTTCCTTTACCGTCTCCATGTTGAAGTCCTATACGGAGAAAGGTGCCATCTCAGCACCTCGCCCCGGAACGCAGCATTAATCTCCCTGATACCTGTAGTAGTGCATCCACGCCACCTCAAGTATCAGCTCCTGAAGTCCATAGCACTCCATGGAGGCTTGAGCTTCCGGGCCGCAAGCTTTGCACGACCCCACTCTGGGAAGAAGGCGCAGCACCACAGAGTAATCGAGGAGGGAGACTAGGAACTTTTTGTTCCCTCTCTAACTATGCTCCTGGGGTTGAAGAAGTGGCGGATAAGGCCATCCTTGGGATCTGAAGTGAGTACGGGATTTAATGTGGGGGGTGGTTTGATAAATGTTTTAGCACCAGCTTTTAGGAGTTGTTAAAGTTATTGTGTTATATTTTATCTTCATTGACATCACCACTAGAGTCTAAAGGATAATAAGGTTAATAAGATGATGAGTGAAACATATGGGATTATTCAAAGAATGCCGCTATATTCCAACGTTGCAAACACTGTGTAATGTTTTGTTGCAACAGTGTCATACAGCTCAGAACATAACTGGTGGGATATATAATTTTACCCAATACCAGATACTCCCCTACTGGGGCCACAAGAATATTTGATAGGGATGAGTAGCAAATCAATTGAGTGCATGCCAGCAAAAGTAGTCAACAACAGAATTTGATATGTGCACCACTCCAATTACTCCTGGGCCATGGGCGTCCACAGCATAGGGCAAGGGGGGGCACTCGCCCCCCCCCTGGATCAACAGGCTTAAATTCTGATAATTTATTCACTTCACGCTGCAGTTCCTGGGCTCTCCACTAGGCTGCACCAGCGTCACATCCCCACTCCACCTCCAATCCACCACGTGCTCTCCCTCACTTTGCATGCTGGGAGAGGCAGGGCTGAGATGCAGCTGCTACTATGGGCCACAGGAAAAAAGGTAATGATTGTCAAATAAATACTTTTTTATTAAGCTTGATGCCAGTGTCTTTATTTATGAGAGTTTACAGAGTTTACAATCTAAGAGTAGAGGGGACCCTGCTAAGAGGAGAAAGATTGTAAGCTCTGGAGCAGTGTCCTAAGTGGAGAGGGGACCCTGCTCCAGAGCTTACAATCTAAGAGGAGAGGGGACACTGCTCCAGAGCTTACAATCTAAGAGGAGAGGGGACCCTGCCCCAGAGCTTACAATCTAAGAGGAGAGGGGACCCTGCCCCAGAGCTTACAATCTAAGCGGAGAGGGGACCCTGCCCCAGAGCTTACAATCTAAGCGGAGAGGGGACCCTGCTCCAGAGCTTACAATCTAAGAGGAGAGAGGACCCTGCCCCACAGCTTACAATCTAAGAGGAGAGGGGACCCTGCTCCAGAGCTTACAATCTAAGAGAGGGGACCCTGCCCCAGAGCTTACAATCTAAGAGGAGAGGGGACCCTGCTCCAGAGCTTACAATCTAAGGGAGGCTTGAGGAGAAGAGGTGGGTATGTGTGTATGCAGGGAAGGTGAGTGTGTATAAATATATGTGTGTGTGTGTATATATATATATATATATATACACAGTGTGTGTGTGTGGGAAGGGGGGCTGGTGTGTGTGTGTGTAATATATATATATATTAATATTTGGAGTGGGGAGCCTGGTGTGTGTCACTATCTGTGTGGGGGGCAGGGGGTCATGGTTTGTGTCTACAGAGATGGCCTTAAAAAACACTTCCCTTAGTGCGTTGATCCTGGGTGTATATATATAGTAGTGACTAGTGCGGTGCATTGAATGGCATTAACAGACTAGAAAATGCAACACTCTGATCAGACGCTTACACCTTTATTCTTCTATTAGACTTGCTTCATGTTTCGCAGCCTTTGTATTAATACGCTTTATTTTATGACTGTCCCCCTTCATGACATTGTCAAAACGGCAGAATATGGATGCCATTAAAATGTTGACCCCCCCTGGAAAAATTTCTGCGGACGCCCATGTCCTGGGCAGCACAGTAAAGCTTGTAGCCAACTACAGAGTTTACAACATACAAAAAATGTTTTAAATGCGCTCAGAATCCCAGTAACCTACAAGTAAAAAGTAGAGGTTTATTAGTCTACCCAATTGGCTAATAAAGTAACGCGCCAACCACTACTTCAAGGCAAATCTCTAAGGTGGGGTGAAATACTGCTATACAGATCGGAGTTGCGTCCTGGAGAAGCATGACCCCCTCCGGAGTATCTAGGAGGGGAATATAAATAAAATCCGGAAGGCTCCTAAAATTCCAGATTTTATATTTATGGACTAGGGATGTCCAACCTGTATATAACTAAGCACTTATATTTCATTATGATTGTTATATGTTAACTTAAATGTTACAAATATAATTTCATAAATAACCTTTCAAATATTACTCATTTTTAGAAAACATAGTACAATTACAAATATCCACACACTTGATGTTCAGCATCAGCACTTTCAGCACAAAATAATAAAAATAATGATGGACAGATTCCTAAAAATTTAGCAAGGCTTGAGTATCAAATAAAGTGAATGTCATCTGTCAGTGCTCTAGAGTCTCCTCGTCTTCTCCTTGGATAGGTTGATGGTATATTTGGCACCAGAAATGACAACGTTAGCACTAACATTACTGGGGCGTTTTATACAGCTGTGCCCCAAATAACATTATGAAAACCTAATGAGAAAATCTCATTAAAAGCAATCCATTATCTGTATTGAGTTTCCGACAAAGGGAATGTTAACCCAATTTACACTTTCCATTAGTAAAGGGTGTTTTTTTGTGTTAATAAGCCACTCTGCAAGAGCATCTTCTACCATTACTCAACATATACAAAGTGAAATCAATCATTCTTCTTTTTTTCTTCTTTTTAAGACAAGCAGAAAAGAATATATTTGTCATATTAAAAAATGATACATAAAAGCTTCAAAAAAGGCATTATCTCCACTGATCCTCTTGATTCCTGCTGTCAGCTCACCAAGCTGCTCTCATTTTCCTCTGACGAGTGGCTTGACAATGCTTGGAAGATTAAAGACATGGTGGGAAATAAACAAAACTCTCTTGAATTTTTTTTCCATGCTTCATTGGAACGCAAAAGACGATTAATAGGAACAAAATGTTAATTGTAAGTTCCAATGAATGTTTCTTGAAGCAAAAATATGAATTCAAACTAAAAGTAATAAAGATTAGCCCAGCAGGGATTTCCCTTGCATAGCTGCTCTTGTATTATTATTATTTATTTATTTTTACAGAAAAAGGAACAAAATATACAAAAATCATGATATTTACCAAAAACAATTGGGAACAAAGAACATATGAATTTGAGGTGTCAGTTTAGAATGTGTCCGTGTAGCCTTAACTTGAAATGTGTCTAAGGACGCGATTTAATTTTTTTGGCTGTTTTTTTTTTCTCTTCGAGTTTCGACCATTATGTTTCCTAAATATCAGCCGATTCAAATCCAAAAATTCATATAAAGATGAAAGTTGAAAAAAAAACACCACCACTATGCCAACCATAGGCAAGAATAAACCCTGAACCCCAAACAATGTATCGCTTTATTAATCACAGAACACGGTATAAACACTGCCTTGGGCAGGTAGCATAAACATCTACAGCATAAGTCTCGCAACAAACATACCCACATAAAAACAAAATATAATGAAAAATGAAATACTCGATAATAAATGAAAATGTCACTTTTTTTACTGCTGATGAGTATGCTCAAATAAAAGGCAATTTTGTGGGACGCTGTAATTGATTTGTGACTTTCAGTAATAAGCATACCTACTCCTTAATTTCGGGCTTCTCTGTGTTTCTACCTGAAAATACATTTATCAATCCAATTGGCATATTAAATTGTTTTTGACAATTGCCTAATCAAGAATATTGAAACTGACTTAATAAAACTGAAATTTCCAAAAGTGAGTATAGGCGCAAGAGCTGGTATTAGAACCACATTTTTTAACAGGAATCAAAATGCTGGTTAGCCCTCAATTAAATGTCACAAACCGAAAAATGGACGAACTGCAGTTGGAAAAGCCGTAGATTGCAGAGATCATGCAAGATTAAATCAAGCCCCAAGATAGGTCTGTTCTTTTAAATGAGGGTTTTGAAAATCAAATGTGAAGAGAATTGGGATCTGATCATGAAACGTGCCACATGTGGTATGATTCTGTGATGATCTTGAAATGTTTCCCATATTGCCTGATATTGAAGTGTTCCCAGGTACATTCTATTCTATTCTATACCCAGGTGGTTTTCTAAGAAATTACTATTTTACTATTTCTGTCTAGTTCCCAGACATAATCCAGAATATGTGCAAAGTGCAGCTGTGAAAATAGCAGGGCCAGCCACGGTCAAAGCTCTAAAAATTAAGCAATCAGCAGGGGCATTCAGTTTAAATTCATGGTATTTTGGAAATTTGTCTCTGAATTACTTTTTACACGTACGTTTAATATTGTTTAACAGGAACTGTGTAAAGGAATCGTGTAAAGGAAATTTACAACAAAAAAATAGTTTCCAGTTTGAAGGCTATGTCCTCACTAAAGAAAATATGTATCTAGTAATGGATGCACCTCTTAATGGGGAGTGGAGTTACATGCACATTATTCCCCCATCACAGGTTATCATGATGTGCTTGTACATGTGACAAGGGTCGGCCCAAGCCACTGTGCTGCCTGGAGCCAAGGTTGAATTGCTGCCCCCCCCCCAAAAAAAAATCAGGCGGCGTGTATGAGTGTAACACAAAGCACCACAGCAATAAAACTCACAGTAATGTGTGGTGTGTATGAGTGTATCACAGAGCACTACAGCATTAAAACTCACAGCAATGTGCAGTATGTATGACCGCATCACAGAGTGCCACAGCAATAAAGCTTACAGTAACGTTTGGTGTGTATGAGCGTATCACAGAGCGCCACATATCCTGGCCACCTCTAATACGGTCACACACATCCATGCACACATACATACACACATCCATTACACACACACACATCTACATACAGTCACACATACATACACACATACAGACTAACACAAACTTACCCATACAGCCCTGTTCCCGCGTGGCGACGGACACGCCGCCGTCTTACTTTTTTATAGTATAGATGGAGGAGGTAGAAAAGGGTCTTGTAACATTTTAAAGCTACTTTCAAAACGCAATGAATGCTTGTCCATTCAAAGCTCCTACAGATGAACTGGCATTAGTATACACAACATTTTGTTAGATAAAACCAATCAGATCATTAATACTAACATATAATATAGATGTCTATTAACCCCTTGAGGACCCATGATGTACATGGTACACAATGGGAAAAAGTCCTGTTAAGGACCGAGGATGAACCATGTACGTCATGGTCCTCTAACAACCCCCGTCCTCACTCCATATACTCACCTCTCTGGCCGGGGTCCCACATCGGTCTGACTTCCTGAAGTCAGACCAACGGTTTTAAGTACCCCGGCCATTGCACTGACTTCATTAACGAACGCAATGATGTCAGTTTCAGACCCCCCTTTGGCACTGCCGGGGAAGAGCCTGATAAGATGCAAGGGTCTTTTACCTTTTATACACACACACTTATTACAAGCAAACGGATCACAGGTGAGGATAGTCATTCACACCCATTTGTGTCAAATTATGCACATGTTATGAGGCCAAAATCACCAGGGTATGTAGACTTTTGATCAGGGTCATTTGGGTAGTTTCTGTTGTCATTATGATTTAAAAAGAGTAAACACACTTGATTTAAAAATAAATGGCTTCCGCCAAACACTAACCATGAGTGAAAGAAATGTTTTTGTGTTATCATTCATATTCTCTGAATAATGGCCAAGAAATCATACATTCTGCCAGGGTATTTAAACTTGTGAGCACAACTGTATTTATATATACACATACAATATATACACTCAAGTTAGTTTATATGTTTATATTATGGTGTATTTCAGAATAATATTACATGACTAAAGGGTATAATACGTGATATTGTTCCAAAGTCACGCTAGAACAGCATAGAACCAAGCAGAGTTTCATTCTTCTCAGTGTGACTGGAAGTCCTGTCATGTGCTGTGGAGTGTTTTGCATGATTACCCAGTAGATCGGGGCAACTCAAATAAACTCTAAGTAAACCTAGTCTATTTTTTTCAGTTTAACTAATACAATGCTGCATTGCAGGAAGATATTCCATTCAATACATTTCAAAACATCTACAGTGACAAAAGAGTAGCTTTCTTCAGTAAAGAAATATCTTAATATATTAAAGAACCTAGCCATAGCATAACATGCCAGGCAATCTTTCCAAACTACAACCCCCCGGTACTTACAACATTGTAAAGTGCTTTCATGCTTCATTGTACAGTTAATATTTTTTTATATGAAAATATAGAATGCAGCGAGCTACTTTCATGGCTTTGGAAACAAAGCATTTATAGTATCTTAAGTCTACCCACAGATAATTAGTTTTAATTGATGTATTTCCTTATTTTTCAAACACTATTCAATCGGAATACAAAGTACTTTTGTTTTATTATGCTTTTACTCTACAAGCAATGGATTTTAATGATTTTATAGTGTACGTTTTAGTAGCATATTGTAATTTCCCGAGCCCCTAAGGCTAGAGGCTCTCATCACGACTGTATTAGTAATAGAATGTTATTGTTCTTTAGAATAGGAACTGGAATGCATTGTCTTATGATTCTATAGGGCTGCAATCTTATGTATAAATGAAGAAGATACATTGTATCGTAGAAGATACATATGTAGTCTCATCGGCTTTCATGTTACCAGTGAAAAGGATTTTTCATTAATTTGCTACAATAGAACACTAGACAATGAAAATGAGTAACACGCTAAATACTTTACTATGGGCTCCTTTCTATTAATAGCAAAATTAAAAATTACTCCATCTTTGCCACCTAATTACCGGATTTATCAACAGGAGGAAAAATGTGCCACTAGTTATTTTCACAAGGGATCTTCAGCGAGGAAACCAATAGGAGTTGTGAAAAACGTTGACTTCTTATCACAGCAAAAGGATTTTCCAATCTTTTATATTCTTGTATTAAGTATATATAAGGGGTTTGTCAGAAAGCTTTCTAGTTCGGCGCACTTTGGTGATTCCATTTTGCCGACTCTGCAGTGATTTCACTATTCACAGCAGGGTCACGGAATTGCGCCGAAGATGGAGTCAACAAAGACCGCCAAACAATGCCGAACTACAGGGGAAAAAAAACAGAACTCCAATAGGTGTTTAAACCAATAGAAATGCATGAAAATGTGTGTAAATAATAAAAAAGGTCCTTAAAAAAATAATATAAAGGTCTGTTACAGAATAAAAAAAAGAACATTTGAGAAAAATGTCATCTAAAAAATACAAAAAGATGTTCCAAATGATAAATAAAAAGAGGTTTTGCTGAAAATGAAAAGAATAAATGGTTTAATTAAAAAATAATAATAATATTGTTTTACATTGAATCCTATGGGATTCAACTGTTTAAACCCGTCGAACTGAATTACATAAAATTAGGGTATTTCGCTGACATTTCGGTGCATTTCGGCATTCTCTGAAAAGATTAACCATTGCTTCTGTATAGGACAATTTTGATGTCGCCGAAGATTGCCGATCAGCGGTGAACTGCACCGTATTTCGATTTGGCGGATCATCGGATGCGTTCGGCGAGTTTTTGTCATTTTTTGGATCGATTTGGTGTTTTTTCACTGGCTTGCTCGCTGCACTTGCTGCAATGATTGCAGGGTCCGCAAATTGAACTCGCCGAAGTGCAGGAAACGGGAGAGCACTGAAATGTAACTTTCATACAGGGTTATCCAAAGAGATTGTGGCCGAAAGGTAACCGAACAGTGAAATTCAGCGTACGGCTACCTTTCCTGGCCATTCGGCTATTCAGAGAGCAGGCAGTTCATCAAATCTTGGCGAATTGCCTGCACATACGGTGCCTGCTCGAGGGCAGTGAAATCCCCATAGAGAAGCAATGCTTCATCTATTCAGAGAACACAAAACAGCAGTGACAAGTTTCCGAATTGCCCCGCTGTTCAGTGGTTTCATTCGACAGATTTATTCAGGCGATTCCCATAGGCTTCAATGTTAAAAATATTACCGTTTTAATTCAATATCTAATAAACCGTTTAATATTATATTCTGCAGTAAAAAGTATCTTTATCTATAGATATTTTAGAATCTTTTATGCATTTTTTGGGATTTTTGTTTAAATCGTCTTTTCGTTTTATTGTAACTTTATCATCATTCATTGGATCTTATATGTAAATTCCAGTCGTTTTTCGCTCGGTAGTTTTTTTGCAAACAGCTTTTAAATTCTCCAACTTTCAAGCGTACTGTTTTTTTTCACCTCATTCGACTGCGGTGTTGGCTTTTTCCAGGGGCTTCTCTGCGCTGTGATCGGCGGTTAGTCGGGTTTCTCCGGCGTGTTCGGCGGGGTTAATCCAGATGTTTTTACGGGTTTCGGTGAGCGTACGCTGGGTTTTGTGGTGAGTGTTCGGAGGGTTTGCGGCGGCTTTTCCCTGCACTACGGCGGCCCTGTGGTGCTTGCTGAGTACACCGCAGGGTCGCTGAAATGGGATCGCCGAATCGCGACGAATTGACGATAACTAAAAGTCACCGAACATGCGTTGACTTTTCGATTCTCTTTGAATAACCCAGATTTTTTTCTTTTGATTTTTTTTTTTTTGAGAAAGGATTTTACCAGGAAGGATACATTGAGATTTCTCTCGTTTTCAAGTATGTCCTGGGTGGCAAGTATGTACCGTTAGGTGTCTTGCCCAAGGACACTTACTGGAGAGGTGCTCGTCGGGGTCGAACCCATGACTCCACAGGCTCTCTCCATGCAGAGGATATGTTATACAGAGTTTTTTATAAACAAAAAAGTAGCATCTACTTTTTCAAAAATAAAAAAATTAACTCTTTACTGCTTCTAATTAAAACACAATCTATCTGGAAATTCCAGAAAAATGCCTAAAATTTTTAAAAAAATAAATTAATAAAAATTATTTTTGCTGCAAATGAAAAGAATAAATGGCTGAATAAAAATTTTATAAAAACGGGGAATTTTTTTACATTGAAACCTATGGGATTCGCCTGTTCGAACCTGTCGAAAGAAAGCACCAAAAATCTGGGCATTTCACCAACTTGTCAGTGCAGTTCGGCGTTCTCTGGATAGATTAACCATTACTTCTGTATGAGGCATTTCACTGTTGCCGAAGGTGGCCGAATTGCACGGTATTTCACTGGCAGTTTGCCAATATTTGGTGAATTGCCAGATTTCAGAATAGCCAAATTGCCAAGAAATTGGGGAAATTCGCTGTTCGGTGCAATTTGGTGGCAAATTTGGCTCATATTGAATAAGATTTTTTCCATTTACACATGCTCAGACAACCTTACTGGCTTTAACTACAGCAATCTAAATTGAATTCCATAAAGAAGAAAAAAATATTTTATTTATGTTCTCAACTTTTGTACAAAATATGGACAACTGATGCACTTACTGTAAGTAACCCTGTACACTTTGAATTACAAGTTGACAACCTCTCTCAAAATCAATAATAAACATTTATTGTGAACATTCTGTGCAAACACACAGTTCACAGGAACTGGTTTAAAAGAAAGCCACTAATAGGATGGTGGGAAGAACTGCGACTCACTTTAGGACCTACCCCAACGGAAGCTGTTATGGTGACAGGTGGGCAGTTAAGTATGACTGTGCCACTCGTGACTCATAACCCCCCCTCAATGTTCCAGCTGAGTCCTAAACTCCCTTTGCGACTCGGCAGGTCTGGCTGCATACTGTACTGTACATAAATACTCATGTCGTAGTTATCCATTAGTGGATCCTTATTAACCGTTCAGCCATAAAAAAGGCCCAAGCTATTTTTTGATAAAGATGTTGGTTTTAAAAGTTTTTTTTCCTATCTCCCTTCCATGTGCACAAAAGCATATTTCAAGATAGTTAGCCTTTAAAGCAGAAATGACAGAAACACAAACATCACCAAGATGTTACTGGTGCAACGTTTTGCTCTGTTTGCTGAAACCAGTGTACATATGAATCAGGCTTTCCTAATGCTGTGGTTTAATTAAGAAGGAAATAGTAGAGTTCATTTATGCAAAGAAATATCACTACTTTTAAAATAGTTTATGGAATACATAAACTACACTGTTTACACTGTTAACATGACTCACTATTTTATTACCCTAGCCCGCTTTTGTTCAATGCGTACAAGACAATGGCACACAACTGCAAGGAAAATGTGGAGATAATAACTGCAAAGTCATCTATATAAACAACATAATGGAAATGTGGAAAAAAGACGAGACAGAGGAGATATGATAGAAACATTTAAATACGTAAAGGGAATCCACAAGGTAGAGGAAGGGAGTATATTTAAAAGGAAACAAAGTAGCAAAACAAGAGGACATAGTCTTAGATTAGAGGGGCAAAGGTTTAAAAGTAACATCAGGAAGCATTATTTTACTGAGAGGGTGGTGGATACATGGAACAGTCTTCCAGTTGAAGTGGTAGAGGCCAAAACAGTAATTGAATTTAAGTAGGCATGGGATAGGCATACGGCTATCCTAAACAAAAGATAAATCCAAGTAAAGTATCCATGTAATTGGGCAGACTAGATGGGCCGAAAGGTTCTTATCTGCCGACATTTTTCTATGTTTCTATAATTCCAAAATTCAAAGCCATAAAAACATAAAAGTACTAAACACAACACTAAAGGGGTTATTCAGAGAGAGAGGAAATGGCACCGAACAGGGAATTTCCCCCTACGGTGACATATTGGGGCCATTCAGCTATTCAGAGAGCAGGCAGTTTGCCAAATTTTGGCAAACTGCCAGTAAGAACGGTGCTGTTGAAAGGCAGCGAAATCCCCCATAGAGGAGCAATGGTTAATCTATACAGAGAAGAACGAACAGCAGTGAAAAGTTGCTGAAATGCCCTGCTGTTCGGTGGTTTCATTTCAGTAGGTTTATTCAGGCGAATCCCCTAGGCTTCAATGTTAAAAATATTCCCGTTTTTATCTAATATCGAATAAACTGTTTATTATTTTAATCTGCAGTAAACAGTCCATTTATTGATTTTTTTTTAGGATCTTTTAGGCATTTTTGTGGATTTTTTCCGCAATTTTTTTTCTCGTTTTTTTAAATAGCATTTTCTTTTCTCTGTAACAGACCTTTTTTATTATCATTCATAGGACCTTATATGTAAATGCCAGGCATTTTGGTTGAGTTGTTTTTTTTGCAAGCAGCGTTTCAATTTTGACACTTTCAATTGTTTTGTTTTTTTTCCCCCGTTCGTCAGCTTGTCGACGTTCCGGCGGCTGGTCTGCCCTGTGTTCGGCGGCTCGTCAGCTTTTTCCGGACATGTTTGGCTTGTTTTGTTGCGGCGGTTCGAATGGTCCAATACGTATATTTTTCGGAGGGGGTTCGTCTGTATTAGGTGGTTTTGAGGCTGATTTTTGGGTCCCGTTCCCTGCATTCCGGGGACCCTTCAGCATTCAATGCAGGGTGGGCAAATTTGATTCCCCAAAGTGCAGGGAACGGGAGAGCACCGAAATGGTGGCGACATTTCGGTGCTCTCTGAATAACCCACTAACTGTATGACTAAAAGTCAGAAATATGATAATACATCGTAATTGGGCTTAGTGCATCAATTAATTACTTTACGTTTATAATTAGGTATACAAGCATATTTTGTACGTTTCCTCTTTGACTTATAGAAACGTTGAAATACCCAATCGCACCAAATAGGGAGGATGCCATAACTGCCTGATACGTGCTCCCCCTCTTCTTTGTCTGATGACCTGTGAAGTCACAGGATGTTCCTTTTTTGTTCTTTGGTGTGTTTTTCTTCTTTTTTTGAAGACTTTTTTGACAAAAAAGCTTTGGATGTTCTTGATAAATATGAGTAAAAGTGGGCTCAGGCAATGTATGGTGCTGCTGCAGGAATGGATGCAAAAAGGTGATAAACAACTGCCTACAGACTTATTTTTTATTTATTTGATTGTTTTTTGCAGCTGGCTTTGGCTGTGAGAATTCAAGTTAAAAGGATTTGTGAGTTAAGCATATTAAAGAACTGATAGTCGCCATAAGGTATAAGAGCTAAAGTAAAGTTACATGTAAATAAATTACACTCTGTGTGGGAGAATCAGTAGGATAGTCACAAATCCACATCAACTTTCAAGCAGGAAGCTGTGTGCAGCCCTTGAAGCATTAAAGCAGGAAGCTGTGATGCTTAAAGGCGAGTGCAGCCTCTTGGCTCTTGCCTCTACATGCCCTGGTTGAGATGATTTTTGAAACCAGCTAACCCATCTTTCTATTTGTTCAAGGCAAGATTTGCACCCAGGTCAGAAATGATACACAAGGTGGGAGATATATATATACATATAAGAAACCTCTGCTCAACAGATCAAGCAAAACTTGTAACATAGTTTGTCCTGCAGGATATTATAGGTCCAGGGATATTCAAAAGTCTTTCTCCTTCACCTTACTATTAAGCAAGCAATTATGGCAATACTTAAGGGGTTATTCAGAGAGGTCTGAAATGGCACTGAAATGTTACCGGACGATGAAACTCAGCAAACGGTGATATTTTGGGGTCATTCGGCTATTCAGAGAGCAGGCAGTTCGCCAAATTTTGGCGAACTGCCTGCAAGTACAGTGCCTGTTCGATGGCAGTAAAATCCCCCATAGAAAAGCAATGGATAATCTATTCACAAAACACCGAACAGCAGTGAAAAGTTGCCGAAGTGCCCTGCTGTTCGCTGGTTTCATTCGGCAGGTTTATTCAGGCGAACCACATAGGCTTCAACGGTAAATATATTCCTGTTTTAAATCAATATTTGATAAACCGTTTATGATTTTAATCTGCTGGAAAAACTCTATTTATAGATTTTTTAGGATCTTTTAGGCATTTTTCGGCAAAATATTTTTTCCATTTTCTTTTTAAAAGCGTTTTTTCTTTTTTTCTGTAACAGACCTTTTTATTATCATTCATAGGAACTTATATGTTAATTCCAGGCATTCTCGTTCAGTGGTTTTTTTTGCAAACAGCATTTAAATTTTGAAACTATTGTTTTTGTTTGTTTTTCTTTTACCCCGTTCGTCAGCTTGTCTGCTTTTTCCGGCAGCTGCTTTGCGCTGTGATCGGCGGCTTTTTGGCTTTTTCCGACGTGTTCAGCGTGTTTTTTGCAGCGGTTTCTGTGGGTTTTCGGTGAGTGTTCAGGGAGTGTTCGGCAGGTGTTCGACAGGTGTTCGTCGGGTTTTCCATGCACTCTGGGGACCCTGCGGTGAACGCTGAATACACCGCATGGCGGGGAACTTTGATTGATTGAGTGTACGGAACGAGAAACAACCGAAATGTCGGCGACATTTTGGTGCTCCCTGAATAACCCCTTTGGGCAATACAGAAAGAGTATAGACAGAGTGAAAAACATGGTGCCGAATTGAAATATTTCTACTCTTCCAAATCTCCTAGGCCCAGTAGTTGTTGTCACCCCAGTTGAAATAATTTGTTTCCCCTGGTATTTATTGTTATTACACACGGAATTATATTTAAGGTACAAAATCTTCACTTTGTGAAGAGTAACATTTTGTAAACCTTTTATGCAATACTAAGTGGGATATACGTTACTTAAATATTATCTATATATGTGTTGTGTGCCAGTGTTGTGTGCACCACAACTCCTTTAAGGCTAGGGTCAGACTAGCGCACTTTAAACGTGCGTTCTGGCGCACTTAATTACGGCCGCACTAGCAGCAAATGACGGGCAATGACGGCCAATATACGAAGTACGGTCGCACGAAAGTGCGGCCGCGCAACGCAAGTGGCAAACGAACGCATTTTGTCGAGAACGTCAAACCGCTAGTACGGTCGTACAGAGTGCGCTGCGGCCGCATAGCGGCGTGTGTGCGTGATTTTGAGATGTCAGACACTGCTAATGTCCGGCCAACATAACGTCCAGATGCAAAAAGTGTTTTATTGATGATCCGTACAAAATCACGAACGCAAATGCGCATCGTATGACCGCTATCGCGTACTCTGTGAAAAAATGCGTCCATTCGTTCGAACGCACGTTTTCACAGACAACGCAAAAATGCGTTCGTCTGACCCTAGCCTTAGAGTGAAAAACCAAAATCCTCCCTCCCCGTATATCAGTTCCAGAGTGAATCAGGTGCGCCTACACCTTAAAGGGACATGCATGCTGTGCTAGTTTGCTTTTAAACATATGCAATGCCTTTTGAATGAGTCAGTAGTTTCATTCAGCAGGCTTAAAATAAAGTAAATATGATAAACACTTAAACACCTTTTCGCTTTTCTTGCCTGCTGACTTATTTCAGAACTAGTTCAGAACTCAGAAATTGTAGATAGGATGAAATTAGTTATCATTATCATTGACAGTGCACAAAACGTGCCCTCATATTGCTAAAATATATAGAGCAATCCACAAAAATAATAAAAAATAAAGAAACCCTGAAAAAAAAATGGAAATGACAACTAGGGATGTGCATGGCTTAAAAATTTGTCTCGTTTTGTTTCGTTTCGTTACGTTTATAAATCATTTCTTTTTCGGAATTCCGAAAAATTTTGTTTCGTATTTCGTTTCGTATCGATTTCAAATTTCGAATTGATTCGAATTTCATATATCAATTTGATAGTTGATATCAATTCAAATTTTGGATCACTAGAAAAAAACCAATTTATCTAATTTTGCTGTTAAAAGAAAAGCTAGGGTTAAATTTTAAGCTGTGTCACAGATTTACTATTTGAGTCAAATTAAAGGTCCTATGAATGATAATAAGAAAGGTCTATTAAAGAGAAAAGAAAATACGCTATTAAAAAAAGGGAAACAAAATTGCCGAAAAAATCCCCAAAAAATGCCTAAAAGATCCTAAAAAAAAATCAATAAAAGACTGTTTACTGCAGATTAAAATAATAAACAGTTTATTTGATATTAGATAAAAACGGGAATATTTTTAACATTGAAGCCATGGGATTCGCCTGAATAAACCTGCTGAATGAAACCACCGAACAGCAGGGCATTTCTGCAACTTTTCTCTGCTGTTCGTTATTCTCTGAATGGATTAACCATTGTTCCTCTATGGGGGATTTCACAAACTTCGAACAGGCACTGTACGAACTGGCAGTCTGCCAAAATTTGGCAAACTGCCTGCTCTCTGAATAGCCAAATGGTCCCGAAATGTTACCATATGGGGAAATTCCCTGTTGGGTGATATTTTGGGGCCAGATCGTCTCTCTCTGAATAACCCCTAAAGTTTGTTGTTGTTGCAACAACCACTAATTACAGTGGATAATAACTAGCCCTGTTAGTTAAGACACATACTACAGAAACACTCATGATTATATGGATTTATAAAACAGTTATGCCAGATTTAACTTTATCTACGACAAAGGATTTTAAAGACATCTTGTGCAGATCATTCTTAAAACTGAGAAATAGTTTTCTCTTAAAAAAATCAAATAAAACATATGACTACACAATATTTATTGGCTCAGAATTCAAAGTTTCTTGTTTAGTTCCTAAACTCTCCTGTACAATAAACAGCTCATCTGCTAAAATCCCATTGAAAGATCAGATTCGGTTTAGTTGCCAACATTCTTTTATTTCATATATGTAGTTAAAACAGCGACCGAGAGTTCAAAAATTATCATTACACAATGGCCAAGCTTGTAGCTTCAAAAAGAAAAAGGAAGACAAAGCCAACGTATACTATAACATATTTGTATGTAAGGAAAAAAAAACCACACATTTCTGAATGACATAGTTAGGAAGTGTACGTTTCTTATGGTTCCGTATCTGATACATGTGCTCTAATCTGTACAAAGTATTCCAAATGTAAATATTACAAAGGCATATGTGGTAGTTTCAAATATAAAGCCCAAAAGTCAGCGACAAGTCTGTAATATATACAGGGTTATTCAAAGAGAATTGAAAAGTCACTGCACGTTCGGTAACTTTTCGTTCTCCTCAATTCGGTGCGATTTGGCGATCCGAAATCGCACCGAATTGAGGAGAGCGAAAAGTCACCGAACATGCGGTGACTTTTCGATTCTCTTTGAATAACCCTCTATATATTTCAGACTTTTCACTGCACTACAGGGCCATCATTGGACAGGGAAACGCCGCCGCAAACCCGCCGAACACTCACCGCAAAACCCTGCGAATGCACACCGAAACCCGCAAAAACATTTGGATTAATCCCGCCGAACACGCCGGAGAAGCCCAAGCAGCTGCTGATCACAGCGCAGAGCAGCCGCCGGAAAAACCCAAAACCGCAGATGAATGGAGTGAAGAAAAAAAAAAACACAGAACGCTTGAATGTTTGAAAAGTGAAACGTTGTTTGCAAAGAAACTACAGGACGAAAATGTTTGGAATTTACATATAAGATCCAATGAATGATAATAAAAAGGGCTGTTACAGAAAAAAGAAAAAAACTATTTAAAAAAATAAAACAGACAAAAAAATGTTGACAAAAAAATTCCTAAAAATGCCTTAAAGATCCTAACAAAATCTATAAATAAAGAGACTCTTTAGAGCAGAATATTATAATCAACGGTTTATTAGATATTGACTTAAAACGGGAATATTTTTAACATTGAAGCCTTTGGGATTCGCCTGAATAAACCTGTCGAATGAAACCACCTGCACAGCAGGGCAATTCGGCAACTTTTCACTGCTGGTTTTTGTTCTCTGAATAGACAAAGCATTGCTTCTCTATGGGGATTTCACTGCCCTCGAACAGGCACCGAACAGGCACCGTATGTGCAGGCAATTCAACAAGATTTGGTGAACTCCCTGCTCTCTGAATAGCCGAGTGGCCAGGAAAGGTAAGCGTACGCTGAATTTCACTGTTTGGTTACCGTTCGCCAGCAATCCAGATCTCTTTGAATAACCCTGATAGAATATGCAGTAATATTGGTTGCAGTTTTAAATTCTCCCTAATTAATCTAGTGTTAAGTTTGTAGCAACTAGGATAAAGACCAAAAACAAAACTGCTTAAAAGTACATAAAAGAATAATTAGAGAACACGTTCTTTAAAATCGACAGTTTAAACAGCTGGGAATCTACTTATGTTATAAAACCTATGTTATAAACATAACATAAACCTCATCTAAAATATAAACCACATTCATAAAAGGTGAATATCTACGAGCTTCAACCATATCAATGTACTTATCAGTAGAACAACATAAGGCGTAAATGCTAAATCTTTAGAAATGATATATTTACTGACCAAACCCCCAAAAACAGATAAATTCAATTTTTTTTTCTCCAACTCAATTTCTAGGCATATTTCGTCCCTATCTAAATACATGACAGCCACTACGTACCATTTGGGAGGCCTTCATAGCGGACGTCCACACTGATTCTGAAGTTTAACCGTAGCACAGGCATATCTGTCGCACAGTAGGAGTATAGCATCATTTGTGGTTAAAATAATTTTACTATGTAACAGATAGCAGAAACCCGACTTGAGAAATCTATAGATTGTACCCACTGAAGCAGTCCTTGGGAGTGCCTTTCAGATCTCTTCTGAGTCAAGCTTGTGGTTACTCTTTAGTAACAACAGAAACTAAACAGATGCGACAGAAGCCTTAATGTCTATGAGGCGGTTAAGTACACTGATCATGTATATTATTACATTTATTCTCCGGCTGGGATTTTGTTTTGTTAATATCCCTTAGCAAAACTCAAAATAAAAAAAAACAACAACAACCGTTGCTTTCTATCGCGATCACATAAAGTTAACAGGGACAATAAAGCCATTTCTAAATAGTTTAGTCTTTCCTGTTTTCTTCCAGAAAAGTAGATCGGTAACTCTCTGACATCTATGACTCATTTTAGTTTCATTGTCACATGTGACCCAAGTATCATACTCAAAAATCTGACATGTAGCATACAGTTTAACCCCTTTGTCACCAGGGCCTGTAAGATCACCTATTGGTTACTATTTTTCAGGATCCAATATTTTGTTGTAAACTTAACATCTCCATAGACTATGGGCCAAATTACATTCTTGGTGCTAACGTTGTGCTCAACTACGTGAGCGTTAACGTTAGCCCTGCTGGCCCTAGTGTGGGCCACCCATATTACAATCCAAACGTTAATGGGTTAAAAAAAGTTAGCGTTTGGTATCTTGCGCTGTTCTGCGCAAGGTTACTGTTCCTTGCACTCCCTATGCTTAACATGGGGAGCGCAAAGAGTTAATTAGCGTTAGGATTACAAGTCCTAACGCTAATTACCGTCCGGCTGCGGTTACCAGAAAGTTAACCACAGCCTGGACTTGGTGCTAAAGGATTCCAATGCTGCAGAATCCATCAGCACAGCCGTAACCCTCCCAAAATAAATCGTATAATCACCTTCCATCCCGCGGCGAGGACTGTGGCTCCAACCGCCTCCTCTGTCTGCCAGGAAGCAGGGAGAAAAAGTCCCCCAATCTCCCCCTGCAGATCACTATGCAGTCCTGCCAGATCTCACAAGGTGAGATCCGGCAGGTCATGTGACCGGAATATGGCCCTTACTTTTTATTGTGAGTGCTTAATACCAAAGTGGATTGCTGTGCCTACACTTCATTTTTTACCCACAGCAAGCCCATAATAAAACTGTTGAAATGTGCACACTTTTTAAAAAATTAGAAAGAAGAAAAATTAGGACTAATAATCTACGTCAGGATTGTCAAACATCCTTTCATATGTTAATGAACTAAATTGCCAGACATTTATGAATGCAACACATGGAATGGCCAGAGAATAATGGGAGTAGTACTGCAACATGTGAGGATGCATGCTGCATCTTTGCACATGTATCTTGTCTGCCCTAAGCACTAAAAAGAGAAACGTGCTGTTAGATATATATATATTTTTTTGAGAAAGTATTTTACCTGGAAGGATACATTGAGATTTCTCTCGTTTTCAAGTATGACCTGGGTAGGCAAGTATCTACCTTTTAAGTGTCTTGCCCAAGGACACTTACTGGAGAGGTATTTACACTGAGCATCAATTTAACTCGATAATCTGATAATAAGTGCCCCTCTAATTCATCTCCCATTTGCACACTATCCCCATGGTTCTCCGTCAAGTTTTAGTCTTGATCGTGCCTTTCATTCAGCAGCAGGGATTGTGTTTGTATATACTGGTGCCAGGGACAGTAAAACATGCTCCCACATAACACAGGCGTGGATTGTTTCAACAATAGCTTTGCCTTTTGTTGCTAGACATGGCGGGGTAGAATTCTTTCAGCAGAAGCCACATTAAAATGAACACTGACATTTAGCAAAAGGAAGTATGAGAACACACAGCATAACACAAGCTGTGAAACACACGGCCCTTTGGCTTTCTAACTGTCACCAGAACACAACCAAAATTACAAAAACTCGATTTATCATAAAACATTGGCCTTAACACACAGAACTCTTTCAATTCAGATACAAACAGTATAATTCCTGAAAGACTTTTTCGTATTGTTACATCAAAATTCTAAAGGTAAATTTTATTTGGTTTTAGCTGACATGGTTTCATTTGGTATTACTAGTAGATATCTAAGAGAAGGGCACACAGCAACAATTGACCAACACACGGGTTACACACAGTCAGGGCTGCCAACCCACAAAGTACAATTCAAAGAAGAGAAACAGCTGGTCACACCATGCTGGTCCCAAAGAAGCCTTTCATTATGACTCCATGATGGTGCAATGAGTGGATTCAAAATATAAATGTCCTTTGCGATGTGACGACCGGCTGTTCCTCTTTTTTGGATTGTCCATTTGGTATTACAACACAAACTAGTGATACGTGAAAATACATAATAGTAATGGAACACAGACATTTTTATTTTACTTATGTCCTGTCTGCTTATGGTATTTAGATACTTTAAAGCTGAATTGAGGCTAGTCATTGCAAAGTGAGATAATGGGAATCTAGTTACTGCATTTGTTGAAATCAGGGCTTTTCTACCCATTCCTGAGTGTTTTAGTATCACCAGACAGTTTGTCAACCTGGTGAGGAGGTGCACCCCAATGACATGCATTCTACTATGACCAGGTACACTGTTTACTCTTTAGATACACTTTTCCTTTATCGACAGGATAGATCTCTGAAAGATGGAGTTCTGTTTTAATGCTGAAGGTATATCTTTTTTTATTACCGTAGATACTCGAGTATAGCACGACTCGAATATAACGCGATGGATAAAGATTTATTATGGAAATGAGAGAATACTCAAGACTTGAATATAACATGAGGAGCAAAATTATAGAAGTATACTGTACTGGGAAACCATTAAAATCCTTCCAGGTTTTCTTAACACAGTCAGGCTCCCCCTCAGGCCAGGGTGCTCTGCTCTAGAATGATTGTAGTTGTTACTAAGTATGAAGCCGCCGGCCACTGGTCTGTCTTCTTACTTGCCATAAGATGGCCGGCAGAGCGAGGTTACCAACTCAGTGAATCATTCACCAATAGCCAGCATGCAGGGAGGTGTCGTTTTCTGACCTCCGGCTCCAGCAGGCAAGCTCATCCACTGCGTCGTCCGCCAATAGTCAGGGAGACTTGGGATCCCTGAGCAAGTCAAGTTTTTTTTTTTTTTACACGTGATGCAGATGTCTCGAATATAACGCAACCCCTCCAATTGTAAGGTAAATTTTTGTCACTAAAATCTAGCAGTATACTCGAGTATCTACAAACTACAGTACTTTAAAAAAAAAAAATTAACCTGTTTATGTCTTGGGTGGATGGCATGTTCACAGTTATTTTTTGGTGAAAAATATAGTTGGATTTTAGTTTAACCAAACTGGTCAGCTATTCTTCTCCCTGTCTACATACCGAAGTTTGTTAAGAATAAAGTAATCCACTATTGATCTTACCAGTCTTGGCGGGCCTTGGCATCATTTCCGTTTTAGTAAAATTCAGGGAGCTTGCCTAGTTTGAGGCTGTAAAACAAGAGAAAATATTTTTCCATGAAAAAGGACAATTTGCATAATCAACAATGCATGTTTTATACATATGTAACTCTTTACTGCTGCTGTTAAAGGGCATGAGGAAGCATGACTTGTAATAAAATCTTTAAAATGGTTATTCCTACCAAATTACAATAAAGAGGTCTAAGAAAAAAATGCTAGATTCAAAATCCGAAGCTTAGAGTATCAGAAACAAACATAACAGATGGTCTGGCCAGTTTATTGGGGGGAAAAATATAGTTAAGAATTAATACACTGTACTTTAACGTCTCCTATACTAAGTAAATTTACACCTCTGCATGGAGGCGCAACCCAGTCCATGACAGCTCGCGCATCCACCAGTGAGATGATATTTGACTGAGAAATACCATCTCCTCAAAGCTGGTGTTAAGTGAGACTGAATTTGCAAAATCACTTAATACCTTCTGAAACCCCCCAAAAAAATTGCATATCCACCTCTCATTCCACGGTGGAAAGAGCGACTCGATTCACCACTTCTTGTCGTTTGCAGATTGAGAACAAATCGTTCCTAGTCTCCTTCCGCAATTCCTCCAGAAGCTTGCGCAGAGATCACAGCTGGGAAGACTCCATGGAGCCCTGTGGACTCAATGAGCTGATACCCGAGGCAGCATGCAGCGCTGCTGCCAAAATCTGGCAGCCTTGGATCTCATTTTGAGGCTAGGCGCTAACAAAGTGACTACCCTGTAATACGTATGGTAAAATGGAGATGATGAGGAACATCTGCAGGCACAGATTTTCTTGCTTGCCATCTTCATTTTACAGCCAACAAAAGAATAGGGTCCTATGAAGGGCAACTTAATCTGTATTGAAATTGTACTGGACTTCTCAGAATTTCTCAGTGCTGCCAGATTGTGACTCAGAAACATTTTATAGTCATCACTAAGCTTTTGAATGTTCCCATAAGACTTTTCATACTCGACTGTCTGTTCAGCTTGTTAAGTCTTTCCTATCTATATTTTCTTTGCTGGTAGACCTTGTAAGACCTTTCCAAAGAAATATTTTTAAGGTGTTAGCTTTAAGCTGTGAGATCTCACAGATACTTTATACACGCTTATCTGTGTAAGGATTGAAAGCTGTCGTACACGCTCATTTGTGTAGAGATTGAAAGCTATGAGGAAATTGAATCTGACCTTGTGTAACTTAACTTTTATTTTCTTCTCAAAAACCATGTTGGCAAGTGTCCCAACAGTGTTCTAGTGGAGCAACAATATGAAGGCACAGCTCCTTCTTAATGAAAATATATGCATTTCAGTAAAAGCATGTGACAAAAATGTAGCTTTCTTTGGTTATAGGATATGTGATATTCTGTGTAGGCCCCGGTCACACCTCAGCGTTTTACAGCGCTTTCCTGAGCGCTGTAAAACGCTCAACCCCGCAAATCCCATGATTTCCTATGGGGCTGGTTCACACCTGGACGTTTTACAGCGCTCAGGAATGCGCTGTAAAACGTCTGATGCCCAAAGAAGTACAGGAGCTTCTTTGGGGCGCATAGCAGCGCGTTCGCGGCCATAGACAAACGCGCGTAACAAACGTTCGCGCAAACGCGAGTAAAAAAACGCGCGATCGCGCACTTTTGAAAAACGCTGAGGTGTGAACTCAGCCTAAACATGGGGGTCGTTACATAAGTTGCATCTAATAAGTAAATGTATCAAAAATCTAACATTTGAGCAATAACCATGGAAACAAATGAAAACAGAAGGACAGGGCACGTATTCCCACTGTGATTGCTCTTCTTCTATACGTTTGTTACATAGGTACACATCAGCTTGCAAATAGAAAAGGCATATTTATGGTGGTGACCAATGTGTATATATCATCATCATTATTTTAATTCCACACCTGAATTTGTGTAGAGCTTGAAGGGCCTTCTCTTTAAGAGTCATGATGCAAAATATAATGGGCCATATTACAAAGCTGGTGCTAACTTAACCAGAGCTGTTGTAAAATTAACAGAGCCATTATAGGGCCCTATTACATTCTTCACGCAAATTCGTCCGCGCAGCCCAATTTTTTTTGCACCCAGCGTTAAGCATTATCGCGCGAAAATTAACGTGGTATTACGATCCAAACGCATTTTCTCATCCGTCAAAAACTAACGTTCATAAAAACGACGCGCAAAACGAAGAGTAATACGTACGCAGTAACGTAGCGCACGTAAATCAGTGTGCAGACTGTTTTTTTCACGGGATTCAGCCAATCAGAATTAAGAACCTTAGTTTACATCAATTTACCTTAATTGACTCACTTAAGGTTTTGCGCCTGTCAAAGTAAATCTGAGTATATACTGTATGCTGCAGCAATAATAAAAACACGCACAACCTCTCAATTTAATTGTTTGGGTATGTGTAGAATGTGTAACTATACTGTGCTGTATTTTTTTTTTCGTGCTGGTGTTTTTCATTTTGGCAAGAACATTCAGATTTGCAGTTACCACCAGCTTTTCAAAGACGTTAAAAATATGCGCATAAAACGTCGTTCGTAAGAAGATGCGCATCGATTGTAATACCATCCGCATACCAGCGCACGAACGCATTTGCGCTCACAATGTTAAGTATAGGACGCGCACAGTTCATCACGTTCGCGCAGGTCCATCCTCGTTAAATGATAACGTGCATAGTTTGCGCGAACGTTGTAATACGACGTTCTGCGCAAAGGGTTTTGCCCCTCGCGTTTATGTACACGCGCACGTTTTTGCGCGAAGAATGTTATAGGGCCCATAGTCTATGGAGTTAACGTTTATAAACGCTCTGGTTAAGTTAGCACCAACTTTGTAATATTGCCCTATGTCTTTTTCTTGCCTATGTGTAGCAATGTGTCTTTATTAATTGAGATGGTGGCAGGTAAGACAAAGGTTTAATGAAACCAGCACAGTGTAGAAGAATCCAAGGGCTCCCAGGTGTGCTGGGCACATCTTATACATAGGCATACATACAGGGTTATTCAAAGAGAATCGAAAAGTCACCGCACGTTCTGTGACTTTTCGTTCTCTTCAATTCGGTGCGATTTGGCGATCCCATTTCAGCCACCCTGCGGTGTATTCAGAAAGCACCACAGGGCCGTCGTAGTGCAGGGAAAAGCCGCCGCAAACCCGACGAACACTCACCGCAAAATCCAGCGAAGGCACACCGAAAGCCGCAAAAACATCTGGATTAACCCCGCCGAACACGCCAGAGAAACCCGAGCAGCCGCTGATCAGAGCACAGAGCAGCTCCCGGAAAAAGCCGACACCGCAGACGAATGGAGTGAGGAAAAAAAAAACAGTACGCTTGAATGTTTGAAAAGTGAAACGCTGTTTGCAAAGAAACTACATAACGAAAATGTCTGAAATTTACATATAAGATCCAATGAATGATAATAAAAAGGACTGTTACAAAAAAAGAAAAAACGATTTTAAAAAAACGGAAAAAAAATTCACTAAAAAATACCGAAAAATGCCTAAAAGATCCTAAAAAATGTAAACATAAAGATACTTTTTGCTGCAGAATATTATAATCAACGGTTTATTAGATATTGAATTAAAACGGAAATATTTTTAACATTCAAGCCTATGGGATTCGCCTGAATAAACCTGTCGAATTAAACCACCGAACAGCAGGGAATTTCGGCAACTTTTCACTGCTGGTTTGTGTTCTCTGAATAGACGAAGCATTGCTTCTCTATGGGGATTTCACTGCCCTCGAACAGGCAACGAACAGGCATCGTATGTGCAGGCAATTCGCCAACATTTGGCGAACTGTCTGCTCTCTGGATAGCCGAATGGCCAGGAAAGGTAAGCGTACGCTGAATTTCAGTGTTCGGTTACCTTTCGGCCTCAATTCTTCGGAGCTCTTTGAATAACCCTGATAGGCTGCAGTGTAGGGTTTATGCAGATCCAATGAAAAACTGAAGTGAAAAGCTAAAATACTTCAAAGTCTTTCTCTGTTCTATTTCAAGCTGTAAATGTGTTGAATACAAAAGTGAAAACTGGTTTTAGCTGCACTGTTAAAGCGCCACTACCACTTGCTGCTGATATCTTACATGTGCTTTGTTTTTCGCTTGTATATTTAGTTACGAAAATATTTTAATCTGTATGTGTCACTCGGTGCATTCATTGTGTGATATCTTGTGTTGTAAACGGCCCCCCAGTATCTTTTCCTCACTTGCTCTTCACTCTGTGACAATGGCCATACAATTTAGTCTATGGTTAGATCACTGTCTCAAAACCCAACTAAGGACCCATTGGACAGCCAGCCTAAATGAGCGGAGTCTGACTTTTCCATAATAAACCGTAATGTATAGGGATTCAGTTTATTTTGGGATTTGTCTGAGATTTGTGTAACCGAGAGGTAGTATAGGGCAGTGTTTCCCAAACCTGTCCTCGGGACCCTCAACCTGACCAGATTTTTCAGATCACCTTGGGGAAATACAGACTGAGTCTTGAAATCTCTGAGCAGCAAATCATATCACATGTGCTGTGCTTCAGATATCTGGCAAACCTGTCAGCGAGTCCTAAGGACGGGTTTGGCAAACACTGGTATAGGGTATCAGAGTTTCAGGAATTTAAATAAATTAATGTTTAAGGTGATTCTATTGGCAGTTGTCAGAAACTTAAAAACAACATGGAACGTCCACATGTAGCATCTGTAGCACTTATCTGGAGTGGTCACTTATCAACAGCACTGAAAATACATATCTGGGAAAAATATATGATGAGCATGCTTTAAGTTAAGAATTTCTTGATATTCAGCTTGGACCAATAGTCTCTGACAGGGTTATTCAGAGAGAGGTGAAAACCAGGAGAATGACTGGAGAAGTGAAAATTCTAGGTCAATATAGCCAAACCAGAAAAATTCTCCCATTTATCTCACTTTCTAAATCGTCTATTTTGACCTAGAATTTTCACTTCTCCTGCCAGTTCTCCTGATTTTCACCTCTCTCTGAATAACCCTGTGAGTCTAAAGTGGGCATTTTGGCAACATGCTAAACTTTGTTTATTTTAGATGATGTAAAATGTAACCATGGAGCAGAAGTGGATAGCACAACAAGAGTGTATAACGGGAGGGTCAAGTTGTATCGTTTACAGTCATTGCTGAAGCTATTTACATTGGATTTTTCTGACACACGCATGATTGAGAATTCTTGGTAAAATACTAAACAAAACAGAAAACAAAATGAAGAGGTGGACCTAGAGTCTCAATTCTGGCTTAACCCTATCAATTTATATGAAACACAAAAAACAAGAAAAAACAGCAATGAAAGTAATGGAAGTAATATGTCCACAACTACTGCATTGCCTAATGAGACTATCAGGGTTATTCAAAGAGATCCGAATGGCTGCCGAAAGGTAACCGAATGCTGAAATCAGCATTCGGTTACCTTTATTGGCCATTCGGCTATCCAGAGTGCAGGCAATTCGCCAAATGTTGGCGAATTGCCTGCACATACGGTGCCTGTTCGAGGGCAGTAAAATCCCCATAGCTTCATCTATTCAGAGAACAAAAAGCAGCAGTGAAAAGTTGCCGAAATGCCCTGCCATTCGGTTACTGCATTCGACATGTTTATTCAGGCGAATCCCATAGGCTTCAATGTTAAAAATATTCCCGTTTTAATTCAATATCTAATAAACCGTTGATTAGAAATATTCTGCAGTAAAGAGTCTCTTTATTTATAGATTTGTTCGGATATTTTAAGCATTTTCCATGATTTTTTTTTAAAAAAAAAACAAAATTTCCAATTTTTTTTAATTTATTTTTTTAAACTTTACTTATTTTTTCTGTAACAGCCCTTTTTATTATCATTCATTGGACCTCATATGTGAATTTCAGACATTTTCGCTCAGTTGTTTCTTTGCAAACAGCATTTCACTTTTAAAACATTCAAGCAAACTGTTTTTTTTCACTCCATTCGTCTGCGGTGTCGGGTTTTTCCGGCAGCTGAGCTGCATGTGATCGGCTCCTGCTCGGGCTTCTCCAGCATTTTTGGCGGGGTTAATCCAGATGTTTTTATCGGTTTTCGGTGTGCCTTCACCGGGTTTTGCGGTGAGTTGTCGGTGGGTCTGCGGTGACTTTTCCCTGCAATTCGGGACCCTGTGGTGCTTGCTGAATACACCGCACGGTCGCCAAAATGGGATCGGCAAATCGAACTGAATTGAAGAGAACGAAAAGTCACCGAACGTGCAGTGACTTTTCGATTCTCTTTGAACAACCCTGTATGTCAAGAGATATTTAAAATATATTGAATCAAGGGCTCCTTTATTAATTGCAAATAAATGAATAAAAATACAGAGTCCACATACAGGTTAAAAAACATATCATGCAACGTATACAATAAAGGGAAGAGGAGGGGCAGCTTTCCATCCGGATTTCAATGTATAGTTTCTTTACTTGTAAGGTAGAAGCTGAGGGTAAAGGTGATGGACTGGCCAAGCATGTCTCCAGACCTAAACCCTATTGAGCATCTGTGGGGCATCCTCCAACGGAAGGTGGAGGAGCGCAAGGTCTCTAATATCCACCAGCTCCGTGATGTCGTCATGGAGGAGTAGAAGAGGACTCCAGTGGCAACCTGAAGCTAGGGTGAACTCCATGCCCTAGAGGGTTAAGGCAGTGCTGGAAAATAATGGTGACCACAAAAAATATTGACACTTTTGGGCCTTTTTGGACATTTTCACTTAGGGGTGTACCCACTTTTGTTGCCAGTGGTTTAGACATTACTGGCTGTGTGTTGAGTTATTTTGAGGGACAGCAAATTTACACTGTTATACAAGCTGTATACTCACTACTTTACTTTGTAGCAAAGTGTAATTTCTTCAGTGTTGTCACATGAAAAGATATAATAAAATATTTAAAAAAATGTGAGGCTTGTACTCACTTCTGTGAGATACTATACACACTCTCACACTCCCACTCACACACTCTTCTGTGTAGGTGCCGGTGAGGCCAAACATTCAGTGCCCCAGTACAAACTCCCAATGAAAATATAGAAGCCATGCATGCAGAGGAGGCACTCAGGGTCTTAGTAAAAATGTACATTTATTATAATCCTTTAGAAGTACATACCCTTTAAAAGAACATACTCCTGATATATGCTTTTAACCTGTATGTGGATTTTGTGTCTTTTGTTCATTGATTTGCAATTAATAAAGGAGTCGTTGATTCAACATATTTTATATATTTTTTGATGGAGTTTCGTACGGCGAGGCAGTAGATAGAATTCTTAGTACAATGTAACTATTTAAAAGAAACGAACATATGATACATTACATTGTGATGTATATTATCTAATTTTATTTTCAAGAGCATCAGCGATAATTTGAAATGCACAACCTAAACTGAGGAAATAAATAAGAGATTTTTTGGCAGAAAGAAGATCAGATACGAAATGCTATCATTTGATTCAAGAATTAAATCAATCACATTGTTGTCCAACTCTTTGCAATCAGTTAGCAAGAAGAAAAAGAGCAAAAAGAACAAAAAGAAAGAAAGCATTAAAAAAGGCAGACAAGCACCCAGAAAAGCCAAAGTAGGTGAATTATGGTTTTGTGTAGGATGCGATGTTTGTCAAAGAAGGTTTCAGTTGAAATTATTATAGCATTGTGTAGTTAGTGTAAGGTTTACATGTTTGCCTGAGACTAATGCCAATGCAATGATTCATACAGCCTAACCTTCAAAATAAAGAATTATTTATGTTCCAGACAAGTCTCCCACATTGGTTTCTGTATATATATATATATAGTTACAACTGTAATATATATATATAGTGTCTACAAGGGTTGTGGTGAAGGACTAAAAGTGAGACAAAAAGCCTCCACACTATAATAAGTGTGTTTAATATTGCAGAAGCCACCTGCACATCATAGCAATTCAAAGAATTGCATCCCAGTGCTCCTGTGCCACATTCCCCATATGCAGCAAGGAATTCTGGGTAGGATATGCAAATGACCTCTGTCTCACTTTTATGCATCCTGGATCTGTTATTACACAGAACCCTAAAATCTATGCTATACCACACTGTAGCTTTGTAGCAAAGATAAGGTTATGCAACTGGTCAAAGCCACTGCTTGAGCATCCACTGCAACTGGTCATGCCTGCCTCCTAGCTGATGAAGGTTCAACAAACCTGAAACAGCGCTGTCCTGGGAGTGGCTTTGACCAGTTGCATAACCTTGTCTTTGCTACAAAGCCACAGTGTGGCATAGCGTTGATTTTAGGGTTCTGTGTAATAACAGATCCAGGATGTATAAAAGTGAGACAGAGGTCATTTGCATATCCTACCCAGAATTCCTTGCTGCATATGGGGAATGTGGCACAGGAGCTCTGGGATGCAATTCTTTGAATTGCTATGATGTGCAGGTGGCTTCTGCAATATTAAACACACTATATATATATATATGAAACATTTTCCTCCTGCAGCCATGATATGCAGATGATTTAAGCTTAGTACATGTGCTGTATATTCTTAAGACTACATTTATTTAAAAAACAAAACAAAACCAAACATATCGTTTGGGATAATTTCCCTTTCATTACACTTACAGGTCTATTCACTAACAGGGTTATTCAAACAGCACTGAAATTTCAGTGTCTTTCATTCAGCGCACTTCGGTGCAATTTGACGATTCCGGGTCGCCGACCCTGAGGTGAATTCACTATTCACCACAGGGTCCCCAAAGTGTACCGAACGTGTAGCTTCTTTAGACTGCTGAACATACCACTGAATGCCAGCGAAGAAAGCCGATCAGACTGCCAAACTGCAGAAAAAAAGGGTCTCTATTGTTTAAGAGGCATTTAAAAAAATAAAAAATGAATTAAAATGCGTGGAATTAATCAATTAGGTCCTATAAAAAATAATAAAAAGTCTGTTACAGAATAAAAAGAAATGGCATTAAAAAAGAGGGAATCAAAGATTTAAAAAAAAATGCAAAAAAATACCAAAAAATTCTAAAAACGAAATAAATAAAAAAGCTTTTTGTTGAAACTGAAAAGAATAAACAGTTGAATAAAAATCATGAAAAACAATGTTTTTTTTTACATTGAATCCTATGGAATTCGCCTTTTTAATCCAGTTGAACTGAACCACCGAAAATCAGGGCATTTCACTGACATTTCGGTGCAGTTCAGCTTCTCTGAATAGATTAACCATTACTTCTCTATGGGACAATTTCGCTGCCACTGAAGATCACCGAATTGTGGCGAACTGTACTGTATTTCACTGACAATTCGCCAGTATTTGGTGAATTGACAGCTTTATGAATAGACGACCTGCCACGAAATTGCACCTTTCGGTGAGGTTCGGTGCTCCTTGAATAACCCTTTATAGGGTGAAGCCTGGAGAATTGGCAGAAGAATTGAACAATCTAGATCAAATAGCCAAAGGAGAAAAAGTCTCCCATTTCTCAGTCACTTTCCAAATCGCTATTTGGTCTAGAGAGATCTCTTGTCCTGTCAGTTCTCAAAGCTTCACCCTTTAGTGAACAGACCTGTATGGCAATTTCCATGAAAACATGGACATGAGGTCTAAAATGTAAAAAATTAAAAACACAGGGGGCGTGTCCTGGACTCGGAGCCGAATGGCCGCGTGTTAGCTCGGCTCCCGCACCGACCTCGTTTACCACGGGCACCGCATCATTAGCCTGCACCATGGGCAAGAGCAGACGACAGCCCCAGACTCCGGGACCCTCAGAGGCCTGCCCCAGCCCACCTCAGCCCGGTATCAGGGACTTTTTTCAGCCGCAAAGCGGCACACCAGCGGCGCCGGAAAAATCCAAGATGGCGGCCGCATCTCCATCGGCGGCGCCATGCTCCCCGGCCTCCTCCGGCTCTGGCTGGGATCAGCCGCCGGATCTTACTCAACTGCTCCGCTCACTGCCTACCAGGGAGGATTTGAACGTGGTGGCCAAAGACCTTCGCCTCTCTCTCTCAGGAGAGATTCAGCAGGTACGCCAGGATTTGCAGGGCCTCACGCAGCGCCTCGTGGTGGTGGAGGAGGGGCAGCAGGCCCAAAAATCCACTTTACAGGCACACTCCACGCAATTGTCACTGCATCACCACCTGTTCCATGCCCTTACGCGACAGGTTGAGGATCTAGAAAATAGAGGCAGACGCCATAATATTAGGGTGCGGGGCCTGCCTGAATCTGAGCAGGACCCTGAGGAGCTCCGCTGCATGCTGACTCGCCTTTTCAATATGCTGTTGCACAATGCCCATGAAGCGCCGATAGAGATGGAGAGATGGCACAGGGCGCTCAGGCCTAAGGGTCCCCCTGGAGCCCCCCCACGAGATATAATTTGCTGTATAACGCGCTTCGGCATGAAAGAACGAATTATGGAACAGGCGCGGGGTAAAACGGCGATACGCTTCGAGGGCTCGAAAGTTGAACTGTACCAGGATATATCTCAGCTCACCCTACACACTAGACGTGTCCTACGACCTCTCACCGCAGCACTGCAACGGGGGGGCCTACAATATAGATGGCTCTACCCCTCGGGTATTCAAGTTCGCACCCCACATGGCCCCGTCACAGTGCGCAATAATGAGGAACTGCCTAATTTCTTGACCTTGCTGGAACTACCGCCTGATATCATTCCGGCCTGGCCGGACCCGATCCAGTTCTATACAGCGGACCTGCCAAGACCTCAGCGTCCCCTCAGACGCCCCCGTCGCCCTGTACGACAGTCCTCCCGTGATGATAACCTTCCTCCTTACAGCTCACAAGATACCTGAGCTAACGTCTTAACATGTTTTTACGTGACTTTGACGTCAGCGGTTCTTCATTTGACTCGTTCATCTCAGCTGTTAATCACCTTGAATCCGGACGACGCGTAGAATGCCTCCGGGTTGTGCTGCGCCCCACCTTTTTGGACATCTGGTCGCGGAGTAGACAGGGTCCTCCGGTTCCCGGAGTCCGTTTGTTGCTGTTCTTCTTCTTTTTTGGACATGTTTTGCTGCCCTGGCTGCACGTCTATGTTCAACGACGAGATGTGCGGGGACCGTTTTGGTTCGATAGCTTTTTACACTCCATTTACGTGTACTGTTCGTCACTCCGGGACTCGCTCCCCTGGGATTTCGCCCACTCCGGCTGGAGTAGTCTAGGTGGGGAACCCACCTGCGTCGCCACAGGCGTCGCGTTGGAACCTCCCCTGCCTGGGGTGTTCACCCATTGTGATCTATTTGATCTTCTGTTTTTGGTTTTATATATTAGTTAAGTTAAGTTTTATTTTCCCTTTTCCTATCCTCTCCTTTTCCCAAATACGGCATTGTTTTTCTCCGCGTTGGTCTCAATATGTCTTTCTGTCCTAGACCATTGTTAATACGATCCATTAATGCTGGGGGCCTTAATGTCCCGACAAAGAGACATATCGCTTTGCGCGATTTCACTAAAGCGCAGGTATCCGTGGCTCTCATACAGGAGACCCATTTCTCAAGCACACACGCTCCATCATTTAAAAACCCATCTTATCCCTTGGGCTTTTTCAGTAATTGCACAACCGGCAAGATTAGGGGCACTGCCATCCTTTTTGCTAAGCATGTCCCGTTTCAACTGCTCGATTGCGCATTAGATGAGGACGGCAGATATGTTATGGTGAAAGGCCATGTTGGGGATCAACTCTACACCTTCGTTTCTCTTTACCTCCCTAATCGCGGACAACACAGGGCTCTTAGGTCCATCATGAATAAAGTGGCTAACTTCCAAGGGGGTATTTTGGTGGTGGGCGGGGACTTCAATCTTCCTCTGGACCCCAAACTGGACACGTCCCGTGGGACGTCTAGCGTCCCGCTCACTGTTATACGATCCACTCGGCTGGCCTTACTGGATTTGTGTTTGACCGATTGTTGGAGGGCTCTCCACCCTACTTCCAGGGATTATACGCACCATAGTGCCTTACATAAGTCATATTCCCGTATTGATCTTATTTTACTACCCTTTGCGCAATCACACCTCCTCCAGTCCGCTAGGATTGGAAGCCAGACATGGTCGGATCACTGCCCGGTAGACGTGGAGCTCCGATCCTCTTTGTATCGTCCAAAGGCTTCACACTGGAGGCTGAACGATACGCTGCTACAGGATGCAGTAGTACTCGCGGGCCTAGAGGCAGAGGTTGCTAGGTATTTTAGTGAGAATGATACCCCCGATGTTACCCCCCGCTCCTTTGGGAGGCTCACAAGGCTTCAGCCAGAGGTTATCTAATTAAACAGGGTGCCCGCCTTAAGAGGGAACGCGCCCAGCGTCAGAATGACTTGATCCAGCAGATACGCTCACTGGAGACAGCACATAAATCATGCCAATCTGAGGAGATTTACGCACAACTTACTGCGCTTAGGGCGGACCTAAACTCTTTGTTGGACATTAAGGCACAGAAATCTTTTCTTTATGTTAAAAAATTGTTCTTTGAACATGGTAACAAGTGCGGCAGGTTACTCGCGAGGGCCTTACGTAAAAAGCGTAGCGCCTCATACATCTCACGTATCATAGACAAGTCGGGTACGAAGGTCACACTACCAACTGCCATGTTAAGCGTTTTTCGTGATCACTTCCGTTCCCTTTACAATCTGGACGCCAATACCTCCATTAATGCACCACTATCACAGAAAATTGAAAATTATTTACGATTACATATAAAATGCAAATTACCACTGACTGGTAGGCGCCTCTTAGAGTCCCCAATCTCTGAGGAGGAGCTTCTCACAGCTGTTAAGGAGACCCCCTCGGGCAAGGCGCCTGGCCCAGATGGGTTCTCTTTGTCCTATTATAAAAAACTTATGCATGTCCTGCAGCCTTATTGGCTTTCTTCATTTAATTCATTGACTCATGGCCATCGCCTACACCCTGCCACATTGACCGCCACTATCACCCTGCTCCCAAAACCGGGTAGGGATCCTGACTATTGCAGTAATTACAGACCCATCTCCTTACTTAATCAAGACATCAAACTATTTGCAAAAATTTTAGCTACACGTCTCAAACCGTATGTCCCCGGTTTGGTACATCTTGACCAGACTGGATTCATTCCTGGGAGGGAGGCTCGGGATAGCACAGTAAGGGCAATTAATTTAATCCAGGGTGCTTCTCACTCACCTGCTGACCCACTCTTGTTGCTCTCCACGGACTGCGACAAGGCTTTCGACAGGGTCAGATGGGATTTTCTGTTCCGCACGTTAACTCATATGGGATTCGGGGATCATATGTTGATGTGGATTCGTGCCCTATACACCAATCCTTGCGCACGCGTTAATATTAACGGGGTTCTCTCTGACGCCTTCCCCGTAGCCAATGGGACTAGACAGGGGTGTCCTTTATCTCCCCTCTTGTTCGCATTATCCCTGGAACCATTTCTACAGGCAGTACGCAGCGCTCCGGACATCACGGGGCTGGAGATCGGGGCCTCAGAGCATCGTCTAGCGGCATACGCTGATGACTTATTATTTTTTATCCGCTCACCGCTTATCACTCTCCCTAATCTTCTGCGGTTATTTGCAGATTACGGCGCTCTCAGCAACTTAAAATTGAACATGGACAAATCAGAGATTCTTCCAATCTCGGTCCCGGCTACGCTGGCGAATAGTCTGCAAAGCGCATTCCCCTTCAGATGGTGCCAAGGTCCTTTAAAATATTTGGGAACATACTTGTCTGGGAACCCGGGGGATCTCTATACGGATAATTATGGGCCATTGTTGCGGTCTGTGGAGAGCGACCTTCGCTCATGGGATCTCTCACACATAACTTGGTTCGGGCGTATCAACGCTATCAAGATGTCTATCCTTCCTAAGATTCTGTATCTCTTTCAGACGATTCCCATTACCTTACCTAGGTCTTTCTTTAGCACCATGGATGGCCTGCTTCGGACATACGTCTGGAACGGCCGCCCACCACGGGTCAAACTTGGATTACTCACTACCCCGCGCTCCGCAGGAGGCATGTCTATGCCGCATGTTCAGCGGTATTATCAAGCTTCACACCTACAGCGGATAGTGGAATGGGGAACTACGTCAACGCCTAAAGCTTGGGTGGGGGTTGAGAAACACTTCGCCGGCCCTGCTTTGGCTTCCGTGCCATGGGTACCACCGCGCGCGATTCCCCTGCCCCCTACTACTCTTTTCACCACACGCGCTACACTACGCGTCTGGCGAACGTTGCAGTCCCAAACTAACATAGCTCCCTTCCCATCGCCATTAATGCCTTTGCAACACTTACCGGTATTTTCCAGACATCTGATGCCCACTGCCCCTCTAGATGGCCCACCTTCCCCCCTACCGGGCCATTTTGTTGTGGATGGGCACAGGGTAGAAGCTGCACAACTGCCATACCTTCAGCCTATGGGCTTCCTTGCTAAATTCCATTTGCATCGCCTAATACACTACTTATGCTCACTTGCACCGCTGGAGGCTTACTGCAGACAAACAACCACCTTTGAAATTATAATTAAACGGGGCACGACCCCCGCACACAGTATATCCCTCCTTTATAGCATGTTGCAGACACTACATACCCCCCCCACTCTTTTCCGTACTAAATGGGAATCGTCCCTTCAGATTGCTCTGACGGATGCTGAATGGCTTAAGATATATGAACTAGCGCACTGTTGCACCCCTTCCACTAGGATCCAGGAGGTGAACTATAAGATCATGTACCGCTGGTACCGTACACCAGATAGGTTGCGACACATTTTGGGAGGGGGTGGTGGTTTGTGCTGGCGCTGCCAGGCGCCCGGCGCTGACCATTTGCACATCTGGTGGTCATGCCCTCTGATTCAGCCGTTCTGGTCTCGTGTACACGCCTATATATGTATGGTGGTGGAACCACACCCACCTTTTCTTCCAGAACTGTACCTTCTACACCACACATCCATCACCATCTCTGCTTATAAAAAGTCGGTCATGCCCTGCCTGATACACGCGGCCAGACTGACCATTCCCAAGTTTTGGAGACAGGCTGTTACACCTCCTGTTGCTACGTGGCTAGATGAAGTGGAATTCATCCGTGGTGTTGACGAGATGGCATCCCGAGCAGCCGATCGATATGAGATATATACTCGTAAATGGTTCTATTGGTTGACCGATGTATTACCACACTCTCGCCGCAATCCATAGTTCGATAGTGATTCGGGTTGTCGGTCGGTGGAACGTCCACTGATCGCCTGTATTTATACTTATCTCTATATTTATATTTATATTTACGTATACCTTATGCCATCTGACTCGCCCTGCCGTTCCTCTCCCTTTTCCCCTTTTTCTTTTTATTTACTTTGTTGTATATTGTATATCGCAAAAGGTATTGTTACACATGCTACTGTTATGCACCACTGCAAATCTTCCTTGTAATACCTGTAATTCAAAATAAACTTGAATATGTTAAAAAAAAATATTAAAAACACAGACACCAGATTTTGGTTTTGTCAGTTGAAGTGCTATATAGTTTGAATAGTGCAAAATAGTTATGCTTTCTTTATAGTTCATTACATCATGGGACTTCAAACTATTAGGTTTCACTTAGATAAAAAGATAAATGAGCAGGTTTTTACTTATTTGCATATAATGCAATGAAAATAACTATCTTTGACAAAATTAATACTCAATAATTCCAAATAAGGTGAAATTTCACACATAAGTAATTTCCTTAGATGATTGTAGCTAAATAAAAATGTACGATAACGAAGGTGATTCCGTTACCAAAAAAAGATGCAAAAGTTATACTACTCCTTCAAAATTTTAATTTTGTATGATGACATTCAGATTTATATTAAGGTTTCTCAATGCAAGCTCAATACCAAAAGGAGGTAGGTCCAATATAGTTCTCCACCTCATAATTTGTGGTAATAGAATCACCATTTGCTGGTAACGGAATCACAACATTCTGTTCAATTCCCTTTCCTGCGCACTATTCTTGCCCACCTGAAAAAAGAAAATGCAGACCTCAAAGAGGTAATGAACTTGGGCCACCCCCACCAGCCAATGACATGCGTCAGCTGCTAGGTGAGTCGGAGGAGGGGCCTGCCGCAGCGGCCGGCAAGCAGCGCGTACTAGTATGCCCCGCCAGCGGTAACTCCCTTCCACCGGGTACAACCTGCCCGGTGGCTAAGGGTCAAACAGAGGTTCTTATTTTACAATCTTACATTCCTACAAGAAGAGATTGGTGTCAATGTTTCTTGGCATTTCTTTGCCACAAGTCACGCAAAGGGTGTGGTTGATAGAATTGGTGGTAAAGTGAAAAGAACTGTATGTAGAGCTTGTCTTGGAGGAACTGTAATGAATAACACCAAAGAGTTTTATCAAGTTGCCACCAAAAACTTACAGAATATTAGAATCATGTCTATCAGTAAGGAGCAGATTGAAGAACACAGTGATTTGTTAAATGGAAAATGAAAAGGGGTATCTTCTTTGCCACACACACATTATGTCAAGCTCATTTATGGACATGTACAATGAACCAATGGATTTACAACAACAGAAAGAAAGAAACACTATTGAGAATCCGGGTGACTTTATCCTGATTATGTAGGGAAACGTTCTGTAAAGACATTTGTAGCTCAGGTACTTACAGTCAATGAATTAGAACTTGAAGTTTCAATCCTTAGGAAGCAAGATACTACAGGAAGTACATTTATTTTTCCAGCAAGAGGACAGATGTTGGGTATATGAAACACAGGTGCTGAAGCTGTTGCAGCGCCCCAATATTGATAATAGACAGCGTTATTATTTTAGTTGTCCAATTCCAGAAGCAGAGTAGTTTTACATATCAAAAATGAATGTCTTCTCTTTTTGAATTTGTTTGTAATTTGCTTTACAGTTCTTTTTATCTTAATTCATATTATGGCCTCATTCATACTGATACGCACGTACGCGAGTATAAGCACATACGTGCGTATTGTACTGTATGGAAAATATGCAAATAAATGGCTCCATACACATAGCCGCGTATGGAACTGTATATTTGCATTGTGTAAACGCGCGCAAAAACGGAATGGAACCGAGCTGCGTCCCGGCAGTGTATTTCTCTGTTTTTGCGCGTGTTTACTCGTGTATACGCATGTATACGCGTGTGCTCATGCGTATACACACGTACTTTACCAAGTTTAACCCCCCAACAGCGTTTGAGTGTGGCTCAGGGTTAACTTTCAGTGCTGAAAGCGTTGACAGAGTTTTACTTCCTGGTTGCGTTCTCGCGTGAAGAGAACCTGGAAGTAAAACTCGGAGGAGACAGCGGGGATCAGCGAGGGTGTGCGCAGGGAGAGGTAATGTATGCAGTGGCAGCCCGAGTGTGGCTCGGGGGTTAACGCTTTCAGGTTAACCCTGAGCCACACTCGATGCCAGGGAGGTAAAAAAAAAAAACACAAAAACATTTATATTTTACGCGTGTATTTGCACGCATATACGCGCACATATGTAAAATAAAATATAAACGCATGTGTGTGTGAATGAGGCCTATATGTCAACGTTTTTCTCTTCCAAATGTTCCAAGTCCAGCTCCAAATAAATATTGGTTGTAAATTTGTTCTTAAATACACTGTAAAACAGAAGTAAATAAATTCTAATTTCCCTATTTAGAATAATTAAAATTCTTCCACCAGATATTGATACTTGTAATACTATCAGGTGTATTCAAAGAAAGGTGAAAATCAGGAGAACTGGCAGGAGAAGAGAACAATCTAGACCAAATAGCCAATTTGGAAAGTGAGATAAATGGGAGAATTTTTCTGGTTTGGCTATTTTGACCTAGAATTTTCAGTTCTCCAGTCATTCTCCTGAGTTTCACTTTTCTTTCAATAGACTTGTAAGTCTCAGGACTGAGGATTCCGTTACCAGTTTTCAAAGGAGATCCACTTTATGAAGGATAACTCATACATAATGGTATTTACAGGTTTTGATGGTATTTTATATGGACTTCTTTGTGAGCTGTTGGATTACAATGATTTATTTACATTAGAGTTGGATATAGTATAATTAAACTGTAAAAAGGTGATTCCGTTACCTGTGGAATTGCCCATATGTTATTATAGATTCTGGTTTATTAAATATTCAAGAATAGAGACAGTACATCTGTCAGAGTGATAGTCCATAACTCATTTACATTTTAAAAATTAGTTTGCTATACGTTTATGAAAAATATTTTTTTTTTCCCCACTGGTGCTTAGACAGTAACGAAGAGCCCTTATTTAACCAAGTTAATTGTGTGAAGGAGTAAGTGTTAGTATTACCTTGAAGGTGAGACTGATAAAAACAAAATGTCTTAATTTTCTTCAGCATGACATGACACAAACGATACAGTGTCAAGACGCAAAGAAAGAGGAAATGAGGACATACATTGCACCATGTAATACAGGAAAAGCAGCAGAGAGATAGTGCACTACAGGGCAATGTACCTAATTAACACCAGCTGGGTAGTGTCACTTCTCCATTCTTTCAATTTAAAGAATGTTTTATGAATTTCATATTGCTACATGCCTGGAAGCAGTAAAGGATAACTACTTAAAAGTAGGCATTAAAGTATACATAACATAACCCTACAAGCAGGGGTCAACTACTTTTGCCCTTCAGATGTTTTGGAAGCAATTACATTTTTCATGAGGCCCATAATAAGTGTCTGTATGTCATGGAGGATGTAGTTCCAAAAAAATATGGTGCGTTGTGGTTGCTGATTGCTCCCATCCAGGATAACGGAGGGAAAGGTGTGGTTTGACACAGTGTCCCTTACCTTAATAAACAACCAGGTTCAACTAGTAACCAAGTGAGCCTCAGGAAAAGTCCATCTACCTCTATCCACTACGTGTAGGAGTAGAGCATAATATACTATCACATGGTGTCTGATGTTTATAGTACTGCTATTTGTTTAACTCAAGCACCTTGCCCCTGGGCTTTTAGTTCTGCAGATCTTTCTGTATGAATATTCAACTGAAAACAGAAGTCAACAGTGAAGCCATGGAGAAGGAGTTACACATATGGTACGAGTCCACATTGAACTTGTGTACATTTCATAACATCTAACATTTACACTATTCTGTGAGTAAAAGTTGTATAAAATAATAAAAGCCGTGAGGTTTGAGTAGCTAAGTCACTTATTAGTAGATACAGGTGGACTGGGTGGTCATGGAAATAGCACAAGGAGGAAATGTGGGTGTAGAACTGGACTATGGCATGGGCATAAGTGTTGGAACCCAAATAAATCTGGGGGGATGAGCCAGGGTCGCATTTACATCTCAGGAGTCTGTAGGCACAGAAACCTTGAATCCCCCCCCACACACACACAAAAAAGTGCCAAAACTCTCTTAATTTTTGCTTAGGGAGAAACTAAACAATAATATTTTTTTAAATGAAAAACTGTTTCTCACTGTACTCATCAAAAGAAAGGGCAGAGCCTTAACCCCTTAGTGACCGTTTTTTTTTTTCTAAAGTCTGTCTGAAAGTGCCCACTGCTGTTTTTGCGTTTCTGCGCTGTTTGTGTTTGGGTCAAATTTTCCTCTTAGGCTAGGGTCAGACGAATGCATTTTTCACGTTGTCCGTGAAAAAGTGCGGTCGAACGAATGGACGTATTTTTTCACGGAATACACGATAGCGGTCATACGATGCGCATTTTCGGCCGTGATTTTGTGCAGATCATCAATAAAACCCTTTTGCTTCTGGACGTTATGTTGGCTGGACGTGTGCAGCATCTGACGTCTCCCAATCACGCAAACACGCCGCTATGCGGACGCAGCGCACTCTGTATGTCAGTAGTAGCGGTTTGACGTTCTCGAAAAAATGCGTTCGTTTGCCACTTGCGTTGCACGGACGAACGTTCGTGCGGCCGTTCGTCGTATGTTCCCCGGCATTGGACGTCATTTGCTGCTAGCACGGCCGTGATTTCGTGCAGCTAAACGCACGTTAAAACTGCTTTCGTCTGACCTTAGCCTAACTCGTTTATGCAACCCACACATGTTATGTACCGTTTTCCCCCCCATTAAATGGACTTTCTAAAAATACAATTATTTCCATCATATCGTATAATTTACTGTAAAATTTATATACTTCAAAATTTATCCCCAAAAAATAGACCCCAGCTAAATAGTTTCAAAATTTTGTCCTGAGATTAGAAATACCCAATTTTTACATGGTTTTGCTTTTTAACCCCTTCACTGCTGAGCCATTTCACCTCTGTGTGCTGACTAGTTCATTTTGTCCATTTTATGCTCATCATGTATAAATGCCAGCTTAAGTCCTATTTTATTAAACTCCCCAGGACAATTTTTTTTAAAAAAAACTAATTTCTTTTTACTATTTTTTTAAAATTTCTTGTTACAACAATCCTAGTCATGTTTGGTATCATTGGAAAGGCCATGATCTAGTTGCCATGGATCAGGAGATACGGGGATCCAAAGAATCCAAGAATCCACATATCTCCACTTGGCAGCTAGGGCCCACTGACCCACTGACATTTTCACACATATGGTGAGGATGTCAGTGGGTGGGGGTGACCCGGAGGCTTGGCTGACATCCAAGATGTCAGCCACTTTCGGGTTTGATCGGGATTTGGCGCCGAATCGCGATCTGGCAATGAAGGGGTTAATTGGAGAAACCGCTGAAAAGGGGCGACTCTCACCTTTCTAGCAGTACCATTCATTTGTTTGTACGTTGAATGGTTTGGGAGGGAGAGGGCTCTGAAGGAGCCCCCCTTCCGTTCCACATTTTGCTAAGGACACCAAAACAAACAACAGATGCAAAAGGACTATTTAAAGGACCCACATACATGGTCACATTTACAGTAGCCCCGACTGATGAAGCTTTTTATGCGAAACACATTTTGGCATACTGTATATTTTATTACTAATAAAATTTGCCTTATTTTATGCCTATCCCGGGTCCTGGATGCTTGTATTCGCCGAGGAGGTGGCTGAGGCTGATAGGTGATCCAGTGCACCTTTTGAAGTCACCACCTGCCTACAAATCTGGTGTCTGATCGATAAGACACCAGCAAATGTGAGTACGACATTTTCTCCTTTTTTTGCACTCCGTTTTATACAATATTGCTCTATGTGAGTTATTTTATATTTTGAGGGTCATGGAGGATGGTAACCCTGTAAGGAAACCACACTTCTGAGCCACGGGGTGCAGCAGAATGAACCACTAAGGCCCCCGGCACACGAGCGTATTTACGGCTCATGTGCGCCCGCAATTCCCTGCGTCCGTGCGTTTTTGACGGGGAAAGCCATCCACTGAACGTGAAAAAGCCCTCCCCGTCAAAAAGCTAAACGGACGCTGACAGGATACAAAGCGCGATTCTCCATAGGAGGATCGCGCTTTGTACGCTGAGCGCAGAGAGTGGAAGGAACGCCCACTTTCACGGACATTCCTTCCTCTCTCTGTTAACGCTCGTGTGCCGGGGGCCTTACAGGACAAGAAGTGCCAACTCCAGCACATCTTTCTTTTATACTGACTTACAAGGTGGAAAAGGGATATACCACCAAGTGGTCTGGAGAGGCGGCTGACTCCATAAATACGAGATATTATATGACTTTAATTTTTTTATTCTTCCCTGCACCGATTATTAAGACTTTCACAATCATTAAGACTTTTACAACTTGGAGTATACAGGATAAGACTGTAAATGTCACATTACTTTGTTTTATCCTTTATTGTTTTATCCTATTTGCACCATTTTACTTGCTTTGTATTTTATTTGATTGTATTGAGGCTGTTTATTTGCCATCCCCACTGGGTGGTGCCAGTGGCACAGATTATCACCAATCTTACATTGGTTCTGGTTATATGGGGCAGACATGCTCTGGCCTTTCCAATGACACCAAACATGACCCTCTCCCATGTACCAATTGGGAGATATGCGTGTCCGAAGGACCCCCATATCTCTAATATAGGGTTTCTTGGGGGGATTCTATTTCTGACATCATCTCGCTCATGCGCAACAACATCATTAGATGAGGGGAGGCCTAGGAGGCGGGACTAACATCCAAGATCTCTACGAAATAATGCACCATCACCCGCACACTTGCTGGCAACATGGAAAATGAGAAGTTGAGTTAGTGCAGCATCACTGTATCACTGTCCACTTTATAATTGTAAAGTTAGCAATAGTGCTGCAATAAAAAAATTAAATGATTTTATTATTTTCATTTTAAAAACACCCAGTCATGTTTGATGTCATTGAAAGGTCAAACTCTGCCCTCTCCAATGATACCTTATATGTCCATCTAGTCTATAAGGTTCCAGAGTTACAGGAGTCTAAAGTATTGTAAATAATATTTGTTTTATTTATTTAAAAAAATTTACAGAGCAAGGAGCCCCCTTGAGGCAGGCACCTGTAGGCACATGCCTACTCTGCCTAAATCTAAATCCAGCCCTGGGGATAGTCTTCTCAGTGTAAGGCACTGCAAAGCCATCCTATAATTATAATCCTATAAATACAGTATAATGGAGGTACCGGCTGGGTGGAGTAGAGATAACATCACTGCCCTATAACCATGGAGAGAGACTGTGGAGACACAGGCTCAATCCCATCGTAGCAAATCTCCAGAAAGTGTCCTTGGGCAAGGCACCCAATGGTACATAATTGACACCCAGGACATACTTGAAAACAAGAGAAATATCAATGTATCCTTCCTGGTAAAATACTTTATTCCAAAAAAAAACTACTGTGGACTAACAAACTCAGTTTAATAGTTTGCCCATCAGGATATGTAATTTACGTTATTTATTTATTTATTCACTTTATTAACTACTCTTTTTCAAACATACCTATTTGTTCAGACTTTTAATCAGACCATTTCAGCTTCAAACATCCCAACCAGACTGCATATGCAAATATACCAGATTACTTGCACACCAAAACAACACACAGACACGTACACACAAAACAAGGAAAAAAATATATATGTACACACATAACCAACTTCTCAGTCATATTATATAAACGCACAGTCACACCTAAAAAGTGTCAGGTACTTTCATGATTCTCTCACTTCTCCAAGTTATTCATCGATACTGCCAGTGAGGAGGGGGTTTCACAGCCTTACCCCCGGTGTACAGTAGGGGACAAACTCTCTGGATCAAACTAGACAGCAGATACAGTTTCAGGGTTTCCCTTGCTATCCCACATGATCTCCTAATTTGCAACACTGAGAGTGTGTGACTTTATATTACTTCCTACACCTGAAAAGCAAGAAAAACCCTGAAACTGTATGTAAAAGAAGTTACGTAGTCTACAAGAACCAACCAAGGAAGGACAGGGAGACATTCCAGGCACCATTAGTTTGGGATTTTCTTACGAGTCCTAATTTGCTTGGCTATGAAATAAAGCATGGTGCTACTATTTTTATAAATACATAATAACAATTATTGCTACGTCATCTATCAACACAAATCAAACATAACATGCCATGCTGTACCGTGAAGAATAAAATATTAAAGAATAGAATAATTGAAATTCTTTTGAATGCAGAAAAAATATAAAAAGGATATGGAGAGATTGTAAAAGTATTTTTTATTTCCTATTGATTAATCAAACCAAAAATGCGTCTTGATCATTGTAAAAAATGACACCTGATAGTAAGTGCAAGCTTATGAGGTTGGATGCGTGTAACGAAGCCATGAGCTTGCACCTAATCAATCAGCAACAGTCAAAGTCACTGCTCAAATTTAGAGCTATATTAGCACAGGAGTTCAGTTTGGGACTTCCTAAGAAATCGAGCGATCAGTGTTGAAGGAACTGGCTGACTGCCAGCAACAATAACTTATAACTGTAGCATAGCCTCTCCCTGGCACAGGATAAAATGAAATATATCTAAAAGTGCATGCCATTTTCCTATATAAAATTGCAGTCATTTAAAATATTTGCTAAGGCTTAGTCACTATTTCTGGGAATTTACATTGTTTTTCTATCGCCAGTAAAATAGCATGGAGTACGTTAACGTGAACGCAATAGGAAAAGCAATATTGACACGGTGAAGAATAAAATATAAACCAGCACAAAGTGAGATTTCTTTTATTGACTCCTGAACAACTATTCCAATCCAGATCTGCACTTGGCAACAGATCCCTACAATAATCTTCTCATCACTTTGTTATCTATCACAAAATATAATAGAGGCCAGACTCTGAGCCACCTGAATGTATCCACATTACAATCTTGACGCCAACGTTAACGCTCAACTGCGTGAGCATTAACGTTAGCCGCGGTGTCTACCACATATTACAATCCAAACGCAAACGGGTTAAGTAACCCGTTTGCGTTTGGTACCTTGCGGTTTTCAAGGTTACTGTACTTTGCGCTCCCTATACTTAACATGGGGAGCGCAAAGTGTTAATCAGCGTTAGGATTACAAAGTCCTAAAGCTGATTAACGCCCGGCTCTGGTTAGCGGAAAGTTAACCAGAGCCAGGACTTGGTGTTAACGGATTCCGCTTCTGCAGAATCCGTTACCACCAGCCAAAAAAAAATCGAATACTCACCTCCTGTCCCGCGGCGAGGACCGCGGCACCAACGCCTCCTCCATCCGACGGGAGCAGGGAGAGACTGGGGTAAAAAGTTCCTCAGTCTCCCCCTGTGTATCACTATGCTGACCGGCCGGATCTCGCTTCATGTGACCGCCGGTGTCTGGCTCAATTGAGCCCTATAGAGTAACTCCATCGAGTGGATGCTCGTGGCGGCGCTCAGCACTACCGCAAGCATCCTGGGGCGTAGCGCCCGCTACAAATGCAGGCAGCTTTTTAAGCGCCTGCATTGTAATTCCACGCTAAAACGGGGGCGGTAGGGAGAAAACTGTGGGCGCAGTTTTTTCTCCCTACTGCCCTTGTTTTAGCGTGGAGAATGTAATGTGCCCTGAGTGTATTAAAGTGGTGTGTGATGCATGAATAGCTTGTTCAGGGTTTGTGTGTCAGTTTTGATTGCATCCAGGTTTCTTCTGGATTGCAGAGACAGGATTGCTGTCTTTTCTTATCCATCAATGTCAAAAAGTAGGAGTTAAGGCACAGTATTAGCACATACCTAATACTAATGAAACATGCATTAAGAGCATAGAAGTGTTGGATGAAGATGGATGATGAGGGAAGTGTTAAGTAATGTTTTTTCTGGCTAAGCAAAGCCTTAAAGTATCTCTATAGGTCAACAAGACAAAATCTAGACTCTCCACTCCAGCAACTGATAAATGTATGCATTTTTTATACTTATGGACATAATTCCAGGAAAAATATTAAAAAAAATTGTAAATTTAAAGGACCACAGATTTACATCAATTTAGACAAGAAACTGGTGAAACGAATTGTTATGATGGCCAGATATATTGAGTTCTGTGCAAATTTCTCCAGTGTATGCCATTTACAGACCTACTCTGCCTCACCTTATACATCTTGTAACCCCATGTAGATTACACCAGTACAGAAACTGATAGTAATATGGACCATGGAGGTGAGATGAAATATGGATCTCCTCACTCACAGCTTCTAGTCCACATCTTGATAGCTGATGTACGCCTTTACCTTAGTTGCGACAATAATGATAATGAAACATCTTTCAATCATGATGGTGCAAGGTTTACCCACGAAATGTGCTGACAATCAAAGTATAAAAATTAGAGATAATATGTCGCTGTAATTATAAAAATTAAAGATAATATGTCGCTGTAATCTAGAAGGCTAATGGAGTACAAAACCACTGCTAATGGTGTGGGTAGAGGATGTACTAAAAAACCACCCAAGAAGATGGAAAGTTAATTTAAAAAGATTAGATTAAAGGGATTTCTTGAAAAATGTTGAGGTTACTAGAGAGTCTGATCGGATGAGTAAGAGTGCTCCAAGGGAATAATGCTGCTTTTGAGAAGTCTCGCAAGTGTGAACAGAGGCTTGCCAGAGGTTGCTTGTCTTTGGTCAGGCCTGTCATCTAATGTCAGTTTTTTATTTTTGGAAAGACCCTCCCAAATGACATTATCAGTCACAAGACAAACACATAGATGTAAAACTGTAAATTCCAGGCCTCAGAGTAATCCAGACATGGACACCTTGCTTGAGTTGCCTAGGGAGGTATCAGCTACACCATCCTGATGAGGCCTAAGTAGGCTGAAACCATTATCGGAGGTTGCTGTATTTCTTGTGCAGAGGTGAATTCCTTGGCATATAGGTCCTGGTTACCCTTTTCGGGTGACAGCAGTCTTATTTGCATATAGTCTCCTATATAATGGCACCATTGAGCTGAAAACTTAAGAGACCTAAGTGTTGACTCAAAGGGCTGGCCTGTTGCTACCTGTTTTTTAGCATCTTTTTTCAGATAGGGCCTTATCCACTATTCTACTCAATGTTTAAATGCAAAACTAGAAAACTTGAACATACAAAGAATTCCACAGACAAATCTATAGACAACTGCTGCATGAACTTTTAAATGATACTCAACACACTATGGCCATTGTACCTGGTGACTCCCTTTGGACTACTTTCTGGGGTTTTGATCAGCATAGGATTAATTATCCAAAGCTGATCATCCAATGCCTCCATAGCCCCCAATGACTCTTGGTGCAGGAGCTTTGAGGGGCATCCAGTGGGCTCCATGCGCACTAGTCATGAACAGGCTATTTCCTAAATAGGGGTTAATAAGGAGCCCCTCTGGTTTTCTGATCCCCTGCTCTCATTTATAGAGTGTTTCTTTGAGATAATATTGCACCAAGACATCACTGATGGGTATATCTCTGGAACGGATTACAAAGTCTAGGCAAAAATATATATAAAAGAATGATTGTTACTTTTATGTTGTGCGCACACCCACATAATGAGAGCTACTGTTATGGATGTTTTAAATATTAAAAGTTATGTATATTGCAGGTTGTGCCTTTAATGACATTCACCTATGCAACCGAAAGCCCCTATATATATATACTACTACTGGGGTGCCAACTGTTTCCTGTTACAATTAATTTCAAATACCAATAAACATTCATAAGTGTTGGAAATGCTCAGAGTTGCGCAGTGGAATTGCAACAGCCAGAGGTGTTTGGTGCCTAATTTGGATTCGAGCCAAACCATTTTTCATTTTGATGAATGCCTGTGTTTCTCAGGGACATTTTTTCTAGGAATTGCGAGGCATTTTAGTTCGATAAAGTAGTGGCTTTTCTTTGCAGTTACATTATAATAATGAACTATATCTGCCAACCTGAGTACACTGTTCTTCCTGCTTGTTCTCTCATTTATTAAGTCTTTCTTCCCATGCTTGGTCTCATTATCAAGGAAGCAGTAAAATAAGTTTACATAGTCAGACAGACTCAATAGGCCAGTCAGCGCTATGGAAACCAAAGGAAAGGGAAATCAATATACCGTAACACAGCTTTCAATCAGGACGATTGCATTTACACGCAAATAGTTACTAGACAAGGCGCAGCTACGTTCCACAAGTTGTTATGTTAATGATTAAGATTGTCAAAAAAGCAGAATTAGTAGAATTAGAATAAGCAGAATTAGTAGTAGTAGAATTCTATCAACACAAATCAAAATGTGATACATTTCCAATATAACCAAAACATCAGGCATGGTTAAAAGGACTTTAGGTGAAAAACAAGTAGTAATTGCCCTGATAACATACAGGGTTATTCAAAGAGATCCGAATTGCTGGAGAAAGGTAACCAGCGTTCGGTTACCTTTACTGGCCATCCGGCTACTCAGAGAGCAGGCAATTCGAAATCTTGGCGAATTGCCTGCACACACGGTGCCTGTTCGGTGGCTGTTCAAGGGCAGTGAATCCCCATAGAGAAGCAATGCTTCGTCTATTCAGAGAACAAAAAACAGCAGTGAAAGGTTCCCGAAATGACCTGTCATTCGGTGGTTTAATTCAGCAGGTTTATTCAGGCTAATCCCATAGGTTTCAATGTTAAAAATATTCCCGTTTTAATTCAATATCTAATAAACCGTTGATTATTATATTCTGCAGTAAAGAGTCTCTTTATAGATTTTTTTAGGATATTTTATCATCTTTCGGGATTTTTTTTTAACTTCACTTATTTTTTCTGTAACAGCCCTTTTTATTATCATTCCTTGGACCTCATATGTAAATTTCAGACGTTTTCGCTCAGTAGTTTCTTTGCAAACAGCGTTTCACTTTTGAAGCATACAAGCAAACTGTTTCTTTAATTTATTCACTGCATTCGTCTGCAGCGTTGGCTTTTTCCAGTGGCTGCGCTGTGTGTGATCGGCTCCTGCTCGGGTTTTTCCAGCGTTTTCGGTGTGTTAATCCAGATGTTTTTGCAGGTTTCAGTGTGCGTTCGCCCTCATTTTGCAGTGAGTTTTCGGTGGGTTTGCAGCGACCTTTCCCTGCAATTCGGGGACCTTGCTGAATACACCGCAGGGTTGCCAAAATGGGATCGCCAAATCGAACCGAATTGAAGAGAACGAAAAGTCACCGAACGTGCGGTGGCTTTTCGATTCTCTTTGAAAAACCCTGAATGTTTTTTTGGCATACCTTTCCCACTGTACTAAATAATATTAATGGTTCAACTAAAATACAACCCTTTGAAAAAGCAATAGCGTTTATCCACTAACTGCCATCATTTAGCATTTTTGCAACACTGTTGTTGCAATCATGATAAACTTTGACGATTCAAAGAGGAAAATACTAACAGCAGGAAGGAAAGTTTCACCGATGAAACTTTGCATGATGACGTTTGATTTTCAATATGTGGAACTCTTACATTTATCGTGATTGTAACAAAGCTGAACAACTGCAGTTAGAGGATAACTCTTTAGAATTACAGATGTGTACTATTATAGTTTTTTTTTTTAAATAAATCCAATGCAAAGTTTCTATTTCTTTACTCGTAGCAAAATTGCCACAGACCTTTTATACTGTATATGCTCCCAACGTGCTCAGTAGTGGACTACTGTTGGCCACAGGAACATTCACATGCTTTGTGGTGCTTTTCATGTCTGCCCCACATGTTTTCCGCTCAACATGCTTATCATTCGCAGGCACACTCACTCCATGGACCAGATGTCCTGCAGCAGACATACAATACCAATTTTCTCATGCTTTTATCAAATCAAGATGCAGACTATGGAATAAGAAAAACATCTATATGAAGCGTCATGATTTTTTTTTTAGCACTGACACGTTTATTCATTAAATAAAAATAAAACAGCAGTCTCTGCTTGACTTATGTGGCTTGGAAATGCTTTCCTATTTCTGAGAATGTTTGCTTACAAGAAAATGTAAAGGTTTTCACCAGATTCTACTGCAGGACATACAGATAGGCTGATCTTCTTTCCATTTCTTCTGTCTTTCACATTATTTTGTCCATCCATTTTTGTTAGCTTCTAGTTATAGTCACAGAAGTAGCTACAACAAACATAACGGGTATTTTGGCAGGATTGGTATGTAAACAGGGTTATTCAAAGGGAGCCGATCTGGCCCCAAAATGTCACGAACAGTGAATTTCCCCGTATGGTGACATTTCCTGGCCATTCGGCTATTCAGAGCGCAGGCAGTTCGCCAAATATTTCAGTCTTTGCAGAAGAAAAGGAAGGAAAGGGACCTCAGTTAGGAGGAAACACTAACGAGACATTTACATATGAGTTTACAGAGGAGGAGGTTCTACAGCAGCTGTCTAAAGTAAAGACAAATAAGTCAATGGGGCCTGATGGGATCCACCCTAAATTATTAAAGGAGCTCAGTGGTGTAATAGCAAAACCGTTAACAGATTTATTTAACCAATCCTTGTTAATGGGAGTCGTCCCAGAAGACTGGAAATTAGCAAATGTTGCGCCCATTTACATGAAGGGTAGTAGGGAGGAATCAGGGAACTATAGGCCAGTTAGTCTTACGTCAGTAGTGGGGAAATTAATGGAAACCATGTTAAAGGAAAGGATTGTTAAACATCTAAAAACACATAAATTACAGGATCAGAAACAACATGGGTTTACCTCAGGGAGATCATGCCAAACTAATCTTATTGATTTTTTTGATTGGGTAACAAAAATAATAGACACAGGTGGTGCGGTAGACATTGCTTATTTAGATTTCAGTAAGGCTTTTGATACTGTTCCGCATAGAAGGCTTATCAATAAATTGCAATCTTTGAGCTTGGATTCCAATATTGTTGAATGGATTAGGCAGTGGCTGAGTGACAGGCAACAGAGGGTTGTGGTAAATGGAGTTTATTCGGCACAAGGTCTTGTTACCAGTGGGGTACCTCAGGGGTCAGTACTTGGACCCATTCTCTTTAATATTTTTATTAGTGATATTGCAGAAGGTATTAATGGAAAAGTATGTATTTTTGCAGATGATACAAAGATTTGCAACAGGGTTGACGTTCCTGGAGGGATCAGCCAAATGACAAATGATTTAGATAAACTAAAACAATGGTCGGAGCTGTGGCAATTGAGTGTTAATGTGGATAAGTGCAAGATAATGCACCTGGGACGTAAAAACCCAAGGGCTGAATATAGAATATTTGATACAGTCCTAACCTCAACATCTGAGGAAAGGGATTTAGCGGTTGTTATTATTGCAGAGGATCTAAGGGTAAGTAGTCAATGTAATAGAGCAGCAGGAAATGCTAGCAGAATGCTTGGTTGTGTAGGGAGAGGTATTAGCAGTAGGAAAAGGGAAGTGCTCATGCCACTTTACAGAGCACTGGTGAGACCTCACTTGGAGTACTGTGTGCAGTACTGGAGACCGTATCTCCAGAAGGATATAGACATCTTAGAGAGAGTTCAGAGAAGGGCTACTAAAATGGTGTACGGCTTGAAGGAGAAAAGTTACCAGGAAAGGCTTAATGATCTTAACATGTACAGCTTGGAAAAAAGACGAGACAGAGGAGATATGATAGAAACATTTAAATACGTAAAGGGAATCCACAAGGTATTATACGAGGAAGGGAGTATATTTAAAAGGAAACAAAGTAGCAAAACAAGGGGACATAGTCTTAGATTAGAGGGGCAAAGGTTTAAAAGTAACATCAGGAAGCATTATTTTACTGAGAGGGTGGTGGATACATGGAACAGCCTTCCAGTTGAAGTGGTAGAGGCCAAAACAGTAATTGAATTTAAGCAGGCATGGGATAGGCATAAGGCTATCCTAAACAAAAGATAAATCCAGGTAAAGTATCCATGTAATTGGGCAGACTAGATGGGCCGCAAGGTCCTTATCTGCCGACATTTTTCTATCAGGGTTATTCAAAGAGCTCCGAATTGCTTGAGAAAGGTAACCGAACGCTGAAAATCAGCGTTCGGTTACCTTTCCTGGCCATTCGGCTATCCAGAGAGCAGGCAATTCGCCAAATCCTGGCGAATTGCCTGAACATACGGTGCCTGTTCGGGGGCAGTGAAATCCCCATGAAAAAGCACTGCTTTGGCTATTCAGAGAACACAAACCAGCAGTGAAAGGTTCCCCTAATGCCCAGCCATTCGGTGGTTTAATTCGGCAAGTTTATTCAGGAGAATCCCATAGGCTTCAATGTTAAAAATATTCCCGTTTTAAGTCAATATCTAATAAACCGTTCATTATAAAATTCTGCAGTAAAGAGTCTCTTTATTTTTGTTTGTTTTTGTATCCTATTGTTTAGGATATTTTAAGCATTTTTCAGAATTATTTATTTTTTCTAAAAGTCCGATTTTTTTTTTTAAGTTTACTTATTTTTTCTGTAACAGCCCTTTTTATTATCATTCCCTGGACCTCATATGTAAATTTCAGACATTTTCGCTCAGTAGTTTCTTTGCAAACAACGTTTCATTTTCAAACATTCACACAAACTGTTTTGCTAATTTATTCACTGTCCCGGCTGCTTCGCTGCGTGTGATCGGCTCCTGCTCGGGTTTTTCAACGGGTTAATCCAGATGTTTTTGGGGGTTTTCGGCTTGCATTCGCTGGGTTTTGTAGTTCGTTTTCGTCGGGTTTGCGGCAGCTTTTCCCTGCAATTCGGGGACCCTGTGGTGCTTGCTGAATACACCGCAGAGTCACCGAAATGGGATTGGCAAAAGGAACCGAATTGAAGAGAACGAAAAGTCACCGAATGTGCGGTGACTTTTCGAATCTCTTTGAATTATCCTGTATGTTTTCTATGTTTTTATGTACGGTGCTGTTCGAAGGCAGTGAAATCCCCCATAGAGAAGCAATGGTTAATCTATTCTCAGAACACCCGAACAGCAGTGAAAAGTTGCCGAAATGCCCTACTGTTCGGTAGTTCACTTGGCAGGTTTAATCAGGCGTATCCCATAGGTTTCAATGTTAAACATATTCCCGTTTTTATCTAATAAACCGATTATTATTTTAATCTGCAGTAAAAAGTCTATTTAGAGACTTTTTAGGATCTTTTAGGCATTTTTGGGGATTTTTTCAACAATTTTTTTTCCGTTTATTTTTGAAAAGCGGTTTCTCTTTTTTCTGTAACAGACCTTTTTATTATCACTCATAGGACCTTATATGTAAATTACAGGCACTTTTTTTGAGTAGTTTTTTTGCAAACACCGTTTCAATTTTCACACTTTCAAGCAAATAGTTTTTTGGTTTTTTTTACCCAGTTCGTCTGCTTGTCGGCTTTTTCTGGCGGCTGGTCTGCGCTGTGATCGGCGGGTCGTCGGCTTTATCCAGCGTGTTCTTTGCAGCGGTTCCGGCGGGTTTTCGGCGGGTTTACGGCAGGTTTTCCCTGCAGCCAGGGACCCTACGGTGAATGCTGAATTCACCTCAGGGTGGGGAACTCCGATTCCCCGAAGTGTAGGGAAGTGCGTGGAACGAAAGAGCACCGAATAACCCTGAATAACCCTCATAGTAAAGGCACCACAGTCATATTAAAGCGGATCTCAAAGTTTGGGATCTTACAGTTGAACATAAAAAATGAGTCTGCAAACACTAATAGGGTGTGAATAATAGAAAGTGTGAAAAAGTGTGCACAAAAATGTTCTAATCATATTTTTGAACCGAGTAGATACTAGTAACTGCTGCCATTTTAGCTCTAAAATAGGAAAATACCATTTTGGTTATCTTTGCTCAATCTAACATTTGTATATTAAGACATTCTCCATCTCTCTGCAAGTGTCCTTATAGAGTTCAGTGTCCATGTCCAGTCATTCTAGCACAACACTACAATAGCCCCCTAATCAAAGACATATATGAAAGTGAGAGAGAATAAGAGACTGCATGTGTTTTCTTTATTATTTTTAATTAAATAGAAAAATATGGCAAATCAGCTCACTAGATGAAATGAAAACTTCTTATTGTACTAATCTTGCGTGGGTGTGTGGAAAATTTCTTTAGAAACAATTACCTGGATCAATTTCTATTCCATTCCTATGGATAAGTGGTCCTCATGATAGCATAATGGGAGATAAAATAATGGAGCTGCATTTAATCAATCTCTTTTAACACTTAAAGTGCATGTAGAGGTTGGCTCAAACCATATAAAGCTACAGTTGGTTTGAATTAATGGAGTAGATGGGAGGGAGATGGAATTCCAAAGGAATAAAAGAGTTGCGCCTACATGTGATGCTGTGGGCGTTGGATTCTGTGGTACGTTCCAGGTAGGCCTGATACGGAAGACTAAGAAACCATTCACCCAGGTTCGGTACCAGTCGTTAAAGTGGCTGGACTTAACGATGGTGAAAAGAGGTTGACCTTTAAGACAGGGATAGCAAAAAGGAAGGGAAACACCAGTCTTTAGGTAGCTGGCAATCAACGACAGGAAAGGAAATGTGAATTACAAACAGGAAATAAGGCTCGGAACCAAGCGACAAGCCTGGAGAGAGTATACAAGGATGCTAAGGGTAAGTATAAGCCAATAAGATATACAAGCAAGGTCAAAAGGATATCGTGGTACACAATACGTAAGCCAAAACTGGGTCGATACACAGGTAGACAGTCAATATTAACAAATATAGCGCTAAAGGATCAGAACAAGCTGAAACCATGAAAGGGCATCATAAAAAGGGTTTAATGCGCTTAAATAGTGCGCCCTTCGTTATGATTGGTCAGTGTCATCAAGGAATGCCGGAGGGAGAGGATGTGTGCGTGATGATGTCAGACGCCACGACGTCACGTGCGCGACGAGCCACCGGTGACATAAGGGTCCTTTGGCCAGTGCGCACACATCGAGAGGCCGGCTGGGGACAACGCTCCGGACCACGGGCAGGAGGAACAGAGCATTCCTGGATCCATGGGATTCCATGAAGAGTGAAGCAAGATTGAGTGTATGCTATTTGTACACACTGACCTCTTGCTAGCCTTCCTCATCATTGTGGGATGAGGGGTTCGTATTGGATTTTTGGTATTTTTTTTAAGGTATTAAGTGAGTTTGCTACAGATTGAGGAGTAAGTTAATGCTCTAATAAGTTCTACTGCACAGCAGAAACACTTATTTAAGAATCTTGATGTCTTACAATATTACTTTCCACTCATATCAGCGCAAGTTATAGGTATGCTTTTATCAATAATTCCACTTTCCACCTCCAGAATTATCTCCCTGCTGTGACTTCTCAGAACCCTTGTGCTCCATTAGGAAAACGACATAAAAAGAAGAAAAAAACATAATGAAAAATAAAACCTATTATTCCTCCACTACTGTTCCTAGATGTTTCTTTTATGTGTTAAAGAGCACATACACTTTTCAGTTCACACTACAAAAGAATAAAAGCCATTCATTTAGAGAGTACTCACAACAGCATTTTGTTTTAGTTTATCCTTTCACAATTGCTCCCTACACAGAGGTTTTTCTTTGTTAATTGGTCATCAAAAGAAGCAGGTTACCAGCTGCAAGTCCTTTTTAGTCTTTTCTGTGAGTGAATGAGCCATTATTAAAGCAGAAAGGGAGACACTTCCTACTTGCTATACAAATATTAAACCTTCAAACGAGGATACACAACCTGTCTAAGTGTCACTGTATTGCTGATGATGTTTACCAAGGTCAACATGTCAAGCCACTAGTGCTAGTCTACGTCTGAATAGCTACATTTAAGGTAAAAATCTAAAATTGACCAGAAAATAGAATGCTGGCATTGAGTTTAAAATACTGAGGCCACTATTATAAGCATTGTTTGTATGTGGCCTGTTAAGGGTAACAGCACTTCTAGGAAATACTAATGTTTACCTTGCTACTGCAAGCCCAGTGGTACCTTATTTTATGGCTCCACCTGTATGACAGCTTAATACAGGGATGTCAGGCTCTGCCCCCCAGATGTTTATGACCTACGATTCCCAGAATTCTTTGAATGCATTAGATGGCCAAGGACTAATGGGAGTTGTAGTTCAGCAAAATCTGGGGCTTACATTTGACACCCTTAGCTTAATGTATTTATACATGTCCAATATTTTGGATAGGATGAGAAAATATCGTGGGAGTCGGCCAACAAGGATCAATTTTGAGTCGATGTTTCTCCTCCTGGCAGCTGGAGAAAAATCACAGGCTTCCAAAAGATGCAAGGGCAAGATTGTTTGAAGAAAAGAAAGAGTAAACATCTGTGTAAACTTACCTAACTTCTCCTGGTGAAGAGGGAAACACAATCTATTACCTCTCTCCACTGCTGGAGGAACATGGAGAACAAAGAACACACAATCTGTGCCAAGCTAATGCATGGCTAATAGAGGAATACACAGTGACAATTATTGTTTATTATTGAGGTTAGGTAAACGAAGGGCCTCTTTAACAATTTGTGGGTGATGTCATACAAAGAATAAATAAAAATCCACTACTTCTAGGGCCCTGTAACAGTATTAACTCATTGAGATGCACTTGTTTTTAAAATTTGTGGCAATAAGCCAGCTTCTATTTCATACCTTTTAGGATTTCAAAGATTTATTTTTACTGCAGTTAGGTATATTGTTGTCCAAGTGCAATTATCTGTGTGGAACTGATTTAAATCACTTATATGAAAAGAGAACTACAATTGAATCACTGAATGGTCTGCGTCTAGGTAGTACAGATTAGATAATATCAAACAAAACAACTCAACAATGAATACTTGTTGAAAAATCTAAAAATACAGTAGCTTTGGTCCATATTCCTGTAATAGGGAGTCACTGAAAATATAAAATGATGCAAACTGTTAGGTATTAGCGGCTCCCCAGTCCCCATTACAGAGCAATTATGAGCAGCCACTGAATTAGCGGCTCTATTCGTTAAATTATTGAGAGTCGGTAGTTGAGTGCGCTGCAGTGTCCTCTCCTGCAGTCCACAGGACTCCATGAAGAATTAATTGCACAATGTCACGTACCTCTGGTGCCCAGCAGCCTCTTCACGCTGCTCGCTTGCCTAACGCCAGATAAAATGCACGTGGGCGCCAATCACATGACGCTCGGAGGGGCGGGGCACAATAGGAAAGCACGCATTCCGGTATATAAACCCTTCAGTTAGCCCAGACCAGTGATCTGTCGTGTTCTCACACTCCCACAGTTCTCCCAAGTGTTTCTCATTGAATTGACTGATTTGTGTATAGACCTCTGGCTTTGGAAAACGATTACTCTTGTGTATAGACCTCTGGCTTTGGAAAATGATTACTCCTTTGTATAGGCCTCTGGCTTTGGAAAACGATTACTCTTGTGTATAGACTTCTGGCTTTGGAAAACGATTACTCCTGCGTATAGACCTCTGTCTTTGAAAAATGATTACTCTTTTGTATAGACCTCTGGCTTTGGAAAACTATTACTCTTGTGGTTTGACCCCTGGCTTTGGCAATCGACTACTCTTATGTTTAGACCTCTGGCTTTTTGGCGATCTACTACGCCAGTGTTTTTTCCTTTTTTTACTGTAATAAGGTTTTATTAAGGTTTTCATAGTACAAAACACAAAGTAGATTGTATAACAGCCAGAGTGTACTCCAGTGTTTTTGCCCTCTGGCTCTGCATTATTGTGTATACAAATATCTGGCATCTGGTTGCTACAATATATATGCTTTATTCTTGTCTCAGTCTGTTCTCTTACTTAGTCACTATAAACCGACCACTATAAGGATCGGAATATTAGGGCAACTCTGCGTACAGGGATCATATACTTATATCCGTGGGGAATCCGTGACATACAAGTCCTGTGTAACCTCACATGTACTGTTATGGATCACACCCTCCACTTCACCAAGGGACCAGAGTGATATATATAGAATTTAATAGCTTTTTTATTAGAAAGGCATAATTTTTTTAACCTCCCTGGCGGTCTAATTTTTGTGAAAAACCGCATATAAAAGCGGCGTATTCCCCCCCCTAGCGGTATTCCCGAGTGTGGCTCGGGGTTAAATTCCTATGTTGGAACCGGTAACCCCGAGCAACACTGGGGATGCCGCTGGATACGTCACCTCTCCATGTGCTCCCTTGATGTCCCCAGCTGCCTCCTCCAGCGACCGCGACCTCATTACTTCCTGGTTTCTTCCTCACGAGAAGGAATCCAGGAAGTAAAACGCTGCGATCGCCGGTGGAGACTGCAGAGATCATCGAGAGAGCGCACGGAGAGGTGATGTATACAGCCCGAGTGTGTCTCGGGTTACTGCTCTCAGCAGTGAAATTTTACCCCCGAGACACACTCGGGAAAACCGTCAGGGAGGTTAATGCATTAAATTTTTTGGTATTAAATTCTTTTGCTGTTGCAGCTCATTTGGAATAATATTATATGAGCTGGGTCTTTTTAATTAACTGCTCATTAGTTAGTGTTAACAGCCCCACTGGCAAAGAGCCATATGTTATTTGGGGACTTTGTTCTTTTAAATGATTTTGATGCAAGCTAATAAGCTATAAAATAATTTCAGGGATTAAATAGCACAGGTACCATATTTTTGTAAAACTGTTTTCAAGAGGAGATATTGGAAACCTATTTGGGTAGATTAGATATATTATTGCTTGTTCCCCCTTTTTTCAATCAATAAAGCTAGCTAGCAATTTTACATTTCAGTGCCATTTAGTAATATAACTTTTTTCAACCCATTAGATTAGTTGCCCAAATTATGGGCCATGTTGACTTGCATAGCTCAAATAATATCTCATTATTTCCCAATGGCAAACGCATGGTTGAGAGATAGGTTACATCCAATTACTAACTATTTTTTTTGCTCCAGATGAAGCCAATGTCCAGTTGGCGAAACATATGTTGAGCTGATGTATCAACCTTGATTTTAAGCCGTGATTTGTTGTGTGCAGCATTTGCAGGGTGAGGACAGAAATTTTGAGCATGAGCTCGACTAGCTAAGGGTCAGTGTTGGCGTGCTGATTGTGAAGGTGATTTATGGTTTGCTTTTTGATGCTAATCCCTTTGTGCAATTATGGAATTCTATTATGGTGCCTAATACATTGATTGCAATCCTCTTTCCACACCTCTTTTATGCACAGCCATTTTACACTGGCGTCAATTCCAGTACACCCTGCTTTGTCTGCTGTCATATTTATGTTTTTTAATAGATTTTTCCTTCTATCTGAGAGTGTCTATATTCGTTCTAATAAAGATAAATTTTTCTGTAGCCACTCCTCCAGTGCCATTTGCCGGTTCTTTTTTGAGCTGCCAAGTGGTTTATTGAGACATACATCCAATTACCATAGAAAACAGAAAAAGGGGTGAAGCGCCCACTGGAAACGAGTGTCTCACCCACTCGCTATATATTGTGTACGGAGGTTTCTCTAAACACCTAGAAAATTGAGCAAAAAGATTACAACATAGCGCTCAAAAGACCAAGGTCCATGAGAAAGTAAGAGAGACACACTGTATGTCCACAGACAGTTCTTATCTTCAAGCGAGAATCTTCTCTGTTGTGTAGATGAAAAGACACGCACTGCAGGAAAAAGCAGAAAGAAAGGGCCACAATTGCGCAGTACATCAACACCCAATGGAATGAAATTTCGTTTGTATTTGACTCACATTCTGGGGAGCCCACAACCGGCAGCTGATAGCAATTGTGTTTTAATTGTATTTTAATTGATTTCCAAGGGCCTAATCACTCCATTTTCTGACATACATTGTATAAAAAGGCAGCAGCAAGTACAGTTTTGTAATCTCCAGCTGAGGAAGCCATGAATGGCGAAACGCGTCCTGGTAGATATGATGATTTTCTTACAATAAATGTTTTTATTTTATTTATTTATTTATTTTTTTATTTTATTTTTGATTGCTGCTTGCCTTTTTTGATCCTGAAAAAGAAAAGAAGGTTTGGGGAACCCCTGTATGATTCCCTATGCGAGTTATGACGGAGCCAATAGAGGCTCTTTGTTTGTAAGTGCAAATTTGGCTTTTCTTAATCATTAAGGTGGTTTGTGATTTACCGCACCAAGAGGTGCTCCCTTTTTGCCTTGTCTATTTTCTGCAGTACCACTTTTTGTGACACCGAAGGAGCGGATTGAGGGGTTCATGGGCACCCGATACAAGTCCCTACCCGTTATATTCCCGGGAGCCGGTTGTGGGCTCCCCAGAATGTGAGTCAAATACAAACGAAATTTCATTCCATTGGGTGTTGATGTACTGCGCAATTGTGGCCCTTTCTTTCTGCTTTTTCCTGCAGTGCGTGTCTTTTCATCTACACAACAGAGAAGATTCTCGCTTGAAGATAAGAACTGTCTGTGGACATACAGTGTGTCTCTCTTACTTTCTCATGGACCTTGGTCTTTTGAGCGCTATGTTGTAATCTTTTTACATCCAATTACCCCCTGCAATGCAGTAAGTGTAAAATCTGTGTGTTAAACCAACTGGCAGGTGACTGTTGCGATGTCTGTATATCCAGTGACCTATTCCTGGCAAAGACGATATGCTGTAAAATAGTCTGACATGGGAGGGAATGAATGAGCATGTGCACTCAGACTTGGTAAATGGGGAATTCAAGTAATGCAGTCATGAGACCGCACTGGTTGCTAGGCGATTTACGAAAAATATAGAATAAATTCAACTGAAGCTTTTAAGTGTTTATTAAATCTGTATTAGAGCACTTACATGGAAGGAAGATAAATGGGATGAACATATTAGATACGCCAAGTGATTTTACTATACCTCGTGCAAGGACATGTTTTCTACAGTCACCAAAATCGCATTTTAAAAAAAGTCACATAGATTTGTATCAGCATCTCAGTGACCTACAGGACTATTCAATAAAGGTGAAACTCAGGAGAATTAGCAGGAGAAGTGAAAATTCTAGGTCTAAATAGTCAAACCAGAAAAATTCTCCCATTTATCTCACTTTCCAAATTGACTATTTGGTCTAGATTGTTAATTTTTCCTGCGAATTCTCCAGAGTTTTACCTTTATTATTATTATTATTCTTTATTTATAAAGCGCCAGCATATTCCGCAGCGCTATACAATAAGCACAGTATAGACAGGGTTACAATACATTGAACAACATTTGACAAACAGTACAAGAGGAGATAAGGGCCCTATTCCCGTAGGAACTCACAATCTAGGAGAATAGACCTGATGGTCTTAATAAATACTGTATTTGTAAGCTATTAAAAGTTAGAAGCAAACATGCCTTTTAGAAACCACATATCACAAAATTAGATACATAACCTGATGTATGAAGAACAAAACCATATTTTGTGATTAATCATTTGTTAATACTTTGGAGTCATTTTTCACTTTTCATAAAAACATCCATATCGCTATAAATGTGAAGAAAACAATGGATGCTTGCTGCAAACCACTACGGTTTGGAGAGAATGGTGTTTGTATGGTCATCCCTTTAGGCAACAATTATTTGTACAGTTCATGCAATCTGAGGTCACTTCACCCAGGCATAGCCAAAATCGAGTCATCAACACCAACTGTAACTGTTAGCTGAAATGCATATGGTTAGGAGTTGTAATTAAAGACACCACTCCAAGAATCCCAGCCACTTCCTCAGGATTGTGGTTACGGCGCTCCAAGGGAGTTTATGAGTGATGTAGTGTTACGGATCGAGGTACCCTCACGCTTGGTACCCTTCGTCTGGACGCCCCTTTCCATTGAACACAGGAGATATTCGTACAAACACACAGAATAAACGACACGCAAACTCTGTAGTTGTTGATGATTCAAAATCCAAATGGAGAATGCTTTATTTTTTACAAATACACACAGGTAAAACAGACACAACTCCCTCCCTTACAGAATAATTTACAGAAAAGATCAAGAGTCTCCATTCAGAGAATAGAAAAGACATTCAACACAATGGATTGTTTACACATGCATTCTTATCTTAAAGGAATCTTCTTACAGCAGGGTGTATACAATTTACAGAGAGGGAGTAGTCACAGAGGAGTACAATATAAAGACAGAGGACAGCTAATACAGAGATGTACACTATACAGAGAGAAGGTACACAGAAACCATACTCTCTAATAAACACATAAGGGAATATTAATATAACACAGACATCAGGTAATAGGGCACACAGAACAAACACTCTACCCTATATAAAGAGACAATGAAATGCAAGCAAAATAACTACAAATAAACATTGGGATGGCCATTTCGTCACATGTAGCGTGAGTCTTTCAAAGTTGATTAGAAAGAGATAACCTGAATTTAAGCACGCATGGGATAGGCATAAGGCTATCCTAAACAAAAGATAAATCCAGGTAACGTATCCATGTAATTGGGCAGACTAGATGGGCCGAAAGGTTCTTATCTGCCGACATTTTTCTATGTTTCTATGTTTCTAACCTGAACCTTACCAAGCATTTTTATCAGACTAGCCAAATTCAATCTGTTCCAATTCTGGGTAAATATATCTACACTGCAGACCTGACTCAAATATGTTGTACACATGATACAGTCCATGTGGAGGAAGCTGATAGAGCATACCTATTTTACCAATTTCATGGGATACGATAAGTAGAACGCTAAGCTCAGGTAACGCAAAACAAAAATCAATCAGCATTCCACTGGTGCTTTTTTTAAAAAAAGAAACAAAATTACTATTTCATATTTTATATTTATTTGGCAGGTGTATAAAACATTATACCACCATTTATTGAACACACAATATATTTTTTCAAAAATAGATTTATTCAGATAGACAAACTATCAGTACCTGTTCCATGTTACCTTGTAACACAGAGCAGCATAATGAATAACAATTTCCTTTATTTCTGTCTGATGCAGAAATGTGTGCATAGCCAACCACACGCTGCAAACTTCAAAAGCGACAAAGTGAAATTCAGGAAGTATTTAATCTTAACAAATTTTACTCAAAATTGCCTATAAGTGGCTTCTGGCTGTGACTCTGTATTTCCACTGTCATACTAAATTTACAAGGTGACCACAACCAGGAAAAACAATCTTTTTGGAAGGTCATATTCAAAAGAAAACATGCTATAAATCAAAGAGAAAGCAATGCCTCAATGGTTACACATGCAAACATTTTGAAGACGCTTGAACAGGTCTGTAAAGTAAACAAAGGCATGAGGGCCATTCATATTATAGTAATGTTAAGAGACACTTACAGATGCTTTGAAATTTTTAAATAAATGAACGCATCTTTAAGTTTGTTGTCCTGTGTTATGCCTTCATAATTCCTTTTATCATTGACTTGGTACTCATTATGCTACCGAGATCTATGACACACATAGTAATCAGCCCTCTTGCTTTCCTCAATGACTTTCACCAAAGAGATGCCACAGTTTCAAACTAAATCATCAAGTATTTCAAATAGAAAACATCAGTCAGATATGACTCGATTGTAATTGATTTTTAGGTAGAATGCTGTGGAAAAAAACCATAAAGTTTAATGCATGATGCAACAATATCCTTCAATAATATTTTACGGTATTTTTTTTTTTTACCAGTTATGGTCTAGCGGCCTAAATTATGTCTGCACTCTTGCGATCTAAGCCACGGATCCTTGTTTCATAAACAGGGGGAAGGTTCCAAACCTGGTGCAGACTTTACCACTGGTAAATGTAAAAAATACATACAGGGTTATTCAAATAGAGCTGAATTGGTTCTGAAATTGCACTGAACGGTTATTTTTCCCGTACGTGCAATTTCGCGGCCATTTGGATCTTCAGAAAGCATGCAAGTCACCAAATATTGGCGAATTACCAGTGAAATACATCGATCTTCGACGGCAGTGAAATCCCCATGGAGAAGCAATGGTTAATCTATTCAGAGAACTCTGAACAGCAGGGAAAAGCCAGTGAAATGCCCTGATTTTGGGCGGTTTCATTTGACAGGTTTAATGAGACGAAACCCATAGGTTTCAATGTTATTCAAAATCCCTGTTTTTACTAAATATTTATTCAACCGTTTATTCTTTTCGCTTGCAGCAAAAAGTCTATTTATGTCTTAGGATTTTTTTTAGGCATTTTTCAGGATTTTTTCATTGAATTACTTTTTCTGATTTCTTGAAAAAAACTTTTTCGTAACAGACTTTTCTATTATTATTCATAGGAACTTACTGGATATGTTATTTTCAGACATTTTCGTTCATAAGTTTTTTTTAGCAAACAGCTTTTATAAGTTGCAGTGGTTTTTTTTTACCCGTTAGTCGGCTTGTCCACTTTTTCTGGCTGCTGGTTGACACCCTGTTCGGCGGGTTGTTGTTTTTTTTTTTTCAATCGATTCGGTCTTTTTTCGGAGGGTTTTTGGATCGATTCAGTGTTTTTTCTTCGATCGAGTCGGTGGCTTGTTCCCTGCACTTCTCGGACCCTGTGGTGAATGCTGAATTCATCGCAGGGTCAGCGAATCGGACTTTGCCAAAATGTGGGGGAACGGGAGAACAGTAAAATGTCAGGGACATTTCGGTGCTCTCTGAATAACCTTGATAGACTTTACTGGCACTGGTGACTTATCAGAGCTGCGGTTAAATTTACTCCAGGCTTGGAATCTAGCCCTAGGAAGGGAAATAAAAGGACAAGCTGGTCATCCATGGCAGAGGTTCTGTTCTCCAACTCCATATGTGCTTCACATACCAAGGAAGTCACTATTGATTCTGTGATGAAACTCACATTGCAGTGCATGGCAGAAACTGTCTTCATAGTAGCTTAGCACTAGTAATGTTCATTTGACTTGTAGGTTTTTATTTAATTAGTAGTAACTCTTTGGAGGTAGAAATTAAATAATGAATGCAAATTAAGAAAATGCTTGTTGCATGATGAATGGATTGCGGGAAAATTAAAAAAAACACTGTAGTGTCCCTTTAACAAAAGTCACAAGCAATTCATATTTTAGGATTAGCTTGCTGTCACTAGTTGACACAGATTGCATAATTGAAAGGCTTTTGGTGTGGGACTAATCACAAATGTGGAATATCCATCGTCATAAGGAGTCATTTATTTGGCATATCAGGCCAGAGAGATGTATTTAGTTTGCATTGTAGATTATATTATACAAAGTGAAATACTCAAGTGATGATTACAGACACACTTAAAGTGGGACAGTGATGTTCCAGACAAAAATTTGAGAGACTCTAGTAATTTTATATCCACTTTTGTTGAATAATTTAAAAAAGCAAATAGAATTTCTGTGAAGGAACAGTAAAAAGCACATGGCTCAGATATCCTAGACATGGGAAAAGCAATGGTTTAAAGGAAAGCATGAAAAATTTAAGCACAACTTGTCTCTTCCTGGTTCAAATATCTCTTTGCAGGTCCATTTTTATTTCGCTATATTAATCATATTTTATTTAAAATGTATTTACATAACTAGGCTCCTATTCCAGCCAAATAGGTAATATGCAGACGCAAATACTAAAATTCGTTGTGTGCCATTAACAATTAGAGGCTCTCGATTACGAGTGAACTTGTAAGTTAGCAGTGCGAAAAGAGCATTGGATTGTGTAGGGTCAGTGCAAGGACACTGAAGAACTATTTGTTCTCTGTGACCTTCTGTTTGTGATTACTTAGAAGGAAAATTGGATTAGACTGTCCTCTTTGTTGTGAGATGAGGAGTGAGTATGTATTTCTTTAGTGTAATTATTTTTCTGCATTTAGTGATTTTGCAGATGAAACTGAACAGAACTCATTTTGAACCAGCGCTTATAGGGATATTCTTGCATGATGCATTTTGCACCCCAAATATTCTACCATCCGCATCATTCTTTTTCTTTTTAAATCTTTTAAAAAACTTGGCAAATATTTTCTTATTACCCTTTTAGCTTAAAACCCTGCAATTTCAGTTTTTTCTACACCTTTTTCTCTCTTTGTAAGATGATCTCTATCCTCCTACCCTCTCCTCCTTAACAAAGTAGTGTGAATTTCCACTTCCTGTCATGTGCCAGGAAGGTAAGAGTAGTAGTGAAGAGTTCAGGGTGGGTGGGTGTACCCTTGAAGGCTCATTTTATCATACTAGATTGTTGGTGGTTACTGGCTAACTTTAAAAATAACACAAGAATGTCCCTTTAAAGCTTATACAGATAGGAATCCAATTGCAAATATTTATAGATCAGACTACTGCCATTTAGTAATTTTTCTGGGATTCACATATCATTTTGGTCCACCTTACGGTTTGAATTTACAAGATAAGAGTCATCTAATAAGTATGATGATGATAAAAGGGTGTTTCCTTGGTTATGTGGCATGGAATGTTCAATAAAGTGAAACAATGACAAGAATGTAGCTGTTAAATTAAACAAAGGCACTGCAAGAGACACTTTAGGCTTGATTCCAAGCCTGGTGTAAACTTAACCAGAGATGCTGTAAATAGACTACAGTCCTTAAAGTCTATGGCGATACAGGATTAAATCACAAACAACCCATTAGGCAATCCGCTAGAACATCCAGACGTAACAGATCCAACTGATGGCTAATTGGACCCTGACGATATTACAACCAAGCTGTAAGCTCTGCTTGTGACTCAGATGTTTTGTCAGGTTACTGTAAATTAATGGTTCCTATACTTTGTATAGAAGAAGAACAAGCTATTCCAATGTTGCTCATTCTTTTCCTTTAAAGGCGACATTTAAAAAAATAATACAACCTTCAAAAGCTGGTGTTAAGGGATTTTGTTTTTGCAAAATTCACTTAACACTTCAATCCAAAGCAGGGGTCAGGAACTTTTTGCCTGCAGATGTTTTGAAACTACATTTCCTAAGATGCTCAGCCACCTGTCAGGAAAGTCAAGGTTGCCTACGAAATGCCACATCCTCTGCTAGGAGCAGCTGAATACTGGGAAGAAATAGTTCCCAGTTTTCTACCACAGCTCCTTCCACGGCCCCTGCTCAAGCAAGGTCAAACAGAGTTTGTGAAGGGTCTTGCTGGGCTTCATGGAGTCCGATGAACTCCAGGAGCGAGTACGCAGGATGCCGTCATCAGTAAATGTCTAAAAATAATTCCAGCTTGAGTTACTGAAACAGTGGGTCAGCTGGAATAGGGCTGTTAATGGCGAGCCGCAAATGGGAAAAGACTTGCGCAGCTTTTGATATTTGCGGATCACCAGTAACCGGCCAGTTGTAATCCGGCCAACTAAATTTACCAAAACTCCGGTTACGTTTAAATCTGACTTGGAATATAATCCTTTGTGTCTTTGAGTGTCACACATAATCAGCGCAGTACTTTAATAGGAAACAGAGATAGCATCTGATATTTTTGTAAACTGGAGCTGGAAATCTCCACTAGTTCAAAACAAGAACAACCAATAGCCACTAAATGACATATTAAGTAACAGAACATATATTAGCTATCAAGTGGTCATGTTCACTGTGTTAAATACAGAAGGATAATGCTAATCTTCTAGTCATGTAAATATTGTTCTTGCTTTTGCATTCATGCTTCTGCTCTTAGATATGATGTATGTTTACATCTACCGCCAAGGAGGACATGACAGTTTAATGGCCTGTCTTGTACACTACACACCACATTTAGAGGCTGCATATTACTCTGCTACACATTTAAAGGCAGTTGCTCTTGACATTTTCTTTCCCACCTGTTATTATCTTTTTTTATGCGCATCATGTATATTCTTTGCACCTATATCAGATACATACCCATGTATTTTATTAACCCATTCATGATACGAATATAATGAACTTTGATAAATTAAATGTTAAACAAGTCCCCCTCTTGTTAGCATTATATTTATATAAATATATTTATTGTCTCCGTTACATCTTAAATTAAGTGTTTCTGATACCGTAAGTGCCCCTTGTCTCACCTTACTAGGTTAGTCATGCTTAATAGCTTCTTCCCCTGCCACTCGTATATCTTCTCTGATCCACACTGCAGAGATTTCTTGACCTTTCTCTGAAAGAATTAAAACAAGTTTAAAATTAGAAAACTGAGATATGACACACACACAAATAGGATTTAAAATGTTTGAAGTATCTGACAGCATTCAATCCATACGTATTACATTAAAGCACGTTCTCATCCGTTGTGCAGTGGGGAGAAATTGATTAATTGAAAACAATGGAACTGGAGGAATTAACACAGAACAGCCCTAAGAAGTTCAATATTTTATAAGCTATTAACGTACCCATGCTGTTACATAAGCTCCCAGAACAAAAGCTGGGCCAATTAGCCTTAATTACTCCCAAAAACGTAATTTCACATTAAAAAATATTGCAGGTAAAGCAGGACTTAGGTTAGAAGAACAATATTATTAGTATGGTGTGAAAACATTGTGTAAAGCGATGGGGAAAAAAAAGTATGAAAGGTTTAACGATTCAGGTCTGAAAAACTTGAATAAATGCTTTCAAAAATTACAATTTCATGTGGTTTTTAATCAGCCATACACAACTTTACGCACCTGATTACATGTATTAAGAGTCACCATTGACAATTGGCACAAAATTCACTTTAACACATCCTACACATTTTACAAAAGCAACAGAGGTTTTTCCTTTGTTAGTAAAACACAGACTGCAGTATGGAGGTGTCTGTTTATTATATAGGGCCGAATTTGGTCTCAAAACCAGAAGTGGGGATTTCATTATATTCTAAGTCAAGGGTATGCAACCTTGGGCCTTCATATGTTTTGAAAATACATTTCTCAGGCGGCACAGCAAATCTAATGAGTGACTGAGCATAGTAGAAGATGTAGCTCTAAAACATCTAGAGGGCCCGGATTGTTGACCCACGTTCTAAGTGTTAGCAGCATGCAGAGAATACAGATAAATAATACCCTATGTTGCCTATATTCAACAATATATTCATGGACTTGCTTGAGTGTCCCTCTCTTTCTAACTCTATTTTATATATCTAGGGAGTGACTGTGCATCGTGATGTCAGCAATCTCCAGGAGAGGAATGGGATCCAGCGCAGAATCGTGATGCAGCCCCTAGGGGGATAATGGCAGGCACTGCCAGGAAGGGCAGACTGTGCCCTTCCAAGCAGTACCTGCCTTTATTCTGTGGCCCTTACTGATGGGGAGGGAGCGGGGTCCAAAAGGACCTCTCTCTCCTCCCCTTTTCCCTGCTCTGGCAAGGGGGGCACCTAAAATAGACTTCATTGCGCCCAGCGCGACGACGCTACGATGCTGTCCAGGATTCCGGATTCTTGGCTGACATCTAAGATGTCTGCCCGTACCGGGAGACCACAGCGATTGGCTGAAATAACGGCCGATCGCAGGCTGCAATGTGAGGAAGCGCTGAGCGTGTTGTCCGCACGCTGAGCGCGATCGAGACGACGTACTGAGAGCCTCCTTCACAGCCAAGTGGTTAATAGGACACCACATAAGGTTTCAGGTCACCCTGTACTTTCAGCTAAAACAAAAATAACACTACCATAAGTAGCAAATCATACAATCTGCCTCCTCTTTTCACCCTTTGCAAGCTTAACATATTTGTCTGTCAATCCCAGTAGTGACGTTGTCTAACACAATCCATTATTTAGTTTATTCTCTCAGACATACTATCGATATATGGACCTGAGCAGGTGGTTTCTAAACACTCAAAGACAGAATATACAGTAAATATAATGCAAGCTGAGTGTGAAGGAGCAAACACAAAAACAAAAAAGTGTTTCTTTTAGTATAAAACCAAACATTAGTATATAAAATTATATTAATATTATTATTGCAGGTACCACCGAGGCACAATAGCTCACCGAAAGTAATTTCCATGGGAACAAAGCAGGTATTCGTCAATGTTGTGACTTTGCATGTCTGATTGTTCTTCCAAAAGCTATAAAGGATATAAAGCCTGAATGCAGTGATGTATTGTCTGCCTGATTCACAATATGTCTAGTGTTGGCCTGCCAGACATAATACACTTTGCACAGGCCCCTGTCTGTGCTAGGAGAGTGTCGTCTTTGTGTGTGTCTGCTGTACTGCATCAGAAACCATGCACCTGAAGGCCAAGGAGTTAGAGTAATATAATTACTTTTCAGGACTAAAACCTATCTTTTTTTTACCGATGAAGAACCAGACAACGAATGGGTTAACTCTCAGCCCAGACATACATCAATTACTTACATTAAACAGAAAGGTTTTCTAAAGTCCGTGCTTCCTTTTTCCCGCATTTGGCAGTAAAAAAGAACCAAAGAAAGCTGGAAATATTCAGCAGCAAAACATCAAAGTGACAGCTTTATGTCTTGAATGGTGTTTTTATAAAAGAGGGTATGAAAGATTAAGGAAAAGTGAAAAAAGGCACTGGGAGGGCTCTCCATATTATACTGCAAATGTACGAGACTTCCTGGCACTGTCTCTGATTACATGGCTGTGAGAAAAAGATTAGGACCTGACAGGAATATTGCTTCTAGTAACATTTTACGAACAGTGTAAGGGTCATTCGAGCTTGAATGGAATGGATAGTCGTGTTTGTATTCAAATCGTACCCTAAATATATTCTCAGAGTACTAACTGAAAATGTTTTAGTAAATAATGACAGTTCTTAACTTTTTTTGTAGAAATCTAGCTAATGTTTCTTTTCTATTAATGTCTGATGCCTCTATACAGGGTTGTAGTTAGGGTTGCACCAAATTTTTAAGACCAAGTATGAGTACCCATACTTTTTTTCAGGTACTCACTGATACCGAGTACCGACACTTTTATTTAATGTCATGTGACCGCTTTCTAATGAATAATTTAGGATTTTTGCTGAAAGCCTGTCCAGTTTAGATTTTTATCGAAATATATAGCCAGACACCACATTTACCCACTGCACAGCCTGCACACTCCCTGACACCATATATATATAAACCCACAGACACCAGGCCTTAGACACAGACCTCATGTATACCCAACACAGGCCTCACTGATTCTGATAGCATTCCCCTCCAGCTGGCTGCATGGTCCTCTGAGCGCCGGCTGGCCGCATGTTTCTCCGAGCGGCTGTCAGCCTGTGACATGCTGTAGCAAGGTCTCACGATATCTTGCAATCCCGCGGGATGGCTGGAGGCCGTGTCATTACCCAGCACCCATTCGGAGGACCACGCAGCAACCTGGAGGGGAATGCTAGCGGAACTCTATTAATGCATTCTGCTAGCAGCCCCAGCCCCTCGGATACTGGCAAGCCAGCCCAGTGCTGGCTTCTGGGTATCGGTAGAGGTATCAGGGCATTTAGATGAGTACCAAGTACGTGTGCAAATGCCAGTGTCGGCACTGATATCGATACTAGTATCAGTATCATTGCATCCCTAGTTGCCATGACAAGGCGTGTAGCCACAGAAAGGTAACTTAACCAGAGATGTTGTAAACTTACCAGAGCCATTAAAGTCTATGGGGTTGCTAAGTTTACAACAAGTCTGGTTAAGTTTACTTAACAACTATGAAATTGGGCCCTCAGTATAGGTGGTAAGGGTTCAAGCGGAGTCTGTATTAGATGAAGGTGAAAAGAAACGATGCCCATGACAAATAGGTGGTGTGGAGTTGTGACAGACACCCAGTCAATTAGTCTGTGGTAGATTTAGACAGGAAATATGTATATTTTTTATGGACCCCAGCATTTGAGAGACTTCTGCATTGCATATTGAAAGAACCATGAAATCCCTACTATCTTGACCTTCTTTGATCCTTGGGTAAAGAGAAATGATTGAGAAAGAGTTTTAAAATAAAAATATTGCATCTTCTACCGTCTGAGGGATTGTTGTTCTATATTTAAGGCTGGAGGGTAATTAAATAGTAACATATTCAAACACGCAAGTCATAAACATTTGTACAAAGCCTAGAGGCAAATTATGAAGTGTAACAATGCTTTGTGTCCTCTTATCATCCTAAAAGCCATTTGTCACAGCTCTCACTAAACATTTTCTCTCCTTTACAAATTGGCCGAGGGATTATTTCAAAACGTCTTGCTGCGGCACTATCAAACACAATCATTTGTGTGGTTAAAAACCCAGCATGGGCTTCTTCAAAATGAAAATGTCAAGTGCTACGAACAATTTCATACTATTTCTGACCCAGTGAGGCGATAAAGTAATTATGTGTAATTCTGCACAATGCTAATCCTGGAATTCTCCTTTCTGTTGAGTCTTAATGGCTGCTAATGGTAGTGTACAGTCTTCAGAGATCTGTTTTCAGTCTGGCAAACAGCTACACAAAAGTCGACGTATTTTAAAGTTACACACCGCTTTGCAATTTGCTTGCTGAAAAAAGTACTAGTGCTGTATAATACGTGAGCAAGAGGTCAGGGATTGACCAGCTGTCGGATATTGAAAGCCAATTATGAATCATTGTCTGATTTAACTTAGACCTCTGTTATGCATTGCCTAACATATCTGTAATGTCTTTTGAAATCTACAAAAAATGTTAGCAAAAAAAAAATAGAAAGCCAGATGGTTATATTACGGGAATCTGTGGCCCAAAGGAAGCGATCAAAAACCGGTAATTGGGAGTTTTTGAAAATGTAAAATGTCTATAATACATAATTTATTTATGCAAAGGTTACTCTTTCTGGATGTTAAGGTCAGGAAAGGTGGAAAGGCTATGGGCCATATTACAATCCTGGTGCTAACGTTAACGCTCACCTGCGTGAGCATTAACGTTAGCCCCGGTGGCTACCGCATATTACAATCCAAACGCTAATGGGTTAAGTAGCGCTGCTGCGAGCATCCCAGGGCGTAGCGCCCGCTAACAATGCAGGCAGCTTTTTAAGGGCCTGCATTGTAATCTAACCTTAAAACGGGGGCGGTAGGGAGAAAACTGTAGGCGCAGTTATTTTCTCCCTAGCACCCCGTTTTCACACGATTGTAATGTGGCCCTATATATGGCATGCAGACTCTTGGTTTAACAGACAGGCATCCAACATGAACAGTTATCTTCAAGAGATCAGAGGTTGTTAGGTTGGAAAACTACTGAACCATTCGACATTTTGGTTAGATTCCAAAAAACGATCCGATGAATTTATTGAGTGTATGGAAGTGGATTTGGATAATAAATGGATCAAGGAAAGGTTTTGATTGGATGTGGCACCAATGGAAATAAAAAGGAAATGTTCCTTTTGCTGTAGAAAGAGCATTCTTATTTATTGTCGATTAAGGAAATACAACATTTGTAAAACAGTAAATCCATCCATTCGTTGACATTTAGTTCAAATAAAGTACTTCTAATTTCATGTAGCACTAATTCATCATCATTACCCACATTGTCATTCCTATTCCTTTTCTTCCATCTTAGTGATCGCCACGGAAACCAGCTATTGTTTGAGTTTCAACACCATTTTCTATTTATTGAGACCTGCTTAATACTATAATACTAATAGTGAGAAAAAAACAGCCTGCCCTGCTCTGTAGAATGGGACATGAGTATAAGGGTTTATTTTCTCTTAATTGCCTTGCCTTTTGAAATGCTAGGAATAGGAAACCTTACAGCTTGATGAGTAAAGAAAACCACTGCCAAGGAAGTGGCAAAAAGCGAAACTGAATGGGACTCTGACGGATAAATAAAGTTCAATTATTGCAACTACTGCAACAGGAGCAAGTTGTTTTAACATAAATTCCTAAAATGTATAAAATCATTAGTGTAATGCAGTACGAAAAGCACCTATAAGGGACATTCCTAGGCACTGTGACTGTTCAGTTCATATTATATGCTCAGTGTTCTGAGTGTCCTCCCCACTCTATCCCATTTGAAGTGGAGCCCCAAACGGCTGATTCAGCCCTCTGAGTGTGAGGGATTAGCCCTTCCCAGAAAGCTGAGATCAGCTCTTGCTGATCTACCTTCCAGGAAAAAAGGCAGGAATGAACAGCAGTTGTCACATGACAGCTGTGGCTTCACTGGAAGTGCAGCTTGTTATATCCAGGGCAGCGCCGAGATAGCCTGGTGCTGCATTAGAGGTAAGTATTCTACTGTCGAGTTAAAAGGAGAGTAAGTTGTGGGGAGAGTCAGTAGGGAGGGATGTTTATCCCTTCTGTCTTCCTTCACATTTTAACCTGCTGATCGCCCCCCTCGAAGAGCTATAGTTTTGTTCCACAAGGTTTACAATCTCAAGAAGCTATTGTTTTAGTGTTTTGGATAAATTAGAAAGAGATTTAAGATAAGTTTAAGTAGTGAGTAGGAGATGTGCAGGCATAGAGTGATAGGAGAGAAATGACTGGTGAATGATGACTCAACTTTGAAAATGATTTGTTTTTCTTTTTATTGCTGATACCAGGATGCCAATGATCGACAGTAAATATGCATCAACTACATTTTTCTCTTGATATTTTTCAAAGACAACAAGCTGAAAACGTTTCAATGATCTCTTCTATTGACTCCCACACTACAGATATTTTTATACAGTGCAGGACAACTTTCCCAACTGCATAATGATTCTCTTTAAATCTTTATAAAAGGCTTATACACTAAGTGATATTTTCTCAATCTTTTTGCACACGTACACAACTTTCATTGCATATGCTACGAGTTGCATACTCTTTGAAGCTTCGTACTTTCCTATGCAAGTTCCGACGCGCCTGCACAGGACAATGTATTGGTGCTGTGCGCATGCTCATCAGCAGTCTATCAGCACCCGTCTCCCAAAACACTCGTTGCTAACACTGCATGCTGACATCAACGGTGAACGCTTTGGTGACCAACAGTCAGTGACCAACTGCCTGGTGACACCCATGTTTCTACATAGAGCTGGAACAAACTAGATTAATGCACTAGAATTCAGATGTATCACAAACACCATTTTGTAATATAATATACTTACTAAAAAAAAAAAGTACTAGTTTAGAACAGACCATTTATGGAGCGGCTTTAAAAACACACTTTGCAGCCAAGTTATAATTATTGTAACTTAATAAAAGGTATTAACAGGAGTTCTGTGGAAAGTACTGCTGTGCACTTCAGAAAGACATAAATCTTTGTAGCCATTAAAAACACCAGCAAACATGGCATAGCGAGTGCTGGAGATCTCTCAGCTTACTGAAACTCCAATACAACTTCAACCATCATTACCTTAATGGAAAAGGGACACACTTATTACAATGTACAAGGGTGAAACTTACTGATAAAAGGAAAAAACATAATTTATATTTTCTGTGTGCAAGAAATGGATATTGAAGTAATGGATTTTGTAACCAACAAACCTGAGGCAAAGACTGGTCCACCTCAAACTCAACCAGGAACAGAACAAAGTACAGAATGGGAGCACACGTTGCAAAAAGTCCCTCTGCAAACTGTGCCAACATACTGTATATGTGACAGCAGCACTGCCCCGCACAATAACACCACAAACAACATCAAGGGCTCGCACTCCTGCACGTCTGCCAATGTGGTGTACAAGATCCAGGGCACGGCCTTTAAAAAGGGCAGCTATATTGGTGAAACTGGCCTTAAACTGAATCGCAGGATGAACCTGCACAGACACTGCATCAAGAACCATCAGGAAAATAAATATTGTACCCCGGTGGGACATCACTTTAATCTGACAGGACATTCCATCCACAACCTCAGGATTAAAATCCTCAAATGAAATTTTAGAGACTCACATGAACGTAGGATATTTGAAATAAAAATGATCACATATTTTAACACTATAAAGGAGGGACTTCATGTACAATCTGGCTTTATAACTCACTACCATATTATCACGTAACATTCAGCATTGTACCTGGTTTATGTGTTTTTTTCTCTCTTTTTTTAAGCTTCTCTGTTTTTTGAAGTTAGGTCATTCACTTCTTCCTCTTCAAGCGCCATTATCAGATGCACATTATGATGCTTTTCTGTTGTTTTATGGGCCTATGATCTGCCCTCTGTTTACCCTTCTTGACCATACTATTCTACTATTTACTATTTATGACACCCATCCTAACCCCCTACCCTTCTGCTTGGCTTTATTATTATACAATTCTATGGATTTTGCTCAGTATAGCTTCCAGACCCGAAGAAGAGAGTTATACTCTCAAAAGCTTTCAAAATACTCTGGTGATGTTAATGTGATATATAGACAAAAACTTATTTATAATAAAATGCTAAATAAATTAATGCAGCAAAAAAATCCCAAAATTACTTCTGATCCAATGGTGGAGAGGGCAGCACAATCCGCCCCTTCCACTCACAGTGAGTAGTGATTGATTGGGAACAAGTATTTCCCAGTGTCCTGTCGTGGCTCCTACACACACCTTGTACATTTGAGCTTGCTTCGGGGTCGAGCTTGGCTCCCTGGAGTCTGTGGAAACCTTCTCCCACTGCAGCATCATGGGTTCCATCAGGCTGATCCAGACTTCTGAATGGGTTGATGCACCCATCTGAAAAGCTATCAATCAGCCTGAGATTATCAGCTTTCCAGGGTTTAGTTTGGGGCTGCATAACACTGTATGACCACAACAAGCCAATGTTTCCAACAGCTCTCTCATTAAGGGGCACTATATTGGCTGGATGCTCAAGCAAGTGTCCAGCCCCCTGTGAGTTTGCCGACTGCCATAGTTTCACTTGAAGATGCAAGCTGTCCATTTAACAACACAATGGAGACACAGCACTGAAAAGAAGGCAAGTATTAACCCTTTTGCTGCTGAGCCATTTCACCTCTGTGTGCTGAGCTCATTTTGACGAATTTGTGCTCATTATGTTCAAATGTGTTTTGAAGTCATGTTTGATTATAGAACCCAAACAAATTATACGCTGCTCAAAAAACTTAAAGGAACACTTTGAAAACTATCAGATCTGAATGGGGAAAATTATCACTCTGGTTATCTATACTGATATGGACTGGGTAATGTGTTAGGAACGAAAGGATGCTACATTGTTTGATGGAAATGAAAATTATGAACCTACAGAAGGCTGAATTCAATGACACCCCGAAAATCAAAGTGAAAAATGATGCAGCAAGCCACTCCATTTTGCTGAAATTTCATTGCAGCAACTCAAAATGGTACTCAGGACTCAGTTTGTTTGGCCCCCACGTATATGTATGCATACCTGACAACGTCGGCGCATGCTCCTAATGAGACGTTCAATGGTGTTCAGAGCTGTTCAATGGTGTTCAGACGCTGTCAAATCTTTACCCAGTCTAAATTCACTCAAGAGCTCCTTACTAACATATCTCGATACAGAATGCACCTGTAAACATGTAACATAATGACTATTTCCTACATATTTATTTTCTGTTGATCTGTATATTTGTGTTGTTTTTTCAATATCTTGCATTGTATTACTTTGTATTTCTGTAACAACTATAACATTTCAATGTTCTTGAACCCAGGACATACTTGAAAACGAGAGAAATCTCAATGTATCCTTCCTCGTAAAATACTTTATAAATAAATAAATAAATTTCCTCCCAGATCTGGATTCTGGACCAGGGCATCACTGAGTTCCTGAACAGACTTAGGTGCAACCGGGTGACATCAGATGGACCAGGACATAATGTCCCAGAGGTGTTCTATTGGATTTAGGTCGGGGCGAACGTGGGGGCCATTCAGTGGTATCAAACCCTTCATCCTCCAGGAACTGACTGCATACTCACGCCACATGAGGCCAGGCATTGTCGTGCACCAGGAGGAACCCAGGACCCACTGCACCAGGATATGGTCAGACAATGGGTCCAAGGATTTCATCCTGATACCCAATAGCAGTCAGTGTGCCATTGTCTAGACTGTAGAGGGCTGTGTGTCCTTTCATGGATATGCCTACCCAGACCATCACTGACCCACCACCAAACCGGTCAGGCTGAACAATGTTACAGGCTGCATAATGTTTTCCTTGGCTTCTCCAGACCCTTTCACATCTGTCCCATGTGCTCGGGGTGAACCTGCTCTCATCTGTGAAAAGCACAGGGCACCAGTGGCAGACCTGCCAATTCTGGTGTTCAATGGCACAAGCCAATCGAACTCCACGTTGCCGGGCCGTGAGCACAGGGCCCACTAGAGGAAGTCGGGCCCTCAGGCCACCCTCATGAAGTCTGTTTCTAATTGTTTGGGCAGAGGCATTTACATCAGTGGCCTACTGGAGGTAATTTTGTAGAGCTCTGGCAGTGCTCACACTGTTCCTCCAGACACAGGAGCAGATACAGGTCCAGCTGATGGGTTAAGGACCCTTTACAGCCCTGTCCATCTCTCGTAGAGTAACTGCCTGTCTCTTGGAACCTAGTCCATGCTCTTGAGACTGTGCTGGGAGACAAAGCAAACCTTCTGGCAATACCATGTATTGATGTGCCATCCTGGAGGAGTCGGACTGCTTGTGCAACCTCTGTAGGGTCCAGGTATCGCCTCATGCTACCAGTAGCGACACTGACCCTAGCCAAATGCAAAACTAGTGAAAAACAGCCAGAAAAAGAGGAGTAAAGAAAAAAATGTCAATGGCCTCCACTTGCAAAACCATTATTTTTATCAGCAGACTCAGCAGATTCAATATAAATCATTATTATGTGCATATTTGTTTATTTGCAAAGTATTTTACCAGGAAGGATAAATTGAGACTTTTCTTGTTTTCAAGTATGTCCTGGGTTATATGTCATGTCCCATCAGAATGCTATAACAAACAAATGTAGAAAAAAAAAATTCCATCATTTACAGCAGGGATCCTCACTGTATTTTGTTCGGGAGTTACAGCGGCAAGAGATCAGTCACGAGGAGACTGGAGAGGCGCATTACCGAAATACTGTGGCCTAGCAGTTTGCCCCCTCCTCACCCAGGAATACTGTACATTTTAAGCCTATAATACAGACAACTGTAACACTTCTAAATCTTTTTAAATGGAACCAAGAAAAAATCCTAGCTTTAGCCAATACGGAGCTGAGCAGAAAAATGCATAATTACCTTAACTGTAATTAACTGTCTCAGCTTTTGACTTCTCAGATATCATTTTTTTCCCTCGGCTTCTTTCTTTGCAAACTCTGCTCTATATCCTTCTTTCTTTCTTTCTTTCTTTCTTTCTTTCTTTCTTTCTTTCTTTCTTTCTTTCTTTCTTTCTTTCTTTCTTTCTTTCTTTCTTTCTTTCTTTCCTCTGCCCTCTGTGCCTCTTTCTTTTCTGTGCCCCTTTCTTTACTCTGCCTCTTTCTTTCCTCTGCCTTCTGTGCCCCTTTCCTCTGCCCTTTCTTTTATCTGTCCCTTTCTTTTTTTCCTCTGCCTTCTGTGCCCCTTTCCTCTGCCCTTTCTTTTATCTGTCCCTTTCTTTTTTTCCTCTGCCTTCTGTGCCTCTTTCCTCTGCCCTCTCTGTGTTTCTTTCCTCTGCCTCTCTGCCCTTTACACATCTTTCTTTTCTCTGCCTCTTTCTTCTGTGCCTCTTCCTCTTCTTTCGTTCATCTACCTCTCCTTTCTTCTCTACCACTGCCTTTCTTCTGCACCATCACATGATGCCTGCATGTCATCGGGTGGCACCCGCGCCACCAGAAGACACCCACCTTCTGTGTTGCTAGCGAGGATACGCAAGCTGACATTTCGGTTATGCAGTCCGTGAGCCGCCACTGCCGGCTACGTGAGTCGCACAATGAGTATCAGTGCTCTAGTGTATTACTCTACATCTGTGTAGCAGAACTATAAATGTTGTCCTCTCTTCTACACTCTACAGCAACATTTGCAAGTCAGATGTCAAGTCTGTATTTTTCTCAAGAGATATATATAATATATTGAATGATCTGGTTATTTGCTGCTCACTGACTTTACATATGGTTAATTCCATATTTCTCCACGTAACAAATATCGAAATGTAAAGCAGGAAGCTATACGGTTTTAAGGCTTTATGGTTTCATCATAACATTTAAATGCAGCATGTATGAATGTAGGTAATGCAGCATGTATGAATGTAGGTAATGCAGCATGTATGAATGTAGGTAATGCAGCATGTATGAATGTAGGTAAATGTAATGAAAAAATATGTATTTTGGAACTGGAAAATGTGGGCCTGTTTTGTACAAAATATTAAGTGCTCCCTCATGAGCTATGCATTGGATCTCAGTAATATGGCATGTTTAAGAAAAAAATAGTTAATTTCGTTTCCTTTTTTGGGAGCTAAGGATTCCTTCATGAAAGTAGTGATTATGTTTAATGGAATAAAAAATACACTATCAGGGTTATCCAAAGAGATCTGAATTGCTTGAGAAAGGTAACCGAACGCTGAAAATCAGCGTTCGGTTACCTTTCCTGGCCATTCGGCTATCCAGAGAGCAGGCAATTCGCCAAATACTGGCGAATTGCCTGCACATACGGTGCCTGTTCGGTGTCTGTTCGAGGGCAGTTAAATCCCCATAGAGAAGCACTGCTTCGGCTATTCAGAGAACACAAACCAGCAGTGAAAGGTTCCCGAAATGCCCTGCCATTCGGTGGTTTCATTCGGCAAATTTATTCAGGAGAATCCCATAGACTTCAATGTTAAAAATATTCCCGTTTTAATTCAATATCTAATAAACCGTTCATTATAAAATTCTGCAGCAAAAAGTCTCTTTATTTATAGATTTTTAGGATACTTTAAGCATTTTTCTGATTTTTTTTTTTTTTTATTAAAAGTCCGATTTTTTTTTTTTTTTTTTTTTTCAGTTTACTTATTTTTTTTGTAACAGCCCTCTTTATTATCATTCCCTGGACCTCCTGTGAAAATTTCAGACATTTTCGCTCAGTAGTTTCTTTGCAAACAGCGTTTCTTTTTCCCAGATTCATACAAATGGTTTTTCTAATTTATTCACTGCCTCCTCTACGTCACAGCTGCTTCGGCTCTGTGTGATTCGGCTCCTTTTCGGCTCCTGTTCGGCTTCTTCGAAGGTTAATCCAGATGTTTTTGCTTGTTTTCAGCGTGCATTCGGTTAGTTTTCGTCAGGTTTTCGGCAGCTTTTCCCTGCAATTCGGGGACCCTGTGCTGTTTGCTGAATACACCGCAGGGTCACCGAAATGCAATCGGCAAAAGGAACCGAATTGAAGAGAACGAAAAGTCACCGAACGTGCGGTGACTTTTCGAATCTCTTTGGATAACCCTGTATTTTTTTTTTCTCTAAGGTATACTCGAATATGCCGATATGTTTAGGAATGCAAGTTATTTAGAAAGATACAATTGGTCTGTGAGATCAGCTTAGTAAAAGAACTCTTCCCATCTCCGACTCCAGGTGAACCATCTGCAATTTCAGAAAAACTGTAAAACCCATGTGGCCATCATTCACTATATAAACCAAAGGAGGATTCTTACAGGATTATTCAGAGAGCGTGAAAAGCAGGAGAATGACTGGAGAATGAAAAATTCTAGGTCAAAATAGCCGATTTGAAAAGTGAGATGAAAGGGAGAGTTTTTCTGGTTTGGCTATTTTGACCTAGAATTTTTCATTCTCCAGTCATTCTCCTGCTTTTCACGCTCTCTGAATAACCCTGTAGGTCTTAATCTAGTTCAGCTCATGTTAACCGTAGATCTGTCAAGGAGTAGCTCCAGTGCTTCTACTTCACACTGAGAGAACAAAAGAAGCCATTCACATGGAGACATACAAGGTTTAGTGCACTGAAAAGGAATTTAATTTCAGATATAACATATTCATTGACATAATCACCCCTATGACATTCGCATCTTTCATGTGAAGGTATGACAACAATGGAAGTAGTATTGCTGTAGTTGATAAATGGTACTCTCGGGCGGCCATGGTCTACACATTACCAATGGCCCTATTACAATCTGGGCGTTAAAACACAGGCGCAAGGGAGGAAAAACTGAGCCCGCAGTTTTCTCCCTTGCACCCGCTTTTTAACGCCAGATTACAATGCAGGCGCAAAAAAATGCTGCCTGCATTTTAGCGCCCGTTAAAAATCAGGATGCTCGCGGCAGCGCTGAGCGCAGCCACGAGCATCCACTCGCTGGAGTCCATAGGACTCCATTGAGTTCCGTCACGTGACTGGCCGGTCCTCGCATTGCGAGATCCGTCCGGTTGGCGTAGGGATACGCAGGGAGAGACAGGGGGACTTTTCACCCTGTTTTTCCCTGCTCCCGCCGGCCAGTATAGGATTTTTTTTTTTAAGCTGGTGTTAACGGATTCTGCACCAGCGTAATCAGTTAACACCAGGTCTTGGCTCTGGTTAACTTTTCGTTGACCAGAGCCAGGCGTTAATTAGCGCTGGGACATTGTAATCCAGCGCTGATTAACGCTTTGCGCTCCCATGTTAAGTATAGGGAGCGCAAAGTCCAGTGACCTCACGCTGAGAAGCGCAAGATACCAAAAGCAAATAGGTTTTTTAACCCGTTTGCGTTTGGATCATAATAGCCTGCTAATACCGCAGCTAACGGTAGTGCTCACGCAGGTGAGCGCTACCGTTAGCGTTAGATATGTAATAGGGGCCATAGGGTCCAATTCCGACCAAGCAATTATGGTAAATATTTACATGTATGCTGTACATTACCTACATTGTAATCAGACATAATGTTAACTATTTTTACAACTCTAAAAATTATTGAAAGAAATATTTTTTTACAACCGAATATGTTTGAATTAGAATTTCTTTTTGAGAAAATGTGATATACCAAAAGTTTGTTAAAGAGAGAGATGAACTGGCCCCGAACAGGGAATTTCCTCATATGGTGACATTTCCTGGCCATTCGGCTATTCAGAGAGCAGGCAGTTTGCCAAATTTTAGCAAACTGCCTAAAAGTATGGTGCCTGTTTGAAGACAGTGAAATCCCCCATAAAGAAGCAATGGTTAATCTATTCAGAGATAACTGAACAGCAATGAAAAGTTGCCGAAATGCCCTGCTGTTCGGTGGTTTCATTCGGCAGGTTTATTCAAGAGAACCCCATAGGCTTCAATGTTAAAAATATTCCTGTTTCTATTCAATATGTGTTAAGCAATTTATTCTGTTAATCCGCAGTAAAAAAGTCTCTTTATTTATTGTTTCTTTTAGGATCTTTCAGGCATTTTTCAGCAAAAAAAATGTTTCTGTTTTTTTAATAGCGGCCTTTCTTTTTTCTGTAACAGACCTTTTTATTATCATTCATGGGACCTTATATGTAAATACCAGGCATTTTCGTTCAGTCGTTTTTTTGCAAACAGAAATTCAATTTTGACACTTTCAAACTCTCTTTATTTTCTTTTTACCCCATTCATCAGCTTGTCGGTTTTTTCTGGCGACTGGTGTGCACTTTGCTCATCGTTTTTTTCCGACGTGTTCGGCGTGTTTTTTGCAGCAGTTCCAGTGGGTTTTCGGTGGGTGTTTGGCGGGTTTTCCCTGCTCTCCAGTGACCCTGCGGTGAATGCTGAATTCACCGTGGGGTGAGGAAATTTGATTCCCTGAAGTGCGGAGAACAATAGAGCACCGAAATTTCGGCGACATCTCGGTGCTCTCTGAATAACACCCTTGGTATTTTGTTTCATTATATTGTGTTATTGTGATTTATACTTTAAAATTTCCAGTAATAATAAATATAAAATTAATAACATATATATATTACTGATTTTTTTTAACTTATTTTGTACCGGATAAGGTTTTGAGGCGTAAAGTTCTGAAAGGCAGGAAGTGCCACTACAACCTAACAAGAAGTCACTATTAAAGCCCATCTTGTTTTTCACTAATTGAGGAAGCAAAACAATTAAAAATGCTTACATCCAAGAATTTCCTGAGTGTTTAATGAAAGAACCTATAGAGTTGGCAGTGATCTAACTAAACAACATCCAGTTTCCAAATCCTGCAAATGTTATCGTAAACATGTAGCGAGCACAGGAGTAACAACCAGTAACACGAGCATTTCTACAAGTTACTTTGAATGAAGGCTTCATAGAAAAGTACGTTTTTTAAAAAAAATCTTTATATAATTGAATTCACTCTGACAAATGCAATCTGGCTGGCAGTGCATGGCCATTCCTGCATGTCCTTTAATGATAAAATGAGAAGAAGTAAGATAGCAAAACTAGTTATCACAGTTGCATTACGTGTGACTTATGTGTTTTTCAGGCTTTCGCACAATGCAAGCATTAAAAAAGAATTAGAAATGAGCTAAAGAAAAAAAGCTATCATAGCCTCTTAGTGATAATTAAGTGCCAAGCCAAAGCTATCAACTACAGCTTTTTTCTTTTTCTTTAAACTTGGTTTATTCATGAAAACAAAAGATGGTAAAACAACTCATATTTGAAGAATGTACACTTAAGAAGTTTACTCTTGACACAGTCTATCCCCGTCATCCTACTGCTTGCTACAACACAATGTACTTCCTCTACAGTTATTTCCTAAACTATCTGCCTGTTGAGGTGGTTGGGTCAGAGACGGTACAGACTTTTAAAAAATGACTGGATGACTTCCTGCAAAAACATAATATTAAGGGTCATAATATTTAATACGTAGGTAAAAGCTGTTTGATCCAGGGAGAAATCCGACACCGTTCTGGAGTGAAGAAGAAGTTTTTTCCCAGTTTGTTGCATATTGGCGAGCGCTTCAGACTGGGTTTTTTGCCTTCTTTTGGATCAACAGCAGTTGACTGAGAGCTGGCTGCCGCTGGGGCAATATCCAGGTGAGAGCTGGGGCAAATCCATGTGTAAACTGGGTCAAATCCATGTGTGAGCTGGGGCAAATCCATGAGCTGGGGGCAAATCCATGAGCTGGGGCAAATCCATGAGCTGGGGGCAAATCCATGAGCTGGGGCAAATCCATGAGCTGGGGAAAATCCATGTGAGAGCTGGGGCAAATCCATGAGCTGGGGCAAATCCATGTGAGAGCTGGGGCAAATCCATGAGCTGGGGCAAATCCATGAGCTGGGGCAAATCCATGTGTGAGCTGGGGCAAATCCATGTGTGAGCTGGGGCAAATCCATGTGTGAGCTGGGGCAATATCCATGTGAGAGCTGGGGCAAATCCATGTGAGAGCTGGGGCAAATCCATGTGAGAGCTGGGGCAAATCCATGAGCTGGGGCAAATCCATGAGCTGGGGCAAATCCATGTGTGAGCTGGGGCAATATCCATGTGTGAGCTGGGGCAAATCCATGTGAGAGCTGGGGCAAATCCATGAGCTGGGGCAAATCCATGAGCTGGGGCAAATCCATGTGTGAGCTGGGGCAATATCCATGTGAGAGCTGGGGCAATATCGATAACGTGTCCACAGGTTGGGGGGGGCACAATTCTTGGCTGGCCCCGGGCGCCGACAACCCACGCTACGCCACTGAGGCTGAGTAAAGAGAAGGCTGTGCAAAAACGAGTGGGAGGCTGTGTAAAGTGGAGGCTGTGCAAAAAGGAGGCTGTGTAAAAACAAGTGGGAGGCTGAGTAAAGAGGAGGCTGTGCAAAACGAGTGGGAGGCTGTGCAAAAAGGAGGCTGTGTAAAGAGGAGGCTGTGTAAAAACAAGTGGGAGGCTGAGTAAAGAGGAGGCTGTGCAAAAAGGAGGCTGTGTAAAGAGGAGGCTGTGCAAAAACGAGTGGGTGGCTGTGCAAAAGGTGGCTGTGTAAAGAGGAGGCTGTGTAAAAACAAGTGGGAGGCTGAGCAAAGAGGAGGCTGTGCAAAAACGAGTGGGAGGCTGTGCAAAAAGGAGGCTGTGTAAAGAGGACGCTGTGTAAAGAGGAGGCTGTGTAAAGAGGAGGCTGTGCAAAAATGAGTGGGAGGCTGTGCAAAAAGGAGGAGGGGCTGTGTGAAAGCAAGGGGGCTGTGTGAAAACAGGGATTTGTGTGAAATCAAGGGGGCTGTCAAAACAGGGGGGAGCTGTGTAAAAAAAAAATGGAGGGGGTCATGAAGAATTGGATGGGCAATGGGGGGTGTAGAAAAGGCTGTGGCGCTCTGTGATACGTTCATGCATACCACACATTACTGTGAAGCTCTGTCATACGCTCTAGACAACTAGTGGCGAGTAACTCTTAAGACCTGGCTAGTAGCTTGTGACCTGAAATTTTAAGCCCTGCTTTAAAGGATGTCTACGCATGGAGCATCCCAGAATATATGTACCTCATCTCTATACTAGAGCACCAATCAACTGTGTCTTTTTAGTACAAGTTTTAATACAGATTTATTTTACATGGCTTATATACTTATCTACTTTTTGTGCTCTTTGGGGGAGATATTGTTTTTTTGTGTTGTTTACATTTTTTTTTCAATATACTGTAAGGAGGATTTACTGCTTGCTCGTCCCTAACTGCAGCTTCATGTTTGCAAATTGTTGCATGTTCTGCTAATCCTCCCCATATTGTTTGTATGTGAAAAGTTTCTGAAAAAGTACGATGGTGCTTTCTATATCAAATAATTATTTTACTCCTCGCACTGTTTTAAAATTCACAAAGTATGAAACGTGAAGAACAATTGGAAAAGAGAACCTTGCTCAATCTAGGAGTAGTGGGGTGACATGCAGAGCGGAGTGTAAATTGCAGAAGTAATGGAATGTACGGTGTTGTGTGGGAGATAGATCAGGAAAGGCACAATGGAGGGATTATGGAGTGAGCTGATAGGCCGACTTTCTGAAGTAGTTTGTTTTTAGAGACGTGTCGAAAGATAGGAGGCACGGGGAGAGTTGAAAGTTGCAAGGATGGGAGTTTCATAGATAGGGGGCAGCTGGAGAAAAAGTGCTGAAGGCAAGAGTGGGGGTGGAGGGATGTAGGAACGGGTACGAGGAAATGATAATAACAAATCATTGGCAGAGCGACATGACTGGGATTGAACATACCTGCATATAATAACATTACATTGTCAGTATGTTTTGTTTCTTCAATGAATAGCCATTAGCTATTAGTAATGAGAAACAACAGTGACATTAGAGTGCAGGGTGCGCAGCTGCATCGGAGGCTGTAGTGAAATAGAGTTCATGATATCAGTATAAGATTCCACATTTAAATGAATGACAAGACGTCATAGCCATGATGAAACGCAGTCAGCATTAAAACACTGCTTATTGCTTGCATATGATGATGGAATATATCCCAAGGGAAATTAATTCAGATAGGAATAACAATATTTCAGCTATAAACAGAAAAATGTCTGCCCTGCTTTGTATATCTAACAAGGCCATTGTCATTATTTTTCATCCCCTTAGTCTTACTTTTTGTCATTAATTTGTCTCACATGGCAGCCTTCAATCACTACGACATTAAAAATGACTAACACTACAGCTATCTGGGAAACAATGGCTCAAAATAGAAAGACGTATTTATCTTCATTATTGGTACAACGCTGGTGATTTTATATGTGATATAAAATAATATGATTATATCATTATATAATAAAATTAGGGTTGAAATTTTAAGGTGCTAGCCAGACTGAAAAGCTACTCAGCAGTTCTGATCCCAAGTGGCCAAAGAAAAATTCCACAGTAGCAAAGCTCTAAATTTCCACTACTTAAATTATCACTCTCTTTAAGTGATAGGAAATTTTGAGCCCTGGTATAATAGTTTAGACGCTATACAGTATATATATGTATGTAAATTATTTTCTTCTTCTACAGTTACTTATATTATATATTCTAGGCCTTCAATGTCCCCCTCCACACCTCCTTTTTTCCATCTTTCACCGTTTCCTCCCCTCGCTCTTCTCTTCTTCTTCTTCTCTTCCTTTTCTCTTCTTTGCCCCTTCTCCTCCTGTCCATTGCCAACATATTGACTCCTGGGTGAGATCTGGTTACATTGTCGCCTACAGGGCGATGTTTTTGTTCATTGTTTGCTACTTTATCTATACGTATACTTGTTGTAGACTGCTTTGTTTCCATCGATGGGTAGACCCCTTCATGGGCTACCACAACTGCCTTCTGTTGTTTTGACTGCCTTTTGTTTTATGTGAGATATATTTATATTGTGCCTCAATAAACGCTTTTGAATACAAAAATATATATATTATATAATCTACAGTCAGGTCCAGAAATATTGGGACTTCGACACAATTCTAACATCTTTGGCTCTATACACCACCACAATGGAGTTGGAATGAAACAAATACAGTGTGCTTTAACTGCAGACGGTCAGCTTTAATTTGAGGGTATGTACATCCAACTCAGGTGAACGATGTAGGACTTACAGCAGTTTGCAGATGTGCCTCCCACTTGTTAAGGGACCAAAGTAATGGGACAGAATAATAACCATAAATCATACTTTCCCTTCTTAATACTGTGTTGCAAATCCTTTGCAGTCAATCATAGCCTGAAGTCTGGAACGCATAGACATCACCAGACGCTGGGTTTCATCCCTGGTGATGCTCTGCCAGGCCTCTACTGCAACTGTCTTCAGTTCCTGCTTGTTCTTGGGGCATTTTCCCTTCAGTTTTGTCTTCAGCAAGTGAAATGCATGCTCAATGGGATTCAGGTCAGGTGATTGACTTGGCCATTGCATAACATTCCACTTCTGTCCCTTCAAAAACTCTTTGGTTGCTTTTGCAGTATGCTTTTGGTCATTGTCCATCTGCACTGTGAAGCGCCGTCCAATGAGTTCTGCAGCATTTGGCTGAATGTGAGCAGATAATATTGCCTGAAACACTACAGAATTCATCCTGCTGCTTTTGTCAGCAGTCACATCGTCAATAAATACAAGAGAAACAGTTCCATTGGCAGCCATACATGCCCAAGCCATGACCCTACCACCACCATGCTTCACTGATGAGGTGGTATGCTTAGGATCATGAGCAGTTCCTTTCCTTCTCCATACTCTTCTCTTCTCATCACTCTGGTACAAGTTGATATTGGTCTCATCTGTCCATAGGATCTTGTTCCAGAACTGTGAAGGCTTTGTTAGGTGTTGTTTGGCAAACTCTAATCTGGCCTTCCTGTTTTTGAGGCTCACCAATGGTTTACATCTTGTGGTGAACCCTCTGTATTCACTCTGGTGATGTCTTCTCTTGATTGCTGACTTTGACACACCTACACCTACCTCCTGGAGAGTGTTCTTGATCTGGCCAACTGTTGTGAAGGGTGTTTTCTTCACCAGGGAAAGAATTCTTCGGTCATCCACCACAGTTGTTTTCCGTGGTCTCCCGAGTCTTTTGGTGTTGCTGAGCTCACCGGTGCGTTCCTTGTTTTTGAGAATGTTCCAAACAGTTGTTTTGGCCACGCCTAATGTTCTTGCTATCTCTCTGATGGGTTTGTTTTGTTTCTTCAGCCTTGTGATGGCTTGCTTCACTGTTAGTGACACCTCTTTGGATCTCATCTTGAGAGTTGACAGCAACAGATTTCAAATGCAAATAGCACACTTGAAATGAGCTCTGGGCCTTTTATCTGCACATTGTAATTGGGGTAATGAGGGAATATCACACACCTGGCCATGGAACAGCTGAGAAGCCAATTGTCCCATTACCTTTGGTCCCTTAACAAGTGGGAGGCACATCTGCAAACTGCTGTAAGTCCTACACCATTCACCTGAGTTGGATGTACATACCCTCAAATTAAAGCTGACAGTCTGCAGTTAAAGCACATACAGGGTTATTCAAAGAGATTCGAAAAGTCACCGCACGTTCGGTGACTTTTCGTTCTCTTCAATTCGGTTCCTTTTGCCGATCCCATTTCGGTGACCCTGCGGTGTATTCAGCAAGCACCACAGGGTCCCCGAATTGCAGGGAAAGGCTGCCGCAAACCCGACGAAAACGAACCGCAAAACCCAGCGAATGCACGCCGAAAACCCCCAAAAACATCTGGGTTAACCTGCCGAAAACCACAGAAAAAGCCCGAGCAGGAGCCGAATCACACACAGCCGAAGCAGCCGAAGCAGCTGAGACCGCAGACGAGGGAGGTGAATAAATTAGCAAAATAGTTTGTGTGAATCTGTGAAAATGAAACGCTGTTTGCAAAGAAACTACTGAGCGAAAATGTCTGAAATTTACACAGGAGGTCCAGGGAATGATAATAAAGAGGGCTGTTACAGAAAAAATAAGTAAACTTTAAAAAAAAAAATCAAAAAAAATCTGACTTTTTAAAAAAAAAAATCTGAAAAATGCTTAAAGTATCCTAAAAAATCTATAAATAAAGAGACTCTTTACTGCAGAATTTTATAATGGATGGTTTATTAGATATTGAAGCAAAACTGGAATATTTTTAACATTGAAGCCTATGGGATTCTCCTGAATTAGAAACATAGAAACATAGAAAATGTCGGCAGATAAGAACCTTTCCGCCCATCTAGTCTGCCCAATTACATGGATACTTTACCTGGATTTATCTTTTGTTTAGGATAGCCTTATGCCTATCCCATGCCCAGGGCAGCCATCAGAAATGATGGGGCCCCTTACTAAACCTCACGATGGGGCCCCCCAGGGCCCCCCCCTCAACCTCTAACAGCTTTTCTCCCCCTTCAAAAAAAAAAAGGACATAACATAGCACCACAGCAATAAAACTCCCAGTAATGTGCAGTGTGTATTAGCTTATCACAGTACCCACAGCAATAAAACTCACAGTAATGAGCGGTGTGTCTGAACATATCACAGAATCCACAGCAATAAATCTCACAGAAACGGGCTGTGTATGATGGCCTTTGGGTCTGGGTCGGGCCTGGGCCCTGGGTCTGGTCCCTGGGACTGGGCCTTGGGGTCTGGTCCCTGAGGTCTGGGCCCTGAGGTCTGGTCCCTGGGGTCTAGCCTGGGCCCTGGTCTGGTCCCTGGCCTTGGGTCTGGGTCTAGGATCTGGGCCTGGGCCTTGGGGTCTGGGCCCTAGGGTCTGGGTCTGGGCCCTGGCTCTGGGCCTTGGGGTCTGGGCCCTGGGTATGGGGTCTGGACCCTAGGGTCTTGGCCCTGGGTCTGTATTTGGGCCTTGGGGTCTGGGCCTTGGGGTCTGGGCCCTGGGTCTGGGCCCTGGGTTGGCCTAGGGGTCTGGGCCCTGGGTTTGGGCCTAGGGGTCTGGGCCCTGGGTCTTAGGGTCTGGGCCCTAGGGTCTGGCCCTGGGTTTGGGCTAGGGGGTCTGGGCCCTGGGTCTTGGCCTTAGGGTCTGGCCCTGGGTCTGGCCTTAGGGTCTGGGCCCTGGGTTTGGGCCTAGGGGGTCTGGGCCTTAGGGTCTGGGCCTAGGGGTCTGGGCCAGGGTCTGGCCTTAGGGTCTGGGCCCTGGGTTTGGGCCTTGGGGTCTGGGCCTTAGGGTTGGGCCTAGGGTCTGGGCCTTGGGGTCTGGGCCCTGGGTTTGGCCTAGGGGTCTGGGCCCTGGGTTTGGGCCTAGGGGTCTGGGCCTGGGTCTTAGGGTCTGGGCCCTAGGGTCTGGGCCCTGGGTTTGGGGCCTAGGTCTGGGCCCTGGGTCTGGGCCTTAGGGTCTGGGCCCTGGGTCTGGCCTTAGGGTCTGGGCCCTGGGTTTGGGCCTAGGGGGTCTGGGCCTTGGGGTCTGGGCCTAGGGGGTCTGGGCCCAGGGTCTGGCCTTAGGGTCTGGGCCCTGGGTTTGGGCCTGGGTCTGGGCCTTAGGGTCTGGGCCCTGGGTTTGGGCCTAGGGGGTCTGGGCCTAGGGGGTCTGGGCCCAGGGTCTGGCCTAGGGGTCTGGGCCTGGGTTTGGCCTAGGGGGTCTGGGCCCAGGGTCTGGGCCCTAGTGTCTGGGCCCTGGGTCTGGGCCTTGGGTCTGGGTCCTGGGCCTTGGGGTCTGGGCCCTGGGTTTGGGCTTAGGGGTCTGGGCCCTGGGTCTGGGCCTTGGGGTCTGGGCCCTGGGTTTGGGCCTAGGGGGTCTGGGCCCTGGGTCTGGGCCCTGGGTTTGGGCCTAGGGGGTCTGGGCCCAGGGTCTGGGCCCTAGTGTCTGGGCCCTGGGTCTGGGCCTTGGGTCTGGGTCCTGGGGTCTGGGCCCTGGGTTTGGGCTTAGGGGTCTGGGCCCTGGGTCTGGGCCTTGGGGTCTGGGCCCTGGGTTTGGGTCTAGGGGGTCTGGGCCTTGGGGTCTGGGCCTAAGGGTCTGGGCCCTAGGGTCCTGGGCCTTGGGGTCTGGGCCATGGGTTTGGGCCTAGGGGACTGGGCCCTGGGCCTTTGCCCTGGGTCTGGGCCATAGGGTCTGGGCCCTGGGTCCGGGCCCTGGGTTTGGGTCTTGGGGTCTGGGCATTTGCCCTTGGTCTGGGCCCTGGGTCTTGGCCCTGGGCCTAGGGGTCTGGACCCTGGGCCCTAGGGTCTGGGCCCTAGGGTCTGGGCCTTGGGGTCTGGGCCCTGGGTCTGGGCCTTGGGGTCTGGGCCTAGAGGTCTGGGCCTAGGGGTCTGGGTCCTGGGCCTTGGGTCTGGGCACTGGGTTTGGGCTTAGGGGTCTGGGCCCTGGGTCTGGGCCTTGGGGTCTGGGCCCTGGGTTTGGGCCTAGGGGGTCTGGGCCCTGGGTCTGGGCCCTGGGTTTGGGCCTAGGGGGTCTGGGCCCAGGGTCTGGCCCTAGTGTCTGGGCCCTGGGTCTGGGCCTTGGGTCTGGGTCCTGGGGTCTGGGCCCTGGGTTTGGGCTTAGGGGTCTGGGCCCTGGGTCTGGGCCTGGGGTCTGGGCCCTGGGTTTGGGTCTAGGGGGTCTGGGCCTTGGGGTCTGGGCCTAAGGGTCTGGGCCCTAGGGTCCTGGGCCTTGGGGTCTGGGCCATGGGTTTGGGCCTAGGGGTCTGGGCCCTGGGCCTTTGCCCTGGGTCTGGGCCATAGGGTCTGGGCCCTGGGTCCGGGCCTGGGTTTGGGTCTTGTGGGTCTGGGCATTTGCCCTTGGTCTGGGCCCTGGGTCTTGGCCCTGGGCCTAGGGGTCTGGACCCTGGGCCCTAGGGTCTGGCCCTAGGTCTGGGCCTTGGGGTCTGGGCCTGGGTCTGGGCCTTGGGGTCTGGGCCTAGAGGTCTGGGCCTAGGGGTCTGGGTCCTGGGCCTTGGGGTCTGGGCCCTGGGTTTGGGCTTAGGGGTCTGGGCCCTGGGTCTGGGCCTTGGGGTCTGGGCCCTGGGTTTGGGTCTAGGGGGTCTGGGCCCTGGTTTGGGCCTAGGGGTCTGGGCCTTGGGTCTGGGCCCTGGGTCTGGGCCTAAGGGTCTTGGCCCTGGGCCCTAGGGTCTGGGTCCTGGGCCTTGGGGTCTGGGCCTAGGGGTCTGGGTCCTGGGTCTGGGCCCTGGGTCTGAGCCTAGAGGTCTGGGCCCTGGGTTTGGGCCTAGGGGTCTGGCCCTGGGTCTGGGCCTTGGGGTCTGGGCCATGGGTTTGAGCCTAGGGGTCTGGGCCTTGGGTCTGGGCCTTGGGGTCTGGGTCCTGGGTTTGGATCTAGGGCCTGGGTCTGGGTCTGGGCCCTGGTCTTGGTCTGGGCCCTGGCTCACCACTCGCTGTCTTCTATCTTCTTTTCTTCTGTCTTCAGCTCTTCTTTTCTTCACCTTTTCTTTAATTTTCTTCTCTTTTTTTCTTCTGTCTTCTTCCTGGTCCCTCCAGCTCCGGCGCGCAGCTTCACTGAGTGGAGGGGCGGAGCCAAAGCAACGTGCTTGGGAGGCCCTCACACGCTGCTTGGCCCCGCCCAGCCAGGAAGTGAAGCTGCCAGGAGCCGGAGGAGACACAGTGTCTCAGTCCTCTCGGCTCCTGCAGCAGCAGCAGGGACACAGCTCCGGATTCGGACTCATCGAGTCCGATACCGGAGCTGTTAAAGGGCGACGCCGCTGCCGTCGGGGGCCCGGGATCCTCCCCCCAGGCCCCAGCGGCCCGGGCCCCCACCGGGCCCGGGCCCCTTACGGCAGTAATGGGCGTAATGCCCTGATGGCGGCCCTGCCCATGCCTGCTTAAATTCAATCACTGTTTTGGCCTCTACCACTTCTACTGGAAGACTGTTCCATCTATCCAACACCCTCTCAGTAAAATAATGCTTCCTGATGTTACTTTTAAACCTTTGCCCCTCTAATCTAAGACTATGTCCTCTTGTTTTGCTATTTTGTTTCCTTTTAAATATACTTCCTTCCTCTACCTTGTGGATTCCCTTTACGTATTTACGAATTAACTTGCCGAATTAAACCCCCGAATGGCAGGGCATTTCAGGAACCTTTCACTGCTGGTTTCGTTCTCTGAATAGCCGAAGCAGTGCTTTTCATGGGGATTTCTCTTCCCTCGAACAGGCACCGAACAGGCACCGTATGTGCAGGCAATTCGCCAGGATTTGGCGAATTGCCTGCTCTCTGGATAGCCGAATGGCCAAGAAAGGTAACCGAACACTGATTTTCAGTGTTCGGTTACCTTTCTCAAGCAATTCGGATCTCTTTGGATAACCCTGACTGTGATTGTTTCATTCCAACTCCATTGTGGTGGTGTATAGAGCCAAAGATGTTAGAATTGTGTCGATGTCCCAATATTTCTGGACCTGACTCTATATCCACATATTAAGTACAGATACCTAAAGTAAATTTTTAAACTCACATTTTTGTTTGTTTGATAGGATTTAAAAAAAATTTAATTGCCAAAAATTGGTGTAAAGCTGATAGGCATATATATATTTTCTGAATGTATTTAACCTGGAAGGATACATTGAGATTTCTCTCGTTTTCAAGTATTTCCTGGGTGGCGAGTATGTACCATTAGGTGTCTTGCCCAATGACACTTACTGGAGAGGTGCTCCACGCTTATAGAGCAGTGATGTTACCTCTACTCCATCCAGCCAATAAACATGTTAGCAAAGCGATCGATCAGAAATCAATCTGGTCTCTATATTCTGAAAAAAACTTTCTTCTAAGAATAGAAATATCCTAGACTAGAGAACTATATGTCAGGGTGTTTTAGACGGGTATATTGAGAATTTCTCAGTAAATAATGGCTCCCTATTGTAACAAAACACATGAGAAAGCTTGGTTATGTAAACATTTTCAACTAAAATAATTTTACCGTCTGTCATAACTTAAACACAAAAAAAAGATTCTTCGCGAGGGTAAAATAAATCAATACAAACCGAAAGACTATAAAAGTATTTTTGCAAAAGCATAAAAAATATTTATTTTTTTCAAAGTGTCTCAATCTAAGAATTTTGAGCGATCGTAACGTAACTTGATGTAACATCATACAGGGTTATTCAGAGAGCGGTGAAAAGTAGGAGAATGACTGGAGAATGGAAAATTCTAGGTCAAAATAGCCGATTTGGAAAGTGAGATGAATGGCAGAATTTTTCTGGTTTGACTATTTTGACCTAGAATTTTCCATTCTCCAATCATTCTCCTGCTTTTCACCTCTCTTTGAATAACCCTGATAGTCTTCTGTCTGCCAATTAATTCAGGAAGGAATGTCAACACTGAGACAGAAGTTATAGGGCAGATACTTTCCTCTGACTCACTATGGGCCCCCTAAGGACTTCAGGAACAATAACCTGCCCGGCTTTAGGGTCTTAGGAATGACAGAGCATCATTGGAAATCTAATTTCAAAATATCTGGAAGGCTTAAATTTCTAATTTCTGCTGTTATTGCTGAAGGGAGACTCTGCACACTCAGATCACTCATTTTTATCTGAGTGGTCCCACTCCTGAGAACTTTCTGCTCCCTCTCATTCATTAAGGGGGCTCAGATGGCTGATTCAGCCATGCAAATGCAGTGGCTTAGTCCTGCCCAGAACCTCAGCTCAGGGAGCCGTTACCTCAGGTTTCTTGGGATTGCAGCACTAGGGACAAGAGCCCCATCATATGGTATCACAGCCTTCCTTTAATCCACTGGAAAGGCTACAGTGCTTAGCCCCCTGTGGTCATGTCACATGCTGTAGTTGGTAACATCTCACATCCTGCTGAGACCAGTGACGTGCGGTGAGGTCAGTGCTTGGTGAGGCACTGGCTAGTATCAGAGCCAGATATACACAGGTTACGTAGGTTCAGTGCTCCCCAGGATCTGGCTGCTGTCGGTGCTCCCCAGGATCTCTGTCATCCTCAGGCAGCCTAGTGTGACACTGAGGCCACACCTCAAGCACAGCCCTGCACACATGACTATCCTGCGCCAATCAATGCATGGGAGGCCTGCCTCCCCTGCAGGAGTTTTTTGAATGACTGGGGCCAATAGCGCTTTCCTATTGGTCCAAGCTATTTCATTGCTCTCTCAGTGCCTCTGAGGCACTGGGAGAGCAATGTTCAGGAAGTGGGCAGTGCTCGGATGTCTGTTCATTGAACAGATGCACCACACTGCACTGTTCTTGGCAGCATACTTGATTTGCGTAGGCTCAGGCTGTTGAAGGGGAAAAAAAAAAGAATGTGTGGGGCACACAGAGGACGGACGGAGCTGACGGCAGGGGAACGAGGAGCAAGTGAGTTTGACTGCAGCTGCCCTTAATGGCAGGGGAGGCTCTGCCAACCCTGCCGCCCCTGACCGCACGTCCCTGGCTGAGACCAGAGGGAGACCAGCACTAGATTGAGGCAACTTTTTAACCCCTTAAGGACCATGACGTAACCGTTCCGTCATAAATGCATTGACTTTAAAGACCCTGGTTCTTTAGGTGTTAAAGAACGCCAAAGGGTTAAAATAAGAGGGAGAGCACTGAAGAGGTCAGGAGAGGTTAATGTTTAACATTCTCATTTCCTTCCGAATGGATAATTACAGTCTCAAACGAGGAATGTTAAGCTTACCCACATTAAAATGAGTATGTAATATATATATATATATATATATATATAAAAAATTATAGCGAGGGGAGGCACTTGAGGACTTATAAATCAAAAGAGTTTATTGATGTTACATTGAAAAGGAACAACCGACTTTTCGGCCTCTAGAGGCCTTTATCAAGGTTTTTTACAGAATGCTTACCCACATTAAAAGGAGTATATATATATATACACACTGTATATATATTTATTATTTTGCTTTATGCCAGAACTGAACATTATCATAGCAGCTTCAGAATATTACATAAAGCAACACATGCTCAGAAAAAGGATTTTGTATCAGTCTTCCAAAGAAAAAGGAAAAAAATCAACTGCCCAGTTCTTTGCTTCTGTCAGATGTGGTCACATTTCCATAAATAGGTAGGAGTGCTAAAAGAAGCTCTTTCATGTGGAAACTATAGGAATAAACCTCTCCTCGTCAGTTGCTCAATTAATATTCTGTTATTCCTTTGAAGCACAATTACATTTTTGGCCAGTTTGCTTGTTTTCAATAGCTTATGAGAGCAGTACGCGTTTGCTTTATGGTGCTGGCAGAATCTCATTACCAAACTATTCTTCCTTTTTTCTTAACTTTTGGTGATGGGAAATAAAATTCTGACATACTTAATTCCATATCCATGTGACTCAGGGCAACTAAATTCTACTTTCTCTGCTTAACACACTAAATATAGGACTGTAAAGTCCGCACGAGGATTACTATTGCTTGCAAACCACACACATAGTACTACATACAGCATTGTTTGTGTGTTAAATGAGTTTATCAGACTTGCATTAATTATTTACCATAGACTTCAATTATACAATTTATTCCAGGCTACATATATATGGCCCTATTACATTCTTCGCGCAAATTCGTCCGCGCAGCGCAATTTTTTTTGCACGCAGCGTTAAGCGTTATCAATAATATAAACAACAAATGGTGCAGCGCCACACAACATGCATCCACCACCAGGGTGCCCAGATAGCCAATCTCAGGATATAGTGGTTTCCCCTATACCATTAAACACAATAATGAAATCAATACCTGGATCGGCGCAGACACTGCTCTCTGGGGTCCCAGAATCTCGTATATGTATATATACAATAGAAGAGAGACAATAATAGTGCAACACGTTTTATACAATATATTATAAATGTATGTGGTGAACACCCCACTTACAAGTGTAGAGCCGTGCACTGGCTCTAAGTGGGTCCAGACATGTGGGTAATTGTCTTCAATTTCTTAGGTGACCCCCACCTTACAGCAAGGTTTTTCCTTTTTTCTTTGTCCGAAGTTTAGACAATGGAAAGGAGAACAGGAAGAAAAATCCTTGTGTAGATCCACAAATTAAGATCACAGTGTTATGTACAGTTGGAATTGTACTCACATTTTATGGAGCTCACATAGCTCATGGATATAGGCCATAGGTTTTTTTTGATGGGAGAAAAACCCAGATGAAAAACCACCGATGTTTGCAGGAATCAACGAAGCAGGAATCAGGATTGAAGATGAAAAAGTAAGATTTATTTAAAATATAATTAAAATAGCCTCCAGAACGCGTTTCGCCGCATCAAATAGCGGCTTCATCAGCTGGAATCTATGTAATCCAGCTGATGAAGCCGCTATTTGATGCGGCGAAACGCGTTCTGGAGGCTATTTTAATTATATTTTAAATAAATCTTACTTTTTCATCTTCAATCCTGATTCCTGCTTCGTTGATTCCTGCAAACATCGGTGGTTTTTCATCTGGGTTTTTCTCCCATCAAAAAAAACCTATGGGCCTATATCCATGAGCTATGTGAGCTCCATAAAATGTGAGTACAATTCCAACTGTACATAACACTGTGATCTTAATTTGTGGATTTTTCTTCCTGTTCTCCTTTCCATTGTCTAAACTTCGGACAAAGAAAAAAGGAAAAACCTTGCTGTAAGGTGGGGGTCACCTAAGAAATTGAAGACAATTACCCACATGTCTGGACCCACTTAGAGCCAGTGCACGGCTCTACACTTGTAAGTGGGGTGTTCACCACATACATTTATAATATATTGTATAAAACGTGTTGCACTATTATTGTCTCTCTTCTATTGTATATATACATATACGAGATTCTGGGACCCCAGAGAGCAGTGTCTGCGCCGATCCAGGTTATTGATTTCGTTAAGCGTTATCGCATGAAAATTAATGGTGGTATTACGATCCGAATGCATTTTCTCATCCGTCAAAAAATACGGTTCGTAAAAACGACGCGCAAACCGAAGATTAATACGCGCGCAGTAACGTAGCGCACGTAAATCAGTGTGCGGACTGTTTTTTTCACGGGATTCAGCCAATCAGAATTAAGAACCTTAATTGACATCAATTTACCTTAATTGACTCACTTAAGTTTTTGCACCTGTCAAAGTAAATCTGAGTATATATGTTGCAGCAATAATAAAAACACGCACAAATTCACAATTTTATTGTATGGGTTTGTGTAGAATGTGTAACTATACTGAGCCGTATTTTTTTTTCGTGCTGGTGTATTTGGTTTCGGCCAGAACGTTCAGATTTGCAGTTACCACCAGCTTTTCAAAGACGTTAAGGCTGGGGTCAGACGAGCGTGATTTCTACGGACTGTACGTCCGTGCAGTACGGACATCGTCAGTACGGATGACGCAGTAGTGGTCACACAGTCCGTTTTTTCACTGAAGTTATTTTTTGACGGATGTAGGAGGGGAAAATAAATTACAATGAAAAACATTCTGTCCGTCAAAAATGCTGGACGTATAAATGCAGTCCGTCTGACCATGCTCCATCACTCACACACAAAGCTATGCAGACGTTGTGGACGTGGCGCACTCCGCACGTCCGTTCTAGCAGTATTACGTTCTTGCCTAACCTGCGTCCGTTTGCCGCGGCCGTTGTGCGTCCGCAGTTCAGTGCGGACGTACTTCATGTGTCAGGCTCCAATGGACTTACTTTCATGCTATCACGGACGTACTTTTAGGCGCAATCACGGACGTGAACACTACGCTCGTCTGACCCCAGCCTTAAATTATGCGCACATAAGGAGGATCGAGCCTTGCAGCGCTGAGCGCACTGAGTGGGCAGACAGGCTTTGAGTGGAAGGAACGTCCACTCTCACGGACGTTCCTTCCGCTCTCCAAAGACACTCGTTTGACACTAGCCTTTAAAGGCGTTTAAAAAAAATTATGCATGAAAATAATACATTAAGGTCCTATGACTAACAATAAAAAGATCGGTAACAGAAAAAAAACGCCATTTACAAGAAAAACTGAATCAAAAATGTTGCTGAAAAAATCCAGAAAAATGCCCAAAAAACAAAACAAAACTTTTTGCTGAAAATGAAAAGAATAAACGGTTGAATGAATATTTAATAGAAATTGGGAAATTTAGTTTACATTGAAACGCATGGGATTCACCTGTTTAAACCTGTTGAACGAAACCATCGCAAATCTGAGCATTTTGCCAACTTTACTCAGCTGTTCAGCGTTCTCTAAATAGATTAATCATTACTTCTTTGGGGAATTTCGCTGCCGCCAATATTTGGCCAGTCTCCAGCCTTTTGAATAGTAGAATTGCCAGAAAATTTCACCATACGGGGAAATTCACCATTTGTTGCAATTTGGTGGCAAGTTCGGCTCTCTTTGAATAACCCCTCAAGTCACTTTTCACAAAAACATTATTGAGAACCAGTGGTTTTTTTGGAAAATCATTTTTAATTAATTATGGCTTATGATATATTTGGGAATATTCCTAATGAATTTCTTACCGTGATAAACTATTTGGAAAGTAAAGGTCACCATCTGCCGGTCAAATGCAGTTACTACAGCTCTGAGCTCCGTGCAGGATCAGCTGGGGAAAAGTGCATTAGAGACATCCCCCAGCTGGTTTAAAAAGTGTTAACATCTTAGGCCGGAGTCAGACGAGCATGCTAACGTGGCTCCCGGCATCTGTCACAGCGTTGTGATGCTTCGACAAGGCCGGCCACGCGTGGGCACGAATTGCGTGCACTACAGCGGACATGCTGAAAGCCCCCCCAAAACGCTACCACGCGCATTCGACAGGGCTGCAAAGCGCGATCCTCCATAGGATCCTCCAACATGATGAGCACAAAATGGTCAAAATAAACTCCGCACATGGGGTGAAATGGCTCAACAGTAAAGTGGTTAAAAATGGGATGGACTGGAGTGGTCATAGCGGACCTAGAAAAAAATGGGACACGGATTGTCTGGAGTTGACATTGTAGACCGGGGGAGGGGGCAAAATATGTTTTTGCCTGGGGGGGCCCCTTCATGGATTTCTACATCTGGACCTGGGGGTTTCTAGTTGCGCCTCTGCCTGGTGGCGCCGCCCACAGTAGATAAAGAGCCCGGGCCAGCGCCGCATCTGTGCAGGCTAGGGGCAGGGCATTAGTCTGTGGCAACCAAGCAACGACGCACCAATAGAAACCATCTATGCACGTCATGTAGTACGCGACATGCGTAAATAGATTATATTTTTTCTCCGACTCCGGCACTGCTGAAGGCCGTCCTAGCCTGCCCAGTGCCCTGTTTCAACGGATTTGTTTGCAGCTGTGCGTTGCTGTCGCTGTATTACAGGGCATTGTAGCCAGGCATCGTTCCCAGACAGTTGAGGAGTGGAGAAGCCAGAGCACAGCAGCAGAAGAAATCAGAATGCTGCTATACACATTGCATAGTAATACGCGACATGTGTAGTACTACACAAACTGTATAGTCACATTCTGAGTTCTTAGTTCTACTCAGTAACTGCCCTGCGTCTGTCGGTTGGATCCTGGATCCTCATCCACCACCCAGGTGCTGAGCTTAGTCCCATAAAATTTCCCATTTTAAAAAAGTCATCATTCAGTTACACTTACACAAAAGTGCACAGAACTTTTTTCCATACTCTCCTCTTCTTCTGGTCCCAGAGGAAAAAATTATGACAAAATTCTCTGTACTGTGCAATTTTTTTTACTGTATAATGGACGTTTAATGCTTATAGAATATTCAACTAATCAATCATAGCAGTGACAGTGTCTAGGTCTGTCACTCAAGGCATTGGGATTGAATAGGCAGATTCTAAGGCCTAGACACAAATACACTGCTGGGATTGATTAGATGAAATTTTTATGAAAGCCTGCCGCAAACCCGCAGAACACTCACCGAAACCCCCAGAACACTCACCGAAACCCGCAGAAACATCTGGATTAACCCTGCCGAACATGCAGGAGAAACCCGAGCAGCCGCCGATCACAGCGCAGAGCAGCCGCTGGAAAAAGCCAACACCGCAGACGAATGGAGTGAAAAATAAACAAAGCAGTACGCTTGAATGTTTGAAAAGTGAAACACAGTTTGCAAAGAAACTACAGAATGAAAACGTCTGGAATTTACATATAAGATCAAAATGAATGATAATAAAAAGGTCTGTTACAGAAAAAAGAAAAGACGATTTAAAAAACAAATGGAAAAAAATTGCGCACTAAAAATCCCAGAAAATGCCTAAAAGATCCTAAAAAATCTATGAATAAAGAGACTTTTTACTGCAGAATAAAATAATAAACTGTTTATTAGATATTGAATTAAAACGGGAATATTTTTAACATTGAAGCCTATGGGATTCTCCTGAATAAACCTGACGAATGAAACCACCAAACAGCAGGGCAATTCGGCAACTTTTCACTGCTGGATTTTGTTCTCTGAATAGACAAAGCAATGCTTCTCTATGCGGATTTCACTGCCCTCGAACAGGCAACGAACAGGCACAGTATGTGCAGGCAATTCGCCAACATTTGGTGAACTGCCTGCTCTCTGAATAGACGAGTGGCCAGGAAAGGTAACTGTACGCTGAATTTTAGTGTCCGGTTACATTTCGGGGCCAGATCGTCTCTCTCTGAATAACCCTGACAGGGTTATTCAGAGAGAGGGGAAAAGCAGGAGAATGACTGGAGAATGGAAAATTCTAGGTAAAAATAGCTAATTTGGAAAGTGAGATGAAAGGGAGAATTTTTCTGGTTTGGCTATTTTGACCTAGAATTTTCCATTCTCCAGTCATTCTCCTGCTTTTCACCGCTCTCTGAATAACCCTGATAATATCTATTTTTTCCATAGTAGATATGTCGACGTTTCAGTCCACACAGGAACCTTTCTCAAGACAGATTATATATATTTATAGATATTATTAATACTAATATAGAATCTGTATAAGTATTAAACATTCATTATCATTGAAAAAGTGCAAACATTATTTGATATCTATATCCTCTTGCAGGTTTTTCCCAGAGGAAAGTATGAAAAAATCTCTCTGCACTGTGCACCTTAATAATGTATAATGAATTTAGTAATTTATTAAAGTGCACAGTGGCAACAATTTATTTTGTATTTAATACACTACTATGTATTTAATGTCACTACTATTGTCATTATTCAGTGTGAATTTATCTATGGAAGTTCTGATTTCTGAGCAACAGTACTTAGTTAAAAAAAGTAGTAATACAGGAGGGGGTGACACCATTAACCCCTTCACTACCAATAGAGCTATCTTGGGCTTCAAAGGCACCATCTGGTGCCCCGATAGCGAGATATCTTGATATGTTGTTCTGCAGCCCAAATGAACTGTGTTTGCTGCAAACTAATTTCATTATCTTTTGGGCTGCAGAAGGTGCCACCAAAGTTTTAGCCCTGTGGGTATAATGCTCAACGAGCTAAAACTGTAAAAACATGCTGCTCAAAGCTCTGAAATATCAGGCTTTCAGAAGCTGTCAGCAGCCGATGCAGGGAGAAATAGGGGAAAATAGATCTGCTGTTAAAACCTCTGTAACTCAATTTGGCAGTAGATGTCGCCATCTACTGGCCAAATAGCTATTACTGCACAATTTATTAAAAATTATTTTTCAAAAAAAGCACTGGTTGCTGACAATGTGTTTTTTTGGAAAATCACTTGGTAGTGAAGGGGTTAATTACTGCACCAGGCGACACCAGCCCTATTGACGCCACTGGTAGTGACAATTTAATGTTCACACTAAAAACAAATAGTTTGGGCTAGCCATCGTCACTGATAACATAAAGAGCATGAGAAAAGAAATGAGCATATTTGCAATTCAACAAAACCAGAATAATAAGAACCCATTATTTACATTTATAATTTGACTGTGTTTGTTGTTGTATGAGTTATACATAAAAAAAAAATTGTGGCACGTAAGCGTTTGTTGAAAATAGCCATAGCACATTCAGTTTGCTGAAGGGAACTAGCCATGAAAGAGTCACTTCCAGCAAGAACATTCCTTCGCAATGCTAAATTGTTCTGGGATTCCCAAGCTGTAATATGAATGATCTCAGCTACACATGATTCTTGTTTCCCAGCCTTGGAAAGAATCGGCTCATTGCTACAAAACCTGTATTCAATGCTGCAATATGTGGCCCTCTTGTGGAAACAAGGACTATAAGACAACAAACAGCAGTAAAGCAAAGACAGAATGGGTCAATAATTCACTCAGCAGTGTTTATATATGTAACCAATTTAGCTACATGCAAAATATCACTTGTTTAATAATAATGTTCATAAACAAAATCAGCCAAATAATCATAATATTCATATACATAGTAATAGAAAAAACATACACACAAAACAAAAACCGCAAAAAGAAAAAAAAATAACATGTAGGAAAGTGAACCTCAATGCTGGAAAAATCCAGTGCAAAAGGATCATCCAGTGCAGGATGTTGTAGCATTACTCTCTTTATGCACTGCAGTCTTAAGGGTGTACCCATTTAGGCTAGGGTCAGACTAACGCATTTTTCACGTTGTCCGTGAAAATGTGCGTTCGAAGAATGGACGTATTTTTTCACGGAATACGCGATAGCGGTCATACGATGCGCAGTTTCATCCGTGATTTTGTGCGGATCATCAATAAAACCCTTTTTGCATCTGGACGTTATGTAGGCCGGACATTATCAGCGTCTGACGTCTCCTAATCACACACACACGCCGCTAGCGGGCGCAGCGCACTCTGTACGTCAGTACTAGTGGTTTAACGTTCTCGAAAAAATGCGTTCATTTTCCACTTGCGTTGCGCAGCCGGACTTTTGTGCGACCGTACTTCATATATTGGCCGTCATTGCCCGGCATCTGCTGCTAGTGCGGCCGTGATTAAGTGCGCCTGCACGCGCGTTCGCACTGCCTCAGTCTGACCCTAGCCTTAATGTTCCGTTCTACCCTAAATACATTTTATCTGCTGATAAATGTATCAATATTCTTTTAAATCTGTGACAAGGCTTGTCAAAGAATGACATTTTTTTCCCATTAAGTTGATGAATATTTTTTATAATATGCAGCTGAACTTTCTATCTTACGGTTTTCTTACTCTGTAAGTTGATAGTAATGCTCTTCCCTTCTAAGGAACAGCATAAAAGTCCTTCCTCTAAGGCCCCGTTCACACCTCAGCGTGTTACAGCGCTTTCCTGCGCGCTGTAAAACGCTCAACCCCGGAAATCCCATGATTTCCTATGGGGCTGGTTCACACCTGGACGTTTTACAGCGCTCAGGAAAGCGCTGTAAAACATCCGACCCCCCAAAGAAGTACGGGAGCTTCTTTGGGGCGTATAGCAGTGTGTTCGCAGCCATAGACATAGCCACTGTATGCGCGATACGCGCGTACAAAAATGCGCGTATTGCGCACGTTTGAAAAATGTTGAGGTGTGAACCCAGCCTAACGTGAAGACGGAAGATAAGGAGCAGGAAGCTGAGTGTGTAGTATCTGACTGCAGCTGAATATATACGATTAACTACTTGTAGGAAATAAGTAACTTCTTGTAGGAAATAAGCATCTTAGCAAATATAACTACTTATTTGCCAGGTTAGATTTATTGAAGCTTTAGTGTATTTGAATGAATAACTGCTCACTGGTACAGACAAGCATGTGGAAGAGTACTTCACTGATTTATTACAGCATAAAAATTAAAACACAGAGACATACAGGGTTATTCAGAGAGTGTGAAAAGCAGGAGAATGACTGGAGAATGAAAAATTCTAGGTCAAAATAGCCAAACCAAAAAAATTCTCCCTTTCATCTCACTTTCCAAATCGGCTATTTTGACCTAGAATTTTTCATTCTCCAGTCATTCTCCAGTCATTCTCCAGGTTTTCACGCTCTTGAATAACCCTGTTACACACAAGAGACACAAACTACACATAAGAACAAATGCACACATTTACTATGCTGCCATCTGCTGGATGGAGGACATCATAATACCTCAATACATAACAAAAGCTTAAGATAAAAACCACTAGAATGAACTTTTAGGCTAGGGTCAGACGAACGCATTTTTTGCGTTGTCCGTGAAAAAGTGCGTTAGAACGAATGGACGGATTTTTTCACGGAATACGCGATAGCGGTCATACGATACGCATTTTCGTCCGTGATGTTGTACGGATCATCAATAAAACACTTTTTGCGTCTGGACGTTAAGTAGGCCGGACATTTGCAACGTCTGATGTCTCCTAATCACGCACACATGCCGCTAGCGGACGCAGCGCACTCTGTACGTCAGCACTAGCAGTTTCACGTTCTCGAAAAAATGCATTTGTTTGCCGCTTGCGTTGCCCGGCCGAACTTTCGTGCGGCCGTACTTCGTATATTGCCCGTCATTGGATGTCATTTGCTGCTATTGCGGCCGAGATAAAGTGCGGCTGCACGCGCATTCGCGCTGCGTTCATCTGACCCCAGCCTAAAGATTGGGTCAGCATCACCGGTGTTGCGGTTCTAGAGGGGGATCTAGCATTTGGGCATCCCTGCTGTATGACACCAGGAAGCATAGTCTATAATAGCTGGTGAGCCAAATGGTAGCAGCCGCAGCATACAGGGCTGGACAGATTGTTGCAGAATTACAACTCCTTTAAGACTTTCACTTTTCCAGTATTAAAGACAGTAAAACATAACGAGATGTGTAGTTGTGCAATAGTGGGGTTTATCATTTGCCTACCTCTGCCATGGTACATATCTCGCATGTCTGCATTTACATTTTGAGTCACGCAATAAAGAAATGCGTGGACGTGTGTTGTCTCTGTAACTGATCCCATACTTTTAGGATTTGCGAGTGTTACACTTCTATGCAAAATTAATCTGTCAAATCATTTATTGTCCTAAAAAAATCCCACTGAATGTTTGGGTGTTTTTTTTCATAAGCAAGCTTTATCGAATGCACAGAAAACACTAGAGATGGTTCATCAGTCTTTTAGGAACCATCAGAGTTTGCAATACTGCAGGCTAAATCTCTGTATGAGCTCATTTTCCCTGCGGCCTCTACTGAATCCATTAAAATGCCTAGGCAGCCTTTATTTTAAGGACAGTCTAAAGAGGGCTATTCTGAATAAATCTTGTATCTACCACATCAATCTATTGCCTAAATCCTTCTAAATTCTAAGATACATGTGTCTTCCTTCAGCAATAAATTCATGTATTTCTGATTATAAACTAAAGAGTATTGGGTTTATATAGAATTTCTTTTTGAGAAAATGTCTTTGACATTTCTTATGCTTCCAGTACATATACCGTAGCATTTCAACCGTATATATATGTTATACCAAAAGTTTGTTAAAGGGGTTATTCAGAGAGAACCGATCTGGCCTCAAAATGTCACCAAACAGTGAATTTCCCCAAACGGTGACATTTTGGAGTCATTCGGCTATTCAGAGAGCAGACAGTTCGCCAATTTTTGGCATCCTGACAGCCATTACGGTACCTGTTCGACGGCAGTGAAACCCCCCATAGAGAAGCAATGGTTCATCTATTCAGAGACACAGAACAGCAGAAAAAAGTTGCCGGTGTGCCCTGCTGTTTGGCGCTTTCATTCAATCCCATAGACTTCAATGTTAAAAATATTCCAGTTTTTACTCAATATCTAATAAACCGTTTACAAAAAGTCTATTTATTGATTTTTTTTTTAGGATCTTTTAGGCATTTTTCTGAATTTTTTGGGCAAAATGTTTTTTGTTTTTTTTAAAAGCGGCTTTTCTTTGTTCTGTAACAGAACTTTTTATTATCATTCATAGGACCTTATATGTAAATTCCAGGCATTTTTGTTACAGTAGTTTTTTTTTTGCAAACAGCATTTCAATTTTGAGAACTTTCAGTCGTATTGATTTGTTTTTTTTTTTTACCCCGTTCGTCAGCTTGTCGGCTTTTTCCACCGACTGGTCTGTGTTGTGATCAGCGGCTCGTCTGCTTTTTCCAACGTGTTCGTCAAGTTTTTTTGCGGCAGTTCCGGTGGGTGTTCGGCGGGTTTCCCCTGCACTTCGGGGATCATGCGGTGAATTCAGCATTTACCGCAGGGGGGGGGGGACTTTGATTTCCTGAAGTGCAGGGAAGTGCGACATTTCAGTGCTCTCTGAATGACCCCTCAAATCTACAAAATTTTAGTATAATCCAGGCATCAAGTCGAGCGGGAACCTGTGGGAATGTAGTTCCTCCACTATTTTCTCTGAGGAAACGGAGTTTCCTTTTGGCTCACACATTTAGAAGTTTTTATTGGATTCCAATGCTATATGTTTTCTTATTAAGACTCCAGAAATATAAGATGTTTATTAAAATACAGTTATCTTATAAATTCCTTAAAACCTAGCATGTCTTTAAGTTTAAACATTGATATCAAATTTACATATTGGGTGGTGGCTAAAGTGCGACATGTAAATGGTCGGTTGCGGAGCAGACATCTTGGAGAGTTCCTGTTCCTATTCTTTCAGGACTAGACCCCTGTATAAAATTATACCACTTTAAAGTTAATACAGTGGTTGACTTCAGGTTTTACCTGAAAGAACAAGACTGGATTTCTTTCTGGATATCATGGTGGATTTTTACGTATCTTACCTGGAAAACCTATCACCACATATTTAATATACAAACCACGATAAACCTCTTTTCTACAGCTTTTTATTGTTTTACCTCAAAGTTGTTCTGTCAAAATAATGCATTTGTTTGGTTAAGGACAAAATAACTTGTTTTTGTACATTTTTAGGGTTAATGTATGGTTTTAAACACAATTAAAAAGCATATTGTCATGAAGGGGTTTGTAAGAAAAAGAAAATATGTAATACGGCTTTTGGAAGTTAAAAAAATATGTAAATGTTGTAATTTATGAGTTTATTGAATAATGCAAGGGCTGCGCTGGGCGGTTTGCTGACCTGATCAATCTGAAATACAGCTAAAGGTTAATATTTTTGCATGGATCAACAAGTATTTCCTGCCTGTCTTGCATGTTAATGGGGGTAGCTTGAAGAACAGCATAGATTCCTTAAAAGGGCACAGTTTCTTTCTTGTGCCCATCTCTCTATACCATTTTTTATGTGTATGCGTTGCACTTAGTGACGTGCATACCACATAGTTTATGTATCTCGACCACAAGCAAAACCAATATAACAGGTATAGACTAATGAATCTGATAAAAAAGAGCTGTGTAAGATGTGGCTTCAAATGTTCTGAGTATTTTACACAGAAGTCTACTGGTAGATTGCTGTCCCACGTTCTAAGAGCATCCGATTAACATTTATAGAGACAATCAGGGTTTTTCACAAAGAGCCGATCTGGCCCCAAAATGGCCCCGAACAGGGAATTTCCCCTTATGGTGACATTTCGGGGCCATTCGGCTATTCAGAGAGCAGGAAGTTCTCCAAATTTTGGCAAACTGCCAGCAGGTACGGTGCCTGTTCGATAGCAGTGAAATCCCCCATAGAGAAGCAATGGTTAATCTATTTAGGGAACACGGAACAGCAGTAAAAAGTTGCTGAAATGCCTCAATCTCGGTTCCCCCCATAAGTTTTTAGAAAATTATTTATGATGTCTGCTTATTAATGCCATCCTGATGAGCACTTGTTGAAAGGATAAAACTTTGTATCATCGCGCTGGATAGATGTAACGGTTTTGTTCCCTTGTCTGTACAGCAATGTTTCCCCCTTTTTTCTTTTTGTATCCCTTTTCCATTTTCCGAAAAACAAAAATTTTTAATATAAAAGTTGATGAAATGCCCTGCTGTTCGGTGCTTTTATTCGGCAGGTTTATTCATGCAAACCCCATAGGCGTCAATGTTAAAAATATTCCCTTTTATACCCAATACCTAATAAACCGTTTATATTTTAATCTGCAGTAAAAAGTCTCTGGATTTTTTAAAAAAAAATTAGGATCTTTTCGTCATTTTTCAGGAAAAAAAATCATTTTTTTTTCTGTAACAGACCTTTTTATTATCATTCATAGGACTTTATATGTAAATTCCAGGCATTTTCGTTGAGTAATTTCTTTGCAAACAGCATTTAAATTTTGACACTTTCAATCGTATTGTTTTTTTTTTTTTACCCGTCCGGCAGGTTGTCGAATTTCTCCTGCAGCTGGTCGGTGCTGTGCAGCTCGTCGGCTGCGTTTGGCTCCCTCCGGCGGGTTTGCGGCGGATGTTCGGTGGGTTGGTGGTGGTGGCCGGCTGGTTGGCGGTGGCAATTGGCGGCCGATTCGCTGCACTTCAGGGACCCTGCGGTGAATGGTGAATTCACCAAAAGTGGGGAAATTTGATTCCCCGAACTGCAGGGAAGTGCATGGAGCGACAGAGCACCAAAATGTCGACGACATTTCTATGTTCTGTGAATAACCCCTACTGTATACAGTTGTGGCTACTCAAAGTTATTTGCATGGTCACACTTTTCTGGGCTCCATCGACCCACTCTCAGGGGGCTGATTCGGCCCTCTAAGCACCCTCCAGCATTAGGAGCTACTGGATTGATTGAAAACTTGCTCAAGCTCCCACCATGATCATGTGATATGATGCATTTAACTAAAACATGAGGGGATCTGTAAAGGTTAATATTTAACTCATCCATCCCCCTTTTTAATCCTATAATACACCTTTAAATATGTTTATTTTCAATTAACTCTGCAAGCATGTGGTTGTACATGAAGACGCTTTCGTATACTATTTCTGACAAAATGGTTTTAATAGGGCCCTAAGAAGTATTTTAACAGAATAGAAAACAAAACAGCTATGTATTTGTATGTATATATATACATATATTCCAAAATCAGAAAGAGGGATGCACTTGAGAACTTTGTTAAGTTAAAACAAAAAAAATTATTATTAGGTATCCATAAAAATGTTCCTGTAGACAAGACCAACGTTTTGGCCCTTTTACCTTGATAAAGGCTCTAAAAGGGCCGAAACGTTGGTCTTGTCTACAGGAACATTTTTATGGATACCTAATAATTTTTTTTGTTTAAACTTCCGAAGTCCTCAAGTGCATCCCTCTTTCTGATTTTGGACTACATAATTTACATGGGATAGTTGCCCGGAGGCAATTTTATCTTTTGGCTGGCTGACACGGGCATTCTATCGGTTCGTATATATACACTATCAGGGTTATCCAAAGAGATTCGAAAAGTCACCGCACGGTTCCTTTTGCCGATCCCATTTCGGTGACCCTGCGGTGTATTCAGCAAGCACCACAGGGTCCCCGACTTGCAGGGAAAAGCTGCCGCAAACCTGACGAAAACTAACCGCAAAACCCACCGAATGCACGCCGAAAACCCGCAAAAACATCTGGATTAACCTGCGAAAACCACGGAAAAAGCCCGAGCAGGAGCCGAATCACACACAGCCGAAGCATCCGAAGCAGCTGAGACCGCAGACGAGGGAGTTGAATAAATTAGCAAAACCGTTTGTATGAATCTGTGAAAATGAAACGCTGTTTGCAAAGGAACTACTGAGCGAAAATGTCTGAAATTAACACATGAGGTCCAGGGAATGATAATAAAGAGGGCTGTTACAGAAAAAATAAGTAAGCTTAAAAAAAATAAAAAAAAATCGGACTTTTAAAAAAAAAAAAGGATCCTAAAAAATCTATAAATAAAGAGACTTTTTGCTGCAGAATTTTATAATGAACGGTTTATTAGATATTGAATTAAAACGGGAATATTTTTAACATTGAAGCCTATGGGATTCTCCTGAATAAACCTGTCGAATTAAACCACCGAATGGCAGGGCATTTCAGGAACCTTTCACTGCTGGTTTGTTTTCTCTGAATAGCCGAAGCAGTGCTTTTTCATGGGGATTTCACTGCCCTCGAACAGGCACCGAACAAGCACCGTATGTGCAGGCAATTCGCCAGGATTTGACGAATTGCCTGCTCTCTGAATAGCCAAATGGCCAGGAAGGTAACCGAACGCTGATTTTCAGCGTTCGGTTACCTTTCTCAAGCAATTCGAATCTCTTTGGATAACCCTGTATATTGCCAAAAGTATTCGCTCACCCATCCAAATCAGGAGCTGGGCAGGTGAGCGAATACTTTTGGCAATATAGTGTATATACAAAACATGTGTTACTGCAATACTTTTCTGTGAGAAATACTTGATTTTCTGGAAAAATGTCTGGGGTGCCAACAATTTCGGACGAAATTGTTGGCACCCCAGACATTTTTCCAGAAAATCAAGTATTTCTCACCGAAAAGTATAGCAGTAACACATGTTTTGCTATACACATGTTTATTCCCTTTGTGTGTATTGGAACAAAACCAAAAAAGGGAGGAAAAAAAGCAAATTGGACATAATGTCACACAAAACTCCAAAAATGGGCTTGACAAAATTCTGGGCACCTTAACTTAATATTTGGTTGCACACCCTTTGGAAAAAATAACAACTGAAATCAGTCGCTTCCTGTAACCTTCAATAAGCTTCTTACACCTCTCACCTGGAATTTTGGACCGCTCTTCCTTTGCAAACTGCTCCAGGTCTCTCTTATTGGAAGGGCGCCTTTTCCCAACAGCAATTTTAAGATCTCTCCACAGGTGTTCAATGGGATTTAGATCTGGACTCATTGCTGGTCACTTCAGAACTCTCCAGCACTTTGTTGTCATCCATTTCTGGGTGCTTTTTGACGTATGTTTGGGGTCATTGTCCTGCTGGAAGACTCAAGATCTCGGACGCAAACCCAGCTTTCTGACACTGGGCTGTACAGTGCGACCCAAAATCCTTTGGTAATCCTCAGATTTCATGATGCTTTGCACACATTCAAGGCACCCAGTGCCAGAGGCAGCAAGACAACCCCAAAACATCATTGAACCTCCACCATATTTCACTGTAGGTACTGTGTTATTTTCTTTGTAGGCCTCATTCCATTTTCGGTAAACAGTAGAATGATGTGCTTTACCAAAAAGCTCTATCTTGGTCTCCTCTGTCCACAAATCGTTTTCCCAGAAGGATTTTGGCTTACTCAAGTACATTTTGGCAAACTATAGTCTTGCTTTTTTACATCTCTGTGTCAGCAGTGGGGTCCTCCTGGGTCTCCTGCCATAGCGTTTAATTTCATTTAAATGTCAACGGATAGTTCGCGCTGACACTGATGCTCCCTGAGCCGGCAGGACAGCTTGAATTTCTTTGGAACTTGTTTGGGGCTGCTTATCTACCATCTGGACTATCCTGCGTTGCAACCTTTCATCAATTTTTCTCTTCCGTCCACGCCCAGAGAGATTAGCTACAGTGCCATGGGTTGCAAACTTCTTGCTAATGTTGCGCACTGTGGACAAAGGCAAATCTAGATCTCTGGAGATGGACTTATAAACTTGAGATTGTTGATATTTTTCCACAATTTTGGTTCTCAAGTCCTCAGACAGTTCTCTTCTCCTCTTTCTGTTGTCCATGCTTAGTGTGGCACACACAGACACACAATGCAAAGACTAAGTGAACTTCTCTCCTTTTTATCTGCTTTCAGGTGTGATTTTTATATTGCCCACACCTGTTTCTTGCCCCAGGTGAGTTTACAGGAGCATCACATGCTTGAAACAATCTTATTTATCCACAATTTTGAAAGGGTGTCAAGAATTTTGTCCAGCCCATTTTTGGAGTTTTGTGTGACATTATGTCCAATTTGCTTTTTTTCCTCTCTTTCTTTGTTTTGTTCCAATACACACAAAGGGAATAAACATGTGTATAGAAAAACATGTGTTACTGCAATACTTTTCTGTGAGAAATACTTGATTTTCTGGAAAAATGTCTGGGGTGCCAACTATTTCAGCCGTGACTGTATATAGTGCTTCTGCTCAATAAATATACAGGGTCTACTGGCATCATGATAGCAGCTTATTATAAAGCACTGACTCTTTAACTGTCATTGACGAACCAGAATATAAGCAAAACAGAGGTTTTGGATCTTATGTCCTACAATTCAGTTTGGTGTAAGGGGCCCCCAAGTTGCAAGGCTCAGGGTCCCACCATCACCCCATCTTAAGAGTGGGCTTGCAAGAAAAGGTGTAGTGGATTGGAAATGATGAGACACCCCTACTTATTTGGTTCAAACTTTAATGGGTTAACTGAGAATCAGTTGTGGTCCTTTGTGCCTCCTGTAGAGGGGGGGGGGTTGGTGCTGGGTTCAGTTTTACGTGCAGTTATCCTACAAGGCGTCAATTGTGCGGGACTTGATCTGTACACTCGTTCAGAAAGCCCCACAAAAAGGAGTCTGGGCAGATAAGACTGGGAGACTGGGATGGCCACAGATTCTTGGAAATGACACAGCCCTCCAAAAGAACTCTGTATTATTGCCACTGCTGCCATTGCTGGAAGTGACACGGTGCTCTTTTAACCCCAAGTGATTTTCCAAAAAAAAAACATTTTCAGAAACCAGTGTTTTTTTGTAAAATCAGTTTTAATTAATTTTAAAGCAAAGAATATTTGAGCTTATACCCATTGTATTTCTTACTGAAAATAAACTATTTTTGGCCCGTAGATGGCGCCATCTACTGCCAAATTGAGTTAGAAGTTTGAGCGGATGGTCTATTTTCTTCTATTTCTCCTGCATCGGTTGCTGAAAGCCTGATATTTCAGAGCTCTGAGCAGCTGATTTTACAGTTTTAGCTCTTTGGGCATTATGCCCATAGGGCTAAAACTTTGGAGGCACCTTCTGCAACCCAAAAGCAAACAAATTTAATTTGCAGCAAACAAATTGCACTTGCAGCAAACAAATTTCATTGCTTTTGGGCTGCAGATCAGCAGATCGAGATATCTTGATATCGGGGCACCAGATGGTGCCTTTGAAGCCTGAGATATCTCAATATCGGTAGTGAAGTGGTTAAAAGGTGAGACATTTTGTTCAGTGCAAGTGCTATCCCTGCCACTGTGCTGCCACCTAGAGGCTACTTCCAGCAAGTGGGGTGATGGGATTGGATGCACTCAACATAAGAGGAGGTATGTGATTTTTCTTTCATTTGTTTATGATCTACAACAAAACTTTACTTCTGTATCTATATGAATCACCCTGTAGCCTCTATGTGTGGTGGGAGCGATTGTCTTTAAGTGTTCTCTGGACAGAAGCAAAACCTGTCAGCCAAATACCATGCAATAAGAGAAATTCCAACAGCAGTAGCTCTCGATCATATGCATGGTATAGTTTGATAAGTAGTGCTTTTGACCAAAGAAGCGTTAACCATTAAGGCCAATTATTTTTTTTTGAGAACGTATTTTACCAGGAAGGATACATTGAGATTTCTCTCATTTTCAAGTATGTCCTGGGTGGTGAGTATGTACCGTTATTAGGTGTCTTGCCCTAAGACACTTACCGGCAGGGCTGGTGCTAGACTATTTTGCGCCCTAAGCAAGAACAGCTATTTGTACCCCCCAAAAAAATATTGGTGGTGCCCATAATCTGGGCGCCCGTACGTTATCTGGTGGCACCTGCTCGTCACCATAAGATGCCAGCCTCTGTGCCACTAGTGGGGGTCTACGAGCCGACAATGCTGGCTTTGCAAGCCGCCACTGCCGGCTACATGAGCCGCACAATGAGGAATGGGTGCAATAATGGAACCCGGGTTGGGGCCGACTGCGCTCTTAGGTGGTGGTGCGCCCTAGGCGGTTGCCTAGATTGCCTGGTGGGAGCACCGGCCCTGCTTACGGGAGAGGTGCTCTTGCTGCGATTTGAACTTGTGTCTCCACTGTCTCCACGGTTTTAGAGCAGTGATGTTGCCTCTACTCCACCAAGCCTCTACTCATACTGCCATAACGCTGTCCCCGAAGATCCCGTGTCTGTAATGACTTGTGTATGTAATATCTGTAGCGCTGTATAAACCTACTTTGACAAACAAGAGTGATGTTGAATTTCAATATGCAGTATTATAATACTTGTAAAAAAAATTTTTTTTCATTGGCCCTTTGGAGGATAAAGATGGCTGCACCCAAAGCACTTAGGATCTAATACACAGGGAGGGGGGGCTGTTTCCAAGCCAGGTGAGGTAAACGTTCTAGAGTCATTAAAAGCCTATGGAGTTGCTAAGTTTACCAGAGCTCTGGTTATGTTTTTTAACCAGTATTGGGATCTAGCTCATGGCCGTTTTTATTCTTTCGGTTAGTTTCTCATGTGAAATTTTGCAGGATCTTTGGATGTGCTCTAAAAAAAAGCTTATGGTGAAGGAGAAAAATAAAAGGTTCCCTTCCAACAAAGCAATGGTAAGCCCATAAAAATGTACAGCTACAGTTACAAATATTAATAAAGTGCCAACATTTTCACAGGGCTGTACAATGGGTCAGACCTAACGAAAACTATACATACAAGTTAGACACACAGCACAGTAGGAGAGGGGACCCTGCTCAAGAGCTTACACTTTAAGAAGAGATTGGTGTCATTTAGGTCAACATGGATGAATGCAGGGCTGGATTTGAATCTCAGGAGCCTGTAGGCAAAAAATGTGGAACACCCCACCAAAAAAAAAAAAAAACATGCCAAAATGACTATTGGTGTTTAAATTTTAGTTTTGGGGCAAACTAAAAAAAAAAAACATTTTAAAAAACTGAGAAACAGTTTTTTTTGTTCTCAAAGCAAAAGGAGGGGCAGAATCGGTTTCCTTAGTTGAGTTAGTGCAGTGGCATTGTTTTTTTTATATGTAAAAGCATATATTGCCTCTGCCATAGAACAGAGAGAGAATTTTTTTTGCAATTTTTTATTTTTACACATTACATGGTCATGGTTGGTATCATTGTAAAAGACCAGACACTGACTTTTGAAAAGACACCTCACTTAACCTTGTGAGGTATAAAAATCAGAGATGCAGGTGTGAAAGCCCCGCTCTCTCTACTCACTGCAGTGCCATGGTCTAGGATGTTGGTGAAACAATGCATTGAATCATCAGCTCTACACTTGCTGGCAGAGTGGGAAATTAGAAGGCGAGTTAGCGCAGCATCACTGTTCACTTTATAATTGTGAATTGAACAGTCCTGCATTACAGAAAAAAAATTATATTTTATTTGTTTTATTTTTCTAAAATTTAACCTGGCTATATTTGCTATCACTGGAAAGGCCATTATCCAGCCTTTCTAACGATACCTCATACAGTCAGGTCCAGAAATATTGGGACATCGACACAATTCTAACTTCTTTGGCTCTATACACCACCACAATGGAGTTGGAATGAAACAAACACAATGTGCTTTAACTGCAGACTGTCAGCTTTAATTTGAGGGTATGTACATCCAACTCAGGTGAACGGTGTAGGACTTACAGCAGTTTGCAGATGTGCCTCCCACTTGTTAAGGGACCAAAGGTAATGGGACAGAATAATAATCATAAATCAAATTTTCCCTTCTTAATAGAAACCAGACGGTGGGTTTCATCCCTTGTGATGCTCTGTCAGGCCTCTACTGCAACGGTCTTCAGTTCCTGCTTGTTCTTGGGGCATTTTCCCTTCAGTTTTGTCTTCAGCAAGTGAAATGCATGCTCAATGGGATTCAGGTCAGGTGATTGACTTGGCCATTGCATAACATTCCACTTCTGTCCCTTCAAAAACTCTTTGGTTGCTTTTGCATTATGCTTTGAGTCATTGTCCATCTGCACTGTGAAGCGCCGTCCAATGAGTTCTGCAGCATTTGGCTGAATGTGAGCAGATAATATTGCCCGAAACACTTCAGAATTCATTCTGCTGCTTTTGTCAGCAGTCACATCATCAATAAATACAAGAGAGCCAGTTCCATTGGCAGCCATACACGCCCACGCCATGACACTACCACCACCATGCTTCACTGATGAGGTGGTATGCTTAGGATCATGAGCAGTTCCTTTCCTTCTCCATACTCTTCTCTTCCCATCACTCTGGTACAAGTTGATCTTGGTCTCATCTGTCCATAGGATCTTGTTCCAGAACTGTGAAGGCTTTGTTAGCTGTTGTTTGGCAAACTCTAATCTGGCCTTCCTGTTTTTGAGGCTCACCAATGGTTTACATCTTGTGGTGAATCCTCTGTATTCACTCTGGTGGAGTCTTCTCTTGATTGTTGACTTTGACACACATACACCTACCTCCTGCAGAGTGTTCTTGATCTGGCCAACTGTTGTGAAGGGTGTTTTCTTCACCAGGGAAAGGATTCTTCGGTCATCCACCACAGTTGTTTTCCGTGGTCTCCCGGGTCTTTTGGTGTTGCTGAGCTCACCGGTGCGTTCCTTGTTTTTGAGAATGTTCCAAACAGTTCTTTTGGCCACGCCTAATGTTCTTGCTATCTCTCTGATGGGTTTGTTTTGTTTCTTCAGCCTACTGATGGCTTCCTTCACTGATAGTGACAGCTCTTTGCATCTCATCTTGAGAGTTGACAGCAACAGATTCCAAATGCAAATAGCGCACTTGAAACGAACTCTGTGCCTTTTATCTGCACATTTTAATTGGGGTAATGAGGGAATATCACATACCTGGCCATGGAACAGCTGGGAAGGGAATTGTCCCATTAATTTTGGTCCCTTAACAAGTGGGAGGCACATCTGCAAACTGCTGTAAGTCCTACACCGTTCACCTGAGATGGATGTACATACCCTCAAATTAAAGCTGACAGTCTGCAGTTAAAGCACATTGTGTTTGTTTCATTTCAACTCCATTGTGGTGCTGTATAGAGCCAAAGATGTTAGAATTCTGTCGATGTCCCAATATTTGTGGACCTGACTGTATGTCCATCTAGTCCATAGGGCTCCAGAGATACAGGGTCTAAATGATTGTAAATATATATGTATATATATATATATATTTTTTTTTTTTTTTTACAGAGCAAGGTGCCCACTTTTGGCAGGCTCCTGTAGGCACATGTCTACTCTGCCTAGTTATAAATCCGGCCCTGGATGAATCCTATACATAAGACAAAGAGGCTGTAATACATGTATATCACAACCCTCTTTTAAAATAACTGATGAAGTCAATACCCTAGCCAAGTGACTGACAATTTCATAATGGGTTTGTGATGAAAAGAAAGCTGGAACCTGCTATGCAGAAATAAAATATACAGTTGTGTTCAAAATTATTCAACCCCCAATGCTGTAAAGGGTTTTAGGGAATTTAGTGTACATTTGTAATTGTATTCAGAATGAAATCCTACAAGTACTTTTTAAAGAACCATATGCAACTAAAATGACATCAATTAGTTTTGTAATACAGTAGTAAATGTTTCTTTTGTGAATTCTTCATTGACACAATTATTCAACCCCTTAAAGACTACCACTCTGAAGAACAGAGGTTCATTCAAGTGTTTTCAATCAGGTATTGAAAACACCTGTGGATGTCACGGAGCAGCAATAAAGCATAATAAGCACCAATTAGGCAGCTTTAAAATGACTGTGATACTCAACTCCTTCTAGACATTTACTGGTGTGGTTACAAACATGGTGAAGTCAAGAGAATGGTCCAGGAAGACAAGAGAAGAGGTGATTACTCTTCACAGGAAGGGCAATGGCTATAAGAAGATTGCAAAGATGTTAAACATACCAAGAGAGACCATAGGAAGCATCATTCGCAAATTCAAGGCAAAGGGCACTGTTGAAACGCTACCTGGTCGTGGCAGAAAGAAGATGCTGACTTTGACTGCTGTGCGCTACCTGAAGCGTAGAGTGGAGAAACATCCCCGTGTGACTGCTGAGGAACTGAGAAAAGATTTGTCAGATGTGGGTACTGAAGTTTCAGCTCAGACAATACGGCGCACACTGTGTAATGAAGGCCTCCATGCCAGAACTCCCAAGCGCACCCCCTTGCTGTCTCCAAAGAATAAGAAGAGTTGACTGCAGTATGCCAAAAGTCATGTGGACAAACCACAGAAGTTTTGGGATAGTGCTCTGTGGACTGATGAAACAAAATTAGAACTGTTTGGGCCCATGGATCAACTCTATGTTTGGAGGAGGAAGAACAAGGCCTATGAAGAAAAGAACACCTTGCCTACTGTGAAGCATGGCGGGGGGTCAATCATGCTTTGGGGCTGTTTTGCTTCTGCAGGTACAGGGAAGCTTCAGCGTGTGCAAGGTACCATGAATTCTCTTCAGTACCAGGAGATATTGGATGACAATGTGATGCAGTCCGTCACAAACCTGAGGCTTGGGAGACGTTGGACCTTTCAACAGGACAATGATCCCAAGCATACCTCCAAGTCCACTAGAGCATGGTTGCAGATTAAAGGCTGGAACATTTTGGAGTGGCCATCGCAGTCACCTGACTTAAATCCGATTGAGAACCTCTGGTGGGACTTAAAGAAAGCAGTTGCAGTGCGCAAGCCTAAGAATGTGACTGAACTGGAGGCTTTTGCCCATGACGTATGGGCGAAGATACCCGTAGATCGCTGCAAGACACTTGTGTCAAGCTATGCTTCACGTTTAAAAGCTGTTATAACTGTAAAAGGATGTTGTACTAAGTACTAAGATTGAATGTCACTTGTTGGTTGAATAAAACTGATAATGATGTGAGCACACAAAAGACATTTGTGGTTATTTCATTATAAATGTTATGTTATATTTGTCTGACCTACACGTGCCTCTTTGATTTAATTGTAAGCAAGATGACTGAATGATCAAAATCAATGTCAAACTGGCCAAAACACTCAATTTCAGTGGGGCTTGAATAATTTTGAACACAACTGTATATGTGTAAAGACCTCTAGGAATGTGAAAAGGCTACTCTTTGCATGAGTAAATATGTAACTAATGTGTTTGGTGTGGCAGAGAAATTGTCTTGCACATACATGCAGCTTTTGACATGCAAATTCTATGATTTAGCACCAGTGTTGTTTGCATAAGATTAGGATAGCCTTGACATGCACCTTGCATCAGACATACGTTCTATTACGTAATACTTCTCTAGCACTGAATTCTGTGTCCGAAATGGTGAAACCAAAACTAGTTTGTCAGTAGAATTCCATGAACACATCACATTTCTTTTGTCAGTGCTGTCATGTTTGCTGTTATGTAAACATTCACAAGAATGAAAATACACACTTCTACCTGTCTATCAATGTGCAAATGTATCTGTCAAATCTGTCTACCAACTCTATCAAATCTATCTACGGAGCCAGCAAGTGAAGTCACACACAAAACCTCTAAACACATGTTTTCCCAGTGTTGCAACAGCTTGGATACAGGGAACCAGTGTAAACTCTGAGCCCTTTAGCAATAGTGGCAGCCCCTTAATTAGACGAATTAGGCTGTTGCCTAAGGCTTCGCATTTGTGGAGGCCTTGTGGATGCCATTGGGAGGTTAAGGCCGATGATGGGCCCAGAGCAGCAAGGTGTCCTCAGCCGCTAGTGATCTCCTCTGAGCATGAGGTTCCAGTATTGAGCCCGAAACCTGAGCTTCTCTGGCAGCAGAAAAATAAATCATCCTGGCCTACCTTCTGCTGTCAGCAGACTGCACTTAGAGGCGGCACCGCTTCCTACAGCCTGCTGCTGTGTGACTGTGAAGGCAGGAGAGAGGGGACATGGATGGAGGCCAAGCAGGGGTGAGTGAGCCAGCCATTACATTCTCCCCCAAGCAGAAAAGGTAGGATTTAACCTCTGTCCAATCCTTCCAGCTCTACAGGAGATGGGGTTAAAAATCTGGAAGGTTTTTGGAGAGGATTTGACCCCTTCCCTGCTGAACCTGGAGGATTTAACCCTCTCCTTATTCCTTACAGAAATAGGATTTATCCATACTGTCCATAGTTCCGTCTCTCGAGATTTTTGAAAAAAGTCCAGAGGGACTGGACTGTCGGCAGTATAGTTATGAATTAAATAGATTTTTTTGCTCTCTTATTGAGTCTTCATGGTGCACTATATCCAACATGTGTTTATGTTTACTTATGGCAGTAGCAGCCCAGAAGCAAGTCATTTTTCTAACTTTTAATTGTGGAATTCCTGGATTTTATGTAATTCTAATGATATAGGATTTATTTTAATATATAATTATTTATGAGTTTTATGGCTATGCAGCTCTGTAATATGCTCCAAACACTGCACATTACTGTGCGTTTTATGGCTGTGCATTTTGTAATATGCTCATATACACATGCTGTCCTCTAAAACATCTGGGAATAGCCCAGGAATAGCCTGGTCTCTGGCCCAGGGGGGGGGGGTCCTTATAACAGAGCTTCCCCTAAGGCCTCACCAAATCTGGAGCCGCCTCTTTTTACCAAAATTGCTTTATTTAAAAGGGACAACTCTGCATATTGTGATCACGCAATCTTAATGGATGGTCACACTTCTGTGAGCTCCCTGATCCCTATCCTCCCTCAGAGGGTGTGGGGGTGGGCTCAGATGGTTTATTCAGCCATCCAGAAGCTGTGGCTTATTCCTGTGCAGAAGCTCAGCTCAGGGATCCCTCAGCTCAGGCTTCCTGGACTTTGAGTACTTTGGGTACCAGCCTCATCCAATGGAATCAAAACCTTCCTGCCACTGTGCTACTGTCCCCCCCCAAAAAAAACTGCAGCATGTATGAGCACAGAGCTCAACAGCAATAAAACTCACAGTAATGTGAAGTGTATACATATCAAAGAGATCCACATATTCTGTCACACATTCGTATACCCACACATGCAATTACATATCCACACACACATCCACACACCTAGTCATGGCCCGAGGGGACACTCCATGCTGTGGCCTTTGACAGAGTGGCAAAATGCCACCCCTGTCAAAAGGGCCGCCTGGAGCCATGGCCCCATGGATGGGCTGTCCCTGCTTCCTGCACTGAGAGCCACTGGATTGGCTGGAGTCCATAGCCCCCTGTAGTCACATGACATACTGAGCTGGAAGCATGACATTTCCTAGAGATCAGAGGAATATTAACACTGGATTCAGATGAGTTTTTAAAGGGAGCTAAAGGGTTAAACCAGGAGTGGCAGCGTGGAGGGAGTCAGGAGGAGGTAAATATATAACTCCTCTGTTTCTTACACCCTTCAGTTTTAACCCTATAGTACTGTATCCCTTTATCAGTTATAGTGACAGTTCAATGTTACAGATTAACTGGACTCTTACTTAGAAATCTTAAAAAGTAAAGTGGGACTGAAACAGTGCTTTTCATCTATAATCATTAAATGAATCACACACATACACATGCACACACAATGACAATCACCTTTCCCCATATTGCTTAAATGAGATGAATTATGGGAAATGGGGTTCTCAAACTCCTGCTTTGCCAATAATTGACCAAAGAAGGAACGTGAAAGAGCTTGGTAGCCATACTGATCCTAAGTAGAGTGGGCGGCCAAGAAAATTATTTAAACCCTTTAATAGAGGGGAATTTATGTTGGAAAGATCTAAAATATCTTAAAATTTTCCCCATAAGAGAATGTGGCTTTTAGCATACAAAATCAATAAGCAATGCAATTGAAAACAAGCAACTGCCAAAAGATATTATTGTACCACAAATATATATACATATTATACAATGTAAGAAACACCCATGAATGTATGTATGGATATTTTATAAATATATATATCCCAAACTGTTGAAAACAAAAGCTTTTACCCCATTCAGCTGCAAGAAATACAAAAAGTTAAAACAAACCAACAAAAAGCAATGGGTAAAGCACAAGGCATGATTTTGATAAAGGTTTCCACTCCTTTGTTTCATAAAGAAATCTGTTATTAAGTAATCCATGACCCATGCTCTAGTTCATGAAACATGAAGACTTAAGGGATCACATACCAATTACAATTGCACGCTAGAACCATGATTAGTGTTCCACATGGTGTGTTGTAGTGCAAAACATTAACAACATGTATTATGGCTAACAGGCTGTGAGTTTATTCACTAAACGATGAACAGTGTCATTGAGATCCAAGAGTCTGAAAAAAGCTAAGCACTGAACACCAAAAAATTATAATCTACACACACCACAAGATGTGATACTAACTCAAAGTTGCAAATAATTAAATGAACGAGACAAACTTTAAGCTGGGGCGAGCTGGAAAAATTGTAAAATTTGGAACATAATAGCTGAGGACACTGACTGAGGAAGCGATTAAATCGCGAAACGCGTTTCAGCTGTATATTTTCTATTATATTTTATTTGAATAAATCGTTTTAACCCTTTATTTTATGGTCTTTTTATTGTTCGATACAAAGAAGTATTGCTAACTTTTATCCAAAGGGGATCAGGTACCCCTTCAACTTTTTCCAGCTGCTAATACATCTGGTGTCCGAGAGGTGACACCTTGAAACATGAGTGCACATTTTATATGATATACGAATTTTATTTGCTATAAACTGGCTGCACCATGTTTTCTGTCCTCTATGTTTTCATTGAGGCAAGAAGACTTATAAAAATGACATAGGAATAAAGAACATTGCCTTCGTTTGAAGGAAGCGCCATATCCACCGCAATTTTCTTCGAAACAGCTGAGGATATAGTCATTACATTTCATTTCAAACTAGATGCCCTGTGCAGAAACAAATCCTGCCTGAGCCCCGCAGTGAGAAAGCAGATTGTACAACAAATGCTTATGCCGGCTATTGAATATGGAGATGTAGTGTATGCAGCTGCCCCGCAAACGCACCTTCAGAAACTTACTACATTGTATAACTCCTTCTGCTGCTTTGTGCTACAATGTAACTACATGACCCACCATTGTGACATGCTAAAAGAGCTAAACTGGCAGTCGCTGGAATCTAGACGCACTCTTCACCTTTCCATCCTGGTGTTTAAGAGGTTTTCTGGGAAGCTACCACCCTACCTGAATAGGATGCTTCCCCTAGCGGTTCCCTCATCCTATAACCTCCGAGCCAGGACCTGCACCTTACTTGCAGTACCACAATACAAAAAGAAAGTGTCTCGATCCTCATTTTTCTACAGAGCACCGAAAATATGGAATAACCTCCCAGACGCCATCAAATCTTCCCCCAGTCTTAAGTCACTCAAGAGATCTCAATTAACATACCTTGATACAGAATGCACCTGTAAACGTGTAACATAATGACTATATTACTTACATATTTATTTTCTGTGTTAATCTGTATATTTGTGTTTTGTTAATAATATCTTGCATTTTATTACTTTGTATTTCTGTAACAACTGTAACAATTCAATGTTCTTGAACCCAGGACGTACTTGAAAATGAGAGAAATCTCAATGTATCCTTCCTGGTAAAATACTTTGTAAATAAATTAATAAATAAATAAATAAAAATAAATTTGCACTCGTGGTACAGTTGCCAGATCGGCCATGTTTTCCTGGAGACATACAATTTATTCATGCTGATGGTCATGGCGTGAAAAATGCAACCCTGCATTATGTATAACTCATATGCTGCATTTAAGAAATCAAAGCGGATTCCCAGGTGAGCAGCACTGATTTCCTTCCTGCAGCATATAAATTATACATGTTGCAGGGCAACCCTTCTTCCTGTGTTATCCTCTGAATGAAATAGAAAAATGTGTCCAGGAAAACATGGCCAATCTGGCAACCCTACCTACAGGATGGTAACCCTACACTACTGAGATATCTCGGGCTTCAAAAGGCACCATCCATGCCCCATTATCGAGATATCTTGACCTGGAGATCTGCAGCAAACAAATTTCATTTGCTTTTGGGCTGTAGAAGGTGCCCCCAAAGTTTTAGCCCTGTGGGCATAATGCCCAAAGAGCTAAAACTGTAATATCTTCTGATGCTACCCTTACATCGGGCTGTCAGCAGCCAATGCAGGGAAAAAAAGAAGAAAATAGACAGCAGCTCAAACTGCTGTAACTCAATTTGGCAGTAAATGGTGCCATCTACTAGCCAAAATTGGTTAATTACAGCAAGAAATACAATGGGTATAAGCTCAAATATTTCTTAATGTTTAATTAACACCCCTGACGGTATACGTGAGTGTGGCTCGGGGTTAACTTTTATTGCCGAAAGCGGTATCCCTGAGCCACACTCGGGCTGTATACATACCTGCCCTGCGCTCCCTCGCTGACCTCCACTATCGCATTCTCCTCTGGCGTTTGCAGCGTTTTGCTTCCTGGTTCCCTTCTCGCGAGAAGGGAACCAGGAAATAGGATGTCGCGATCGCCGGGGAAGTAGGGGACAGCGAAGGAGCGCAGGGCCTGGTATGTATCCAGCGGCATCCCGAGTGTGGCTCAGGGTTAACACTTTCTGTAATGCATTTAACCCCGAGCCACACTCGGGCTGTTTACATACCTGCCCTGCGCTCCCTCGCTGACCTCCACGATTGCATTCTCCTCCGGCGATCGCAGCGTTTTGCTTCCTGGATCCCTTCTCGTGAGAAGGGAACCAGGAAATAGGATGTCTCGATCGCCGGAGGAGAATGGGGACAGCGAAGGAGCGCAGGGACAGGTTTCTAACCAGCGGCATCCCGCGTGTGGTTCAGGGTTAACGCTTTCTGCAATGCATTTAACATTGCCACACTCTGATACCGCTATGGGGCCAAATAAATTGTTCCGATTCTGACATATAAAATATGTCAGAATCGGAACGCTAGGGAGGTTAATTTAAAAGGTTTTTTTTAAAAAAAAAAGAAACACTGGTTTCTGGCAATGGTTTTTTGGAAAATTACTTGGTAGTGAAGGGGTTAAGAATGTATGCTGGTAAAGGTACTGGCAGAGCTGACAACTTTAGCAGGTCTGAGATTGAGAGGGAGAATGGGGTTGTGATACATTACACACCCGTTGAAAAAGGATATTTAATTAGTCTGGGTCCACGATGAAACATGACTTCAAATCACATTTAAACCTGATGAATAAAACTTGTCAAAATGAGCTTAGCACATGGGGGTGAAATGGCTCAGCAGCAGAAGGGTTAATATCCTAACTCAGCCCTATTGTAAATGCCAAACTCTGTTGCCCTTGAGATCTTTCCTTTTACTTTTTAGAGATTCACTCTATTATATACCAATTGCACGGCTGTAAATGTTTACTGTACTATCTCCATTTCATTCTTTTAATTTCGTTTGGCAGTCAGGAGATCTATCGGAAAAAAAAATTTCGGAAAATATGCTGTTGCCTGGTGTTGGAGGTAGAAATTTAGTAATTTTTTTAATGTAAATAGAACTTAAAAAAGGAAATATGCTGCAAAAACACTAGGAGGAAAAAAACGGATTTTTTAAATATAAACAATTCCATGTACAGGTATGTAATGTGTTTTGAAAGAAGGAAAAGGAAGAAGGAGCAGCAGCAGACTAATCTTGTCCTGTCCTGCACTTTTCTCACTCCCCGCAGCGGCCCTTGAGACTGGTCAGCCATTCGGTTTATAACAAATCCTCCTCCACAGTGGGAGAGAAGCATCGAGATAATAAGGAATACATGTCAATAAAAAATGTTATTAGCGGAACAGAATATATAAATATGAGCCATGTTTAACCCATACTTTAATAAGAGGCACAAATCACAATTTAATAGCGAGCTCATAAAAGTAGAAAGATACTGTGTCTGCTATTAAATAGGCCGCAATTCATTTTCCTGTGGGGTAAATAAACGACTATATTTGCATTAGGGAGAAAATAATGCCATATATCTGCATAAATGTGTCTGATTAAGGCACAATGAGCACCAACATGCTTCAAATAAGCAAATGTGAAATCTCCATCCATTCATATTAGAGATCTGTAACAAAAAAAGGGACAATCGAGGCCTCAACACTTAAGGGGTTATTAACATTCCTCCGAATTTTTCATCAAATTGCACCGAACAGTGAATTTCACCATTCTGTGCAATCTTAGACCAACTCATCTATTCACTAAACTGTCAATTCACCAAATACTGGCGAACTGATGACGAGATACTGTGCGTTTCGCCGCATTTCGGGGGCAGTTATATTGTCCCATAGAGAAGTAATACGGTAGTTCATCTATTTACAGAACGCCTACTGCACTGAAGTGTCGTCAAAACGCCCTGATTTTCAGTGCTTCATTTCGACAGGTTTAAACAGATGAATCCTACAAGTTTCAATGTAAAATGCAGGTGTCAAGTCCTAAAAAAATAAGTGAGGGAACTAAGCAAGATTTCTGTCCTTCAATTAGCAATTATCATCTCGCACTCAGCACAAACACACACTCAAATGTGATATTTATGTATAGACACAGTATATCACAGAAGTGAGTACACCCCTCACATTTTTGTAAATATTTTATTACATGTGACAACACTGAAGAAATGACACTTTGCTACAATGTAAAGTAGTGAGTGTACAGCTTGTATAACAGTGTAAATTTGCTGTCTCTCAAAATAACTCAAAAGACAGCCATTAAAGTCTAAACCACTGGCAACAAAAGTGCATATGGGTGTAAGAAAACAGATAGCAGAGTTCCACAGCAATAAACCTCACTGTAATGTGTGGTATATAAGAGCGTATCACAGAGCTCCACAATAATAAAACTCTCAGTAATGTGTATGAGTATTATTGCACAGAACTCCACAGCAATATAACTCATATTAATGTGCAGTGTGAGCATATCAGACTCATTCCATATATGATGCAGAATGTCTAGAGCAAATTTTCTGGTTTTTAGTGAATTTGTAACTCCAAAACCTGGAAGTAGGGGGAAAAAATAAAGCATTTACTGCAAATGTACTTAAATATAAATATATATTTTTATTTTTTTTAAAGTCTCCAGATGTGTGAAGGTTGAGCCCTGGCCATACACAACAGAGCATATATGCAAACGGGTTAAATGGATCCTGTATAAAAGTGTAGAAATGGGTCTCTGGCGCCACTCAATGATCAGGATATACGCATGAAAAATGGAATAAATTGCAAACAGATGGAAATGTATCAATAAATAAATAAATAAATAAAAACAATTCAGTAAGTCCACAGGGAGGAAACAAAGTTCCTCACAGTCAGTGAATCCAGCTGCTGTTCCCACCAGGTGAGTGGTATACCCCTTACAGGCATAGGCTGGCCGTCCACTGGAACCGTTTTCGTGCGATGGTGCGATCATCCGATATCGTCTATCGTCATACATCTGATCCGGTAACATGAATGTGAACGGAACCATCGTCCATTGCAGCAGACGTCCGACGTCCAACTTCTGGCGACGGGTAAAGACCACAGCAGATGGGCGATCACACCTTGCAGGCTGGGAGTTCAGAACGATTGCTGGGCAAGATGGACGTTGACAAACTCATTAGGGGAGTTAAAAAACACATTTATATTGGTTTTGTTGTTTTTTGAACTCCCATTGATAATAAATGGGGCAGACGTGATGCAAGTTTACCAAAACACCTTTTGTGCATGTTGGGACTAGCTGTGTAACATGGTGGGACTAGCGGTGCTGCTGCGCAAAAGGGGTTTATTCACGAAGCACTGACATGCCTCCTGAAGGGTGCTGAATCTTGAATTTCCACATACGGTGCAATTTTGTTGCTGTTTGTACTGTAAAAATGATGGCGAAATATGGTGCAGTTTGCTGCAGATCACTGCACTTCGGCAATCTGCAGCAGCAGAGAGAATGAATATCAGAGCGCAGTACTGCACTAAAGTGTTGGCGTCATGCCCTGATTTAGGGGATAGTTTGACAGGTTTACAGACAAAGCGCATAGTAAAAATAATAGTAACAAAAAAAGGACTGCACTGGTTCCAAAAGCAGAATGAACTTGTTTTTGTATGTAAAACCAGTTCATTCTGGTTTTGGCAGCCTCTGCACTCCACCTCTGATTTTGATTTGGATCGTCTGTGGTTGCACGACAGATCGCACGCAGTGGACGACCCTAGTCTGACCACCAACGTCGTCCATGGTCTGACGAAAAAGTCGGTCGTCCGACTACGGATCCAGTGGATGGCCAGCCTTACACCACACAAAAGTTCAAATCTTTACAAAGGAAATGTGCAGTCAGTGCTTCTTTCACGCTTTGTAAATAAATTAAGCCAGGGTACCTCCAAAAAAATGAAATATACTCTAAGTGCAGATGATATATAGTGAGTAAAAAAAATGTGTATATATATATATATATATAGTGTATATATATATATATACTACACACACCTTTAAATGGTTTCACGCGATAAAAGGCCCACAACTGTGGCTTTAACACTGGAATGCGCAGATCCTATAGACAGAGACTTGTTTCTCTTAAGTGGATAACTCAGCAATCCTCAAAGATATATGTAGGAAACATAGTGCATCCATCCTTATATCAGGGATATATTACAATTCAGATGTATTACTCACATGCTAGGGTGTCTAGAAACCAGACACCAGCTTTTGGGTCGCCGTTGAATTAATAGGAGCACCAGACCTATCACTGTCAGCCTCCATCGCCTCTCCAAAGTACTCCAAGAACAGGGTAGTGATATCAACAGAAGTTTAAAATATAAACCATACATACGTCAAAACGCGTTTCGCTAAAGGATAGCTTCCTCAGTTGGTGAACTAAGGGCTCTCCCCCTTTCTGAAATAGTCTTTCTCCTTGAAAAAAAATCTGTACTGGAGGTTCTTGTGGTCCAGTAATCCAAGATGGCCCCGACCATCATACTACACATGCGTGATACGCCACTCCCGCTTTCAATTGCGGCTCACTTCCCCAGGAGGAATCACAAAGTAGAGGATGCTGGAGCAGGGGGTTCCTAGACCCTCTGAAGCCTCTGGGCCCATGAACACGCCATGGACTTTCACTCTTTGATAGTGGCCCTGAATAATAATTATGAGTATAGGTCTATGTTGAAATTATTTTTTGAGAAAGTATTTTACCAGGAAGGATACATTGAGATTTCTCTCATTTTCAAGTATGTCCTGGGTGGCGAGTATCTACTGTTAGGTGTCTTGCCCAAGGACACTTACTGGAGAGGTGCTCTTGCTGGGATACAAACCTGTGTCTCCACAGTCATAGAGCAGTGATGTTACCTCTACTCTATCCAGTCGGCACGCTAAATTACTCTAAAACCTTCAATTAAGAATCTATAAACTCTGTTGGCAAATTCCCACCATTGATCCAATGCATTAGCCAGCCTCATACAGACATTTGTAGAGGGTAAATTTAATAGTCATTGATATTAATGGCACCCTGAATATTACCAGCTCCTGTCAAACATCACAGCTGAAGAATTAAATGGTGTGAAGGAATTAATCATTCATTTGGTGGAGTGGGCTTCAACAGGACTAAGCTACAAGCTCCGCTGCCTAATCCGTGTTTTCATATGTAAGATTATGAGTAATCCATTTGAGTGCTAAGTAAAATGAGGCTTTTGCAGGTCAACTACTACTACGGCCAACGCCTGTTTCTCCCTTTGATCCAGTAGTTTACAATATTGTCTTCATTAAGGACTTACAACCCCCAGGGAATTCAGCTACAAAGACAGTAGGTTTGGATTTACGGCAGAAAAGTAACAAAAACAATTATTTTCACAAATATAATGGGATCTATGTCTCTTTCATGGTTTGAAACTACATTGGTTACTATTTTGTTTTTAACATTCTCGTCATACACGTATCAAAACATGACTAGGCATTCAAAGTTATGCACCCAGGCCTCCCATTCATGTGGTGTATGAGCTCGCTATGGAATAATAAATGTGTTACAAAGTCTGATTATCTTATCTATGCTTTGGAAGCACACTAGGCTGCGTAAGGTGTGTCAAAGTGCAAGTTTATTCTTAGGATAGCAATATTTTTTTTTTCTTAGAAGTCCCATGGTTTAAACGCAGTGTTTTAATGATGCCATAAAATAACCCCATATGGCTTACAATTCCAAGAATTCTTTGAATTAAATAAAAGGCCAGAGACTCACAGGAATTGCAGTTCAGTAATATCTGGGCGTCAGGGTTTAACCCCTTAAGGACGGGAGTAATTTTACAACTTCGGCGCTGTTTCGGAAGTAGAAGTTTGCTGAGCGCATTTTGACCATTTTTAAGTCACGTATTCTTATACCACCCAGACAAATTATATATCGTTCTTTCCGTCAGACTCGGCAGATTAATAATATATCATTATTATATGTATATGTCATGCCCTGCCAAAATGCTATAACAAAAAATGTAAAAAAATGTGAATTTTCAATAAAATTTCAATCTTCCACAGTGTGTAAAGTGTTTTTTTTTTTAATTTTATTATCCGAGGCTCTGCGGTCATATTCTATTGGGTAGATTTGTTAAAAAAATTAGGACGGGGAACCCATTTTTTTTTTGGGGAGAAATTGCGTGATTTTAGCTAAACCCCCCAAAAAAAAAAAAATCATTAGTGAAGCATCATTGTTCACATTATAATTGAAATGTGAACAATAGTGCTGCATTAAAAAAACAAATTTTTTTTTTATTATTATATTTATTATTTTTTTATTATTTAATTTATTATTTTTTTATTATTTTTATTTTTACTTTTTTTACACTTTTATTTTACATATAACATGGTCATGTTTGATATCATTGGAAAGGCCATGCTCTGGCCTTTCCAGCAATATCAACCATGACCCCCTAGCTGCCACCGATCAGGAGATAAAGGGGTTCAAAGAACCCCCCTATCTCCTGCAAGGGATTTCCATGGGAAATCCCTTTGCAGCTAGGGGGTTCCCCGGTAAACTGACATCATCGCGCATGGCGCGATGAGTCAGTTGACCGGGGGGGTGACCCAGAGGTGGGGGCTGCCATCCAAGATGGCGGCCCCCACCGGAAATAGGCCGCGATCGGGCACAAATTAGTGCCCGGTCGCGACCTGGCAACTAAGGGGTTAACCCCCCATACATCGCTGGAAAGGTCAGGCTGTGACCCTTCCAGCGATGCTGGCCACAGCCGCCGGGGACCAGGCGATCGGGAGATAGAGGGATCCAAAGGATCCCTCCCCTCCCCTCCAGGCGCTTCCCCTGCTCCGGCGGGGGGGACGCCTGAAACTGACGTCATCGCGCCACCGGCGCGATGACGTCACAACGCCGGAGGAGGGATCACACTGATCTGACTCCGCGGGAGTCAGATCCAGCGTGGGAGCGACCGGAGAAGGTGAGTATCTCCCGGGGGGGCTCTAAACGCCGAGGACGTACATTTACGTCCTGCGGCGGCAAAGCCCGCCTAATGCAGGGCGTAAATGTACGTCCTGCGGCGTTAAGGGGTTAAAGGGACACTCTAGGCAACATGACCACCTAAGCTATTTTAGGTGGTCATGATGCCCAGAGTATGCTGCCCTCTGTCCCCCCTCCCTCCGCTCAGCGGTTCAGCTGTAAATGCTGAAAACAGCTGAGAGAGGCAGAGAACTTTACTCCGCCCTCCCAGCTGTCAGTCAGCAGAGCGGGAATCATATTTCCTGCTTCTGCCAACTTTTGCCGAGTAGGAGACGTCATCACGCTTTCAGCGCGATGACGTCTCCAACTCACTGCAGAAGCTGGCGGCTCCCTCTGAGGGTTAGTGTTGCGCGCATCCTCTTGCGCGCAACACTAATCCTCAGAGGGAGCCGGGAGGAAGCCTGCCGATTGGCTGGCTTACGTGAGAGGCGCGCATGCGCGCTTCTCACGTAAACCAGAAGGCAAGAAGACTCAAGAAGGACGGGAGCGGAAGAGGAGGGAGGTGAGTATGAAAAAAAAAGACACCGCTGGAAACAAGAGGATTTTAGGGTAAGTACTACAGTTACAAAAAAAACAAAAACGAACGATTTATTAAGGGAGTAGGGATAGATTAAGATTAAAAAACGGGGGGGGGGTGATTTTTTATTAGAGTGTCCCTTTAAGATCTCTAGCCAAGAGTGACATTTTAGGGACTGTTTCTGGAGTTCCAACACCTTTTAAATGGCTTATGAACCTAAACTAAGAACATACAAAAGAACCCGCAAAGTATTGTGTTTGCAACATTACATCAGGGATCAGCAACTTTGGTACTCCAGATGTTTTAGAACTACATTTCCCATGAGGCCCATCCAACCTAATGAATGGCTGAGCATCATTTATCTTTAGTATCTTCATTTCTGTAAATGCTGGCCGAATGCTTGGTTGTGTAGGGAGACGTATTTGCAGTAGAAAAGGGGAAGTACTCATGTCGTTGTATAAAGCACTGGTCAGACCTCACTTGGAGTACTGTGTGCAGTACTGGAGACCGTATCTCCAGAAGGATATAGACATCTTAGAGAGAGTTCAGAGAAGGGCTACTAAAATGGTGTATGGCTTGAAGGAGAAAAGTTACCAGGAAAGGCTTAATGATCTTAACATGTACAGCTTGGAAAAAAGACGAGACAGAGGAGATATGATAGAAACATTTAAATACGTAAAGTAGAGGAAGGGAGGATATTCAAAAGGAAACAAAGTAGAGGAACGGAGTATATTTATTATCATTCATTGGATCTTATATGGAAATTTCAGACATTTTCGTGCAGTAGTTTCTTTTGCAAACAGCGTTTCACTTTTCAAACATTCAAGCGTACTGTTTTTTATTTTGTTCATTCCATTCGTCTGCGGTGTTGGCTTTTTCCAGGGGCTGCTCTGCGCTGTGATTGGCGGCTGCTCAGGTTTCTCCGGCGTGTTCGGCGTGGTTAATCCAGATGATTTTGCGGGTTTCGTTGTGCATTCGCTGGGTTTTGCGTTGAGTTTTCGGCGGGTTTGCGGCGGCTTTTCCCTTGACTACGATGACCCTTTGGTGCTTGCTGAATACATGGCAGGGTCGCCGAAATTGGATCGCCAAATCGCACCGAATTGAAGAGAACGAAAAGTCACCAAATGTGCGGTGACTTTTTGATTCTCTTTGAATAACCCTGATAGTATAAATTAGAGGGGCAAAGGTTTAAAGATAACATCAGGAAGCATTATTTTACTGAGAGGGTGGTGAATACATGGAACAGCCTTCCAGTAGATGTGGTAGAGGCTAAGAGAGTGATTGAGTTTAAGCAGGCATGGGATAGGCATAAGGCTATCCTAAATAAAATATAAATCCAAGGAAAGTATCAATATAATTGGGCAGACTAGATGGGCCGAAAGGTTCTTGTCTGCTGACATATTCTATGTTTCTATCATCGGTGATGACGTTCCAAAAACCAAGGTTGCTGACCCTGCATTAGATTAAATACTCAATGGTGTGCTTTTTCTATATAGCTCTGCTTCTCAGTTATATATCGCCAAACACATGGAAAATCTTGGGGGAAAAAAAAGGGGATTTTGAAGTATATGCCCAAAATAGGGGCTATCTCTTCTAAATAAGGACTCTTGGGAAGTATGCAGCAGCTTAACAGTAACAATTGCTTAATTTCATATTTAATGATGGGAAAATAGTAGATAATTATATACAGGGTTATTCAAAGAGAGGTGAAAAGCAGGAGAATGACTGGAAAATGGAAAATTATAGGTCAAAATAGCCGATTTGGAAAGTGAGATGAATGGGAGAATTCTTCTGGTTTGGATGTTATGACCTAGAATTTTCCATTCTCCAGTCATTCTCCTGCTTTTCACCTCTCTTTGAATAACCCTGATAGTCTTCAGGTATTACTGAAATTTAGCAAGCCAGAACATTAGACAAATAGAGAACACAGCAAAAGAAAAATAGCAAATTACTTAATTTTAGCTCAAACATAAAAACTGTATAATGGGAAAAATAATATTAAAAAAACTGACTATTTAAAATCTTACCAGCAATGGATTGCAACCAATATGTCGTAAAATCCCCATGTTTGTTACACATTGTCAAGACAAGGATAAAGCAACATTTTCTTATCTTAATAGGCTTTTATCGCTGTTCTGAATGCTGTCAATAGGAATTTCCTTGAGTTTCTCCTGTGCTTTATGGCTTTGAGTAACAAGACCTTGGCTTCTTTGACAGCTTTGGCCAAAAAAACATTAAAAGCCCTTATCTGTCAAGCTCCAGTCAGCTGAACTTGGCAGTACTCTCTCTTACAGCACATTGGTACACGCAGTACCACTTACTCAGCATTCTCACACAGTACGTAAGTTTACAGCAGGAGAAAGACCGGGCAGCGTGACAAGCAGACAGACTTTTTTTTTCTTTTCAGGATGCAAGGATCAAATCCGAATATGGGCCGTCAACATGTTGACTGTTAGTGCAGGAAGTTGGCTTAATAGGACCGTCCTTACACACGCAAACGCATTCGGTGATCATGGGTGTTAAAAATATACACTCATGAGTCAGACGCAAGGAAGCAAAGATGTAAAAAAGTTATTCTATAATATTTATGGGAAAATACTGACTACTCTGTGTAAAAATATGTTTACATATACGTCCAACCTTACTACAGCTGTAAACAAACACTACACATGAATGGATCTAGTGGGAAATATAGAGACATTAAAAAGGGACACTCCAGCCACCATGACCATTTAATGCATTTTAAATGGGTGGCTACTGGTGTCTCCCCCCCAGTGGGTGTCACAGGAGGGCTGACTAGACCATCTGATTGTGCATAATTCCTCCTGCCTGTAAAGCTGTGAATCAGCTTTGCACTGCTCAGTCTTCTAGGATGCAGGTCATGAATGTACAGCTTGGTGCATTCTTGACCAGCCAATGACTCTCAAAATGCTAGTATTTCCACCTGCTGTCAATTCGCTGACAGCTACAGTTTCAAGGGTACCAGTGGCAATGGGTTTCTGAGTTTGGTCATAGATTGAAAGTGAGTGTTAATTGGCGAGCTAGGCCATTGGGGACACAAGGGGTTAATATGACCACCCATTTTAACCCTGCCATGTCCTTTTAAACCAAAGATCAAATCTAATACAACAAAAAAGGTTGAAAAGCCACTTTCTCATAGCAACTTACTTTTTTCCTGTATGACTAGCAAATGCATACACTAGATTACCGAGTATAGATTATGGACAAAGCTGTTACCTGCCATAGCAACCCATGTTATCTACTGCTTTATGGTCAATTGGTTGGGCAGCATGTACACTCCTGGAAACCTAGATTTTGGGGGGCTTTTAGGTGGATGCAATGATGGCACCTTTAAAACATAGGTGTGTGCAGAGGTTGTTCTAGCTGGTGGAATTGGTCTTGTTGTACAGCCTTTCAGGTCCTCACCTTCAAATCTGTGGGTTTCTTATTTAGTTCTTGATAAACAGCATGACAGTTTCATATTATTTACTATCTTTAAGTAATACATGTTCCCAGGGCCGCCATCAGGGCATAATGCCCCATGCTGCCAAAAGGGGCCCGGGGGGGGCCTGGCCAGCCGGGGCCCAGTCGGCAGCGGCGGCGCCCTTTTAACAGCTGCGGTATCGGACTCTGTTTCCTGGCAGGCTGACTGGCTGGGCTGGCCAAGCAGCATGAGTGGGCCTCCCAAGCACACTGCTTTGGCGCCACCCCCTCCAGTCACATGTGTGACGAGAAGCTGCCTGCGACGGAGGGCCTGGCCGGGAGAAGAGTGGAGAAGACGGAGGGCCCGGGAGAAGAAAAGAAGAAGAGAGAAGAAAAGAAGAAGAGAAGGAGGAGCAGAGGACAGAGACAGAAGATGGTGGAGTGGTGAACCAAGGCCCAGCCAGACCCCCAGGGCCCAGCCAGACCACAAGGCCCAGCCAAATTCCCAAGACCCAGCCAGACCCCCAAGGTCCAGCCGAACCCCCAGGGTCCAGTCAGACCCCTAGGCCCAGCCAGACCCCCAAGGCCCAGCCAGACCCCCAGGGCCCAGCCAGACCCCAAGGCCCAGCCAGACCCTAGGGCCCAGTCAGACCCCAGGGCACAGCCAAACACCAGGGCCCAACCTAGCCCCAGTGCCCAGGCCAGCCCCAGGGCCCAGCAAAGCCCAAAGGCCATCATACAGACAGCACATTACTGTGAGTTTTATGGCGGTGGATTCTGTGATACGTTCATACACACCGCACATTACTATGAGTTTTATTGATGTGGAGCTCTGTGATGTGCTCATACACACTGCACATTACGGTGAGTTTTATTGCTGTGGAGCTCTGTGATACACTCATACACACCGCACATTACTGTGAGTTTTATTGCTGTGGAGCTCTGTGATATGCTCATACACACTGCACATTACTGTGAGTTTTATTGCTGTGGAGCTCTGTGATAGGCTCATACACACCACACATTACTGTGAGTTTTATTGCTGTGGAACTGTGTTATGTTCTTTTTTAGATTTGGAAGGGGGCGAAAAGCTGTTAAAGGTTGAGGAAGTTTACGGGGGGGCCCATCTATCTTGAGGTTCAGTAAAGGGCCCCATCATTTCTGGTGGCTGCCCTGCATATTCCATATGTGCTAGAACTAACTTTAGTGATATGAACGATGAGGAGGAGATAGTTTTTACTTTTGATTCCACTTCTTCTCTAGCCATTACCTTCGTATGGTGTTTCTTTTTTTAAAATAGAAGTCTGCTGAACTTAAAATGTTGGTTCCTATTATTACAACATGAATGAATATCACATAAAAATATTTTTGAAGTGGATGTCCACATCAGTTTAAATGCCCCTATTGTAGTAGGAAACTATAGCAGTTCTATAACTAACATTACCTTACAATACTGCAGTAATTGTACCTAAAAAAATAGCATATGCGGGATTCGATTTTTTAACACCACTTATACAAATGAAAATAAATTAAAAACCTAGGGCCATATTCCATAGTTGTGGATAAGATAACTACAGGAGATGTTACACATAACGCCTCTTGTAGTTCTCTTATCAAGGGGAATCACTATTCCATTCTTGCCGCAACTGAGCTTGCGGCTCAAATGCTATGATTCCCTGCTCAAGGTTATTGTAAATTAATGTCTCCTATACTTAGTGCAGAAGACGTTAATCTATGCCAGACATCATTCCATTCCTGTCGCAAACAGAGCTTGCGACTCGGATGTAGCGTTTCCCCACCCGAGGTTACAGTACATTAACTCCTCTTATACTTATTATGGGAGATGTTAATTGTAACATCCATGATGAAGACAGAGCAGGCTATTACAAAGTAGCCTGCTCTTTCACATGGGAGCAGGGGCGGACTGACAACTAATGGGGCCCCCGGCAATAGGAGGTCATGGGGCCCCCTTGTTCCGCACCCACAGGAGGCCACACCCATAAAAACCCACTACCTACAACGCAACACCCACATGTACATTATTGTGCTAAAGAATTTATTTCTGAACTCCTAAAAATAACCTTTTTGAAAATCCACTTGGACCCAGCAGCGAATTGTGCCCCCCCTCCATACTTACAGATGGGCGCCGCACTGCTGCAGCAGCCATCACCCACTCATTGCAGCTAAGGCTACACCCGGCACAGAAAGTCCCTGTGGAAAATGTGGGAAACTGCCGATCACATGGATATATATTGCCCCCAGCAGCTCAAACATGGATATATATTGGCCCCAGTAGCTCACACATTAATATAAATTGCCCCCAGCAGAGACGCGAATTTGCAGAGCTCCGGGCTTATCCACCTTTTAGAGAATATACCGGCGATTTTTGGACGGCCTTGACTTACCCTACGGTTTCCATGAGGCTGGTCACCAGGTGCTGCACCCCGGGGACAACTTCCCCCCCCCTGAACACGTGATTTCCCGGACTGAGCTCGTGGGGCCGATTGGCGGGAGCTGGCGGCCATCTTTGCGGCCTATCGCAGACGTATTTTCTGGGCTCTGTTCCTCTACATCTTAACCCCAGATGGGTAAGAAAAACAAGAACGGGGAGGTGGCGGGTAACCCCTGTACCCCCGATATCCATGTGTCCCTGGGAGGAGGGCTGGGGAGACGGCTGCCACATCCTGCCCCGGTAGAATCAGACCAACCTAGCGCGACGGTGGACGCGGGCCTGCCGCTTATCCCCCCAGAGCAGCTGATGGGGAAGATGACCTCCCGGCGACGAAGCGGGATATTCACTCCCTGCTAGCAGATGCTAGGACGTCCTGGCTAGCCGACCTGATGCCGATGAATACCGCCATAGCCGCTACGCAGATACAGCTTACTGAGGTTCAGACCCGAAAACAGGGGATTGAGACTGAGCAGGCTTCGACATCAGCCACCGTGCTAACGCTTCAGCAGCAGATTCTTACTATGCAAGCTGCGGTGGTGTCCCTGAAGTCCAGACACCGCCGCAAAAATCTTAAACTACGCGGTGTTCCAGAGACTGTGGCGGACACGGAGCTTTTGACCTTTACCACCAGCTTTATGTCTCCCATCCTCCCCGCTAACGAAGATTCGGAAAACGCAGTTGTTTCCGCCACCCGGGTGTGGAAGGCCGCTGCGGCCCCTGCTCGGTGACATTTCGGTGCTCTCTGAATAACCCCTTTAGTAGTCGCCATTAAATTTTTAAATAATTAGTTCCTTCATTTAAATTTGTCCCATTGAAAAAGATGCAAATATTTCATTCTTTTAAAAAATGTTACATATGCAGCACATGCAAAATATTTGAGATTTGAGATATATGAGAATATTCGTGTTTATATGCAAAAGCACTGAGATTGGATAGAAAAGGGTCTGTTAACAAAATTTTTGTGTTAAAGCTGCATTAGAGTCTGTAAAGGACATAAAAATAAATAAAATTGAAAATCGTGTGAATTGATCGAATTTAAAAATTCTAGGTATTCCTGAAATATACCTTAACCAAAATTGCTATTTTATCCCAGATTTTATATCCGTATTTTTAAATCAAAATACCTTAAGAGAGAATGAGCCACGGGAAATAGGTTGTTATTAGTGGGTGGTGTGGGAATTAAGGCGGTGCCTTCTAGCCGCAACAGATTATATAACATATATAAATACACATATACACAAATAGAAATGCTCAGTGAACGATTACAAATGGTTTCTGACATGTTTAGCTGTTTAACTATACTTTAAATTGCGTGTTATTCTAAAGACAAATATACACACATACAACAACCACACAAAATGAAAAATGAACAATTAGCAAAAATCAATACGCATTCTTCTTAGTAAAAATGAGATTGCATGATGAAAAAATAAAAACTAGTTTACGGCAAACGCATTCTTCATTAACACTCTATTGAAGCTGATTTGTATATTGTATTATAACCTATGGTCTATGTTCCATAGTTGTCAATAAGCTAACGACAGGAAATGTTACACATAACGTCTCCTGTAGTCAGCTTACTGACGGGAAACGCCATTCTATTCCTGCTGGTATCTGGCAGCTTTATGCTTCGTTCCGGGGCCAGGCAGTAATACCGACTGGGAGGAGTAGAGGTAACACTGCTCTAGAACTGTGGAGACACAGGTTCAAATCCTGGCAAGAGCACCTCTCCAGTAAGTGTCCTCGGGCAAGACACCTAACGGTACATACAAACCACCCAGGACATACTTGAAAACGAGAGAAATCTCAATGTATCCTTCCTGGTAAAATCCTTTCTTAAAAAAATAAATAAAGCACCTACTGCAGTCTGGAATACAACGGTAAAAGGGAGACGGTAAGGAAAATCTACATTTTACAGTCAACCATGGAACAGGGCCCTATATGTTGTACCGTCCACCACTGGCTGTAACGCGTCTATGGTGGTTTTCCACTTGAAAAATTTATAACACAGATTTGTGTAGCTGTTGAATAATTAACCATGGATTTGGCTGATGGGTTTAAAAAATGAGACTGGCTGATGGCCATCAGAATAAGATTATTTATTTAATTCTTTAAAAACAAATACAAAAAAAGTGTATAAAGAAAAAGCGTCTCATCGTCCATTCCCCTATTCTTACTGAGGTCCAGTTTATAGATCATAGCATGTAACTCAGTGTACCTACATGGTTACTATTTTCAAACATGTAATTAAAATCCCACTCTTAAAAACACCTCTCTCTTTGCATTATAAGTATAAATAAACAAATATACACCCACACTATTCCACTATACTGTACATAGAACCATTATATCTGCATTCAACATGAACATGAATTTTTCATAGGGTTGCATCGGAGACTGTTTACCATAACAAATTAAGAGCACTCCACTGTTTTGTAGGTTTTAATATAATTCAGGCTTATGCAATGTAAGATCATAATTTGTAACTGAATATCTTTAGTTTTTTCGTAAGATATATTTATTTAAAAAAACCTTTAAATTTATATTAACATGCAGGTTTAATAGTTTTGAAGAACTGACCACCCTCTTTGGTTTTGCACCATCCTTTACACAGTTGCATCCCTGCAGGGTCTATTTTTTTTTTCTGAGAAAGGATTTTACCAAGAAGGATATATTGAGATTTATCTCGTTTTCAAGTATGTCCTGGGTGGCGAGTATGTACCGTTAGGTGTCTTGCCCAAGGACACTTACTGGAGAGGTGCTCTTGCTGGGATCGAACCTGTGTCTCCACAGTCTCTCTCCACGGTTATAGAGCAGTGATGTTACCTCTACTCCATCCAGCTTGTAAACCTTGAACTGCAAAGAACACCAGGAGGCTGAAAGTTGTCGAAGTGCCCTGCTGTAGGGTGCCTTCATTCAGTAGGTTTATTCAGGCGAATCCCATGGCTTCAATGTTAAAAATATTCCTGTTTTTATTCAATATTTAATAAACCGTTTATTATTTTAATCCTCAGTAAAAAGTCTCTTTATTTATAGATTTTTTTAGGATCTTTCAGGCATTTTTTGTCAATTTTTTTTTTTCATTTTTTAAAAGCGTTTTTTCTTTTTCCTGTAACAGACCTTTTTATTATCATTCATTGGACCTTATAAGTAAATTCCAGGCATTTTTGTTCAGCGTTTCAAATTTTGGCACTTTCAAACATATTGTTTTTTTTACCCGTCTGGCGGCTTGTTGGCTGCATTTGGTTGCCCTCCGGCCGGTTTGATGTTCGGAGGGTTGGCGGTGACGGACGACGGTCGCACGTTGGCGGCGGCCTTCATTGGCCGATTCCCTGCACTTCGGGGACCCTGCAGTGAATGCTGAATTCACTGCAGAGTGGGGAAATTTGATTCCCCGAAGTGCGGTGAATGAGAGAGCACCGAAATGTTGGCCACATTTTGGTGCTCTCTGAATAACCCCCATTGTGGCAGGCTTACGCAATGTACCACCATATTTTGTAACCAAATCCCAATTGTTTTTTCCTATGTCAGGCATTTTTAAATCTTTAAAACTATATTAAATACAGGAATGCATGGAATTTAGCATGATATAGAAATTATATATTATATATAAACAGTCAGAGGGATAACCTACAGACCACTGCATCAAAGTCAAGGTGTGTGACAAACCCATAAAACACGGTACACATTTCTCAGTGTATAGCTGATGACTTTCATAAAACATACATAGATATTTATTACAGTCCACTGATTCCCATAACATATGTTTCACAGGTGCAGTATTGCATGGCTTGAAATCCTAGTTTGATCTGGATCTCTCATTGTGCTCTGCAGCATTGACATGAAAATGTGGATGTATGTCTGTAACGATGAAGTATAATCGCAGAACAGAGACCGGCTGCGCTCATCATTTCTGTAAATGGGGCATTATGCTAATCTTTGATGGGCTCTGCTCCTACCTCATTTCAGGAATCACTGAAGCACACATAGCTTTGGAAAAAAAACGTTAACAAGGTAAAACGCCAGGTAGAAACATTTCGAATTGAAATTAAATCCAGCAAACATGGCAGCGTTTTATTTTCTAGCTTTGTGACAGTTAATCTTCTCGGTGGAAATGTAACTTTAAAATATTGACGAGGCTGTGATGATGACTGTCCACAGGCCTGTGACACACAGTTTTTACTTAATCCCGCAGATCACCCAACAGCCCTAGGTTGTCACCCAGTTCTCAGGAGGATTAAGGGAAAATGTACCCAAAGCACTCGTTTAATGGCGCTTGCGGTGCTTAAGTAGTTAAAGTCAGGGCTTTTTAAGCCAATACACAGGCATTCATGCAGTTACCAGTATGACTGCTAAGTCTGTTATCGTGGCATGTGCCCCTTTTTAGGTGGGATGTTGTCAGTGGTGCAAATTGTGTCACACTCATACCCCCTTTCAACCACTCCCCATCCTTTCGATCTCAGACCTCTGAAGTCAGCAGCTGCTTTGATAAAATTACCACATGACATCACTATTGCTGCAATACAAATAAAACCAATGAAAATATCCTATTTTAAAGGATCGGTCCCTATTTTTGGAGACTGGAGACACAGGTTCGATCCCGGCAAGAGCACCTCTCTAGTAAGTGTCCTTGGGCAAGACACCTAACGTTACATACTCGCCACCCAAGACATACTTGAAAAGGAGTGCAATCTCAGTGTATCCTTCCTGGTAAAATACATTCACAAAAAGAAAAGAAAAATTCCTCTGACTGTCTTAAAAATCTTTACGTCACTCTCAATAGATATACGTGGTATGCTCAGGTGGACAGCAAGTAAAGTCACAGCAATAAACCTCTGCACAGGGCTGTAACTACCAGGGGTGCAGAGGGTGCCACTACACCCGGGCCCTGAGTCAGGGGGGCCCACACCCGCTTGCCTGGACCTGCATATATATTTTCTTTAATTTATACCTATTTGTGAGTTTTACTTTGGAGCTCGGTGATGCACTCAAACACACCACATATTATTGTGAGTGTCACCTCTGTGATTTACACTGATACACACTGCACATTACTATGAGTTTTATTGCTGTGGAGCGGTGATGCGATCATACACACTGCACTTTACTGTGAGGTTTTATTGCTGTGGAGCTCTGTGAGATACACATGGTACACATTACATTAAAATGGAATGGACTGAAGAGGTCATAGTGGACCTGGAAAAAATGGAACACTGATTGTCTGGAGGCAACATTGTGGACCTGGAGGGGACCAATGTATATTGATGGGAGGGGGGACAAAATATGTTTTTGCCTAGAGTGGGGGGACCATCATGGTTCCTGCACCTGGGCCCTGAGGTTTCTAGTTAAACCTCTGCCTCTGAAACATAGCAAATTTTGTTAGAAATTGGTTGGAATTAAAAATGCTTTGATTTAAAAGTATTTTATTTAGGCAAATATCCCAGATAGGTTACGTAATCATGTAGGAAGTCTTGGAGTAACCTTGATCTTGACCCGGCTTCCTGCCTTTTTCTAAATACATGTTTCTCCTATTGGCTGTTTAAGATGTTAAAAATTATGGCAAAGGATCTAGTACATTTATATAGAAGATATATCAACACAACTAAACCCCGAGAAAGAAAAAATATTAGTTTGTATGGAAACATGCCATGATTTTCTCTTGTTTCCTGATACTTCCAACACTTCCAGTAAGAAAGCGAGGTTATAACAAAATGCAATTAATCCCTTGTACATCAGGGATTGGCAAACCGTCTGAAATCGCACCACTCCTGACATGTTATGGAACCACAAGGGGCTGCATTGACTGAGAACTTTGTTTCAGTGTCACGTTTGCAGACGTTTCAGAGACCCACGTGGTGTGCAGCGAAGCCGAGGAGGTCCTGGTAACTCGCCTGCTGAATAGCACTGCTGACCCTGTCCTGCACTCTGTCATGTTATTCTGCATTGCGAGACAGTGACCAAGTTCCATGTGCACGCTAGTCCCGAGATGCTCGTATGAGAAAATGCCATTTAAATGAAAGATCAAACAGGGACTGAGCAACAAAATAAACTCCCATTACAATTTGGCATTAAAGCCAAGAAAGATCGCAGATTGCCAAGCGCGTCTTGATTTGTTAAAAATAAACCCTAAGAAAAAAACGATCACAAAATCTGCTGGCTGCAAAGCTCCGGCTTCCTGGAACGGTACGACTAAGGTTCTTCAACGCCTGTACCTCAAATTTATTTACTGAAAAAAAAGAAGAGGCCAGTAATTACTGTGGGAATTCTGAAGCACTCTATACAATACAAAGCCAAGTACTAGATGCGGGTTGTTGCTGAAAAGCAAGACAAAACATACCTGAATGGCAGATGAATGCTGTCTGTTCCCATGGCAGCCTGATAATTGATCAGGAAGAGGGTGAGCGCACTAAAAGCCTACGCAGCCGACATGTATCCATAAAGTACAGCACGAACAGGAGAACTGCGTCTGCTCAATGCACTCTGTGATCTATGACATAATATTCACCGCATGGCACTAACATCTTTGGCAAGTTTTGGTTAAATAGAAAGGAGACCATTGCAGTTTGATGGCTATACCTCATGTTAGGGTTAATCCATCAAGAGGTTCAACAAAGGATGCTTGACCATTTTTAATTCTCCCAATTTTTGAGTTATTACTTCAATGTAGCGGTATTACAAAACCATCAGTTTTTAGTTCTATTTACTTGGTTTAACCATGGCGACCATCTTTGTGTGATGCGCGTGACGCGTTTTGGTTGGTTTCACAAGCGCTTGCTCGAGGAGCAGATTGTTCAGTGTTGAGTGCACACCTTGAGTGTGCAACACCAAGTCACGACTATGGTCCATGAAAGCTCTCGCTCCTGCAATCACTTACAAAGCCACGCTCATTTCAGCATGCAAAGCCGACAGGTTGCTGCAGCCATGGTGGGCAGCACTAGGGTTGGAGCCCTAAATTAGTCCATGTCCTCCTAGATTGTGAGTTCCTACGGGAATAGGGCCCTCATCTCCTCCTGTACTGTTTGTCAAATGTTGTTCATTGTATTGTATTGTAACCCTGTCTACTGTGCCTATTGTACAGCGCTGCGGAATATGCTGGCGCTTTATAAATAAAGAATAAAAATAATAATACGCTTATGGATAGGGTGCTGCAGTCATTGTGACATCTACAAGCCATGGGAACCAGATATGCAGGAGATGGGGCTTGTCTTCATTTCAGGCATTTGGGCTAAAACTTGTTGTTGGGCTAGATGCTGATCGTGTTGGGTGGACAGGCTGCAGAAGGTGTGAGCAAGGAGATGGCCTAGTTTAATTCATCCTCAGTTTCATGAGGTGTCTGGAATTTTCTCATAGGGACGTGGGTGCGGTTATGCCATTCATCAAAGTGCTAGTACAATGGTCTACTCAGTATATGTGAAAATATATGGGGGTGGTGTTTGCACAGATTTTTTCATGTTGGATATTTCATACCAGGGGGATCTGGGAGATGTGTAAAAGAACTGCATAGGGCTCCCTTATGGAGGTGATTCACTGACAGCGTTTTACTTTCTTCACTTTGTTTTATGTCCCAGAGGGCCTTGAGGGTATGTGATCTCAGTGGGTGTATCAATAGATTGCCATTGGGTGGCATGTGGTTGGGCAAGTGGAACCTGCTGGCTGCAAAATGAGGGAGTTTAGGGGGTCTTTCTTTGGTCACTTTAGTAGGAGCCTTCGGTTGTGTCTGAGCATGGTGGGTGTATTTTTCCAACACACTATGGTGCAGAAGACTGGATAATGTTGCCTCCTGTTTCTTGGATAGAGTTTTCTAATGATGAGATGGTGGTTTCCAGTTAACGTGGGTATATTACAGTTTATAGCCATCCAGGTGTACGTGTTAGGGCAGGGTTATTTATTGCGACAGGGTTTTGTTAGGTGAGGCACAGTAGCAAGTTAAGTGCCTGGATCTGTCCGAGATGGGAGTAAGCAAGGCACATGTTTTTGGGTTAGTAATTTGTACATGGGAGTGTTTGTGTTCTATCAGAATAGTGTTCTGTTTTGTTTGATACCTGTTTTACTGTGGGAAAATGGACACTTCTTTTGGCTGGGGGAGTACATGGAGTTTAAAGGATGAAGAGATGGTATTTTGATGGAGTCAATGCAGTTTTTGGAATAGATTTTAGTAGATTCAACCAGTATCCATTTTGTAAAATACGGTGAACCTCGTGTTAACAATGATTCTGGTGTCGGCATTACTTAAATTCATTGGTCTATTCATGATCTCGAAGTTTCTGCACCACCAATCCCAACTGGGCAGGTATTTTTATTAAAATTTTCTACCCTGTTATGTTATTTACTTTTCTTTGTTCATATTGTGATAATTAGGGATGCATCGATATCACTTTTTTTAGACCGAGTATGAGTACCGATACTTTTTAAAAGTACTCACCGATACCGAGTACCGATACTTTTCTTTAATGTCATGTGACGCTTTCCAATAAGAACAGACCATATAAAAATGCCCCCAGCTCACTGTCAGGATCGGCCCCTGGTGCCGCCCGGTACCCGCCGGACCCGACGCTAATACTGTCCGTCCCATCATCGGTGAACCGCAACCAGCCGCCATTGTTCCGGCACCTCCATCCTCCGGCACTCTATCCCCTAGACAGCGGCCGGCGCGCACATGCGCGCTATATCGATGAGGACCCCGGCGAGGGATTAGGTGTCCTCGGCGCCGGGAGATGACGTCAGACGCCAGGTACGGCGGGAATCGGTTTAAAAGAGACTACAGAACTGTGAGTAAATGCCCAATTATTGAGTATGATTCCTAGCACATGGACTGTGTATTATTGTCTCTAAGTCATACAGCGGCCGCACTTCAGCCTTCACAGCCGTCTCGCTGAGCCTCAGACCTCCAGCCTGCTGCAGCGCATCCAGCACCTCAATCCGCTTTGGGTCTTCAGCCTTTACAGCCGTCTCGCGACCCTCAGACCCCCAGCCTACTGCAGCGCATCCAGCACCTCAATCCGCTTTGGCTCTTCAGCCTTTACAGCTGTCTCGCCGAGCCTCAGACCTCCAGCCTGCTACAGCATATCCAGCACCTCAATCCGCTTTGGCACTTAGCCTTCACAGCCGACCTTCCGAGCCTAAGACCTCCAGCCTGCTACAGTATACACAGCGCCTCAAGCCGCTTCGGTGTTCAAGCCTTCCTAGTCCCTTTGTCAACCTCAAGCCACCGATCTACCGCAGTACTTCACAGCTCTGGGGTTACCTCCGCAAACAGTATACAACAGTATCCTACGTTCCCTCTACGCCTTGAGATACCTATCATCTACCGTGAGTACTACAAACCGCTATGGGACTGTTACTGTGCTACTGTGTTTTCATATACTGAGTACTGCTCGTCGTGTCAAGCCTCCAGTATTTCCGTGTCTATATCTCTATACCCATCAACACCTGACGTCTCGGCCACTGTCACGAATAGGGTTGTACAGTTCCATCTCACCCTTCGTATAGTGGCTCTCACGATCTGGTATACGCTGCCTCTTGGGTTCCCATCGTTCCGGTATCACAGTTTCCCCGTGGCAAATCGTGACACTCACATGAATATATCCCCCAGCTCATGGATTTGCCCCAGCTCATGGGATATGCCCCAGCTCATGGATATGCCCCCAGCTCATGGATACTGCTCCCAGCTCATGGATACTGCTCCCAGCTCATGGATACTGCCCCCAGCTCATGGATACTGCCCCCAGCTCACACATGGATATGCCCCAGCTCACACATGGATTTGCCACAGCTCATGGATATGCCCCAGCTCAAACATGGATATGCCCCAGCTCACACATGGATTTGCCCCAGCTCATGGATACTGCCCCCAGCTCACACTAGGATATGCCCCAGCTCACACATGGATATGCCCCAGCTCACACATGGATATGCCCCAGCTCACACATGGATATTGCCCCCAGCTCACACATGGATTTGCCCCAGCTCATGGATATGCCCCAGCTCATACATGGATATGCCCCAGCTCAAACATGGATTTGCCCCAGCTCATGGATATGCCCCAGCTCACACATGGATATGCCCCAGCTCACACATAGATATGCCCCAGCTCACACATGGATATGCCCCAGCTCACACATGGATATGCCCCAGCTCACACATGGATTTGCCCCAGCTCACACATGGATTTGCCCCAGCTCACACATGGATTTGCCCCATCTCACACATGGATATGCCCCAGCTCACACATGGATATGCCCCAGCTCACACATGGATATGCCCCAGCTCACGGATCCCCCCCCCGGCACTCTCCACGTTCATACTTACCTTCCTGAGCGACGCCGGGAAAGTTTCCGCGTGTGCGCTCATTGGAAGGACCCCAGCCGCAACCACGTGGGACCATGTGATCGCGGCTTTCCAACGAGCGCACACGCAGAAACTTTCACGGCATCGCACAGGAAGGTAAGTATCATCGCGGAGAGCTCCAGGTGCCTGTCCGAATGCTCTATCGGCATTCGGACAGGCCCTGCAGCTGCTCACTGTGTTTATACTTACCTTCCTGGGCGACGCCGGGAAAGTTTCTGCACGTGCGCTCGTTGGAAGGACCCCAGCCGCGATCACATGGTCCCACGTGGTTGCGGCTGGGGGCCTTCCAACGAGCGCACGCGTGGAGACTTTCCCGGCATCGCTCAGGAAGGTAAGTATAAACACAGTGAGCAGCTGCAGGGCCTGTCCGAATGCCGATAGAGCATTCGGACAGCCGCCCCAGCCCCTCTGATGCCGGCAAGCCGGCTCAATGCCGGCTTCCGGTATCGGGAAAAATATCGGGGGGTACTGCACGAGTACCAAGTACTCCTGCAGTACCCAGTATCGGCACCGATACCGATACTTGTATCGGTATCGGTGCAACCCTAGTGATAATTGTATTAATTGTTTTTCTATAAGTTACTTAACTCTTATTCCGCATTGGATATTATCTATTTACTTATTCATTGTTTCGTCGGCCATCCCTATGAGAATTATACGGAGAGAGCCGCACTGGCCCCGAAATGGCACTGATTGGTGAATTTTGTATGGTACAGTACGGTGCAATTTCAGGGCCATTCAGATATTCAAAACCTGGCAATTCACCAAATATTGGCGAGTTGTCAGCAAAATACAGTGCTGTTCGGCAGCAATGAAAGTCCCCATAGAAAAGCAATGGTTAATCTATTCAGAGAACACTGAATAGCAGAGGAATGTCAGTGAAATGCCCTGATGTTCGGTGGTTTCATTCGGCAGGTTTATTCAGGTTTCAATGTAAAAGATAATCCTGTTTTTATTCAGTATCTAATAAACTGTCTATTCTTTAATTTGCAGCAAATAGTCTATTTTTCTTTTGTCATTTGCCGGCAAAACTTTTTTTCCAGATTTTTTTTTCTTCTCTGTAACAGACCTTATTATTATTCATAGGACCTTATATGCCAATTCCAGACATTTTCATCCAGTACTTTTTTTTTGCAAACAGAATTTAAAATTTTGAATGTTTCAATCGTTTGGTTTCATTTTTATTTACCCCGTTCGAATTGTTGGCTTTTTCCGGCGGCTAGTCGGCGCTGTGTTCGGTGGATCGGCTTTTTTGGACGCATTCGGGGGGTTTTTGGCGGCTTATCGGATCGGATCTGATGTTTGCCAGCGGGTTCCTGGGATCCGAAAATTTGGGCATTTTTTTTTTTTTTTTAGATTCGGGGGTTTTGCGGCAGATTTTCCCTGCACTTCGGAAACCCTGCAGTGAATGCTGAATTCACCGCAGGGTCGGAGAATTTGATTCCCCAAAGTGCGGGGAACGAGAGAGCACAGAAATGTCAGTGACATTTATGTTTCATGATATTCACAATTGCTAATCATTGGAAAACTGTCATTTACAGTCAGGTCCAGAACTATTGGGACATCGACACAATTCTAACATCTTTGGCTCTATACACCACCACAATGGAGTTGGAATGAAACAAACGCAATGTGCTTTAACTGCAGACTGTCAGCTTTAATTTGAGGGTATGTACATCCAACTCAGGTGAACGGTGTAGGGTTTACAGCAGTTTGCAGATGTGCCTCCCACTTGTTAAGGGACCAAAGGTAATGGGACAGAATAATAATCATAAATCAAACTTTCCCTTCTTAATACTTGCTTTCAAATCCTTTGCAGTCAATCACAGCCTGAAGTCTGGAACGCATAGACATCACCAGACGCTGGGTTTCATCCCTGGTGATGCTCTGCCAGGCCTCTACTGTAACTGTCTTCAGTTCCTGCTTGTTCTTGGGGCATTTTTCCTTCAGTTTTGTCTTCAGCAAGTGGAATGCATGCTCAATGGGATTCAGGTCAGGTGATTGACTTGGCCATTGCATAATATTCCACTTCTGTCCCTTCAAAAACTCTTTGGTTGCTTTTGCAGTATGCTTTGGGTCATTGTCCATCTGCACTGTGAAGCGCCGTCCAATGAGTTCTGCAGCATTTGGCTGAATGTGAGCAGATAATATTGCCCGAAACACTTCAGAATTCATCCTGCTGCTTTTGTCAGCATTCACATCATCATTAAATACAAGAGAACCAGTTCCATTGGCAGCCATACATGCCCATGCCATGACACTACCACCACCATGCTTCACTGATGAGGTGGTATGCTTAGGATCATGATGAGCAGTTCCTTTCCTTTTCCATACTCTTCTCTTCCCATCACTCTGGTACAAGTTGATCTTGATCTCATCTGTCCATAGGATCTTGTTCCAGAACTGTGCAGGCTTTGTTAGGTGTTGTTTGGCAAACTCTAATCTGGCCTTCCTGTTTTTGAGGCTCATCAATGGTTTACATCTTGTGGTGATCCCTCTGTATTCACTCTGGTGAAGTCTACTCTTGATTGTTGACTTTGACACACATACACCTACCTCCTGGAGAGTGTTCTTGATCTGGCCAACTGTTGTGAAGGGTGTTTTCTTCTCCACGGAAAGAATTCTTCGGTCATCCACCACAGTTGTTTTCCGTGGTCTCCTGGGTCTTTTGGTGTTGTTGAGCTCACTGGTGCGTTGCTTCTTTTTGAGAATGTTCCAAACAGTTGTTTTGGCTACACCTAATGTTCTTGCTATCTCTCTGATGGGTTTGTTTTGTTTCTTCAGCCTAATGATGGCTTGCTTCACTGATAGTGACAGCTCTTTGGATCTCATCTTGAGAGTTGACAGCAACAGATTCCAAATGCAAATAGCACACTTGAAATTAACTCTGGGCCTTTTATCTGCACATTGTAATTGGGGTAATGAGGGAATATCACACACCTGGCCATGGAACAGCTGAGAAGCCAATTGTCCCATTACCTTTGGTCCCTTAACAAGGTGGAGGCACATCTACAAACTGCTGTAAGTCCTACACCATTCACCTGAGTTGGATGTACATACCCTCAAATTAAAGCTGACAGTCTGCAGTTAAAGCACATTGTGTTTGTTTCATTCCAACTCCATTGTGGTGGTGTATAGAGCCAAAGATGTTAGAATTGTGTCGATGTCCCAATATTTCTGGACCTGACTATATGTCATTCTTTTGTATCCAATGCGACCATAAAAAAAATTGTCAAATGAATTTCATTGGTCTAGGACAGTATAAGGACTAGCTTCTGAAGGAAATTTAAATTCTGGTTATATGACTGTAGGTAATGTGTAAAAGTTAAATTCACAGGGTAAATCTAATTTTATTAGATCGTTTCTGATAGGAAGAGAATATATATTTATGTTAGTATAATTATCCTGACAAAAATGTGCTCTATAATGCATGAAATTTTACAATTAAACTAATAAATGAATACAAAGGAAGCTGTGGCCTTTTGTATCCCAACCAACAGTGTTGTGTGCATTATTTACATGAAGACCTGCTAAAATAACTGATGTAAGTATGATTACATGGTCTGTAGTCTCTTTAGTCTTTCAGTGTTCCAGGAAACACTTTAACTGTGACATGTAATGATGGACAGGAGGCCATAAGGCAATACATCAAGTTCCATTGACATGGGCCAGCTATACATACAAAAAGGCCTGAATTAAATAACAAGCGCACAATGAAATTCTGGTTCCTGCACCTTTCTAATTCCAAGTAAACATGTATAAATGACCCTTTAAGTAAATTGTCACTTGGGTGTCCTCTCTCTTGCCAAACCACCCTTGTCATCAGATTTCAATGCAAGGTAGTAAACAGAACTAGAAGTAGAAAAATCCGATACCGAAAAAAACAAATCAAATCCATATATCATTTTGATAATGCAATTACATAGCATTACACTTCTTATCTAGTGATGTTACCACTTAATGGCACACTGCTGGTTCAAAATCAATCATTGCTTCATAAAGGTTATTGTATTATTCTGAAAGAATATGCCATTACATTGACAATGCATTTTTTACCGAAAGAATTTGATGAGCTATTGTCTTTAAAAGCCAGCTTAGTGACATTAACTTAGCAATAAATAATACAGATAATATGCCAACCAAAAAAACATAACAAATCAGTTTTTAGAATCATAGGCACTCTATGCACCATTTAAGTGAATGTACATGGTGATTGTGTCATGAATACCCCCATCTCCTTCCTCACTGGCTCTGGACGCTGTGACAGATCTTCACAGAGGAGGGCTTCCTTCCACCCTCAAAGTGTTATATAGACACCTGTATTCAAATACAGGCTGAATATACCTTATCCAGAGTTCCAAATCAGAAATATTCCATGTGATGATGCAGAAATTACTAAAACTGTTGTATAGCGCTACCTTCAGGTGTATATGAAGCATAAGTGAATTTTCGTGTTAGGGTTGGGTCTCACCCCCCAACTGTACTATATCGAAATATTCAAAAATCCAAAAAAATGCAAAATCTAAAACTCATCTGGTCCCAAGCATATTGGTTAAAAAAAATACTCATCCTGTACAGGTGAGATTTATCACCAGATACATTAGAACGCAGAAAAAGCCAATTACCATAATTTTTGGGTTCGAATATGCAGATCAAAAGCTATTAAAAAATCCAGACACAAACTAAAATACTTTCAGACTCAAAGACATTTCACTGGGAGGGTTTCTTCACTCAGCTATAAATTGATGGTGAATGTTAAGGAAATGTTTTACCAAAATAGCTTAATCTGAATATATTTTGTGAATCAAGATTGATGGTTATGGCCTACAATTTGCAATTCCTATGTTATTACTCACTAATTCACTGCTTATTGAAGAAGCCCAACATCTGATGGTAGCTGCGATAACACTATCAGGGTTATTCAAAGAGAATCGAAAAGTCACCACATGTTCGGTGACTTTTCGATCTCTTCAATTCGGTGCGATTTGGCGATCCCATTTGGGGACCCTAAGGTGTATTCAGCAAGCACCACAGGGTCGTCGTAGTGCAGGGAAAAGCCGCTGCAAACCCGACGAACAGTCACCGCAAAACCCGGCAACGCACACCGAAACCCGCAAAAAACATCTGGATTAACCCTGCCGAACACGCCGGAGAAACCCGAGCAGCCACTGATCACAGGGCAGAGCAGCTGCCGGAAAAAGCTGACACCTGCAGACGAATTGAGTGAGAAAGAAAAAAACAGTACGCTTGAATGTTTGAAAAGTGAAACGCTGTTTGCAAAAAACTACAGAACGAAAATGTGTGAAATTTACATATGAGGTCCAATGAATGATAAAAAGGGCTGTTACAGAAAAAATAAAAAACAATTCGAAAAAAACTGAATTTTTTTTTTCCAAAAAAATCACAAAAGATGCCTAAAAAGATCCTAAAAAATCTAAAAATGAAGAGACTTTTTACTGCAGAATATTATAATCAACGGTTTATTAGATATTGAATTAAAATGGGAATATTTTTAACATTGAAGCCTATGGGATTCGCCCTAATAAATCTGCCGCATGAAACCACCGAACAGCAGGGCAATTCGGCAACTTTTCACTGCTGTTTTTTGTTCTCTGAATAGACGAAGCAATGCTTCTCTATGGGTATTTCACTGCCCTCGAACAGGCAATGAACAGGCACCGTATTTGCAGGCAATTCGCCAACATTCTGAATAGCCGAATGGCCAGGAAAGGTTACCATACGCTGAATTTCACTGTTCGGTTACCTTTCGGCCACAATTCGGATCTCTTGAATAACCCTGTAATTTTCCAACAGGTGAGTGCTACAGGGTAGCTAACTAGGCCAAGGACCAGGACCTTGTACGCTCCTGATGGTGAAATTAGATCTGTGTGTCCATGTGGTAGTATTTTTGTCTAATTATAGCATTGTTACAGATAGGCCTGGATTAACAGAATAGTGAAGCTGCAGCCCCAGGCCCACTCACTCAAAATATGCCTAGAGAAAACTTAACAATTACGAGTCTGACTGTCTCCAACTAGCACACAGCTGTAATTGGACTCGAGTGGGATATAGGTGAAATCAATGGGAGAGGGAAATAAACCAAATGCACAATGGGAGCACAAGTGTCAGCTGTCCACCTGCTCCTGCAGCCCTTAATCCAGCCCTGGTTGTAGATTTAATAATGTATTTGACCACTCAGGGCATGCAAGTTCACCTAATACTACTAGACCTACCTACAGTTGTGTTCAAAAATAATTATTCAACCCCCACTGAAATTGAGTGTTTTGGCCAGTTTGACATTGATTTTGATCATTCAGTCATCTTGCTTACAATTAACCCTTTCGCTGCAGAGGCATTTCCCGCCCCTGTGCTGAGGTCATTTTTACCGATTTTGCTCATCATGTTTAAACGTGTTTTGAAGGCTTATTTTAGTATATGATCCAGACATATTATATATCATTCTTTCGGGCAGACTCGGCAGATTCATAATATGTCATTATTATATGTATACGTCATGACCTGTCTGTATATTATAACAAAAAATGCAATAAAATATTAATTTTCAATAATTTACAACGTGTAAAGTGTTTTTTTTTCACATTTTAATATGCGAGCAATTGCGGTTATATTTTGTATGGGGTGCGCTTGTTAAAAAAATTAGAGATGGGGACTCATTACATTTTTTTTGGGGAAAATTACGTGATTTTTAACAAACGCACCGCATACAAAAATTGTTGGTGCAGCATTATTGTTCACATTATAATTGAAATGGGAACAATATTACTGCATTAACGAACCAAAAAAAAGAAAAAAAAACTTGTTTATTTTTTTTTAATTTTTTTTTTTTAAACTTTTTCATAGTCAAGTTTGGTATTGTTGGAACGGCCATGCTCTGGCCGATCCAACAATACCAAACATTAACCCCTAACTGCCACGGATCAGGAGATAGGGGGTTCATTGGAACCCCCTATCTCCACCATTGGTGGCAGTTAGGGGTTAACTCCAGGACTGGCGTCATCGTGCTATGCACGATGACGCCAGTCCTCAGGGGGCATTCCCGGAAGCTTGGCCGACATCCAAGATGTCGGCCAGCTCCGGGAAAGGATCACGAACCGTCGCTTTTCGGCGCCGATTCGTGATCCGGCCCCCATGGGGTTAATGCCAGGTACCATTTGGAAGGGCAGGCTGTGCCCTTCCAAACGGTGCCTGGGTTAACCCCCTGCACACCGCCGATCGGGAGGGAGAGAGGTCCGAAGGACCTCCCCCCTCCCTTTCAGGCGCCTCCTCCGCACATGCGGGGGGGTGCCTGAATTAGGTGTCATCGCACCCCCGCGATGACACCTAATTACTCCGGCGGCGGTTCCGGGTGCTGGGCTGACATCGAGGATGTCAGCCCGCACTGGGGGGGCCAGCGATCGGCCGGAACCCGGCCGAACGCTGGCCCCAAAGTGAGGACGCGCTCAGCGCGTCCACCGCAAGGAACTTACCTGCGGGTGGACGCGCTGAGCGCGTCCTCCGCAGCGAAAGGGTTAAATCAAAAGGCACGTGTAGGTCGGACAAATATAACATAACATTTATAATGAAATAACCACAAATGTCTTTTCTGTGCTCACATCATTATCAGTTTTATTCAACCCCCAAGTGACATTCAATCTTAGTACTTAGTACAACATCCTTTTACAGTTATAACAGCTTTTAAACGTGAAGCATAGCTTGACACAAGTGTCTTGCAGCGATCTACGGGTATCTTCGCCAATTCGTCATGGGCAAAAGCCTCCAGTTCAGTCACATTCTTAGGCTTGCGCACTGCAACTGCTTTCTTTAAGTCCCACCAGAGGTTCTCAATCGGATTTAAGTCTGGTGACTGCGATGGTCACTCCAAAATGTTCCAGCCTTTAATCTGCAACCATGCTCTAGTGGACTTGGAGGTATGCTTGGGATCATTGTCCTGTTGAAAGGTCCAACGTCTCCCAAGCCTCAGGTTTGTGACGGACTGCATCACATTGTCATCCAATATCTCCTGGTACTGAAGAGAATTCATGGTACCTTGCACACGCTGAAGCTTCCCTGTACCTGCAGAAGCAAAACAGCCCCAAAGCATGATTGACCTCCCGCCATGCTTCACAGTAGGCAAGGTGTTCTTTTCTTCATAGGCCTTGTTCTTCCTCCTCCAAACATAGCGTTGATCCATGGGCCCAAACAGTTCTAATTTTGTTTCATCAGTCCACAGAACACTATCCCAAAACTTCTGTGGTTTGTCCACATGACTTTTGGCATACTGCAGTCGACTCTTCTTATTCTTTGGAGACAGCAAGGGGGTGCGCCTGGGAGTTCTGGCATGGAGGCCTTCATTAGGCAGTGTGCGCCATATTGTCTGAGCTGAAACTTCCGTACCCACATCTGTCAAATCTTTTCTCAGTTCCTCAGCAGTCACACGGGAACTTTTCTCCACTCTACGCTTCAGGTAGCGCACAGCAGTCGAAGTCAGCATCTTCTTTCTGCCACGACCAGGTAGCGTTTCAACATTGCCCTTTGCCTTGAATTTGCGAATGATGCTTCCTATGGTCTCTCTTGGTATGTTTAACATATTTGCAATCTTCTTATAGCCATTGCCCTTCCTGTGAAGAGTAATCACCTCTTCTCTTGTCTTCCTGGACCATTCTCTTGACTTCACCATGTTTGTAACCACACCAGTAAATGTCTAGAAGGAGCTGAGTATCACAGTCATTTTAAAGCTGCCTAATTGGTGCTTATTATGCTTTATTGCTGCTCCGTGACATCCACAGGTGTTTTCAATACCTGATTGAAAACACTTGAATGAACCTCTGTTCTTCAGAGTGGTAGTCTTTAAGGGGATGAATAATTGTGTCAATGAAGAATTCACAAAAGAAACATTAACTACTGTATTACAAAACCAATTGATGTCATTTTAGTTGCATATGGTTCTTTAAAAAGTCCTTGTAGGATTTCATTCTGAATACAATTACAAATGTACACTAAATTCCCTAAAACCCTTTACAGCATTGGGGGTTGAATAATTTTGAACACAACTGTATGCTCCCTGATAATATGTTTAACATAAATGTATTTTCCATGAATCCGTTTGGACAGACATGTGATCACATTAACATTTACCAAAAATTAAACTAGGTGAGGCTTATTTCCATAAAAGTTTTGGATTAAGCCAATGTATCTTTAATTATATTTTATTATTACTTCTTGTAATCGGTCAGCCTGCACCATGTTATTTCTCTCCTCTGTGTTGACATACTTGTCATGCTCCTTAGCTCTCCTGTAATACACACTATAGGAAATGTATTCACTATATTAAAATACTGTGTGAAATTCTATGACTTTTTTTTACTGAGAGTCCTTGCTTTTCAATTGAGCAGGAATCAAAAAGGAGGGATTCTTTATAGTTTGGACATGCCCACAGTAAGAAAAAAAAATTCTATATGGGTTATTCAGAGAGAGACGATCTGGCCCAGAAATATCACCGAACAGGGAATTTCCCTGTATGGTGTCATTTCATGGCATTCGATTATTCAGAGAGGAGGCAGTTTGCCAAATTTTGGTGAACTGCTAACAAGTACAGCGCCTGTTCGAAGGCAGTGAAATACCCCATAGAGAAGCAATAGTTAATCTCTTCAGAGAACACCGAACAGCAAGGAAAAGTTGCCGAAGTGCCCTGCTGTTCGGTGGTTTCATTTGGCAGGTTTATTCCAGCGAACCTCATAGGCTTCAATGGTAACTATATTCCCATTTTAAACCAATATTTAATAAACCGTTTATTCTTTTAATCTGCAGAAAAAAGTCTCTTTATTTATTGATTTTTTTTAGGATTTAATTTAGGCTTTTTTAAAATTTTTACTGCAAAAAGTTTTTTCCCTTTTTTTAATAGCGTTTTTTCTTTTTACGTTAACAGAACTTTTTATCATCATTCATAGGACCTTATATGTTAATCCTTATATGTTAATTTCAGACATTTTTGTTCAGTAGTTTGTTTGCAAATTTCCAATTTTGACACTTTCGATATTTTTTTTTTACCCCATTCGTCGGCTTGTCGGCTTTTTCCAGCGGCTGGTCTGCTCTGAGTTAGGTGGCTCGGCGGCTTTTTCCAGACGTGTTCGTTGTGTTTTTTTGCGGTGGTTCAATTGATCCGATTCTTCAGATCATACCGGATGTGTTTTTTCAGCGGTTTTTCAGGTCCGTTCCCTGCACTAAAGGGGCCTTGCAGTGAATGCTGAATTCACTGTAGGGTGGGGAAATTTGATTCCCTGAAGTGCAGGGAATGGGAGAGCACCGAGATGTCGGCGACATTTCGGTGCTCTCTGAATAACCCCTAGATGTGTGAACAATCCTGAACAATACTTTACCCCTTCACTACTGAGCCATTTCACGTCTTTTTTAAAATATTTTTTCAATTTTTTTTTCTTTACTTTAAACATGGTCATATTTGATATCACTGGAAAGGCCATGCTCTGGCCTTTCTAATGATACCAAACATGACTCTGCTAGCTGTCAGCAGTTGGGAGATATCGGGGTTCAAAGGAACCCCCTATCTCCACCCCTATCTTTCCTTAAGAGTCAATGAGGACGTTCCCCACACGTCCTCAGCAGTGAAAAGGGTTAAAAAAGATCCCTATTCCAACTTCGGGCTTGACTTAAATGGGCTCAATCCCCAATATTTACCCCATTTTGGCCACATTTCAGCCATTTAATTAAGGGTTTACCAGGATATCAATTCACACTGAAATATCAGCTTAATTATCAGCACTTGTACCTATACACAATAATGGAAATATTGGCTTTAGCTATACAGTTCAGTTTTGCAGGATACCGATAGTAGAAAATAATATGAGCACTCGTATATCAAGTGCTCAAAAGAGGGCCTCGGTAGTCCTATTCTATATGACACTGACTATGGCTGGTACAATTTATGTTAATGATGGCATATCATTGCAATAATGCATCATTAATATAAATTATTTGAAAAAAACAAACACATATACCAACATTTTTAAAAATTATACAGGCAATGTATAGCATTCCGTTATCATTTCACAGTATCAGCTGAAAATATGCTTTTCCAGGCTCTTTACCAAACATATTCTCCTTTCCAATCCAGTGCACCCATCCAATTGTACTTAAATAAGTGCATTTTTTTTTAATTGCATCTAAATGCATTAACCCCTTAAGGACCCCTGACGTACCCTGTACGTCCTGTCCACAGGTCTCCCTTAGACCCGCGGACGTACAGGGTAACAAGGAAAATTTGACCTAAACACTAACAGCGCAGAAACGTAAAAACAACATCGGTCACTAAAAGACGGATTTGTGTAAAACCGCCCGGTCACTAAGGGGTTAAATTGTATGGTTTATTATTAAAGCATATTGTGAAAATGTGTGATTCAAAGATAGGTAAATTAAAATATCACATGGATTCTATGTGTCTATGTTATACAATCTGTACAGCAAAATATAAAAAGTACAAAACAGAAAAGAAAACAAATGGTGGGCACATGAGCTGTTCATCTAGTTTCAGTCTCCCTTCTCCTTTGCCTCCCCCAGATTTTAATGTGCACAGTGTAGAGCTGACCCTTGTTGGGCAGGAATGTAGGGAGTACCTGTGAACATTCCCGGACAGCCATGTATACGTGTGCCAGTAAAAACAGATCCGCATGAAGGTCCTTTTCTATTTTCTCTCCCCGTTCACTTCAGAAATCGAGACAGGTATGAGCTATACCATGCCATTCTATGGAGGCACTCAATGTACATAATCATATAAAAAAATATTCTCTGCAACCACACATAGTATAGGTTGCTTTAATTAAGATCTACTACCTTGCCGTATGTCACAGTCTCCCCTAATCAAGTGGAATTTCCATTTTACTTAATAATATTCCAAATAAAATTATTTCAAGTATATTTTTTTTACTTAAAATATAAACATCTAAGAAAAATTTATATGACTACGAACAAATTGTAAAATTTCTTTTAAGAAGCAAAAAATATACATATTATTTTATTGGAGATTCTATTTTGGTATAGGTATATATATATATATATTGCATATCCTACCCAGAATTCCTTGCTGCATATGGGGAATGTGGCACAGGAGCTCTGGGATGCAATTCATCGAATTGCTGTGATGTGCAAGTGGCTTCTGCAATAATAAACACACTTATACATACATATATATATATTAGATAAGCAGTGTTAGTCCAGATGCCAAAATCACCAGAGTATAGCAGTAGTAGTGAGGACGAGAGAAATACTCTTGAAAGCTTGTCTTTTAAATGTACCGTTAGTCCAATAAAAAAAGGCATCACTACGTACTGCTATACTCTGGATATATATATATATTTATTAATATATAGGAGTTAGCTTCATAAAGTCACTATGCAAGGGTTAGTTTTATAAAGTCATGCCATGATAGACACATTTTTCTAGGATTCGGTGGTGATATAGATCTGGAAGAAGTGCAGCCCATTCCCTGCCATTATCAAGCTGTGTGGCCTTTGTGCACTTATTGCACTACTGTCGTATTAAACATGCCTGCAAAGAACAATGGCAAGTCACTAAGTAAAACAAACTGCATTACAACACAACAAAATACCTTCCTACAGCACTTTGAATACCAAAATGATGAGCAACGCATTGACTTGCAACATACTATAAAGCCAAAACATTACAGAGATGTGTATCCTATTGAGCAATGTATTAGAAAAATAAAACTGCGTCAGATGGTTACTTTTGTGTTCATGTACAGGGACAAAAATATAATAAAACATGATGTAGTTCGTTAATTAATCATGGCTATTCTGGAGTGGAAGAGGACAGCTAAGCATCATGGGAAAGGTAGTGCTGGCCCTAAGAGTGTCGGGCTGTGCTATTAAATGGCTTGCCATAAATGTCAATCAGTAAAGGAAATCCTATTCTGACAAATAGCTGAGCCTTTAAAAGTTGCATTATTTTCCACTTATTGCTGAAAGCTGAGCTATCATATTTATTCATAACACAGGCCTGCAAGTTTGAGGGTCAAAGACTTTTTTCAAAACGTATGGAGGTTTTATATGAATTCTTGGTGCCGAATGCAAAAATGACCTCCGATCTGCTCCATCATGTACAGTTTTTTTCTGTTTAACTGGTTTTAACATTTCTATGTTTAATTACGAGACTGATTGAAAATTAATTGTGTGAAATTACCACATGAAACCTATTTTGTGGCCAGTTCTGAATATATTTATGTAGAAGAATCCTACAAGTTGGTAATCTGAACTGCTGACACATGCATGGCTAGCCTTGTTTCAAAACTGACCACAGTAGGAAGAACATACGAGTCTGGCCTTTCAAAATCCTAAAAAAGAGAAAAAAAAAACACAAGTGCATGTCTTCCAAAAACATTGAAAATACTTTAAATTTACAAATATGAAACACAAAATTCAGTCCAGAATAACAAAACATCAAAATAGTGAAAAGAATTGTTGGTGATATGACATTTTCACTGTGATTTCCGAATTTACCACCCAAATATACATTAAAACCAGCTAAATGCTTGCAAACTGGTTTTTCATCGCAGTCCTGTGTAATTATTATTCATCAGTACCCAAACAGTCAACTTTTTCCAAAACTTTTCCTGAAACGAAAAAACCGGCAGCTTATTTTGCTCCATATATATTTTAAACTGATCAATAAATTAAAAACAAATATCTGAAGCATCAAAAAAAATTGCAATATTGAATTTTAACATTTTATTTTTAGAAGAAAATGACCATTCAGATTTTAGTCATTTCTTCAAAACTGAATGGGAATGGGAAGGCCTCTCATCTCACACTGCTATCCTCCTGTATTTTTGGGGAAAGTACACGTCACTAAGGGATTCAGTGAGTATGTTAGTGCTTTCCAAATAATGCAGTAATGTAGAAATAAGTTAAACATTTAACATTTGATTGTGATGTTTTATCATTATTAACCTACTAAGAAAGAAATAAGAACTCTCAGGTATTTCTGACAATGTGACCCACTGCTCCTAGGCCTCACCAAAGCATCATGGGAGATGCAGTATCCAGAAGATAAAGTGGGAAGAGATTGGTCTGGTCAGAGATGCTGTCAGGAGATGACAGGCATACGTTTTCTTAGGTGCCCAACCAGGTGTGGGGCCTGGGTCTTCGCTGACGCAATATGGTTTGCCTCCATATGGCAATGACCTCTGACCAGGCAAAACCAGGCCCTGCCACTGGAATAACGTGGACGATTAAAAAAACGTAATATTTCTAGCTCCTAGTCCTCCCTTTTGCAACATACTACATAAAAGATAATTGGCCCAATGCCATATGTATATTAGTTCCCCATCTGCATGCATAGGAAGGCACAACCATACAAATAAAATGCAGGCCCGAGAGCTGTTTTCTGTTGATGTGACTTAAACAGAGCCTTGTTTTCGAGTAAAAACTTCCAGCTACTGTATATCAAGCTATAATCCATTTGGAAAGTTTACTAATGCAAAGCTTGGACGCCGTACAAAAAGTATGAAATGAATATGAGCTTTTCCTTTCTTTTTTTTTTTCTCCGTATAACGAGATACAACATTCCTGCAACTTGCTACAACAGATCAGCTTAGTTATAACTTCTGTACCTATTATTATTACAATTACTTAAAATTGCCATGATTTTCTGCAGCCCTTTCCACATATGTAATGAGGATCCAAAACAGCGAAAAATGCCAAATTTTTCAAGACACAAATGAGACGTGCAGTAGTCAATGCTCAAAAGAACTCCTAATGGAAAATCTAGTTTATGAAAGGTGTTAAAATGGCAAAATCGCTATCTAGAAAGGGGTTAAACTGCACACCGCGCGTTGAAAATGAAATCTTTTGTTTGGCATCAGAAGCAAAGTCTGATATGTGCTAACTGGTTCATTCTAGAAATCGATGACATCATACAAGAGAAGTATGCTGTAGGAAGCGTGAGGAGACAGATAGCCATGGTGGATGCAATGCACTTCGCTTCACAGCCGTGATGATTACAATGAGCCGTGATTATTATGTGTTGTTTAAAAATAACTACAACATTGTATTCATTCCTAGAAAATATCAATATTTCATACTGCTCACGTCTGAGGTACCTTCCCATAGTTTTCACTCTGTGAAACACATTAACTTCTTAAGAACCAAGATTCCTGTACCCTATGGTATATCATGCATTTTAATATCTCTCAAAGGTTTTAATAATCGCATCGATATACTATTCAGTGAATAACTAGCATGCGTATTATAAACAGTATATTTCCAAGCACAAGAGAGCTTTCCCATCGTATCCCTGCACTAGTGGGAGAGAAACTGTTAAGGGCTCAAAGCATCCCAAGAATAGGATAGGAGCCAAAATGTGTATATTTCGGATATGCTAATATAACGCCAGCCATTGCTCGTATGCAAATTTTATGCACTCAATTAATCGTATATTGTGGCAGGATATTTATTGTCCTTATAACTTATTTAATGGGTACTTTTTTGAAAACATGATGAGATAGACAGACAAACAGACAGACAGAGGGCTGGACCACAGGGAATCCTCCGCCACGTATACCTCTTTTATCTAGTACCCACCTTAATGCTAGCAAGACCATAAACTGGAAACTCCAGTTTTTCTGTTTCCACATATATAAATGCGTGTCCATTATCTGCCCATTACACAGCACTGCCGAATAGGCTGTGATTTTATAGTAATATCCTTCCATTGCAAAACACCGTTCTACGATGCATTTGAACCGCTTCTACGTCTGCTGGCACAAAACGCTTTGCTTTTCATTCTCTGAGTGCCAGAGGACTGAAAGCCACACAGCTGGTACGACGAGGGTTAAGGCGTTTAAGCACAGTTATGTAACAGAGGGAAAACGGAGAAAATTACCTTGCAAATACGTTTACAGTTACAGTCAGATGTTTGTGCATGGCTGTTTTAGTCCGCGGCTGACAGAAGTCCCATGGGAATCGTAATGGGGGCTTTGCAACTTCATCCGCACACGCTAATTGCACCGAATATGCTCAGTCCGTTTGCACATCTCTGTCCTTGCAAAACCAGGCTGCATTTCCCCTATCAGAGCTTCCCCGAGGCCCTGTCTCCTTTCACACACACGGCATCCTCCTCCCAGCTACGCCTGACTCACTGTATTCACCCACTGGGAGGAGGAACCTTTTCACTACACTACACTACACACACACAGCTCTGCTTACTCACCCAGCCTCACATACATACTATAGAGAGTTGTAAACGCAGGAGAATGAGAAAACCGCCATCACCGGGCCCAGGAAGCTTCTGTCATATAAGAGCTCACAGTCACACTGCAACATACGGCAACAGTAACACTATCAAATGGCTTCTGCTTTCTGAGATCTCACTCTTCATGTTTTATGATTACGTCATGATTTATTTTTAGATATTTCGCGTCACATTTATGCTTTCGTACCAGTGTTCCAAAAGACAGGCGCGTGGGAAATTTTATTTAAAAAATGTAATTATGGTATCATGTACATTGGAGGTGCAAATCATTTTGGTGTCTGTATGCATCAAATATGTTCCTTATAATTACGAGTATAGCAGTACGTAGTGATACCTTTTTTATTGGGCTAACGTTACATTTAAAAGACAAGCTTTGGAGAGGATTCCTCTCTTCCTCTGGTCTGGAAGCTATACTGATCAGTTTGTCGCTGTTGATCTGTGTTTCTCTTCTAGTCAGTTTGATCAGTTGCTTCTCGATGCGATTCCTTATAATTATTATAGGTTAAATAGAGCTGCTATCATCTCTTTTGTTTTACCTTTGGGCCTTTCTCCTCCAAAGTGACTGAAATCACATAGTTAATGGTCGTGACAGTGTATTTTTGATCCTTAATAACAGTTCAGGAAAAAATATATGGTTTGGAATGGTACTGTGGGAATATAGTACCTGGGAGTCATTTTTTTGGTACAAGGAAATGACACTGACGTTTTTCGCTACTTCCAGAAATGAGCTGGCCGCCCGGTACAGAATAAAACCAAATATATTTGTGGTGAAACACCATTAACAGTGCTGTTATAATTCCCAACATTTCCGGGACATAGTTGAAAACCAAAGAAATCTCAAAGTATCCTTTGTGGTAAAATACTTTATAAATAAATTAATTAATAAATTTCCAATTGCCAAGGTGGGCCAATGCAATTTAGGGAATGTCTCCATAGCTGTAGCTGTCCTAAGACTTTCTAGATGACCTCTTTGTCTATTTTGACCATTTATGTAGGTGAAAATGTCATTTAGATCTATAGTCTATAGTTTATGCACTACTTGCTGTAGGTTATATTACTTTACACTCTCACACACTCATGAAATATATATTGGCCCTTAAAAAGAGGGACAATAAGAGGACAGAATAGAAAGGGAAATAGGGATTTTGGCTCACTATGGTAAATACCCCCTCTAAATAGAGACACTTGGGTGGTTTGCTATAATTTTTCACTATTGAAATAAAAATATAAAAAACAATGGCTGCCAGGACTTTTTATTACTGTAGGGGCAGCCTCTTTACAAAGAGTCATTTTTATAAGAAAGTATATTGAGAATAACTAAATATTGTTCTTCGAACAGAAGCATCGACTAGAAATCCAAACACTGGGGTGGGGTGAAGCAGTATGTCTTAAAAAATGCTCCGACTTGCCTTTTTAACTAATCATAGGCACAAGGCCTGGTTTGCACAAAGAGACACCAGCTCCAACTTCTGACTCCAGGCCCAAGAAAGTTCAGTAACATTGGCATTCGCAATGTTTCGACTAGACATACAAAGTCAGGATGCACATTTCTGCTTTAGTAATAATACTTATGTGTATCTGGTAACTAGTGGTAATTGAGGCCTAGTCTAACAGGCGAAAACCCAATCCCATTCTGAGAATCCTGCTGCAGATTAGGAAAACGAGTGGTGACTCTTTAAGACAATCTACAAAACCAGGACTTGTTTGGATCTGTTCCTGGTAATCCAGAATCGAGGGTTCGCTCTGGATCAGATATCACACACTGGGCCCGTCCCTGATGCACGTACTTCTATTTATTTAGGTTGGCCAACGTGAAATACACCTGCCCCCCTCACCACAAAACATGGATACTTAAATCCTTTGGCAGAGTCTTTCTATTCCCTATATTGATAAAGAACAAGTTCCTGATGGTTATTTTATGTATAGACGGAAAGAAAATACACGTAGACATACTTTCTATGAAAAAACTTAAATAAGGACTGTAGGAGGCCATGCCACTGATCAGGCACCAGGTGGTCTCGGTAGAGAAGGAGCAGACTGTTAGATCAGACGGCAGGAGGAGGGGATTGACAGAGGTGACATAAACGTGCAGTCTCCTCTCTCGTACATATACACACGTAGGCTCTCCCCTTGCAGACACTTTTCAGCACCCCATGGGGGAAACCATTGGTGCACAGGTCTGTTCCCCCTACTATTACAGATCAGCACCAAGCCAATCGTTGCTTAACAAGCAATCCAGCCAAGTTCAGCTAAGACAGGGTTAAATCATACCGACAAGGCCTGTCACATCAACCAACATAATGCACGCCAGCACCAGCCTGTGAGGTTCGCTTCGACATCCACCTTGGTATAGGGACAATACAGAATCGATCATTTTGATAAAGCGAATAAAAAAGAACATGTCTGTACCTACGAATGTATTCAGTTTGAGCTGCTGCTTTTTTTATCAGAGACTGAAAAGCAGGAAGGGAAAGCCCAGCCTATGATCTTTCGCTTTGTAGTGAAATGTATAGATATATAAACACGCACGCACATATATATAAATATATACACACACATCGTAACATGTAGACACGTATACATCTTGAACGCAATGTGTTTCCAGGATCAAGAACGAAAAGGAAGAAAAAACAAAACAAAACACAAAATCGACTTACTGTAAAGTGCAGTATAAGGGCTTGCTGGCTGAAGAGGTTGTCTGAACTGTTGCGTTTTTTTTTTTCCTGGTGTTTTTTTTTTTTTCCTTTAAGTCTGCCCCCCCTCCCCCTTTCGCAGTAAGACAGGTCTTGTATGTCTTCTCTACTGTAGTAGAAATGATGTCTGCAGTAGAGCTCTCTCTGGTTCTCTCTCCAGTATGTAAATGTGTAATAGAAGCCAAATATGGAGCAGTTGGCTGCCTCTGCAACAGCTCAAGGATCCTACTTCATGCAAAAGGGAGGAAGGGGGGGGGAGAAGAGAGAGAGAGAGTGTGTGTGTATGGAGGCAAGGCAATACTTTGGCAGACAGCCAAGGCAGCCACACAGATTATTGCATACGCACAACAGAGATGGGGCGGTCTGACTTAACCCTTTCCCCAGTGCTCACAACTAGTCTGGCGTGCATACGCTTTATTTCGCTGCCTCTCCTTTTGTCGAACTCACATTGATTCTTTCTAACAATAGAAAAGGAAGGCCATGTTTCCTGGCAAGTTATTTTTTAACCCCCACCCCTCCTCCTCCCCACCTTGAACACATGAAAATGAGAGACGGGGATGAGAAGAAGCAGTTGTAACATAGTGTAACTTTGTTACGTGCATTGCATTTGACTCCAGTAGGGTGTGTGCCGCTGTTGGAAAAGGGAAAGGGGTGGAGGAGAGGCATTTAGAGTAAGAGCTGTGAGGGCCTGCCAAGCTCAATGTCCACAGGAATTAAAACTCACACACACCAATGCGTGGCAATGTCACTTAGGAAGTATCAGCTGCTTTAACCCATGTCGCTACTTACTGGCATTATTTCAAAATAGACGGAAAATAACTGGTTTTACAAAAGTATATTGTTTAAAGGTGAAGCAGACAAGGATGTGCACATTCGTCCTGTATTTCCAGCCCTGGAGAATTCTTTTAATATTTTAATTGCAGTAAGCTTCACGGGTATTTAAATGAATGCACTGTGCCAAATTTAATGAATGGCACTACACTTTCCTACTATGTGTCATGTTGCTGTATATTAGCTGGCAGTAGTTCCAAAAACTGAAAAAGCAGAAATGCAAACGTTTATTAAATACAAGGCTTCACATATAGATATATATTTATTTATACTATAAAAATATATATATTTTTTATATATACATTTCTTTGAAAGGTTGAAATAAAACAACCTTTACATTTTTTTTTCACTAAAGCAAAAAAAGGCGGTTGATTTCACCTTTGCATGTTTGTACTTGATGTTTACTGATTTTAACCAAGGTTGCACCACAGCAAGGAGAACACAAGTGACACCGACTGTAAGGCCTCAGAAATCTCAATGTACTCTTCCTGGTAAAATACTTCATAAATAAATAAATATACACATAAATATACCCATAAAGTAAGAGAACAAAAAGTGAGATTAAAGTCCTCTCAACATTCCATATTATGTAGTGGAAGATTTTAATATGATTTATTTGTCCTCTTCCTCAACTTAAATAGTTTTAGATTTTTGCCACAAAATCAACATCACTCTGCAGCAATCACGAGCCTATTTCCTGTTTATGAGGGCCAAGAACTGCTGGCCAAAAGTGGTTTTGTGTTGCATAATTTAACCTATGCTTGAAGCGGTCTAGTATGGTATTGCACTGGCATGTCAAGTGTTTGCGCCCCATCACATTATTACATGCAAAACGTGAGCGATTGTGGACATTATTAGTATGTTTTACCCAGAATCCCCTGCTGCATTTGGTGAAGTATAGCAAAGAAGCTCTGTGGTGCAATGTAAGTCCATGATTAACTCTGACTTATAAATGTTTTTGATAATGACATAACTATTGTTATTTATTAACATATATATAACAATCTCCAATAAATCTGCAAATAAATTATACATGTTCAGGTTGATTGCAGCCTTTTTCGTGTGTGAATAATGATAAAATGTATATCTCATAACAATGCTATTGAGACCAATAGGCACAACATCGTAGGCGTGCACACAGCGTGTGCCTATGCACAGCCAAATGTTGGGTCAAGGGTTCATCTTTGACCCCTACATAGATATTTTGGATGTTCCTTCTCTGTTTCATGATAAATGACATGAATGTTGACTGTATCGCTGCATAAACATTGATTATGCCTAACTAAAAAATAACTGTTCTGTATAAATTTTCCAAGCACAGATGTGTGATTAATAAATATTCCAGGGATGCACACCCTAATGAAATGGGCTGCGCATGCCATCGCGCAACATACTCAATTCAGTATGCCCAATCAAAATATACATCTACAAACATGGACGTTACTATATATACACTATATTGCCAAAAGTATTCGCTCACCTGCCTTGACTCGTATATGAACTTAAGTGACATCCCATTCCTAATCCATATGGTTCAATATGACGTCGGTCCACCCTTAGCAGCTATAACAGCTTCAACTCTTCTGGGAAGGCTGTCCACAAGGTTTAGGAGTGTGTTTATGGGAATTTTTGACCATTCTTCCAGAATCGCATTTGTGAGGTCACACACTGATGTTGGACGAGAAGGCCTGGCTCTCAGTCTCCGCTCTAATTCATCCCAAAGGTGATCAATCGGGTTGAGGTCAGGACTCTGTGCAAGCCAGTCAAGTTCATCCACACCAGATCATCCATGTCTTTATGGACCTTGCTTTGTGCACTGGTGCACAGTCATGTTGGAAGAGGAAGGGGCCAGCTCCAAACTGTTCCCACAAAGTTGGGAGCATGGAATTGTCCAAAATGTCTTGGTATGCTGAAGCATTCAGAGTTCTTTTCACTGGAACTAAGGGGCCAAGCCCAGCTCCTGAAAAACAACCCCACACCATAATCCCCCTCCACCAAACTTTACACTTGGCACAATGCAGTCAGACAAGTACCGTTCTCCTGGCAACCGCCAAACCCAGACTCGTCCATCAGATTGCCAGATGGAGAAGCGCGATTCATCACTCCAGAGAACGTGTCTCCACTGCTCTAGAGTCCAGTGGCGGCGTGCTTTACACCACTGCATCCGACGCTTTGCATTGCACTTGCTGATGTATGGCTTGGATGCAGCTGCTCGGCCATGGAAACCCATTCCATGAAGCTCTCTGCACACTGTTCTTGAGCTAATCTGAAGGCCACATGAAGTTTGGAGGTCTGTAGTGATTGACTCTGCGGAAAGTTGGTGACCTCTTCGCACTATGCACCTCAGCATCCGCTGACCCCGCTCGTCAGTTTACATGGCCTACCACGTAGTGGCTGAGTTGCTGCGTTCCCAAAAACTTCCACATTCTTATAATACAGCTGACAGTTGACTGTGGAATATTTAGGAGCGAGGAAATTTCACGACAGGATTTGTTGCACAGGTGGCATCCTATCACAGTTCCACGCTGGAATTCACTGAGCTCCTAAGAGCGACCCATTCTTTCACAAATGTTTGTAAAAACAGTCTGCATGCCTAGGTGCTTGATTTTATACACCTGTGGCCATGGAAGTGATTGGAACACCTGATTCTGATTATTTGGATGGGTGAGCGAATACTTTTGGCAATATAGTGTAGCTTTAACTCATCCCCTTTATATATACAGTATATATATATATACTGTACGGATGGAGTTTGCCAAGCTTGCACATTATGGCTCGAGTAAAATCTGCTGTGGTAACAACTCCCATTGTCTGTCCATTGATTTGCAACACTCTGCAATGTAGTATTTCTCTGTAACAGTAGAGGCTAAACACAGTGAAATTTATGTACAACTTCCTGACTAAACATCGATCCTGGCCTGCATATACTGTAATCATATTTTAAGATTTTTTTTTTCCCCTATCGCAATCTTGTTATAGAGTAGGAATCTAAAAAATACTGCCACAAGAAGAGAGGAGAACAAAGGGATGCCATTAATAATGCTGGACATGCTGTAAACACTTTAGAACTAACACTAAGCACAATATACTACTGATTTTCTAAAGAATGAAAATTTAGGGCCTGGGTTGCACTGCCTGAGATAACTACAGGAGCGTAACTACAGGGGGTGCAGAGTTTGCGACTACAACTGGGCCTGTCCTTCTGAGGGGCACAGCAGAGGCAACCCCGCAAAGTGATTGTCTTTTATAATTGGCCTGCTATCTGGCAGATGTGAATTATATGAGTTTTCCAACTCGGGAACTGGTAAGCAGTGATTCTGTGCACTGTGCAGGCTACATTGTCTGTGTCCAGCATGCAAGCCCTCAAGAGTTCAAACAGTCCCAGTCCCAGCATCCAGTGTGGCGAGCAGAGGGAAGGGAATGAGTCTCTGTGCCCCCTCACTGTTAGGAATCATAGAGATATAACCCGGGGAGGCGTGCCAGAGTAATAGTATGTAAGGTAATGTGTAAAAATGTTTGTGTGTCTCTCTTTATTAGGGTGTGTATAAGAAAGTGGATGTGTGTAATAGTGTATTCATTAATGTGTGTGTATAAGTGTGTGTATATGTATAAAAATGTATGTAGGAACATGTGTATGAATGGGTGTGTATAGGTTTGTGCCTGTGTATATATTATTGCCTGCAAGTGTGCATGTAATACGTTTATATGCATAGTTATATTATAACATATATATATATATATATATATATACACATTATATATATATATATAATATAATATATACAGTCAGGTCCAGAAATATTGGGACATCAACACAATTCTAACATCTTTGGCTCTATACACCACCACAATGGAGTTGGAATGAAACAAACACAATGTGCTTTAACTGCAGACTGTCAGCTTTAATTTGAGGGTATGTACATCCAACTCAGGTGAACGGTGTAGGACTTACAGCAGTTTGCAGATGTGCCTCACATTGTTAAGGGACCAAAAGTAATGGGACAGAATAATAATCATAAATCAAACTTTCCATTCATTAATACTTGGTTGCAAATCCTTTGCAGTCAATCACAGCCTGAAGTCTGGAACGCATAGACATCAGCAGACGCTGGGTTTCATCCCTGGTGATGCTCTGCCAGGCCTCTACTGCAACGGTCTTCAGTTCCTGCTTGTTCTTGGGGCATTTTCCTTTCAGTTTTGTCTTCAGCAAGTGAAATGCATGCTCAATGGGATTCAGGTCAGGTGATTGACTTGGCCATTGCATAACATTCCACTTCTGTCCCTTCAAAAACTCTTTGGTTGCTTTTGCAGTATGCTTTGGGTCATTGTCCATCTGCACTGTGAAACGCCGTCCAATGAGTTCTGCAGCATTTGGCTGAATGTGAGCAGATAAAATTGCCCGAAACACGTCAGAATTCATTCTGCTGCTTTTGTCAGCAGTCACATCATCAATAAATACAAGAGAACCGGTTCCATTGGCAGCCATACATGCCCACGCCATGACACTACCACCATCATGCTTCACTGATGAGGTGGTATGCTTAGGATCATGAGCAGTTCCTTTCCTTCTCCATACTCTTCTCTTCCCATCACTCTGGTACAAGTTGATCTTGGTCTCATCTGTCCATAGGATCTTGTTCCAGAACTGTGAAGGCTTTGTTAGGTTTTGTTTGGCAAACTCTAATCTGGCCTTCCTGTTTTTGAGGCTCACCAATGGTTTACATCATGTGGTGAACCCTCTGTATTCACTCTGGTGAAGTCTTCTCTTGATTGTTGACTTTGACACACATACACCTACCTCCTAGAGAGTGTTCTTGATCTGGCCAACTGTTGTGAAGGGTGTTTTCTTCACCAGGGAACGAATTCTTCGGTCATCCACCACAGTTGTTTTCCGTGGTCTCCCGAGTCTTTTGGTGTTGCTGAACTCACCGGTGCGTTCCTTCTTTTTGAGAATGTTCCAAACAGTTGTTTTGGCTACGCCTAATGTTCTTGCCATCTCTCTGATGGGTTTGTTTTGTTTCTTCAACCTAATGATGGCTTGCTTCACTGATAGTGACAGCTCTTTGGATCTCATCTTGAGAGTTGACAGCAACAGATTCCAAATGCAAATAGCACACTTGAAATGAACTCTGGGCCTTTTATCTGCACATTGTAATTGAGGTAATGAGGGAATATCACACACCTGGCCATGGAACAGCTGAGAAGCCAATTGTCCCATTACCTTTGGTCCCTTAACAAGTGGGAGGCACATCTACAAATTGCTATAAGTCCTACACCGTTCACCTGAGTTGGATGTACATTAGGGCTGTGCAATATTGACAAAATAATCATATTGCGATTTCTTGAATGAATATTGCGATTGCGATTTTATTTGCGATTTAGCCAATTGTTTTTGCTTTTTCAAACATGCTACATACATTCTAAATGAATTCAGTATTCAGCACATGGATACTGCCCCGGCACATGGATACTGCCCCAGCACATGGAAATACTGCCCCAGCACATGGATATACTGCCCCAGCACATGGATATACTGCCCCAGCACATGGATATACTGCCCCAGCACATGGAAATACTGCCCCAGGTCACGGATATACTGCCCCAGCACATGGAAATACTGCCCCAGCTCATGGATATACTGCCCCAGCTCATGGATATACTGCCCCAGCACATGGAAATACTGCCCCAGCTCACGGATATACTGCCCCAGCACATGGAAATACTGCCCCAGCACATGGAAATAACTGCCCCAGCACATGGATACTGCCCCAGCACATGGATACTGCCCAGCACATGGATACTGCCCCAGCACATGGAAATACTGCCCCAGCACATGGAAATACTGCCCCAGCACATGGATACTGCCCAGCACATGGAAATACTGCCCAGACATGGTACTGCCCCAGCACATGGAAATACTGCCCCAGCACATGGAATTACTGCCCCAGCACACCTCTGTGCGCCACGTGTTCGGCTCCCTGTTAACTTCCGGCGGCATGGAGCTTGAGCGCTCGCCTGGGGGAACCATGTGACGAGTCGCGAGAACGCGGCTCGTCACGTGGTTCCCCCTGCGAGCGCCCAAAGCACCATGCCGCCGGAAGTTAACAGGGAGCCGAAAATTGCAGCCTTATGCGATTTAGAAATTGCAGGGTCAGAAATCGCGATTCTCGATGCGATTGCAATTAATTGCACAGCCCTAATGTACATACCCTCAAATTAAAGCTGACAGTCTGCCGTTAAAGCACATTGTGTTTGTTTCATTCCAACTCCATTGTGGTGGTGTATAGAGCCAAAGATGTTAGAATTGTGAAGATGTCCCAATATTTCTGGACCTGACTGTATGTTGTGTGTAAATGCATGGGGGGGGGGGTTGTGTGTGTGTACGCACATGTACGCCACCACGTCTCTGGGGTGGGGTGAAAGAGAGAGTGTAGAGTGGTTGTGGGACCACAGAGCAAATTATTGCCCCTGGGCCTTGTTATGTCTAGTTACGCCCCTACCTGAAACTACCACTGTTAACCACTAAAAGTAAGTTGGAATAATTAATATACATGTGTACTATTTTTTTATATTGCAGAAAAAAATTAAAATATGGATCTTTTTGGGGGGGGCGGAGCCTTCATGGATTCTTGCACCGGGTCCCTGAGGTTTCTAGTTACGCCTCTGGATAACTATTAAAGCATAAACACTAATCCTTCGGAGTACAACATGCATTATGAATATAAGTAAATGTAACATTGCCTCAGATGCTGCATGGGGAGAGATGCAACTCCACAGTTAAAGCTAAATTTGCTTTTATGTTTACATCGCTTTATTATTTTGCTTTATGTGGTAATAAAATTATCTTTATACCTTAGCTTGGCTGCATGGAAACACTAACAGCTAAATTAAAAAATATAATAAACAATCTCGAAATAAAAACTTGAGCTAGATATAGCTGCAGAATCTTGTTCCATCCTGGGTATTCATGATATATCTGGCACTTAATAAACAGCCAATCATACTTCGGTTACCCCATACACAGCTGTGACAGCAACAGAACATCTGCCAAGTACTGTGGCTTGGAGCCTGCGAGAGATCCAGGCCTGAGTTTTATCTGATGTCTCACTGTCACATGAACCTTTCTCACAGGCAGCAGATAGAAAGCAAAACTAGGACTGGAGCGCCTGTACTGGATTCAGCTGGCAGGTGCGTGAAAGAGAAAGCTCTGTGCTTTTACAATGTTAAAAAAAAAAAAAATCACATTGTGGAAGGAATTAACTTATAAATAAAAGACAATGCAGTGCCAAGGAATGCTCAGTGCAGTTTCAAATTAAAAGGCTCAGCAGGGCAATTTCAGGAAATAATGGAAGTGTCGAATGTTGGATAAAAAGATGAAGAGACGGACATACAGACAGGAAAGTATTAATTAAGCGCTTAGAGCTTTGTTCACCAGGCAGGAAAATGATGCAATATCACCTGATGGTATTTTGGGATCATACACACATTTTTAAATTGATTCCACTCATTAACCCCTAAATATCTAACAATGTTCTTGCTTGGCATCTATGTACTAAGCCAATGCTGTTCCATTCTGAAAATGTCACTGTATAGAACACATTACTGGGGAGACCCAAAACTGAACTTATTCAAAGACCTTTAGGCTGGCGCCAGAAGAGCGTCATTGGAGAGCGGATGGAACGTCCGTGAAAGTGGACGTTCCTTCCGCTCGACGCCCGTCTGCCCACCTCCTATGGAGGATCGCGCTTTGCAGCCCGTCGACGTGAGTCCTAATGCATCGACGGGGAGGCTTTGTGGACGAACGCTTGTTGTGCGCGCATTTCATGCGTGCGCACAAGCGTGTGACCGGCCCGTTGCAGCACAATGCTGCGACGGGCACCGGTAAGCACGTCAGTACGGGCGCACCTAGTGTGCTTGTCTCACGCTGCTCTTAAAGTTACAGAACGTGGCTGTGACGCACTGTATATTTAGATATTTCTTTTAATCACTAGTCCAGGGGTCAAGTCCAAAGGGAAACATGTGGGAACGCAGTTCCTGCACTAACTTTGCAGTGGGAACAGAGTTCCCTTTGGTCCCACACACGATAAAGTTTGTTTGCAGGTGTTCATCATATGTTTCCCTGTTAAATCATATATTTATTGTGACTTATCATACATTTTTGCTAAAATTCATAAGTAATATACATAATAAATATATAAATTTTTAGTGTGTCTTTGTGCTGAGTGTGAGATGATAATTGCTAATTGGAGGACAGAAATCTTGGTGCGTTCTCACACTTTTTTTTTTAGGACTTGACCCCTGCACTAGTCCTAACGTTAAAGGTCAGGGTGGAATTTCTAAACAATTTTTAACATTTTTTAATACTTACCCAGTGCTTGCTTTCATGCTGGTATAAGGAGCACTGGGTCTAGGACTTTTCCAAGGGGTTCTCAAAAGTAGGAAATCAAATTGTTCATGCTTTTTTTTGGCTGTGCCTTCATGCCTGGTAAATTTACTTTATAGTATATTTATTACCTTATACTGCCAATCTCCCCGCAAACATTCTGCTTCCAAGAACTTCACTGTGGAACTAGGCAAAGCATGTGAGATTTCTGAGTCTTTTAAGCTTTAGTCAGGCAACCATTTGTTAGCTCGGATAGAAAGGGATATTCAATAAGTGATGAACTTGCCACCGAATGGTGAATGTTACCGTACAGTGCAATATCGTGACAGTTCAGCTATTCAGAAAGCTGGCAATTCGTCAAATACTGGCAAATTGACAGTGAAATAAAGTGCAGATCGTCCCCAATTCGTCAATCTTCGGGCAGCAGCGAAATTGTCCCATTGAGAAGTAACGGTTAATCTATTCAGAGAACGCCGAGCTGCACAGACATGTCAGCGAAATGTCCTGATTTTCAGTCGTTCAGTTCGATGGCCTTCAGGATGTCTCTCGAGCAGCCCCCTTTTTATGGAACTCCCTTCCCCGCAACATTAGACTCTCCCCGTTTCTGCAGTCCTTCAAGAAGTCTCTGAAAACATGTTTTCTTAGAGAAACCTATCGGCTCACTCCATAATCCCCCACTGTACATTTCTTGGTCCACCTTCCCACTCAGCCCACATGCACCTCCCGACTTCATGTTCTCTATTTACCCCTCTCCTCTTAGGCTAATGTCAGATGAACGCAGTCTGAGCGCACTCTGCATGCGTGCACAGCAGACAGACTCAGGCTAGGGTCAGACTAACGCATTTTTATGTTGTCTGTGAAAAAGTGCGTTCGAACGAATGGACGCATTTTTTCACGGAATACGCAATAGCGGTCATACTATGCGCAGTTTCATTCGTGATTTTGTACGGATCATCAATAAAACACTTCTTGTGTCTGGACGTTATGTTGGCCGGACATTAGCAGCGTCTGACGTCTCCTAATCACGCAAACACGCCGCTAGCAGATGCAGCGCACTCTGTACGTCAGTACCTGCGGTTTCACGTTCTCGAAAAAATGCGTTCATTTGCCACTTGCGTTGCGCAGCCGGACTTTTGTGCGACCGTACTTCGTATATTGGCTGTCATTGCCCGTCATTTGCTGCTAGTGCGGCCGTGATTAAGTGCGGCTGCACGCGCGTTCGCACTGCCTCAGTCTGACCCTAGCCTTAATGACAGAAGATACGTTAGACACCACACGGTCCGTTTATGTTGAGGGACGTAGAAAAAGAAGTGAATTATGGGAAACAAAATTCATATGAAAAATGATAAAAGTTTGAAAATGATATGAAAAGCCATTTTGTGCGTCAAGGTGCTGGACGTCGCAAATGTGCTGTGTCTGACATCTCATCATTCACACAGAACGCTACACAGACGTGGCGCACTCTGTGCATCCAGCTACCGGTTTTACGTTCTTGCCTAACTTGTGTCCGCTTGCCACGTGCGTTGTGCCTGCGCAGTTCAGTGCGCACGTACAGTACTTTATTTATAAAGGATTTTACCAGGAAGGATACATTGAGATTTCTCTCGTTTTCAAGTATCTCCTGGGTTCAAGAACATTGAAGTGTTACAGTTACAGAAATAGAAAGTAATACAATGTAAGATATTAACAACACAAATATACAGATTAACAGAAAATCAATATGTAGGAAATAGTCATTATGTTACATGTTTACAGGTGCATTCTGTATTGAGGTATGTTAGTAAGGAGCTCTTGAGTGACTTAAGACTGGTGGAAGATTTGATGGTGTCTGGGAGGTTATTCCATAATTGCGGTGCTCTGTAGGAAAATGAGGATCGAGCCACTGTCTTTTTGTATTGTGGTATTGCAAGTAAGGTGCTGGTCAGGGATCAAGTCCTAAAAAAAGAAGTGTGGGAAGTGGGAACTCGCCAGGATTTCTGTCTCCCAATAAGCAATTATCACCTCGCACGTAACACAAACACACTCAGATATAATATACACTGCTATATTTATGTATATATGTCAATAAGAAAGCAGACTGTACAACAAATGCTTTTGCTGGCTATTGAATACGGAGATGTAGTGTATGCAGCTGCCCCACAAACACACCTCCAGAAACTTACTACATTGTATAACTCATTCTGCCACTTTGTGCTACAATGTAACTACATGACCCACCATTGTGACATGTTAAAAGAACTAAACTGGCCATCGCTTTAATACAGATGCACCCTTCACCTTTCCAACCTGGTGTTTAAGAGGTTTTCTGGGAAGCTGCCACCCTACCTGAATAAACTGCTTCCCCCAGCAGTTCCCTCATCCTATAACCTCCGATCCAGGACCAGCACCTTACTTGCAATACCACAATACAAAAAGAAAGTGGCTCGATCCTCATTTCCCTACAGAGCACCACAATTATGGAATAACCTCCCAGATGCCATCAAATCTTCCCCCAGTCTATAGTCACTCGAGATCTCTATTAACATACCTCAATACAGAATGCACCTGTAAACATGTAACATAATGACTATATACAGAATGCACCTGTAAACATGTAACAGTGACTATATACAGAATGTACCTGTAAACATGTAACACAGTGACTATATACAGAATGCACCTGTAAACATGTAACATAATGACTATATACAGAATGTACCTGTAAACATGTAACACAGTGACTATATACAGAATGCGCCTGTAAACATGTAACACAGTGACTATATACAGAATGCGCCTGTAAACATGTAACACAGTGACTATATACAGAATGCACCTGTAAACATGTAACACAGTGACTATATACAGAATGCGCCTGTAAACATGTAACACAGTGACTATATACAGAATGCACCTGTAAACATGTAACACAGTGACTATATACAGAATGCACCTGTAAACATGTAACATAGTGACTATATACAGAATGCACCTGTAAACATGTAACACAGTGACTATATACAGAATGCACCTGTAAACATGTAACACAGTGACTATATACAGAATGCGCCTGTAAACATGTAACACAGTGACTATATACAGAATGCACCTGTAAACATGTAACACAGTGACTATATACAGAATGCACCTGTAAACATGTAACATAGTGACTATATACAGAATGCACCTGTAAACATGTAACACAGTGACTATATACAGAATGCACCTGTAAACATGTAACATAATGACTATATACAGAATGCACCTGTAAACATTTAACATAATGACTATTTCCTACATATTTATTTTCTGTCTTAATCTGTATATTTGTGTTGTTTTTTTAATATCTTGCATTTTATTACTTTGTATTTTTGTACCTATTGTACCTGCCTGTGTGTGTATATATCCATAATATGCCTGCCTAACCGTTTGTTACTTGTATTTCTGTACCTACTGGAACAATTCAATTTCTTAAACCTAGGACATACTTGAATACTAGAGAAATCTCAATGTATCCTTCCTGGTAAAATACTTTGCAAATAAATAAATATGTGGAATATAGCAAAAATATATCATAAATCCTATATTTATTGTGACTTAATAGAGAAATATATGATTGAACACCTAACTACAAGCTTTATAGATTATGGGACCAAAGGGAACTCCGTTCCCTCTGCAAAATTAGTGCAGGAACTCCGTTCCCACGCGTTCCCCCTCGACTTGACCCCTGGTGCTGGTCCTGGATCGGAGGTTAAAGGATGAGGGAGCTGCTGGGGGAAGCAGTCTATTCAGATAGGGTGGCAGCTTCCCAGAAAAGCTCTTAAACACCAGGCTGGAAAGGTGAAGGGTGCGTCTAGATTCCAGCGATGGCCAGTTTAGCTCTTTTAACATGTCACAATGGTGGGTCATGTAGTTGCATTGTAATGCAAAGCGGCAGAATGAGTTATACAATGTAGTAAGTTTCTGAAGATGTGTTTGCGGGGCGGCTGCGTACACTACATCTCCGTAATCAATAGCCGGCATAAGCATTTGTTGTACAATCTGCTTTCTTACCGCGGGGCTCAGGCAGGATTTGTTTCTGTACAGGGCGCCTAGTTTGGGGTAAAGTTTAGATGAGAGTTTTTCGATGTGAGGGCCAAAGGATAGATTAGGGTCCAACCACATACCTAGATATTTGAGAGAACTGACTGTGGTCAGCGGGCCATTTGATTTTGTCCCAACACATAAGTGGGGATTTTGCAATTTGTGTAGTTTAGGTTTTGTTCCAAAGAGCATCGTTACAGTTTTGTCATTATTTTAAAAAAGTTTGTTGTGCTTGATCCACTTTTCTACCTCTGTGAATTGTTCTTGCAGCACGGCTTCCAGCTGCCAGAGATTTGGTTTGCTGGTATAGATTACAGTGTCGTCTGCATACATATGTATAGTTGAGGCTTTGCAGACGTTGGGCAGATCATTTATGAATATTGTGAATAGCAGGCGGCCGAGTATTGAGCCTTGGGGTACTCCGCACGTGACTGGGAGCGGGAGGGAGGAGCTGCCAGAAATTGACACATATTGTGATCGGTCGGATACATATGATTGAAACCAGGTTAACGTGCGATCACCAATGCCAGAGTTTTTAAGTTTTTCTAACAAGATGCCATGGTCTACTGTGTCAAAGGCCTTGGCAAAATCAAGGAAGATGGCTCCAGTTAGGTTTCCTTGTTCCATCCCAGCCTGGATATCATTACAGACTTTTAAAAGGGCGGTTGTAGTTGAGTGATTTGGACGAAAGCCGGATTGATCTGGGGTTAAGTAGTTCCAATATTGATAATAATCACGTAATTGTGTGTAGACGCATTTTTCCAAAATTTTTGACATTACAGGGAGCAACGATATTGGACGGTAGTTGGATACCAAAGTACTGTCACCACTTTTATGGATAGGTACCACTCTCGCAGTCTTCCAGAGTTTGGGTTTGTATCCAGTCGCCAGTGATTCATTGATTAGGGTTGCGACAGGATTTGCAATTGCCGGTGCACTGATTTTCAGCAGCATTGCTGGTATTTGATCAGGTCCAGACTGGTATTTCATTTTTTGCTTACAGAGAAGTTTAGTGACGACACTGACAGGCACTGGTCTAAAACTGAATTCCGGTCTGATACAGGGACTTTGCACAGTTGGAGGGGCCTGACCTGCATGAGGCCTTTCTGATTGCATGTCATTTCCTAGCTTGGCAATCAAAGTGGTGGCGCATCCAACAAAATAACCATTTAAAGCATTTGCTACATCTAGGGGGTGTTGCAGGGTTTGGTTGTTTACTTTGACAGCAGCCGGCTGGCAGTGGACTGGGGGTGCTTGTATGTTACTTACGGTTCTCCAAATGTTTCTAGGGTTTGATATGTTATTGTTTAGATTTTCATTGAAGTAATGGGCTTTAGCCATTTTTGTTTGTTTTGTGCATTCATTCCGGCATTTTCGGTATTCGCAGTGATCGTTCATGGAACCAGTACTCTTGAAATTTGACCACAGTGAATCTCTAAGATGGTACATTAGTGTAAGATCAGCTGTAACCCAGGGGAGATGGGTCCCTTTTACTTGCACTTTACGCAGCGGGGCATGGGAATTCCAGACTTGCAGGAGCTCAGACTGAAAATATTCAATTGCACAGTCTAGGTCTGGGATTAGGTTTAGTCTGTACCAGGGGAGCTGTTTGAGATCACTTAGGAAGGATTCAAGAATAAATTTCTTGAAAGACCTGGTGGTTATTACCTTTGGGGGAGATGTCATTGCCTTTATTTTGCGCACGCAGTACACTAGACAATGGTCACTAAAGCTATTAGCGAGAACACCTGCCTCCTGTATTCGATGAGGAGATGAGGAGAGAATCCAGTCCAGCAAGGTATGGTTAGGGCTTTTCATATTAATGCGAGTGGGGGAGGAGATTAATTGAGTTAGCTGCAAAGTTTTAAACAGTGAGCAGTGTTTATTGTTTTTAGGATTTAGCCAATCGGTATTAAAATCGCCGAGGACCAGTATTTCACTTTTTTGGTTTTGGGCAAGTAGGTTATTAAGGATTTGAGATATGTCAGAGGGGAGTGCACTGGAGAGCTCGGTGGACGATAGAATCCAGCAACAATGATGGATTTTACTGAATGGAATCTCAATTAAACCAGAGAGGAAATCAAAGGTGACAGAAGAGCTAGAAGTCTGTAAGGGGGTGAACTTTATGGACTCCTCAACATAAATATCAATTCCCCCTCCTCTCTTTGCTCTGTCCTTTCTATAACATGAATACCCCTGTATTGATATAGCAGAGTCTGGTACTTTTTTGGTTAACCATGACTCTGTGAGCACAATGATTTTGGGTTTGTAATAGCAACACCATGCCCGAAGCTCATCCAATTTAGGGAGTAAACTGCGGATGTTACAGTGCACAAATGAGAGGCCTTTTTTAGTGGGGAGACTAAAGGTTGTGTTACCTATAGGACCAGGGTTAGTTTCCACATCGTTTGCCAGGGAAAGTAGCAGGATAAATAGGAATTTGGACAGAGTTTTCTTTTGGTAATAATGTGGTTGCAGAGTTTTAAATCTTTGTCTGGGGGTGGGAGGGCTGGATTTTAACACTCTCCACCAACACTCAGCTGATAGGTTAAAAGAACTGAGCAGGCTGTGGTGTATTGGAACTTGTTGTCCATCCTGGGGCAATTGGAAAGGTGTATAGAAGGAGAGAGAAGTTTTAGAGAGAAGGGATGAGAAAGAAAAGAGAAGCAATAGTGGCATAAACATTATAGAGAAAGGTGTTGGAGGTGAGTAAACAGGAAATAGAGAGGTACCAGAGTAAATGGTGTAGGTAGCTGCGATATCACATGATCAATTAGTTGGGTATATATTAAATGAAAACCATGGGGTGGGTCGGTGAGGGGAGGGTGGGCGGAAGCAAAGTCCTGCTGGATGAGGAGGTTTAGCTTCTCTCTGACAGGGCCAGGTAGAGAGACTGACTGAGTTTTGGGCGTGTGCTGAAAGAGAAATTAAGCTTCGTGTGTGGGTCACTATTGCTCATGATTCTATGCTACGACGGACATTAAACTGTGCGGCAACACGGACGTGATCACTGCGTACGTCTGACGCCGGCCTTAGATTGTAAACTCTAGAGCAGGGTCCTCTCTCCTATGGTTCTGTGTGTTTTATCTTGTATATACTGTATATATTTGTTATTCTGTCTCACCCATTGTACTTGTTGACGCTTTATAAAAACTTGTAAATGTAACAAACTGACAGATATAAACAGGCGATTCCCATAGGATTCAATGTAGAAAAAAATATTATCATTTCAATTTTTTTTGGTATTCAACCGTTTATTCTTCTCATTTTTAGCAAACAGTCTTTTTATTTATTTTTTGGAACATTTTGATGTATTTTGTATTTTTTTAGATGAAATTTTTGGGTCCCAATTTTTTTTAAAGGTTTTTTTTCTTTTCTTATTTCTGTAACATTCCGTATTTTTATAGGACCTTTTTTTTATTATTCACACATACAATTTAATGCCTTTTTTTATTGGTTTAAACAACTTTAGAAGAATAGTGGAGTTCTGTATTTTTTTCTGCAGTTCGGTAGCGTTCGGCGCACTACAGGGACCCCGCAGTGAACAATGAATTCACTGCAGGATCGGCAAAATGAAATTGTGAAATGAAGTGCGCCAAACGAGAGAGCATTGAAAATTTGGGTGCTTTCTGAATGACCCCTAGAGTTTCTAGAGCAAATAAAGGTCTAACTCTTACTCACAATATGATATAATTAATATTACACTACTATTTTAATTGACTTGCTTTGTATAAATGTTTGTAATGTATTAGCTGCTTATTAGTCACTTAAACTAGTGATTGTTTTGTCTGGGTGGGAATGGATTCTGTGGGAAACAGGCTGATTTATTAGGGTTGGCTATTGGGGTATATATAACTAATAAAAATATAAAGTTTAGTATTGTGTTAGAAAGACTTTTTCAATACTGTCGTAAATCAGAAAGTTTTCAATAAGCGCTTTATTAATGGAGTCCAAGAAAAAGAAGACATCTTTTGTTTACGATCTCTTAATGTGCCAATGGATTGATGCCAACTTAAAAAGCCCATGAACTGCCTAACGCACCATGATTTCTAGATCAAAGATTAACTGCTAGAGTAATTTTCTCTTAAGTCACCCACTTGTTGATGGAGCTCAGAATTGAACCCATTAGCCCCCTACATGCTGATAAGGGCCACTTTTCCCAGTGAACCATTAGTGTTGTGAGGCGTTAGTGTTAACAAATGGAGGCGCAAAAGTAACTTGTTACAATTCCACCTTTCCTGTAGATTTACACATCATTATATAAGACACGTGTAGCGCTCACTCCCGGAGGAGCCGCTGAATTTGAACCTCAGGTCAGTCTCCCCGCACTAGGGAATAAATATACTCCAGCACCGTCGTGGATTTTATAAATTATATAGTTTACTGAATAAACGGGCATATAATGAGTAACACGGTATATGTATATATTTTTACAGTACTTCGTAATACGAGAAACACGCAGCGGAAAAGGAAAAATACAACACTTCGTAATGCGAGAAACGCGCAGCGGAAAAGGAAAAAAAGTATTTTTAACCCCTTAGTGGTTGGAGTGTGAGTCTCGTACAGGTTATGTCCCAAGGAATGTATGTGTATGCGTGTATTGGTACCCGGGTACAATATTCAACTGGCCAGTGAATTATTTAGGAGGTATCTTCGACTAGTCACGTTGGGGCCCTGTAGGTTTTGGAACAAACTGTAGTGTGCTTTAGTATTTCACCGTGGCCTGGAAGGCCTCTCACCCATCCGCCAGATACTCGGTGCTCCGCTAGACCCAGGACATCTCTCCGCTCTATTCTGACTGGGGTTCTCTGTGTCACCGGATCCGCTGTCTTGCTCCTCTGTATCGGCCACAAGATGTCCAGCTCACCGCCTGCACTCCCTGTTAAATCGTCTGTGGTTCTCCTCACTCGGGGTCCTTCAGCTTACTCTGTCTCAGCGTGGGTTACTGGGTCTTCGTTAAATAGGAAGGAAAAAAACCCGATCTCTAGCTCCGCTAGGCCGCACCTGCGCTCTGGCCTGGTCGAGATCACTTTCTGCTACACTGCGTCTTGCTCCTCTCACTCCTCGAAGCGCTCTGCCAGCTCTTTCCACGAGGCTGCGGATATCAGTGTCTCTCCCCCACCCACTTCCTGTTCCCGCCCGCAAAGCATGCTGGAAAATGTAGTCCCAATGTTCAGTGTCTTACATCGTGCTTGTCTCCCTCCGGTGGCCAAAAACAAGTACTACAACGACAGGGAATTTAAAACCAGCACTACACACGCAAAAGAAATAGAAGCTGCAAAATAAAGAACACGTGTCACTTGTGCAGCAACCGATAAAAGCAGGATTGCAGAAGCTGGTCTTTATTGATTATGAGATTGCTATATGTCTCACAAGTCAACCTCTCTGACATAACTGGGCCCATGTACATCCATCTGATAGCTTCCATTGTCTATGACAAAACTAGGGAGAGCACTACCGCCTGTAGAGTTTTCTATTTGGTATCATGGGTTATACATCATTGGTAGGGATGAGTTGTTCGGTTCGAAGTTCGATTCGAACATCGCCAGTTCGTATGTTCGCGAACTTCAAACATTTCCGCGTGTTCGCAGCATGTTCGACCACAATGGACCACAATGCACTTTTCCACTGGCCTGAAGCTTGTAATTGGCTACAGCCTGCACCTGACCACAGTTTAGGTGCAAGACAGGTGCGAGGCTATGCCAATCACGGCTCAGAGTCCTGATTGGGCAAATTTTGCCCAATCATGGGCTCACTGAGCTAAGTCCCGCAGCACACTATATAAGGCTTCACACAGCCTTCAGCACGCGTTTTTTGAGAGGAGAATGTTGTGTTAGTGTGTGTTCTCACTGTCAGTCTGCCAGCAGCTATTTCATTTCTACAAAATATCTGAGAATTGTTCTAATCTTTGTGTTCTCACTGCCACCAACTATTTTGGGGGTCAGTCATTTATACAAAATATCTGGGAATTGTTCTAATCTTTGTGTTCTCCCTGCACTCTTCCACAATACCACAAAAGGGTTACGGTGTGAAGGCACTTGCTGCCAACAAATGCACAATATTTCGGTGCTCTGACACTGACGCCTATATTACCAGATTTATATTATTTTAATTTTTTGGACCGCAGGGTCCAACCCTGCACTCTTCCACAATACCACAGAGGGGTTTCACCATAATTTAGCCAAAAAAATCACTAAACTTGTTCTGCGTGTCCTAAAATGTCTCCTTTTTTAATACAGACTGCCGCCCCAAGCAGTTGTTCATGAATAGATTAAAGGAAAAATGTTTACCGTTACTTGAAACTTAATTTTTTTGTTTTTAAATGTTTCTATACATCCTACAAATCCGCCACTTCACGGGCAGGTTACGGGGACCTCCTAGGCACGATATTTGAAGGAATTTTTCGTTTTTATTTTTAACCCTTAATTCATGGAAAACTCACTGTTCCTTTAACCCTTTCCATGTGGAGGACGCGCTGAGCGCGTCCTGCCGCATGGCTACTTCGCTGCGGAGGACGCACTGAGCGCGACCTCCCTGTGCAGCGGCGATCGGCCGGGATTCCGGTCGATCGCGGCGGCCCCCGGGTGCGGGCTGACATCCTCGATGTCAGCCCAGCCTCCGGGACCCCGGCGGGCATGATAGACATCATCGCGCCTGCGCGATGACGTCTATTTCAGGCACCCCCCCGCCATTGCGGGGAAGGTGCCTGAAGGGGAGGTCCTTCAGATCTCTCCCCCTCCCCGTCTGTGCGGGCCATCGGGTAAAGACAGGTACCGCTTGGAAGGGCACAGCCTGCCCTTCCAAGCGGCGGCTGTCTTTAACCCCTAGGAGGCTGGATCGCGATATGGCACTAACATGCACCGTATCGTGGTCCCCTACCGGAGCTGGCCGACATTTCGGATGTCGGCCAAGCTTCTGGGATATCCCCCTAACGACTGGCATCATCGCGCACAGCGCAATGGCGCCAGCTTCGCAATTAACCCCTTGCTGCCACCTATGGTGGAGATAGGGTGTTCCACTGAACCCCCTATCTCCCGATCTGTGACAGCTAGGGGTTAATGTTTGATATCATTGGAACGGCCAGAGCATGACCATGTCACATGTAAAAAATAATTATCAAAAATAAAAATAAAATTAAAAAAATAAAATATAAAACATTTAAAAAAATGATTTTTTTTTGTTTTTTTTGTTTTATTAGTGCAGCAATATTGTTCCCATTTCAATTATAATGTGAACAATGATGCTGCACTAACTATTTTTTCTATGGGGGTGTTTGCTAAAAATCATGTAATTTTCCCCAAAAAAAGTAACGATTCCACGTTTCTAATTTTTTTAACAAGCGCACCCCATAGAAAATATAACCGCAAACGCTCGCATGTTAAAATGTGAAAAAAAACACTTTACACCTTGTAAATTATTGAAAATTCAAATTTTATTGCATTTTTTGTTATAATATACAGACAGGACATAACGTATACATATAATAATGATATATTATGAATCTGCCTAGTCTGCCGGAAAGAACAATATATAATATGTCTGGGTCATATACTAAAATAAGGCTTCAAAACGCGTTTAAACATGATGAGAGAAACCGGTAAAAATGAGCTCAGCACAGAGGTGTGAAAAGGCTCAGCAGCGAAAGGGTTAAAAAACTTTTTTTTTAACTTTTTTTCCTTGTTTCCTGTCCCCCAGGGCACTACTCGGACCCCCAAACACCTTTTATGGCAAATATCTTGCATATATGCCCTCTTGCAGGGCACTCTAAAAAATCGAACTTTTGAGTCCCAATGACTTGCATTGAGTTCGGTTTGTGTTCGCGTTCGAACTCGAACTTTTGAAATTGTTCGAGTTCGAATGCGAACCGAACACGGGGATGTTCGGCTCATCCCTAATCATTGGCACAAATTGCTTCATTTAGTTTGTTAAACGCAAATAAATTATTTTATGATTTTCCAAGGTACAAACAATTACCCACATTTCGGCATCATGTGCCATGGCAATGTAAGTGTCTAAAAGACCAATGCATATCCACATATAGGGAAAGAGAGGAGAATTAAAGATTTCTATTTCTTATGCAGTATATTGTATGTATTCATATAGGGGGCTGACCATCCTCATTGGTAAGCACATCTCCCTGCTAGAGGTGCTCCATCACAGGGTTCTACTTGAATCTTGATTTGCAGACAGCCGTAGGAGTGCATCAAGGTTCATGTGAAGACTCGTGAGTGCTCTCAGTTTCTTGACACTGTATCTGCTGTGGAGGTTGCACCGGGGCTGAATCACTTAACTGTGATTTAAGGAGCCAAGTGCCTGCTTTTGGTTATATATCATGCAATGTGTAGGACCTGCTAAAAGATGGGGTACATTGACCCTGTTAGCAGGCGTAGCAAAATATTATCACATTTTGTCACAAACCTCCATTTTAATCCTACTTCAGGATTTTAAAATATGTAAGTCTTGTAAGTGGAGTTCTCTGGTGCATATTTATATATTTTATGGATGTACCGATACTAGCAGATGCCCCCGATACTTCTACCGATACCGGAATCCAGCACTGGGCTGGCTTGCCGAGAGGTATACGATGGGCTGGGGTGGCTGGCAGAATGCACTAACAGCATTCTGCCAGGCCCCTCCAGCTGACCGTGTTCCAGCAAGCAGCTGGTGGTATGTGAAGGTTGTAACATGGCTCTGCTGGGGCCTTCAGTGAAGCTGCGTTATAACTTATAGGTGCCAGCAATCGCTTGCTGGAACGCGGTCAGACTTGAAAAACAATTAACTACTTAGTGCCATAGAAAGACAAATAGAATGCACCTGACCCTCATTCAGCTCATGTTTACCTTAACTTTCCTCCGCAATCAAAGGCAAAATATAACATAACCAATAGCTTTGTGTTTAAAGTCAGTTCTAGAGGTGGGTGCAACTATAAAGACTTCATGTATAGCATCAATTAAAAGACCAGGATTTGCTGGGCCTATCTAGACCTACAAAGAATGCATACTGATACTAACCAGAAATAGTAAATACATGTATTAAGCAAATACATACTATATTTACTCCATTTAGCTAATCAGCGCCTAGATAGAAAAGCAGTATACGAATTGATTTCATATAGGCCAAACGGCCTCAAAGTTTCCAGCGTGAAACTCCAAAAGGATTCACGTTTAAGCAGTTCAGTCGCTCTGTCACCTCCCATAGTCGGTGGGGACATGGTCAATTGCCATCACACGGAGTGAGGGCAATGGGTGTTGCGCCTCCAAAAAATGTTGTGCCACCGGTTGGGCACTGTCTTGGGCTGCCAGGGTTGCCCTAATGGATGAACGGTGGTTTGCAAGGCGTTCACGAAGGCCATTGATGGTTTTGCCTACATAGGCTAATCCACATGGGCATAGAATTTTATATACCACAAACCACTAGATGCCTAGGGTGCACAGCGGGCAGCCACGTAACACCTGGCAAGGTGTTCTACCAACCACTTAATGGCAAGAAATACCGGATTAGACAACACATCACATGTACTACGCCGTATGCGGTATATAAAATTCTATGCCCATGTGGATTAGCCTATGTAGGCTAAACCATCAATGGCCTTCGTGTATCAGTAATGTACAGTATTTTATACACCTGAAAAGTGATCAGCAGCTTCCTATATGTGCCACAGGGACCATCTGTGCTGCAACGCAGCCTTAAACGCAATGAGTGGGTGATGGCTGCTGCAGAAGAGCGGTGGCCATCTGTAAGTCTTGTTAAGGCACAATTGATTCTCCAATTTGCTGGTGTGACTGAGTGGATTTTCTTATCTCAGTAAAAGTATTAATTTGAAATTTGTGTGAATAAATTATTTATTTAGCACAACAAGGTACATGTGGGCTGTACGATGTATGGGTGTGACTCTCTGTGGGCATGGCAAAAGGGGTCCAACTAGCTCCATTAGTTGTCAGTCCGCCCCTGAGTATTCACATAAAATGTAGGTAATGGCCACACTTGAGGTTAAATAAAAACAAAAATTTTATTACATATATTTAAAAATGCAGCATCGACTTCTGATAACAGCTCAGAGAGACAAAAACCGTCAGTCCTGCAATTTTGAAACCACTAAGGCTGGGGTTAGACTAACGCATTTTTAACGTGCGTTTAGGCGCACTTAATCACGGCCGCAGTAGCAGCAAATGACGGGCAATGACGGCCAATATACGTAGTACGGCCGCACAAAAGTGCGGCCGCGCAACGCAAGCGAACACATTTTTTTGAGAACGCAGACCCGCTAGTACTGATGTACAAAGTGCGCGACGTCCGCCGCGTCCGCCTAGTGGCGTGTGTGCGTGATTAGGAGACGTCAGACGCTGCTCATGTCCGGCCAATGTAACGTCCAGACACCCAAAGTTTCCTGGTTTGGATCCGTAAAAAAAAATCAGGCACAAAAATGCGCATTGTATGACCGTTTTCGCGCATTCCGTGAAAAAATACGTCAATGCGTTCGGACGCACTTTTTGACGGTCACTGCGAATAATGCGTTCGTTTGACCCTAGCCTAAGTATTACATTTTGTATCATTGAATGCGGCCATTACCCACATTTTACACACACGTTTTATTTATATATATATTTATTTCATTTTATTCACCCCTCCCATTATAACTTTTAAGGTGTTATTCACAAAGCACCAAAATGTCACCGAAAGCAAAATACACCAGATTGAATTAAAAAGAAAAAAAACACAACTTTCCTAATGTGTTTAAAGCAATAAGTAATAAAAAAGGTCCTTTAAAAAAAATAATAAAGGTCTGAAGACCACCAAAGATTGCCAAACTGCAGCGTATTTCACCATTAATTCGCCAGTATTTGGAGAATTGACAGCTTTGTGAATAGTTGAACTGCCCCAAAATTCATCGTTTGGTGCACTTCGGCAGCAAGTTCATGAAGTTAGTGAATAACTCCTTTAGTAATGTTTATGTTACTTCACCCTCAGGGTTATGCTTGATTTCTAATTTTTTGCATATTTAAATAAAACACAAAAAAAAACTATTTAAAAATAAATTGAACATAAACAAAATTCAGTTTCTGCTCAACAGCAGCCGCTTCATTTCGCAATGCATTTGAGTGCTTCTTCTGCACTTGGCAACAAGCAAATGGTTAACAAGGACGCTGTGGCTTTTAAAGCTGGAACACTGGAAGAATACTACAATGTCTGAGTGAAGGAGGAGCCGCGGCACAGCTGAGCTCTGACACTGCAGGCCAATGTGAGCTGTACTAAACAGCCTGAAGCAGGGTGTGACCTGACATATGTCAATTCTCAGCTAGGAGAGCAAGCACATTCAGAGGGTGCTCGTGAATGCTGCCATTGTTTACAAGGACAGTAAGCTCTCTGGGGATGTCCTTTTAGCATCTGAGCGTTAAAGAGCGAAGTGACATATAATAGGTAATTGCTCTACACACCTCAGTTATTCTGAGTCCCCTTTACCATTCTGATAAACAGAGTCCATAACATCTAATGTAGGACTTAAAGGAACATTCATTATTTTGAAGAGAAAAAAAATTATGTGCATTATAGACTCACTGTGGGTTATCTTGTACGGCATGCAAGTAAATACATGTATAGTTTTATTTCTATGTGGTGTAGGTTTCCAAATCCAGTGTAAAGTTAGGATGATTGAGAAAAATAGAGTGAATTGTTTTAATGCAGGAACAAAATGTCAGCTTCTTCTCTGAATCGCTCCGCTTAGGCCGGTGTCAGACGAGCGCACTAGGTGCACCCTGTGGCAGACTAGATCTATATTTCTATCTCTATATAAAGGTCTGCCTGTATATATGTGTTTATCTCCTCCATATAGAGTTATGTTCATATTTGTGCCTGACCATTTGGTAAGTTTATTCCTGGGTTCACAGCTGACATGTAATCAAAAGGTTTAGCTTTCTCCCTTGGGGGGAGGATGTAACACGTAGCTGTAAAAAGGGAATTTCTTTTGTACACTGCCATAGCAAATCACACCTTAACAGACAGATCGGCACCCAGAGCCTGGACCCAAGCTTCAAAGACAGGAAACAAAATCCTTGATCTCGAAGGGGGGTCTGGAGGCAAGAGGGACACCTTTTAGGCAATTAAAGATTAATTGACAAGCTTACTGAGCGTGACAGAGAATTGCACGCTGGGAAATGAAGTCCAGGACACTGGGCCACTTATGGGTGGGGGCTGGAAAGATCAGGAAGTTTATAAATTCAGAACACTGGCCATGTGCTTTGGGCTGATCACTTGGGGTTCCTTCTAAAGAGGACTGATCTGTCCATGCTATATCTCTAGACTCCAGGAGGCCATAGAGGAATAGCTCTTCGTAAGTAACGCTCTATGGTTAAACCTTTTTCTTTATATTCTGCTGTGTATTGTATAAGTAATTGATTTATTCTAGTTTTGATTTTTTATGTAGCTAAGCACTGATTTTTCTATCCTAAATAAACAAAAAGTATTTAAGTTTTGACTCTGGCTGATGAAATCCACGCTAACTAAGAGATTGGGAGAATTGCTATTTGCCTTAAGCTCGGTTATATATAAGAAATTGCGTGTTGCGGTCGTCAGGAAACGGCAGGGAATTGTAGTCACTGTCCGAGTCTAGGATAGTGCGGCTGCTAAGTCCTGCGTCTCCTGTTGCGATGCGCATTGTGTCCGTGAGGACTGGTGGCAGCGTTACTAATAGAATAAGAAAGTGAGTTCCAGGATTGTGGGAGACGGAGTTATTTTGCGCTTCAGGAGAAGACTGGCGCTGTGTTGCAATCCTGGGATCAGTATATCGCGCTCTACGTGCCTGTTGTGAGAGGTAGTGTGGCCAGGACGGGTAGAGAAGTGCGCGTAATTATCTGGGTCTAGTATAGACAGATAGTGCGCGGCTTAACCCGGCGTCCTTGCGCAGCAGCGTGCGTAGTTAAGTCGTGACACACCCGTACTAACTTTGTGACGCTGCGACGGAGCTGGTCACACGCCTGTGTGCATGCACGAAATGCTCGCACAACAAGTGTCCGTGCCGTCAAAACACTAGACGTGCGCTGACGGGGCTGCAAAGCGCGATCCTCCATAGGAGGATCGCGCTTTGCAGCGTTGAGTGCACTGACTGCGCTCAGCGAGGTGGCCAGATGGGCGTCAAGTTGAAGGAACATCCACTCTCACAGACGTTCCTTCCACTCTGACGTGCGCTCGTCTGACCCCGGTCTTACAAGAAAGGAAGGGAAGAAGCCACAACAAACTTTAATTTATACCAGTAAGGTTAACACACATCGAGTGAGCACTCCCAGAAATGTTTCAACAGTGTATCTCAGACATGCCCTTTGGCAGGTCTGTGATCAGGAGAGTTTGGGCGTGGCCATTGAGAACCCTGTCATGATGCAAATTGCAATCTGCATCGTCAATGATATTCACATCCCTAGAAGAGGCATTTTATTCCAGCATGCTTGCGCTCATTTTTATCATGTCACACGTTTTTCACTTTCTTGCAAGATGCTTTTATATCACTAGAACTCCACCCTCCAATAAATAAACATATAAATCAAAATAGTGGATTCTTACTATTATTACTCTTGCACACACACACACACACACACACATAGCCATAGTCAAGATATAGCCAACTATTCCAATTGTGCAAGAGAAATAAAAATTATTATTCAACATTTTCTCTCTGCATTCATAAGCTATAGGCTGTGTAATATTTTCAAGACACTAAAGGGGGTTGTTGAGTAAGTGACGTTGTTGCAAATGATGTTCTGTAATTTATCCTGTTTGGATCTTTTCTGGAAGTGCCGGGGTTTGTCAGCATTGAAAAAACAGCGACAACCCCGAAAGTCTAAAATAAGGGCAGTACAGGTGGCATCCCTTACCTGGAATTCTAACATCTAGAAAATTCCGAAAAGTTGAATTTTCAGAACCTTCCAGATTGAATTGAATGAAATGCCTATGTTTGTCAGCATTTGAACACCAGCAATAACCCTTTTTACAAAAATGATGGCAGTACAGGTTGAAAATCCCTCACCTGGAACTATAGAATCCAGAAAATTCTAAAAAGTTCATTTTCTGAACCTTCCAGATCTTAGAAATTATGAATTCGGGGCTCTCCAGACAGGATCCTGCTTCTCTGGAAACATGTTTCTGAGCATTGAAGCAGACTGTGGCACATGTTGGGAGCCTCAGAGCAGCGTGTCTGCAGAGAAACCCTGCGCAGCTCATCCAGCATGTGTACACGGATAGTGGCTGCAGGAGGAAGGGGATAGTGGCTTTCATAATGCATGGGCTTAGGTTTGCTTGTGGCTCCCTGCTGTAAATGAATGTCTTACAATTTGTATAGGAGCTATTAGTATTCCATGCTAGCTCATTATTCGGAAAGAAAACTGGCATCTGCAAAATCAGTTAACACTTCAATTTCAAAATACAAAACAAATCCCAAACTTGCCTCAAAACTCACTGCGTGATGCACTGCGTGATGCTCCGCTTGTTGTGGCTGCAAGCAGTGGAAGACCGTGAACAAACAGTTCACGGTGTCCTTCATTAGCTTCCTCCATGGCTCCTGTGCAACCCCATTTGTACAAAGGTTGTGAATGATAGAGCTTAGCTCTTTGGAGCCCTATGGACTCCAGGAGCCAGCAGCAGTAACAGTGCACAGTGACACTGCTGTTGTCTATGAACAACAACAAAAATAATCCGGCTCGGCCACATTAAAAGCATGGTGTAAATCGAAAATTGTTTGTGCAGGATTTTTCCATCTTTGGCATCCCGTTAAGGACTTCTAAAGACCCTGAGCACTGACTATGGTACAAGACTATCAGGTCTATTCATTAAAAGGTGAAACTCAGGAGAAGGAATGGAGAAGTGAAAATTCTAACAGGGTTATTCAGAGAGAAGTGAAAACCAGGATAATGACTGGAGAAGTTAAAATTCTAGGACAAAATAGCCAAACCAGAAAAATTCTCCCATTTATATCACTTTCCAAGAGGAGAGTCTAATGTTGCTGGGGAAGGAGTTCCATAGAAAGGGGGCAGCTTGAGAGAAGTCCTGAAGGCGAGAGTTGGGGGTGCGAGTACAAGAAGATGATAAAGTCAGATCATTGGCAGAGTGAAGTGGTCGGGATGGGATGTAACTTTTAATAAGGGAGGAGATGTAGGCAGGGGTGTGGTTATGGAGAGCTTTATACATGAGCACCAACGCTTTGAATTGTATTCTAAAGGAAACCAGGAGTCAGTGTAGAGATTATCAAAGGGGCGAGGTGCAAGAGGTGCAGTAGGTGTGTTGTATGAGCCTGGAACAGGCATTCATAATAGGCTGCAGAGGGAGAATCTGGGATCTCTTAAGGCCAAAGAGAAGGAGGTTACAATAGTCATGGCGGGAAATAATAAGAGTTCATCCTAACGTCAATTCTGACCACTATTGATATGCCCATATTTAGTAAAATACACTTAAATATTTTAAGATGCCATTGTGGTCTCCTAATATATATATATGTGACTGGCTGAAGCATGACATGGCCATATTTTGTAAACTGAATTCCCATAATTTATTATTTAAATTAGGTAGTAAATAAAATCTTTTAAAAATGTTTAAATTGTGTGAGCTTTGAGAAGGTATGATTTGTGTATTGGATTGCTCTCCCATGGTTTGTTGTGTGAGTATATATATATAAATATATATAAATATATAATTTGCTATGGCTTTGGTCCACACCCACGAATTGCATATATATATATTTTTTTATAATTTGTTAGTTTTTTTAAAGTAACTGATGCATAAACATTAATTTAGGATGAGGAAAAAGGAAACCAATCAGCCTGTTTCTGATAAAACTCCTTTGAGTAACTTGCCTGGCATTTTCATCTCTTCTGTTTCTTGTTAATTCCCACTGCTCTGTTATATTCCTAAACATAAAACCACTTTGTTACATGGATCGAGATATTTTTGAGCATTTATCATGCCACTGCTACTGTAGTTTTGCTCCTAGCTATAAACAGCCATTATCGTGCTGTTTAAAATGTGATCTTAAACATCTTGGGCACTATACCATAATGGAACGCTAAAATGTGAGCGCAACAGCCAAATATTAGCGCGCGGCAGTAAATGTTAGCGCTTGCCAGCAACCAAGTGTTAAATAATAATTCTGGTACGGGGCCAATAGAACATGTGCCGTGCTGAGATTTTGCGTTTGGCCATGTCTGTCAAGTTTGGAGCTAGCTCACGCTGCGGTAAGTAGCGCCAGCACTTTATTATACCTTACTTATCTACGCACTAAAGATCGCTTGGGGCTCCCCATGTAAAGAATAGGACGCGCAAAGTACAGCAAGCTTGCGCAACCTCTGATGCACTAAGTGATTTTTCACGGGTTTAGCGTCAGGAATGTGATATGGGTGACAAGCGGTAAACACACTTATCCTAGTGATAACACTTACACATCCAGACGCTAACGTTAGCGTTAACAATGGAAAAGTGCCCCTTGTGTAAAAATGGATATACAGTCAGGTCCAGAAATATTGGGACATCGACACGATTCTAACATCTTTGGCTCTATACACCACCACAATGGCGTTGGAATGAAACAAACACAATGTGCTTTAACTGCAGACTGACAGCTTTAATTTGAGGGTATGTACATCCAACTCAGGTGAACGATGTAGGACTTACAGCAGTTTGCAGATGTGCCTCCCACTTGTTAAGAGACCAAAGGTAATGGGACAGAATAATAATCATAAATCAAACTTTCCCTTCTTAATACTTGGTTGCAAATCCTTTGCAGTCAATCATAGCCTGAAGTCTGGAACGCATAGACATCACCAGATGCTGGGTTTCATCCCTGGTGATGCTCTGCCAGGCCTCTACTGTAACTGTCTTCAGTTTCTGCTTGTTCTTGGGGCATTTTCCCTTCAGTTTTGTCTTCAGCAAGTGAAATGCATGCTCAATGGGATTCAGGTCAGGTGATTGACTTGGCCATTGCATAACATTCCACTTCTGTCCCTTCAAAAACTCTTTGGTTGCTTTTGCAGTATGCTTTGGGTCATTGTCCATCTGCACTGTGAAGCGCCGTCCAATGAGTTCTGCAGCTTTTGGCTGAATGTGAGCAGATAATATTGCCCGAAACAGTTCAGAATTCATCCTGCTGCTTTTGTCAGCAGTCACATCATCAATAAATACAAGAGAACCAGTTCCATTGGCAGCCATACATGCCCACGCCATGACACTACCACCACCATGCTTCACTGATGAGGTGGTATGCTTAGGATCATGACTCATGAGCAGTTCCTTTCCTTCTCCATACTCTTCTCTTCCCATCACTCTGGTACAAGTTGATCTTGGTCTCATCTGTCCATAGGATCTTGTTCCAGAACTGTGAAGGCTTTATTAGGTGTTGTTTGGCAGACTCTAATCTGGCCTACCTGTTTTTGAGGCTCACCAATGGTTTACATCTTGTGGTGAACCCTCAGTATTCACTCTGGTGAAGTCTTCTCTTGATTGTTGACTTTGACACAAATACACCTACCTCCTGGAGAATGTTCTTGATCTGGCCAACTGTTGTAAAGGGTGTTTTCTTCACCAGGGAAAGAATTCTTCGGTCATCCACCACAGTTGTTTTCCGTGGTCTCCCGGGTCTTTTGGTGTTGCTGAGCCCACCGGTGCGTTCCTTCTTTTTGAGAATGTTCCAAACAGTTGTTTTGGCCACGCCTAATGTTCTTGCCATCTCTCTGATGGGTTTGTTTTGTTTCTTCAGCCTGATGATGGCTTGCTTCACTGATAGTGACAGCTCTTTGGATCTCATCTTGAGAGTTGACAGCAACAGATTCCAAATGCAAATAGCACACGTGAAATGAACTCTGGGCCTTTTATCTGCACATTGTAATTGAGGTAATGATGGAATATTACACACCTGGCCATGGAACAGCTGAGAAGCCAATTGTCCCATTACTTTTGGTCCCTTAACAAGTAGGAGGCACATCTGCAAACTGCTGTAAGTCCTACACCGTTCACCTGAGTTGGATGTACATACCCTCAAATTAAAGCTGACAGTCTGCAGTTAAAGCACATTGTGTTTGTTCCAACTCCATTGTGGTGGTGTACAGAGCCAAAGATGTTAGAATTGTGTCGACGTCCCAATATTTCTGGACCTGACTGTAGGACAGAATGCAGACATACTGCAACATACAGGAGCAGGACAACATTAGTACAAACATCTGATGTTAAGTTAGAAAGAAGAATTTAATCAGTAGTGGGGCTAGTTTTTTTCCACTGATATTGGCTTTATGGCTAATGTCAGACGAACGCAGTCTGAGCGCCTCTGCATGCGTGCATAATGGACAGACGTACTGACGGAAGATACTATAGACACCGCACGGTCCGTTTTGTTGACGGACGTAGAAAAAAAAGGGAATTATGGGAAACAAAATTAATATGAAAATGATAAAAATTTGAAAAGGATATGAAAAGCCATTTTGTGCGTCAAGTTGCTGGATGTCGCAAATGCGCTGCGTCTGACATCTCATCACTCACACAGAACGCTACGTGGATGTGGCGCACTCTGCGCGTCCATCTACCGGTTTTACGTTCTTGCCTAACTTGCGGCCGTTTGCCACGTGCATTGTGAGTGCGCAGTTCGGTCCGCACGTACTTCGTTTGTGGGTCTCTATTGCTCATGATTCTATGCTACGACGGTTGTTAAACTGTGCGGCAACACAGACGTGATCACTGCGTTCGTCGGATGCCAGCCTACAGTATATCGTGAAACGGTGCTATGACAATTCTCATTTTATCTGCAGTGAAATGCGGCGAAAAGCAATTTAAAGGTGGAGAAGAAAATGAACAAAATGTTAAAGTTTGAAAAATATTTTCATATTTTGATAGGATACATCATGGGTTTGGGTCGAAATCCCTGCAACCAGGTTCCCTAATGCCAAAATCCCGATGGACAACTTCCCTACACAGACAACTCCCTGACGGGCAACTTCCCTACACGGCCAACTTCCCTACACAGGCAACTCCCTGACGGCCAACTTCCAGACATCCAAAATCCCAGCGGCTAACACTAACCATACTCCCTAACCCCCTAAACCTATCCCTAACCCCCCTAAACCTAGCCCTAACCCCGCTAAACCTAGCCCTAACCCTGACCTCCTAAACCTAGCCCTACCCTAACCCCCTAAACCTAGCCCTAACCCCCCCTAAACCTAGTCCTAACTCCCTTAAACCTAGGGTTAGGGTGTTAGTATTAGGGTTAGCCTCTGGGATTATGGATGTCTGGAAGTTGGCCTTGTAGGGAACTTGGTACAGTGGTGTATTACTTTCCAGGGGGCGGCGGCCCGCACTGGTGGCCCCACCCCTAAAAAAATAATTATTTTTTTTACCTTTGCTAAGTATTTTTCCAGGAAGGATACATTGAGATTTCACTAATTTTCAAGTATGTCCTGGGTAGGCAAGGCCTAGGCTTTCACTTTCGAGGGGGCAGCAAAAAACCTCACCACTAAATGAGTTACTCACAGAGCACCGAAATGACGCCAACATTTTGGTGTTCTGTAGTTCCCTGCACTTCGGGGAATAAAATTTCCCCACCCTGCAGTGAATTCACCATTTACTGCAGGGTCCCCAAAGTGCATGGAGTCGGCCGCTGAATGCTGCCACCGCAAACCCGTGGCCTGCTGTTTTCAAAAGAACTACTGAATGAAAATGTCTGGAATTTACATATAAGATCCTATGATTGATAATAAAAAGTTCTGTTACAGAAAAAAGAAAAAACGCTATTAAAAAAAAGGGGGGGGGATTTTGCTGAATCAATAAAGACTTTACTGCAGATTAAAATAATAAATGGTTTATTAGATATCGCATAAAAATGGGAATATTTTTAACATTGAAACCTATGGGGTTTGCCTGAAGAAACCTGCTGATTGAAACCACTGAACATCAGAGCATTTCACTGCCATTTCTCTGCTGTTTGGTGTTCTCTGAATAGATTAACCATTACTTCTCTATGGGGATTTGCAATGCCTTCAAACAGCACCGTACTTGCTGGCAGTTCGCCAAACTTGTGTGTGAGCATATCACAGAGCAGTGGTGTACTTGTGGGGAGTGGCGGAGGGCGGAGGGCGGGCCGCCCCAGATACCAGTGATTATTTGGGTGTCATTAGGGGGTACTAGGAGGTGCCACTGTCACTGTGTGTCAGCTTTGAGCTGTGTTCTCAAACAACGAGCAGCAGAGCAGGGCGTTTGCAAACGGAATAAAATTGAATAGAATAAAAATCCCCCTCTCCTTCCTCCATAGCTCCTCTCCTACCCCGCAGCAGCTCTAGGAGAGGGGAGGGGGATGTGATTTGTGTGCAGAGAGAGAAGATGACAGTAAATGGCAGGTAAAGGGGGGGGGGGTATCAGCAGAATATGAAGCCCTGACCGCTTACTGCTGTTTAAAGTGGACCTTAAGGCTAGGGACAGATGAGCGCATTTTCTGCGGCCACCGTCAAAATGTACGTCGATGCGTGCGCACGCATTTTTTCACGGAATACGCTTAAGTGGTCAGACGATGCGCAATTCTGGACGTATTTCATGACGATGGGGTGAAAAGAAGTCTAGGGAAATCCGGCTGTTTGAACGTTATGTTGGCCGCACACTAGCAGCGTCTGACATCTCCTAATCACGCACACACGCTGCTATGCGGCCGCAGCGCACTCTGTACGTCAGTACCAGCGGTTTAACGTTCTCGAAAAAATGCGTTCATTTTCCACTTGCGTTGCGCGGCCGGACTTTTGTGCGACCGTACTTCGTATATTGGCTGTCATTGCCCGTCATCTGCTGCTAGTGCGGCCGTGATTATGTGCGCCAGAACGCGCGTTCGCACTGCCTCAGTCTGACCCTAGCCTTACTTAACCAGCACTGCAGTGATAGAAATTTGTCATTGAGCTGCCTGGCTCCTGGTGAGGCTGCGTGCGTACAGGTCACGCAGTCCGGCCAGTCAGGTGGTACTGAGTCTCAGTACCACCTGACTGGCTGAACCACGGGACACGCACGCAGCTGCCCGCCCTTTCGTTAACACGGACTCTCACTCTATTCTGGACTGACACCCACCAGGAAGGGAATCAAAGCCACGGTGCACCCTCTGGCAGTGGCACCCTACTGCTGACAAGATGGCACAGGCTCAGCCACGATCCTAACGTGGCCTGGAGGGACCTCCTGCTGAGTCTGTACACAGTCCCTGCTGACTCTGCACACAGCCCTACCGCGGACGGAGGCTGGTAAATATAGAATAAATAATTGCTGTGTGCTCATATTCACTCGGTTTGCTGGGAGTCTTATTGCAGTGGATTCTGATGCACTCATACACACTGCACATTGCATTGCTGGGAGTTTTATTGCTGTGGATTCTGTGATACACACTGCATATTACTGTGAGTTTTATTGCCCTGGAGCTCTGGGATACGCTCATACACACTGCACATTACTGTGAGTTTTATTGCTGTGCAGTTCTGATATGCTCATACACAGTGCCCATTTCTGTGGGTTTTATTGCTGTGCAGCTCTGTGATACACTCATATGCAGTGCACGTTTCTGTGGATTTTATTGTTCAACCAATTAGAGCGGCTGTGATCCAGTATACTTGACATGCGTGGCTGTTCTTTGTAAAAATGCTTGAATTTAAACATTTCATAATTTTATTTATCTCAATAGATACATTTGAAATGGTATATGAAATATACAAGTAGGCACTTGGTATCCACTTTTAATATAAAGAGAGGAAAAGGCAGAGCTTATAGAGGAAGGGTGGGGATTAACCAGGAAGAGGTGTGCCCTTGACAGGAAGGGGTGCATCAAATTTAAATTAGGGGGTGCACGAGTTTAGTCAGGCTTAGGGCAGCACAAAACCTAAATACAACACTGACTTGGTACGCCCGGCACTTGTTCTGTCTGGAAGTAGACCGTCAGGATGTTGGCATTAGGGGACCTGGCTGTAGGGATTTTGTCCGGCACCCGTACATCATAGAAGGATTTTGACTGTATCCTCAACATCATGAAGTATGGTACGGACTTCGTCAAAACCTAATACTGCCACATGTAGAAAAAAGGATGGAACATATGTTTTATTTATTTATTTATTTTGAATGTCTTGGATACAAGCTTTTCTTCCACGAAGCATTTACCTGTAGTTTTACAATAAGGGAGGATGTAAATGTTCAGCTTTCTCCCTCTCTGAACATTTCCTATATCCACCACCTTCTTAAACAATATCAGGTCTATTTAATAAATGTGAAACTCAGGAGAATGACTGGTGAGGGGAAAAATCTAGGTCAAAATAGCCAAATCAGAAAAATTCTCCCATTTATCTCACTTTCCAAATCGGCTATTTGGTGTAAATTGTTCTCTTCTCCTGCCAATTCTCCAGAGTTTCACCTTTTAGTGAATAGACCTGTATGTCTTATCATTCGATAGACATTAATCCCATTCCCCACTGTTTTGTCGTCAGGTGTCTATTTAAATAAATGAAGTGGGAGTCAGACGTTCACATAGAGGATGAGTAGACTCTGTTGAATCTCTAGGAAAGGCTGCCCTGATTCTCTGTGACTTGCCTGGTGACCCAGTCCTGTGAAGTCCCCAGGGACACACAGTGTTACATCAGTAACCACACTGTAGGAAATGTCAGGTTCAACCCCGAGAGACTCTAAGCTAAACATATACTCCAGCATTAGGAGATTTTTACTTGCATACTATTATCAGCTTAACTCATCAACCCTAGAGAAAATCAGACACTTGTGGCGAAAGGGAGATGAGCTTGAGCAGGTTATTGCTAATGTCAGGTGAGGCTTACAGTTTGTGGCATTGGTTCCAGGAATAATTATTTTGCAGGGGTTTTGTTAGTTTTAGATGTTTTGTAATGCATGTAGCTTTAACAACATCATGTCCTGCCTGTATCTTTGTACAATGCTTAGGGCAGGGATCAGCAATCTTGGGCGCCCAGATGGTTTGAAACCACATCTCCCATGATGCTCAGCCAGTCAATAGGTTTGCATACCCTCATGGGAAATTTAGTTCCAAAACATTTGGAGTGTCAAAGATGATGACCCTTGATCAGGGGCAATAAACCAGTTGTCATTGCAACGCGTGTAAGGGGTTATTCACAAAGTAGCAAAACTTCAGCGAAATTTCAGTGCCTTGCACTTCAGTGATTCAGTTTCGCCAAAACTACGGTGAATTCACTATTCAGAGTCAACATAGTGTGGCAAAGGTGGAGTTGCCGAAGCCCCCAAAAAAGTTGCAGAACGCCACCGAAATGAATCGAAGACCGCTGAACCGTGCTGAATTAGCCTCTGCGGAATCCACCGAAGAACAAAAAATAATGGAACTCTATTCTTCTAATAGGTGTTGAGACCAATAAAAATTTATTAAAATGTGTTTAAATAATAAAAAAGGTCCCTTAAGAAAAATAATAAAAAGGTCTGTTACAGAATAAAAAAAGCAAAACAAAAAATTTGTCAAATTCCAAAAAGTTGTTCAAAAAAATTAAAAGATTTTTTTCTGAAAATGAAAAAAATAAACTTAAAAAAAAAAGGTACTTTTTTACATTGAAAGTGAAACCTGTTGAACTGAATCACCAAAAACAATCAGGGTTATTCAGAGAGGTGAAAATCAGGAGAATGTCAGGAGAAGAGAACAATCAAGATCAAATAGCCGATTTGGAAAGGGAGATAAATGGGAGAATTTTTCTGTTTTGGCTTTTGTGACGGAAGCACGCTCTTCCGCCTGTCCTGCTCTCCAGACACCCCCTCGTTGCGTTCAGCCTGGCTACTGGGAACGCAATCCTCAGCACCTCAAGTAGTTTAACCCGCTTGTTTCTGCCCGCTAAGAGACCTGGGATGGTTGGTATGGAGATATGCCGGTGCTGGTGCGGATGGTACAGCCGTTTAGGAAACCGCAGGTTTTCGCAGTATTTGGCGCAGTTTCACCTTTCTCTGGATAACCCTGTAAAACTACTCAAATGTCCAAGGTGAAACCCTAAAACCAAAACTCAATTTTTTTTTTCTGCATCACTTGACCAACAACATAAATACTCAAATTAAAAAAGCATTAAATAAATGCTTGTAAAGAAATGTACCCACAGATTTATTTTCTGCTTTATTTTATTAGGAGTATGCAGCCTATAATGAGTCTGAAAATCTGGATGCAATTAACAAAGTGGGCAATGTCTACAATTTAGGAATTGTGGCATCATACAAGACTATTCAGGAGGCAACAAATACACATATATATATATATATATATTTTCTTTTGGCAGCCAGAAAAAAAGGTTATAGGTTAGATCCATATATAAAACAACAAATCACTGAAAGAAAGATTAGATTATTTCTCTAAATTAGGGATGTCCATGGCTGAAAAAATAATTGTTTTGTTTAGTTTAGTTTCGTTTTTAAATAATTTTGTTTTCGGAATTTCGGAACTAATTTAGTTTCAGATCGATTCAAAATTTTGTATCGATTTGAAATTTCGAATCAATTCGAATTTCATATATCAATTCGATAGTTGATATCAATTCGAATTTTGGATCACTAAATAAAATCCCAATTAAACAAATTTTGATGTTAAAAGACAAGCTAGGGTTAAATTTTAAGCTGCGTCACAGATTTAATATTTGAGTCAAATTAAACAGTGAAACAAAATTAATTTGTTTCATAAAGTCCTTTGCTTACTATTACTAGTATTGTAAGTTAAGTTCAATAGTTGATATCAATTTGATAGTTCATTTCAAATTCAATAGTTGATATCAATTCGAGTTTCGGATCACTAAATAAAACCCCAATTGATCAAATTTTGCTGTTAAACGACAAGCTAGGGTTAAATTAAGCTGTCTCACAGATTTAGTATATGAGTCAATTTAACAGGGACAGGTGCTTGTGAAACAGTGAAACGAAATTAATGTGTTTCATAAAGTTGTTTGCTGCCTGCATTACATGTATTGTATGTATTTTAATTGAATACTATAAATAATAATATAGTTGATATATCAATTCGATAGTTGATATCGATTCGAATTCCGGAACACCTAAAAAAAACAATTATTCAAATTTTTCTTTTATTATTTATCTACTCTAAATCAGTGATTTCAAACCCTGGATATCAGGTACTGCTAATAGGCCAGATTTTGCAGATCACCTTGGGGGAAATGCAGACTGAATCCTGCAATCACTGAGCAGCAAATCATATTACCTGTGCTGTGCTTCAGATATCTGGAAAACTTGACCGGTTAGAGGTTTTTAAGGACCAGTTTGGGACCACTACTATAAATAAAATGAGGAATATAAAGTTCTTTTTCCACAATTGTTATATAATTTAGAGTTATACAACTAGCATGCTACATAGTATTCAAAATGTCTCACCTTTCACTGTCATTGTATTCATTTCCTTCTTAGTATGAGAACAATCATAGATGTGATCTCACTGTGTGTAGGGTTGCCAAATCCACCATGCTTTCCTGGACACATATTATTTCAGGCAGATGCCTAGCACAGGAAAGATGCTGCCCTGCATCATGTATAGTCCAGATGCTTGTAGTGGGAAACCCGTTATCTTATTGAGGCAATTAATCTGGGATTCCTCTTCTGTCACCGGCAGCATACGGATTCTACATACTGCCTTTTTCATACACTGCCTATCAGCATGAATACATTTTATCAGTCCAGGAAAACGTGGAGATCTGGCAACACTACTTTAAATTAAACTGATGGTCCCTATTTCAGCTGAGCTGGTAATGGGTAATGGTGAGCCGCTAACTGGAAAATGCAGCAACCCTTTTCTCTTTCCACTTATTGCATTCAAAGAATTGCTGTCCATCAACATCTTGCAGGCTAGAGTTTGAAACTCCTGCCTTAGACGCTCTCTATTTATGTTTCTATTATGAGTGATCTGCTATTTTAGCAGCTCAACACATAAATGACCGTAGCCCCTAATGACTACTGACAGTGCTGCTGTGCACCTCCACTGCTAGCATCTCTTATTGTCCAAAGGACGTCATGGTGACCAAAGAGAGCCCTCTGCTGGGGTTGCCAGATTGGCCATGCTTACCTGGACACAAATAATTTGTTTATGTTGATGAGTAGTGCATGAAAGATGCAACATTGCAGCATGTCGAGTCCATATGCTCTAGCTAAGGCTAATGTCAGATGAACGCAGTCTGAGCGCACTCTGCGTGTGTGCATAACAGACATACGTACTGATACTGTAGACACCACACGGTCCGTTTTTTTGACGGATGTAGAAAAAAAAGGAAAATATGGGAATCAAAATTAATTAAAATTAAATAACAGGTACAGTCAGGCAGACCAAAAAAAACTTCTGAGCGTCAACGTGATGGACGTCGCAAATGCGCTGCGTCTGATCATCAGGCACACAGGCCGTTACGTGGATGCGGCGCACTCTGGGCGTCCGTCATAGCGATTTTACGTCGAGGCCTAAATGGCGTCCGTTGCCACCTGCGTGGTAAATGCGCACTTCGGTGCGCACGTACTTCGTGTGTTGGTCTCTATTGATAACAAATCAATGCTATGATGGACATTAAACTGAGCGGCGACACGGACATGATGACTGCGTTCATCTGACACTAGCCTAAGAAGTCAAAAGGCAATCCTGGTGGCCTGCCATCATTTCCTTTCTGAAGCATATGAAGTATACATGTTGCAGTGCAACATTTTCCCTGTGCTCCGCACTTCCTGAAATAGTAATATATGTCCAGGAAACATTGCTGGTCAGACAACCCTACCCTCTGTGAGATCAAATCTGTGATCTTACAGGGCTGGTGGAATGGCTTTGCAAGCTTCAGGAGGAAGTGAGATATCATGCTGTCTTCTGAACTGTGGGACTAGAGGCAAGTAAAGATTTTTTTATTAACGCCTCCTGACATACAAACCTATACTCAAGGCTCCCCTCCATCCCCTGTTTTCAGTGTAGAGCAGTTAAAACTCACTTTTATTCCAACACAATTATCTACATCAGTGTTTCCCATCCCTGTTCCTCGGGTACCCCTAACAAGCCAGATTTTTAGCCAGGTTTACCTTGGGGAAATGCAGACTAAATCCTGCAAACACTGACCTGCAAATCATATCACCTGTTCTGTGCTTCAGATATCTGGCAAACCTGGTCTGTTATGGGCACTGGACCAGGGTTGGGAACCACTGACCTGCATCATTACTCAAGTGAGCTTGAAGCAGCAGAATCTGTCATTAAGACCCCTGTCACATGCACATCAAATTCTCAGACTATTAGGTGCCTCTCTACAGGGACAGCCATGGTTGGTAGAATAGGGGGCACTAGTATAGCGTGATTATTTAAATGCAATTAATTGGCATGGTGCCTGCAGTATTGCTTTAAGTTCTATGGTATTAGAATAAGGCTTTATTTTAACATTGTGGCATATGTTATATACTGTGAGGTACTAGGGAACACTTTGTATTATATGAAAAATATACATTACTTTGCTACATTGTTTGGGATTTCATTTGGGCAGCATACAAAATATATTTTTTATGTTTTTAAGCACCTGGTAATACAATTTATGCATTTCATAGTGACAGAGATATATGATCAGATCCTTCTGTTAACATGTGTTTTTTTTTTGACAAGGAGGAATAATAGTTCTGGGTCTTTAAATGCAAGTTACAGAAAGTCTTTTTCATGAGCATAAAATGAAAGGCATTGAATAGGCAACCTTGTCAGCTGCAATGTTAGTAACTCATGTTGAAGAAGACAAATTGATCCCTAAAGCTGAGGTAGCTACATGGTTCTTTGGCTGGCTGTATAATCATTATAGCTACTTAAGTTCCCTTACAGTGTAACTAGGAATCATTAAGACATCTTAATTGCATGAGTCCCACTGCAAATCTCCACAGCTGTCTATTTTACACTGGATTTTATCAGCTGTCACCTTGTAAATCACCACACAACTACATTACAAGTCCAGTGCTAGAAGTTTATTTTATTATTAATTTCTGAAAATTAGCGTGTTGTATGAAGACTTTCCTCTATTTTAAATCTATTCTATTCAATGACAAATGCTTTTAATTATCTAATGCCAGCATTGTTACACCTTTTAGTTTTTAGTGAAGTCTACATAAGCTAGCACATAGATACACCCCTAACGGGACATTTTTAGTATAGTTTTTCCATGTAGAATTATGATAAAATTTATTTTGGTCTTCTACAAATCGAATAGATCAGAGGTGGCTCAATCAAAGCACAGATATGAGACCCATCTTTTTGTAAAAAAAAAATCCATGAATTACATTAACATTTTAATTAAGCAAGACTCTGAAGGCTCCATGACTAAATGCAAGAGATAGAGATGTGTGTTTGTGTCGGATGTGTGTAAGTCTACAAACTGTGAGCATGTGCTAGAGCTTGTTATAAAAGTCTAATATTCATATTTTCTCCCCAGATAACGAACCAGCCAAATGCCCCCAAAGTTTCAGCACCCTGGGCATAATGCCTAAGGTGTTAAAACTGGTTAAACTCGGCTGGGCTATCTCCCCTGACAAAAGGAGCTTTCCCCAGATGACAGGAAGACACGTTCTGCAGTTCTAGCTGCAGGAACTGTATTTGACCAGTAGACATCTGCCCGCCAAATAGTTTATCAGGACTCAAAATTTCAAGTCCCAAGCTACTAACCAGGCCATAAGAGTTAGGGATGTGCACCGATTTTTTTTTCGATTCGATTCGATTTTTCGAATTTTTAAACTTTTCGATTCGGCTCGTTTCGACTGCTTTCTGTTTCGATTCGGTTCGGCTCGATTCGGTTTTCGGGTACATTTATTTTTCGGAATATCGACCATTTTTCGTATTTTCGGGTCACTTTACTAGGTTTCTGTATCGACTTTTCGTTATTTCGGAAATTTTCGTTTTTCGGAATTGTACATGGTTTTCGGCATATCGCCCATTTTTCGTTTTTCGGAACTTTTCGTTTTTCGGAATTGTATATGGTTTTCGGCATATCGCCCATTTTTCGTTTTTCGTAACTTTTCGTTTTTTCGCAACGTCTGTTCTCGTTTCAAAGCTGTCTAACTCTATTCGTTTTGATGAAAACTAGTATGGTTTACTTTTTTAATACTACTTTATATATTTTTTATAATAAATTTTTGGTTTGTTTTTCGGATCCGATAATTCATTCTGTCGATACGATAATTCTGGCGATTCTATCGTGTTTTTTTAATTAACCCTTTCGCTGCTGAGGCTTTTCACACCTCTGTGCTGAGCTCATTTTTACCGGTTTTACTCATCATGTTTAAACGTGTTTTGAAGCTTATTTTAGTATATGACCCAGACATATTATATATCATTCCTTCCGTCAGACTCGGCAGATTAATAATATGTCATTATTATATGTATACGTCATGACCTGTCTGTATATTATAACAAAAAATGCAATAAAATATGATTTTTCAATAGTTTACAACGTGTAAAGTTTTTTTTTTTCACATTTTAACATGCGAGCAATTGCGGTTATATTTTGTATGGGGTGCACTTGTTAAAAAAATTAGAGATGGGGTCTCGTTACATTTTTTTTTGGGGAAAATTACAAAATTTTTAACAAACGCACCGCATACAAAAATCGTTAGTGCAGCATCATTGTTCACAATATAATTGAAATGGGAACAATATTGCTGCATTAACAAACCAAAAAAAAGAAAAAAAATTGTTTATTTTTTTTTATAAATTTTTTTAAAATATTTTTTTATTTTTTATTTTTTTACAAACTTTTTTCACATTCGTGTTTGGTATCGTTGGAACGGCCATGCTCTGGCCGATCCAACAATACCAAACTTTAACCCCTAGCTGCCACGGATCGGGAGATAGGGGGTTCATTTTGGAACCCCTGTCTCCACCATTGGTGGCAACTAGGGGTTAACTCCAGGACTGGCGTCATCGTGCTATGCACGATGACGCCAGTCCTCAGGGGGAGTTCCCGGAAGCTTGGCCGACATCCGACATCCTCATGGATATGCCCCAGATCCTCATGGATATGCCCCAGCTCCTCATGGATATGCCCCAGCTCCTCGTGGACATGCCCCAGTTCCTCGTGGATATTGCCCCAGCACCTCATGGATATGCCCCAGCTCCTCGTGGACATGCCCCAGCACCTCGTGGACATGCCCCAGCTCCTCATGGATATGCCCCAGCTCCTCGTGGATATGCCCCAGCACCTCGTGGATGTGCCCCAGCTCCTCGTGGACATGCACCAGCTCCTCGTGGACATGCCCCAGCTCCTCGTGGATATTGCCCCACCACCTCGTTAGTGCAGCATCATTGTTCACATTATAATTGAAATGGGAACAATATTGCTGCATTAACGAACCAAAAAAAAGAAAAAAAAATGTTTATTTAATTTTTATAATTTTTTTTTAATATATATATTTTTTTAATTTTTTTTTTTTTTAAAACTTTTTTCACTGTAGTGTTTGGTATCGTTGGAACGGCCATGCTCTGGCTGATCCAACCATACCAAACTTTAACCACTAGCTGCCACGGATCGGGAGTTCCAATGAACTCCCTATCTCCACCGTTGGTGGCAGTTAGGGGTTAACTCTAGGACTGGCGTCATCGTGCTATGCACGATGACGCCAGTCCTCAGGGGGAGTTCCCGGAAGCTTGGCCGACATCCGACATCCTCATGGATATGCCCCAGATCCTCGTGGACATGCCCCAGCTCCTCGTGGATATTGCCCCAGCACCTCATGGATATGCCCCAGCTCCTCGTGGACATGCCCCAGCACCTCGTGGACATGCCCCAGCTCCTCGTGGACATGCCCCAGCTCCTCGTGTATATGGCCCAGGTCCTCGTGGATATTGCCCCAGCACCTCATGGATATGCCCCAGCTCCTCGTGGACATGCCCCAGCTCCTCGTGGATATGCCCCAGCTCCTCGTGGATATGCCCCAGCTCCTCGTGGATATGGCCCAGGTCCTCGTGGATATTGCCCCAGCACCTCATGGATATGCCCCAGCTCCTCGTGGACATGCCCCAGCACCTCGTGGACATGCCCCAGCTCCTCGTGGACATGCCCCAGCTCCTCGTGGACATGCCCCAGCTCCTCGTGGATATTGCCCCACCACCTCGTTAGTGCAGCATCATTGTTCACATTATAATTGAAATGGGAACAATATTGCTGCATTAACGAACCAAAAAAAAGAAAAAAAAGTTTATTTAATTTTTATAATTTTTTTTTTAAATATATTTTGATTTTTGATTTTTATTTTTTTTTAAAAACTTTTTTCACTGTAGTGTTTGGCCGATCCAACGATACCAAACTTTAACCCCTAGCTGCCACGGATCGGGAGATAGGGAGTTCATTGGAACTCCCTATCTCCACCGTTGGTGGCAGTTAGGGGTTAACTCTAGGACTGGCGTCATCGTGCTATGCACGATGACGCCAGTCCTCAGGGGGAGTTCCCGGAGGCTTGGCCGACATCCAAGATGTCGGCCAGCTCCGGGAAAGGATCACGAACCGGCGCTTTTCAGCGCCGATTCGCGATCCAGCTCCCAGGGGTTAATGCCAGGCACCATTTGGAAGGGCAGGCTGTGCCCTTCCAAATGGTGCCTGGGTTAACCCCCACAACGCCGCCGATCGGGAGGGAGAGAGGTCCGAAGGACCTCCCCCTCCCTTTCAGGCGCCTCCTCCGCACATGCGGGGGGGGGCGCCTGAATTAGGTGTCATCGCGCTGTCGCGATGACACCTAATTTCACCGGCGGCGGTTCCGGATGCTGGGCTGACATCGAGGATGTCAGCCCGCACCGGGGGGGCCAGCGATCGGCCGGAACCCGGCCGAACGCTGACCCCAAAGGGAGGACGCGCTCAGCGCGTCCTCCGCATACCAGCAGCCATCGAAGTGGTTAACAGTGTGGAAACCAAGCAATACATAATTAACTTATTAACGTAAAGCAACGCACACAAACAGGAAAATATAGAAAAAATAGAAAATTTATTTACAACATGGGGAAGGGAAGGGAAGGGAACATGCCAAGGATGGCAAACTGCCCAACAGGGGCACAAAAACACAAACAAACATACAATGGCGGCCATCTTCCAAGCCAGGCGAACATCTTGTTCAGAGTATTGGTTCACTCACTGGAGAATTACTGGCATTTGAGGAGATGTTGGAGCTGGTCCGCATCTTTGATTACAAAGATTATGACTGCAGTAAGGGCCCTTACGGCAGGAAGAATAATTTTAGAAAGGATCGTATCATTGACAAGCTACGCGCACCACCATCCTGGAGGTGTTTGGGAAAGACGGGACGAAGGACCAGATCAGAAAACGCTGGTCCGACCTCAAAGCAGGCGAGCAGGAGCAGCTGAGGCACATCCGTATTGAGTATTGTCTCTGTCTTACTGCCGCTCCAGGATGTCCGCGGTGTTGTTCAGGTGCTCCCGGAGTTCCTGCAGCAGTTCCTGGATGGCATTGAGTGTTCTGACTGCCAGGCGTAGCTCGCCAATCGCCTCTTGATTGCTAGGTCTGGCTTCTTCTATATATCCAATAAATGAAAGAAGGAAAATACAGTAAGTAAAGCAGGTTTCTATTTTTGACTGAAAGTCTTGAAAAAATATAACAGTAGTATATACCAGAGCTGGCGGCCTCCTGAGGCTCCGACTCCTCCGACTCCTCCCCCACCACCACCGTCTGCATATCCAGTGCTATATGTAAGAAATTAAAGAAATAAAAAATACAGTAAACAACAAAACTGATTTATTTTTGAACAAAAGTCGATGCAAAATACAACAGTAAAAAAAAAAAAAACTGGACTGGCGGCCTCCTGCTGCACCGGCTCCCTCTCTCCATCATCGCCATCCTCCTGGTCCTCCTCTTCCTCCTCCTGCTCCTCTTGTGCTATACATAAAAAAATTAAATTAAAATACAGTAAACAAAAAATGTTTCTGTTTTTGACCAAAAGTCGTTGCTAAATAAAACAGTATATACCAGCGCTGGTGGTCGCCCGTGGCTCCTCCTCCGGGGCACTGGTGCCCGCTGGGGCAGATTCTGCGGCCTTCTTCCTGTCTTCTGCCAAATCCCAAAAATATAACACGTAAATAATGCAGACTGGAAAAAATGGTATATCTATACAATATATTGCCGAAAGTATTGCGACACCCCTCCACTACCCCACTACCAGCTTGACCCACCACTACTCCCATCTCATAGTTCTAAAGTCACAAAATATTTATTAATTTCCTCTGCACAGACATATATTACCGTTCATTTATATATTTTTTTCAGAAGTAAACATTACGTTTATTCAATAAAAACTATTATTTGTGTTGTGTGCATACAAAGCGCATTGTGTGACTGCTTTTAGTTATTTTATAGAAGGCCTCAGCCTCAGTTTCACTTTCAGTTTCTGCTAATAAAACTGGATATTGCAGAAACAACAACAGAAATCCACCATTTTGTTTTGAAATTTGCATCTAAAGCATTCAATGACACTGCTGCAACAGCTGCTGAGGCTGTATTGAACACAGCTCTGTTTGGATGCACTTTTAGAAGAACTACATGTCCCATCCTATCACTTAGCAGAGACGCAGAGATTTTTATTGATGCGCAGGTGGGAGTCAATATTGGGCAAGCTGCGGGTCATCTCGTATGCATCACTCAATCACAACAACCCCCCCCAGCACACTACAGTACACATAGTGCCAAAAGAAATCCAGCATTGTAATTTCATCTACATACATCAAATATCAAAATTTTCACGAATACCTAAAATCACAAAAAGGAAGAGCTATGGCAAAAATGCATGTATGACGAGTCGTGAAAACGCAAAGCTATACACAATCACATTGCATGAAAAAAGGACTAGATAAATAAACGTATTTCTGTGCACATTAGCACATGCAAGCACATTATTATTATTATTATACAGGATTTATATAGCACCAACAGTTTGCGCAGAGCTTTACAATATAACATGACACTTACGTTTCGCTATGACGCGGCGGATGCGCCTCAGCTGCTCCTGCTCACGTACTTTCAAATCAGACCAGCGTTTCCTGAGCTGGTCCTTTGTCCTGTCCTTCCCGAATAACTCCAAAATGGTGGTGCGTAGCTTCTCTAAGATACGATCCTTCCTGGCGTTAGACTTCCTGCAGTAAGGGCCCTTACTGCAATCATAATCTTTGCTATCAAAGATGCGTACCAGCTCCAACATCTCTTCAAACGCCATATTGGGGGCCCGTTTCTTCCTGGGTGCCGGTGGTTCATCATGAGATGATGAGGTGCTTGTACGGCACTCCTCTCTTTCAGCGGCCATTATGATGAATAATAAAAACAATATTTTGTTCAAAAAGTTGTCAATAAAACTGGCTCAATAAAGTTACGACATCCGCGCGCGCGCGCGCATGCGCGACCCGCGGACGAATCGGATCTGACCCAAATACGAAAAATTCTTATCGGATCTTTGGAAACAATAAAAATTTTTACAGAATCAGCGATATAACCGATACTAGTTAAATATACGATGTCCAGACTTACCGAAATGGAACCGAAATCCCGAATGGAACTGAAATCATGAATAGAGGGAAAATAAATTTAGATTTGACACATTTCAAGTCCATTCGAAAATTCCGAAAATTTTTCGATTTGGCAAATTTTTCGTTTTTTCAGAAAGTCTGTTCTCTTTTCAAAGCAATAGATTTCGATTTGACACATTTCAAGTCCATTCGAAAATTCCGAAAAATTTTCGATTTGGTAAATTTTTCGTTTTTTCGGAGAGTCTGTTCTCGTTTCAAAGCAATAGATTTCGATTTGACACATTTCAAGTCCATTCGAAATTCCGAAAAATTTTCGATTCGGCTCGGAAAACATTTCGGATTCGACTTTTTCGGATCTAAAAAATTTCGGAATTTCGGCCGCATCGAAAGACCCGAATCAGGAAATTTCGTGAAAATTCCGAAATTCCGAAACCCGAAACGCACATCCCTAATAAGAGTTACTTACCACCAGTTGCTCCACCTAACCCCTACCCAGCCCTTAACTCTGCCCCTAAACACACACCCTTAAATTATCTTATGAAATTACAATGTTAAAGGTTTTATTTAAAATAAAGTTACAAAAATAACATGAATCAGACCCCGGATACATGTATACCCAGTCATCAGACCCCAGTGTGAGCAGAGCGATGAGGCAGGGAAGCTCTTCTCCACCCCCCTGCCAGTGACAGAGACGAGCTTGGTAATGTTAGGCAGCTGATCCCTGCCATCGTGCAGTCTGGGGAAGGGGGGCTGCACGGTGGCACCGCCAGAATATGCAGCATGAAATAATTTATTGTGCTGCCTGCGTGTGCATTTCCACTCGCCCTCACTTAATTTCCACTCGCCAAATGCGAGTAGGTGAGTGGAAATTTTGAGCTGCGAGTTTATTATTAAGAAATCCACTGCGAATATTCTCAAATATTTCATACTGTATAATTAATTAAAAATTTATTTCAAAAATCCACTGGTTTCTAGCAGTGGCTTTTTGGAAAATCACTTGGTAGTGAAGTCTGTTTACCATTAAATCATCAGCAAAACATTCGCTGCTTTGCATATGTGGCCACAATGGATTGTGGTAAGTGTAGTTTGTCAATATTATTTGTTAATTTACATTATGATACTAACATTTATTTGAAACTTGCACCATGGTGATATACATATTTGGACATGTTCCTGATTTGTCAATTATAATTATGTTATATTGTTCACCAGGCTTGAATGAGCAGGATTACGGTTATTGAATGTTAGTGTCGCCGTTTTAAATTGGAGCCTTGAGGTACAAGGAACCAATGAAGGGACTGGCAGAGGTATTTGAGAAGCTGCAAGAAAGAAATAGAATCCTGGCATCAGCATTTATTACTGCACGGGGCAATTCGTTTCTTGGGGAGGGGGGTAAGGAGCTTGTTACATTAATTGAGTTATGATACAATAAGAAGAATGTGAATGAGCACCTAAGCCACATCAATAGTTGGAAATGCTTGGATACAAGCATTCATTTATAGAGAGATTGACAGCAGTAAGAAAATCAGAAAGTACAGCTTTGTCAAGATTTATATTCAGGAAGAGGGAAAGCACCTAGAGATAATTGGATGATTTCTCGCTTCCTATTAGTAAATGATGCCATGATCGTGTCACTAAATGCTTCTCCTCTGTCTTTTGGAAGAGAGATCAAGGGAGGAAGGTATATTTGAATGTCCTCAGTGTATAGGAGATACTGTAATGCTATATGTTTGCCTACGTTGGAAGTATAAATAGAAAACAGAAGAAGGCTAAGGGCAGAGTCTCGAGGCACTCCAAGAGCGACAGAATGCAGAAAGAAGGTACCTAAGGCATCAAATCATTGGGGCAGAGAGGAAGAGATCTGTCATGTCCTCAGTAGTGATGAGCCGAACACCCCCGTGTTCGGTTCGCATTCAAACTCGAACAATTTGAAAAGTTCGAGTTCAAACTCAAACCGAACTCAATGTAAGTCAATGGGACCCGAACGTTCGATTTTTAGAGTGCCCTCCAAGAGTGCATATATGCTAGATATTTGTCATAAAAGGTGTATGGGGTCCGGGTAGTGCCCTGGGGGACAGGAAACAAGGACAAAAAGTTTAAAAAATAATGTTTTTAAAGGAACAGTGAGTTTTCCATGAAATAAAGGTTAAGAATAAAAACAAAAAATTCCTTCAAATATCGTGCCTAGGAGGTCCCCATAACCTGCCCATGAAATGGCAAATTTGTAGGATGTATAGAAACATTTAAAAAAAAAAAAAATGACATTTCAAATGACGGTAAATGGTTTTCCTTTAATCTATTCATAAACACCTGCTTGGGGCGGCAGCCCGTATGAAAAGAGGAGACGTTTTAGAACATGCAGAACAGGTTTAGTGAATTTTTTGGCTAAATTATGGTGAAACTTATGCAGGCTTTAGATGAAAGTAACAATAGGTGCTTTAAAATTGGGCCTTTAGTGTCGGCAACAGTGCCGTCACACCGTAACCCCTCTATGGTATTGTGGAAGAGTGCAGGGTTGAATCCTGCGGTCCAATATTAAAATGATATGAATCTGGTATAGGCGTCAGTAGCAGTGCACCCAAATATTGTGCCTTTGGTGTCAGCCAGTGCCTTCACACCGTAACCCCTCTGAGGTATTGTAGAAGAGTGCAGTGGTGGAGGTTTTGGTAATGCAGAAGAGATCCCCGATCTATTCAGTTACATCAGCAGCTATAACAAAACCGGGTCAGCAATGTCTAGGCATTTGTACTGCGCTACTGTATATGGTGAGAATCGGCGCACACCAGTAGCAACAGGAAGTAAACAGAACAGGCAGGGAATACACAGAGAGATGAAGAAATCACAGCACAGTGCTTAATAGACCTAGGTCCATAGGAAAGTGGGATAGACAAGCTATATGTCCATAAACATAGTGATCCTCATTTTCAAGCAATATGCTTCTTTACAATGCAGGTGATGGAGCGTATACTGCAGGAGAAAACAGAAAAAGGACCGAGATTGCGCAGTACACCAACATCAGATGGAGATAAATTTTGTTCGTATTCAACTCACATTTGGAGGAGCCCACAGCCGGCTCTCAGGTCTCAGGAATATAGCGAGCAGGGACTTATGTCAGGTGCCCATATACCCTTCGATCTGTTCCTCCAGTGTCGCCAAAAATGGTACTGCAGTGTGAATTGATAAGACCAAAAAAAAGCACCTCTTGGTGCAATAAATCACAGATAGCTTTCTTTTTAAACTGCCAAGTTAAGTTCAAACTCACAAACGATGAGCCTCTATTGGCTCCGTCACAATTTGCGCAGGGAATCATACAGGGGTTCCCCAAACCTTATTTTTCAGGATCATAAAGGCAGACAGCAATCAAATTAAGTTAAAAACATTTATTAGTTTAAAACAGACAGTTTATATCTATATATATAGAGAATAGTCAAATGGCAGGCAAAGTCGGCAACAGCGGGTCCTCAGAACAAGCAGGGTCAGTAACAAGTATACAAACTGATTCGGTAAGCTAGCGATGCGGGAATAAAGGCTGAGACACACTGAGCATGTAGCGACGCACAGCGTAGCGAAGAGAAGCAAACATTTTGTAGGCTTGACTTCACTCCGCTCCGCCTCGCAGCGTGTCTACACTACATTACATTTGCTTCTCACCGCACTGGATAGGAATCCACTAACTAAATTAAAATGTTCACACAAAACCGTTTTATTTTCACAAAGCACATGTTATATAGGCAAAAAAAGTTTCTACTCAATAAAATACATCAAAAATGACTGTTAATTTTAATAGGAATAGTATAAAAATATAAAAAAAGGTAACCCCTGATCATATATATTATAGGGACACGGAGCGCTGTGTATAGAGTAGGGATGCATTGATACCACACACAGACATATACGTATATATGGAAGTATAGGGGTTCGGTGGAGGCGCTCGTATTTAGAGACGAATGGTATTAAAGTGGTTGCCGCCAACTAGAGAGTGGCACAGGCTCTCGAGAGGTTGTGCAGATAGAATCGGGAAAAAAACTGTGGAAATTCCTAGTGGCGCAATAATTGGACATTGGTTTGTGGTATAGCTCAGATGATATCAGGGCTAGTTGCATGTACCATAGATACAAAGTGCAAATTCAAATCACAGAGGATATAAAGTGCTAATACAATATCCTAAGTGTGCAAACAAGGTTAAATTACAAATGCAGTATAATTAAAAGTGCAAGTGCAACAGTACAGATGGGAGGCAATGTAGCAAGGCTATTGGAGACAGGATGATGATAGCTGATGTAGTCCAGATTAGTTAGGGCTGTCTGCCAATGGAGGTCATAAAAGTCTTAATTGATAGTTGGTCCGGTACCTAAGTGGATGGGTGATGCATCAAAGGTGCTCAAGAGTATTGTCAATTTGTTACCCTTTCCACAGATATAACAAGTCCTTTGGAAGTGTCCGTTCTCCTAGGGGTCTTGGTGGGCTCCGCAATGGGGGATATAATGAGAGAAGAGAGGTAATAGTGTGACACCTTCTATAATTTAAAGTGCAATTAGTTTAGAAAAATGCACACTTACAAAAATCAGAGCCTTTTGAATCCAGGCTCTGGAGTGGAGCACCTTGTGCCTAAAATTAGGGTGGTCACTGCCCTTCTTTACACGGTCTTCTTATTCTACCTCAGATGGGGGAACTTGAAAACAGAAGAAGGAGAGACAACGCTCTCATAGCATGACATCAGCCGTAAATTCGTGTGTTTGAGAGAGATAAGAGTCACACTCACCAATTCAGGAGCCTTAATGGTCCAGGCTCAACTGTTTACGCATGTGGTGCTCCTTAGCGGTGAGCTCCTGAACCTCTTTAGCTGCTTACACTGCTTGCTCTGCGTCCAGGTCGTTGGTGGAGTATCTGTGGTACTTAAGATAGTTATACCAAAATAGATACTAGTAAGGGTGTGAAAAGAGTTCAAAATACTCTCATATAAGAGTTGGAAAATATATTTATTGGTAGTGCAAATAATACAAAGTGCAAACAAATGGGTTAAAATTAAGTAAAATTATAAATTGGGGGGGGGTCGAGACGCGTTTCGGTGCAGCAAGCACCTTCCTCAGTCGATATATGTGATATGTATCGACTGAGGAAGGTGCTTGCTGCACCGAAACGCGTCTCGACCCCCCCCCCCAATTTCTAATTTTACTTAATTTTAACCCATTTGTTTGCACTTTGTATTATTTGCACTACCAATAAATATATTTTCCAACTCTTATATGAGAGTATTTTGAACTCTTTTCACACCCTTACTAGTATCTATTTTGGTATATCTATCTTAAGTACCACAGATACTCCACCAACGACCTGGACGCAGAGCAAGCAGTGTAAGCAGCTAAAGAGGTTCAGGAGCTCACCGCTAAGGAGCACCACATGCGTAAACAGTTGAGCCTGGACCATTAAGGCTCCTGAATTGGTGAGTGTGACTCTTATCTCTCTCAAACACACAAATTTACGGCTGATGTCATGCTATGAGAGCGTTGTCTCTCCTTCTTCTATTTTCATGTTCCCCCATCTGAGGTAGAATAAGAAGACCGTGTAAAGAAGGGCAGTGACCACCCTAATTTTAGGCACAAGGTGATCCACTCCAGAGCCTGGATTCAAAAGGCTCTGATTTTTGTAAGTGTGCATTTTTCTAAACTTATTGCACTTTAAATTATAGAAGGTATCACACTATTACCTCTCTTCTCTCATTATATCCCCCATTGCGGAGCCCACCAAGACCACTAGGAGAATAGACACTTCCAAAGGACTTGTTATATCTGTGGAAAGGGTAACAAATTGACAATACTCTTGAGCACCTTTGATGCATCACCCATCCACTTAGGTACCGGTCCAACTATCAATTAAGACTTTTATGACCTCCATTGGCAGACAGCCCTAATTAATCTGGACTACATCAGCTATCATCATCCTGTCTCCAATAGCCTTGCTACATTGCCTCCCATCTGTACTGTTGCACTTGCACTTTTAATTATACTGCATTTGTAATTTAACCTTGTTTGCACACTTAGGATATTGTATTAGCACTTTATATCCTCTGTGATTTGAATTTGCACCTTGTATCTATGGTACATGTAACTAGCCCTGATATCATCTGAGCTATACCACAAACCAATATCCAATTATTGCGCCACTAGGAATTTCCACAGTTTTTTTCCATATATGTATATATATCAACACGCAGACCTATATATACGTATATATCAACACGCAGATATATATACACTCACCCACAGACCTCAGACCATATATACACATACGCACATGGGGGTGGCATGTGGACAATCTCAACTAAATGCGCCCCCCCCCCATTTGGCTGATCCCTCCAGAAGAAATGTTGAACCCGACAGAGCAGAGAATATATATATTATTCTCTGCTCTATCGGGTTCAACATTTCTTCTGGAGGGATCAGCCAAATGGGGGGGGGCAATTAGTTGCCAAAATATGTGTGTAATACAAGTCTGGATATATATATTTATAAGAATATAGATATATATCTTATCTATATATATATATATATATATATATATATATATATATATATTATATATATATCATACCTGCCCTTACCTTCCCCTATAAATTTGCTTGGATCCTGGTTGTGGAGGGGGTCTGCTGTGGCCGCAGGTGCAGTGGCTCCCTCCCTGCGCTGCCTGTCTCTGACACATGCACCCGGGCAGCTAGCCCGCACAGTCGCAGCTCTGTCATCCGGTGGCAGCATGCTCCTCAAGGGGATCCTTGGGAGGCCCCTGCAGGCTGCCCTCTACAGTGCCTGATTAGATGGCCATGTCTGCCTGATGTTTTAGTAACAAGAATGTTTTATCCCATAAGCTTCAATGTTAAAAAATTTCCTGTTTTAATTCAATATCTAATAAACCATTGCTTATAATATTCTGCAGTAAAGAGTCTCTTTATTTCTAGATTTTTTTGTATTTTTTAAGCATTTTTTATACTTTTTTCAAATTTATTTATTTTTTCGAACTTTTGGCGTACGTCCCAAAAAGTTCGAAGTTCGCGAACTGTCGAATGGCCGATATTCGATGCGAACTCCGAACAGATTGAACCGAACAGCTCATCCCTAGTCCTCAGCCCCCGCTGCACTGCCTGGGGGGTCTGGGCAAGGTCCTGTGCCAGGAGCTGGCCGGCTGCCAGCACTGGGGAATGGCTGAGCGGCGTCTGAGGGTTGCGGGCCTGGCATGGTCACGAGGAGCCGCCGGGTTTAAAACAGGGTGCAAGGAGTTGCCTCGTCGCCCTGTTGTGGAGTCTTATTCCCGCATCGCTACTATTTGTTTACATTGTCTCTCTGTTGCCAATCCGTTTTCTGGATACGATCCCTGCTCCTGTTATTTGACCAGGCTTGATTTTTGACTATTCTCCTGCTGCTTGATTACGATCACCTGTGTGGTACTTTGGTGGTTTAACCCCATGCTTGCCGCTGGGGTGTTTACACGCTACTGGGGAAGTGTCCCTTCTCAGCGGTGGGTCTTGTCTGTGGCCTCTATAGGTGCCTATACCCAACCGAGGGCTCACGTTCTCCAGCCACATATTTTGATAAAATCTGCGATCGCGAGGTACTGCTTATTTGCAGCTCATGGTCAGTGTGCGCTCACCAGCAACAATACTCATTACTGTATTTATGACAGACCCCGAGGTGTATGTGTTGTCTCTGACTATCTTAAGGTACCGCTGACCTGCTCCCGATTATCAGCAAACTTTAAAGCAGCATATCTCCTGACCGCCCTGCAGTTCGCGCAATTCACCAACTGTCTGATTTATATGTGTATTTCTGCCTGTGCTCTAAGTAGTCTATCGGTCTCGAAACCTTTAGTGCTTAGTAGCAACTCAGTGTTTTGTTCATCCTCACTGCTGCCAGTGTATAATTCTGTGTATGCTAATCAGTGTTTAAACGTCAAAAAGATTTATCGGTCCTTAAGGATCTCAACTCCGCTACTCTCTAGTGGGCGCTACTCCCCCGTTACAAGATCCATGCAGGAGCAGCACTGGAAAGACCTACATATGTTCCTTACCCATGCCATGCTTTGCAATTTGGGCAAGCAGTGGTTTAGCCTTAATTATGTGAATTTCTAAGACTATGATACTGATTTCTGAGTATAAACCCCAGTATATTTTTAAAATGTATTGTAGCGCTGTGTTAAAATCTTGCTGCCGGCAGTACCTATTTTTGGCCACAAGATGGAGACAATCGCGATTAGAGACACTGGACATTGGGACTACATTTCCCAGCGTGCTTTGCAAAGAGACAGGAAGTGGGTGGGACCCAGCAGACTTACATCCCGAATCTCGTGGAGAACGCGCCAGAGCGCGCCAGGGAACGAGAGAGAGCAGACGCAGTGCCAGACATCGCGAGAGGGCCTAGGCCAGAGCGCAAGTGAGACCTGTCAGTTCCTTATCGGGTCATTCAGCCTAAGGAGAAGGAGACCTCCAAGTTCCAGAGATTGCTGCAGATCGAACAAACCGAAGACCTCGAGTAAGGAGTTACCGCGAGTTGATCGGATACGGAGAGCAGGCGGTGAGCTGGACAAGTCGTGGACAAGCTACGGAAAGTCAGACAACGAATCCGGCCGCAAGTATCCCCAGTCAAAATCGAGCGGAGAGACGTCCTGGGTCAGCGGAGCCTAAAGCAACCGGTGGATGGGTGAGAGGCCTCCAAGGCCGTTTGTAAATAAAGAACACGCTGCTGTTTTCTCTTTAAAGTCCACAGGGCCCCAACTTGACTAGTCGAAGACATTCCTTAAGTAAATTCACTGGCCAGTTGAACAGTACCCGGGTACCACACACACATACACACCTTTTACATTCCGGGACTTAACCTGTGCAGGACTCATTTTTGTTACGATTCGGAACAGGGGTTAAAGATACATTCCGAATAATATTTTTCTCTCTTCCGCTGCGCGTTTACCGTAATACGAAGAGATTGTATTTTTTGGGTTTCGCTACGTGTCCCTTTTGACCGAGCTATCAGGCAATTGCATTTCTTTTCTGTTCGGTTACGAATATTTTTTTTTTCCGAAATACGAAGCCTCGTGTTTCGTTTCTTTTCCGCTACGCGTTTTACCGTGATACGAAAATACTGTAATAATACCTGTGAATACCGTGTTTCAACGTCTACTTACTATTTTAGTAAACTATTTAAATGATAAAAACTCACAACGGTGTTGGAGTATATTTATTCCCTAGTGCGGGGAGACTGACCCGTGGTTCATTTTCAGCGGCTCCTCCGGGAGTGAGCGCTACAGTATCTTAAGGAAATCAGCATGTTACATATTCCCCTTGATGTGGCATAGCAATTGAGCTATGGGTATTTGCTGGCAGAGCAACAAGAACTAACCGCACACTCACAAATACTAATGGATTACTTGGAATAAATATCCACAGGGCAAAATGTGGTTCAATTATAGAGCTAGTCGAGAGCTTTAGTGAAACTAACCCATTAAGTTATTGGATAACTAGAGGAAGTGCATTGTATTGTATGCTTACTGTTAATTAGCATATCTTTCTTCTGTTTCTCAGTCTACATTACTTGTCACTTCATTGAGGGGGGTCAGTCAATACTCAAGTGAAAGGGCTGATAGAGGAAAGGAGGTGTTAATGCATTGGATGCTGTCACTATTAATTTCTTATGCTGCCAGTATTAATTGCAGCAACATAAATTAAACAACCTCCTACATTTACACAGCAACTTGTAGTGTGATAGCTCAAGGGCAATATATAAAAGAATTATATCTGAAACATGCCAAAGGATTGTTTTATACATTTTGTTTACACAACATGCCTATAGAAAGAAACTAGAATATTTGATTATTTGTTTTCCCTTGCATAATCATATTTTAGATGTGTTTATGGAAATGATTTAAATAGTTACAGAATGGATACAATGGATTTATGCTTATTATCCATTTAAAATAGTAGTTGGAGAGACACTCTAGGTAAAATGTGGGGTAAAAGCTTCTCCTGTCTCTGCATTGCTTATCACCTTTGCCACTCTTTTGGATGGCCAGCATCTCTGGAAGCAGCTTGGTGACGGACAACTAGCATAAGCATTAAGAGGCATTCAAATTGACTGTTTCAAAATTGCAACTCTTCTTCCATAAACTAAGTCACGTTTTGATTGGGTGCTGCTGTAGTTATCAGTCTTCAGTAAGGAGGGAAGAGTCAGACCTATGCTTTGATGTTTTGTCAAGGGTCAGATGGGAGGAGGGCAGTCATGGTGCTTAGAGTGACTGTTGAAAATTGAGATGAGGTATAAAAACTGAGGCTCCACCTTGTGTCTGTTACCTTAGATTCTCGATTTTTTTTTAGCTCATGGAGATGCATTATTTGAGCAGAGATAGGTGGATGTTTAAAATGATTTAGATCAGTGGTTCCCAACCCTCAAGTCCCACTATCCGGCCAGGTTTGCCAGATATCTAAAGCTCAGCACAGGTGATTTAATTTACTGCTCATTGCTTGCAGTATTCAGTCTGCATTTCTCCAAATTGATCCCTAAAGTCTGGCCTGTTAAGGGTAACTTGAGAACAGGGTTGGGAACCATAGTCTTAGATGATGATCTTCTAAACCAGTGGTTCCTTCCCAACCGCGGTCTTCAAGTACCCCCAACAGGCTAGGTTTTCCAGGTAGCTGAGGCACAGCATGATTTGCTGCTCAGTGATTGCAGGATTCATCCTGCATTTCCCCAAGGCAATCCTTAAAACCTGGCCTGTTAGGGGTACTTGAGGACCGCAGTTGGGAACCACTGTTCTAGACTGTAGAGGAAGAAAGAAGCAGTTTTACCTGTTGCGAAGTACTGTACATAAGAAAGGAGAGAAAAAAAAACCATTTCAAAAGTGACCTAAAAATGCCACAAAACACAAAAATCCATTTGGTAAACTTAACCCTACCCTTTACATTGCAAATGCAGTAAATAAAAAAAATAATAAGCTTTACTACAAAGGTTCTTTTTTTAAAAAAAATTTATTGGTATGTGTGATCCTGCAACTGCACAGGGTTCTATAGCACAGTCATCTGGGGCATTAATTCACCAAAGCCTTTGTTGACATTGTAGCTTCCATGTTTATTTCACATGAATAACTGACAGGACATGACGTCTATATGTATATAATAATGATATATTTTGAATCTGCCAAGTCTGCTGAAAATAATAATATATAAATTGTCTGTGTCCTACAAAAAAATATGACTTCATGTCGCGTTTAAACATGATGAGCACAAAACGGTCAAAATGAGCTCAGCACACAGGGGTGAAATTACTCAGCAGTGAAGGGGTTGAAAACCAACTGACCATGATAGATGCATGGCGTTACTTATACCCGGAAGGTAGAGACTATACTTTTTACCCCCATGTTTCCTTTTCTCATATTGATGTGTTTCTTATGTCACCTTCCCGAGTGCCTTCTATTGTTAATGCCTCCACAGGCATGATTCACATATCAGGTCATGCAGCGATTACTGTCGATCTCAATTATGGGTACCCTCCAAGAGGGCATACTGTATATGCAAGATATTGGCCGTAAAAGGTGTATGGGGGTCCGGGTACTGCCCTGGGGGACAGGAAACAATGGGGAAAAAAAACATTTTTTAACCCTTTCACTGCTGAGTGCTGAGCCATTTCACCGCTGTGCGCTGAGCTAATTTTTACCGCGATTTTAGGCCATGGGAAATGTTTGACCAACAATGAGTGAGAAATGTTTGACCAACAATCAGGGTTATTCAAAGAGATTTGAAAAGCCACTGCACGTTCGGGGACTTTTCATTCTCTTCAATTCGGTTCGATTTGGCGATCCCATTTTGGCAACCCTGCGGTGTATTCAGTAAGCACCACAGGACCGTCGTAGTGCAGGGAAAAGTTGCCGCAAACCCGCCGAAAGCTCACCACATAACGAGGGCGAACGCACACCGAAACCTGCAAAAACATCTGGATTAACCTGCCAAAAACGCCGGAAAAAATCGAGCAGGAGCCGATCACATGCAGCGCAGCTGCCGGAAAAAGCCGACACCGCAGACGAATGCAGGGAATAAATTAGAAAAACAGTTTGCTTGAATGTGTGAAAAGTGAAACGCTGTTTGCAAAGAAACTACTTAGCGAAAATGTCTGAAATTTACATATGAGGTCCAGGGAATGATAATAAAAAGGGCTCTTACAGAAAAAATAAGTAAAGTTAAAAAAAATCCCAAAAAATGCTTAAAATATCCTAAAAAATCTATAAATAAAGAGACTCTTTACTGCAGAATATTATAATCAATGGTTTATTAGATATTGAATTAAAACGGGAATATTTTTAACATTGAAGCCTATGGGATTCGCCTGAATAAACCTGCCGACTTAAACCACCGAATGACAGGGCATTTCGGGAACCTTTCACTGCTGGTTTTTTTTCTCTGAATAGACGAAGCATTGCTTCTCTATGGGGATTTCACTGCCCTCAAACAGGCACCGTATGTGCAGGCAATTCGCCAGGATTTGGCGAATTGCCTGCTCTCTGAATAGACGAATGGCCAAGAAAAGTATCCAAACGCTGATTTTCAGCATTCGGTTCTCTTTCGGCAGCCATTCGGATCTCTTTGAATAACCCTGAATGAGTGGGAAATGTTTGACCAACAAGGAGTGGGAGAGTGGGAAATGTTTGACCAACAAGGAGTGGGAAATGTTTGACCAACAAGGAGTGGGAAATGTTTGACCAACAAAGGGCTAAATTACAATCTTCGCACAAACATTTGCACCGGTGCAAAAACTCATTAACGCGAAGGGTAAAACCCTTTTCTCCGAATGCCGTATTACAATGTCAGCGCAACAAACACGCGTAATCGTAATCGAAGAATGTAATTTAGCCCAAAGAGTTGGAAATGTTTGACCAACAAGGAGTGGGAAATGTTTATGAATCCCATAGGCTTCAATGTTTAAAATATTCCCGTTTTAATTCAATATCTAATAAACCATTTATTAATGGATTCTGCAGTAAAGAGTCTCTTTATTTTTTTAGAATCTTTTAAGCATTTTTTGGAATTTTTTTGAAAACTTTTTTTTCCTCGAACTTTCCACGAACGTCCCGAAAAGTTTGAAGTTCATGAACTTTCGAACAGCCGATGTTCGAATCGAACTTCAAATCGATTCGAACAGGCAGCCCATCCCTACTCACCACTGTAACTCCATGCGAAGCAAAACACAATCAGATGTTTTGGTTTACTTGAATGGCCATTAAAGTGTAAGCCCACGTGCCACGTCACGGCACCTCTGGGTCAGGTGGATCCTACTTAATGAAACCAAGAGCTGCTTTTTAAGCAAACCACATATCCTCATGCTGCTTATCAGTCATGAGAAAGATGGTGGGTTTCAATTTATACCCTCACCAGAAACAAGTATATGTGGTTGCTTAAAAAGCAGCTCTTGGTTTCTTTAGGTAGGACCCACCTGACCAGAGGTGCCGTGGCAGGTGAGTTTAAACTTTAATGGCCATTCAAGGAAACCAAAACCTCTGATTGTGGTTTGTTACGTATGGAATTACAGGGGTGAGCGCAGGTGACCATCTTTTTTCTTGTTATGTTTTATACATGGAGCAGGCTGGATACTTCTGGTCCACACAGCCACCCTATGAGGGAATAGGAGCGAAACTGGGTTTTCTGCAGAAATCTTAGGATATGTTCTCAAAAACCCACTTAAAGTTTTAGAAATGGAAAAGACATGCAAATGCTGTTTATAGTATTTTGATGCAGCTGTAATAAATAGGTTAATAGGAGTTTAGTATGTAGCGCTGTGTTAAAAATCATCTTGCTGTGGCAATACCTATTTTTGGCCACAAGATGGAGACTATCGCGATCAGATACTGGACATTGGGACTACAATGCCCGGCATGCTTTGCAAGAAGACAGGAAGTGGGTGGGGACTGGACACTTACATCCTCTGCCTCGTGGAGAAAGTTGGAGAGCGCGCCAGGGAAGCGGAGAAAGCAGACGCACCGAGGAGATCGCGGGAGAATCTAGGCCCAAAGCTGAGGGAGACCTGTTGTTCCGGTTTGGGTCACCTAGCCTGAGGAGAAGGAGACTCGCCAGAGCCCAGACACTGCTGCAGACCGGCGGAATCGAGCGGAGAGCAGGCGGTGAGCTGGACAAGCGGCATAAAGTGAGACAACGGATCCGGCCGCTAGTATCCCCAGTCAAAATCCGGAGGAGAGACGTCCTGGGTCAGCGGAGCCTAAAGCCTGCGTCGGATGGGTGAGAGGCCTCCAAGGCTGTTTGTGATTAAAGGTCAAGCTGCTGTTTTCTGTTTAAAGTCCACAGGGCCCCAACTGACTAGTCGAAGACTTTCTTCAAATAAACTCACTGGCCAGTTGAACAGTACCCGGGTACCCATACAACATATACACCTTTCACCTCTGGGACTTAACTTGTGCAGGGCTCATTTTCTTTTAGGAATCGGAATAGGGGTTGAAAATAAAGATACGTTCCGAATATATATATTTCCTCTTTTCCCGTTGCGCGTTTGCCGTAATACGAAGGGATTGTATGTTCGGGGTTTTGCTACGTGTTTTCTTTTTCTGAACTATCGGGAAATTGCATTGCTTTTATGTTCGGTTGCGAATATTTTATTTTCCGAAATACGAAGCCTCGTGTTTCGTTTCTTTTCCGCTACGCGTTTTACCGGGATACGAAAATACTGTAATAATACTTGTGAATACCGTGTTTCAACATCTGCTCAAATATTTTAGTAAACTATAAAAATATAAAAAACTCACAGCTGTGTTGGAGTATATTTATTCCCTAGTGCGGGGAGACTGACCCGTGGTTCATTTTCAGCGGCTCCTCCGGGAGTGAGCGCTACACGTGGGGGCTCGTTTCCAGGATCCAGTCTCTGGAAAAACCGCATCTAAAGGGTTAAATATGGATCCAGACACTGTTGCCGAGTGGTGTGGGGAGCACAGTAGTCAGTCAGAATGTTGTATAGTTATGGATATTCCAGCAGACACTTGTTAATACTGGACATTGAAAAAAACCCAGATACTTCTCACATGTATGTTCTTCTCGAATGGAGAAAGGGTGTTCCGCCATGTTTTCAGGGCACGAGCGTGAAACTGGCCGAAGAGGTGGAAGTCCAACTAATTAAGCCAAGTACGCCACGTGGCGAATCCGCAAGTGTTTCCGCGCCTAGTCCGTTGGCCATGATAGGGCCTGAATTTATCGTGGCTATTGGAGATCTACTGGCTAAATGTCAGAAAACAAGCCCTCCTCACACTAACTTCGGTTATCGACGGTTAAGAAATTTTACAGGAAACGTACCAACTCCGGCGGGAGAAGAAACCTTTGAAGAATGGGTGGAACAGGCGATGCAGGCTCTGGATGAGTGGGATGTCCCTGAGGCCCAGAAAAAGCAAAGGATCACCGAGAGCTTAAAGGGACCTGCGTCAGAAGCGGTGAGAAACCTAAAACTGAGTAGAAAAGATTGTACTGCTTTGGATTATTTAAACGTTCTTGAAGAAGTTTTTGGGCGAACTGAAAAGGCGGCCGAATTGGTATATCAGTACGAACACACCTATCAGAGAAGAGGTGAAAGGATGACCGAGTACATGAGGCGCCTGGATAAGATTCTACACCAGATACTCCTGAAGAAAGGGGCCGAACCGGCCGAAGTAGATAAGATCCGAATAAAGCAGATCCTGAGGGGCTCTCAACCTCTAGATCCAGTGATGATGCAGCTGAGAAGCAGAGCAGGTACCAAGAGTTAAAGTACCTGGAACTGATCCGAGTTGTACGAGAGGAAGAGGCTTTACTAGAAGAGAAATCTTTCAGGCGGGGGAAAGGGCTTATGCACAAACTGTGAGACATAACGATGGCCTGCAACCTGAAAGCGACTCTCTAGATACCTATGGATCTGACGAGGATGACAAGACATCTAGTTGTTTTTAAATCTACAGAGAGGCTGCCAAAGAGTTGACCTCCCTGAACGGGGTGAATTGTCCAAGACCGTCAAGAAGGTTGAGGAAGCTCAAGTTGAATTGCAGCAAGCGCATGCGGAACTGTGCCAGGTATTGATGAAGGTGACAGAGATGCAGGCAGAAATGCAGAAATCTCCTCACAGGTATGCAGACGACGGGAGTTGGTGGCGTCTGGTCCAAATCCTTTAACAAATCTCAACAAGCAACTACGTCTCCGCTCTCTAAGAAGAGATGTTTCGGGTGTGGAGAAATGGGCCATTTCCGCGCACAGTGCAAGGCCGAAAGCCTGAGAAGGATAGAGTCAAGGGACTGTTGGAGCTCTGGAGGGACTGTTATCTACCTCACCGGCGGAAACGCCAGAGGGCACCAGTGAAGGAGCAACCTGAGTGCCCGAGGGTTGAACCTCGCTCCAGAAATCAGCCAAGGTTAAGAGGGCGAAAAGGCCCAAAGCCGAGCCGACTGTAGAGCCTGCCAGGACTGAAAGAGTCACTCCTTAGCATCCGGGTCTACGTCATGGGGAGGCAATGCACACCCAAAACCTGCACGGGCCAAGAAAAAGGCCAGGGTACAACAAACTGGGTCTAAGTGTCCGGATACCGCCACCAAGTTTCCCGACAACTGATAGGTCCTTCTCCTATTGTGCCAATCCAAGTGGAAGGAGTCTACACCAAAGCCCTGTTGGATTCAGGGGCTCAAGTGACATTGATCTACCGAGACTTCTACGAGAAACACTTAAAGCACATTCCTTTGCAAGAATTGAAGGATTTGGGAATATGGGGTATCGGCACTGAGAAACTCCCTTATGACGGGTACCTGCAAGTGAAGTTGGAGATTGGATCTGAAGTCATCGGGCAGTCTGGGGGTTGTGATGCATTGGCTATTGTGTGTCCTCGACCCTCGGGTGCGAACAGAAGCTCCCTGATAGTGGGGACGAATACTGAACCTAGTGCGGCGTCTCTTGACGCCTATCGTGTTGGAAGAAGGTTCAATCAAGGAGTACCCAATGTTACGTCGGTCTATCAGAGGATGGTCGAAGAACGAAAGGCACCTGCCGAGGTGGGAAGACTGTGGAGACTGGGTGGAACAGAGAAGGTTCTGCAAGCAGGAGAAGTAGTGAGTTCCGGGCTTCAGTCAAGTTGAATGGATCGCAACCAGGCCCCTATGTGGTGCTGGGAACCGATTTTGATCGTGGGAGTGAAACCGGAGTCGAAGTAATTCCTGAAATAATCTCCACCAAAGCTCTGAAGAGAACACGAAGAGTTTCGGTCAGTGTGTGCAACGTGACGGATTTTCCAGTAGTCCTTAAAGCACGAATGCCTATTGGGCAAGTAGAGTCTGCAACCCCTCTCTACCGATTCAGGAGGGGGAGAGGGTAAAGAGATTCCAGATGAAAGATTCTACCCAAGGACGCTCCTATTTCACCTGAATGGAAGAAACGTCTTCAGTCTCAAGTTCTAAAGTGGAAGGAATTGTTTTCAAAAGATGAGTTCGATGTGGGCTAGCTAAGAGTACTGAACACCGCATTCGATTACAAGAAGACAAGCCGTTTCGCGAAAGATCAAGGCGAGTTCCGCTAGGAGACTTTTAGATTTGAGAGAGCAGCTGAACGAGTTACAGAGAACCAAGGTGATTCAAGAGTCCAGGAGCCCGTATGCATCTCCTTAGTGTTGGTCCGGAAGAAAAATGGTTCTGTCCGCTTATGCATAGACTATCGCACATTGAACCGGAGAACCATCCCGATCAGTATGCCACTCCTCGGATTGAAGATGCCCTACAGTGTTTGTCTGGAGCAAAGTGGTTTAGTGTACTAGACCTGCGAAGTGGGTATCACCAGATACCAATGCATCCTGAAGACAAGGAGAAAACTGCGTTCATCTGTCCACTGGGGTTCTTTGAATTCAACAGGATGCCTCAAGGCCTTACGGGGGCTCCAACTACGTTCCAACGGTTGATGGAGAAGACAGTCGGGGATATGAATCTAATCGAAGTATTAGTGTACCTGGATGACATAATTGTGTTTGGGAAGACTCTGGAAGAACATGAGCAACGTTTGGAGAAGGTCTTGAAGAGGCTCCATGAAGAGGGGCTGAAACTGTCTCTGGAGAAATGCCAATTCTGCCTACCATCTGTTACGTATCTGGGACATGTGGTCTCAGCGGAAGGTGTTTCAACCGACCCTCGGAAGTTGGAGGCCGTAGCTTCTTGGCCTAGACCCCGAAACGTCACTGAGCTTAGATCTTTCTTGGGATTCTGTTCATACTATCGAAGATTTGTGGGAGGATTCGCGAAAATAGCCCAACCACTGAACAAACTCCTGCAGAAGGAAACCACAGAAGAAGGCTGTAAGGTCTCTGACAAAAACCCGTCAGCTCCGGGGCCAAGGAAAGCTCGAGAGTCTATACAAGGTGAATGGACCACTCAATGTGAAGGAGCTTTCGTAAAGCTGAAAGAGAGCCTGACCCGAGCTCCTGTTTTGGCCTATGCGGACCCTCACAAGCCGTATGAACTACATGTGGATGCCAGCCGAGAAGGTCTGGGAGGAGTCCTATATCAGGAGTATGGTGGGTTGTTGAGGCCTGTGGCGTACGTGAGCCGGAGCCTTGCGCCTTCGAAGAAAAACTATCCTACTCACAAGCTGGAGTTCCTAGCCTTGAAGTGGGCAGTGGTGGACAAGTTGAAAGACTATCTGTATGGAGCTGAGTTCGTGATCAAGACGGATAACAATCCTCTTACCTACATCCTTACTACCGCAAAACTGGACGCAACGGGACATCGGTGGTTGGCCGCTCTGTCAGGGTTTCGATTCAGCCTGAAGTATCGCCCTGGGGTGAATAATCGAGATGCTGATGCGTTATCGAGAAGACCCTATACTACAGAATGGACTCAGTTGACTCCAGACTGGGTGCAAGCTTTGTGTCAAGGAACAGAGCGCCGGGTCAAAGGAGGGATTGAAGCAGAGGCCATAGGAGTTATGGCTGCGGCTGTTCCTGAGTTCTACTGTAACCCTACGCAGTTAAGGGATGAAAGTTTACCTACCTTTTCGAGACAGGACCTGAAAGCAGATCAGGCTAGAGACCCTTTAATTGCCTTGACCATAAAGGCCCTGTCTGCAAACCAGCGAGAGATTTTGTTAACCAACTCCCCGAGTGGAGCCAGATTGGTCTACAAAGAGTGGGAGCGGTTAAGATGTTGGATGGGGTGGTCTACCGAAGGGGCCCCTCAACCAACTCTGAAGAGATTCAACAGTTATTCCTCCCTACTAAACATAGGGAGAGTGTGCTGCGATCACTACATGATGAGCATGGACATTTGGGTGCAGAGAGAACTTTTAAGCTGGTGCGAGATAGGTTTATTGGCCTTGTATGAGGGCTGAAGTAGAAAGCTATTGTCATTCCTGTCTGAGGTGTATTCAGAGAAAGACTCTACCGACCCGAACTGCTCCAATGAGCCATCTGCAGAGCCAGGGACCCATGGATTTGGTGTGCATTGACTTCTTGTGCTTAGAGCCGGATGCTAGTGGGCAAGGGAACATTCTAATAGTGACTGATCATTTCACTCGTTACGCCCAAGCTTTTTCCACGAAAGATCAACGCGCTCCGACTGTAGCCAAGGTGTTGATGGAAAAGTTCTTTGTTCACTACGGACTGCCAAGGAGAGTGCACTCTGATCAGGGTAGAGACTTTGAAAGCAGACTGGTGGGGCAGTTGTTAGAGCTGTTGGGAATCCAAAAGACCCGAACCACACCATATCACCCTCAAGGTGATGCTCAGCCTGAAAGGTTTAATCGCACACTGCTAAACATGCTGGGGACCTTGTCGAATGTGGAGAAGCAGAGTTGGAGTCGTCACATAGCTACTCTGGTGCATGCATATAACAGTACGGAGAGCGATGCAACTGGATATTCACCGTACCGTCTTATGTTTGGAAGGGAGGCTCGACTGCCGGTTGATTTGGCATTTGGGTTATCCCTAGACCAGACCTCAGTAGCTTCCCATAGAAACTACGTGGATAGACTTCGAAAGAATCTGGCTTCTGCGTTTGAACAGGCCCGTTTGACCTCGGGAAACAGGGAGCAAAGAAACAAAAGGAACTATGACCTGAAAGTTCGAATACAAGATCTACAACCCGGTGATAGGGTCTTATTGAAGAACTTGGGTGCGGCTGCGAGACACAAGTTGGCGGATAGGTGGAGTTCCCAGGTTTACATTGTCTGCAAACAACTGCCGGGTTTACCAGTATATCAGATTCGCCCGGATGGAAAGGCTGGGCCTCTTAAGAACTGGCACCGAAACCACTTGTTACCTTTGAGAGAGGCTGTAAGGATGCCGGTTGGGGACGAATTGCCTCGGCCAAATCCGCCTGTTCCATGTTTGCCTCCTGTTACTCGATCTCAACAGACCCGGATTGCCGAAGAGAGCGAAAGAGACAGTGAAGAAGAGAGTTATTGTCTAGGTTGGATGCGCTCGCCGGAGCCTGAAGAGGTTGTCGTTGTCCCTGAGCGGTGGGAGAGTAACTTGAGGCCTGAAGCTCCAGAATTCTTGTTGGAAGTCCCTGAGGCTGTTGATATCCCTGAGCCTCTTGAATTTCAGTCGGAAGTCCCTGAGGCTGTGGGGATCCCGGTAGCTCCGGAAGCTTATTCAGGTGATTACAGTTCTATGCCTTCACTGGAGGGATCATACTCTGAAGAAACGTCTGCTCCAGTGATAGAAAGAGAAATTGAGCCAACGCCTATAGTACTTCCACCTGAAGAGGAACTGATTGAGCCAGAACCAAAACGCTCTGTTCGACCGCCCCAACGACTCACCTACGACTCACCAGGACATAGCACTGAAGAGGCCATCACCACGGTGCGGAGGTTGCCCGAAGTGTCTGCTATGCTAGCTGAGGTAGCCCAAAATATGAGTCAACTTGAGGAAGTGTTATTAACTCACTATATGTATGCTGCTGAACCTGTACATGTTATATAAACTGCATTCAAATGTTGGAAATGTAATGTAATTGTTGTACCTCCTTGGAGAGACCCAAGAGTTCTAGGAGGGGGAGAGTGTAGCGCTGTGTTAAAAATCATCTTGCTGTGGCAGTACCTATTTTTGGCCACAAGATGGAGACTATCGCGATCAGATACTGGACATTGGGACTACAATGCCCGGCATGCTTTGCAAGAAGACAGGAAGTGGGTGGGGACTGGACACTTACATCCTCTGCCTCGTGGAGAAAGTTGGAGAGCGCGCCAGGGAAGCGGAGAAAGCAGACGCACCGAGGAGATCGCGGGAGAATCTAGGCCCAAAGCTGAGGGAGACCTGTTGTTCCGGTTTGGGTCACCTAGCCTGAGGAGAAGGAGACTCGCCAGAGCCCAGACACTGCTGCAGACCGGCGGAATCGAGCGGAGAGCAGGCGGTGAGCTGGACAAGCGGCATAAAGTGAGACAACGGATCCGGCCGCTAGTATCCCCAGTCAAAATCCGGAGGAGAGACGTCCTGGGTCAGCGGAGCCTAAAGCCTGCGTCGGATGGGTGAGAGGCCTCCAAGGCTGTTTGTGATTAAAGGTCAAGCTGCTGTTTTCTGTTTAAAGTCCACAGGGCCCCAACTGACTAGTCGAAGACTTTCTTCAAATAAACTCACTGGCCAGTTGAACAGTACCCGGGTACCATACACACATATACACCTTTCACCTCCTGGGACTTAACTTGTGCAGGACTCATTTTCTTTTAGGAATCGGAATAGGGGTTGAAAATAAAGATACGTTCCGAATATATATTTTTCCTCTTTTTCCGTTGCGCGTTTGCCGTAATACGAAGGGATTGTATGTTCGGGGTTTTGCTACGTGTTTTCTTTTTCTGAACTATCGGGAAATTGCATTGCTTTTATGTTCGGTTGCGAATATTTTATTTTCCGAAATACGAAGCCTCGTGTTTCGTTTCTTTTCCGCTACGCGTTTTACCGGGATACGAAAATACTGTAATAATACTTGTGAATACCGTGTTTCAACATCTGCTCAAATATTTTAGTAAACTATATAAATATAAAAAACTCACAGCTGTGTTGGAGTATATTTATTCCCTAGTGCGGGGAGACTGACCCGTGGTTCATTTTCAGCGGCTCCTCCGGGAGTGAGCGCTACAAGTACTAACTTTTATCTGGCGTAAAACATTGTCTTTGACTAAAGTCAACATCATATGCAGCACATAGATGACTGAAGGACTTGAATTGTAGGGTGCTAAAAGATATTACCATCCAACCCACCTACTGTGCATAGCTCATTAGTCTTCCCTGCAACATGGTGTAAGTTGTGGTTGGGAGGGGTGGAATGCTGGGGTCCTTTGGTTGCGCACATAACTACCAACTGAAGATATGGCACTGCCTATGAGAAGTCAGAATTGTAGGTGCAATGATTGGCTTTTGGTTCTGCTTAAAGACAGTGGCCTCTTTGTCTTCCTTCCCTTCTCCACATCTCAGACATAGAGTCTAATACCTGCATAAGCATTCTACCTTTTGTTGAAGTAACATTTCCCAGTCTTGGTCCATCTAATGATATACCAGGTTCTTGGTGTTTAAAGAGGGAAGGAACTGACATTCTTTATTCTTCACTCACTCTTCTCTTTCACTGCAATATTTAACTGTCTTCTCACATTAACAACCATGGGTATTGAAAACGTTGCATCCAAGTAAAGTCTGTGGATCATGGGATCATTTCACAGCTATGCAATACTTTCAGCAAAGTCCCTAAATCCTTCTCAGGTTACTTTGGTCACTGGGAGAGAAACATGTACACCTCAGTTGAGGATGGTCGCTGTCATAAGACTTTTTTCTTTTGACCCACTATAGCACAAGAGCTGCCAAAAACCAGGAACCTTCTATAAGATCATAATCTTTTGATACTGCACTTTCTCGTAAATTGCACATTTTCATCTCTCAACATATCCTTACACAAAGAAATAGTTTTATCCATCTAGTTTACTGGGTCCACACCCTTCCGGTGTGCGAGTGAACAGCTAGATCTGAATGTTGGTTCAGGCAGATCACCCATAATGACGCAGAAACTCTGAATTCCATGATTAGCTTATCCTTTACCTTGCCCTCTAGAGGTGTTCTTTGCTGCCAGAAGTTGAGCTCATTATTCACTGACACAAATCTGATTTTTAGTATCACTAATCTTTCTCTTTCCTTTCACTAGACCCTTTTTACCTCCCCCTTACAATATGATACTGATATTTGGATGGTTTCCGTTATTACATTCTTATACTCCTTGAAATTGTAAATGTAAACTGTTCTCTTTATTTTTTTTCCTACATTCTTTTAAACGTTGAATACAAAATTCATTGTTTGTGAGCTTCTGGCATCATAATCCACATAAGGTGCCTAAGTAGTATGAGGGCATTTAACTCAAGTAATGAAGATAATCCATAATTTGTACATTTGTTTTATTAGTAAATTTTATTAGAGCATGTATCAATGTGACAAAATCATTCAGTATAATCTGTAGTAAGAATATGGTTACAGTATATTATTCTATCTAGCTGGAGAGTTTGTGGTTGGTGATTACTAGTAGACATGTCTGGTGAGGTTGAAAAATAATGCACCCTGGCTGATCAATTATTTATTCAGAACTCATTAAGACCACATTGGCAATGGCGTCTTTGGATATATCTAGAGTGAGATTATCTATTCTGCACAAACTGATTATGCACTATTATGTAGGACTTTCATTTTTGGCTGTTGATTGTGTTGATCATATATTAATTTGTTCAGCAGAAAGTGAATAAAGCAATATTAAGAAAACATTGCTGTCCTTCGCACGTACTGTACACGCAGCACCATCAAAGTGATCATAGTACTAGATAAAAGGAACGTTGATTATTACAAGATAGCAAATTGCATTATAATTCTAACCGGTTGCTGACATCACACCTTTATTTGTAAAGTAATATAAATGAGGTTTTCAAAGTAAAAACAAGATGTATCCAATTGAATATATAAGAAAGATATGGGGTTATACAGAGAGCACCGAAATGTCGCCAACATTTCGGTGCTCTCTCCTTCCCTGCACTTCAGGGAATCAAATTTCCCCACCCTGTAAATATGCTGTGGGGGGGCGTTTACATCACAAACATCACAAAATGGATGCACCCAGTGACAGATATGTAACAGGGTTATTCAAAGAGCTCAGAATTGTGGCCGAAAGGTAACCAAACGCTGAAATTCAGCGTACGCTTACCTTTTCTGGCCATTCAGCTATTCAGAGAGCAGGCAGTTCGCCAAATGTTGGCGAAGTGCCTGCACATACGGTGCCTGTTCGAGGGCAGGGAAATAGCCACACTCGGGCTGCCGCTGCATACATTACTTCTCCCTGCGCTCCCTCGCTGATCCCTTCGGCGATCACGGAGTTTTACTTCCTGGTTCTCTTCACGCGAAGGGAACCAGGAAGTAAAACTCCACGATTGCCGGAGGAGACAGCGGGGTTCAGCGAGGGAGCGCAGGGACAGGTAATGTATGCAGAGGCAGCCCGAGAGTGGCTCGGGGTTAACACTTTCAGCAATGAAAATTAACCCCGAGCCACACTCGGAACACCGCCGGGGGGTTAAACTTGGTAAAGTACGGGTGTATACGCGTGCGCACATGTAAACACGTGCAAAATCTGAAAAATACGCTGCCGGGACGCAGTTCGGTTCCATTCTGTTTTTGCGCCCATTTACACAATGCAAATATACAGCTCCGTACGTGGCTATATGTATGGAGCCATTTATTTGCATATGTTCCATATAGTACAATACGCACGTACGTGCGTATCAGTGTGAATGAGGCCTCACTGAACAACAATTTATTATAGGCACTTTGTGTCTTGCATCCTTTTATGATATTACATTCACATCTCTTTTGTACTTGATGTACTGTTTTCTTGCATTTGTATTTCTGTTTTCTTGATGTACTGTTCCTTGAACTTTTATGCTGAATAAAATGCATTTTTAAAAAATTATGAAGAAATCTAATTATCCAACATACACTTCAAATCAAATGGCATTACGTACATCTTCAAAACCTTAAAATCCTGTCTATAAAATTTATGACTCACAAATGATGAGAAAGGTATGCGAATACATCAAATTAAATAAATAACAATAGCACTTAAGTGAAACAAGCTTAAATCCGGGTAATCACAAAGTGATTAGCGTGAACTTGTGCTGTTAGTAAATGCTAATAATCCACAAAGTAATAACTTAGAGACCAGTGACACAATTGAAGTGCTTAATTAGAAAAATTTTAAACAAGTCATTTCCCATCATAATCCATCCTATGGTCGTTATTGTAATTGACAACATTGTATCAGCAGGCAAATGTAATAATGTTGTCTCTTGTGAATTGTCATGAACGAAATTATTGAATTGGACCCGCTGTTGGGAATCAGAACTACATAGCCTTTAAATCCTTTTTGAAAATTGATTATACAATAAGGGTAAAGCCTTTGGAATCATGAACACAGCTTTTATAAGTAGGATCTTCAGCAACCCATTTACAGATAGTTGCTTTTTTCCCCATATAATATTCTTATCCATGTTATACTTTTTTGACTGTTGAATGCATTAAAAATGTGGATCACAGCAAGGAGCCTTGAATGTCTCTATATGTACCTTCCCAGACAGTTGTCCTTTTTTCTTGTTCATGTTATAATTTGTTGCCTGGTAAATGCATTAAAAATGTGGATTACAACAGGGAGCTTTGAGTGTCTATTTATATACCTTCCCAGACAGTTGCCCTTATGAGAGAGACAGACAGACAGACAAACAGAGAATGTTTTGTTTTCTGTTATATTTTGTTTGTTTGCTGGAGTGCCGAAATAAAACTCTGAGCTATATAAAGAGACTGTGTTTCCGTGCCATAATCCTAGAAGACCGAGCTATAGTGCCCCCCCTGTGACAATACACACACGGATAAATATGTAAAATATGTGTTCTGTCACGGATCCCCCTGATAACAAGATGTCGGTCCCTGTATACAGTACCCTATTAGGGATGAGCTGTTCGGTTCGATCTGTTCAGAGTTCGCATCGAACATCGGCCGTTCGACAGTTGGCAAACTTCAAACTTTTTGGGACGTTCGCCAAAAGTTCGAAAAAAAAAGAGATTTGAAAAAAAGTATAAAACATGCTTAAAAAAATACTAAAAAATCTAGAAATGAAGAGACTCTTTACTGCAGAATATTATAAGCAACGGTTTATTAGATATTGAATTAAAACGGGAAATTTTTTAACATTGAAGCCTATGGGATAAAACATTCTTGTTACTAAAACATCAGGCAGACATGGCCCTCTAATCAGGCACTGTAGAGGGCAGCCTGCAGGGGCCTCCCAAGGATCCCCTTGAGGAGCATGCGGCCGCCGGATGACAGAGCTGCGACTGTGCGGGCTAGCCGCCCAGGTGCATGTGGCAGAGACAGGCAGCGCAGGGAGGGAGCCATTGCACCTGTGGCCACGGCAGACCCCTCCACAACCAGGATCCAGGGAGCCCCCCACTGACCACCAGGCTAAGGTAAGGCGACACATTTCTAAAAAAAATAAAATCCGAGGACATATTTAAATGTCCCCGGGAACATAAAATAAAACCTTTTTTTTCTTTCTCTACCTGGCTGAATGTATTTAATTATATATATTAGATACATTCACCCAGGTAGAGGGGGGTGGCATGTGGGCTGCGCTGGGTCTCAGGCAGTGGTTTGTTTTTTTTGTGTGTATATTTTTAGCAAATTTATAGGGGAAGGTAAGGGCAGGTATGATATATATATATATATATAAGATATATATCTATATTCTTATAAATATATATATCCAGACTTGTATTACACACACATTTTGGCAACTAATTGCCCCCCCCCAATTTGGCTGATCCCTCCAGAAGAAATGTTGAACCCGATAGAGCAGAGAATAATATATATATTCTCTGCTCTGTCGGGTTCAATATTTCTTCTGGAAGGATCAGCCAAATGGGGGGGCACATTTAGTTGAGATTAGCCACATGCCACCCCCCCATGTGCGTATGTGTATATGGTCTGTGGGTGGGTGTATATATATATATATCTGCGTGTTGATATATACGTATATGTCTGTGTGTGGTATCAATGCATCCCTACTCTATACACAGCGCTCCGTGTCCCTATAATATACATGATCAGGGGTTACCTTTTTTTATATTTTTATACTATTCCTATTAAATTAACAGTAATTGTTGATGTATTTTATTGAGTAGAAACTTTTTTTTGCCTATATAACATGTGCTTTGTGAAAATAAAACGGTTTTGTGTGTACATTTTAATTTAGTTAGTGGATTCCTGTCCAGTGCGGTGAGAAGCAAACGTAATGTAGTGTAGACACGCTGCGAGGCGGAGCGGAGTGAAGTCAAGCCTGCAAAATCTTTGCTTCTCTTCGCTTTGCTACGCTGTGCGTCGCTACACGCTAAGTGTGTCTCAGCCTTTATTCCTGCATCTCTAGCTTACCGAATCAGTTTGTATACTTGTTACTGACCCTGCTTGTTCACTTCTGAGGACTTCACTTCTGTTGCCGACTTTGCCTGCCATTTGACTATTCTCTCTGTGTATTCCCTGCCTGTTCTGTTTGCTTCCTGTTGCTACTGGTGTGCGCCGATTCTCACCATATACAGTAGCGCAGTACAAGTGCCTAAACATTGCTAACCCGGTTTTGTTATAGCTGCTGATGTAACTGAATAGATCGGGGATCTCTTCTGCATTACCAAAACCTCCACCACTGCGGTCTTCCACAATACCTCAGAGGGGTTACGGTGTGAAGGCACTTGCTGCCACCAAAGGCACAATATTTGGGTGCACTGCCACTGACGCCTATACCAGATTCATATAATTTTAATATTTGACCGCAGGGTCCAACCCTACACTCTTCCACAATACCACAGAGGGGTTACGGTGTGACGGCACTGTTACCGACACTAAAGGCCCAATTTTAAAGCACCTATTGTTACTTTCATCCAAAGCCTGCATAAGTTTCACCATAATTTAGCCAAAAAAATCACTAAACTTGTTCTGCGCCCCAAGCAGTTGTTTATGAATAGATTAAAGGAAAACCATTTACCATCATTTGAAACGTAATTTTTTTGTTTTTAATTGTTTCTATACATCCTACAAATCCGCCACTTCACGGGCAGGTTATGGGGACCTCCTAGGCACGATATTTGAAGGAATTTTTCATTTATATTCTTAACCTTTATTTCATGGAAAACTCAATGTTCCTTTAAAAATGTTTTTTTTTTTACTTTTTGTCCTTGTTTCCTGCCCCCCAGGGCACTACCCGGACCCTCCCATACACCTTTTATGGCAAATATCTTGCATATATGCCCTCTTGGAGGGCACTCTAAAAATCGAACTTTCGAGTCCCATTGACTTGCATTGAGTTCGGTTCAATTTTGAAATTGTTCGAGTTCAAATGTGAACCAAACACGGGGGTGTTCGGCTCATCACTATACCCCTCCGATCCTTGAATGGTTGGTACAGCTGACTACTAGGGATGTGCGTTTCGGGTTTCGGAATTTCGGAATTTTCACAAAATTTCCCGATTCGTGTCTTCGGATTCGGCCGAATTTCCGAATCGGATCGGACCCGAAAACCGCCAGATCCGAAAAGTTTTCCGAGCTGAAACGAAAAATTTTCGGATTTTTCGAATGGACTTGAAATGTGTCAAATCGAAATTTATTTTTGCTCTGTTCGTGATTTCGGTTCCATTCGTGATTTCGGTTCCATTTCGGTAGTTCTGGACATCGTATATTTAACTGTTATCAGTTATATCACTGATTCTGTAAATTTTGTATTTGTAAATGCGTATCACTTGTTTCTTGTGGCATTCGGGTCAGTTTAGCGTTTTTTAAATCGTTTTGTTGATTTTTTTTGTTCCTTGGCTTTCATACCATTTTAATATGATTAAATAAAGTTGTGAAATGTATATTCATAAGAAAAAAAGGATCTTTATTTAATAAAAAAAAACACGATAGAATCGCCAGAATTATCGTATCGACGGAATGAATTATCGGATCCGAAAAACAAACCAAAAATTCATTATAAAAAAACATATAAAGTATAAAAAAAGTAAACCATAGTAGTTTACGTCAAAACGAATAGAGTTAGACACTTTGAAACGAGGAGAACAGACGTTCCGAAAAAACGAAAATTTCCGAAATCACGAAAAGTCGATACAAAAAACGAGCAAAGTGACCCGAAAACACAAAAAATGGTCGATATTCCTAAAAAAAAATGTACACGAAAAACGAGCCGAACCGAATCGAAACAGAAATCGGTCAAAACGAGCCGAATCGAAAATTTTAAACATCCGAACAAATCAAACCGAATCGAACCGAAAAAAAAATCGGTGCACAAGCCTACTGACTACCTTCAGGTATTCAATTGTTATACACTCAGGAAGGGTTAACCTGCCACAGAGTAGAAACATAGAGCAGGCCCAGGCAGTATTCATCTTGATTCCAGGAAAGAGGGTCACCCTTATACCAAGGATTACGTACAAAACAGGGTTACCAAGACTAGCCAGGTCAGTATACAAAGCGTGGTTCTTAGAAATAGCCAGGTCAATACACCTAGAGGGTTCTCGGAATATCCAGAAGTCAAACATAAATACAGTAAGATCACCAAAGCACTGGGGAAGCAACTCCATGTCAGGGCAGTGATGTACCCGGCGGCTATGCGTCATCATGTCGCACCCCGCCTCCCGGCCACCCATGTGGTTGCCGTGGGCCAGCATATCACTCGGCACCCGGCCAGCGAGCAGCGAGGACTGGGGTGCCGGGGAGGTGGAGCGCCAAATGCGACAAGTTCATGTCTTAATATAAATGGGTAAATATATGGATGTGTGTATATGTCAATAACTATTACGTGTATGCATGTAAACCTATCTGTGTTTGTGGTGGGCAACTTAGTAAGGGCTCCCTATGCCATTTCGACTTCTTATCCATTTCTGGAAAAGCCCCTATTCCACGTACAATATAGCAGTTGCTCCGTATTATGAACGCTTCCCTCTACATAGAGATGCCAACAATCGTACCAATCAAGTTACCCTTAAGCACAAGCGACAGCTATTTTAAAGTGTTGATTTTGTCCTCAAAATGAATACAGTGTAAAGGGGTTTGCAATGTACAAGTTTCCATTGACTAGTAGATAGATCATGGGTTTTCTATTGATTTAGCAGTTTATTACGTATGAATGTGTGGGTATTCTGTGGCTGTATTCTCACCTGTAAACCTATTTATTTAGGAATAGCTCCTTCCACTAATTAATTCAAAAGTCAAGTTGAAATAAAGGTCACATTTTGTCAAACTCTAGTTACTGAATATCTCACCACGTTCATAAAATTGCCTCAAATGCCAAATCCTGGGACCCAGCTTTCATTTAGTGGACGCCAACCACAAAAAAACCCAATTGGTTGAAATGTCATATTCTCTGATATATACACTGTTCATTTAGCTGCATTCTGCAAAATGACTTTTCTATCATCTCTGAGTGATTGCCGAGAATGATGCTGTGTGACAGGAGTTCATGTAAGAAAACTGATGGGGGTGACAGGCAAGAAATCCAGAAACAGTGTGTGTCCATCAGTCCTGTCAGCACCATGGACAGGGAATCAGCCATGAAAGTTATCTTGCTGTTGCACCATGTTTTCATGAACATTGTCAAGTCATTGTTCACTGACACAATTACAATTAGTTCTTCGTTAAATCAATCATCTAATATTGAATTTCACCTTCTGTGTGTTCATTTGTTTTAGGCCGTATTTTATGTGTTTTTATATAATTTAAACCCGCACGTGTCATTTCAGAATATTTTACTCTGAAAGGCGAAATTTAGCATATATACTATATGCGTCTTATCTTCTAAAGTGTAGTACACACAACTTGAGAGTAGTATTTTTATATTGTAGTGCAATGTAATAGTTTTATAAAATACACATGAAAAATACGCCGAAATAGGATCGCTTAGGCTAGGGTCAGACGAACGCATTTTTCACATCGTCCGTGAAAAAGTGCGTTCGAACGAATGGACGTATTTTTTCACGGAATACGCGATAGCGGTCATACGATGCGCATTTTTCGTCCGTGATTTTGTACGGATCATCAATAAAACACTTTTTGCGTCTGGACGTTATGTTGGCCGGACATTAGCAGTGTCTGACGTCTCCTAATCACGCACACACGCTGCTAGCGGATGCAGCGCACTCTGTACGTCAGTACTAGTGGTATCACGTTCTTGAAAAAATGTGTTTGTTTGCCGCTTGCGTTGCGGCCGTACTTCGCATATTGCCCGTCATTTGCTGCTACTACGGCCATGATAAAGTACGGCTGCACACGCGTTCACACTGCGTTCGTCTGACCCCAGCCTAAGTCGCGCCGAATTGAAGCGAACGAAAAGATAACGAACGTACGGTGACTTTTCGATTCTCTTTGAATAACCCTGCTAGTTTTCACCTTTCTCTGAATAACCCTGTAAGTACAGTAAACTCGTGCAAACAGTGAGGTGCAAAACTGATTTCACACCCGTTTAACGTCAACATTGGAATATCGAGGCCAGATGTTAAATGTATTAATGCAAGCGCTAACATTTACTTATCGAGACATTGGCATAACAGCAACTTTGGAATATAGCCCCTACTGTTTTTTTTATTTTTTGTAAAAGTATCAATATATGCAAATATGTTTTTAACCTGTATCAGTCATAACACCTGTTCCTAGACAAGCAGAGAAATTGTGTTGATAGACAGAACATAGGAATGTTATGCTAAACATGTGGAACTCGGAGTGGACTTACATTTAAACTCTTGATTTTGACCCAGTTTCTTTTTTCTTACTTAGCAATCACTTTATATGTAAAAGATACCCTATTGGATCAGGAAAAACGAACCTCAAACTTAAGAAAACTTACAAAAAGAATGGGTGAAGGTGAGAGGTACAAACTCACACTTCTACTAAAAAAAAGCAAGATAGATTAGCATTTACTTTCAATTACCAGGAAAACCCCAGATTTTTTTTTTGTTTGGAAGATTTTAATTTCATTCTATTATTTTCTTACAGAAGTATCACAATCACTTACTCACAGCAACATTTCCAATTAGCAATGAATATAGTATTATTTGGGTCAAACACAGCGATAATGAACCTAGAGAAAAACTCATTGCCACCGTTTTAAAAAAGATTGCTGAAAAGTGACTACATGCTTCCAGGGCTGGATTTATAACTAGGCAGAGTAGGCAAGTGCCTACAAGTGCCTGCCACAAGGGGGCGCCTTGTTCTGTTAAAATTTTTTATATATATTCTTTTACAATTTACAATCATTTAGACCACTGTATTTCTGGAACCCTAAGGGCTAGAGGGACATATGAGGTATCATTGGAAAGGCCAGAGTATGGCTTTTTCTGTGATACTAAATATAACCAGGTTAGATTTATATAAAAATAAAATAGCAAATAAAATATTATTTTTCTCTTTTTTTTCTAACGCAGCACTATTATTCAGTTTACAATTATAAAGTGAACAGTGATGCGGCACTAACCTTCTCATTTCCCACTTTGCCAGCGAGTGTTGAGCTGATGATGCAACGAATTGTTTCGTGGACAACCTAGACAATGGCACAGCAGTGAGGAGAGACAGGGGGACTTTGAAACCTGCATCTCTGAATTGTACACGTCTGTTCTACGGCATAATTCCTATGAGAAATGTCCCTATGAACACATAAAATCTAACACTGCATATTTATCATCCCCCTACTTTACTGTAAATGGCATTATTATAGTAAACCCTCGCCATTACAAGTGACTCAGTCCTTTCCTTCACTCGCATATACAGACTCTTCACCTAAATAACACTGTAAAGCTAAATAAAAACATAACCTTTAGTTGCATCCTTACTTATAATCTAGAGCAGCGGTTGTATCACGTTTTGTTAGGGTTTGCCCGCTTTAAACATTTATTTATTGCAAACTAGAATGTAACAGCTTAAAAAAATGTAAAAAACTTTTAAAAAATGTCCATAGGACTCCATGGAGGGTTGCGTTGCCGTGTCACGAGCCCTGTACGATCTCGCAAGATCGCCCAGCGCCATGAAGTGATTGCAGAGGGGAGGCTGGGAACTTTTTTCCCCGTCTTCCTCTGTTCCCGGGGACAAGAAGCGGCAGACCAGGCCACCGTTCTCGCCGTGGGATGTGAGGTGAGCATCAGGTATATTGGGGGCGGGTGGGGTTCGAAGTGATCCAGTTAACACAGATTTTAGGTGTTGCTAACATTTTCAGGTCTATTAAAAGAACGGTGAAACTCAGGAGAATGACGGGAGAAGTGAAAATTCTAGGTCAAATAGGCAAACCAGAAAAAAATCTCCCATTTATCTCACTTTCCAAATCAGTTATTTGCTCTAAATTGCTTGCTTCTCCTGCCAGTTTTCCTGGTTTTCTCCATTCTTTGAATAGACCTGTTTGTTTAGCCAATCGGTGCTGTAATTAGCACTAGCACATTGTAATACCTTACTTATCCTACCGTTAATTACTGATTGCGCTTCACATGTTAAGTATAGGATGTGCAAAGCGCAGTGAGCACGTAGAAGCTAGCGCAATCACGGTTATTTCACGGATTTATTGTCAGGAACGTAATATGGAGGGCATGTGTTAAAGTCACTTATCCTATCGTTAACACCAACTCATACGAATGCTACAGTTAGTGTTCATGATGTAAATTAGCCCTTTATTGGGAATTAATCGCATAAACAGAGTGTGTTTAGCATCAGCGTTACGATTCTGATTGCTATTTTCGAAGTCATTCCCAATTTATAATAATGAATCAACAAAAAATATAAACAAACATAAACATATAGGAGAGGTGATGTGTGGTATAGTTGCTCGTGAGTGTGCATAAGTCTTTAAGGAAACATTCTCAATTCCCATTGTTAGGTCCTCGTGTTGGTGCTGGTGATAAATAAACCCAACATTCTGTCTTGGAGTTGAAAGTGGCTGGGGGCAATACCACCAAAAAAAGTTTGTCTTGATGGTTGTCAAATTTGTGGTTAAGGTGTCTGACAGATTATGAATAAATTTGAGCAATGGAATGCCAAACAATTGACAGTTGAGGACTCGAGGCATATGATCCCATGAAAGCCAGTCGAATGCTTTTTGAATACCTAAATTGGGGATCTCAAACTCTGCCCCCTCCAGATGTTTATTGTTTATAGTATTCTCAATTCTTTGAATGCAAGAAATGACCAGAGAGTCATGGTACCTGTAGTTCTCAAACATCATGCGGACCAGAGGTTGAGATTCCTGGCCTAAACTCATAAGCAGGTTTTTAGCAAACGAGATGAGATTCAATAAAACTGAAGCTGTTGTCCTGCCACTCTTACCTCCCAAATCGATTGTCTGCCTTTTAATGATATCCTATTTGTTGAGGGTAAAATATCTGAGGAAGGAATTTTCGTCATCATTGTTTAAAATACGGAGACAGATAAAACAGAAATAAATAAATCCGGCACATACAAAATAGTAACAGATGTGTAACTGTATGTTTATGTGTTGAAGGCATGAGAGAGTTTCCTTGATTTAGATGCATCCAAAACTGGTATTTTTAGCAACATGTACATGTTATGTATAAGGAAAGTACCCTAGTATTTGTAGATCCTAATCTAACAATCAACAAACATTGCGATGAATAAATACAGAGAGCAAATAAAATCTGTGTGTCATTTATATATTTGATTTCAATGCTTATAAATCTTATTTTACTGTTCCATATTGTTAAACCTATATAGAAACCTTTCTGAGAAGTGTTAGCATGGAATTTCACACAATTTTGTCGTACACCCACATCAGGACATCACTGTATGTAATCAGCAAAGCAACAGATGGCCATTGATTTAGATTTAGAACAAGAAAATGATAGTATAGGAATCAGTAGGAGGTGACATGCTTCTTATGATAAAAAGCAATCCATTTGCTTTGACTTGACTTTAAACCTAATGCAATGCAACGTGATATGCAATGCAACATGACAAGATATGTATTTCAGAGCACCGATAATGATTGTTTGTGGTCAAAATAAATGTTTAACAGCTTCCTATATCAAGATGCTGCTTCATATTTCTAGAGACCTGTAACATAGAAACATATAGAAACATAAAATATGTCAGCAGATGAGAACCTTTCCGCCCATTTATATGTATATTTTTCCTGGATTTATTAGGGATGTGCAATTTGTTTTGTACCGAATCGATTTTCGGACGAAATTTACCATTTTCGTGCTTCCGAGGGCATCCCGAATCAGAAATGTCTGCCACACAAAATTTCGGATCGATTCGAAATTTCAAGTCATTCGATTCAATACTTCGGATGATTCGAAATTTCGGGTCAATTTGATAAATCGGGTCGATTCAGAGATTCGGTTCATTTTGGAGTTTGGATAATTTCGGTGATTCGGGTCATTTGGTTCATTTGTTTTTTTGTTTTATGCTGCATTATTATACTGTGGAGGTGCTGCCCGGCAGTGTGCGGATTCATATGCTGCATCAATTATACTGTAGAGGTGCTGCCCGGCAGTGTGCGGATTCATATGCTGCATCAATTATACTGTAGAGGTGCTGCCCGGCAGTGTGCGGATTCATATGCTGCATTATTGTACTGTAGAGGTGCTGCCCGGCAGTGTGCGGATTCATATGCTGCATTATTGTACTGCAGAAGTGCTGCCCGGCAGTGTGCAGATTCATATGCTGCATTATTATACTGTAGAGGTGCTGCCCAGCAGTGTGCGGATCCATATGCTGCATTATTATACTGTAGAGGTGCTGTCCAGCAGTGTGCGGATTCATATGCTGCATTATTGTACTGCAGAAGTGCTGCCCGGCAGTGTGCGGATTCATATGCTGCATTATTATACTGTAGAGGTGCTGCCCGGCAGTGTGCGGATTCATATGCTGCATTATTGTACTGCAGAAGTGCTGCCCGGCAGTGTGTGGATTCATATGCTGCATTAATAACACTGTAGAGGTGCTGCCCAGCAGTGTGCGTTGATATGCTGCATTATTATACTGTAGAGGTGCTGCCCGGCAGTGTGCGGATTCATATGCTGCATTATTATACTGTGGAGGTGCTGCCCGGCAGTGTGGATTCATATGCTGCATTATTATACTGTAGAGGTGCTGCCGGCAGTGTGCGGATTCATATGCTCCATTAACTATACTGTAGAGGTGCTGCCCGGCAGTGTGCTGAATCATATGCTGCATTAATTATACTGTAGAGGTGCTGCCCGGCAGTGTGCGGATTCATATGCTGCATTAATTATACTGTAGAGGTGCTGCCCGGCAGTGTGGATTTATATGCTGCATTAATTATACTGTAGAGGTGCTGCCCGGCAGTGTGTGGATTAAGGCTAGGGTCAGAGTGGGGCAGTCGGAACGCGCGTGCAGGCGCACTAAATCACGGCGGCAGTAGCAGCACATAACGGCCAATGACGGCCAATATACGCAGTACGTGCGTACGAAAGTGCGCCGACACCACGCAACCAGCAAATGAACGCATTTTTCTCAGAACGTGAAACCGCTGCTACTGACGTACAGAGTGCGCTGCGGCCGCATAGCAGCGTGTGTGCGTGATTAGGAGACGTCAGACGCTGCTAGTGTGCGGCCAACATAACGTTCAAACAGCCGGATTTCCCTAGACTTCTTTTTACCCCACCGTCATGAAATACGTCCAGAATTGCGCATCGTCTGACCACTTAAGCGTATTCTGTGAAAAAATGCGTGCGCACGCATCGACGTACATTTTGACGGTGGCCGCAGAAAATGCGCTCATCTGTCCCTAGCCTTATATGATGCATTAATTATACTGTAGAGGTGCTGCAGTATATCTATATCCTTCTGGAGATGCAACAAATTGGTCTAATTCTTTACAACATTTAACATAGTAAGGGTTCATTTTTTTAAAAGAGGGGCTAACGGAACTTCGATCCAAGGCCCTCATCCAAAAAAAGGCCAAGTAAGTTAATTGTTTGGCAGCAACTACCTCTAGAACAAATTGGACCAGGGCTGGTGCTAAAATATTATTTCTTCATTGAGTCAGAAAGTTATTAAAAGATAGATATTCTATAGACTGTTCTGTCTTCCCCTGTATAAGCACTGAGAAGGTCAACAGAGGTTGCAAGAACAAGACAACATCACTGGACAAAAGCAGAGGGGTTGAAGGGGACTGACGAAGGCAAAAGGGAGTTAAAAACACTGAAGCAGAAACACAGTAAGATGGGGCAGAGGCACATTGAGGGCAGATGGATGGGGGAGTGGTACAATGGAGATGGTATGGTAAAATAGCTCTGCACACCAGAATCTACTGCTACAAGCCTATTAATTGACAACTGACACTGAATGAAGAAGACACACTTTCTATAACAGCATCTTAAAATATTATCAAAAAGATAAGGTGTTAAAAAGAAAACTTACAACTCTGCTCAGATGAGTTTTGCAATCCAACATGATTTTTATTAATGCCATAAGTCATTTAAGGCAACTAGCAATTTTTGCCAATTGTAGTGTGCCGTGTCTCCTGTATTGGTTTGAGTTAAACAGGGTTATTCAGAGAGAGGTGAAAACCAGGAGAATGGCTGGAGAAGTGAAAATTCTAGGTCAAAATAGCAAAACCAGAAAAATTCTCCCATTTATCTCACTTTCCAAATCGGCTATTTTGACCTAGAATTTTCACTTCTCCAGCCATTCTCCTGGTTTTCACCTCTCTCTGAATAACCCTGAAAGTATTTCAGACATCTACTAGAATGGAGTATCCATTGTGAGCAGAATATCAGCAAGTGATGCAATAGATAATTTTATCCTGTGCAAATAGTTTAGAATATGGTACTAAGGCTGGGGTCAGACTGAGGCAGTGCGAACGCGCGTGCAGGCGCACATAATCACGGCCGCACTAGCAGCAAATGACGGGCAATGACAGCCAATATACGAAGTGAGGTCGCACGAAAGTCCGGCTGCGCAACGCAAGTGGAAAATGAACGCATTTTTTCGAGAACGTAAAACCGCTAGTACGGTTGTACAGAGTGCGCTGCGTCCGCTAGCGGTGTGTGTGATTAGGAGATGTCAGACGCTACTAATGTCCAGCCAACATAACGTCCAGATGCACAAAGTGTTTTATTGATGATCCGTACAAAATCACGGACGAAAAATGCGCATAGTATGACCGCTATCGCGTACTCCGTGAAAAAATGCGTCCACTCGTTCGAACGCACTTTTTCACAGACAACGTGAAAATGCGTTCGTCTGACCCTAGCCTAATTCCTTACCAATATGAAGAAGATAATGCACTGTTTCCCATATTAAAATCGCTTACTTCTCCCTTGTCATGTTCCACGTTATTATCCCTAAATTGTCATGTAGTACTTACTAACACACTATTCAAAGGCAACTCCCTGTCCCATTTTGGTGATGAAATATCCCTCATACAATTTTACAACCCATTAGGTTGGGATTGTTGGTGGGAGATGATGGTTAATAATCAAATAGTTGCCATAATCTAAGAGCTCTTCTTTGGAATACAGCTCATAAACAGTAATAGGGTGGGTTACACCAAGCAGTAATCGTTTTTTAATATATCATACATAATTCAAGTATTTAGTCAGTAAAAATGTAGTACTTGGTTAATGCAGTGGTTCCCAACCCTTTCCACGGGTACCACTAACAGGCCAGTTTTGCCGGGTATCTGATGAACAATGCAGGATGTGATTTGCTGCTCAGTGATTGCAGGATTCAGTCTGCATTTCCCAAAAATAATCCTTAAAATCTGGCCTGTTAGGGTTTCTTGAGGACTAATGTGGAGAACCACTGGATTAATGTATTATTAGGTAACGGGTTACATTTTGACCCAAAGCTGCTGTAACCATTCAACAAGGCTATTAAAGAAAGAAGTGTTTTGTGCAATGCTGTAGAAATTCTTTATCTTCATACGCACTACTTACATTCACAGTGCTTTGATTAAATGAATAGCATGTCATTTTTAAACAGTGTGAGCGTTTTCTTATTAGTTAGGGAAATGGGGGTAAATACTCCAAAAAAGGAAATGGGAACAAATTATGCATTTCTTAAGAAATATCCTTTCACAATTAATTATAGTTTAGCATAAATCATACAAAGGCATCTGTTGTGTTGCACTATGTGACCACATTACATCGTATACTCATCATTTGATAGCACATGACTAGCTGCAGAGAGAAATACATGCTAAAACCCCTACAGTGTATACAGTGTATTAGATTGAGTTCAATGGTGACTAAAAGAAAGCTGATAAACACAGAGAATTATACTAGCACATACTTTTGCCTCTATTAATCCTGGAAACTCTGACCTGTTTCCCTGATAATGATGAGTATGAAAGCCTTTGTGAAATAAATATGTTATCACATAAAAAAATACAAGCCTTTACTTCCATAGAAGACTGTGGGGGTTATTCTGTAAGTGCCAGCTACACCAACAAGAATTATCAATGTTGCAACGTCAACAAATGCTGTCATACTACAAGTGCACTTGTGAATGAGAATAAAATGTATGTAATCAATTAAAAAATAAATAACATGTATAAAATAAATATCCTGTATTGAGTACTGTGATAAACTATCCTGGAGACGCGTTTCGCTGAAATTAGATTCTTCAAAGAAAAAAATAAATGGGCTGGGAACAATGCTACTGCTTTCAGGTAACTTTATTAATTAAATTGTGCAAGGATTTGGCTGACTGGCAGCCGTTCTCACTCAAATGTTGTGCAGTTGCAATTGCTGTGGGGTTGGTTATCCCAAGTCCTTTGGAGCACTCCTAATTGCACACTGCGTGATACAACTACTTCTGCATTTTGGGAGCTATGTTCAGTTGACTCCTTTGCTATAGTGCATTTTCCTAATTCAAATTTCGGCCCTTCAACTTACCAACATCCTGAAAAGGACGGCTATTGGAAGGCCCTGAGAAACATCACCAGTTGATGGTTGTAGTGCTACCAGACGCATTAAGTTGATCTCCACTCCACAGAGGCAGTTTGAGGTTCTTGAAAATGCAAGGCCCTATGAGACCTTTTTCATACATACCCTGTGGAAATGAATAACAACATTACCCTTTATAGTGTTACTCTCTTTTACTATATAGAAGAGAACTTAACCCACATCATAAAGAGGGGAAAAGCCATCCTATCTGACCTCATGCAAAAATCATAGAGACAATATAACAGGCTCTTAAATCTATCTGCCAGGAATCTTTTTTTTTATATATATGTAAATATATATATTTATATTGTATTATAAACACTTAAGAGGAAAGAGTTGGATTGTATCATCAGCAGCTCAAGAATATAAAATCTAAGGTGTGTGTGTAAATATAAAATAAAGCCCACCAGTCTACCTCATGACTGAAAAGCAGCCTGAGCAAGTTATATAAATGTGAACTCTGGCTTGCTATAGTACACTCGTTTCTTTAGATAGCCACACCAAAAAAATGTCTGGACTGGTAAGATCGGGAGACCAGGGTGGCAAGAGCATCTCTGAAATTGCATGTTCCTCAAAAAAAACTCTGGTTTGTCACCATTGAGACATGTGTGGCATGTTGCTACATATTGCTGGAAGTTACTCTTTGAACTAACACAGGGTAAGTGATTTTGTTTTGTGGAAGTGTCACGTGTGTTGCCATGGGGGTGAGGTTGTGAGCCCAGGATGCAGTGATACACTTGGAGACACTTGGTAAGTAGGCTTGTGCACCGAATTTTTTTTCGGTTCGATTCGGTTCGATTTGTTCGGATGTTTAAAATTTTCGATTCGGCTCGTTTCGACCGATTTCTGTTTCGATTCGGTTCGGTTCGGCTCGTTTTTCGTGTACATTTTTTTTTCGGAATATCGACCATTTTTTGTGTTTTCGGGTCACTTTGATCGTTTTTATATCGACTTTTCGTGATTTCGGAAATTTTCATTTTTTCGGAACGTCTGTTCTCCTCGTTTCAAAGTGTCTAACGCTATTCGTTTTGACGTAAACTACTATGGTTTACTTTTGTTATACTTTATATATTTTTTTATAATAAATTTTTGGTTTGTTTTTCGGATCCGATAATTCATTCTGTCGATACGATAATTCTGGCGATTCTATCGTTTTTTTTTTTATTAAATAAAGATCCTTTTTTTCTTATGAATCTACATTTCACAACTTTATTTAATCACATTAAAAAAATGGTATGAAAGCCAAGGAACAAAAAAAAATTAACAAAACGATTTAAAAAACGCTAAACTGACCCGAATGGTCTGACTTTAAAAATAAAAACCAGAACAAAAGGTTTTAAAACGGAAAAATAGTTGATCAAAATTATCTGAAATGAAAAAAAAAACAACAAATAAAATGATTTAAAACAGACGGAAAAAAAATTAACCCTTTCGCTGCTGAGGCATTTCACGGCTTCCCTTCACACCTGTGTGCGGCACTGCGGTCTGCTGCTGAGCTAATTTTTAACAGTTTCGCTCCTCTTGTTTAAGCGTGTTTTTTTGAAGCCTTATTTTATAATATGACCCAGACATGTTATATATCGTTCTTTCCGGCAGACTCGGCAGATGATTCATAATATATCATTATCATATGTATGCGTCATGTCCTGTCTGTATATTATAAAAAAAATGCAATAAAATTAGAATTTTCAATGTTTGTTTTACAAGGTGTAAAGTGTTTTTTTCACATTTTAACATGCGAGTGTTTGCGGTTATATTTTATGAGTTGCGTTTGTTAAAAAAAATTGAAATGGGGACCTGTTATATTTTTTTGGGTGAAAATTACACTATTTTTAACAAACGCACCCCATACAAAAATCCTTAGTGCAGCATCATTGTTCACATTATAATTGAAATGGGAACAATATTGCTGCATTAACAAAACAAAACAAAAAAACTGTTTTTTTTTTATATTTTAATTTTTTATAATTTTTAACATTGTCATGTTTGGTATTGTTGGAAAGGCCATGCTCTGGTCGATCCAAAGATACCAAACATTAACCGATAGCTGCCGCGGATCGGGAGATAGGGGGTTCATTGGAACCCCCTATCTCCACCATTGGTCGCAGTTAGGGGTTAACTCCAGAACTGACGTCATTGTGACGAGGTCTTGGGACTGTCGGCAGCTGCCGTTCCCCCACGCTGTGGTCTTCCTGCAAAGACGTGACCATGTTGGCGGGTAGTGTCTTAGCGGGCAGCGGTGGGAGAGAGAGAGCTCATAGCTGGGAGGAGGTGTTGCGTGAAGCTGCAAACAGGGACAAATAAACTAGACCTGAGCCGCACTGAGGATCTTTGGGTTGTGTTGGAGAAGACTTCACGCAGTGCTGCCATCAATATTTTTTGATAAATTCTTGGTTATACAATGAATGTGACTGTGGACAAAAATCCGTGTTGTTGTGACATCGCCTAAGCTTAACAAAACCATGCCACGGTAATCAAATCTCAAGGCAGTACAACAAGGTTGTGTTAGTGTGTGACATTTTTTGGCCAGGCAGGCAGTGTAGAATGTGCACAGTCACATTCATGGCCACAAATATGTTGACAAATTTATGACAAAGGGTCCATAGAAATGTCAATAAATTTATGTACATATAATGTTAACAGTGTGGAAAAGAAACCAAGCAATACATATTAACTTATTAAGTAAGGAAAAGCAACGCACACAAACAGGAAAATATAGAAAAAATATAAAATTTATTTACAACATGCCACATGGCATTGGCAAACTGCCCAACAGGGGCACAAACATACTCATAGGGGAGGAGGAGGCTGGTCTCTACTGCAGCTCCAGGATTTCAACGGCGTTGTTAATATGCTGCCTGAACTCCTGCAGCAACTCCTGGATGGCATCGAAGTTGGCGCCAGCCAGGCGTAGCTCGCTGATCGCCATCCTGACGCTGGACCTGTCAGTGTCCGGTCTGGCTTCTCCTTCTATATATCCAATAAATGAAAGAAGGAAAATACAGTAAGTAAAGCAGGTTTCTATTTTTGACTGAAAGTCTTGAAAAAATATAACAGTAGTATATACCAGTGCTGGCGGCCTCCTGAGGCTCTGACTCCTCCGACTCCTCCTCCTCCACCACCACCGTCAGCATCTCTTCCGGTGCTATATCTAAGAAATTAAAGAAATAAAAAATACAGGGGGGCGGAGCTGACTGCCGATATGGATGGTCGCATCTTGCTGAGCTCCACAAGGATTGTTCTATTTTTTTGCTGACCCTTGCGACCTACCCTCGGCTGCAGTACCTGGTGAGGTGGGGAATGCACTGAGGTACCTGTGGACCCGTGCCTGATCTCTCCCGTGCCCTCTCGGAGCAGTTTGGGACGATTTATTGCCTCCGGTGTGTTTTTGCGGCCTACCCCGGGTGGCCATTTTTGAAGCCTTTTCCTGCTGGGATCAGCATTCCCCTTCCCTTGGGGCGGTGGAGCTGCGATGGAGTGCCTGGATAGATGTCTGGCGTGGCTGATGGAGGAAGGGGAGCGTCCGCTTTCACGAGGGGACATCCGGCACCTCATTGCTGAGATGCGGCTCTCCCGGGATGTGGCTGCTCCCTCCGGGAGTGAGAATGCGGGCCCCCTCCATGAGTGCGGTACACTTGCCTGCTCGGCCGAGCGGTGCGAAGAGGTATTGCGGCCGGAGAATGGAGAACGAAGAACAAGCTGCGATGCCCCGGCAGTGGTGCTACGGGCGCTTATCCTGCCCCTGGAGGGGATCTCCTGTTTGCCTACTGCCTGCCGACCCTCAGCTGAAGCTGCCCGGGTGAATCGCAGACGTCTGGAGGGTGCTGCGGATGTCGAGGCATCAGAGGATTCTCCCTGCTCGATGCCGGCCTGGCCGCTGTTCGGGATGCGGTGGGGTTTGGAGCTGGCATATGGTCCTGGGACCGGAGCTGCAGGGGTTACCTGGAACCGGAGCCATTGGAGGTTTTTTCTTTCCCCAGGCTTCTTCGAGGAGACCGAGGGTCCTGCTCTCGGCCTCACCTCGTCACCTTTCCTGGTTCTGACCCTGCTCTTGGCTGCTGGACATAGGGGGAACATGTGTCCTAATTTTTCCCTGGACACTGGCTGAACCGGATGGTGCCGCTTTCGGATCCCTGGCTGATGACACCTTCCCTGCAAGGCCTTTTCCCCAATCCCCCCCAGATGTGTTTCACCACCTGCTGACAACCCACACTCACCATTAGCTGAGTGTTTACCCCCCAACCTGATGACATGCCCTGCTTACACCCCCCTCCCTTAGCACTTGAGACTCCTCCTGAGGACATTTTTGTTTTAGGATTTTCTGCTGAGGTCTTTGATTTTACCACCCCCCTTAATTGTCTGTGTTTGTCCGAGTGAACATGCAGACCTATTTGCTGACATTTGGGACTTGCTGATTGTCTGCTGGAGCATCGGGACTACCCCCCTTTTTCTTTTTTTTTTTTTTTTTTTTTTTTTTTCTTTAATGGGACACTGGGTAGTATCCTGGGCGAGCCGCTAGGGTGGCAACCTAGGCTCTGGCCGTCCTCTTGGCCCCAGGTCTCCCGGCCCTGTGGTCTCTTTCATGGCCCCCGGCCTCCTAAGGGGTGTCGGGGTGAGCCAGGAATGCCACAACCTAATGGGCAGTCCTTTACCTTTTCCCCCTTATTTTTTTTTTATTCTTCCCCTCCCTTTTACTTTTTCCTGATGCCCACTGTTGGACTACAGTGCTTTTTTGTTTTTCTGACTTTACCCACCTGAGTTGTCCTGTTTCGCTCACTCATTATTTGTATTTATGTTTGATTTACTGCTGACCTGTTTCAAAATAAAATTTTGAATTCAAAAAAAAAAAAAAAAAAAAAAAAAAAAAAAAAAAAATACAGTAAACAACAAAACTGATTTATTTTTGAACAAAAGTCGATGCAAAATACAACAGTAAAAAAAAAACCTGGACTCGCGGCCTCCTGCTGCGGCTCCCTCTCTCCATCGCCCTGCTCCTCCTCCTCCTGCTCCTCTTGTGCTATACATAAAAAAATTAAATGAAAATACAGTAAACAAAAAATGTTTCTGTTTTTGACCAAAAGTCGTTGCAAAATAAAACAGTATATACCAGCGCTGGTGGTCGCCCGTGGCTCCCCTTCCTCCTCCACTGGGGCACTGGTGCCCGCCGGGGCAGATGCTGCCTTTGCCTTCCTGTCTTCTGCCAAATCCAAAAAATAACACGTAAATAATGCAGACTGGAAAAAATGGTATATCTATACAATATATTGCCGAAAGTATTGCGACACCCCTCCACTACCCACTAGCACTACCAGCTTGACCCACCACTACTCCCATCTCATAGTTCTAAAGTCACAAAATATTTATTTATTTATTTCCCCTGCACATAGACATATATTACCGTTCAATTATATATTTTTTTCAGAAGAAAACATTACGTTTATTCAATAAAAACTATTATTTGTGTTGTGTGCATACAAAACGCATTGTGCTGACTGCTTTTAGTTATTTTATAGATGGCCTCAGTTTCACTTTCAGTTTCTGCGAATAAAACTGCGGATATTGCAGAAACAACAGAAATCCGCCATTTTGTTTTGAAATTTGCATCTAAAGCGTTCAATGACACTGCTGTAGCAAACTGAATTGCTGCGCTGCATCAATTCAGCAGCTGCTGAGGATGTATTGAAGGCGGCTCTGTTTGGATGCACTTTCAGAACAACTACATGTCCCATCCTACCACTTAGCAGAGACGCAGAGATTGTTGTAGATGCGCAGGTGGGAGCCAATATTGGGCAAGCTGCGGGTCATCTCGTATGCATCACTCAATCACAACAACCTCCCCCCCAGCACACTACAGTACACAGTGCCAAAAGAAATCCAGCATTGTAACTTCATCTACATACATCAAATATCACAATTTTCACGAATACGTAAAATCCCAAAAAAGAAGAGCTATGGCAAAAATGCATGTATGACGAGTCGTGAAAACGCAAAGCTATACACAATCACATTGCATGAAAAAAGGACTAGATAAATCAACGTATTTCTGTGCACATTAGCACATGCAAGCACATTATTATTATTATACAGGATTTATATAGCGCCAACAGTTTGCGCAGCGCTTTACAATATAACATGACACTTACGTTTGGCTATGACGCGACGGATGTGCCTCAGCTGCTCCTGCTCGTGTGCCTTCAGATCGGACCAGCGTTTTCGGAGCTGGTCCTTCGTCCGGTCTTTCCCGAACAACTCCAGGATGGTGGTACTGGAGCTTGTCAAGGATACGGTCCTTGCGGGTGTTATTCTTCCTGCCGTAAGGGCCCTTACGGCAGTTGTAATCTTTTTTGTCAAAAATGCGGACCAGCTCCAACATCTCCTCAAATGCCATGTTGCTGGCCCGCTTCTTCCTGGGTGGTGTCTCTGGGGTGGAAGCAGATGAGGACGAGGAGGTGTCTGAATGGGACTCTATTCTTTCAGCCATGATATAAATTATAAATAAATTCAATATTTTTTGGCCTGTCAAAAAAGTTGTCAAAACTGGCTCAATAAAGTTACGACATCCACGCGCGCATGGCATGCGCGACCCGCGGACGAATCGGATCCGACCCGATTACGAAGGAATTATCGTATCGACAGAATTATCGGATCATTGGAAACAAGAAACAAGTGATACGCATTTACAAATACAAAATTTACAGAATCAGCGATATAACCGATAATAGTTAAATATACGATGTCCAGAATTACCGAAATGGAACCGAAATCACGAATGGAAACGAAATCATGAATAGAGCGAAAATAAATTTCGATTTGACACATTTCAAGTCCATTCGAAAACTCCGAAAAATTTTCGTTTCGGCTCGGAAACCTTTTCGGATCTGTCGGTTTTGGGGTCCAATCTGATTCGGAAAATCGGCCGAATCCAAAGACACGAATCGGGAAATTTCGTGAAAATTCCAAAATTCCGAAACCCGAAACGCACATCCCTATTGGTAAGGTGAAATCAGATGGTTTTGTTTTTTTAAAATAAACAGTAAACACAGCAGATGGGGCGAGGCAGGAAAGGGGATGATGGTTCTGATGGGAAGTCTCTGTAGGTAGGTCTGTGGTGCAATAAAAGTCTATGGCAGCGTGGATCTTGAACCTGGAAGATTGCAGAAGGGGAGTCTTGCAAACAGGAACAGAAGCAGGTGGGTCTCGAGCAGGATCTTGAGGGCAGGGACAACAGCGGCAGGGGATCTTTGACAGGAACAAATAACAGATGATCTTGAGGCACAGTACCAGAAAGGATGATCCAAATTCAGAGTCCAGGGGAAAAGCCAGGGGTCCAGTACACAAAGGTTAAGCTGGACAGCAGAGCTTCAAGACAGGCTGGAAGACATACTGAATGAGGCATTTTTGCAAGCAAAATGCAGAAGCATCCTGGGACAGGGACCGTGACAGGAAGTGCTATTACGGTGACTGTGCAGTTGTTGTGTCTGTGACCTGGTAGCCACTCTCAGCATGTGCTATGATGGAATATGCTTAGCATGAGAGGAGAAATGTCTCCTGAAATTCGTACTTCTTTCCATTTGTCTATAGTCTATAATGAAAACATTGTGGTCATATTATTATTAACATATTATTATTAACATTTCTTTTTGTTGTTATTTATTTGCAATTGTACCAGGATATACATAATAACATTATCACAATAGAAATATAAAATTTATATCACTATTTACATTCAACTCTCTCAAACTCTTTGACCCTTCTACTTGTATAGGTATAATTACAATTAACCGTCTATTATTTTGACGATATGCTAGGTTAATAATCTAATAATTTAATAGCTCTTTCCCATCTAACCATGGAGACCATATTTCAAAATAAAAATCTAAACTAATATTATTCATAAAGTGACATTTTTCCATTAGTGCTTGATAGTTAATTTGTTTAACAAGATCATTTAAACCTGGAGGTATCCATGTTTTCCAGGCTTTAACTAGTATTAACTTTGCAGCTAAACAAACATTTATCATAAGATTCCTCTTATTTGCTTCAATCTGTTTAAGACCTAAAGGAAACAATACTATTTTAGAAATCAGTTTAAAAGTTTCTTCCCAGAAGGGAACAAGAAGTTCATGTTCCCACCATATATGTTTATAGCTACCTGGAGCATGATTACATCTCAAACAAGTAGAGTTGTACGATGGAAACATTTTTTTCCAATGTTACAGGTGTCAAATACCATTGGTATAATAATTTCAGGTAAGTCTCAATCAAATTCAAAGAATGAACTGCTGCTTTAGTATAACTAATCGTTGCCAACCATTCTAACTCTTCTTCTTGTATACCAAGTTAATTTTCCCAACTAATAATCAACTTTTGAAATCTAATGGGTTGAACAGGTCTAAGGATATTTAGTGCTTTTTTGCCCCCTTGTTTGCTTTTCCAGTTACCTCTAAAAAAAGGGTCTTCTATATCAGAATTATATTGTTAAATATAATTGATGACAATTTTTTTTAGATAATTTTTAATTCTCAAATATGTAAATAACTCACTTGGCTGAACGTTATGATTTTCCATCAGATATCCAAATGGTATTACTCTGTAATTTTTAACCAACTCAGAAACATATTTGATATCTTTTTCAATTCAGTTTTTAACATTTGTATCCAAAATAATTTCTTCCAATAATTCAAGTGGCATATAGATAGACATTGTAAATTTATTCAAAGAATTCTTTTTTCTTTTAAATCTTTCTCCATATATTTCTTATATTTTGCACTATTGGATTCTTAAATTTCCGCGGTCTTTCTAATCCCCATAAAATCAATTTTAGAGTATTATTTTTAACTGAGTTACATTCTAATACATTCCAGGTTAATCCCTGAAACTGAGTCCATTTCACTATATCGGTCAACAACATTGCAGCATCATAAATAATTTTAATATTTGGTACTCCAACACCGCCTTGCTTATTTGTGCGATATAAAGATTCTGCTTTGACAGGCGGACGCTTGCCATTCCAGATGAATGTATTACATTCTTTTGGGATTTCAAAGAGTATTTGGAAATCAACCTTCAGTGAAATAGATCTAAAGAGAAAATCAATTTTGGGCAGAATATAATTGTTAACCACATTACAGTATTTCTGTGGTTGGGCCAATATTAATGACCCTGTATTTCTTAGATTAACCTGCTACCAGATCCTCCATGTTTTCCTGGACACATATAATTTAGTCATGGTGATGGTAAACTAATGGAAAACACATCCCTGCAGTATTTAGACTTTGCATGCTGCAGGCACAGCTGGTGAGAAATCTTAGAGGAATGACCAGCCTTGATTAGGCTACTGTTTGCCCGACCGAGACATATGAATTAAAAATGGTACAGGGAAGCACATTCCCTGTGCTCTCCTTCTGTATGAAATATGTACAGTATATAACCTGTGTCCACAAAAATATAGCCTGTATTAGACATGTGCACGACGAATTTGTTAGTTTTGGATCGATTTGTTCCGTTTGTTAATTAGTTTTGGTGCGTTCGTTATGTTACCATGATTCGTATTTCGGATCGATTCATTAGTTCGTACGATCGGTAATTCACATTTTGGATTGATTCATTATTTCATTTCTATTGGTAATTTGTATTACAGATCAATTTGTATTATGTTTTCTTAGTTATTTTGTTTTTCTTAGTTATTTAGTTTTTCTTAGTTATTTCATTGTTATTAGTTATTTTCAAATGTGAAATGGATAAATTAATTACTTAGATTAGGGTAAAAAAAAAAGGATATGTAATCCCCTTGTCTTTGGTGCTGAAACCTATTCAGTACCAAGGACAGCAGCCCCCCAAATCTGCTATTCTTGGTGCTGAAACATATCCAGCACCATGATAGAAGCTCTGTGGAGTTCCGGAGCCCCACGGGGCTGCTGTCTTTGTAACTGATTAGGTTTCAGCACCATGGATAGCAGTTTCGCAGTGCTGCTGTCCTTGGCACTGAATTGTTTTCGCACCATGAATAGTAGTTCTGAGGGGCTCCAGAGCCCCAAGGAGCTGCTGTCCTTGGTGCTGAATTGGTTTCCCCACCGATCGCAGACAGACAGAATAAAGAGTTGAATAAATATTTAATAAAAACCCTACGGGATTTGCCTGTTTAAAGCTGTCGAACGAACCACCCCGAAAATCAGGGCATTTCACTGACATTTCAGAGCTGTTCAGCATTCTCTGAATAGATTAACCATTGCTTGTCTATGGGGAATTTCACTGCTGCCGAATCGCACCGAACTGCACCATGGCCAGTCTGAATTGATTCATTTTCAGAACAAAGCACTTCTTCTGAATTATGAATAAGGAAAATTTTGCCTGAATTTTGATTTGGACCGAAACAAAATGCACATCTCTAGCCTGTACACTCAGTGAATCTTTGCCCCCTTTGATTGACCACCTGCTTGCCTTTTGAGCCCGACTTTTGGATATACCCTCATCTCTGTCACTTACAAAAGCTTGTTTCTACTTGGATTCCCTGGTCAGTTTCATGGAACTACAGTGGTAGATTGGGGCAACGTATAATTCAGAAGGGTTGTTTGCCCATTCTTATCTGTCAAAATATAGTACCACTCTAAACTTGAGCTGATAAATAATTCACATAAACATAATTTATGTGGAGGCATTGTCAGGCTTTCGAAGCTCTGTGAAACCTAAATGATTTGCTAAGGGAGCTCATGCATCTTTATATAAGCAACCATCTGCATATAAAATGTAAATAGTGTGTCTTAATGGTTGTAAACCTACATTTGCTAAAGCATTCTGAATGTCAGGCAGAATATGGAGGAATCTTGTTTTCAATGTGCATACAAGGGTTCCTTGATCACGAAAATGAATCATTAATGATCTTGTCTGTGATTCTTCTTCTGTACAGATAGGCAATTACAGGATTTTTCATTTCTGCTTAATCTACTTGGAGATAATTATTATTCCTTTCAGCATATGATCCAAACAAGCAGAATCAATCTGCACATTAATGAACCGCTTTTTATAATTACTAGCATACTGTTATCTACGAAAAGATTAATATTTTTTTTTCTTCCGTCAGACATGCAATAATATACTCAGATACATAAGAAAAACCTAATAACATTTTGGATTATCATTGCTTGGGCAGAATTTTTGATTTTGAGGGATTGTTTGAATTTTCTGATGACCAGCTTACCTGTAGTTTTGGTATTCAGTGCCTCCGGCCAGTCATACACAAACAATTTACATTTCCACAGACAGAGACCTCTGTGAATGGACAAACCATGTTTGTGTTGTCCAAAGATACAAAGAAAAAAACAATTTCGCTATTTTGAGCTAGTTTGCTTCTCCTCGTGTTATCATAGTAGCTTCTATTGGTCCCAAGAGTCATTGTTTTCTATTGTCCATCTCTTTTCCAATTACTATTTGTGATTTTCCTTTTACTTCTTTCTCCAATTCTTCAATTTCACATTATTTACTTTGCTCTACCCATTTGGTTTTCCCTACATTTCCATAAACAAGCCCTTTTGTTCATCAAACTCCTTTTAATGTCCCCATAATTCCTCTCTTTACTAACACATTGCTATTCTTTTCTACTGCTTTTCTCATTTTGTTTTTCCATGTAGCTTGCATTCTTTAAGGTGGTGAAAGAAAAGGAAAATTTAAGTAGTAATTTACCTATGGAAATCAAATTTGGAAAAACAATGGAAATCCATATGGAGCACAGTGGAAAGAGGGAGTAAATCAGCGAAGAGAGGAGGGGAGAAAGCTTTCACAAAGAGATGGAGAAGATGGGCTAGATTTCAAGTCAGGCTTAAACGTAACAAAAGCCATTGAAGTTTAAGGGCTAAGTTTCACCTGATCAAGGCAATATTACAACCAAACCGTTAATAGCATTTTGGATTTGTATAAAACATAACAAGAAAAAAGGTGTCATCTGCGCTCATTTCTATAGCTCCATGTGAAACAAAACACAATCAGAGGTTTTGGTTTACTTGAATGGCCATTAAAGGGAAAGCTCACCTGCTCCGTCAAGGCACCTCTAGTAATTTGAGTCCTACCTAATGAAACCAAGAGCTTCTCCTCTGAGCAACCAAACACAGAGGTTATGGTTTACTTGAATGGCCATTAAAGTTGTTGCAGCTGTCCTGGTGGGAATAGGGGCAACACCGCTTCTTTCTGTATGTATGTACAGTATATTTAGCATTTGTGCCTCGCTGATAACATCTCTATTCCGACCATGCTGCTGTATTAGCAACTCGATTCAGAATATTTGTGAGCCGCTGGTCAATAATGGCAGCTACACCACACACCACCATTGTTATCAGCTCCTGAAGTCTATAGGATTTTTTGATGGGTTTAAATTTAAGTGTCAATTGATAAAGGATCTGGCATAGTAGTTTCCACATCTCCCTCGCAAATAAACTTTTGATCTGGCCTTTAAAATGTACCTTGTAGTATTCTCAACTACTACTAATTTTAATGAAGCTTTTTATTTCAAGCCTTGACAATGAAGACATTAGACCTTTTATTAGATATTGATTATTGATTGCCAACAGAAGAACACTCTTTACACTGTCATTCCAGCTTCGAAAACCCTACGACATTTTCTTTTTCCTTTCTTCCCTATAAGAACATTATCTGTATTAGATAAAATGCGACCTTGCCCTTGCTTATCAAGGTTAAACTTGGGGAAACTTAATTTAACTCCTCAAATTACAATGCAATGTTAAGAAAATATTTTGACTGTATGGTTTCAGGGCTTACTCATCCTTAGACACATAACTCAGGAATTTCCCTATTTCTTCCCATATAAAAATGGCAATCACTCGAAAACAACACAAAAACTGAATTTAAAAAAATCACATATGGATAAATTATGTCCAAAAACTGTTACTGTGTTCAGTTTTATCAAATGTGTGGCATAATTATAGCAATTCAGGGTATTTTGGAAAGATTAATTCAGTTACCCTTGATGGCATTACCTATGAAGTGGCAGGTAATCTAATGGCCTGACTCCCCACAATACAGGCAAAGGTTGTTAGTTTGTCTCCGGGTATGCTCCTTAGATGTCAGAGGCTGATGTGCTTTCTTCATGGTGGGATTGTACACCTTAGTTGAGGTATCCCAAATGCTTTGCAGCAACTCCTTCACAAAATCAGCCAGGTGATTAAACCGTTCATCATAAGTCCTCCTTAGTAACTCCACTATCACATGCATCACTGCGGGCTCATTTTAAGTGGGCTTCAGCATTCTGTCATGTCTGGTACTAGGATTGCAGGAATATAGACCCTTTATGCAGTAATGCGGTAACACAGAGTTAGGATAAGGGTAGTGGTTAGTAGGAAACAGGAGACACGTGGAATTGGAAGCATATGGAACTTGGGAGACACAGTGGGGTCTTGGCACAAATGGCGCGATTCTGGTCCATACAGTGGGATCTAGGTACCTGAGAAAAGGAGGTTGATTTGAGAAGCAGGAGAGTATCATGGGGAAGCAGAATACTAGGAAACAGACTTCTTAGGTGACAGGTAGGTTGAGGTTTGAAACAGCAGCAGAAAACAGGTCTTTCCTTGGTCAGCTACAAGGTCACAATGCTGAAGCCATGGGCTGGAATGAAGTGTTGCCCCTTATTAAAGTGAGTGTGTCATGTGACTGTACTTAACCGATAGTGTGTTGGGATCCCAGTGTTCAGAAGAGCATTACAGAAATGATGCTGCCAAAGTTCAGAAAGTGCGACATATGTTACATTAATATTAAACTTTAGCAAATACAAGGTAATTAACTTTATTTATGTAGTAGGCTATTCCAGCTGTGTAAGCTACGATAGTACTTGCCTTCACTTGATAACGTACTACAAAGAACCTCCTTATTTCTTCACCCAATTCCTGTTAGGCCTCAGTCACACGAGTGCATTGAGTATTTGTCCGTGTGACACCTCCTCCCTGTGTCTGTTGCTGCTTTCTGACATATAGACGAGGTGGGCCACACTTTATCACACGGTGTAACTTGCGTAATTATATTACATGTTACACCAGACGTGCTGAAACCCTCCCCGTTAAAAAGCTACAACGGACCTTTGACGTGCCTACAAAGAGCGATCCTCCATAGGACCTCGCGCTTTGTAGAGCTAAGCGCCCTAACATGCGATCAGCAAGGTGGCCACATGGGCATCTGAGTGGAGAGAACACCCGTTCTCACGGATGTTCTGTTATGTTCCATGCTGGCAACCCTGTCTCCCTGCCCTCTGTATTTGTATATTGTGTTTTTTCCCTCGTGTTTCTGTTGCTGCCAATTGCTGGGTGGCTACCCAGGGGTTAATTGGTGTTCTGTGCTCTGCTCACCTGTTGATCATTGCCTTGATTCCCCTGCCTATATTAGAGCAATGTACCTATGGTACATTGCTGGGTCATTTTACTTTGCCTGGTCTCCTTGTGACTTGTGTCCTGAGAGTGCCTTGCTGCGTTCCTGTTATCCTCCATTTGTATATCCTTGTTCAGTTTATGCCTCTGTTATTCTGTTCAAGTTTATGTCAGTTCCTTCTGTGTATTTAGTTCTGGCTATTGCTGTATTTTGGTTTGCTGTTTATGTTCTATTCTGATTCCCCAGTTACTGATTTTGGCTTGGCTGACTTCTCTTCTGGTTCTGATTCCTGTATCCTGTATGACATACTCTCTCTGGTTATGACCTTTTGGCTTTCCTCTATGTGACTACTCTATAGCATATTCCTTGTCTGTACCGTTTCCAAGAAACCCTGTCATCTGCATTCAACAAAAGACTCTGTACGGCGTCAAGGTAATACTTTCCTTTAGATTAGATCCAGCTATCCTAAAGACTGGCCTTTCAGTGCAGGGAATCTTTGGTATTGCCGTACAGAGGTCTTTAGTTAACCCTGTGTTGCTTTCATCTGTCCTTGCAGTTTACAGTGCATCTCTGCACATAGGGGCTTCTCTCAGGAACCAGGGCCTCACCTTGGCGCATGCCTGGTGCTACCGCCACCGTAACATGTTCCCTCTGCTTGTGTGCGCTCTTGTGACCGCAGTCTTAGAATGTAAGCTCCATAGGGAGCAGGGCCCTCTCTACTCTACAGAATAACTATGTACTACCATAACATATCGCAACCCCTGTACAGCACTGTAGAATATGTTGGGGCAATAAAAATAAATGAATAATAAAGAGAAGCAGTGGAAATACAAATAATCATTGATATTTGACAGTCATCAGGAAGGAGTTAATATCTGCACTTTGGAGAACTGTCAGGGTTGAGAATGAGTGGGATGTGGCAGACTCTTGTCACTATAACCAGTTTAAGTAAAGTAAAGACAAATAAGTCAATGGGGCCCGATGGGATCCACCCTAAATTATTAAAAGAGCTCAGTGATGTAATAGCAAAACCATTAACAGATTTATTTAACCAATCCTTGTTAACGGGAGTCGTCCCAGAAGACTGGAAATTAGCAAATGTTGTGCCCATTTACAAGAAGGGTAGTAGGGAGGAATCGGGGAACTATAGGCCAGTTAGTCTTACGTCAGTAGTGTGAAATTAATGGAAACCATGTTAAAGGAAAGGATTGTTGAACATCTAAAAACACATAGATTACAGGATCAGAAACAACATGGGTTTACCTCAGGGAGATCATGCCAAACTAATCTTATTGATTTTTTTGATTGGGTAACAAAAATAATAGACACAGGTGGTGCAGTAGACATTGCTTATTTAGATTTCAGTAAGGCTTTTGATACTGTTCCGCATAGAAGGCTTATCAATAAATTGCAATCTTTGAGCTTGGATTCCAATATTGTTGACTGGATTAGGCAGTGGCTGAGTGACAGACAACAGAGGGTTGTGGTAAATGGAGTTTATTCGGCACAAGGTCTTGTTACCAGTGGGGTACCTCAGGGGTCAGTACTTGGACCCATTCTCTTTAATATTTATATTAGTGATATTGCAGAAGGTATTAATGGAAAAGTATGTCTTTTTGCTGATGACACAAAGATTTGCAACAGGGTTGACGTTCCTGGAGGGATCATAGAAACATAGAAACATAGAAAAATGTCGGCAGATAAGAACTTTTTGGCCCATCTAGTCTGCCCAATTACATGGATACTTAACCTGGATTTATCTTTTGTTTAGGATAGCCTTATGCCTATCCCATGCTTGCTTAAATTCAATTACTGTTTTGGCCTCTACCACTTCTACTGGAAGACTGTTCCATGCATCCACCACCCTCTCAGTAAAATAATGCTTCCTGATGTTACTTTTAAACCTTTGCCCCTCTAATCTAAGACTATGTCCTCTTGTTTTGCTATTTTGTTTCCTTTTAAATATACTCCCTTCCTCTACCTTGTGGATTCCCTTTACGTATTTAAATGTTTCTATCATATCTCCTCTGTCTCGTCTTTTTTCCAAGCTGTACATGTTAAGATCATTAAGCCTTTCCTGGTAACTTTTCTCCTTCAAGCCGTACACCATTTTAGTAGCCCTTCTCTGAACTCTCTCTAAGATGTCTATATCCTTCTGGAGATACGGTCTCCAGTACTGCACACAGTACTCCAAGTGAGGTCTCACCAGTGCTCTGTACAGTGGCATGAGCACTTCCCTTTTCCTACTGCTAATACCTCTCCCTACACAACCAAGCATTCTGCTAGCATTTCCTGCTGCTCTATTACATTGACTACTTACCCTTAGATCCTCTGAAATAATGACCCCTAAATCCCTTTCCTCAGATGTTGAGGTTAGGACTGTATCAAATATTCTATATTCAGCCCTTGGTTTTTACGTCCCAGGTGCATTATCTTGCACTTATCCACATTAAAACTCAATTGCCACAACTCCGACCATTTTTTTAGTTTACCTAAATCATTTGTCATTTGGCTGATCCCTCCAGGAACGTCAACCCTGTTGCAAATCTTTGTGTCATCAGCAAAAAGACATACTTTTCCATTAATACCTTCTGCAATATCACTAATAAAAATATTAAAGAGAATGGGTCCAAGTACTGACCCCTGAGGTACCCCACTGGTAACAAGACCTTGTGCCGAATAAACTCCATTTACCACAACCCTCTGTTGTCTGTCACTCAGCCACTGCCTAATCCAGTCAACAATATTGAATCTAAACTCAAAGATTGCAATTTATTGATAAGCCTTCTATGCGGAACAGTATCAAAAGCCTTACTGAAATCTAAATAAGCAATGTCTACTGCACCACCTGTGTCTATTATTTTTGTTACCCAATCAAAAAAATCAATAAGATTAGTTTGGCATGATCTCCCTGAGGTAAACCCATGTTGTTTCTGATCCTGTAATCTATGTGTTTTTAGATGTTCAACAATCCTTTCCTTTAACATGGTTTCCATTAATTTCCCCACTACTGACGTAAGACTAACTGGCCTATAGTTCCCCGATTCCTCCCTACTACCCTTCTTGTAAATGGGCACAACATTTGCTAATTTCCAGTCTTCTGGGACGACTCCCGTTAACAAGGATTGGTTAAATAAATCTGTTAATGGTTTTGCTATTACATCACTGAGCTCTTTTAATAATTTAGGGTGGATCCCATCGGGCCCCATTGACTTATTTGTCTTTACTTTAGACAGCTGCTGTAGAACCTCCTCCTCTGTAAACTGATATGTAAATGTCTCTTTAGTGTTCTCTCCTAACTGAGGTCCCTTTCCTTCCTTTTCTTCTGCAAAGACTGAACAAAAATATTCATTGAGGCAGTCAGCGAGACCTTTATCCTCTTCTACATACCTTCCTTCCTTTGTTTTTAATCTAACTAATCCTTGTTTTACTTTTCTTTTCTCGTTTATGTATCTAAAAAATGTTTTGTCCCCCTTTTTTACTGACTGAGCTATTTTCTCTTCTGCGTGTGCTTTGGAAGCTCTTATAAATTGCTTTGCCTCTTTCTGCCTAATCTTATAGGTTTGCCTATCTTCTTCACTCTGAGTTGTTTTATAATTATTGAATGCTATCTTTTTGTTCTTCACTATTTTGGCCACTTCTGCAGAGTACCACAGTGGTTTCTTCCCTTTTTTGTTTTTGCTAACAAGCCGAATGCAATTTCCTGTGGCCTTCAATAATGCTTCTTTTAAATAATCCCATTTCTCCTGGACTCGCTTTAAACTCCTCCAGTCTGATAATGACTCCTTCACACAAAATCTCATTTTAGAAAAATCCATTTTTTTAAAGTCTAAAACTTTCGTTCTTGTGTGGTGCGGCTCCATCCCTGTTGTTATATTAAACCATACTGACTGGTGATCACTAGATCCCAAATTTTCACCTACAACAACGTCTGATACCAAACCTCCATTTGTGAGTATTAAATCCAATATGGCCTCTTTACGGGTCGGCTCCTCAACTACTTGTGTTAGAGATAATCCCAGTAGGGAGTTTAGAATATTTGTACTCCTGGTGCACCCAGCTGTTTTGGTTTTCCAGTTCACATCAGGAAGATTAAAGTCCCCCATGATAATAACATCCCCCTTCATTGCCATTTTGGCTATTTCCTCAACCAGCAGATTATCTAGTTCTTCTGCTTGTCCAGGGGGTCTATAGATCACACCTACACAAGCTACTGTATGATTGCCAAATGTTAGCGTAACCCAAACTGACTCTATGTTCACCTCGCTCACTTTTATTTGGTTCGTTTTTATGTTGTTTTTCACATACAGGGCCACTCCTCCTCCTTTCCTACCTTCTCTGTCTTTTCTATATAAAGAGTACCCCGGTATTGTTATGTCCCAGTTATTTTTCTCACTGAACCATGTCTCAGTAACCGCCACTAAATCTACTTTTTCAGCTGCCATCATTGCCTCTAGTTCATTGATTTTATTGACGAAACTGCAAGCATTTGTAGACACGACTCTGAGCTTGTCATTTTTTACCTCGCATGTTGCTTGCACCCTCCGATTTAGTTTTGGGGGACAATCCGGGCAGATTGTTTTTTACCCTTTTGTCCCCCCCTCCTAGTTTAAATATTTCTTTGCGAAACCTTTGAACTTCTCACTGAGAACATATGTTCCCCTATGAGTAAGATGCAAACCATCTTTTTTATACAGTTCCTTTCTGCTCCAATTAGAGCTATCATGGGACACAAAGCCAAATCCTTGCTCCCGACACCATTCCCGAAGCCACAAATTGAATTCCCTATTGCACATCTGCCTATCTTGAATGTTATGCACAGGCAAAACTTCAGAGAATGACACAGTGGACGCAATCTGCTGTATTTCACCTCCAAGAACACAAAAATCTTCCTTAATCTCAGAAACCTCATTGCTAGCCAAGTCATTTGTCCCTAATGACAAATTTGTCAGCCAAATGACAAATGATTTAGGTAAACTAAAAAAATGGTCGGAGTTGTGGCAATTGAGTTTTAATGTGGATAGGTGCAAGATAATGCACCTGGGACGTAAAAACCCAAGGGCTGAATATAGAATATTTGATACAGTCCTAACCTCAACATCTGAGGAAAGGGATTTAGGGGTCATTATTTCAGAGGATCTAAGGGTAAGTAGTCAATGTAATAGAGCAGCAGGAAATGCTAGCAGAATGCTTGGTTGTGTAGGGAGAGGTATTAGCAGTAGGAAAAGGGAAGTGCTCATGCCACTGTACAGAGCACTGGTGAGACCTCACTTGGAGTACTGTGTGCAGTACTGGAGACCGTATCTCCAGAAGGATATAGACATCTTAGAGAGAGTTCAGAGAAGGGCTACTAAAATGGTGTACGGCTTGAAGGAGAAAAGTTACCAGGAAAGGCTTAATGATCTTAACATGTACAGCTTGGAAAAAAGACGAGACAGAGGAGATATGATAGAAACATTTAAATACGTAAAGGGAATCCACAAGGTAGAGGAAGGGAGTATATTTAAAAGGAAACAAAATAGCAAAACAAGAGGACATAGTCTTAGATTAGAGGGGCAAAGGTTTAAAAGTAACATCAGGAAGCATTATTTTACTGAGAGGGTGGTGGATACATGGAACAGTCTTCCAGTAGAAGTGGTAGAGGCCAAAACAGTAATTGAATTTAAGCAGGCATGGGATAGGCATAAGGCTATCCTAAACAAAAGATAAATCCAGGTTAAGTATCCATGTAATTGGGCAGACTAGATGGGCCGAAAGGTTCTTATCTGCCGACATTTTTCTATGTTTCTAAGTGATCATGGCGACTAGAGTGTCCTTTGAATCTTTTATTGGAACCTGACTATAGATGAGGCTGTCTCATTTGCTGGATAGAACTATCCACCACCCTCACTGGGGCTCAGTAGACTAAAGTACTTTAAACCATGCTTGAGAGGGGAATTCCTTAAGAACTTTAACATTAAATATACTCTTGAATTGAAGATTTTAATATGCACACAATGGCAATTGCTTTTATAAAAGAAACTTCCTTTGCATCTGTTCAAATGTTTAAAAAAAGGAATGTATAACTCTAAATTAAAAGGATTTCCTTGTTTTTCTGCAAGAGAGTCTTCTGTGAAGGCAGCTGCATATTTTAGCAACGTTTAAGAATTGGAAGAGAAGTGTGATAAAAAGGAGCTTACGCAATGTCTGATGTGAAGTCACGTTGCAAATATATTTCTAGCCTGGTTTTCAATCTAACCCTGATTTGAACTTGTACTGCTTAACAATTTGAACACTAATCTCATGAAGAGTGTGGTATATATCTTTGTAATGTCATAAAACAACAATAGTTGTATTTCTATGATATAGAAATAAGGAGATGCATTAGAGTGAAATGAACAGGGTTATTCAAAGAGCGTGAAAAGCAGGAGAATGACTGGAGAATCACTGGAGAACGAAAAATTCTAGGTCAAAATAGCCAAACCAGAAAAATTCTCCCTTTCATCTCACTTTCCAAATCGGCTATTTTGACCTAGAATTTTTCATTCTCCAGTGATTCTCCAGTCATTCTCCTGCTATTCACTCTCTTTGAATAACCCTGGAATATATATATACAGTTGTGTTCAAAATTATTCAACCCCCACTGAAATTGAGTGTTTTGGCCAGTTTGACATTGATTTTGATCATTCAGTCATCTTGCTTACAATTAAATCAAAGAGGCACGTGTAGGTCAGACAAATATAACATAACATTTATAATGAAATAACCACAAATGTCTTTTCTGTGCTCACATCATTATCAGTTTTATTCAACCCCCAAGTGACATTCAATCTTAGTACTTAGTACAACATCCTTTTACAGTTATAACAGCTTTTAAACGTGAAGCATAGCTTGACACAAGTGTCTTGCAGCGATCTACGGGTATCTTCGCCCATTCGTCATGGGCAAAAGCCTCCAGTTCAGTCAAATTCTTAGGCTTGCGCACTGCAACTGCTTTCTTTAAGTCCCACCAGAGGTTCTCAATCGGATTTAAGTCAGGTGACTGCGATGGCCACTCCTAAATGTTCCAGCCTTTAATCTGCAACCATGCTCTAGTGGACTTGGAGGTATGCTTGGGATCAATGTCCTGTTGAAAGGTCCAACGTCTCCCAAGCCTCAGGTTTGTGATGGACTGCATCACATTGTCATCCAATATCTCCTGGTACTGAAGAGAATTCATGGTACCTTGCACATGCTGAAGCTTCCCTGTACCTGCAGAAGCAAAACAGCCCCAAAGCATGATTGACCCCCCGCCATACTTCACAGTAGGCACGGTGTTCTTTTCTTCATAGGCCTTATTCTTCCTCCTCCAAACATAGCGTTGATCCATGGGCCCAAACAGTTCTAATTTTGTTTCATCAGTCCACAGGACACTATCCCAAAACTTCTGTGGTTTGTGCACATGACTTTTGGCATACTGCAGTCGACTCTTCTTATTCTTTGGAGACAGCAAGGGGGTGCGCCTGGGAGTTCTGGCATGGAGGCCTTCATTACGCAGTGTGCACCGTATTGTCTGAGCTTAAACTTCAGTACCCACATCTGACAAATCTTTTCTCAGTTCCTCAACAGTCACACGGGGACTTTTCTCCACTCTACGCTTCAGGTAGCGCACAGCAGTCGAAGTCAGCATCTTCTTTCTGCCACGACCAGGTAGCGTTTCAACAGTGCCCTTTGCCTTGAATTTGCGAATGATGCTTCCTATGGACTCTCTTGGTATGTTTAACATCTTTGCAATCTTCTTATAGCCATTGCCCTTCCTGTGAAGAGTAATCACCTCTTCTCTTGTCTTCCTGGACCATTCTCTTGACTTCACCATGTTTGTAACCACACCAGTAAATGTCTAGAAGGAGCTGAGTATCACAGTCATTTTAAAGCTGCCTAATTGGTGCTTATTATGCTTTATTGCTGCTCCATGACATCCACAGGTGTTTTCAATACCTGATTGAAAACACTTGAATGAACCTGTGTTCTTCAGAGTGGTAGTCTTTAAGGGGTTGAATAATTGTGTCAATGAAGAATTCACAAAAGAAACATTTACTACTGTATTACAAAACCAATTGATGTCATTTTAGTTGCATATGGTTCTTTAAAAAGTCCTTGTAGGATTTCATTCTGAATACAATTACAAATGTACACTAAATTCCCTAAAACCCTTTACAGCATTGGGTGTTGAATAATTTTGAACACAACTGTACATACACACACACACACACACACACACACACAGTACCAGCTGGACAGAGCAGAGATAACATCACTGCAGATCCAGTTTGAAATCTCAATCAAAGCACCTCTCCAGTAAGTGTCCGTGGGCAAAACACTTAGGGCAATACCACAATACAAAAGGCAAGTGCTTCGATCCTCATTTTCCTACAGAGCACCACAATTATGGAATAATCTCCCAGATGCCATCAAATCTTCCCCCAGTCTAAAGTCCCTTAAGCGCTCCATATTAACATACCTCAATACGAATGCACCTGTAAACATGTAACATAATGACTATATTTCCTACATATTTATTTTCTTTTAATCTGTATATTTGTTTTGTGTTAATTTCTTGCATTTTACTACTTTGTATTTCTGTAACCATGTTCTTGAACCCAGGACATACTTGAAAACGAGAGAAATCTCAATGTATCCTTCCTGTTAAAATCCTTTATAAATTATAAATTATTACAATGTTGGTGCTAACTTAACCAGAGCTGTTGTAAACGTAAAACCTCCATAGGCTATAATGGCTCTGGGAAGTTTACAACAGCTCTGGTTAAGTTAGCACCAACTTTGTAATATGGCCCCTAGTAGTTAAGATTACATAGAGATTGTAAATTCCCTTGGGAACAGGGTCTCCCTAATCAGGCATGATCAGCCGTGTGTGGTATACTAATGTATCAATCCCATGTAAAAATTTACCTTGTAAACCATTGTGGGATGTGTGGCACTATATAAACAAAGGATAATTATAATAGAATATACAGGTGAGGAATAAAATTATTTGATCCGCTGCTGATTTTGTTCTTTTTCCCACTGACAAAGAAATGATCAGTCTATAATTTTAATGGTAGGTTTATTCTAACAGTGAGAGACAGAATGACAACAAAAACATCCAGAAAAATGTATTTCAAAAAAAGTTATTAACCCCTTAACGATGTGGGGCGTACCATGCCATCCTGCATCGCATGGGCTTTCATGCCGCAGGACGGCATGGTACGCCCCGCGGCGTTAGGTGCGTTTGCGCGCCGAAAAACAGCCCGCCTCCCTTCCCACAATGCCGATCGCCAGCTGGGGGTCTGCCTGACACCCGGGCAGACCCTCCCAGCTGGCGATTGGCATTGTGGGAAGGGAGGCGGGCCGTTTCCCTCGTGGAAACATCCAAGCAGCCAATCCGGCGCTTGGATTTGACAGTTGCAGCGGTGACAAGCTGTCACATCTGCAACTGTCAGAATGTCTCAGCCAATGATTGTTGCATTGGCTGAGACATTGTCTCTGCCCCTTTCTCTTGTTCCTCATTGCGATCTGAGGAGCAGAGAGAGAGAGGCAGAGCAGAGCAGAGAGGAGCAGAGAAAAAAAAACAAAAAAAACCCCCAAAAAACCCAGGCACATTACCCCTGGCAGGCACAGTAACCCTGGCAGGCACAGTACCCCTGGCAGGCACTGTACCCCCTGGCAGAAAAAAAAAACAACCTGAAAAAAACCCCAGGTACAGTACCCCCTGGCAGGCACTGTACCCCCTGGCAGGCACTGTACCCCCTGGCAGACACAGTACCCCCTGGCAGGCACTGTACCCCCTGGCAGGCGCTGTACCCTCCTGGCACAGTACCCCCTGGCTGAAAAAAAACCCAGGCACAGTACCCCCAGGCAGGCACTGTATCCCCTGGCAGGCACTGTACCCTCCTGGCACAGTACTCCCTGGCTGAAAAAGACAAAAAAAACTGAAAAAACCCCAGGCACAGTACCCCCTGGCAGGCACTGTACCCTCTTGGCACAGTACCCCCTGGCTAAAAAAAACTAAAAAAAAACCCAGGCACAGTACCCCCTGGCAGGCACTGTACCCCCTGGCAGGCACTGTACCCTCCTGGCACAGTACCCCCTGGCTGAAAAAAAAACCCTGAAAAAAACCCCAGGCACAGTACCCCCTGGCAGGTACTGTACCCCCTGGCAGGCACTGTACCCTCCTGGCACAGTACCCCCTGGCTGAAAAAAAACCCTGAAAAAAACCCCAGGCACAGTACCCCCTGGCAGGCACTGTACCCCCTGGCAGGCACTGTACCCTCTTGGCACAGTACCCCCTGGCAGGCACTGTACCCCCTGGCAGACACTGTACCCTCTTGGCACAGTACCCCCTGGCTGAAAAAAAACCTGAAAAAAAACCCAGGCACAGTACCCCCTGGCAGGCACTGTACCCTCCTGGCACAGTACCCCCTGGCAGGCACTGTACCCCCTGACTGAAAAAAAACTGAATAAAAACCCCAGGCACAGTACCCCCTGGCCTGCAGTGTACCCCTGATTGGCAGTGTACCCCCAATTGAGAACCCGCATTGGCATACGACCCTTTGGCATTTCTGACTACCCGCATTGGCATACGACCCCCTGGCATTTCAGACTACCCGCATTGGCATATGACCCCTGGCATTTCTGACTACCCGCATTGGCATACGACCCCTGGCATTTCTGACTACCCGCATTGGCATACGACCCCTGGCATTTCTGACTACCCGCATTGGCATACGACCCCGTGGCATTCCTGACTACCCGCATTGGCATACGACCCCCCTTGGAATATTCTTACCTTGTCTAGATAGATAGAAGTACCGGCCACTACAAGGACCGGGAGGACTTAGTTTAGGTGTTCTAATATTTTATTTGTGTACTTGACCCCATCAGTTCCCCGACCTCCCATTTAATTAGTTATAACAAGATCCCCATAAAAATGTCCTCCCGCTTTTATTCCCCAGAAGAGGCATATGAGATCCTGGCTGCCTCTGAGAGCGACGCGCTCGCCGACAGTGACACCCTCACAGCCTCTGATATAGAGCCCCGTAGTGAACCCTCCAGTGATGGTGACCCCCCACCATCTACTGGGAGGCACGAAAGCAATTGGGTACCCCCAAATATGGCTGCCCCAGAAATACCCCCATTTATAGCGACTCCTGGCATCACAGTAAGGGTAGAGGACTGTGAGCCAGTGAGCTTTTTTAATCTCTTTATGTCGGACGACGTATTTGAGATGGTGGTTGAGCAAACCAACCTGTTTGCCAACCAGTATCTTGATGCGCATCTGGATTCACATCGTCACAGGCGTAACAGGTGGCACCCAACGGATGTGATAGAGTTAAAAAAAATTTGGGCTCTAACCCTCGTAATGGGAATAGTGAAGAAGCCAAGTATCCGGTCTTACTGGCACAAAAACCCCATCCTGGCTACCCCACTATTCCCAAGGGTTATGAAGAGAGAGAGGTACGAAAATCTCATGCGATTCTTCCATTTTAATGATAACACACTGTGCCCACCAAGAAACGACCCAATGCATGACCGCCTCTATAAAATTCGGCCCCTTATCAGTCTTATGTCTGCCAAATTCACCGATAATTATGTCCCCGACCAAAATATATCTGTAGACGAGTCCCTTATGAAATTTAAAGGCAGACTGCTCTTCAAGCAGTACATCCCAAGCAAGCGATCCCGGTATGGAGTCAAATTTTATAAATTGTGTGAGTCTACAACAGGCTACACATGGGCGTTTAGAATATACGAAGGGAAAGATAGCCACCTTGACCCCCCAGGATGCCCCGATTGTATTGGCACCAGTGGAAAAATTGTGTGGGATCTGGTCTATCCCCTATTCAATAAGGGATATCATTTATGGGTCGATAACTATTACACCAGTAACGACCTATTTAAAAATTTATATTGTTTTGAGACCCTTGCGTGTGGCACAGTGCGGAAGAATCGCAGAGGTTTTCCCCGAATCCTGACAGCAGGCAAAAAAAGTAGAGGCTCCTCTTCATCTCTACGTCAGGAAGAAGTGCTAGCCCTTCGGTTCACCGATAAGAAGGATGTATACATGCTATCTACAGTGCACGACGAAAGTACAGTGCCAGTGCCTGTGAGAGGGAGGACTGAGCCACTGGAAAAGCCGAAGTGCATTGTAGATTACAGCAAGTTTATGGGGGGAGTAGACTTGGCTGATCAATGTATACAGCCTTATCTGGTGAACCGAAAGACTAGGGCATGGTACAAGAAGATTGCCATCTATTTGACCGAGATAGCAATTTTCAAAGCGTAGGTGCTCTACAAGCAGGCAGTAGTACAAAAGCCATATCCCTTCCTAGAATTCATGCTTGAGATCATATCCCAACTTATCCTAACCCCGGCCCCCGTTACATCCGCTTTGGAATCAGGAGATCTCCAAAGATTAAGCGGCAGACACTTTCCTTCCCGAGTCCCTCCCACCCGCTGTAAAAAGTCCCCCCAGAAAAAGTGTAGTGTCTGCCGCAAGAAAGGAATCCGAAAGGATTCTAGCTATTATTGCCCTACCTGCCCATCTCTACCTGGCCTCTGCATAACCGAGTGCTTCAAAATTTATCATACAGAGCTAAATTACTAAATCCCCTTTTTTGCTTTGTCCCGATTACCCTTTGCTGCCTGTACCGACTCATTGGCTTGTTATACTGACTACTCTTTGTTTGCTGCCTGTACCGACTCATTGGCTTGTTCTACCGACTACTCTTTGTTTGCTGCCTGTACCGACTCATTGGCTTGTTATACCGACTACTCTTTGTTTGCTACCTGTACCGACTCATTGGCTTGTTATAACGACTACTCTGACTTCTGGAATCCTTTGACTTTGGCCTGTCCCTGTTTACGTTAAGCCCAGCTATTCTAAAGTGGCTGCACCAAACAACTCAAAATACTAATATAGAATCATTGGCACGTCATCTTTGGAGCAATATTCTTTCTTGGCGTGCCATGTTCTCTCAAAGACGACATAAATCCTGAAAATCACTTGTCAAATTACCAAAAAACTAAATAAAAATGCAACATGGGGGTACCGTTGAACTCGTAACACATTGCCGACCACAAATATCAATGTTGTAGGCCAGTAAAATGTTGAACTGAGTATGATATTAGCAGCAAAATAACAGTTTTTGTGTAAAACAAATGCAAAACACAAACATGAAGACTAAGTTTGGCCAGGGTTTGTGACTAAGTGGCTACTATACAAAACTGGACATACCCCATTTTCAACACTCTGGGTTGTCTACTTCTCAAAATGATATGCTATGATGGGGTACTTTTCATACCTGGGCTGCCATACCCTCTCATCAAATTCAACCTAGGCCCAGCAAACCAATCTGGCAAACTCTACATTTGACCGTGTAACTTTCCAAAGAGCAAAATAAAAATGCAACATGGGGGTACCGTTGAACTCATAACACATTGCCGACCACAAATATCAATGTTGTAGGCCAGTAAAAGGTTGACTGAGCATGATATTAGCAGCAAAATAACAGTTTTTGTGTAAAAAATGCAAAACACAATCATGAAGACCAAGTTTGCGACTAAGTGACTACTATAAAAAAACTAAACGTACACCATTTGGAATAGCCTGGGTTGTCTACTTTTCAAAATGGTATGACATGTTGGGGTACTTTCATACCTGGGCTGCCATAACCTCTCAAAGTCAACATAGAGCCAGGAAACCAATCTGGCAAATTTCAAGTTATGAAATGGGCAAACTCTATATTTGACCCTGTAACTTTCCAAAATCTCATAAAACCTCTACATGGGGGGTACCGTTGAACTCGTAAGACATTGCCGACCAGAAATATGAGTTTTTTAGGCCAGTAACATGTCGAGGGAGCATGATATCATCAGTAATATAACAGTTTTTGTGTGAAAAATGCAAAACACAAACATGAAGACCAAGTTTGCGACTAAGTGACTACTATAAAAAAATGAAACGTACACCATTTGGAATAGCCTGGGTTGTCTACTTTTCAAAATGGTATGACATGTTGGGGTACTTTTCATACCTGGGCTGCCATAACCTCTCAAAGTCAACATAGGTCCAGGAAACCAATCTGGCAAATTTCAAGTTGTAAATCGTGAAATGGGCAAACTCTATATTTGACCCTGTAACTTTCCAAAACCTCATAAAACCTCTACATGGGGGGTACCGTTGAATTTGTAAGACATTGCCGACCAGAAATATGAGTTTTTAGGCCAGTAAAATGTCGAGGGAGCATGATATCATCAGTAAAATAACAGTTTTTGTGTGAAAAATGCAAAACACAAACATGAAGACCAAGTTTGCAACTAAGTGACTACTATAAAAAAATGAAACGTACACCATTTGGAATAGCCTGGGTTGTCTACTTTTCAAAATGGTATGACATGTTGGGGTACTTTTCATACCTGGGCTGCCATAACCTCTCAAAGTCAACATAGGGCCAGGAAACCAATCTGGCAAATTTCAAGTTGTAAAACGTGAAATGGGCAAACTCTATATTTGACCCTGTAACTTTCCAAAACCACATAAAACCTCTACATGGGGGATACCGTTGAACTTGTAAGACATTGACGAACAGAAATATATGTATTTTATTTCATTTAATGCTAAGCGTACAATGTCATTCACACTTAAAATACAATGGAGAACTTTGAAAATAGCAAAATTTCCTTTTTTCTCATAGTTTTTAGTTTTTTTTTCATACTATAGTATATTTTATATATAAATCATTGATGGAAAATGAAAGCCCTATTTCTCCTGAACAAAATGATATATAATAAGGGTGGGTACACTTAATATGTAAGAAGTAAATTATGGTTGAACAGCGAATAGCTGAAATTCTACTTTTAGAAGTGTTCAAAAGTGTTCCAAACTTGTAAAATTACTCCCGTCCTTAAGGGGTTAATTGATTTGTATTTTAATGAGTGAAAAAAGTATTTGACCCCCTTCGCAAAACATGACTTAGTATTTGGTGGCAAAACCCTTGTTGGCAATCACAGAGGTCAGACGTTTCTTCTAGTTGACCATCAGGTTTGCACACATCTCAGGAGGGATTTTGTCGCACTCCTCTTTGCAGATCCTCTCCAAGTCATTAAGGTTTCGAGGCTGATATTTGGCAACTCGGACCTTCAGCTCCTTCCACAGATTTTGAATGGGATTAAGGTCTGGAGACAGGCTAGGCCACTCTAGGACCTTAATGTGCTTCCTGAGCCACTCCTTTGTTGCCTTTGCCGTGTGCTTTGGGTCATTGTCATGCTGGAATACCCAACCACGACCCATTTTCAATGCCCTGACTGAGGGAAAGAGGTTGTCAGTCAAGAGTTGATGGTACATGGCCCGTCCATTGTCAGCTTGAAGCAGTGAAGTTGTCTTGTCCCCTTAGCAGCAAAACACCCCCCAAAGCATAGTGTTTCCAACCTCCATGTTTGATGGTGGGGGTGGTGGTCTTGTGGTCATAGGCAGCATTCCTCCTTCTTCAAACGCAGCGAGTTCAGTTGATGCCAAAGAGCTCGATTTTGGTCTCATCTGACAAAAACACTTTCACCCAGTTCTCCTTTGAATCATTCAGATGTTCATTGGCAAACTTTGGATGGGCCTGTACATGTGCTTTCTTGAGGAGGGGGATTTTGCGGGTGCTGCAGAATTTCAGTCCTTCATGGCATAGTGTGTTACCAATTGTTTCCTTGGTGACAATGGTCCCAGCTGCCTTGATCATTGACAAGATCCTCCCGTGTAGTTCTGGGCTGATTCCTCACCATTCTTATGATCATTGAAACTCCACGAGGTGGGATCTTGCACAGAGCCCCAGACCGAGGGAGATTGGCAGTTATTTTGTGTTTCTTCCATTTGCGAATAATCACACCAACTGTTGTCACCTTCTCACCAAGCTGCTTGGCTATGGTCTTGTAGCCCATTCCAGCCTTGTGTAGGCCGACAATCTTGGACATCCTTGGACAACACTTTGGTCTTGGCTATGGTGGAGAGTTTGGAATCTGATTGATTGCTTCTATGGACAGGTGTCTTTTATACATGTAATAAAATGAAATTAGGAGCACTCCCTTTGTCTGAGGGCATGTGCCTGGTTATAATTAATTCTGGGGGTTTGTGCCTGCCTATGTTAAATTCTGGGGGTCTGTGCCTGGTTATACATGATTCTCGGGGGAGGTGTATGTATATGCATATATATAACAGTGTGTATAAATGCATCTATTTGTCTTTAAACAGGCTGCTGTGTGTAAAAGTCTGCATCTTTGTTCTTGTCGCATTTCGGCGTTGCCCCCTTGCCCTGCACCCAAAAGGCTGATATTGCTCCTAGAACTGCCACATTATCTGCTGCCTGCACTGCACAAAGTAAGAATGAATTATAAAATTGCCTCTGTCCTTAAAGAGTTAATAAGAGTATTTATTAGGACATGAAAAATAGTCATAATAATCACTGTTTTTCCCTGGGCGTGAGAGTACCCCCACCTATTTTTCCAGAAAAAAACACTGGTCATATTTGCCCCTGATATTTTAGATACCTGGAATCAAAATGATAATCCTCTTGAACATTATAGATTTATTGTGAATTAAAACAGAAATACATTGATTTGAATTGGGAAGGCCAAATGGGAAGGAACTCTGCTCCTCCTGCAAAAATATTGAAGGAAAGATGTTACTACACCATCTCACCCAGCTGTATCGTATCTATATTCTCTATCAGAACACCAAATAAATCTAAAATGTGCTCAAACATTATAGACTGCGAAGTCTATAGCAATTGTAACATAACATTTTTTTTATGTCTTTGTAGTGTTTATGCAGTGGATTACCTTTCTTATGTGGAAATTAATTAAAAGTTAGGAAAAAAGGTTTTTGAGGGACAACTCTCTAGAGCAGTGAAACACTCTAGAAACACACTGCAAACCTGCTGGCCGCCACCCAAAACCCGTCGGACATCCACCACAAACCAGCCAAACAACCACAGAAAACCCCCCGGAGGCCCGCCAAACGGCGCTGACGAGCTGCTGAGCACAGCGCCGAACAGCCGCAAAAACAAAAGCTGACAAGCTGCCGGATGGGTTAAAAACAAAACCAATATGCTTGAAAGTGTCAAAATTGAAACACTGTTTGCAAAGAACTACTGAACGAAATTGCCTGGAATTTACATATAAGGCCCTATGAATGATAATAAAAAGGTCTGTTACAGAAAAAAGAAAACTCTTTAGAAAAAAAATTCACGAAAATTTTTCGAAAAATGCCTAAAAGATCCTAAATAAAAATAAAGAGACTTTTTACTGCAAATTAAAATATTAAACGGTTTATTAGATATTGATTAAAAATGGGAATATTTTTAACTTAAGCCTATGGGGTTTGCCTGAATTAAACTGCCGAATGAAACCACCGTACAGCAGGGCATTTTGGCAACTTTTCGCTGCTGTTTGGGGTCTCTGAATAGATTAACCATTGCTTCTCTATGGGGATTTCACTGCCATCAAACAGCACTGTACTTGTTGGCAATTCGTCACAATTTGGCGAACTGCCTGCTCTTTAAATAGCCAAATGGCCCCAAAATGTCACCGTAGAGGGAAATTCCCTGTTCGGTGCCATTTCAGAGCCAGATCGTCTGTCTCTGAATAACTCCTTTAGTTTACAGCATAAAAATACAGCATTGTGATATTCAGGCCCCATATGTGTTCATTCTCTGCAGCTGCTGAAGGGCTTACCAGATCTCCAATATTGAATTAAAATTAGGACAAATATTGTGCAATTGTTTGGCCTTTGTATCATTATTTTTCTTTGTTTCTGAAATAAAAAGATTTTCCACAGACAATATTCTAGATTAACTACTTTTTTAACCGTTTCAGAGACCTAAAAAAGTGTATCTAGAATTCCTAGCAATAGAAAAACATGCACAAATAACATTTTGTACTATGGAGTGCTTTGAAAATTGATTTTAAATTGAAGTACTGCTAAAGTAATAATAGCAATAATGTACTTGATGTAATGAACAATATTTGTAATCTAATCTTATTAAAATTGCATGATTGTCTTCTATGTTTCATATCGTACAACTAAATTAATTCAAAAATAAGAGTTATATGTTTTTTTCATACAAGTGCCCTTGACAATTCGGAAATTGTTATTCCACGAATAAAAATGTTTTATGATATCTATAGCAGATATTCTAGTTTCAATTAAAAATTTTTTTTTACATTCTAATTATTACGGGGAGCATACCGGGTCTTTTTGCCACTCAAGACGAAAAAGCCATTGTGTCACCTGTAATATGACAGTGATAATAACAAAAATCGCCAATGGCAATAATGGGACATCACTGAGGTGACAGGTGACAGGCCATCGTTGCCGACAGACATTTTTGTTGTAGTTGCCTGCCCATTACAGGTGGCGTGCATGCATGATAATTGCCCGTTGCCTCCCTTCCAGATGTGTCTAAAAAGGAGCATCTTCGGATTTGCTTGTTAATCTCAAGCTGCCCACATATTAGTATTTATTATACAAAGTATAGGAAGCATTAATGTACAGTAACCTGCTGTGACAAGAACAAGCAAGAACTGAAGACAGTTGCAGTAGAGGCCTGACAGAGCATCATCAGGGATGCAACCCAGCGCCTGGTGATGTCTATGCGTTCCAGACTTCAGGCTGTGATTGACAGCAAAGGATTTGTAACCAAGTATTAAGAAGGGAAAGTTTGATTTATGATTATTATTCTGTCCCATTACCTTTGGTCTCTTAACAAGTGGGAGGCACATCTGCAAACTGCTGTAAGTCCTACACTGTTCACCTGAGTTGGATGTACATACCCTCAAACTAAATCTGACAGTCTGCAGTTAAAGCACATTGTGTTTTTTTCATTCCATTGTGGTGGTGTATAGAGCCAAAGATGTTAGAATTGTGTCGATGTCCCAATATTTCTGGATCTGACTTTACATATACAAATCCTCCCCTAGAAGCTGCTGGGGGACCTGATCAGACTGAAACATAATTGGACAACCATTTACTTCTTGGAATGTGGATCTTAATTAGATTACGTACGAACAGTGAAATTAAACATTATGTAACATTTCTAAATGAGTCAAGACAATGGGAATTGGAATGATAACAGATTACAGACAGCAGATTCACAACCTATTCAAATATAAACAGATAAGTAGACATGTGCACAGCACAAAATTTCGTTTTGAACTAATGGATTAGTCCTAAAATGCAATTTATTTAGTTGCTAAAGAAATTCGTTTTCAGTTCTTTAGTATGATAACTAATATCATTCATCCGAAAACCAATGGATACAATTACTATTGTAGTGGCTCCTCAGAGTGCTGAGATCGCTGCTTGTTACAGTATCTCTCACTCTCAGCACAATGTGGGCCATATTATATAGTTGGTGCTAACTTAACCAGAGCTGTTACAGTAACTGACTGCTGCTCATCACAGCGCTCAGAGTTTCAGTAAAACTAGTAAATAATATTTTTATATATAAGAGGTTAGAACAATATTATTTCCTTGTTTTACTGAAACTCTGAGAGCTGTTAGTCAGTTACTGTAACAGCTGAGCCTGATACATTGTACTGAGAGATAAGGTAACAAGCAGCCGATCTCCGCGCTCACAGCCACTGGATTTAAAGGGCTGAGAAAAAAAGGATCCTCTCTGTATAATGTTTAGAACATCCTCCTGCATTAATTAATACCCCTCTCTGTATAATGTATACAACATCCACCTGCATTAATTAATACCCCTCTCAGTATATTATATAGAACATCCTCCTGAATTAATTAATGTCCCTCTCTGTATAGAACATCCTCCTCAATTTATACCTTTCTCGGTATAATGTATATAAAATCCTCCTGCATTAATACCCCGCTCTGTATAATGTATAGAACATCCTCCTGCATTAATTAATGCCCCTCTCTGTATAGAAAATCCTACTGCATTGGCATGTGGAGGGTGCAGAACTTCGGATGTTGCGCTCTTCATTGCTGGTCTCCTTCACTTATCAATGTAATATCACAAAAAGGACTGACACTAAAATGTAGTGCATTTTATTTTAGTTTCTTTTGTTTTTTGTACTGATAAGCACATTCTTGAGTCAGGGTAAACTGGGATATTAATCCTTTCAAAACAGACAATAACATTCTTACATAATCACAATTATACCAACATTCTGCACACAAGAGAGGGCAATGGGAAAATATTGATTATGAGTCCTGCACCCTACAAATATGCCTCTATGCACATGCACCCGAAGTCCAAAATGACTTAAATCACATGGACGTTCTTATTCGCCAGATGCTGGATTACTATCACCACATTGCCTTCCTGTGGCTGCAGATAAAATAGCTGTGTAAAAAAAAACACCTTTTCAATAATAGAGCTCCAATTCTATTGACATAAAAGAAGTTAAAGAAGAAAGAAAATATCTGAATAAGGTTAACCATAATCCTGTATCAAGCACAGATACTAACCCTAAAACTAACTCTAATTCTGATATTGACCCTAACCCTAAACAACACTGTATTCATGTCAGAAAACATGATTATGTAGATGTTTCTGATGTGAATCAAGGTGGTAGAATTGGGGCAACACTTTTTGCATGAGTATTTTCTCAGAAGCCAAGAGCAGGTGACTTTCCCAGAGGATACCTCAGGCACCTGAAAATGTGTATGCCCATGGTAGATGGGTTTATAGACAGTAATGCTTGAAGTAATTGCTTCTACGAGGCACATTTATCTGATATTTTAGAGAAATACCCTTAGAAATCTTAGGAAACAACCCATGTTTTAGTTTGATACCCAACTTTATTCTGCTTATTTTCAGCTATTTGAAAGGATCACACATATTTTAGGCTGACTGATGGATGGATGCTTAAAATGAAAGAAAGCTACTGTGTGAACGGGAATAATTATTAAAACGAATATCCAGCTGTGTTTGGGCACTGCCATTACAGAATGTCTACAAAGTGAGGGCTTAGTAGCAGGAAATGATACTTTGGGCACAAGAAAATAATTGTGGGACAGATGTGGCTAGAGAAGCTAGACAGAGTGATCAGGATAATCAGGCCATCAGAAAGAGAACGTAAACAGACTGAGCTCTGATGTAAAATAAAATATAGGCTAAGGAAAAATGTGTAGCGGAGACTTCTTGACCTGTGTGTATGGACCGTTGTGTTTTTCACTGTGGCTCGGGCATGGACAGAGACATGCAGCCTGTCACCGCTGTGGTGGAATTTCCCCCCTCCTTTCCCTGTCTCTTCATTGGCAAAAGGAAGTTGTTTAAGACAGGAAGACTGAAAAGATTGCAAAGGATTCTGGAACATGTAGTTTCAAGTACAGAGAGCCTAATGCAGTTTGTCAGGAAGTAAACTACACCGCCCAGCAGTGCGAGGGAGGAGCCCGCATTTTCCAGGTAAGGAAGAGCACATGCAGAGCAGAGAGAAGCCAGAGAGGGCGAGACTGACAGGGTGGACGGTCCTGTGTTGTGGATCGTGCATTCAGTGGTCCCCGTGTGTTCAGCGGAGGAGAGATCCGGCTGCCCTCATGTGTTACCAGTGCCAGAGAGGGCGAGGCGGACAGCATGGACAGTCCTGTTTGGCTGATCGTGCTTTTAGCTGTCCTCGTGCATCCAGCGGAGAATAGCTCTGAATGTCCTTGTGTGTTTCGCTAGCGCTAGAGATAGCGAACGAGCTAACGTCCAGCGGGGAAGGAGTGAGTGTATCTAACGGAGAGAGGTATTCGTCTACTACCCTGTGTGAGTTGAGATTGCTAACTTTATTGTCTGGCCTAGTTCTACTGCCCACACAGCTCCATCTAGTAGGAGGATCGCTGCAGTTACAAATCTTGTTACCCTGTGACACTTTGAGAAGATTTCTTTCTCACATTGTGGAGTACAAATATGGTTTCGAATTAAAGGTACCCAACGACAGAATCCAAAGGGCCCCAATGCTAGCAGACTCAAGAGTTTGTGTAGTTCCCACTGGCCAGTGGTTAGGTAGAAGTCATAAAGGTTAGATAGGTACTGATATCAGTTACATCGATTATAGTCTATAATTGAACCGCACTGAAGTATTGTAAAGCTTATTGTCTCGTTCATTCATCATTGTGCTAAATAGTGATGGTAAATTAACCCATTTTATATTGTGTTACTGTTGATCACTTTGTCCTACAGAGGGGCTGTTCTCTAGTTCTAATAAACCCCTTTTTATTTATAGTATAACCTTGTCTTGGTGTTACTTGGCACGGGAGGTGGGTAATCACTGCAGTGAGACAGAAGGCCTGTCAAATATAGCGGCTCTCGCGGGGGTAGCTCTACAAATGCATATACAGTAGTTGGTCAAAAACTAAAATCTACACACAGGCCAAGGAAATATTTAGCCCCGTCATCAACTCAATAAAGAAGAAAATTGCAAGTGCACAGATGACTGAGAGCCACCCCAGGTTTCAAGATTTCTTGTCTGACTTCAGACACATCACAGAAGTATTATAGTGTTAATGGTACTACAGAATATTTGCAGAAGAATACAAGAATATTTTGGAATATTTTATTTTGATTCTTATGGGTAGTTTGAAAAACTTGGCCAACTGAAAGACTCCAAACTTACAAGTTATTTTGCATTTAGTATTCTTCTGTATTAGGTTATGTCCTAGTACAATATATAAGATGGAGCATGCATAAATCCTGACAAAATAATATCTATGCTTTCTCAAAAGGAAGAAATATGAACTGAAGAACACTGACGCTCAGAGATGAGGAAAACAATGGTGTCTCAGGAGTCATAGCCCAAAATTCTGGAGTCAGGACTTTGCGTCCGTTATTTTAAAGTGTTATTACCAAACAATTTCAATTGGTGAACATGCTGTGCACAAGTCTATATAAAGGCAATAAAAAGTAATAAGTACAGTTTAGAGAAATAGGAGACATGCTTGACCAGTATAAACCATTGTGGGAGTTGAGTTTGATTAATGTTGGTATTTTTTCAACCTACCTTATTATAGAAAACATCAATTTAAACAGCATAACAGCTGAATGTATTATTCGAGCAATTATTTCCCAAATTAGTGTACTCTTTAGAACATGTAGGTAGAAAAAACTACAATGTTTAATGGCTGATTAGCCAAATTAAAATGTAGTGTGTGTGTGGGGGGTGGTCATGGTTGTTATAAACACAGGACCCCAGGGGCAGAGATATCAGAGCGTAGTACAAGAGGATAATCATAGTCATGACCAAAGGTCATGGGCAGGTGGCAGACATCGAAGTGGGAATCAAGTCAAGGTCAGGATAACAGGAAAAACTGGGATTACAGAGGGTGAAGGAACACAAATAACCAGCACTGAGATCAGGACAGACTTAGAGAAGCACCTAGAAAGCACACTCCTTCTTTGATTAGGTGTTTGCAATTCACTAAGAAATCGCCTGCTCTCTGTCCCTTTAAGAGCAGACTTGGTGCACATGCATCAGATTCCCATACACAGAGGGAGGAAGTGCAGGGCCCAGCAGGGACATTCCACAGGACTTGGGCTTGTCAAGTGGCTGGAACATGATGCCGGACCCGAGCCTACCAAGATGCTGTGGTCTGCTGTGAGACCAGGACCTGTCACAGCCATACAGGAGAGAGATGCCGAGTTGGGATGAGGCTTCAATGCCGGCCCAGGACCAGGAGGCCAAACTGGGAGATTGGACCAGGAAGCATCAGACGCCGCCCAGGACGAGGAGCCTGGACATGTCTGGTCGGGTGAGCAGGGCACTGTGGCGGGGTTGTCCTTAAAGTTTATATTAGAATTTTTTAAAACAAGTAAATGTCATTAATAAGAAAAGGTGAAAATAGGAGAAATAAAAATATGAAAAAACAAAATCAATAGGCGGCACAATGGGGGATCACTGATCTCCATTGTATAGAAAGACGAATGACTATTGTAGTGTTTTTCTGTTCTGTCACCTCCTGACCGTTTTTGATCAAATATAACATGAAAGAAAAAAAACACATTTTTGTGAATTGAAATGGTCAAGTTGAATGAAACAAGGGAATGGCCAATGAAGAGATTTATTTTTAAAAGAAAAGTCTGCTTTAGTATTAAAATGATTTTCGTTGTGCTGATTATCTATACTCGTACTCTATTGATACATTTGTCTGGTCTATTGTTTCCTACAAGAGAGCACTAGAATGAACTTGGGCTTTAATGACCATAAACATTAATTTTTATTCAAAGAATTGTCTGGTTGAATTTTCGATATACATAAAGACATAGGGCTCTATTCCATAGTTGGTGCTAATGTAGCAACTTGATATGTAAGCGTTAGCGCTAGGATAAGTGAGTTTAACGTCTGGCATTAATATTACATTCCTAACACTACACTGGAGTAAAATCTGTTAGCACCTCACAGCTTCCATGAGCATACTGTAGTTTGCACATTCTAAATGAAACATGGTGAGCGCAATCATTAATTAGTATTTCGATAAATGAGGTATTACAAATTACCATCTGGATGCGGAGAGCCAAAAGTTAGCATGTCCTAAAAGCTGACGTTAACCGATTCTGCAATTGCAAAATCATTTAACAACATGCACCTGTAAACCCCCCAATTAAATCCAATACTCACCTCTCATCCCACAGCGAGAAGGGTTGCCCGATGCACCGCTTCTACTGGCTGTGAGCCAAGTGAGACTGGGAAAAAATAGTTCCCAGTCTCCCTCCACGATGACTCCATGGCGCTGCGCAATCTCATGAGAGTGAGATCACGCAGGGCTTGTGGCCCTGATGCGCAATCCTCCATGGAGTTCTATAGACTCCGAGAGGTGATACTCGCGGTGGGGAGGAAGCGCTACCGCGACTATTACTGCAGTTAGCGCTGCGTTCTGGGGCAAAGTGCTGAGCTAGAACCTGTCCCGGAATACCACGTTAATATGGGAACACTACAGGAAAATCTGCAGGTGCAGGTTTTTCCAATTAGCATCTCCATGTTAGCGTGAAGATTGGAATAGGGCGCATAGTGGGCTGTGCTACAACCAAGACGGTAATGGAGAGCCACAAATGGAATAATCCCTTGCAAGCCTTTTTCATGTACAGCTCACCATTAACAGTTCTATTCCAAACAAACCGGTGTTTTAGCAACTCGAGTTGGAATACTTGTGAGCCACAGGAGGATAACGGGAGCAGTGCTCGGCTTCTGTTATCAGCTTCAGGAATACAAGGAACTCCATGGAGACAAGTGCGATGAGATTGATGTCATGCAGGTAGCCCAGAAAGATCAGTGGAAGAACACTGGGAACTATCAGGGTTATTCAAAGAGAATCGAAAAGTCACCGTACGTTTGGTGACTTTTCGTTCCCTGCAGTTCGGCGCGATTTGGTGATCCTAGTTCGCCGACCCTGCGGTGTATTCAGCAAGCACCACAGGGCCACCGTACTGCAGGGAAAACTCGCCTTAAACCCGACGAACACTCACTGCAAAACCCGCGGAACACTCACCGAACACTCACCAAAACCCACAGAAACACCTGGATTAACCCCACCGAACACGCCGGAGAAACCTGACTAGCCACCGATCACAGTGCAGAGCAGCCGCCGGAAAAACCCAACACACAGACGAACGAGGTGAAAAAAAACCCCAAAAAAACAGTACGCTTGAAAGTGTGAAATTTGAAACACTGTTTGCAAAAAAACTACTGAACGAAAATGCCTGGAATTTACATATAAGGTCCAATGAATGATAATAAAAAGGGCAGTTACAGTAAAAAGAATAGACGATTTAAAAAACCCAGGACATACTTGAAAACAAGAGAAATCTCAATGTATCCTTCCGGGTAAAAATCCTTTCTCAAAAAAAAAAAAAAAAATGCTGCCAAAAAAATGCCTAACGGATCCTAAAAAATCTATAAATAAAGAGACTTTTTACTGCAGAATATTATAATGAACGGTTTATTAGATATTGAATTAAAACGGGAATATTTTTAACATTGAAGCCTATGGGATTCGCCTGAATAAACCTGTCAAATAAAATCGCCAAACAGCAGGGCATTTCGGCAACTTTTCCCTGCTGTTTTGTGTTCTCTGAATAGATGAAGCATTGCTTCTCTATGGGGATTTCCACTGCCCTCGAACAGGCACCATACGTGCAGGCAATGCGCCAACATTTGGCAAATTGCTTGCTCTCTGAATAGCCAAATGGCCAGGAAATGTAGCCGTACGCTGAAATTCTGCGTTCGGTTACATTTCGGCGACTTTTCACCTCTCTTTGAATAACCCCCTATATGTTCTCCTGTATACAGAGAGATGATGCAGTGGATCATGCCACTCTCATCACTCTAGAATCTTAGGTAAGTTTGGGATTGTTTAGTTTCTTTAAAGTGTTAAGTGAATTTGGTTTTTCAAAAACACATAAAACCGTGGGTTAAGGAGTCATTATTCTTTGCTAAATAACACCTGCAACAGATGTTGACACAATTGCAATAGGTCGTTCTTCATTGGCTAGCCACAAATTACTTGCCTCTATACCTAGTATAGGAGCTGGTAATTTACAGTAAGGAGCTACAATAGTGACTCCAGACATTAAACTAAATTCTGGATCCACTATGTCACACAGCTCAAGTGTGTAGCTTAAGAATGGAATAGTTCCCAGTATGATTATGGAATTTTAGTATTCAGACACTTTTCACATACCATATTATTGATTTCTTTTAAAGTTTATATTCCAGTCAATAAATACAGAAGATATTGTGTAATATAAGTTGAAAAAAACAATATCCATTAAATTTAATCTTGCACATATCCCTGTGGCTGCTGTTGATCCAAATGAAGGCCAACCCCCCCCCCAAAAACAATTTGCATATTTTCCAATTCCAGCCAAAAGAGTTTCCAACTTGGATCAACAAACAATGCATTATAACTTTTATTTGTATATCTGTTCATATCATATTTTAACAGAAAAGTATCCAGATAGTTTTTTAACAGCATCAATTCAACTGGATAAAAAGACATCTTTTGGAAGAGAATTCTATATCGTAATAATAAATAAACTCTCCTTTGGAGTTTGCAAAATCTCCATTCTTCCAGTCTCAGTGGAGGCAAAGATAGCAAAAAGTATATGTACAAGCTTTCTATGTTCAAAGGGCTCCTTGTTGTGAATATATGATTATGCCTGGCAACATTGCAATGAGAGCCCTCTTTCTTGAAAGATAACACTTTTAAGGGGTATACTTAAAATAAGTGACTGGGCAAATTAACTTGCAAACGGAAAGAGTTTGGCATTTTGTTTGCACAAACCCATGCTTGTGAAGTGGCATTTTGTTGGCACGGCACTTCCCAAACCTTCTCCTAATTATATAAGCTTAATTATTTCCTCAAGAGCAAAATATTGAGTTTGAATAACATAATTTGCAATTATTCATAAACATAAAGAAGTCAAGTCTCCATGAAGATATGACTTTTATCTGTTCATTTCAGTTTTGCCTTGAAGCCCGAAACTCTCTTACATTTACTGTTCCATAAACACAGTTCTGGAATAAAATTTTAAAACATTATGGGCTCTATTAAATTCTTCGCGCAAACGTTAACGCGTGCTCAAAAACGTGGGGGAGAAACCCTTTGCGCAGAACATCGTATTACAATGTCCGCACAAAAAATGCGCGTTAACGTCTACCGCTGGCGAACCTGCGCGAACCCTTTGCGAGCGTAATGTACGTTGCGCGTCTTATACTTAACATTGTGAGCGAAAAATGCGTTTGTGTGCTGGTACGTGGATGGTATTACAATCTATGCGCATATTTTAATGGACAACGTTTGTGCGCATAATTTTAACGTCTTTTAAAATCTGTTGTTAATGGTAATTCTGAACGTCCTGGCCTAAACCAAAGACACCAGCCCAAAAAAAAAAATACAGCAAAGTATAGTTACACATTCTACGCATACCAAACAATAAATTTGAGCAGTTGTGCGTGTTTTTATTATTGCTGCAGCATATATACTCAGAATGATTTTGATAGGCGCAAAAACTTAAAAGGAGACAATTGTGGTTCTTAATTCTGATTGGCTGAATCACGTGAAAAAGCAGTCCGCACACCAATTTCTGCACGCAACGTTAATGCGCATTTTTGCGCGTCTTTTTTACGCGCATTATTTTTTGACAGGTGAAAAAATGCGCACGGATTGTAATACCACCGTTATTTTTCGTGCCTTGACGTTTAACGCTTCGCGCAAAAAAATAGCGCTCTGCGTGTGCTTTTGCACAATGAATTTAATAGAGCCCTATTAGTTCTGAGGTTTTCCTGATGTAAACTCTAGGGACCTTATTCCAAGCAGAACCATAACCTGTGAGCAGGACCTGGGAACGTTACCACTCGCGTAACCTGTTGTTAATAATATGGGGTACTACTTCTATTCTTAGCGAATACTACGAGCAGTAAGAATCAACACCAGGGGCCCTATTCCAATGTTGGGGATAACTTCGAGACATTATACATAACATCTCAGTAAGTTATCTTATTGCCAGGTATGATTATTCCACTTTTTGTGGAAGCCTCCTTACTGAAAATTAACATCACCTATACCTTATATAGATGGCGCTAATTAGCACATCAGAATTAAAGAACGAGCTGTTCCTAGGTAGCTCGTTCTTCTATCCTGGAGACCGTATGTCTCAAAGAAATAATGACTCCTTAAAGTTACTTAACACACCAAAAAATCACATACTTGCCTCTCATTCCACAATTCAGAGGACAAGGTCATCTGCCACTACCTCTCACAGGGACCAGTGGGAAAATTCCTTCCAGTTCCTGGCACTCCTACACCAGAAAAGGCTGCATTAAAAGGGAGATTGTGCACTTACTGTACATCTCTGTTTCTGCACCAGCTTTGGCAGAGCCTTACTTGGAATTAGGTTTGAGTGGTTTACAGAGATAGGACACAACTGAGTAGGTAGGAGGGTGTACAGAAATAAAACTTAACGTTTATTAAAATAAATTAAAACATAGTAGGCCGTCAGCCTGGCGCAAACATATAGGGCCCTATTAAATTCTGCACGCACACGTGGGCACGCGCGGCTGTGCACGTGGTTCCCAATGAGCGGCCGGGCTACAGCCTGTGCCAGTGGTCGCTCGAAGACAGAAGACGCCGGAGGAGCCAAGCAGCGTCAAGCCTGGCTGAGTGAGTTTTCAGATTTCGAACGGCTGCAGGCAGAGGTTGTAGCCCGGCCGCTTGTTGGGAACCACGTGCACAACCGCAGTCACGTGAGATCGTGGCTGTGCACGTGGTTCTCAAAGAGCGGCCGTGCTACAACCTCTGCCTGCGGCCGCTCGAGGCAACAGGAAGCCGGAGGAGCCAAGCAGCGCCAGAGAGTGAGCTGGGGGACAATGTATGAGAGAGCTGGGGGCACTGAGAGCTGGGGCACTATGTGAGCTGGGGGCACTGAGAACTGGGGGGCACTATGCGAGTTGGGGGCACTGAGAGCTGGGGGCACAGAGAGCTGGGGCACTGAGAGCTGGGGGCACTATGTGAGCTGGGGCACTGAGAGCTGGGGGCACTATGTGAGCTGGGAGCACTTTATATGAGGTCTGCTATTGAGAAGCGGTCACATGACATTAAATAAAAGTATCGTAACTCGGTATCGGTGAGTACTTTTAAAAAGTATCGGTACTTGTACTCAATCTTAAAAAAATGGTATCGGTGCGTCCCTAGTTAAAACCCTTGGATGCAGATGACGTGGGGGGACATTCTCATGTGTTCCTGCTGTGTGTGGAGGATGTGCCCCACATGTCATCCGGTTTCCATTCCCTCCCATCACTCACCTCTCTGGGGACCTGCGGTGGGCTAACTTTCATGAAGTCAGACCTCCGGTTTTATACCCCTCCCAGCACAATGATGTCATCAGTACAGGGTGGAGCAGGGGGGAGTGGCTGAAGGGAGGGGTACCTGGTCAAGAGAGGCATTGTTGGAAAGGTCACAGTCTGACCTTTCCAGTGATGCCTCTCTTTAACCCCTTAGGTGCCAGGCCTCGATTGGTGCCAGATCGTGGCCCATTTCCGGTGTGGGCTGACATCTGATGTCAGTTCTGGGAACTAACCCTTAGCTGCCCAGGGATTCCCTATGGAAATCCCTATGGTGGAGATAGCGAGGTCCTTTGGACCACTGTTTCTCCCGAACTTTGGCAGCTAAAGGGTCATGTTTGGTATCACTGGAAAGGTCAGAGCATGACCAGGCTAGGCGTAAACCTAAAATAATAAAAAAAGTTCCGCTGTCTCTCATAGTCTGCGGCTTTTTCTTTTGACTTTTTCTTTTATAGTTATCCTAAAAGTAAACCTAACCCTAAAATTCAGTAGCTTCCAAAATTCATTTGCATGACCACACGGTGCCAAATTCCTTATAATAAACCACAACCAACCAGGGGTCCTATTTCGACCCAACTGTTAGTTTAATGTGTAGCGCTATTACACATAACTTTGCAGCACAGCTTCGTGCAGATCTTTTGCAGGGTCACGCTTCATGTCATGGAATTCTATGCCATCCATGACATGATACCAGTGGCAGTGTGCTCAATGAGAGGACAACTATTCTGATTTAAGAAGTCAGTATACAGGTAGTTGTTTTGCCAGCAGCAACGGAAGACTGGGAACAAATAGTTCCCATTGTCCTCCCACGGCTCCTGCACATCCCTGCTCAGGTGAGCTCACAGAGAGTTTGTGCTGTGACACGCTGGACTACATATGTACTATGGACGCCAGGAGCTGATGTCTGCGGCGGCACGCATCGCCACTGCCAGAATTATGGAATAGCAAATTATATTCTGGCTCAAGTTTCTGATAGAGAGACACATCCAGAATAGAGACGTTAATGGCAAACTGCAAATGCAGCTTTTTCCTTTTTGCCTCTCACCATTAAAGGCTGGGTGGTGTTTTGGTCCAAGGTTTTAATGGAGGCCTTGATATTGCATATAATTCTCATTATGGCACCTTTTAGAAAACCTTTAAACAAAGTATAGGATGTCCTTACATACGTTTACCTAGCTCTAAGCTGAGCAATGCATAGAATGCCTAGCGGTAAAGATTGTATGAGACACAGAACTAATTATCATGCTTAACGCAATTATTGCACCTTGACATGGAATAGGGACTCCATTGAAGCTGGTAGATGTATTGATCACATTCATCTTAATGTAAAGGCATTCTGACCCCAACCTCCCCATACCCCTTCCCTGCAGGTATGTGTTTATATTTCCTGCAATTTGGTCGAAAAATGCATTTTATTTTACTGTTAATAAATCTTACATTGTAATTTAGCTTGGATAATGATACGGATAGATTCAGCAACACTGTGACTTATCTTTGGGGAATTTAATAAACTCAATTGATGTCATAAATGGTTTGAGATTGTCTTGTGCAGAGGTACCCTGAGTCACATCTGAAGACTGACATAAACTGATTTTCTTTTTTAATTAGATGGTGGTCTCAGACAGTAATGTCCTGGGTCACAGAGGGCCACAGACACACTGTCCACATGTCTAAAGGGCCACAAAGATACCGAGAGGTGGGGACAGTATATTTGTGATTGGTACCTGGATGATTGAACGGCCACTCATATAAGTGTACTATATGACTATCAGGGGTTTAGTCTGTATAACTGTGTTCATAACCACCTTTACCTTTCATATAGAGTATAGTTTCCATTGCAAAAGCAACATGTGACAGGAGAGTAGTATGATTGTCCTCACTATATACAATACTCACTGATGTTGATAAGTATCTCATGACATTTTTATATGTACCATTACAGCAAAAATAGAGCAATGGATCGAATCAATGCTTTTCAGTTCCGGTATATCACAGGAATGTACACAGATAAGTGAATCACATCCACAAACACGCACATCTCCCACTCTTCCTGACTAAAAAGTTTAGGCAAAGTTTACAAAGCCAATTCTCTTGACCTAAGCCTCCTAGAGAAGCTCTGTATTGTGCAACAAAGAGATCAGCCGGGGAAGCAAATACTTTGTTTCTTAGTTGCCAAAATGAAACAAAGATGGAAATCATAGCAGTAAATGTATAGTTAATATTAAGTTCTTGGGTCTTATGCACATCAAGACTGTAAATGTTGAATATGAAGATCTGGGGAATAACAAGCAAACCAGTGACCTAAAAGGTGAATTCTGGGCAACAAAGCTTTAAAAGCATTCTCTGCGTCAGTGTCTCATATCAGATGCTTTAAAAAAAAAACAGTTTGGTTCTAAAGACCTCAATTAAACCAAAAGGGGAACCAGCAATGTTCCTTTTCCTTGTCATATGAAACAGAAGGGAAGGATCTGCATAAAATTGGAACAGCACTATTCAGGGCCTCTCTTTATCATTTTATAATAGCTATATCAAAGTCAATTGAATATCTTTTTTTATCGGTTCCATCCCTTCTTTTTACCACCGACTATTGTTAATGATCCATAATATTTTTTGTTTTGGAAACAGTTGGGATAGACAATTGAATAAAAAATAGATACTCAGAATTATAAATCTGTCAGCTTTTCTGCTGTGGCCTAATTTTTTTTATGGCTACTTAGCTCAGGGATATAAAATATAAATAAAGCAATTACAACTAATTATAATTTATTCTTTCCAAAAAAAGTTCTGAATAACTTCTGTGCTGTGAAAATTAGCATGTGTCTAACATTTTTGTTCTGATGAAAGAATACGAATTCTTAGAGGTATAATGGGAAAGGGAACTGGCGTATGGCTATAGTATTGTACTCATTTAATATAAAACCAAAATTAAAGAGAATTATCCCCCTTGGTTACTGACAAGCAATACCAAAACAGCAATGCCTGTAGCTTTATCTAAAAAACAAACAAGCAATAGAAACATAGCTAAGAGGGTCTCACTGGGCAACAGTATGAGCCCAAGGTTTCAGTGATACACAGAGGCGAGGATATAGCAAATAAACAGGGATTTATTATAGAAACAAACAGGTAAGCACAGTTGAGGGATAAGGCAGGAATAGAGCTGACTATAGAACACACAGGATAGGAACAAAGGCACGGGACATGAAGACAGCTAACTATAGCAGAATCTGGAAACAGAGAAACTAAAAGACACAAGGAGACTTACATAAACCTGATAAGCAAGACAGGAAGGGGCTGAGGACTAGGAGACACTGGGGTTATGGAGGTGGGAGCATGGTGGGTAGCAGATCGGGAACACTGGGTAGTGGAGGAAGAACACTGGGTAGCGGAGAAATATCATGGCACAGTATCCAGGAAGGGTGGCCCAAAAAATAAATGTCCAGAGAGCAAGCCGTAGGTCAAGGGTTATAGAAGGCGGCAAGGATTCAGGTCACAAGCAGTAAGGTCATTAGTTATGTGTTGGCAAATGTGTGGCTAGTGTGTACACAGGGAATCAGATGCGCCTTACTGCTTCGGCATTGAGAGGCATCACAAGGTGGCCGGTTCAAACAGTTGACTCCTCCTCAAATTCACAATCGCAGTAGACCCAGCTTTCGAAAAGCTGTGATTATCAGACAAGAATTGGAATTTTAAGTGTTTTACTTTTGTCATTGAAACCCAGATATCACAATGGATTTTATTTTAGATGTTGGTTCTCCATATCTATAAGATATATTTATTTGTGTCGCGGTTTAAAGATCTGTATCATGGATTTCATTGGCAGATTGTCGCTTGGACAGTCCAAAAATGGTCCGGAAGCCCTACTTGGCCTTTAACTGTAGGGTAACAACCTGGTCCTTAAAATTGACCGTTGTGAAACATTAAAAAACTTGATGTTCAATTTAGGTCCAAATCACAATATGGACCAAGGGTATTCTATTTATATGCCGTCATAAAAAAAATGGGACATATTTTCTACCTCCCCTCATATATTGGGCATTTGTCCAATGTGATGCCACCATGGTTTGCCAGCAGAAGGGAAAACCTATTAAATACATAACCATCGTTTTCATTTGCTGTCTATTTTGTTTGGCAGCATCAGGACCCCTACCTTTTTTTCTGATTGGAATGTGTGCTCACCTATATGCATTATTTTTATTGTATATATGAAAGGTTCTGTGAGACACTTACTAAACATATATAACAGTGTATATAGCTGTACATTTATGCCCATCTCTAATTTAAAGAGTTAATCTGTTTAGCAACCAGCCTGCAGGAATGGCAGGGGTTTATAATTCAGTACCTGTCTTTCTCAATTGTGTTTAAACACCAGGCAACCTGATTGAAATGTAAAAGTGTCCACTGGCGACCCTAGGTTTAGCAAACCCAGCAGTAAATTAGCACACAGCAGATCCTTTGCTGCTTGACAAGGGAGAATTGCTGCCAGTGTCTCTCTATTTCCATGTAGATAGGCACCATAAAGCATTGTACATTTGTGTCCTTTTGCCCATTTCTCCCCCTCGTTGACTACTTTAATGCTGGCAGAGTAAATCCTGATATCAGACGAGCAGCGAGAGCAAGAAAAGGAGGAGGAGGGGTGAGCAGATTCTTTCTACTGTATTTTCATTGAGGTTAATGTTTAAGCCATGCCTGGGATTGGCTGGGCCAAGGGAACAGTTGGTCCTTGTGAGACTATAAATGGCAGAGAGGGACGAGCCTGCCGGAGCTTGTCTGTCAGCTGTTTGAACAAGACGGGCACCTTGTTGCAGCTGGCCTGGGAGCTTTCAATTTCACGTCGTTCTCTCGACTCGAGTAACAGGCAGCGCTCCCTGCCCACTACGCGATTAAGTGCTTCCCCCTCCCTTATTCACTGTACTCTGTTTCAATGACCTACTTTGAAGGAGAGAAAAAAATGAATGAATAAAGGTGCACAAATTACTCTGGAAAGCTGCCATAAACAGAGCAAACATGCCCAGTCTAGGAGCGTTCTCTCAGAACTAACATGGCCGCCCCTCCAGCATCTAAGCATGGCCCTGTGAATATCAGAGGAAACGATTTCCAGGGCTGCTCCCCCAGTGCCATGTCACAGGTTTGCCTGGATGACTACAATGTCTGCTAGCTCACAAAACAGCTGAGGTGAAAGATGAACGCGAGGCTTCTGGAGGGGCTGTCAGCCACATCTCTCACAGTCAGTTGTAATATCAGTACTACAGGTCAAAGTCAGTGCAAGGCACTTCATGACATTCGATTTGTTTACTCAGAATGGTGAAGCATCACACTTCAGATACACAGATCTGCTGTGTGTGTGTGTGTGTATTAGTTTTAACCTGCAGAATCTTTATATGTAACACATGAACGAATCAATTTTTAAAATAACATTAGAAAATACATAATACAAAGTTGTCATTTCCAGTTTAGCCTTTTTCTGTTATTGTTCAGTCACACCCACATCTTTTCTACATATTTTATTTACTATCAAATGAAATTTAGTTTGAGTTTTACAATTTAATTTATACAATCACCAATCCGAAGCTCTGGTGAACTTATCTTAAAGGGATACGCTAGGCACCCTGACCAAGGTAGTTATGACAGTGGTCAGGATGTATGGAGTGCCCCCCTCTAGTCCTGTTTGGCTGGTAGAGCTGTCTGAGGTTTTCCTTTCCTCACACAGCTTGCAGTCAGTAAGGCCGGGGTCAGACGAGTGTTTTTGAGAGTGGAAGGAATGTCCGTGAGAGTGGATGTTCCTTCCACTCTGACGCCCGTCTGGCCACACCGCTGAGCACAGTTAGTGCGCTCAGCGCTGCAAGGCTCGGTCCACAATGGAGGATCGTGCTTTGCAGCCCGTCGAACGCGCGTCGTAGCGTTTCGACGGGGAGGCTTTCAACACATCTGCAGCATGACCGCTGTAGCGCGCACAATTTGTGCTGGCACTACAACGTGTGGCTGGCTGCGTCGTAGCGTCACAATGCTTTGATGGACGCAGGGAAGAAGGTCAGTACGAGTACACGTAGTGTGTTTGTCTGACCCTGACCTAAATGGTATTTGAATATCCCACCTGCTGGGGACCAGCTGTGGGACCAATATGTCATCTCGTCGTGCGTGAGGATTTCCCGCCACAACTATAATATTCTGGTTCTTATATAAGTACGGTTGTGAGGTGAATCCAGAGCTCCCCCTGCTTTCGGTCCTGGTTTTTGTAATGCAGCAATACATTTGTTTACTTTTTTAACTGTATGGATGACGCTGCTTTTCCAAGTTTCTCTGTAGTAATGCAGGATAAAAATATTGAAATCTCCTGGAAAAATTTAGTTTGAACATCAATGCTATATTAAACAAGGGGGAGTTTTATGGGATACATTTTGTTTTGTGCTGATTTTAATGCAAAAACGCAACAATTCTTCTCCATTTGTTGGGTGTGAAGGAGTGAAAACCTATAAAGGTGGCAGGTTTATCACAGCATTGGTTACATTCATACAAGACTTGTATAGTGGCTTGCAAAAGTATTCACAACCTTCCCCATCGGCAATTTTGCTATTTTCTTGCATTACCACCTGGAATTAAAATGGATTTTTTTTGGGGGGGGGCCGTTGTATCATTTGATTTTCACAACATGCCTACTACTTTAAAGGTGCAACATATTTCTTATTGTGATACAAATGTAGCGCTGCTTTAAAAAGACTGTGTTTGCTGCATTTACTTGCTGTGGCCACCAGAGGGAGACAGAGGCAATATGGACTATGCTGGGCAGGACTGAACTACAATTTCCAGCATGCTTTGCGGTGGAGACAGGAAGTGGGAGAGAGAGAGAGGAAGGGACGTAAGCAGCCTCGTGCGGAGGAGCGCCAGTGTGAGCCGAGGGGCGAAAGACAGAGGACGCAAGTGAGACTGCCAGGGATCGAGATCAGGCCGGAGTGCAGACGCTGCCTCGAGGGCGCTGGAGATCGGAACAGTAACTAGCGGAGGCACACCCATTTATCGCTGAGAGGTTTGCGCAGAACTTCAGTTCCAGTTGGACCCCCTGTAAGGAGACCGCAATGATCCATAGGGAGTGCAGGCGGTAGGCCGTATTTTCTTGTGTTGGAGATCGGACAAGCAAGAGAGCGGATCCGGTGGCACAGAATTCCGGAGGACAAGAGGAGAGACATCCTTGATCGGGCAGTGGAACAGATTGTCTAACGGATGGGTGAGAGGCCTTACAGGCCGCAAGTCCGAGTATAACCAAGCACGCTGCATTATTGTTAAAATCTACAGGGCCCCAACGTGACTAGTCGAAGATTTGCTTATTCCATTCACTGGCCAGTTGAATACAGTACCCGGGTACACGAATCAATACACGTACACCTTTTTGAGACATTACATTCACGGGACCTACAATCCAGAACTGAGGGGGTTAATCCTTTTCTTTTGCCCCCGCGTGTTTTTCCCGCATTACGAAATCCTTTCGTTCATATACCGTATCTACATTATATATGCCGCTTTATTGGGATCAGTAAAGTATATAATCTATAAAATCCACAACAGTGCTGGTGTATATTTATTCCCTAGAGCGGTGAGACTAACCCGAGGTTAATTCAGCGGCTCCTTCGGGGGTGAGCGCTACACAAACAAGAAATGTGACAAAAAAAACAGAACACATGAGCGTGCATTACCATTCACCAAAGTCAATACTTTGTAGAGCCACCTTTTGCTGCATTTATAGCTGCAAGTCTTTTGGGGTAAGTTTCTATAAACTTGTCACGTGTCACTTATCACCTAGATATAATGTCTGATCCCTGTACACAGACAAGATAGACTACACTGCTGGTCCTTTAATCCCTTCACTGTGGAGGACTTGTGGGGAACGTCCTAATTGACTCCCGCTATACGTGACTCCCCACACGTCCTCCGCTTGCGGGAGCCCCTACGGAGATACTTGCCTCTCTGTCCGGGGTCCCGTGGCATTCTGGCTTCAGCGTCCTCAGACACTGAAGTTAAATGCCTCCTGACGTCAATGACTTCATCGCGCCATGCGCGATGATGTCATTTCCAGGCGTCCCCCCGGCAAAGCTGGGAGATCACCTGAAAGGGAGAGGGGGATCCGTTCGGATCCCTCTCCCTCACAATCAGGAAGGAGTAGCGGCACAAGCCAGGCACCCCCTAAATGGGGAGAGTCTCCCCTTTTAAGCGGTGCCTGGCTTTCACCCCTCAGACACCAGGTCGCGATTCTGCGCCTTGCCAGGTGCCAGGGTTTGTATGCCAGGTCGGTTTGCCAGCCAAGTGCCAGGGGTTGTATGCCAGGCCGGGTCATTAGCCAAGTGCCAAAGGGTTAACAGCCAGGGGAATAGTCAGACAAGCCATGATCATACATAGGTAAGAAAATTATGAACACTATGAACGCACTGAGAGGAGTGGAAACCACGTCAGGGCAAGGGACCAGTGTTCAGGTGCCTGTTCTTTAACTCGGCGGGTGGTGCATCACACTGCACCCAGCCCATGTCAGCGACCCACAGCTGTGATCGGCAGCTACTTCACTCAGCAGCTGACCAGTGAGCAGCGAGGATGGTTCTTCTGGCCACCGGGATACAGGACCAGGAGCGGGGTATGTGACATGTAGCCACTGGAATTTTTGCCCATTCTTCAAGGAAATCTTCTCCACTTCCTTCATGTTGGATGGGTTACACTGGTGGATAGCAATAATTTTTTCATGCCATAGATTCTCATGTGGACTGAGGATTGAGCTTTGACTAGACATGTAATTGTTTCATCTTAAATCAATCGAGTTTTGGTTTAGCAGTAGGTTTAGGGTCATTGTCCTAATAGAAGATGAACTTCCCGGTCCCGGTCTCAAAATTCTGGAAGACTTAAAAAGGCTTCCCTCAAGAGTTTCACTGTATTTAGCACCATCCATCACACCATCAATTATGATAAGTTTCTCAGTCCCTGCAGATGAAACGCATCCCCACAGCATGATGCTGCCACCACCAAGCTTCAATGCGGAATGGCGTTCTCGCGTTGATGAGCGGTATTGGGTTTGTACCAGACGTAGCAATTTCCTTAATGGTCAAAAAGCTTAATTTTTGTGTCGCATATGACCAGAGTATCTTCTTCCATATGTTTGAGGGGCCTCCCACATGCCTTTTGATGAACAACAAATGTGTTTGCTTATTTTTTCTTTAAGTAATGGCTTTTTCCTGACTACTTTTCCTTAAAATAAAGTCCACCTGTGTAAACAAATTATGTCATCAACCAGAGTGCACTTTGACACGCCTGTAGTTTGACTCTTCTTATGTCCTCTATCAATTTTAAACTGGCAGCTCAAACATGATGTGTCTACATATTCAGTACAGTTGCATCCAGTGGTAACTCATTCAGAGAGATAGTTGAGACACAGTGCACGTCTGGAAAAATTACAAATAAAAATTATAATAATGGTGAAAATTAGTTGGCAGTGAAAAGAATATTAAAGTCATTTTGCAAGGAAGTAGGATTAACATGATGATTTTTAGAGTGGTATACATACACTCTTAAGAGAGATCCCTGTTTATAAATCAGTTCTAGATCTTTCTTTCATTATTATTCAGTGCTGCATGGTCTTTATCTCCATGTAGATGGCTATCTTGAGAAGCTGTTGAGATCATATGATTATGTCAAGATTTTGGGACAGTGACCCTGCATCCCAAAACCTCATAATATGTCAATGGTGCAGCATTGCATGAGTAATGACTGATTTTTTTTTTTGTAATATTGTTCTTAGGTCAATTTTAAGATACTTTTGTGTTATCTCGAGAAATAAAGATGTTATTAATGTTGACACCTTGTAGAGTGACTAAATAAGGAAAATTTTGCTGAATCAAGTGGATTTGTAAATAATATAACATAAAACAAATAATTGAGTAAAGGAGGGTATTATTATCTCATACATGTATAGTATGCCAAGAATGTGTTTACATAGTAATACTTTAATTACCTGTGCAGGAAAGGTTAAGTATTTGTTTAAGTATCATATGATTGCTTAAGTTTATTTAGAAAACAGTATGTATAGTGATCTATCCTTATTATAGTGACAGAGTTTTAACCCCTTCACTGCAGACGTCAATATCAGCAGTTCCCTCATCCTATAACCTCCGATCCAGGATCAGCACCTTACTTGAAATTCCACAATACAAAAAGAAAGTGTCTCGATCCTCATTTTCCTACAGAGCACAGTAAATATGGAATAACCTCCCAGACACCATCAAATCTTCCCCCCAGCCTAAAGTCCCTTAAGAGCTCCCTATTAACATACCTGGATACAGAATGCACCTGTAAACATATAACATATTGAATATATTTCCTACATATTTATTTTCTGTTAAACTGTATATTTGTTTTGTGTTAATATCTTGTATTTTACTACTTTGTTTTTCTGTAACATCTAAATGTTATTGAACCCAGGACATACTTGAAAACGAGAGAAATCTCAATGTATCCTTCCTGGTAAAATCCTTTATAAATAAATAAATAATATACAGATGTCCTCCATTTTTCCCCTACAAGGTGGAAGATGTCTGTATACTGTCTGTACTCACAGCAGCGACGCGGCTTCTGCCTGTGATTTTGGGTGCTTTCCATAGGTGACTGACTTCCTTGAGGTCAGCCCACTATATGGGACAACCCACAATGCATTGACACAAATCAATTAAAAAGTAAAAGTAAACATACTATTTGATGAAAATTATTTTTATCACCTAGTATGTTTACTCATTCTTGTTCATGTTGGGTGACCAAAAACTTGGTTTAGATTACAAAGAATTTTTGAAATTCATTGTATTATAAAAGTGCAGAAGAGACACAAAGAACCATGTGTGAGAACATCATGGACTGAGATCTTGTTTATGGTGACCTGCCTCTGTACCTTATATTGTAGTTACAAATAGGGATGAGCCGAACACCCCTGTGTTCGGTTCGCATTCGAACTCGAACAATTTCAAAAGTTCGAGTTCGAACTCGAACACGAACCGAACTCAATGCAAGTCAATGGGACTCAAAAGTTCGGTTTTTAGAGTGCCCTGCAAGAGGGCATATACGTATGCAAGATATTTGCCATAAAAGGTGTATGGGGGTCCAGGTAGTGCCATGGGGAACAGGAAACAAGGACAAAAAGTTTAAAACAAGACATTTTTAAAGGAACAGTGAGTTTTCCATAAAATAAGGGTTAAAAATAAAAACGAAAAATTCCTTAAAATATCGTGCCTAGGAGGTCCCCATAACCTGCCCGTGAAGTGGCGGATTTGTAGGATGTATAGAAACATCGCCATCAGAGACCCACACACGACACCTAGCCACCCTTAAGGGGTTAAAATGCACAGGGACTGGCTACTATCCTTTTAGATGAGGGAATGTATTATATGTATAAAGCAAGGTATATATGACAATGGATAGTCAGAGACTCTAGGGACTCAGCTTGCAGGTTTTATGATAGACATTTTCACGTTGTGTTGTGTTACTAATGCAGAAGCAGCAAGCCCTTCCACCACGCTTTCACCAAAACTATAGATCTAACACAATAATAATTGTATGCTCACATAGGCCCTTCGGGAGAGGTACATGACATACAAATACTGGAATATTACGTTTAAATCTAAGGAGTGTGATAAAGATTTTATTAAGCCCTTGATGACAAATGACGTAACCTCTACATCATTAATGATTGGCTTTACAGAGCCCTGGTCCTTAAGGGGTTAAACAGCATATCAGAGGATCATGTAGTAAAAATGAACACTTCTTAGAATTCAGAAGCATACAGAGTTCATACATGTGCAGGAGCCACACTCAGTCTGCAGGCAATGTATCAAATTCATGAGACCAGACTAATTAGAAGCAGATGTTATTTCCAAACACTAAATAACACCTGTTGTTTATGCTGTTAGAGGGCCCTGCTGTAAGCACAGGTCATTTAGAGGTGAGAATCTTTGCACCTACACATTAGGCAGACTGTAAAGCATGCTTTCCTTGTAAGTGTCGGGATCGTGAGGATGGCACCTGGGTGGCACCTGGATGGCAGGGGTATGAGCCCAGGATGCAGTGTCCTGCACTGAATAGCAGGTGGGAAGGGGTATGGAGGATGATATGGAAATAAACTGACCGGATGATTCTCAGAAGGATGATGGTGGAGTTGCAGGAAACATAAATAATAAACAGGAACAGATTGGTACAGCAGAGCAGCGAGTTAGTAGCACCTCACTCTCTCAGCACAAGAGCTGTAATGAATGAGCAATGTTAATTGTGGGGCAGAGCCCTTTATTTTGTGAGTCAGGTGTGTTGTTTGTGATTTAACTGTTGCATTGCTGGATGCTGATACTGAATGCTGGTTACAGGGCAGGAACAGTACATGGAAGTGTACCACCAGGGGGGTTCCAGAATGGCTACAGCCAGGGATCCTGACAGTACCCTCCCCCTTACGGTCACACACTGGGTGACCCAGAACTGGCTGTAGCTGGACGTCAGCGGGCAGGAGAATACGTCCAATTGCCTGTTACAGGGTCCTGTGTGGGTATAACGAAGATCCCCTGGACAGTATAAGAATCCGGGTCTTCAGGTGGAGAATCAGGATGTGTACGAGTGCCACAGTCTCGTAGACTCCTGAAAACAGAGGGGCACCGGTAGGAGGCAGGGTTACCAGGGAACTTCGTGCCCATAAAGGCAGATGGCATAGGGACAGGTGTATCCTGGAGCTTATGCTGGGTCCCTCCAGCATTGGGTATGGTAACACAGGTCAGGAGATGGTTTTTCCTCTGTTTTCTCCGCGCCTTAGATCTGGACTTCTTACAGGTGTCACCCTCCAGGTGTTGGGGACAACAGAATTGTTCATCATGCTGATGGCACCAAGGTAGGTATGTAGTCCCCACAGCTATTCCAGTCATGAGCGGACTCCTCACTGGGTGTATAGAGGTTATGCCAAGCTCTCATTTGGGGTGAGGTGGTGGCAGCCTCCACCCCTTCCTCCCTGGTAAGTAAGCTGTCCCGGGTGGTACCCCTTGGTACTTGCTCAGAATCTGAATAATCAATGGATAGACGGCCAAATGGCACTAATTCACATAGAGGGTCATAACCAATATCTTCAATCTCATAGATGGCCAGATCTTGTTGGCTGGGAGTGGTGGGAGTTGTGGTTTCACCTGGAACCTGTGTAAGCATAATGTCCATTGCTTCTGGTTCCACGGATGTAGTTTCAAAGTCCATGGGAATAACTGGATCGGATTCTACTGGCATATTGGTCTCTTCATCCATATGAATTTCAGACTCCTCCTGATCATAGATGGACTCCAGAGATACCCGGTGGTTCTTGGGCGTGGCGGGCACGGATCTTCTGGGGACAGGTCTGGGTGAAGGAGGTTTTCTTGGTAGTGGTTTGGGGGGAGGATGTGGTTTTGGGGACCTCTTTGGCACAGGAGGTTTTCTGGTTGTAGGCTCTCGTGCAGTAACTCCCCTGGGGGCCGGTTTGGGCAAGGGTACCGGCTTAGGTGCCGCAGGTCTCTCTGAAGCAGGTTTAGGCATAGAAGCAGGCCTGGAAGCCTGGGTTTGCTTCAGAGTTCTAAACACCGGAGCGTGCTTGGGAGTTGCAGCAGACTGAGGCCCAGGTGCTTGTTTTTTAACTGTAGGTCTGGAAGATTTTAATGGACAATTGGATATCCAGTGAGATTCTGCCCCGCAGTACAGGCACAAATTGTAAGTCTGTCTCCGGGTACGTTCTTCACGGGACAGGGGGTCTCTGTGCTTGTTAGCTGCAGGAATGCACTCCTTATACGAGGAGCCCCAAATATCTTGCAGCAATTTCACCAGGGAATCAGCCAGGTTTTTAAACAGTTCCTGGAAGGTCCTTTTCAGTAACTCCACCATAAAGTGCAGCACTGCGGGCTCATTTGTATTGGGCTGGTTCATTCTGTCAGGATCGTGAGGATGGCACCTGGGTGGCACCTGGATGGCAGGGGTGTGAGCCCAGGATGCAGTGTCCTGCACTGAATAGCAGGTGGGAAGGGGTATGGAGGATGATATGGAAATAAACTGACCGGATGATTCTCAGAAGGATGATGGTGGAGTTGCAGGAAACATAAATAATAAACAGGAACAGATTGGTACAGCAGAGCAGCGAGTTAGTAGCACCTCACTCTCTCAGCACAAGAGCTGTAATGAACGAGCAATGTTAATTGTGAGGCAGAGCCCTTTATTTTGTGAGTCAGGTTTGTTGTTTGTGATTTAACTGTTGCATTGCTGGATGCTGATACTGAATGCTGGTTACAGGGCAGGAACAGTACATGGAAGTGTACCACCGGGGGGGTTCCAGAATGGCTACAGCCAGGGATCCTGACAGTAAGCTAGAAAATCCACATCACCCATTGAGGTGTGAAAGTTTCAGAAAAATTTACACGTGTGCAAATATTTTAAATAAAGCCAGAATAATTTTATGACAGTCACATTTGTCTGACAAACAGATAATACATTACGCTGCAGCATGTGTTGACATATGTTGGTAGATGTATGTAATGTGTGTTATGTGTATGTAACATGTTTATGCTATTATACATACCGTTTCTTGACGACATACACAGTCTGTCCATTGCTAATCAGCGCCCATATGCATGCCTTCTTGCCCTAGGTCATTTTTTAATTCAATATCTAATAAACCGTTGCTTATAATATTCTGCAGTAAAGAGTCTCTTTATTTCTAGATTTTTTTGTATTTTTTAATTATTTTTTACACTTTTTTTAAAAAAAATTTTTAGAACTCGAACCGAACACGCCAAAAAGTTCAAAGTTCACGAACTGCCGATGTTCGAGTCAAACTCGATGACCAAATAGGTAGGAGTGAGCAAATGACTAGAGAATGGGGAAACTGAAGCTGTGGCTTTAAAAAAAAGTTTTTAGAAACATGAAACATTATTTTCCTGCAACAAAAATTACAAAAGTGACCAATTATTGAATAAATTGATATTTTCATGTCTGCAGCTGAACATACTTTATGAGGTCTAGTGCAATATAATTATGTTGAACTGTTATAAAAATTAGTTCCAATTACTGCATGAGTGTGTTACATGCAGAAGAGGATATTATAGCAAATTTATCAAAAGTAAAAAGTAATAACCAGCTAAACCAACAGCTTCCCTTTATTTGTCTCCAAGGAATCCAATTATAGATTGTAATTTGTGCTTAAGTCAAACTAATTAAGTAACATGGACCCATTTGAACCTGCATCATAACTTTAAAAATGATCAGATTAATAAAGTAACAGAATTTTTAAATCTGTATAATATAAATAAAGAAAATATCCTACTTTTATTTTTTTCTGCAGTTCAATTTGTAAATGTAGCGGCAATGATAATATAAATATTAGTAGACAAGTGCAGAGGAAATTTTTTTTGGTTTGTCCGAATTTCATTAGACATTTGCTTAATTTTGCTTGGAATTTGGGAAGATTATTTTGATTTGTTAAAAATGATTTGTTGTACTGTAGGTAAATACGTATAAGCTTGTTAACCACTAGGGATGAGCTGTTCGGGTTCGGACAGTTTGGGGTTCGACCCGAACTTAGCCTGTTCGAGAGGATCGCGAACACCGAACATTTCCGGGTGTTCGCCGCATGTTCGCCCACAATGGACCACAATGCATTTTCCCACTGGCCTGAAGCTCGTAATTGGCTACAGCCTTGCACCTGACCACAGGTCTGGTGCAAGACTGGTTGAACACTATGCCAATCACCGCTCAAAGTCCTGATTGGGCAAATTTTGCCCAATCATGAAATCACAGAGCTAAGTCCCGCAGCACACTATATAAGGTGCGCTTCTGCATGCATTTCAGAGGAGATTTCAAAGGAGATAGTCGTGTGTGTTGTTACTGCCGGTCTGCCACGCTACTGGGGGGGTCTGGGGGGTCTCATTTCGACCAAATATCAGGGAATTTAGGTGATGTGTGTCTTGTCACTGTGCCAGCAAGTTTTTTTGGGGTTTACAACTTTATTTAAAACATTTGTGAATTGAGGTGATTTTCTGGGTCTTGTCACTGTGCCAGCAAGTCTTTTTGGGTCTCATTTATACCAAATAAGAGGGAATTTAGGTGATGTGTGTCTTGTCACTGTGCCAGCAAGTTTTTTGGGGGTTTACAACTTTATTTAAAACATTTGTGAATTGAGGTGATCTTCTGTGTCTCGTCACACAGCCAGCAAGTTTTTTGGGGCTCACTAATTTCTTTAAAACACTTGAGAATTAAGGTGATCTGTGTCTCGTCAAACAAACAGTACCACGCTGTATTTTGGGGCTCACTAATTTCTTTAAAACACTTGTGAATTAAGTTGACCTGTGTCTCGTCACACAAACAGTACCACTCTGTATTTTGGGGCTCACTAATTTCTTCAAAACATTTGTGAATTGAGGTGATCTTCTGTGTCTCGTCACACAGCCAGCAAGTTTTTTTGGGGCTCACTAATTTCTTTAAAACACTTGTGAATTAAGCTGATCTGTGTCTCGTCACACAAACAGTACCACGCTGTATTTTGGGGCTCACTAATTTATTTAAAACATTTGTGAATTGAGGTGATCTTCTGTGTCTCGTCACACAGCCAGCAAGTTTTTTTGGGGCTCACTAATTTCTTTAAAACACTTGTGAATTAAGGTGATCTGTGTCTCGTCACACAAACAGTACCACGCTGTAATTTGGGGCTCACTAATTTATTTAAAACATTTGTGAATTGAGGTGATCTTCTGTGTCTCGTCACACAGCCAGCAAGTTTTTTTGGGGCTCACTAATTTCTTTAAAACATTTGTGAATTGAGGTGATCTTCTGTGTCTCGTCACACAGCCAGCAAGTTTTTTTGGGGCTCACTAATTTCTTTAAAACACTTGCGAATTAAGGTGATCTTCTGTGTCTCGTCATACAAACAGTACCACGCTGTATTTTGGGGCTCACTAACTTCTTCAAAACACTTGTGAATTAAGTTGATCTGTGTCTCGTCACACAAACAGTACCACACTGTATTTTGGGGCTCACTAATTTCTTTAAAACACTTGTGAATTAAGGTGATTTGTGTCTCGTAATACAAACAGTTCCACACTGTATTTTGGGGCTCACTAATTTCTTCAAAACACTTGTGAATTAAGTTGATCTGTGTCTCGTCACACAAACAGTACCACGCTGTATTTTGGGGCTCACTAATTTATTTAAAACATTTGTGAATTGAGGTGTTCTTCTGTGTCTCGTCACACAGCCAGCAAGTTTTTTTGGGGCTCACTAATTTCTTGAAAACACTTGTGAATTAAGGTGATCTTCTGTGTCTCGTCACACAGCCAGCAAGTTTTTTTGGGGCTCACTAATTTCTTTAAAACACTTGTGAATTAAGTTGATCTGTGTCTCGTCACACAAACAGTACCACGCTGTATTTTGGGGCTCACTAATTTATTTAAAAACATTTGTGAATTGAGGTGATCTTCTGTGTCTCGTCACACAGCCAGCAAGTTTTTTTGGGGCTCACTAATTTCTTTAAAACACTTGTGAATTAAGGTGATCTGTGTCTCGTCATACAAACAGTACCACGCTGTATTTTGGGCTCACTAATTTCTTTAAAACACTTGGGAATTAAGGTGATCTTCTGTGTCTCGTCACACAGCCAGCAAGTTTTTTGGGGCTCACTAATTTCTTTAAAACACTTGTGAATTAAGGTGATCTGTGTCTCGTCACACAAACAGTACCACGCTTTATTTTGGGGCTCACTAATTTCTTTAAAACACTTGTGAATTAAGGTGATCTGTGTCTCGTCATACAAACAGTACCACGCTGTATTTTGGGGCTCACTAATTTCTTCAAAACACTTGTGAATTAAGTTGATCTGTGTCTCGTCACACAAACAGTACCACGCTGTATTTTGGGGCTCACTAATTTATTTAAAACATTTGTGAATTGAGGTGATCTTCTGTGTCTCGTCACACAGCCAGCAAGTTTTTTTGGGGCTCACTAATTTCTTTAAAACACTTGTGAATTAAGGTGATCTTCTGTGTCTCGTCACGCAGCCAGCAAGTTTTTTTGGGGCTCACTAATTTCTTTAAAACACTTGTGAATTAAGGTGATCTGTGTCTCGTCACACAAACAGTACCACGCTGTATTTTGGGGCCCACTAATTTCTTTAAAACACTTGTGAATTAAGGTGATCTTCTGTGTCTCGTCACACAGCCAGCAAGTTTTTCTGGGGCTCACTAATTTCTTTAAAACACTTGTGAATTAAGGTGATCTGTGTCTTGTCACACAAACAGTACCACGCATTATTTTGGGGCTCACTAATATCTTTAAAAGTTTGTGAATTAAGGTGATCTGTGTCTCGTCACACAGCCAGCAAGTTTTTTTGGGGCTCACTAATTTATTTAAAACATTTGTGAATTAAGGTGATATGTGTCTCGTCACACATCCGGTACCACGCATTATTTTGGGGCTCACTAATTTCTTTAAAACATTTGTGAAATAAGGTGATCTGTGTCTCGTCACACAAACAGTACCACGCTGTATTTTGGGGCTCACTAATTTCTTCAAAACATTTGTGAATTAAGTTGATCTGTGTCTCGCCACACAATCAGTACCACGCTGTATTTTGGGGCTCACTAATTTATTTAAAACATTTGTGAATTGAGGTGATCTTCTGTGTCTCGTCACACAGCCAGCAAGTTTTTTTGGGGCTCACTAATTTCTTTAAAACACTTGTGAATTAAGGTGATCTGTGTCTCGTCATACAAACAGTACCACGCTGTAGTTTGGGGCTCACTAATTTCTTCAAAACACTTGTGAATTAAGTTGATCTGTGTCTCGTCATACAAACAGTACCACGCTGTATTTTGGGGCTCACTAATTTCTTCAAAACACTTGTGAATTAAGTTGATCTGTGTCTCGTCACACAAACAGTACCACGCTGTATTTTGGGGCTCACTAATTTATTTAAAACATTTGTGAATTGAGGTGATCTTCTGTGTCTCGTCACACAGCCAGCAAGTTTTTTTGGGGCTCACTAATTTATTTAAAACACTTGTGAATTAAGGTGATCTTCTGTGTCTCGTCAAACAGCCAGCAAGGTTTTTTGGGGCTTACTAATTTCTTTAAAACACTTGTGAATTAAGGTGATCTGTGTCTTGTCACACAAACAGTACCACGCATTATTTTGGGGCTCACTAATATCTTTAAAACGTTTGTGAATTAAGGTGATCTGTGTCTCGTCACACAAACAGTACCACGCTGTATTTTGGGGCTCACTAATTTATTTAAAACATTTGTGAATTGAGGTGATCTTCTGTGTCTCGTCACACAGCCAGCAAGTTTTTTTGGGGCTCACTAATTTATTTAAAACACTTGTGAATTAAGGTGATCTTCTGTGTCTCGTCAAACAGCCAGCAAGGTTTTTTGGGGCTCACTAATTTCTTTAAAACACTTGTGAATTAAGGTGATCTGTGTCTCGTCACACAGCCAGCAAGTTTTTTTGGGGCTCACTAATTTATTTAAAACATTTGTGAATTAAGGTGATATGTGTCTCGTCACACATCCAGTACCACGCATTATTTTGGGGCTCACTAATTTCTTTAAAACATTTGTGAATTAAGGTGATCTGTGTCTCGTCACACAAACAGTACCACGCTGTATTTTGGGGCTCACTAATTTCTTTAAAACATTTGTGAATTAAGGTGATCTGTGTCTCGTCACACAGCCAGCAAGTTTTTTTGGGGCTCACTAATTTCTTTAAAACATTTGTGAATTAAGGTGATCTGTGTCTCGTCACACATCCAGTACCACGCTGTATTTCAGGGCTCACTAATTTCTACAAAACATTTGTGAATTGATGTGATCTGTCTCTTGCCACTGGCTGCCAGCTATCAGTGTGTCTCACTGAGTTATACCAGAGTTCTTTAAATCTTTATACCAGAGTTGAATCAGAGTTCTGTATATATTAATCTATATACAGTATCACTCACCATGTCTGAAAGAACAAAAAGGACAGGCAGACGCTCCCAGACACAGATAAGAGGGCAAGCAGCCCCTGTGTCGCGAGGCTGTGCCTCTGGTCGTGGTGGACGTGGTGCATCCTCTGCAGGGGCACGCTTGTCCTTTATAACTGGTGCTGGCCATCTTCCTAACCTGCAGCAACATAGAGAGGATTTGGTGGATTGACTAGCCAGGCCATCCTCATCCTCTGTGTATCGTCACACATCCAGTACCACGCAGTATTTTGGGGCTCACTAATTTCTACAAAACATTTGTGAATTGAGGTGATCTGTCTCTTGTCACTGGCTGCCAGCTATCAGTGCGTCTCACTGAGTTATACCAGAGTTCTTTAAATCTTTATACCAGAGTTGAATCAGAGTTCTGTATATATTAATCTATATATCACTCACGCTTGTCCTTTCTAACTGGTGCTGGCCGTCTTAAGCAGCAGCAACATACAGAGGACTTGGTGGATTGGCTAACCAGGCCATCCTCATCCTCCGAGTCCTCTGCCAGCCAGGCTTGTAGTGCTTTACAGTCCACCTCAGCTGCCAAAGCATCTAATGCAGCCTCCATGTCCACAGCTACTCCTGCCGTAGCCTCGCTATCACACACGGAGGAGTTAGCTGAATTGTTTGACTACAATGAGAGTGACATGCTGCTTGAGGATGCGCAGCAAGTACAGTGTTCTGATTCAATCTCTGAGGTTGAGCAAGGGAGTATAATCAACCTAGAGGAAGGGGGTGCAAGTGATGACACACAAATAACTGGCACTCATGTTGCCCCAGCAGCTGCAGCATACTGCCAAGTTGGCTCCAGTGACGAGGAGATAGGGGGTGAAGATGACATTGATGATGATGAGGTCACTGACTCCACCTGGGTGCCAGATCGAACTGAGGAATCAAGTGAGGAGGAGGGGGAGGAGGAGGAGGAGGAGGCACAGCAAACACGAGGCACAACATCCTCTGTGACCAACCGTAGCACTAGCCAGTCCAAGGCATCAGATGTCAGAGCTGCTCCGGTGCAGAGCACTGTTGTCTCAAAGAACACATGCAGGAACTCTGCTGTCTGGGAGTTCTTTAAGAAATGTGCAGCAGACCCCACCGTTGCTATTTGTAATCTATGTCAGAGGAGGCTGAAGCGTGGGATAAACACCGGACACTTGGGTACCACGTGCTTGAGGCGACATATGAACAAGTGCCACACATCCCGTTGGCGCAAAACTTTGCGTAGGTCCTCCTCCTCCTCATCTATCTCTACCCACACTGTATGTCCTGCCATGTCATTGCCTACAACCTCCACCGACAGGGAGGATGCTACAGTAATGGATGTACCAGCAGGTCCTTCCTCACAATGTGACATCATCCCAGTAGCTGAAGTTTTATGCTGTCAGATTACGTTGCCGCAGCTGCTGCAGCGAAAGAAAAAATATAGTCCCAACCATCCCCAAGCACAGCGTTTCAATGCCAGCTTAGCAAAATTACTCTCATTGCAGCTGCTGCCTTTCCAGCTGGTGGACTCTGCTCCCTTCCGTGAATTTGCTGAATGTGCTGTACCACAGTGGCAGGTTCCAAAACGTCATTACTTTTCACGCAAAGCCATTCCAGCACTATACCAGCACGTGGAAGACAATGTTATCCAGTCATTGGGAAAGGCAGTCAGCAGCAAGGTGCATGTGACTTTAGACACGTGGTCCAGCAAGCATGAACAGGGTCATTACATTTCCTTCATGGCACACTGGGTAACTTTGATTGCAGCTGGGAGGGATCCAAGACGGGGCTCTGTGCTGGAGCTTGTTCATCCACCACGCCTCCAGAAAGCTGCTTGTATGAGGTCTGTCTGCTCCACCACCGCCACCTCTCCCTCTTCCTCCTCCTCCTCCTTCTCTGTCTCTGGCGAAATGGCAGTTAAACCGACGCCTGACAGGGTCTACGCAATGGCTCAAGCAAAAAGATGCCATACTGTGCTTGAGATGGTTTGTATAGGGGACAGGAGCCACACCGGGCCAGAAATTCTGTCAGCTCTGCAGGGGCAGGTGCAGAGATGGTTAACACCACGCCAGCTTGAGCTGGGAATGATCATCTGCGATAATGGCAGCAACCTTCTCTCCGCCCTACGCAAGGGTAAATTGACGCATGTACCATGCCTAGCACACGTCCTAAATCTGGTGGTACAGCGTTTCCTAACCAAGTACCCAGGGCTGCCAGAGCTTCTCATCCAGGCCAGAAAAGTCTGCAGCCACTTCAGACAGTCATTCCCAGCAAGCGTTCGCCTGGCAGAAATTCAAAGAGAATTCCACCTTCCAACAAACCGTCTGATCTGTGACATGCCCACCAGGTGGAACTCGACATTAGCAATGCTGCAGCATCTGCACAAGCAGCAGAGGGCCATCAACGAGTACCTGTGTGAGTATGGCACAAGGACAGGTTCAGGTCAACTTGTTTTTTTTCCCCCCCGCAGTGGCTGATGATCAAGGATGCATGCACTGTACTGTCACCATTTGAGGAGGCAACGAGGATGGTGAGCAGGGACAGTGCATGCATCAGTGACACAATTCCTTTAGTGTTCCTGCTGGAGGATGAGGAGGAGGAGGACTATTTAAGTAGTGAGGGCATTGAAGGTGGGGATTCCTCAAGGGAGGGTTTTGTGTACCCAGAAACAGAAGGGCTTGTGCGTGGCTGGGAGGAGGAAGTGCACGATACGGTCATCCTCATTGACCAGGAAGACTCGGCAGCTAATGCCACCTCCAACCTACGCTGCATGGGCTCCTTAAATGATGCAAAGCCTGCTAAAGCACCCCAGGATTCGTGCTATCAAGGAGAGGGTTCATTACTGGTTGGCAACCCTTCTTGATCCACGATACAAGGGGAAAGTTGCAGAGCTCCTCCTGCCCGCACAGAGGGAGCACAGGATGACAAAACTTGAGGACGCTCTAAAGCGACACTTGTGTAACACCTTTCCAGGCACTGGTAGATTACCAAGTGCTGACACACGTGCTTCTGAGGCTGCAGGTGATCAGAGGAATAGCGGTGAAGGCCAGGGCCGCCTGACTGATGCTTTTTTAATTTTTTTTTAGTCCACGACGACCAAGGACGTCAAATGTAGGCACCCATTGCCAGCGTCTTCACCATATGGTGCAGGACTACCTAGGGGCAAAGGCAGACCTGGATACCTTTCCAGCAGATGATCCACTGGCTTACTGGGTGTTGAGATTGGATCACTGGCCAGAACTTAGCCAATATGCTATGCAGCTACTAGGTTGCCCTTCATCTAGCGTGCTTTCGGAAAAGACGTTCAGTGCCGCTGGAGGTTTTGTCACAGACAAAAGAGTGCGTCTGTCCACCGACTCTGTAGACCGGCTGACATTTATAAAAATGAATCAGTCCTGGATCAGCAGCTATCAATCCCCTGATGCTGAAGTAATGGAATAGATAGGGGATGTCCTCTTCTGCATTCACAAAACCTCCAGCACTGGACTCTTCCACAATACCACAAAAGGGTTACGGTATGAAGGCACTTGCTGCCATGAAAGGCACAATATTTGGCTGCACTGACGCCTGTGCCAGATTTATATCATTTTATTTTTTTGAACCTCAGGGTCCAACCCTGCACTCTTCCACAATACCACAGAGGGGTTACTGTATGATGATACTTGCTGACCTGGCATAAAAGGCACGATATCTGGGAGCACTGACGCCCATTAACAGATAAAAAAAACACTTTTTAATATAGGACCACATGGTCCACCCCTGCACTCTTACACAATACCACAGAGGGGTTAGGCTAGGGTCAGATGAGCGCATTTTCTACGGACTGTGCGTCCGTGCAGTACGAACGTACTTACTGACTGTGACGACAAGGTAGTGGCCAGTGCCACACAGTCCGTTTTTTTCACTGATGTAGCAGGGAAAATAAATTACAATGAAAGAACATTCTGTCCGTCAAAAATGCTGGACGTATAAATGCAGTCCGTCTGACCTTGTTGCATCACTCACACACAAAGCTATGCGGACGTTGTGGACGTGGCGCACTCTGCACGTCCGTTCTAGCAGTATTCTTGCCTAACCTGCATCCGTTTGCAGCAACCGTCAGCCCCCGCACTTCTCTGCGGACGTACTTCGTGTGTGGGGCTCCATTTAACACAATTGTATGCTATCACGGACGTACTTATGTGCGGGCAACACGGACGTTAACACTGCGTTCGTCTGACCCCAACCTTACTGTATGATGATACTTGCTGGCCTGGTAGTCTTGCACCAAAGGCACAATATCTGGATGCACTGACGCCCATTACCAGATCAAAAACTTTTCAATATAGGACCACATGGTCCACCCCTGTACTCTTCCACAATACCACAGAGGGGTTACTGTATGATGATACTTGCTGGCCTGGCATTAAAGGCACAATATCTGGGTGCACTGACGCCCATTAACAGATAAAAAACTTTTCAATATAGGACCACATGGTCCACCCCTGCACTCCTTCCACAATACCACAGAGGGGTTACTGTATGATGATACTTGATGGCCTGCATTAAAGGCACAATATGTGGGTGCACTGACGCCCATTAACAGATAAAAAAAAAACACTTTTCAATATAGGAGCACATGGTCCACCCCTGCACTCTTCCACAATACTACAGAGGGGTTACTGTATGATGATACTTGCTGGCCTGGCACTGGCAGTCTTGCACCAAAGGCAGAATATCTGGGTGCACTGACGCCCATTCCAAGATTCATATCTTTTTAATATAGGACCGCATGGTCCACCCCTGCACTCTTCCACAATACCACAGAGGTGTTACTGTATGATGATACTTGCTGGCCTGGCACTGGCAGTCTTGCACCAAAGGCAGAATATCTGGGTGCACTGACGCCCATTCCCAGATTCATATCTTTTTAATATAGGACCGCATGGTCCACCCCTGCACTCTTCCACAATACCACAGAGGGGTTACTGTATGATAGTACTTGCATGCCTGGCACTAAAGGCACAATATCTGGGTGCACTGCCATTGACGCCTGTATCAGATTCATATCCTCAGAGGGGTTGCGGTGTGACGGCACTGTTGCCGACGCTAAAAGCCCAATTTTAAAGCATCTATTGTTACTTTCATCCAAAGCCTGCATAAGTTTCACAATAATTTAGCCCAAAAAAATACTAAACTTTTTCTGCGCGTCCTAAAATGTCTTTTCATACAGGCTGCCGCCCCAAGCAGTTGTTTATGGATAGATTAAAGGAAAAGCATTTACCGTCATATTAAACGTCATTTTTTTGTTTTTAAGTGTTTCTATACATCCTAGAAATCCGCCACTTCACGGGCAGGTTATGGGGACCTCCTAGGCACAATATTTGAAGGAATTTTTCGGTTTTATTTTTAACCCTTATTTCATGGAAAACTCACTGTCCCTTTAAAAACGTTTTTTTTAAAAACTTTTTGTCCTTGTTTCCTGTCCCCCAGGGCACTACCCGGACCCCCATAGACCTTTTATGGCAAATATGTAGCATATATGCCCTCTTGGAGGGCACTCTAAAAAACCGAATTTTCAGCCCCATTGACTTGCATGGGGGTTCGGGTTCGGGTTCGGTCCCGAACAAATGGGAAGTTCGGGTTCGGGCTCGAACCGAACTCGGGGAGTGTTTGGCTCATCCCTAGTTACCACACAATTAATTAATGACTTCATTAAATTCTCTCCCGCTGGCAGAAGGTGCGAAGTTAAATGGAAGTGTGGCTGGGCTGGTAGGAAGCCCACCTCTCTCAAACCTCATTGCCTTCAAAAGGTAAGTGGAGCTCCTGTCCATCATATTGTCATGGCAGCTGGTGGTGCTGCTGTGAGGTTTCCTGGACAGAGAGAGCGCCATTCTGGCATTCTAGCACCTGGGACTGCTGCGTCTGGTCAGAGACCTAGGCCCCTGTTACATTCTTCGCGCAAAAAAATTTTTTGCGCACCGCAAAATGCTTTATCGTGCGAAAATTAACATGGTATTACGATCCAGGCCCATTTTTTCAGCCTTCGAGCTTTGACGTGCGCAAATCCAACGCGCAAAGCCGGGGGCAAATGAACGTTGCGTACAGGAATCGGTGGGCAGACTGTTTTTTCACAGGATTCAGCCAGAATTAAGAACCACCATTTTCTAGGTTTCGGTTGTTGCGCCTGTCAAAGTCAATCTGCGTATCTGTGCTGCAACAAAAATAAAAAATTAAACAATTTCATTGTTTGGGTATGTGTAGAATGTGTAACTGTACTGTGCTGGATTTTTTTTTGTGCAGGTTCATCTCGTTTCGGCCACAACATTCAGATTATAAATTAACACCAGGTTTTCAAAGACGTTACCATACTTCGCGCAAACGTCGTTCGTACAACGTTGCGCGAAGATAGTAATACCATCCGCTCAAACGCATTCGCGCTGACAATGGTAAGTCTGGGATGCGCGCACGCACTTGCGCTCGCGCTGGGTTCACGCAGGGTGAATCGCGGTAGACGCTAACGCACATCGTTTGCGCGAATGTCGTAATACGACGTTCCGCGCAAATGGTTTTGTCCTCGCGCAAAAGCGCTGTGCGAGGATTGTAATAGGGGCCCTAGAAGGGCTTTAAATAGAAGCAACTATTGCCCTGCCGTGGTTTGCCAGTCTTCTTGATCAAATGGTTTGACTTCTGGCTAAGTATTCTTGGTTCTGATTTCTGCTCTTATCCTCGTTTGGTTTATATTGATTCTGTGTACTGACTCTGGCTATGGTATCTGGACATTAGTTTTGCTCTCTATTCCCTGGATGGTTATATATTATACTGATTCCATGTACTGACCTCTGGCTCTGTGTTTTTTCTGTGATTCCTCTCTTGTCCCTGTGGGTTGATTACTTATGTGTAATGTTATATACTGTATTCAGGTTAGTACTGGCCATTCTATGGACCAGCCTGTCAGATTAGGTGTTTCTTAACTGGGTTTTGCCCACATGGTGGGTGACTCCTTTATCCTGAGGCACATACCCCCAAACCATTGACCAGCAATTGATGGATTAAAGCAGTGGAGGAGCACTGAAGCCTCACCTGCTAGTCATGGATTGGGGTAATAGGTTTCTGCCAAGCATTTGCTCTAATTGCAATTTGCAATTTCAATAATGCAATCCACTTGGAAAATTAAGCAAATTCTAGACAAAATTTGTTGTAATTTGTTTATTGATCTAGTCATCGTAAGTGACATTTTTTAAGATATGGTTTGAGGGTTGCCTGGGGTTAATGGCTGGAGGTGTGGCTTGGGGGGCTTCTGGGTTATGCCGGCACAGAGGGCATGCTAATATTATTTGGGCTACTGTAACTGTAGAATGTGTGCTGCTGGAAGTAGCACGTAAGTGATCTTTCATAAAATTTTTATTTTGGACAAAGAATCAGATAGGATAAAAAAGACATGGAAAAATAATAAATCGACTTTGTTTTTAACTGGTAAAGGGGAAAGACAAAGGGCTAAATTACAATCTTCGTGCAAAAACGCTCGCGCAAAGTGTGAATTTTTGCGCAAAGCATTAAACGTTTGCGCGCAAATCACCGCTGGAATTACAATCCTCGTGCATTTTTTCATCTGTCAAGCAATAACGTGCGTAAAACGGACGTGCAGTACCGTTGCACGCAGAAATCAGTGTGCGCACTGTTTTATTCTCGCGATTCAGCCAATCAGAATTAAGAACCACAATTATGTCACATTAAAAATTGCGCCTGCCACAGTCAAACTGAGCATATATGCTGCAGCAATAATACATGCGCACACAAGTTCTCCATTTTATTGGTTTGGTATGAGTAGAATGTGTAACTATACTTTGCTGCATTTTGTTTTTTTGGGCTGGTGTATTTGGGTTCGGCCAGGTTGTTCAGATTTGCCATTAACACCAGCTTTTAGGAGTTGCTAAAATTATGCGCGCAAAGGATATGCGTTAAATCATGCGCATAGATTGTAATACCATCCGCGTACCAGCGCACATTCGGGTTTGCGCTCACAATGTCAAGTATAGGACGCGCGCAGTACAGTATGCTCGCAAAGGGTTCGCGCAGGTCCACCTGCGGTAGACGATTACGCGCGTTTGTTGCGATGACAATGTAATACGGAATTCAGCGCAAAGAGTTTTACCCCTCATGTAAATGCATTTTTTGCGCCGGTGCAAACGTTTGCGCGAAGATTGTAATTTAGCCCAAAATGTTTTAAAAAAACAAAAAACTGCATCGATAAAGCCTGTCAGAGGGAGCTCCGGACTTCCTATACAGGTGTGCGTGCAAAAAAAAGAAAAGAGTAAAAACAATCCCACAACATCAGATATACTGTAATCAACATAGAAATTACTAAACAGGCAAAATAGATATGGATTGGTTAAGCCTGAGAAATATATGGATAACATAAGTCATAAATAGTCAAATAAACGTGTATAGTAGCAATGAAAGTCCAACGCAAGGTACAACAATACAATCACTTTAAGCCACCCATACATGACTGATAAGTAATAATTGGGGGTATTGATTATATACCATATTTTTTGCACTGTAAGACGCACCTCAACATTAGGGATGAGCCGAACCCCCCGTGTTCGGTTCGCACTCGAACAATTTCAAAAGTTCGAGTTTGAACTCGAACACGAACCGAACTCATTGTAAGTCAATGGCCCCGAAAGTTCGATTTTTAGAGTGCCCTCCAAGAGGGCATATATGCAAGATATTTGCTATAAAAGGTGTATGGGGGTCTGGGTAGTGCCCTGGGGAATAGGACACAAGAACAAAAAGTTTTTAAAAAAAGTTTTTAAAGGAACAGTGAGTTTTCCATGAAATAAAGGTTAAAAATAAAAAATAAAAATTCCTTCAAATATGGTGCCTAGGAGGTCCCCATAACCTGCCCGTGAAGTGGCGGATTTGTAGGATGTATAGAAACATTTAAAAACAAAAAAATGACATTTCAAATGACGGTAAATGTTTTTCCTTTAATCTATTCATAAACAACTGCTTGTGGTGGCAGCCTGTATGAAAAGAGGAGACGTTTTAGGAGACGCAGAACAAGTTTAGTGATTTTTTGGGCTAAATTATGGTGAAACTTATGCAGGCTTTGGATGAAAGTAACAATAGGTGCTTTAAAATTGGGCCTTTAGTGTCGGCAACAGTGCCGTCACACCGTAATCCCTCTGTGGTATTGTGGAAGAGTGCAGTGGTGGACCCTGTGGTCCCATATTAAAATGATATGAATCTGGTATAGGCATCAGTGCCAGTGCACCCAAATATTGTGTCTTTGGTGGCAGCAAGTGCCTTCACACCGTAACCTCTCTGTGGTATTGTGGAAGAGTGCAGTGGTGGACCCTGCGGTCCAATATTAAAATGATATGAATCTGGTATAGGCGTCAGTGGAAGTGCACCCAAATATTGTGCCTTTGGTGCCAGCTAGTGCCTTCACAAAGTAACCCCTCTGAGGTATTGTGGAAGAGTGCAGGGGTGGAGGTTTTGGTAATGCAGAAGAGATCCCCGATCTATTCAGTTACATCAGCATCAGGGGATTGATAGCTGCTGATACAGGACTGATTCATTTTTATAAATGTCAGCCGGTCTACAGAGTCAGTGGACAGACGCACTCTTTTGTCTGTGACAAAACCTCCAGCGGCACTGAACGTCCTTTCAGAAAGCACGCTGGATGAAGGGCAACCTAGTAGCTGCATAACATATTGGCTAAGTTCTTGCCAGTGACCCAATCTCAACACCCAGTAAGCCAGTGGATCATCTGCTGTAGAGGTATCCAGGTCTGCCCTTGCTCATAGGTAGTCCTGCACCATATGGTGAAGACGCTGGCAATGGTTGCCTACATCTGAGGTCTCTGGGCGTCGTGGACTAAAAAAATTTAAAAAGGCATCAGCCAAGCGGCCCCGGCCTTCACCGCTCTTCCTCTGATCATCCGCAGCCTCAGAAGCATCTGTGTCATCACTTGGTAACCTACCAGTGCCTGGAAAGGTGTTACACAGGTGTCACTTTAGTGCGTCCTCAAGTTGTTTCATCCTGTGCTCCCTCTGTGCGGGCAGGATGAGCTCTGCAACTTTACCCTTGTATCGTGGATCAAGAAGGCTTGCCAACGAGTAATGATCCCTCTCCTTGATAGTACGAATCCTGGGGTCCTTTAGCAGGTTTTGCAGGATAAGGGAGCCCATGCAGTGTAGGTTGGAGGTGGCATTAGCTTCCGAGTCTTAATGAGAATGACCCCATCGTGCACTTCCTCCTAACAGCCACGTACTAGTCCTTGAGTTTCTGGGCACACAAAACCCTCCCTTGAGGAATCCCCACCTTCAATGCCCTCACTTAAATATTCCTAATCCTCCTCATCCACCTCCTGTCTAATCTGAGGACCCGCAAGAATGCTGTCTGCGTAAACACTGGGGCCTTGAGAGCTAGGGAAGGCCTCCTCTTCCTCCTGCTGCTCTGCCTCTAGTGCCATATCTATAATTCCCCGCAGAGTGCGCTCCAGCAGGAACACTAAAGGAATTGTGTCACTGATGCATGCACTGTCCCTGCTCACCATCCTCTTTGCCTCCTCAAATGGTGACAGTATAGTGCATGCATCCTTGATCATCAGCCACTGCGGGGGGGGGGGAAAAACAAGTTGACCTGAACCTGTCCTTGTGCCATACTCCCACAGGTACTAATTGATGGCCCTCTGCTGCTTGTGCAGACGCTGCAGCATTGCCAATGTCGAGTTCCACCTGGTGGGCATGTCACAGATCAGACGGTTTGTGGGAAGGTGGTATTCTCTTTGAATTTCTGCCTGATGAACATTTGCTGGGAATGACCGTCTGAAGTGGCTTCACACTTTTCTGGCCTGGCTGAGAAGCTCTGCCAGCCCTGGGTACCTGGTTAGGAAACGCTGTACCACCAGATTTAGGACGTGTGCTAGGCATGGTACATGCGTCAACTTACCCTGGCGTAGGGCGGAGAGAAGGTTGCTGCCATTATCACAGACGACCATTCCCAGCTGAAGCTGGCGTGGTGTTAACCATCTCTGCATGAGTGGGTATCTGTGGAGGCGCTTGATGAATAATATGATTTTTTTGGGTTGCTGCCTACAAGGGATTGCACATAAATCTCAACTCAAATGTGCAAATAAGATATATGGAAAGAGTGGGGGTCCTAGTGGCGCAATGGGTACTTCCTAATATGGAAGGTGTTTCTAAATTGCTGATATTGCTAAAACTGGTATGAATCAACTCTATTAATCAAGTAGTGATAGATAAAGATACTTCAGTGAATCGATGATACACTAGTAATCGTGCAAATGACAATTCTGTGCAAATACGCAACCATGTGCCAAAATAACAACAGCAGCGGCGATAAATCCTTATATCATGCGCATAATCTGTTCCTATAATACAAGGTGTGTAGTAAACCACATGTGCAAATGCATATAAAGTGCATGTGCTCATAAATCCTTTCTATTTGTAAAGTGCAAACACAAAAATGTGTTGATGTGACATCTATAAAAAGTCATAAAATTGTCCACTTGTTGGGTTATATAATAGTCTCTCAATGTCCTATGACCGTAAAAAGTGCACGTGCAAAAAGTGCAAATCTCAAAATGTAGATAGTAGGCTTGTGCACCGATTTTTTTTTCGGTTCGATTCGATTTTTCGGATTTTTAAACTTTTCGATTCGGCTCGTTTCGACCGATTTCTGTTTCGATTCGGTTCGGCTCAACTCGTTTTTCGTGTACATATTTTTGCCGGAATTTCGACCATTTTTCGTATTTTCGTGTCACTTAGCTCGTTTTTGTATCGACTTTTCGTATTTTCGGAAATTTTCGTTTTTTTTCGGAACGTCTGTTCTCCTCGTTTCAAAGCAATAAATTTCGATTTGACACATTTCAAGTACATTCGAAAATGCCGAAAATATTTTGTTTCGGCTCGGAAAACGTTTCGGATCTGCCATTTTCGGATCTAAAAATTTTCGGAAAATCGGCCGCATCCGAAAACACGAATCGGGAAATTTCGTGAAAATTCCGAAATTCCGAAACCCGAAACGCACATCCCTAGTAGATAGACAAGATCCGTGACTGCTGGTCACCATACCTAACTAAGAAGTACCATCTGCCTTTAAGCTGAGCCTGAGAAAACCGAGGCTCCAACATCGGTGAGTTGAACTAAAACTGCAATGCAGTGATTTACAGTACATAGAAACTGGATACTTGGAGATATAATCCAGGAAAATTATCTGGCATTGTTCTACCTGCATTGCTACTGAGAGGATTCCCCTCCTGAGCTCCTGCACATCACTGCTATCCTGATCCTGTATGTTGCTGTTTATTTTCCTGGACTATATCTCCAAGTATCCAGGAAAATAAACAGCAACATACAGGATCAGGATAGCAGTGATGTGCAGGAGCTCAGGAGGGGAATCCTCTCAGTAGCAATGCAGGTAGAACAATGCCAGATCATTTTCCTGGACTATATCTCCAAGTATCCAGTTTCTATGTAAATCACTGCAGTGGTTCCAGAGTTGGAGACAGAAGCAGAGAGGCATTGCAGGAGAGAGGGGTAAGGTACTCACCTAACTAAGAAGTACCATCTGCCTTTAAGCCGAGCCTGAGAAAACCGAGGCTCCAACATCGGTGAGTTGAACTAAAACTGCAATTACTCAGATTACACGTACTGTGTTACGCTATGGGAGCACTGTCTCTCTGTATGTATTCTATTTGAGGATAACTGGAAGACCCAGGAAAAGGGGGAACGTCACCCTGTATTTTACGTGTTTGTTGTGCCTTCTCCTCACTTGACTCCTCTGTTTGATCAGGCACCCAGGTGGAGTCAGTGACCTCATCATCGTCAACACCCCCTATCTCCTCGTCACTGGAGCCAATTTGGCAGTATGCTGCAGCTGCTGGGGCAACATGAGTGCCAGTTATTTGTGTGTCACTGGCACCCCCTTCCTCTAGGTTGATTATACTCCCTTCCTCAACCTTGGAGATTGAATCAGAGCACTGTAGTTGCTGCGCATCCTTAAGCAGCATGTCACTGTCATTGTAGTCAAACAATTCAGCTGACTCCTCCGTGTATGTTTGTGAGGCTACGGCAGGAGTAGCTGTGGACATGGAGGCTGTATTAGATGCTTTGGCAGCTGAGGTGGACTGTAAACCACTACAAGCCTGGCTGGCAGAGGACTCTGAGGATGAGGATGGCCTGGTTAGCCAATCCACCAAATCCTCTGTATGTTGCTGCTGCTTAAGACGGCCAGCACCAGTTAGAAAGGACAAGCGTGCCCCTGTAGAGGATGCACCACGTCCACGATGACCAGAGGCACAGCCTCCCAACAGAGAGGCTACTTGCCCTCTTATCTGTGCCTGGGAGCGTCTGCCTGTCCTTTTTGGTCTTTGGTCTTTGGTCTATAGATTAAAGATATACAGAACTCTGATTCAACGCTGTTATAAAAATTGGAGATATGCTGCAGAACTCTGATTCAACTCTGGTATAAAGATTAAAGATTTCCAGAACTCTGGTATAACTCAGTGAGACACCCTGATAGCAGGCAGCCAGTGTCAAGACACGGATTACAATTCCCAGATATCTGCTACAAGTCTGTGAGACCCCCTGATGGGTGGCAGTGACAAGACACAAATTACAATTCCCAGAAACCTCCTATAAATCAGTGAGACCCCCTGATGGGTGGCAGTGACAAGACACAGATTACATTTCCCAGATATCTGCTACAAGTCTGTAAAACCCTCTGATGGGTGGCAGTGACAAGACGCAGATTAAAATTCCCAGAAACCACCTATAAATCAGTGCGACCCCCTGATGGGTGGCAGTAACAAGACACAGATTACAATTCCCAGATATCTGCTACAAGTCTGTGAGACCCCCTGATGGGTGGCAGTGACAAGACACAGATTACAATTCCCAGATATCTGCTACAAGTCTGTGAGAACCCCTGATGGGTGGCAGTGACAAGACACAGATTAAAATTCCTAGAAACCACCTATAAATCAGTGAAACCCCCTGATGGGTGGCAGTGACAAGACACAAATTACAATTCCCAGAAACCACCTATAAATCAGTGAGACCCCCTGATGGGTGGCAGTGACAAGACACAAATTACAATTCCCAGAAACCTCCTATAAATCAGTGAACCCCCTGATGGGTGGCAGTGACAAGACACAAATTACAATTCCCAGAAACCTCCTATAAATCAGTGAGACCCCCTGATGGGTGGCAGTAACAAGACACAGATTACAATTCCCAGATATCTGCTACAAGTCTGTGAGACCCCCTGATGGGTGGCAGTGACAAGACACAGATTAAAATTCCCAGGTATCTGCTACAAATCTGTGGGACCCCCTGATGGGTGGCAGTGACAAGACACAGATTAAAATTCCCAGAAACCACCTATAAATCAGTGAAACCCCCTGATGGGTGGCAGTGACAAGACACAAATTACAATTCCCAGAAACCTCCTATAAATCAGTGAGACCCCCTGATGGGTGGCAGTGACAAGACACAGATTAAAATTCGCAGAAATATCCTATAAATCAGTGAAACCCCCTGATGGGTGGCAGTGACAAGACACAAATTACAATTCCCAGAAACCTCCTATAAATCAGTGAGACCCCCTGATGGGTGGCAGTGACAAGACACAGATTAAAATTCGCAGAAATATGCTACAAGTCTGTGAGACCCCCTGATAGGACCCCCTGATAGCTGGCAACAGTGACAAGACACAGATTACAATTCTCAGATATCTGCTAGAAGTGAGACCCCCTCAATAGCTGCTGGCACTGACAAGACACAGATTACAACAATTCCCAGATATCTGATAGAAGTGAGACCCCCCCCCCAATAGCTGCTGGCACTGAGAAGACACAGATTACAACAATTCCCAGATATCTGCTAAAAGTGAGACCCCCCCCAATAGCTGCTGACACTGAGAAGACACAGATTACAAGAATTCCCAGATATATGATAGAAGTGAGACCCCCCAATAGCTGCTGGCACTGATAAAACACAGATTGCAACAATTCCCAGATATCTGCTAGAAGTGAGACCCCCCAATAGCTGCTGGCACTGAGAAGACACACTAACAGAACAATCTCCTCTCAAAAAACACGTGCTGGGGCTGCAAGGGACACCTTATATAGTGTGCTGCGGGACTTAGCTCTGTGAGCCCATGATTGGGCAAAATTTGCCCAATCAGGACTCTGGGCCGTGATTGGCATAGTCTTGCACCTGTGTTGCACCTGACCTGTGGTCAGATGCAAGGCTGTAGCCAATTACAAGCTTCAGGCCAGTGGAAAAGTGCATTGCGGTCCATTGTGGTGCATTGTGGGCGAACATGCGGTGAACACGCGAAAATGTTCGGAGTTCGACGAACAGCCGAACGGGCGATGTTCGAATCGAACACCGAACAGATCGAACCGAACAGCTCATCCCTACTCAACATAAGACGCGCCTAGGTTTTAGTAGAGGAAAACAAGAAAAAAAAATTCTGAACCAAATGGTGTACTAAAATATTAACGGCAGAGTAGGTGTCGTCAAGTGCAGCTCGGCTGTGATCTCTGATTTGTACATTTCAGCCTCAGCTCAGCTAATCACACAATGAAACATCAAACAGGACCGGTCGTTGAGCACAGCAAGTTGTCAATATTCGCTCCATAAGACGCACAGACATCCCCCCCCATTTTTTTGGGGGGAAAAAGTGCATCTTATGGAGCAAAAAATACAGTATATTGCAACAAAGTATCCATCACAATAACAGTGATATAGAAGGTAAATACTAATAGATAAAAATAGATCAATAGTAGAGCTATAGCTTGCCCTGAAAGTAAAGATGTCTGCTCTGTTGCTTCAATATAGTATAGCTAAAAAGGGGGAGAGAAAGGCAGAAGTATAAGGGCTGGATAGTGGCACATAAAGCAAAAGAAAAAACTGACACGCATTTCAACGCATTATAGCGGCTTCTTCCCAGTTGCACAGCATGATAGTCATCAAGTCACCCAAAATTCAGATGAATCTCAGTTCATGTGAAAACCAATGCACAGGTGTAAATATTAGAGTTGGATTGGCTATTCATAGATATCAGTTGTATTAAAATATGCAATAAAATATTAAAGACTCACATGCTGAAGTTACAGCATATACTGAAAATCCCTAATATATACAGCTATTGCAAATGAGCTCAGCCAAGACCAGACACGGAAAAGCTTTTAGGCAATGCTGACATTCCCATTGTGTTCAGTGGAAAAGCTGAATAAATCACACATACCCCCTGCGCAGAAGAGATTTATGGGATAGGTAGCATAGCGTAAATCATACAAAAGCAATAGACTTTCGCATGGGAAGGAAATCCCTTTTTCCAAATATTTTCTTTACCGGGAAACAAATTCGCTATTTCATTGAATTTTAATATCGGTTTCTTTTTTGCCTGAACTCCATTATGAAAATGTGTTTTTTTGAAAGAAATTTGGCTAAAATGCTTAATTTGAAAAAAAAATTGTTTCAACCAAAATTTTATTAAGTACGGTATTAGAATACCAGCTTTCGGCACACTTTTCAAAGTTCGGTGTGTTAACCTGGGGCCCTCTTTCAACCGAGCCTTTAGTACCAAATGAGAGGTACCAATGAGTGGCGACCGTGGAGACACAAGTTCAAATCCCGGCAAGATCACCTCTCCAGTAAGCGTCCTTGGGCAAGACACCTAACTATACATGCTCGCCACCCAGGACATAACTTGAAAACGAGAGAAATCTCAATGTATCCTTCCTGGTAATATACTTTCTCCAAAAAAAAAATGCCCTGAGTTGCTCTCAAATGGTTAATTCAGCATTCTGAGTGCAGAGGCTTAGCTCCTTCCAGAAGCTCAGATCAGCAAGCACTGATCTGAGCTTCAAGAAGCAGGAACTATTTTGAGACCTAGTCCCTGCCGATGGCTTTTAATGTGCACACAGTGCCCCTAAATTCACGTTACATGCTGCAGTTTGCAGGAAGCCACCAGCATGTCACTTGCAGAGGATGGAAGAGGCAACCTATAGAGGTGAGTTTTAAGACAATTGGAATCTGAAATGGTGTTGGGTGTGGAAGGAGTCAGGACTCTACACACTCACGTTTTAACCCAAGTGAATTCTTTTAAAAGCAACTATAATTGAGTTGTTACCGTTCATGTGATTTAGAGTGTCCATTTAATCAAGAGGCATATGCAATTGGTAGACATTAACTCTCTAAATGATGTTAGTGGATAGCCGCAAACAGAATCATTAAACCATGTTTCTGTCTGTAGTGATGTTTTTACTGCTAATGGTTTATTTTTCGGCCAATTGCTTTAACCATCTGAGTGGTCCTATTAGAGCTCATACAGTGGCAAGAAAAAGTACGTGAACCCTTTGGGATTATGTGGAGTTTTGCATCAATTGGTCATAAAATGTGCTCTGATCTTCATCTAAATCACAACAATTTGAAAAACACAGTCTGCTTAAAATAATACAACACAAACATTATATGTTTTCACGTGTTTATTGAACATAACATGTAAACATTCTCAGTGCAGGGTGGAAAAGGTATGTGAACCCCTAGCCTAATGACTTCTCCAAGAGCTAATTGGAGCCAGGAGTGAGCCAACCTTGAGTCCAATCAGTGTGATATTATTGGATGTGTTGCTGAAAGCTGTCCTGCCCTTTAAAAACACACACCAGTTTTGGATTTACTGGTTTCAAGAAGCACTGCCTGATGTGAACCATGCCTCGCAGAAAAGAGATCTCAGAAGACCTACGATCAAGAATTGTTGACTTGCATGAAGCTGGAAAGGGTTACAAAAGTATCTCCAAAAGCCTTGATGTTGACGTGTCCACGGTAAGACAGACTGTCTACAAATGGAGAAAGTTCAGCACTGTTGCTACTCTCCCTAGGCGTTGTCGTCCTGTAAAAATGACTGCAAGAGCACAGCGCAGAATGCTTAATGAGGTAAAGAAGAATCCTAGAGTGTCAGCTAAAGACTTGCAGAAATCTCTGGCACATGCTAACATTTTTGTTGACACATCTAAAATAAGGAAAACATTAAACAAGAATGGAGTACATGGGAGGACACCACTGAGGAAGCCATTGCTGTCCAAAAAGAATATTGCAGCATGCTTGAAGTTTGCAAAAGAGCACCCGGATGTTCCACAGCACTACTGGCAAAATATTCTGTGGACAGATGAAACCAAAATGGAGTTGTTTGGAAAAAACACACAACACTATCAGGGTTATCCAAAGTGTAATGACCGTACTACGGGTTGTGTAGCAGGTTGAGGTTGTGAGCCCAGGATGCAGTGATGAGGCAGGTTTCAGGATAAACAAAGAGTGTTTATTATAAATAAACACCGTGGCATGGGATCAGACAAGGTAACAGAAATAGAGACGTCAGGGTTCAGCAAGGGGTCTGGTACACGGGGAGTCTTAGATGGGGGGAGGCAGAGGAGGAGCAGGATGGAAGGGTACCGGTGTATGAAGTAATGAATGTCCAGAATAAAGCAGAGGATCCTTGGAGTCTTTGGTAGAGAGTTTCAGGAGGTCTCAGGGAGCTTTGGCAGATTGGTCTAGCAGACAGGAACTTCATTGAATGTGGAAGTGAAGGGTTGAGGGTGGGGACTCCCTTATATGAAGGGCTAATCAAGGAGGATAAAGGGCAGGTTTGGATCCAGGGCCAGGACGTCAAAATGAGGAAGGTGCATTGTTCATACCAGAGCCTTGAAATCTGCAGGGGACATGCAGGATGTGAAACCAAAAGGGGGCGCCAGGGGGTGAGGGCCTCCAGGACCTTACAGAGCCCCCCCTCTAAGGGCCGGACTCCGAACGGCCCAGGGCGAGGTCAGGGTCTTCACTGACGGCAGTCAACGAGCTTGGCAGAAGTGGATCATTCGGCTGCCTGTACACTGATGGCACACGGGCGTCAAAAACCAGGGCCTGTAGTATCAGCTGGTTCTCCTGGACGTCCCGTACATGTTGGGACAGGGTGGCTATCTGGCCAACGAAGCCTGCCAGTGTACCCACCACCCAAGCAATCTCGGACTGGCCGGACTTGGAGGTGACTTCGGAGAGAACCGGCGGGGCAGCGCCCATGGAAAGGACCGGCGTGGCAGCGCCCTTGGCGATCTCCTTGGCACTGCACGGCTCTGCGGCGGCGTTGAGCGACGTGGCCTTACGGCGACGACGACGACCCCGTGGCGATGGCAGCGGCTGGAGAACCTGCGGCGTGCAGGGCAGCAGCGGCTGGAGAACCTGCGGCGTGCAGGGCAGCAGCGGCTGGAGAACCTGCGGCGTGCAGGGCAGCAGCGGCTGGAGAACCTGCGGCGTGCAGGGCAGCAGCGGCTGGAGAACCTGCGACGTGCAGGGCAGCAGCGGCTGGAGAACCTGCGACGTGCAGGGCAGCAGCGGCTGGAGAACCTGCGACGTGCAGGGCAGCAGCGGCTGGAGAACCTGCGACGTGCAGGGCAGCAGCGGCTGGAGAACCTGCGACGTGCAGGGCAGCAGCGGCTGGAGAACCTGCGACGTGCAGGGCAGCAGCGGCTGGAGAACCTGCGACGTGCAGGGCAGCAGCGGCTGGAGAACCTGCGACGTGCAGGGCAGCAAGCGGCTGGAGAACCTGCGACGTGCAGGGCAGCAGCGGCTGGAGAACCTGCGACGTGCAGGGCAGCAGCGGCTGGAGAACCTGCGACGTGCAGGGCAGCAGCGGCTGGAGAACCTGCGACGTGCAGGGCAGCAGCGGCTGGAGAACCTGCGACGTGCAGGGCAGCAGCGGCTGGAGAACCTGCGACGTGCAGGGCAGCAGCGGCTGGAGAACCTGCGACGTGCAGGGCAGCAGCGGCTGGAGAACCTGCGACGTGCAGGGCAGCAGCGGCTGGAGAACCTGCGACGTGCAGGGCAGCAGCGGCTGGAGAACCTGCGACGTGCAGGGCAGCAGCGGCTGGAGAACCTGCGACGTGCAGGGCAGCAGCGGCTGGAGACCTGCGACGTGCAGGGCAGCAGCGGCTGGAGAACCTGCGACGTGCAGGGCAGCAGCGGCTGGAGAACCTGCGACGTGCAGGGCAGCAGCGGCTGGAGAACCTGCGACGTGCAGGGCAGCAGCGGCTGGAGAACCTGCGACGTGCAGGGCAGCAGCGGCTGGAGAACCTGCGACGTGCAGGGCAGCAGCGGCTGGAGAACCTGCGACGTGCAGGGCAGCAGCGGCTGGAGAACCTGCGACGTGCAGGGCAGCAGCGGCTGGAGAACCTGCGACGTGCAGGGCAGCAGCGGCTGGAGAACCTGCGACGTGCAGGGCAGCAGCGGCTGGAGAACCTGCGACGTGCAGGGCAGCAGCGGCTGGAGAACCTGCGACGTGCAGGGCAGCAGCGGCTGGAGAACCTGCGACGTGCAGGGCAGCAGCGGCTGGAGAACCTGCGACGTGCAGGGCAGCAGCGGCTGGAGAACCTGCGACGTGCAGGGCAGCAGCGGCTGGAGAACCTGCGACGTGCAGGGCAGCAGCGGCTGGAGAACCTGCGACGTGCAGGGCAGCAGCGGCTGGAGAACCTGCGACGTGCAGGGCAGCAGCGGCTGGAGAACCTGCGACGTGCAGGGCAGCAGCGGCTGGAGAACCTGCGACGTGCAGGGCAGCAGCGGCTGGAGAACCTGCGACGTGCAGGGCAGCAGCGGCTGGAGAACCTGCGACGTGCAGGGCAGCAGCGGCTGGAGAACCTGCGACGTGCAGGGCAGCAGCGGCTGGAGAACCTGCGACGTGCAGGGCAGCAGCGGCTGGAGAATCTGCGACGTGCAGGGCAGCAGCGGCTGGAGAACCTGCGACGTGCAGGGCAGCAGCGGCTGGAGAATCTGCGACGTGCAGGCAGCAGCGGCTGGAGAATCTGCGACGTGCAGGGCAGCAGCGGCTGGAGAATCTGCGACGTGCAGGGCAGCAGCGGCTGGAGAATCTGCGACGTGCAGGGCAGCAGCGGCTGGAGAATCTGCGACGTGCAGGGCAGCAGCGGCTGGAGAATCTGCGACGTGCAGGGCAGCAGCGGCTGGAGAATCTGCGACGTGCAGGGCAGCAGCGGCTGGAGAATCTGCGACGTGCAGGGCAGCAGCGGCTGGAGAATCTGCGACGTGCAGGGCAGCAGCGGCTGGAGAATCTGCGACGTGCAGGGCAGCAGCGGCTGGAGAATCTGCGACGTGCAGGGCAGCAGCGGCTGGAGAATCTGCGACGTGCAGGGCAGCAGCGGCTGGAGAATCTGCGACGTGCAGGGCAGCAGCTTTTGACTTTTGTTCAACCTCCAATTCCAGGAGGCATGGGTGCGTCTCCAGCTCTTGGGGTTTTGGTTTCACAGATAACCGAATGGTGGGTGTCATGGAGAAGAGGGCACCAATGAAGGCAGATCTCTGGCATGGTGCACTCGAGATGGTCTTAGTAGCTCTTGGCCCAGGTTTCCTGGGAGTAGGAACACGCTTTGGTGCAGGAGGTTTAATTACCAGGCTTCTTCTGGGAGTTGGCTGGGACACAGGTTTTTCTTTGGGTGCAGATTTTTTATACCTAACATTTGATGAATTTATCTCCTGCAGGGCAGGCACAGTCTTTTTTGGCCGGGTAGGTACCGGTTTCTCCAACAATGTCTTTGCTGGCTCGACAAGTGCGGGCTTGATCTGAACAGGCTTTGAAAAACTTTTTGTACCTGGCTTAGGTGGGCGCAGCGGGCAGGCCGAGATTAGATGCAAGGGACCCCCACAGTAGAAACAGAGGTTTAGCGCCCTCCTTCTTGCCTTTTCTTCTGGGGTCAGCGGTCCTCTGGCTCCCTCAGTAGCAGGAACGCGCACCTTAGATGAGGTGCCCCTTGGGTTTTGCTGCATATAATCAAGCAGGGAGTCTAGATACTGCTGGATCTTCAGGAAGGCATCTTTTAAGTTTTCCACCATGGAATGGATCACTGCGGGCTCACAGGTCTTGACTTCCACATTCTGTAACGACCGTACTACGGGTTGTGTAGCAGGTTGAGGTTGTGAGCCCAGGATGCAGTGATGAGGCAGGTTTCAGGATAAACAAAGAGTGTTTATTATAAATAAACACCGTGGCATGGGATCAGACAAGGTAACAGAAATAGAGACGTCAGGGTTCAGCAAGGGGTCTGGTACACGGGGAGTCTTAGATGGGGGGAGGCAGAGGAGGAGCAGGATGGAAGGGTACCGGTGTATGAAGTAATGAATGTCCAGAATAAAGCAGAGGATCCTTGGAGTCTTTGGTAGAGAGTTTCAGGAGGTCTCAGGGAGCTTTGGCAGATTGGTCTAGCAGACAGGAACTTCATTGAATGTGGAAGTGAAGGGTTGAGGGTGGGGACTCCCTTATATGAAGGGCTAATCAAGGAGGATAAAGGGCAGGTTTGGATCCAGGGCCAGGACGTCAAAATGAGGAAGGTGCATTGTTCATACCAGAGCCTTGAAATCTGCAGGGGACATGCAGGATGTGAAACCAAAAGGGGGCGCCAGGGGGTGAGGGCCTCCAGGACCTTACACAAAGAGATTCGAAAAGTCACCGCACGTTCGTGGACTTTTCGTTCTCTTCAATTTGGTTCCTTTTGCCGATCCCATTTCGGTGACCCTGCGGTGTATTCAGCAAGCACCACAGGGTCCCCGAATTGCAGGGAAAAGCTGCCGCAAACCCGACGAAAACTAACCGCAAAACCCACCGAATGCACGCCGAAAACCCCCAAAAACATCTGGATAAACCCGTCGAAAAGCCCGAGCAGGAGCCGATCGCACACAGCCGAAGCAGCTGAGACATCAGACGAGGCAGTGAATAAATTAGCAAAACCGTTTGTATGAATGTGAAATTGAAACGCTGTTTGCAAAGAAACTACTGAGCGAAAATGTCTGAAATTTACACAGGAGGTCCAGGGAATGATAATAAAGAGGGCTGTTACAGAAAAAATAAGTAAACTGAAAAAATCGGACTTTTAAAAAAAATAAAAAAAATAAGAAAAATGCTTAAAGTATCCTAAAAAATCTATAAATAAAGAGACTCTTTACTGCAGAATTTTATAATAAACGGTTTATTAGATATTGTATTAAAACGGGAATATTTTTAACATTGAAGTCTATGGGATTCGCCTGAATAAATTTGCCGAATTAAACCCCCGAATGGCAGGACATTAGGGGAACCTTTTCACTGCTGGTTTGTGTTCTCTGAATAGCCGAAGCAGTGCTTTTCATGGGGATTTCACTGCCCTCGAACAGGCACCGAACAGGCACCGTATGTTCAGGCAATTCGCTAGGATTTGGCGAATTGCCTGCTCTCTGGATAGCCGAATGGCCAGGAAAGGTAACCGAACGCTTATTTTCAGCGTTCGGTTACCTTTCTCAAGCGATTCAGATCTCTTTGGATAACCCTGTATGTGTGGAGAAAAAAAGGCACAGCACACCAACATCAAAACCTCATCCCCACTATAAAACATGGCGGAGGGAGCATCATGGTTTGGGGCTGCTTTGCTGCCTCAGGGCCTGGACGGATTGTTGTCATTGATGGAAAAATGAATTCCAGAGTTTATCAAGACATTTTGCAGGAAAACGTAAGACCATCTGTCTGCCAACTGAAGCTCCACAGAGGATGGGTGATGCAACAGGACAATGACCCAAAGCATACAAGTAATTCAACAAAAGAATGGCTTCTACAAAACAAAATACGCCTTCTGGAGTGGCCCAGTCAGAGTCCTGACCTCAACCCGATTGAAATGCTGTGGCATGACCTTAAGAGAGCGATTCACACCAGACATCCCAAGAATATTGCTACACTGAAACAGTTTTGTGAAGAGGAGTGGTCCAAAATTACTCCAGATCATTGTGCAGGTTTGAGCTGCAACTACAGGAAACGTTTGGTTGAGGTTATTGCTGCCAAAGGAGGGTCAACCAGTTATTAAGTCCAAAGGTTCACATACTTTTTCCACCCTGCACTGTGAATGTTTACATGTTATGTTCAATAAACACATGAAAACATATACAGGGTTATTCAAAGAGATTCGAAAAGTCACCGCACGTTCGGTGACTTTTCGTTCTCTTCAATTCGGTTCCTTTTGCCGATCCCATTTCGGTGACCCTGCGGTGCATTCAGCAAACACCACAGGGTCCCCGAATTACAGGGAAAAGCTGCCGCAAACCCGACGAAAATGAACCGCAAAACCCAGTGAATGCACGCCGAAAACCCTCAAAAACATCTGGATTAACCTGCCGAAAACCACAGAAAAACCCGAGCAGGAGCCGATCACCCGCAGCGAAACCGCCGGAAAAAGCCGAGAAAGCCGAGACCGCAGACAGAGTGAAGTGAATAAATTAGGAAAACAGTTTGTATGAATGTTTGAAAAGTGAAACACTGTTTGCAAAGAAACTAGTGAGCGAAAATGTCTGAAATTTACATATGAGGTCCAGGGAATGATAATAAAAAGGGCTGTTACAGAAAAAATAAAAAAATCTGACTTTTAAGAAAAAAAAAATTAAGAAAAATGCTTAAATATATCCTATAAAATCTATAAATAAAGAGACTCTTTACTGCAGAATTTTATAATGAACGGTTTATTAGATATTGAATTAAAACGGGAATATTTTTAACATTGAAGCCTATGGGATTCTCCTGAATAAATTTGCCAAATTAAACCACCGAATGGCAGGGCATTTCGGGAACCTTTCACTGCTGGTTTGTGTTCTCTGAATAGCCGAAGCAGTGCTTTTTCATGGGGTTTTCACTGCCGTCGAACAGGCACCGAACAGGCACCGTATGTGCAGGCAATTCGCCAGGATTTGACGAATTGCCTGCTCTCTGGATAGCCGAATGGCCAAGAAAGGTAACCGAACGCTGAATTTCAGCGTTCGGTTACCTTTCTCAAGCAATTCGGATCTCTTTGAATAACCCTGATAATGTTTGTGTTGTATTATTTTAAGCAGACTGTGTTTTTCAAATTGTTGTGACTTAGATGAAGATCAGAGCACATTTTATGACCAATTCATGCAAAACTCCACGTAATCCCAAAGGGTTCACATACTTTTTCTTGCCACCGTATTATAAATATACAATAAGAGGAAATACAACACAAATTGGAAAATGTAATAATTTAACAGCGTTGGTTCCCAATCACTGGTTCTGAATCCAGTACTAGCAACGTCTCATCGCATGTTAGGCTCAATGCAACAGCCCACAATTAATAATAAATGCCTTCATCATAGCAATTAAGACAATGAAAACACAGCCTCATTATCATGTTTGCAGAATTTATTTTAGTATAGTTTATATTACTGATGCTTATGAGGTCACTTGTGGATCCTCACAGACATTTCCAATAAAATATCAGCTGGCCTGATCACATAATGTTGCCTACTTTTAACCCTATAGAGGAAATTAAATAATGGGTCTATGTGGAAATATTTAGAGACCTCAGGGGAAAATAAGTTAAAAACCCCATCAAAGCAATGATCAGTTCCCCACAGTAATAAAATCTGTATTTCAAACAAAATTGTTAAATGTATCTTATCTACTGGCACAAGAAACAAACCCATTTCACCATACAATGTGATCCATTACAGAACTATTGTCAAATTTTATGTATATTTGGACTTGTCTTTAAACACCACAAGATTAGGCTGGTCTACACGATTTCAGCATCTAACAGAGGGCTAAAGTTTGAAAGACACATTTTTATAACAAAACTCCCAGGGCCCTATTACATAGTTCATGCTAATGTTAGCGCTTAGCCGTGTGAGCTTTAATGTTAGGTTAAGTGGTCCTAGCCCGGGCGCACCATATTGCCTTCCGAACGCTAACGGGATAAAAAACCCATTAACGATTCGGGTTTTGCGCTTTTCAGCTTGAGCTTACTGTACTTTGCGTTCCCTATGTTTAACATGAGGAGCACAAAGTGTTAAATTTAGCGTTAGGCTTACTAAATCCTAACGCTAATTACATCCCGCCACGGTTAACTGAAACATTAACCATAGCTTGGAACTAGTGCTAACAGATAACGCTTCTGCAGAATCAGTCAACACCAGGTAAAAAAAACCCACCATAATTCAAATACTCACCTCACATACCGCGGTGAGCACGGTGGCTCAATCCACTTCTTCTTACTGCTGGGAGCAGAGTGAGGCTGGGGGAAAAAAGTCCTCCAATCTCCCTTTGTGATTACGCCGCCGACCTGCCGGATCTCGCGAGAGGCGAGATCCTGCAGGTTGTGTGACTGGCAGTGGAAGCCTCAATGGAGTCCTATGGACTCCATGGAGGGGATGCTCGCAGTGTTACATAGTGCTGCCGCGAACATCCCGAGGCTTAGCGCCATGTTACGGTGCAGGCTGCTGGATTAGCGCCTGCCCTGTAATATCACGTTAAAATGAAAACGCTAGGGAGAAACCTGCAGGCGCAGGTTTTCCTCCTTAGTGTCCCCGTTTTAGCTTGATGATTGTAGATGGGCCCTAGTCTCCTAATATTGTTTCCTTTTTTGTGGGGTGATGGAAACCGCTTACGTAATCATAGGATACTGCTGACAGTGAGTAGTACGTGTTTCTGATTCACTATTGCTGTCCACAGTTACAATTAAGGTTAATATTTTAGAAATGAATATTACCTCTATAATACCTCTATATTCCACAACTAAGGACTTTTTTGTTGAAAATCTGTACATTAAAATTATGGGAATACCATATATCTGTAATATAGAGGTATTTACCACCATTATAACCACATGAACCATATTCCTGTACACTAGTGGGTGACCCCATTTTCCGAGTATTCTGCTTTCTCTAGGTGTTGTAATGCAGCAATACCGTTAGTTGAGTTTGTTTTTACTGTGAGGCTGAGAGGGCTGTTCATTTTAGCTTCTATACAGTAATCCTGGGTGAATGTAGGGAGATCCCAGATAATTCTGTTTCTCCCCAGGGAGAAAACTAATCGTGCATTACAAAAGTATGCAATTGGGGTTTTAGATGCTAATTTTCATTTTTGAATGCAAAATCGTGTATATTTGTTTTTCGCAGTGAAAAGCGTAGGAAACATCAGTTGATAATATTGAAAATTACCGGCTGGGTGGAGTAGAGGTAACATCACTGCTCTGCATGGAGAGAGCCTGTGGAGACATGGGTTCGATCCCAATGAACACTTCTCCAGTAAGTGTCCTTGAGCAAGACATCTAACGGTACATACTCGAAAACGAGAGAAATCTCAATGTATCCTTCCTGGTAAAATACTTTTTCAAAAAAAAATAAATACTCAGTTACAGTTGTGTTCAAAATTATTCAACCCCCACTGAAATTGAGTGTTTTGGCCAGTTTGACATTGATTTTGATCATTCAGTCATCTTGCTTACAATTAAATCAAAGAGGCACGTGTAGGTCAGACAAATATAACATAACATTTATAATGAAATAACCACAAATGTCTTTTCTGTGCTCACATCATTATCCGTTTTATTCAACCCCCAAGTGACATTCAATCTTAATACTTAGTACAACATCCTTTTACAGTTATAACAGCTTTTAAACGTGAAGCATAGCTTGACACAAGTGTCTTGCAGCGATCTACGGGTATCTTCGCCCATTCGTCATGGGCAAAAGCCTCCAGTTCAGTCACATTCTTAGGCTTGCGCACTGCAACTGCTTTCTTTAAGTCCCACCAGAGGTTCTCAATCGGATTTAAGTCTGGTGACTGCGATGGCCACTCCAAAATGTTCCAGCCTTTAATCTGCAACCATGCTCTAGTGGACTTGGAGGTATGCTTGGGATCATTGTCCTGTTGAAAGGTCCAACGTCTCCCAAGCCTCAGGTTTGTGACGGACTGCATCACATTGTCATCCAATATCCCCTGGTACTGAAGAGAATTCATGGTACCTTGCACACGCTGAAGCTTCCCTGTACCCTGGCAAAACAGCCCCAAAGCATGATTGACCCCCCGCCATGCTTCACAGTAGGCAAGGTGTTCTTTTCTTCATAGGCCTTGTTCTTCCTCCTCCAAACATAGCGTTGATCCATGGGCCCAAACAGTTCTAATTTTGTTTCATCAGTCCACAGAACACTATCCCAAAACTTCTGTGGTTTGTCCACATGACTTTTGGAATACTGCAGTCGACTCTTCTTATTCTTTGGAGACAGCAAGGGGGTGCGCCTGGGAGTTCTGGCATGGAGGCCTTCATTACGCAGTGTGCGCCGTATTGTCTGAGCTGAAACTTCAGTACCCACATCTGACAAATCTTTTCTCAGTTCCTCAGCAGTCACATGGGGACTTTTCTCCACTCTACGCTTCAGGTAGTGCACAGCAGTCGAAGTCAGCATCTTCTTTCTGCCACGACCAGGTAGCATTTCAACAGTGCCCTTTGCCTTGAATTTGCAAATGATCCTTCCTATGGTCTCTCTTGGTATGTTTAACTTTTTTGCAATCTTCTTATAGCCATTGCCCTTCCTGTGAAGAGTAATCACCTCTTCTCTTGTCTTCCTGGACCATTCTCTTGACTTCACCATGTTTGTAACCACACCAGTAAATGTCTAGAAGGAGCTGAGTATCACAGTCATTTTAAAGCTGCCTAATTGGTGCTTATTATGCTTTATTGCTGCTCCGTGACATCCACAGGTGTTTTCAATACCTGATTGAAAACACTTGAATGAACCTCTGTTCTTCAGAGTGGTAGTCTTTAAGGGGTTGAATAATTGTGTCAATGAAGAATTCACAAAAGAAACATTTACTACTGTATTACAAAACCAATTGATGTCATTTTAGTTGCATATGGTTCTTTAAGAAGTCCTTGTAGGATTTCATTCTGAATACAATTACAAATGTACACTAAATTCCCTAAAACCCTTTACAGCATTGGGGGTTGAATAATTTTGAACACAACTGTAGCTCACTTTGTCACTGCTGTGGGATTGTTGCTGATATAATGGTGCTAAATGACTTTGAGGTGCTGTTCAATCATTTTAGACTGGGAAACTTTTTTCCCCCAGTCACTCTCTGCTCCTGACGGCATGAAGAAGCCGTTCTCACTGCGGGATGAGAGGTGAGTATGTGGTTTTGGGGGGGTTTTCAGCAGGTTCTGACTGATTCCACAGAAGCGGAATCAGTTTGCTCCAGGTCCTAAATGTGGTTAACTTTTTAGTTAACTGCAACGGGACGTAATTAGCATTAGGTCTTTGTAATCCTAACGCTAATTAACACTTTGCGCTTCCCATGTTAAGTATAGGGAGCGCAAAGTACAGTAAGCTCGCGCTGAAAAGCGCAAGATCCGAATCACTCACGGATTTTTTATTCTTTATGTGTAAAAGAATGACTCTGCTGGTCATTCCATAATTTAACAGGGTTATTCAAAGAGAATTGAAAACTCACCTCACGTTCGGTGATTTTTCATTCTCATCAATTTGGCACGATTTGGCAATCCCATTTCGGCGACCCTGCAGTGTTTTCAGCAAGCACCACAGGGTTCCCGAATTGCAGGGAAAAGTCGCCGCAAACCCGCCGAAAACTCACCGCAAAACCCAGCGAAGGCACGCCGAAAACCCGCAAAAACATCTGGATTAACCCCACCGAACACACTGGAGAAATCCAAATAGGAGCGGATCACAGCGCAGGGCAGCCGCTGGAAAAAGCCAACACTGCAGACGAATGGAGTGAGAAAAAAAAAACAGTACACTTGAATGTTTGAAAAGTGAAACGCTGTTTGCAAAGAAACTACAGAACAAAATGTCTGAAATTTACATATAAGATCCAATGAATGATAATAAAAAGGGCTGTTACAGAAAAAAGAAAAAACGATTAAAAAAAAATCAGCAAATATTTTTTGCAAGAAAATCCCCAAAAATGCTTAAAATATCCTAAAAAATCTATAAGTAAAGAGACTTTTTACTGCAGAATATTATAATCAACGGTTTATTAGATATTGAATTAAAACGGGAATACTTTTAACATTGAAGCCTATGGGATTCGCCTGAATAAATCTGCCGCATGAAGCCAACGAATGGCAGGGCAATTCGGCATCTTTTCACTGCTGGTTTTTGTTCTCTGAATAGATGAAGCTATGGGGGTTTCACTGCCCTCGAACAGGTACCGAACAGGCACCGTATGTGCAGGCAATTCGCCAACATTTGGCGAACTACCTGCTCTCTGGATAGCCGAATGGCCAAGAAGGGTAACTGAACGCTGATTTTCAGCGTTCGGCTCCCTTTCGGCAGCCATTCGGATCTCTTTGAATAACCCTGTAAGTATTGTCTCTGTGTGTGCATCTCTGGTCTTCTTTTTGTTAAATTCTTTCCAACTAGGGTTTAATTGGGAGGGATCAAATGTATAATGTCACGGGACATAATTATATAGCATGTGTATTCCTTACATGAATACATCATCACACATATACGTATTCCCTTATTTCAGACAATTCTCTTGACTCATTTAAATATTCCACCTATATACTGTAGTTAAGCCTGTCTTACAATCTGATGTATTCTGTCTTTTGGTGCTAGTCATCAGTTAAACCCCGTGTGGGCAGATGCCAAGAGATTCGTCCACAGTGAAGGCACGAGGCTTCTCCCTTTGCACGAGAATCTCACATTTCAAATTGTAAATTATACAGATGAACTGCAATTTCAAATTAAATTAATATAGAATTGGTAAATACTGGGGTTGATAAGCAAAAATGTTATATTTTTATTACAAGCAGTGGAATGGCTGAATGAAAAAAGATACATGTACATGTATAACATATGACATCATATTATGTTTTATACTTCCACAAAGCCTGTTTCAAGATTATTTCTTGTATTATTTAATACTGTATAACGTGGAATAAACAGTGTTTGCTAAGGAGGTGCCACCTTGTGGTTCTTTTAGTTCATGCAGAAGCCTACTTTTTTCAATACTAGCAAGGTTATTTGGAGACAGACGAACTGGCCACAAAATTGCACCGAACAGTGAATTTCCCCATGCGGTGCAATTTAGGGGCTATTCAGCTATTCAAAAAACTGTCAGTTTGCCAAATATTGGCGAATTGCTAGTGAAATACAGGGATCTTCGGCAGCTGTGAAATCCCCATAGAGAAGCAATGGTTAATCTACTCAGAGAACACCGAACAGCAGTTAAATGTTAGTGAAATGCCCTGATTTTTGGTGGTTTCATTCAACAAGTTTAAACAGGTGAATCCCTTAGGTTTCAATGTAAAAAAAATCCTCATTTTTATTAAATATTTATCCTTTTCATTTGCAGCAAAAAGTCTCTTTATTGATTTTTTTTTTCAGGCATCTTACAGGATTTTTTTCAGCGAAATTATTTTTATTAATATTCATAGAACCTTATATATTAATTCCAGGCATTTTATTGCGGTAGTTCTTTTGTTGCAAACACGTTTTAAAATTGTTTTTTTTTTACTCCTTTTCCACGACTGGTTGGAGATCTGTTCGGCGGGTCATCAGCTTTATTTCATATCGATTCGACAGATTTGCAGATGCGGTCGGTGGCTCATTCGTGCACTACGAGGACCCTGCGGTGAATACTGAATTCACTGCAGGGTCGCGAATTGAACTCGCCGAAGTACGAGGAACGGGAGAGCACTGAAATGTCGATGACATATCGGTGCTCTCTGAATAACCCTGTAGGTGGAAAAACTTAAACAATGACAATTTGAGCACATTAAAACTTGTGGCGCAGTCCCTTCTGAGGGTGATCTATATACTGTGGATACAGGTATGATGTTATCCCAGGATCCCACTCGAAAACCTCCGGATCATCTTAGCAGAGACTCTACTGGATCACCCTTGCCTTCACTATATTACACGGTCCGAATTTTTCCCCTTTTTTATTCATAACGAACTGGAATACGGGACTCCTTTTAAGAATAATTTCGCACGTGCACTTATATATGCACTTTTCACATGTTTCCTGATGCACTAAGATAGCCATTATTGTATAGAACAGGACGTCAACTGTCTTTATGCTGTTTTTATTCTGCACATTGCTACTATTGCACTTTGTAACCAGCACTTTAGAGGTCATTTTCGACCGTGCACTTATTGGATCAATAGGAACATCATACCTGTATCCACAGTATATAGATCACCCTCAGAAGGGACTGCGCCACTAGGATCCCCCTCTCTTTCTCTACTGTAATTTGCACATTTCTGTCGAGGTTTTTTGTTATAATCCTTGTCGGCCGCACAACATAAATATCCACACCACATTAGCGCCTCCATTGTACTCCCTTTTCACATTAAAACTTGTAACTAACATAAAATGTTTTGAGGTCCCAACTAGAAGTTCCAAGAAATTGCTTTTTCATGTGCCCTGTGCTTTCGTCTGTTAGTTTTATTTTTTATTTTTAGGATTAAGCATAAGTATTATCTGAACTATTGATAGTTAAAAGTGAAAATGGACAGATATAACACAATTAAAATCTAGTTGCTTAGCATATTTCTATTAATGAATATACTGTACATTAAATGATCTATGACAAATTTTAAAGACACTATTACCATAGAGATGACCCTTGGAAAGCTGGTAAGTCAGTATTATTTTTGATGTTTATAAGGCATCTAGCGAACCTCACACATTGAAAAATATTCAACTTCATAAATATACCAGTATCAAATTATTATTATTTATTTATGAAGCGCAAACACTTCCACAGCACTGTACAAATGTACAATGGGTAAGACGACAAGTCAATATTTCAAACAACAGTTACAGGAGGAATTGAGGGACCTATCCCAGTGGGAACTTACAAATATAAACGTGTTTGAACAATCACATGAATTATATTCAAATCTCAAAAAATGAAATGGGGTACACAATGAAAGAACAATGTACAGTATGGAGAACTAGGGAAGAAGCTCCTTAAATAATGAATTCACTGTACAGTACTTTCAGCATAGCTGATCTGCTGAAGTTCACCAAGTAAATCCAATGTTGTTTCAATCACATAATAATGGTTAGTGAATAACGCCTTAACACAATTACTACCAAGTGCTTTTTGTTGAATTTTTTTATCATAAAATTTATTTGAAACATGGGATTGGAAATTAACAATTAAATAAAGGATAAAATAGAAATTTCACTCAGAAGTTGTTCTGAAATTGAGCATATTTCATTATTTGAATTTTTAACATTTCTAATTTTTCAAGTATTTGTATAGCCCTTACAGAAATAGTGTTGGAATGATAGGTTTTGAATTCTAAAAGGTGTACTTTATCTTACACTATTTCCCACAGGGTCTGCATTACCAGCATACAGGCAGAAATAGCCTTTGTGTCAAATACAGTAAATGTGATAAGGAAAGATAATAAAAATGGTCAGATCTCCTGCTTATGGGGACTTGTAGTGATCTTATGAGATTATTAGCATTGCAACTTCCAAATACAGTGGCAAGAAAAAGTATGTGAACCCTTTGGGATTACGTGGAGTTTTGCATGAATTGGTCATAAAATGTGCTCTGATCTTCATCTAAGTCACAACAATTTGAAAAACACAGTCTGCTTAAAATAATACAACACAAACATTATATGTTTTCATGTTTTTATTGAACAGAACATGTAAACATTCACAGTGCAGGGTGGAAAAAGTATGTGAACCTTTGGACTTAATAACTGGTTGACCCTCCTTTGGCAGCAATAACCTCAACCAAACGTTTCCTGTAGTTGCAGATCAGACCTGCACAACGATCTGGAGTAATTTTGGGCCACTCCTCTTCACAAAACTGTTTCAGTGTAGCAATATTCTTGGGATGTCTGGTGTGAATCGCTCTCTTAAGGTCATGCCACAGCATTTCAATCGGGTTGAGGTCAGGACTCTGACTGGGCCACTCCAGAAGGCGTATTTTGTTTTGTTGAAGCCATTCTTTTGTTGAATTACTTGTATGCTTTGGGTCATTGTCCTGTTGCATCATCCATCCTCTGCGGAGCTTCAGTTGGCGGACAGATGGTCTTACGTTTTCCTGCAAAATGTCTTGATAAACTCTGGAATTCATTTTTCCATCAATGGCAACAATAAGTCCAGGCCCTGAGGCAGCAAAGTAGCCCCAAACCATGATGCTCCCCGTGCCATGTTTTACAGTGGGGATGAGGTTTTGATGTTGGTGTGCTGTGCCTTTTTTCTCCACACATACAGGGTTATCCAAAGAGATTCGAATTGCTTGAGAAAGGTAACCGAACGCTGAAAATCAGCGTTCGGTTACCTTTCCTGGCCATTCGGCTATCCAGAGAGCAGGCAATTCGCCAAATCCTGTCGAATTGCCTGCACATACGGTGCCTGTTCGGTCCCTGTTCGAGGGCAGTGAAATCCCCATGAAAAAGCACTTCTTCGGCTATTCAGAGAACACAAACCAGCAGTGAAAGGTTCCCCTAATGTCCTGCCATTCGGTGGTTTAATTCGGCAAATTTATTCAGGAGAATCCCATAGGCTTCAATGTTAAAAATATTCCTGTTTTAATTCAATATCTAATAAACCATTCATTATAAAATTCTGCAGCAAAAAGTCTCTTTATTTATAGATTTTTTAGGATACTTTAAGCATTTTTCTGAATTTTTAAAAAAAAAATTAAAAGTCCGATTTTTTTTTTTTCTTTTTTTTTCAGTTTACTTATTTTTTTTGTAACAGCCCTCTTTATTATCATTCCCTGGACCTCCTGTGAAAATTTCAGACATTTTCGCTTAGTAGTTTCTTTGCAAACAGCGTTTCATTTTCCCAGATTCATACAAATGGTTTTTCTAATTTATTCACTGCCTCCTCTACGTCACAGCTGCTTCGGCTCTGTGTGATTCGGCTCATGTTCGGCTCCTGTTCGGCTTCTTCGAAGGTTAATCCAGATGTTTTTGCTTGTTTTCAGCGTGCATTCGGTTAGTTTTCGTCAGGTTTGCGGTAGCTTTTCCCTGCAATTCGGGGACCCTGTGGTGTTTGCTGAATACACCGCAGGGTCACCGAAATGGGATCGGCAAAAAGGAACCGAATTGAAGAGAACGAAAAGTCACCGAACGTGCGGTGACTTTTCGAATCTCTTTGGATAACCCTGATAGTGTTGTGTGTTTTTTCCAAACAACTCAATTTTGGTTTCATCTGTCCACAGAATATTTTGCCAGTAGTGCTGTGGAACATCCAGGTGCTATTTTGCAAACTTCAAGCGTGCTGCAATATTCTTTTTGGACAGCAATGGCTTCCTCCGTGGTGTCCTCTCATGTACTCCATTCTTGTGTAATGTTTTCCTTATTGTAGATGTGTCAACAAAAATGTTAGCATGTGCCAGGGATTTCTGTAAGTCTTTAGCTGACACTCTAGGATTCTTCTTTACCTCATTAAGCATTCTGCGCTGTGCTCTTGCAGTCATCTTTACAGGACGACCATGCCTAGGGAGAGTAGCAACAGTGCTGAACTTTCTCCATTTGTAGACAGTCTGTCTTACCGTGGACAAATGAACATCAAGGCTTTTGGAGATACTTTTGTAACCCTTTCCAGCTTCATGCAAGTCAACAATTCTTGATCGTAGGTCTTCTGAGATCTCTTTTCTCCGAGGCATGGTTCACATCAGGCAGTGCCTCTTGAAACCAGTAAACCCAAAACTGGTGTGTGTTTTTAAAGGGCAGGACAGCTTTCAGCAACACATCCAATAATATCACACTGATTGGACTGAAGATTGGCTCACTCCTGGCTCCAATTAGCTCTTGGAGAAGTCATTAGGCTAGGGGTTCACATACTTTTTCCACCCTGCACTGTGAATGTTTACATGTTCTGTTCAATAAAAACATGAAAACATATAATGTTTGTGTTGTATTATTTTAAGCAGACTGTTTTTTTCAAATTGTTGTGACTTAGATGAAGATCAGAGCAAATTTTATGACCAATTCATGCAAAACTCCACATAATCCCAAAGGGTTCACATACTTTTCCTTGCCACTGTAATACCTGCATGATACAAAAAAAATCTGTATGTGGCATAATGACGGTGTATGGAAATTACAGCGTCACATCGAATCTGTACTTCAAGGGGGTTTTCTCCAAATATAACCCACTGAATCTCATATCTGTACAGTAGCGAGCGACCCCAGATAACTCCCTGTATTCTGCCCTCTCCCTGGTTGTTGTAATGAAACAGTAAAGTTATTGACCTTTTTGTGAGAGTGTGGTGTGGGGCTGCTATATCAGCTTGTCTACACTAATAGAAAGTGACTGGAGAGAGATAAAACAACAAATTTTGTTTCTAAAAAAAATGTAAATGGAATAACAATAAGAAAAGATGGCCAAGCAGGGCCTTCTGAAGTTGGGATCAAAGAAATACATTGAAAAAGTGGCACCATAGTAGGATAAGACAACAAAACATAGTGGAGGAGGGGGGAATCAAACAAGCCAGGCAGATCGACCCATGGGTGGGAAATAAAGGTGGGGGGAGGCGGAGGACTGCCCAAATATCATGGCGTTTCCGGTTTGCCCTGGCAACCCGCGCAAAGTCTGGGGGCCAGAGGGCCAGGGGATCTGGGGCCAAAAAGGACAACCAGAGCCATAGTGGTCACACAGGTGGCTCACCCAGCGCCACCCAGTGTCTTGCGACAAAAAAAAAGGGGGGGAATGAGAAACACCCGGCACCCCATCCATGATACAAATAGAGTCCCAAAGTCCAGAAAAAGAGAAGATATCACCCTGGCAAAAAAGGCACAGGAATAAAAAAATAAAAGGAAATAAAATATAATATAAAGGGGGGGCCTTGAGTCAGCCAGGTTCAGACGGCGGGATCGGCGCGTCCTGCGGGTCCAGGGCAATCCCCAGCATGATAAGGACTACCCTCACCTCCTCCAAGGACACCACCAGATGAAGCTTGCCATCCTGGCAAATAATCAGGGAGCCCAAAGACCCCAGCTATATCGTATCTCACGAGCACGTAACAAGGAGGTGACCTCTCTAAAACATTGCCGAGCCACCAGTGCCATAAACGGTAAGTCACAGTAAAAAGTAAGACAGCTGCAGGCAAAGGTGACCCGGAACGTAGGGCCAGCTGCAAACAAGAGCCTGGTGTGGGTGTCCACATGCCTGGTGACCACAAGGACATTGCAAGGTGCCGTTGCTGGAGCAGCAGCAGCTTTCCTCAGCCTCATGGCTGACAAGATTGGATAAATTGAGATATCCCCATCAAGCTGCAGGAGAGGAGTCTCCAGACCCCCCACATATTCGAGCAGCCCATTGCGATTCGCCTCCTCGTGGATCCCCCACAGCCGTAGGTTCCAATGCTGGTGGTGGGTCTCCAAAGCCAGGACAGCGGAGCCAAGGTGAGTAACCCTGAGTCTGAAGGGCCACGTTCGTACTCACAGTGTCCGCCTGCGCTGTTTCCATCCCCTGGGACCAGACATGCAGTTCAGCGATCTATGTCTGCAAAGGCTCAAAGGCAGCCCGCACCTCCTGCAGATCCCGACGCCAAACGACCTGGAACTCCTCCATAACTCGTTACAGGTCTGCAGCTGCAAGCGACTGAAAATCACTATGTAGATGTATTGACAATGCACGTGTTTACCACCAATTGAACATTTTACCTGTGTTCTTTAATGCAGATATTGTCTATATATGCTTTGCAAGTTGAGGTTAGATAAATTTCTGAACTTTTTCTCTCATGGTCAGGTCACAAACCATCTCAGACGTGTCATTGTTATATGGTTCCTATGAGCCAATGAAAGCTCTCTAATTTCTTCAAAGACACCTCGTGACAAATTTTCTACACATCGAGTGAATGAGTGACAAGAAATCTATAACAGTTCACATGTAAGCCTGTAAAAGTGCTTTCAAACAGGGCAACTAAAAAATCCATAAATGTTGACATGCTTTTTGGATGCTTTTGCTTCTTTACACTGTATCAGTTAAGGATGGGAAAACAAATACAACTATATCTAAGAATTTCTTATGTTTTATTTTAAACTAAGATCCCACCAACAAAAAATATTATACTATATAGTAGCTTGGCACTTTACAACCACATATTGTTTAATTTATTGGAGGGTGGGGGTACCAGTGGGGTGCTGCCTCCTCTATCCCTTAATATAAGCTTCCAGTGAGCCATGCTTCGTGATGCTCACTTCCACATTCATTGAAAAGCACCTGGAACCCCAAGCTGCTAGCTCCAGTAGCCTTAAGTAAATGTGAAAAGTAGAAGCAGCTGATATCAGGTTGATATGTCATGACCTCTGGTGATGTGCATTAGAAAACAAGGAAGAGGCGTTACAATCCTTTCGCCGAAACGTCGCTTAAATCCAGTACCCCTGTGGCCGCTCCACAATAAATATTTTTATATGGTCAAGCTCCTGGTGTGGCGTGCTGATTTTTGGTATGCTATTGGTGGACTGCGGATCCCAGCCGGTGGAGCATCCCGCCGCTGACCCGACATTTGGTGAGTCCCCCTGTGTCAGCCACGCTGTGTTTGACTTTCCTTAAGGTTATGGTGTACAATATGAGTAAAACTAATATATATAATTCCATACATTACCCTTTGGATCGGTCGCTAACCTAAATAAAAAAACTCCTGTTTTGAAAACTCAGCTCGTTATAGTCAGCTGGAAAAGGAACATCCAGAAAATGTAGCTAGGGACTTCAAAAGAGGGCTAGATGAACCAATTCTTAGATAAACATCCCAAGCCAAAAATGTTCTCACTGACCCTATTATTAAGGAGAATATCATATTATACAAAAACGTAACTCCCCACACTCAGCCCCACATAGAGCTCTTGCTATACAAGACCCCCTTAAATTATCCTGGGGACATTAATACACAGCTCAAACATTAAGAATAAGTCTAAAAATATACACTATGAAAATATTACTATTTTGTATACTATAAAATATCATATTTTCATTTGACTACATGCTGTGCACACTGTGAAACTACTGTAATAAATAAACTTGGTTCTTACACGTAACAAAGGCCAAATCAGGTCCATTCTATAACATGCATGTAAAAGTGAGGTTCTCTAGTGGCATTGAGAAATGAATCGCTGTCATTGATTGGATACGTGGGCCTTCCTTAGTCCTTATATAGAAGCTTTAAGGCTTCTGACAGGGAATCAATGGACAATTATCTTTAGAAAGACCAACCCTTTATCAATAAAAACTAGTAAGAATCTTTACAATCTTGTTTATAAAATGTTCTCTTCTTGATGCCAAAATAAGTAAATAAATATATTTATTGGGTTTTGGGATTGGCGCTTTTCAGGTTTATCTGAAGGAATTGTGGGGAAATGTTTGAGGAGTACTACTTGTAATATATTCCTATGCTAAATTATAGCTGACGTGCTTTTTGCGAACTCAAAATCTGTCTTTATGACAGTTAATGTAACTGGTAGCATTGCATAGTTTCGTCTGACATTTTCTCCAAAAATAACAAAAAACAGACTTGTTGGAAATGACACACAAGATCTTTGCTTCAGCAAACATCATTGCGAATTTTGGAAACTATTATTATTTCCATCCCTTGGTGTAATGATTTCCATGAACTCTAAGTGACCCAAGGTCATTTGGGATATTCTGTCATTTTTCACTGCAAAGCGAAGAAATAACGAAACTACACTTGTTTCGGCTTATAAAGTGGCATTGAAACAAAATGCAAGATATTTTTTTTTCTCAAAAGACCACAGCAAGAGCGTTCCTACTATAATATAAATATTCATATTATACATTAATGTGTTTTCTTAGAACCTTGTATGAGAAAATGCCATTAAAATCAATGACTCCGATCCGGCGAAGGATATTACATGGATCATAAAGATCGATGTGATATCTCATCCCTTCAACCACACAGACATTAGTTTGGCCAAAAAACCCTGATATGTGCCGCAAACCGGACAATAAATATTCAACATACAGAAAAGAATTGTAAGACTCTTCCGGGTGCGGCAAAAGAAAAACTCATTGATCACATTTTGCAGCTTTGCTAAGTCCGGAAGAAGAGAATGTGGAAAGCAGCCAGGAAATCTGTTAGATGGAATATGAGAAGAGGGTGAACTAATTATGACATGTAAAAAAAAAAAGAAACACAGCTAAAAAAAACTTCCTACTCCTGCTGCTCTTATGCACAACTTTACACGCATTGCGAAGCGGATTGGACTCAAACTGCAATGCAAATGGTTAGTATTTCAGTTTTTGTCAATCCCTGGAGATGGAGTAAGTTAATGTATTGAAAGACAGGTTTAATATGTTGACAGCTTGACTCGTATAGTCTCCGGTTACAGCAACTCTGCTTCCTTTCCTTAAGAGCAATCAGCATCTTGTTACAATCATCTATTGCTACATCTTTGTTTAATTTTACATACTAAACAGCATCTCTTCTGCTGATTCCATCCAGAAATATTTTCCAGTACTCGAGATACTCTAAAGAAATACATTCCTTCGTGTGCTTTAATTTGCAAACCTCGACTGGAACTGTTTTATCCTTCTTTTCTTTTTCCATAAGTTGGTCGTCGAGGCCTTTTGAATGGTAATTATGTGGTCATCATAATCAGGTAGTTTAGAAAATAATCATTTCCTACATTTATACCAATCCTACAATCAGCACATTTTCACTTTTCATAATAGGTCTTTGGCGTTTAGATCAAGTTTAGTTATATGTTCCTGAAGACTAGAAATAAAGTAACTTAAACTTCTTTACATTATTTTAATTTAGTTACTTTGTTTTTGCTTTTAAAAGTAGTATGAACTTTGCTGAACTTTACCTTCCCAGAAAGTAAAAAATATAATTATCTGGAAACAATGTTTTTTTGTGGCAAGCAATACACAGTCATAAAAAGCAATAAGAGTGCACTCTTAGTCCAGCCCTGAGAAACGTCTCATTGTTTTTAAAAGACCATATTTAAATGGCATGTGAAACTGTTAATCGTGTTTTCAAGCATGAGTTTGGCTGGAGTTGCATTGTGGGTGGGTCAAAGTCTTACAGGGTTATTCAAAGAGATCAGAATGAAAATCAGCGTTCGGTTACCTTTCTTGGCCATTCGGCTATCCAGAGAGCAGGCAGTTCGCCAACAGGGTTATTCAAAGAGAATCGAAAAGTCACCGCACGTTCGGTGACTTTTCGTTCTCTTCATTTCGGTTTGTTTTGCCGATCCCATTTCGGCGACCCTGCGGTGTATTCAGCAAGCACCACAGGGTCCCCGAATTGTAGGGAAAGGCTGCCGCAAACCCGACGAAAACTAACCGCAAAACCCACCGAATGCACGCCGAAAACCCGCAAAAACATCTGGATTGACCCACCGAAAACCACAGAAAAACCCGAGCAGGAGTCGATCACACCGCAGTGAAGCCGCTGGAAAAAGCCGACACCGCAGACGAGTGAAGTAAATAAATTAGAAAAACTGTTTGCTTGAATGTTTGAAAATTGAAATGCTGTTTGCAAAGAAACTACTGAGCGAAAATGTCTGAAATTTACATATGAGGTCCAGGGAATGATAATAAAAAGGGCTGTTACAGAAAAAATAAGTAAACTTAAAGGAAAAAAAAAATCCAGAAAAATGCTTAAAATATCCTAAAAAATCTATAAATAAAGAGACTTTTTACTGCAGAATATTATAATGAACGGCTTATTAGATATTGAATTAAAATGGGAATACTTTTTTTTTTTGTATTCAAAATTTTTATTTTGAAAAGGGCATCAGTAAGAAGACATACACTGGAAAGGGATGGCCGCGCAGGGCCAAAAAAATAACTCAGCAGTAAAGGAACACATAAGGAGTCAGCAGAAAAAAACATCAATGTATATCACAAATATATCCAGCCGGGGGGGGGGGACAAACAGACAATCCAGATGGTCAAAGTAGGAGAATCGGCCGAGTCAGCAGGAAAAACAGCATTAGGGGCCCAGGTATATGTGCGGACGAAAAACAAAATAGAAAAAATAGATAAACAAACACACAAAAATAGTAGGAAGGGGAAAGGGGTTGGAGAACTGCCAAAAAATTGCGGCATTCCCGGCACACTCTGGAGACTAACAAGAAGCCAGAGGCCGTGGAAGAGGCCACGTGGCCGGGAGACCTAGGGCCAAAAGAGACGAACAGAGCCATGGTACTCGTTCTAGCGGCTCGCCTAGGTCATCCCAGTGTCCTGCCGCCCCCAAAAAAAAAAAAAAAAAAAAAAGCACCTGGAACCCTGTAAACATTAAAGGGGCCAACCTCCGCAAACTGGTAGTAAAGTCTAAAAAGAGGGTGTGTCCACAAAAAGAACGTCTGGAGGGTCCAAAGGGAGGGGGATGATAAAACAGGGGGTGGGGGTGTCCGCAGGGAATGTCAACGGGGGTAAACACGTTTTTCTTGGGGGGAATGGGAAAATGGCCTCGCGAGGAAGGTGTCATCAGCCTGGGATCCGACCGCAGGGTCATCTAGTTCAGCCAGTGTCCAGGGACACCATATGACATACGGCCCCACCATTCCCAGCAACTAGAAGCAGGATCATAGGGAGCTGGGGCAATAAAGAAATGCTCATCAGAGGACATGCCCGGTCAGCAAGGCAGGCCACCGCGGTAGAGAGTGAGTCCTGTCCGAAAGGCACGCCAGATAGTAGGCCCGCAACAGGGGCTGCAGCAAACCGGACCTCACACCTCCAGGAATCCAGGACCATCCTGCAGTCGCTAGACCGCCCCAGCATCACAGAGGACAGCGGAGTTTCAAAGGGCCCCACCAAACCGCAGCAGGCAGCGATCTGGACAGCCTCCTCCACAGCAGGTAAGACCTCCGGTGGATCAAGAAGCTCAGTCAGGGCCGGTTCTTCCAGTAACGGGACACTCCTGGTCGGGTTCTCAGGGCTGCCCCGCATCCAGCAGGGTCACCGCAGGGCCACGTCTCCGTCGGGTCTGTCACCTGCTCATCACCAGACGCCGCAGCAGCAGGGATCGTCGCACCGTTCCACCCAGCTTCCTGACGTTCGAGGAGCCACGACTCCCGGAATTCCCGCCACAGTTCCATCAGCATCCCTCTCGTGAGGGGCAGTGAATTCGGAGCAGCCATCAGGACGTAGAAACCCAGATGATCCGAAGGAGGAGGTGCGTGTGAGGCAAGCACCACTACCTGCGACGACAGTACAGGCAGCCTAGAGGGACCAGGAAATCCGAGGATTCGCTGCAGGCTTCAAAAATGGCCGCTGAGGTAGGCCTCATCCATAGGCCCGAAAACAAGGGAGGCTGCAACGGCAGGTAGGGACTCCGCAGATCAACTCGGTACCTGGTTTATTCACCCCAGGGCAACAGTACTCTCTTGGGGGGGCCTCAAAATAGACGGGGGAAGCAAAAAGTCAAAGAAAAAGATAAGTCCGCAGGAGAGCTCAGCAGCATGCGTCTAAAATGGGAATACTTTTAACATTGAAGCCTATGGGATTCGCCTGAATAAATCTGCCGCATGAAACCACCGAATGGCAGGGCATTTCAGGAACCTTTCACTGCTGGTTTGTGTTCTCTGAATAGCCGAAGCAGTGCTTTTTCATGGGGATTTCACTGCCCTCAAACAGGCACCAAACAGGAACCGTATGTGCAGGCAATTGGCCAGGATTTGGCAAGTTGCCTGCTCTCTGGATAGCCGAATGGACAAGAAAGGTAACCGAACGCTGATTTTCGGCATTCGGTTACCTTTCTCAAGCAATTCGGATCTCTTTGAATTACCCTGTAAATGCTGGCGAATTGCCTGCACATATGGTGCCTGTTCGGTGCCTGTTTGAGGGCAATGAAATCCCCATAGCTTCATCTATTCAGAGAACAAAAACCAGCAGTGAAAAGTTGCCGAAATGCCCTGCTATTCGGTTGCTTCATTCGACAGGTTTGTTCAGGCGAATCCCATAGGCTTCAATGTTAAAAATATTCCCGTTTTAATTCAATATCTAATAAACCGTTGATTATAATATTCTGCAGTAAAAAAGTCTCTTTATTCATAGATATTTTAGGATCTTTTAAGCATTTTTCGGGATTTTTTTCTCAGTAGTTTCTTTGCAAACAGCGTTTCACTTTTCAAACATTCAAGCGTACTGGTTTTTTTTTCACTCCATTCGTCTGCGGTGTCGGGTTTTTCCGGCGGCTGCTCTGCGCTTTGATCGGCTCCTGCTTGGGTTTCTCCGGCGTCTTCGGCGGGGTTAATCCAGATGTTTTTGCGGGTTTCGGCGTGCATTCGCCTTGGTTTTGCCGTGAGTGTTAGGCAGATTTTCGGCGGCTTTTCCCTGCAGTACGACGGCCCTGTGGTGCTTGCTGAATACACCGCAGGGTCGCCGAAATGGGATCCCCGAATCAAGCCGAATTGAAGAGAACGAAAAGTCACCAAACCTGCGGTGGCTTTTCGATTCTCTTTGAATAACCCTGTTAGACATGATCTGCTCAGATCATTATGATACCCCAGGATGGCAGAATATTAGTGCTTTTTAAGTTGCTCTAAGTTGACATCAAACTACGAAGCTAATTAAAAAAAAGGTGCTTTAGTGTAATAATGTACCACAGATCCGAAGCTTTTTAGAGGTTGTTAACCAGTAAATATGTAGCAAAGTCATTACATACTTGGTGACTATTATGTGCACTGTAGTTCACGAACATGCGTGGTGGGGAGGTTGCTGATCTCTTGTATTGATGTGTTGCCCTGATCCCAGTCAATCCCCCATCCTTTTTGAATTACCTGTTTTTAATGAGTTTGACTGAATGAAGGAGACTATTTATGTGTGTGGAAGGGTCTGTGTTTGTGTGCATCTCATTAGGAGTGTGTATATAGGATATAGGATATAGTATCTAGGCTGCGTGTGTGGGAGAGTCTGTAGGGGTTATCCAGAGAGAGACGATCTGGCCCCGAAATGTCACCGAACAGGGAATTTCCCCATACGGCGCCATTTCGTTGCCATTCGGTTATGCAGAGAGCCAGCAGTTTGCCAAATTTTAGCGAACTGCCAGCAAGTACAGTGCCTGTTCAAAGGCAGTGAAATCCCCCATAGAGAAGCAATGGTTAATCTATTCAGAGACACCGAACAGCAGTGAAAAGTTGCCGAAGTGCCCAGCTGTTCTGTGGTTTCATTTGGCAGGTTTATTCAGGCAAATCCCATAGGCTTCAATGTTAAAAATATTAACGTTCTTACTCAATATCTAATAAACCGTTTATTATTTTAATCTGCAGTAAAAAGTCTCTTTATTTATTGATTTTTTTACGGTTCTTTTAGGCATTTTTCTGAATTATTTGGGCAAAATAATTTTTTAATTTTTTTTTAACCCCTTAGTGACCGGGCGGTTTTACACAAATCCGTCTTTTAGTGACCGCTGCTGTTTTTACGTTTCTGCGCTGTTAGTGTTTAGGTCAAATTTTCCTCTTACTCGTTTATTCAACCCACACATATTATACACCCTTTTTCCCGCCATTAAATGGACTTTCTAGAAATACCATTATTTCCATCATATCGAATAATTTACTATAAAAAAAATATGAAATATGAGGAAAAAAATGGTAAAAACACACTTTTTTGTAATTTAATCCCCAAAAACTACAACCACCCACAATGACCCCGGCTAAATAGGTTCAAAATTTTGTCCCGAGACTAGAAATACCCAATTTTTACATGCGTTTGCTTTTTAACCCCTTCACTGCAGAGACAGTTCACCTATGTGCGCTGCGCTCATTCTGACCATTTTGTGCTAATTATTTTTAGATGACAGCGTAGGTCCTATTTAATTAAACCCCCCCCCAGACAAAAAAAACTTTAAAAAAAAAAATATATTTTATTTAATTTTTTTATTTTTATTTTTTTAAACCAAACCTGGTCATGTTTGGTATCATTTGAAAGGCCATAATCATAATCTAGCTGCCATGGATCGGGAGATAAAGGGATCCATAGGATCCCCTTATCTCTACATGGCAGCTAGAGGGTTAACTGGCCCACTGACATCCTCACACATATGGTGAGGTTGTCAGTGGGTGGGGGGGACCTGGGCGCTTGGCTGACATCCAAGATGTCAGCCCCCCTCCAGGTTTGAATCGCGTTTTGGCGCCAATGGGCGCCGCAACGTGATCCGGCGGCGAAACGGTTAATGCCATACACCGCTGGAAAGGGGAGGCTCTCCCCTCTTCAGCAGTGCAAACGGCATCTCCCTAGCTTCAATGGTTGGGGAGATAGAGGGCTCCGAAGGAGCCCCCCCTCCCCTCCATTGAAATGCATGGGGACGCCTGCTGATGACGTCACCACGCAGCGTGGCGACGTCATCAGCCTCGCCTGCCCATGTAAATCACATGGGCAGGCTTCCTCCCTGCCAGATCGCCGTGGGATCCAGCGAGGGAGGTGAGTATCGGGCGGGAGGGGGATTAGGCGCCGCTGACGTACCCTGTACGTCTGCGGGTCTAAGGGAGACCCGAGGACAAGACGTACAGGGTACGTCAGCGGCCCTTAAGGGGTTAAAAGCGTTCTTTTCTTTTTTCCTTAACAGCCCTTTTTATTATCATTCACAGGACCTTATATGTAAATTTCCGGCATTTTCGTTCAGTAGTTTTTTTGCAAACCGTGTGGCAATTTTGACACTTTCAATCATCTTGTTTTTTTGTTTGTTTTTACCTTGTTCGTCAGCTTGTTGGCTTTTTCCAATAGTTGGTCTGGCAGTGATCGGCGGTTGGTCGGCTTTTTCCGACGTGTTCGTGTTTTTTGCGGCGGTTCCGGCTGGTTTTTGGCAGATTTGCGGCAAGGTTTCCCTGCATTCCAGATACCCTGCGGTCAATGCTATATTATATAATTTTATTCCCTGAGGTGCGGGGAAGTTCAGGGAATCAGAGAGCACCAAAATGTTGGCGACATTTTGGTGCTGTCTGAATAACCCCCTATTGAATTTGTCATTTCTAAAAAATGTTTCAGTTCTCTTGAGCAAGGAACCATGCCCAGATTTTCAGGATAAAATTACGTATTCTCAATGATCTTCTGTAGGAAATGCATTATATTATGTGGTTGGCAATGATATTACTATGAACATTCTACTTTTCTTACAATGGCCAAACCCATATTGGCCATCTGGCAAACCAGGGAAATGCTAAGGCAATCACCCAGCGAGAAAGTTCTTAGGCTAGGGTCAGACGAACGCAGTATTAACGTGCGTTTAGCCGCACTTAATCACAGCTGTGCTAGCAGCAAATGACGTCCAACGCCGGGCAACATACGAAGAACGGCCGCAAGAAAGTGCGGCCGCGCAACGCAAGTGGCAAACAAATGCATTTTTTCGAGAACGTCAAACCGCTAGTACTGACGTACAGAGTGCGCTGCGTCCGCATAGCGACATGTGTGCGTGATTAGGAGACGTCAGACGCTGCTCATGTCCGGCCAACATAACGTCCATACACCCAAAGTTTCCTGGTTTGGATCCGTAAAAAATCACGCACGAAAATGCGCATCGTATGACCGCTATCGCGTATTCCGTGAAAAAATACGTCCATTTGTTCGGACGCACTTTTCGACAGTCGACGCAAAAAATGCGTTCGTCTGACCCTAGCCTTAAACATAGCAGAACTACCATACTGGAGAGATACAGATAGAGATTCTTGAATCAGAGTTGTGCTTCATGTGGACATGGTCATTGACGTGACATTATAACCCAGCCCACAGTCACATAAGTACCTTATATTTTTTAATGTGAACTAAAGACCACAGTGGGACAGAAGTGCTGGGTGACTACAGTGCTACAGACTAGGAATGGGCTGCCGGTTCGAACCTGTTCGAAGTTCGAATCGAACATCGGCCTTTCGACAGTTCGGCGAACGTCAAACTTTTTGTGATGTTCGCCAAAAGATCGAGGAAAATTTTTTTTTTTCATTTTTTAAAAAAATGCTTAAAAAATCCTAAAAAAAATCTATAAATAAAGAGACTCTTTACTGCAGAATATTATAAGCAACTGTTTATTAGATATTGAATTAAAACGGGAATAATTTTAACAATGAAGCCTATGGGATAATACATTCTTGTTGCTAAAACATCAGGCAGACACAACCCTCTAATCAGGCATTGTAAAGGGCTGCCTGCCGGGGCCTCCCAAGGACCCCCTTGAGGAGCGAGCGGCCGCCGGATGACAGAGCTGTGACTGTGCAGGCTGGCCGGCCGGGTGCATGTGGCAGAGAGGCGGCACAGGAAGGTAGCCACTGCACCTGCGGCCACGGCAGACCCCCCCCCCCACAACCAGGATCCAGGGAGCCTCCACTGACTACCAGACTAAGGTAAGGCAACACATTTTTAAAAAAAATAAAATCAGAGGACGTTTTTAAATGTCCACGAAAACATAAAATAAAACTTTTTTTTTTCTTTCTAATACTCACCTGATTCCTGGATCCATCAACAAGCGCAGCCTCCCATCTCCCACGCTGTTAGAAGCTGCATACGCCTTCGCGCTGTTTGCAACTTCTGAGAAGATACGCTATTAGGCTAGGGTCAGACGAGCGCAGACTGTGCGTCCGTGCACAACTGATGTACTTTCTGACTGACGACAAGGTAGTGGCCACACAGTTCGTTTTTGTGACTGACCTTATTTTTGACTGATGTAGAAGGGAAATGAAAAACCATTTTGTCCGTCAAAAATGAGCTGAGCGCATCCTCCCTTTGCGGCCAGCGATCGGCCGGATTCCGGCCGATCGCTGTGCCCCCTGGTACGGGCTGACATACTCCATGTCAGCCCAGCACTCGGGGACCCCGGCGGGGCCATTAGATGTCATTGCGGCGGCGCGATGACATCTAATTCAGGCGCCCCCCCCGCGTGTGCGGAGGAGGCGCCTGAAAGGGAGGGGGGAGGTCCTTCACACTTAACAGTATGAGGTTTCAGACCTCTCTCCCTCCCGATTGCCGGGGTGCACTGGGTTAAGCCAGGCACCGTTTGGAAGGGCACAGCCTGCCCTTCCAAACGGCGGCTGTCATTAACCCCTGGGGAGCCGGATCACGATTCGGCACTGAAAAGCACCAGATAGTGATCCTTTCCCGGAGCTGGCCGACATCTTGGATGTCGGCCAAGCCTCTGGGAACTTCCCCTGAGGACTGGCGTTCTTTATATTCTGATTTGCCCTTGTGGTAAAATGTATGTTGGTAGAACAACAAGAAGCCTCAATGTTCGTATTCGTGAGCACCTTAATAACATCAAAAAGGGTTTGGACTCACATACAGTTCCAAAGCACTATAAAGATAACCACAATAAAGACCCTAAGGGGACAAAATTTTTAGCAATCCAACAAATAGAGAAGGAATGGAGAGGGGGAGACTTTATCAATGTAGAGATGAAGTGGATCTATGATTTTAAAACATTGGTACCTAGAGGACTTAACCAAGATTTCGAGATTTGTCATTTTCTTTAAAAAAAAAAAAACCACATACATTTATTATTTATATTTAATATCTACACTTTAGATTTAAGGTTGGGTACATCTTGAATTGCACTTTAAACTAAATTGCTTGTTTGACACATTAGGAAGAAAACAATACATGAATTGTAGAAGACATAGAAAGTTGGGGCACTATCCATTAGTTGAAGGAGTTAAATCTATATAACCATCTATGTATAAAATAACAGTATGAGGTTTGAGTTTTAGGCTAGCCATATGAGCTTGAAATGAGGTTTCCTAGACTTGACACCTGTAGGTGAGAAGGTTAAATGGACACTTGAAGTAATAATATATGAAATAACTAAAAATATGATCACTTTTGAGATATTTAGGAAATTGTATTAATGGTATTTTTCCAATGGGTCGCTTTAAACACTCATATAAGGGGTAAAATTATGCACTTTAGAACTAATAATCCCTAATATAAGGAAGATAAAATAAATAAATAAATAAATAAAAAATAAAAAAAGCACTTTAAGATTAAGGTTATATATACCTTTGTATTGCACTTTAATAGAATTTAAAATACTTTAAGGAGGAAAAGATTATGAAATAGAGAGTTTATGTAAAAAATAGAGGCACAAATTAATTGTTTGAAATACTTGATTACCTTTGAATGGGTATGCATTTATTGATATTAAATAAGGAGATGTATTGTATATATACTTAAGGAGTAGAAGCATACAGTATGGGTTTTATGTTAGAAATGTTTGGATTGATAGGCACCTATTAATATTATGCACTTTAAAAAACTGATGCACCTTAAGAATTAAGGCCGGTTATATGGGTCTGTAATAGATCAACTTTGTTTCAAGCCTTACGGGATTTTTCTGATATTATCGGGCTGTGCCGTTTAGAATTTGGCATGGCATTTGGTGTTAGAATAAAATGTTCCCCAAAGAACCCCTCTTAAAAAATGGATTAGAAAGAGGCAGCTATGTATAACATGTCTAAGGCTCTATAATAGTGTTTGGGTCCATGTGGGAATGAGCTAATAAAGATGGATGGATATGGATAGATATTGAAAATGAAAGAAACCGGAGGATACAACGAGGTGGAACGCACCACCATTTTGAAGGCGGAGCATTCTTTATGATTGAACGGCATCCCGCGCATGCGCGGTGGTTGGCCGAATACCGGAAGTTTCTGTCGGTTTGCCTAATTTCGCTACGGACATTTAGGAATATAAGGACACTGCAGGACTGTGAAAAATATTAATTTTTGCCGACTGAGGAAGCGATTTTATCGCGAAACGTGTCTTGGCGTTATTTTACTTGTTCTTAATAGGTTTTTTTAATTGTTTTTTAATTGAATAAATTGTTATTAATGGTCCTGCTGCTGCACTTTATTTCCTGAAGAAAATCTGGGATAGAGACATCAGAGGGGAGTCCGGTATCTCCATAATATACCGGTGGCCGATTACATCTAGTGTCTGATTCGAGACACAGTAACACGTGAGTTGAATCCCCATATGCTTACGGGGGGCTTTGCTGAAGTAAGCAAATTACACTATGTCTCTATGTCTTCTGCTTTCTTTGAGGGTTAAAGAACATAATTTGGGAAAGTGAACCTAAGAACAAAAATAAGAACTTTACCCTACTTGAAAGACATCTTTTATAGAAGGAAGCGCTGAAAATCATCACATCTTTTTTCTCACCTGTATGTATCTATGCGTGATCTGAGGTGTATATATATATATATAGATACAGTATATATCTGTGGGTATGAGCTGACCTGAGGGCTATATATAAATATATATCTCAGACCAGATCATGCCCACAGATACATATATAGACCTCAGATCATGCCCACAGGGGACGTCGAGGGACGTGACCGCAAGCACTTTGTGCCCTCAGGAGGATCCCCCGACTTATGAGTATCCCCAGACAACTCTACTACCACTTTTTTTTTTTACGCCATTGATACCATCACGGTCACCTTATTGACTATTTCTGGCACAGACTATTTTATAGCCATTGTTTGACATTGACACTTTGTATGTGTTTGATGTTCTTGAAATGCCTCTAGGAGGACCATTGTCTTATTCTCACCACCGTGTATTAGTATCAGATACATTGATTCTGTCACTACTTCATTATTGGCACACGGCAAACTTATTATTATTATTCTTTATTTATAAATCGCCAGCATATTCCGCAGCGCTGTACAATAGGCACAGTATAGACAGGGTTACAATACAATACATTGAACAACATTTGATAAACATTACAGGAGGAGATGAGGGCCCTATTCCCATAGGAACTCACAATCTAGGAGGGTTGGGGTTGGAAACAGGAGGAGAGGACTGTAAGGTGAGAGTGATTGATGGTTGCGTCAGTGAGTTGGGTGGTAGGCTTCCCTAAATAGGAACTTTTTAAGGGAGTGTTTGAAGGAAGAGAAGTTAGGGGAAAGTCTGACAGTACGAGGGAGAGCGTTCCAGAGAGTGGGGGCTGCGCGTGAGAAATCCTGCAGTCTATCATGGGAAGAGGTGATGCGGGGAGAAGCTAGGCGCAGGTCACTGTTTGACCTTAGGGAGCGGGCTGGGGTGTATTTGGTGATTAGTGAGGACAGGTAGTGGGGCGCTGAGTTAGTGAGGGTTTTGTAGGTAAGGATAAGGATTTTGAACTTAATTCTGCAGTGGATGGGGAGCCAGTGAAGGGACTCGCAGAGGGGAGCGGCAGAGACAGAGCGGCGGGTGAGGTGAATTAGCCTGGCGGAGGCGTTCAGGATGGATTGTAGGGGGGAGAGGCGGGACAGAGGGAGGCCAGATAAGAGATTATTGCAATAGTCGAGTCGGGAGATTACCAGGGCGTGTATGAGTTGTTTTGTGGTGACAGCGGTAAGAAATGGCCGAATTCTGGAAATATTACGCAGTTGGTATTGGCAGGAGGAGGAAAGAGACTTGATGTGGGGATGAAGGAAAGAGCAGAGTCAAGTGTAACTCCAAGACAGCGAACTTGGTTTGATGGGGAGATGGTGATACCCTCCACCGTGATAGAGAAGTCAGGAGGTGGGGAGGCATTGGAGGGAGGAATAAGTAGGAGCTCAGTCTTTGACATGTTGATCTTTAGGTGGTGGGAGGCCATCCAGGAGGAGATGCCAGATAAATAGTCACTGACTTTTGAAAGGACAGGGGGAGAGAGATCAGGGGTAGAGAGGTAGATCTGAGTGTCATCAGCGTAGAGGTGGTAATTAAAGCCAAAGCTGTTGATGATTTTGCCCAGGGAGGAGGTGTAGATGGAAAAGAGCAGAGGACCAAGGACAGAGCCTTGAGGTACACCAACAGATAGAGGCAATGAAGAGGAGGAGTTACCAGCAAAGGACACACAGAAGGACCTGTTGGATAAATAGGAGTCAACCCAAGCAAGTGCAGTGTCACCGAGACCCAGAGAGTTGAGGGTCTGTAGAAGGAGGGGGTGGTCAACAGTGTCAAAAGCAGCCGAGAGGTCAAGCAGGATGAGAATAGAATAGTGGCCGTGTTTTTTAGCAGTTAGGAGGTCGTTGGTGACTTTGGTGAGGGCAGTTTCAGTTGAGTGTAGGGGACGGAAGCCAGATTGCAGGGGGTCAAGTAGGGAATTGGAGGACAGGAAGAGGGAGAGGCGGTTGAAGACTAGTTTTTCTAAGAGCTTAGAGGTAAATGGAAGCAGGGATACAGGGCGGTAATTTGATGGAGAGTTGGGATCGAGGGATGGTTTCTTTAGTAAAGGGGTAACTAGCGCGTGTTTGAAGGCGGATGGAAAGGAGCCAGTGGAGAGAGATAGGTTGGAGATGTGTGTGAGAGCAGGGGTGAGGGAGGAGGAGAGGGGAGGAATTAGATGTGAGGGAATGGGGTCGAGCGGGCACGTGGTGAGATGTGAGGAGGACAATAAGGAATTGACTTCCTCCTCAGTGGCTGGGAGGAAGCGGCAGAGGGTGGCAGAGGGGACCTGTGGGAGTGGAGGTGGCAGATAACTATCTTGTGTTGGGATGTTGCTTCTGATAGTTAAAGTTTTACTGAGGAAGTAGTCTGCCAGGTCTTGAGCGCTGAAGGCAGCTGTGGGGAGAGGTGCAGGTGGGTAGAGGAGGGTGTTGAAGGTAGACCAGAGCCGTTTAGGGTTGGAGGACAGCGTAGATATAAGAGATGAGAAGAAGGATTGTTTGGCCAAGTGGAGGGCAGAGGTGTATGACCGGAGAATAAACTTGAAGTGAACAAAATCAGCTTCAGAGCGGGATTTCCTCCAGGCACGCTCTGCAGTGCGGGAGCATCTTTGCAGGTAGCGAGTTTGGAGGGTGTGCCAGGGCTGAAGCTGGCGGCGTAGGGCCTTACAGAGTCGAAGAGGAGCAAGAGTGTCTAGAGCAGAGATAAGAGTAGTGTTGTAGTGATTAGTGGCAGCATCAGGGCAGGTGAAGGATGAGGTGTGAGGGAGGTGGTGAAGTAGGTTGGAGAATTGATGGGGGTCCACAGCATGTAGATTTCTGCGAGTGTGTGTGCGGGGTGGGGGAGCAGGGTGTTTAGGAAGTCCAGATAGGTTGAAAGAGAGAAGGTGGTGGTCAGAGATGGGGAAGGGGCGACAGTTGAACTCAGAAATGGAGCAGAGGTTGGAAAAGACAAGGTCAATAGCGTGACCGTCGCGGTGGGTAGGGAGGAGGGAGGATTGTGTGAGTCCAAGGGAGGACGTGAGTGAAAGAAGTTTGGAGGCAGCAGGGGCGGAAGGATCATCAATGGGAATGTTGAAGTCCCCGAGAACTAGGCATGGAAGATTAGAAGACAGGAAGTGAGAAAGCCAGGTAGCAAAGTGGTCAAAGAACTGGGAGGTTGGTCCCGGTGGGCGGTAGATGACTGCCACCCTGAGAGCCAGAGGAGAGAACAGGCGGATGCAGTGTTTGATAATTTCACTGATTATTGCACTGTTGGATGCTCTTTATGGATTTTTCGTCTTTATTATCAAAATGCTGCAAAAATGATTTCTGTTAAACTTGTAATGCTGCATCCACATAGACAGCAAATCAGTGCGATGTAAAATCACTTTCTGAATCATGATAAATCAAATAAGTTGCAATGCTCTCATTTTGACAGGTAAGCTAGGAGACATAAGTCATTGTAATGTCACCAAATATTAAGTCACATATTTTTGCTGCGTCAGTATCAGATTGGTTATCTGGACAGAAACCTGACCATTTGATAGATATTTAGACAGGGTTTTTTTTGTGAACTGACATTTTGCTTCTCTGCAGATTTGCTCCTGATCATGTTTCATTTCCCTATTGAGCTCATGCATATATTTTCATCTGTCCTGGTGTCATATCCTGGACGTGGAAGAACTGTTTACCATCCTAAGCAGCCAATGATTCCTAGTTACTTTGTAACCCAACTCCAGTAAAAATTTGTACACACAGCACTTGTCTATGTGGTGAATAAGCTGTGCGTACCTAACCTGACAACGCATCTAAGCTGCACACGCAAGGCTGCTTATTAATGACATGAGAATATAAAACAATTTATTGTCATGGTATCTCTGATTTGGAATATACTGAATAATGTATGTTTGTTTTCTTTGTAGATACCAAAGAATACTAAGGGTCATATTTTTCTGAAGCCGTTCACATTAACCCTTTCGCTGCTGAGGCATTTCACACCTCTGTGCTGAGCTCATTTTTACCTGTTTCGCTCATCTTGTTTAAACGTGTTTTGGAGGCTTATTTTAGTATATGACCCAGACATATTATATATCGTTCTTTCCGTCAGACTCGGCAGATTCATAATATGTCTTTATTATATGTATACGTCATGTCCTGTCTGTATATTATAACAATAAATGCAATAAAATATGAATTTTCAATAATTTACAACGTGTAAAGTGTTTTTTTTTCACATTTTAACATGCGAGCAATTGCGGTTATATTTTGTATGGGGTGCGCTTGATAAAAAAATTAGAAATGGGGTCTCGTTACTTTTTTTTTGGGGAAAATTACGCGATTTTTAACAAACGCACCGCATACAAAAATCGTTAGTGCAACATCATTGTTCACATTATAATTGAAATGGGAACAATATTGCTGCATTAACAAACCAAAAAAAACCTTGTTTATTTTTTTTTTATAATTTTTTTTAAAAATATTTTTTAAATTTTATTTTTAATTTGTTTTTTTTAAAAAACTTTTTTCATACTCATGTTTGGTATTGTTGGAACGGCCATGCTCTGGCCGATCCAACAGTACCAAACTTTAACCCCTAGCTACCACGGATCGGGAGATAGGGGGTCCATTGGTGGCAGCTAGGGGTTAACTCCAGGACTGGCGTCATCGTGCTATGCACGATGACGCCAGTCCTCAGGGGGAGTTCCCGGAGGCTTGGCCGACATCTTTTCAGGGCCGATTCATGATCCGGCTCCCCAGGGGTTAATGACAGCCACCATTTGGAAGGGCAGGCTGTGCCCTTCCAAGCGGTGCCTGTATTAACTCCCTGCTCCCCGGCGATCGGGAGGGAGAGAGGTCCGAAGGACCTCCCCCCCTCCTTTTCAGGCACCTCCTCCGCACATGCGGGGGGCGCCTGAATTAGATGTCATTGCGTCGCCGCAATGACATCTAATGTCCCCGCCGGGGTCCCGAGTGCTGGGCTGACATCCAAGATGTCAGCCCGCACCGGGGGGGCGCAGCAATCCGCTGGAATCCGGCGGATTGCTGCCTCCTGTGCATGGACGCGGTCAGCGCGTCCATAGCACAGGAGAACCACTTGGCTGGACGCGCTGAGCGCGTCCATAGCAGCCAAATGGTTAATGAGATTGCAGTTAAATAATAATGGCTCCCCTGTTATTACAGCCCACTGGAAAACATCTGTCGCAGACGCAAGTACTGTTTAATTATAGGGTTACTATTAGAGTTAATGTTAGTATTTAAATTAGGGTTAAGGGTTAGTAATTGTGCTTGTTTTAGAAATAAGATTACGTTTAGTGTTAGGCTTAATCCTTACCTCTAACCAACAGGTTCCGCCCATTCTTTTGATGTGAATGAAGGTAAGAAACAACTAATCCAGATCTCAACACGATGACCACCATCACATTCTGCAATATTCTATCATCGCAATTGTATTTTGTGTCTGCATTTATTAATTTCTGGCTGATTATCCTCTACATTGCCACATTTTTAGATAGAATATGTAGCTAGTATTTCACTAGTGCCCCTCCCCCCCATTACAAAGGCCTCTGACACCTAGACACTTACCTGAACTAATTTCCTTTTCACTCAGAAACACACAGCCCAATGTTCATTTCAACACTGATCAGTCCCACCCTCCCTCTCCATCCATCCCCCCCACCCAGGACCGGCCTCTAATTTCAGGCATCCTTTCCAGCTGTCTCCACTTCTCTATAATTACTCTTACTAATCCCAGGCGTCTGGTCTCTCCCATACAAACTCTGCAGTGTTTTACTGGCCACCAGATCCCCCTCCCCTCTGCTGGAATTAGGGAAGTGCAAGGTCCACATACTGCTGCAAAATGCGCTCCCTGTCTCTTCCACTCTTTTACTCTGCATTCATCCTAAAATGGAACTCCTGCCTCTGTACCACCAACCCCTCCACTATCTACACCTCTCCCTCTCGTATAAGACATTCCCATACAGGGAAGCCTGCCACACAGCTCACTAATATAGATCACTGCCTCAACCAGTCCATCACCTCACCTTGCAGTCCATCACTCTCACATTGCAGTCCTCTCCTTTTGTTTCCACCCCAACCCTTCTAGATTGTGAGTTCCCACGGGAAGAGGGCCCTCGTTTCCTCATGTATCAGTTTATCAAATGTTGTTCAATGTATTGTAACCCTGTCTATATCATACCCATTGTTCAGCGCTGCGGAATATGATGGCGCTTTATAAATAAAGTATAATAATAGTAATAACTAATGATGTAAATTAGGAAAATACTTGATTTAATATGCTGAATGTATTTAGGAAAAGTTCAAAAACTAGAATGTCCCTTTTAATATCCATTTTGATTTTCCTGTTGAGAAAAGCATAAATAGGATCAATATGAAAAAATATATCAAAGACAAGCAGGGATATTCAAAGAGAGCCGAATTGACTCCGAAATTGCACCGAACAGTGAATTTCCCTGTACAGTGCAGTTTCATGACCATTTGGCTATTCAAAAAGGTGTCAGGTCTCCAAATATTGGCGTATTGCCAGCGAAATACGGTGCTGTTCAACAGCAGTGAACTCCTGATAGAGAAGCAATGGTTAATGTATTCAGAGAACACCGAACAGCAGAGAAATGCCCTCATTTTTGGTGTTTCATTCGGCAGGTTAATCAGGCGAATCCCATAGGTTTCAATGTAAAAAATATTCCTGTTTTTATTAAATATTTAATAAACTGTATACTATTTAAATTTGCAGCAAAAAGTCTCTTTATTGTTTAGGCATTTTTTCGGGATTTTTTGGGCGAATTTTTTTTCTGACTTATTTTAAATACTGGTAGCTTTTTTTTTGTAACAGACCTTTTTATTATTATTCATAGGACCTGATATATTATTTCCAGGCATTTCATCCAGTAGTTTTTTTGCAAACGCGTTTTAAAAGTTGCAGTGTTTTTTTTTTTTTCTTTTACCCCATTCATTGGCGTGTCTTCTTTTTCCAGTGCTCTGTTCGGGGGTTCAACAGCTTTTTTAGGATGCGTTTGGCAGTCTTGTGGCGGATCATCAGCTGCGTTTGACGTTTTTTCCCTGCACTTGCTGAATTCACCACAAGGTTGGCGAATTTGACTCCCCGAATGCGGGAACCGAAAGAGTACTGAAATGCCAGTGGAATTTCGGTGCTCTTTGAATAACCCTGAAGGTTGTGATTTTCAAAAATCTATGACATTGTGGGAGAACCAGTCAGAGTACTGCTTTTAGCACTGTCAGTTAGAAGGAGATCCAGCTATCTGGCCCATCTTTGTTATTCTCTTTATGGGATATATTAATCATGGCCTTGGCTTGATTTGTAGTAACATTTACAAAGAATAAAATGTAGATACTCGAATATAGCGCTAGATTTTGGTGACAAAAATGTACCTTAAAATTGGAGGGGTAGCGTTATATTTGAGACATCTGCACTGCATGTAAAAAAAACCTTGCCTTCTCTGGATCCCAAGTCTCCCGGAATTCCGGTAGTCTCGCTGAAGTGAATGCGGAGCTCCCTGATGCTTGCAAACACTTCAGGAACTCCCAGATTTGAGAGATTTGGGATCCATCACAGCCAGAGGGCACGCTCGGTTTAAGCCAATCATTCACCTCCCTCGCCTCCGCCGGCCATCTAATCGCTAGTAAAGAAGACGGGTGGCCGGCGGCTTCATACTTAGTAACAACTGCAATCATTCTAGAGCAGAGCACCCTGACCTGAGGGGAAGCCTGACTGTGTTAAGAGAACCTGGAAGGATTTTAATTGTTTACCAGTACAGTAAAATTTTGCTCCTCGCGTTATATTCGAGTCTTGCGTATTCTCTCATTTCCACAATAAATCTCTATCCATCGCGTTATATTCGGGTCGCGCTATACTCGAGTATATACTGTATATACCCTCTGTCTGACACTAAATTATTAAATTTAAGAGTGTCCAAGCCTCTACTGACTGAAAAATGCAAGAATTACTGTATCCGAAGAAGATCGTAGTGAAGATTGTTTGATCTCAGTGGGATTTCCTAGAATTCGGCTAGAATTTAATCTCTTCATCGGTCTACTAAGTATTTCTCCAAAATAGAAAGACAAAGAACAAGCCAAGGACAAAACCAATAGAATGATAAATTACTGTTAAGTTAATAATTACTCACAACATTCTCTTCAATTTCATTATGTTTATTTATAATTTTATATGTTTGAAAATTTACTCCATTGTTAGTAAAGTATGAAAGGGAAACTACATGATAAAAATTATATTTTCCATAAACAAAGTTCCAAAAAAATGTGAGACTCCCCACCCTAAAGGCAATATACACATTTACAGGTGATGTTGTAATGGAAGAGAAAGAATTGTCAACATTGGTAACGCAATAGTCTATGAACAATATATATAATAGAAAGTGTGAGAAAATAATTTAAATGTCCAAGTAAATTTTAAGTAATGTATGAACACGAGAATAAACTTTCCTGCTGCTATTGGCCTCTAGAATAACAGTTAATAGTGACTCAGACATCTAATATAAGAAACACAGCATGCTGGTCAACTCTGAATGATGTTAAGCAGAAAAGATAAAAGAAGCATCTTGTGTTATTATTTTAAATTAAAATTTAACAGTTATATTTGAATGCTGAAAAATGATCTTACTAAGGCACCGAAGGTAACAAAGAACTTATGACTCACAGTGTAGATCCTTGAAATACATCTCACCACAAGAGTAACATCCCCACTGTTTAGTAACATTTATTATGCTATGTGTTAAGTAGACATCACCCTTTTCTATATACCTTATACTGGGTCTATTCTTCAAATTCCCTCAATCTAAATTATAATTCCTCTTATGTCATCATATACTCAATTCCAGACACATATTATTGCTCACGTCAACTAACGTGACTTACCAATAAAGGTGGGCTGGGAACCTTTGGCCATGGTGGGGTAAATCGCCCCTTTTTGCTTTTCTTTCAATGCGGGGTAGCATGTATATGCAAAGTGTATTTATGAAGAGTTTCAATGTGTGTAAGAGTAACTTACAATCACACTAGCTCACTTGTCACTCGCAAAACTACAATATCCATAAAATGACTCACATCTGAGCCGGTGCTGTCATGACATGACCTTTAGCGGCTTATATCATGAAATGTTGTATTCCTGTACTGGTTTTCCAACTTCCCCACCTGGCCCCCTATTCACAGATGCCTTGACATCTCTAAGTTAATTATGGTACTCTAGGGCGTCGCTAGGGGGGTGTGGGGGGTGCGGGAGGGTGACACCCTAAAAAAAAAAAACATTTATTTATTTATTTATTTTTTTAACACAAAAATATTTTACCAGGAAGGATACATTGAGAATTCTCTCATTTTCAAGTATGTCCTGGGTAGGCAAGGCCTAGGCTGCACTTTCCATGGGGTGGCAAAAAAAACACCACAAAGAGGATATTCACAGAGCACCGAAATGACGCAGACATTTCAGTGTTCTGTTGTTCCCCGCACTTTGGGGAATCAAATTTCCCTAGTGAATTCAGCACAGGGTCCCTGAAGTGCAGGGAATCAGCCACCGAATGCTGCTGCAAACCCGTCGCCTGCTGTTTTAAAAAGAACTACTGAATAAAAATATCAGGAATTAACATATATAGGTGAAACTCGAAAAATTTGAATATCGTGCAAAAATTCATTTATTTCAGTAATGCAACTTAAAAGGTGAAACGAATATATGTGGTAGATTCATTACATGCAAAGCAAGATAGTTCAAGCCGTGATTTGTTATAATTGTGATGATTATGGCTTACAGCTCATGAAAACCCCAAATCCACAATCTCAGAAAATTAGAATATTGTGAAACGGTGCAATATATTCTAGGCTCAAAGTGTCCCACTCTAATCAGCTAATTAAGCCATAACACCTGCAAAGGGTTCCTGAGCCTTTAAATGGTCTCTCAGTCTGGTTCAGTAGGAATCACAATCATGGGAAAGACTGCTGACCTGACAGTTGTGCAGAAAACCATCATTGACACCCTCCATAAGGAGGGAAAGCCTCAAAAGGTAATTGCAAAAGAAGTTGGATGTTCCCAAAGTGCTGTATCAAAGCACATTAACAGAAAGTTATGTGGAAGGGAAAAGTGTGGAAGAAAAAGGTGCACAAGCAGCAGGGATGACCGCAGCCTGGAGAGGATTGTCAGGAAAAAGCCATTCAAAAGTGTTGGACTTTCACAAGGAGTGGACTGAGGCTGGAGTCAGTGATTCAAGAGCCACCACACACAGACAGATCCTGGACATGGGCTTCAAATGTCGTATTCCTCTTGTCAAGCTGCTCCTGAACAACAAACAACGTCAGAAGCGTCTTACCTGGGCTAAAGAAAAACAGACCTGGTCTGTTGCTCAGCGGCTCCAAAGTCCTCTTTTCTGATGAGAGCAACTTTTGAATCTCATTTGGAAACCAAGGACCCAGAGTATGGAGGAAGAATGGAGAGGCACACACTGCAAGATGCTTGAAGTCCAGTGTGAAGTTTCCACAGTCTGTGTTGATCTGGGGAGCCATGTCATCTGCCGGTTTTGGTGCACTGTGCTTCATCAAGTCCAGGGTCAATGCAGCCATCTACCAGGAGATTTTGGAGCACTTCATGCTTCCTTCGGCAGACGAGCTTTATGGGGATGCTGACTTCATTTTCCAGCAGGACTTGGTACCTGCCCACACTGCCAAAAGCACCAAAACCTGGCTCAATGACCGTGGGATTACTGTGCTCGATTGGCCAGCAAACTCGCCTGACCTGAACCCCATAGAGAATCTATGGGGCATTGCCAAGAGAAAGATGAGACAGGAGACCGAACAATGCAGAAGAGCTGAAGGTCACTATTGAAGCATCCTGGTCTTCCATAACACCTCAGCAGTGCCACAGGCTGATCGCTTCCATGCCATATTGCTGCATTGAGGCAGTAATTGCTGCAAAAGGGGCCCAAACCAAGTACTGAGTACATATGCAGCTTATGCTTTTCACAGGTCCCATATTGTTCTATGTACAATCCTTGTTTTATTGATTGCATGTAATATTCTAATTTTCTGAGATTGTGGATTTGGGGTTTTCATGAGCTGTAACCATAATCCTCACAATTATGACAAATCACAGCTTGATCTATCTTGCTTTGCATGTAATGAGTCTCAGATATTAGTTTCACCTTTTAGGCTAGGGTCAGACTGAGGCACGTGCGAACGCGCCGTGCAGCCGCACTTAATCACGGCGACTAGCAGCAAGTGCCAGGCAATGACGGCCAATATACGAAGTACGGTCCGACAAAGTGCGGCCCGCAACGCAGGGCAAACAAACGCATTTTTTTCGAGAACGTGAAACCACTAGTACTGACGTACAGAGTGCGCTGCGTCCGCTAGCGGCATGTTTGCTGATTAGGAGAAGTCAGACGGCTGCTAATGTCCGGCCAACATAACGTCCAGACCCAAAAAGTTGTTTTTATTGATGATCCGTACAAAATCACGGATGAAATTGCGCATTCGTAATGACCACTATTGCGTATTCCGTGAAAATACGTCCATTCGTTCGAACGACTTTTTCACGGACAACGTGAAAACTGCGTTAGTCTGACCCTTAGCCTTAAGTTGCATTACTGAAATAAATGAACTTTTGCACCACATTCTAATTTTTAGAGTTTCATCTGTAAATTCTGATGAATGATAATAAAAAGGTCTGTTACAGAAAAAAAAGAAAAATTGCTATTAGAATTTTTTTTTTTTTTTTAAAAAATCCCTAAAAGATACAAAAAAAATAAAATCAATAAATAAAGAGATTTTTTTACTATGGATTAAAGGAATAAACGGTTTATTAGCTATTAAATAAAAACAGGAATATTTTTAACATTGAAACCTATGGTGTTCGTTCGCCCTGAATAAACCTGCCAAATGAAAACACCGGACATCAGGACATTTCTTTGCTGTTCGGGGTCTCTGAACAGATTAACCATTACTTCTCTATGAGGACTTTCACTGCCTTCGAACAGGCACCGTACTTGCTGTCAGTTTGCCAAAATTTGTGTAAGAGCATATCAGAGCTCTAGCAATAAACCTCACAGTAATGTGCGCCGTGTATTATGAGCATTCAGTGTTATATGGGAGTACTAATTTATGAGCAAAAGTAGTTAAAAAAAACCCGTAAAACTCGGGGGAGGGGGGGGACACCATAAGTTACCGCACCGGGTGACACCAACCCTAGTGACGCCACTGATGGTACTACCTGACCATTGTGTTCATGTCTATTCTAATTCCATGTCGTCTTGTTTGCTGTTTCCTGCCATCCCCATCTGACCTGACTTGTATGTATTACCTGCCTGCTGTGTTTCACCTTTTAATAATGCACCTGTTTCTCTAGACTCTAGTTTCCCATTGTCTTTCTCTTGCAGGATTGAGTGAGTCAAAGTCTGCAACTTCACTTGGAATTCTGCTGGTAACCCACTAGGAGTAGCAAGTAACCAGGAGCAGCAATTTATCAAGCAGTTGTTTCTAGAAGAATAGAGTCCATTGATCTGATAAATATTGATTCCTTTCTTCTTTCTTATTTTACATATTGTGAATTTTAGAGGAGAATTAGCAATGTGTGTTTACAAATATATTATCTCCAATCTTCATATCAAGACACAGAACATTCTCCACAAAGCAGTTTAAACCTCCTAGTATACATCATTTATAGTCTTGTGCTTTGACCCAGCAATCACCTCTTATGCACAATAAGATACATATAAATAACCATTGTTTGTAACAGTTGCCTTGTAGATACGCATGTTTAACTATAAAATTAGCACTGTGTCCACTGGAAAGCGAGGTATCACCCATGAGGGTCGCTTGAGGAAAGGAAGTGGCCTTCTGTTGTTTGATAGTCCTGTGTATTTTGGGATGTTGTGCACTCCTTCCATTAATAACATGGTGTTGCATGGTTACAGATTGAATTTCAGTACATAAGCAGTTTTATCCCTATGTTACATTACAATACAAGCTCACATACCTTGTTTATCTAGGTTTTCATGATGTTGGAGGTAAGGCAAGGGAATAATGATATGCCAGCATTCCATATCAAAACATATTTATGAGTTTATTTGTTGATAAGTTAAATCTTAAGAAATGATTGCTGAATAAATAGAAAAAGGACGAAAAAAACTCTGTGCACAGTTGCCGAATTGCCCTGCTGTTCGGTGGTTTCATTCGGCAGGTTTATTCAGGCGAATCCCATAGGCTTCAATGTTAAAAATATTCCCATTTTAATTCAATATCTAATAAACCGTTGATTATAACATTTTGCAGTAAAATGTCTCTTTATGTATAGATTTTTTAGGATCTTTTAGACATTTCTCGGGATTTGTTTGTGAAATTTTTTTAAATAGTTTTTTCTTTTTTCTGTAACAGACCTTTTTATTATCATTCATTGGATCTTATATGTAAATTTCAGACATTTTCGTTTTGTAGTTTCTTTGCAAACAGCGTTTCACTTTTCAAACATTCAAGCGTACTGTTTTTTTTTTCTTCACTCCATTCGTCTGCGGTGTCGGCTTTTTCCGGCGGCTGCTCTGCGCTGTGATCGGCGGCTGCTCGGGTTTCTCCGGCGTGTTCAGCGGGGTTAATCCAGATGTATTTGCGGGTTTCGGTGTGCATTCGCCAGGTTTTGCGGTGAGTTTTCGGCGGGTTTGCGGCGGCTTTTCCCTGCACTACGACTGCCCTGTGATGCTAGCTGAATACACCGCAGGGTCACTGAAATGGGATCGCCAAATTGCACCGAATTGGAAGAGAATGAAAAGTCACTGAGTGTGCGGTGAGTTTTTGATTCTCTTTGAATAACCCTGTAAGTGTTGGGAGAGGCATAGGGCAGTATTACATAGTTGGTGCTAACTTAACCAGAGCTGTTATAAATTTAACAGCTCCATAGGCTATAATGGCTCTGGGAAGTTTACAACAGCTCTGGTTAAGTTAGCACCAACTAAGTAATAGAGCCCATAGGGTGCAGAAACCTAAGGGGCAGTCTCTTACTTAAATTTTCCTCATGTGTCTTGGTTTGTCTCAGCCTGACTCTGACAGCAGGCTATCATCTCATGAGTTGCTGTAAAGTTATTTACCAACACCAGTGATATGAGAAGTTTCAAGATTTCTAATTTTAGAGAAGTCTAAAGAAGAGGCAAAGAACTGTATTCGTTTTGCTTAGTGTTATGTTTTAGATATACATTCTAATTTATTGCAGATTCATAGTGAGAAATTCCACTAGTATTTAAAAGCCAAAGTGAGCTATTATCTGAGGGTATGCAATATATATATATATATATATATATATATATCCCTTTAATACACTCACTGCATTTAAAGATGACACATCCAAGACATACAGCAGTTCCCTGTTTATGGCGCCAAGAACCTAGCAGACCTGACAGGTGCACAGTCTGGAGGAACACTGTGTAACTGTTTTGACATCTATGGATGTTCATAAAACATTGAGCTGAAGTATAATTCTAGTTTTAATTCATTTTCATAAGCTGAAAAGTGAAAATTTTCATATGCTTGGGAAGAAGTATTACAAATATTAGGTGAGGCCTAGGAAGTATTAGCGATGTAATTCATTACTATTAATTTCAGCAAACATATCCTATATAACTACAATGTCAAACCTTGGCAAACAAAACAATAATGCCCCACATTCCCTATGATTCACAAAGGATGACGGTGAGCTACGTGGCAAGCGTAGCCTATATAAAAACTTGCTCAGAATCATGGGAAATGTATTTCCCAAACATATGAGGTGCCAGGTAGGGATGAGCTGTTCGGTTCGATCTGTTCGGAGTTCGCATCGAACATCGGCCGTTCGGCTGTTCACAAACACCAAACATTTCCGCGTGTTCGGTTCAAGTTAGCCCACAATGCACCATAATGCACTTTTCCACTGGCCTGAAGCTTGAAATTAGCTACAGCCAAGACAGGTGCAAGACTATGCCAATCACGGCTCACAGTCGTGATTGGGCAAAATTTGCTCAATCATGGGCTCACAGAGCTAAATCCCGCAGCACACTATATAAGGTGTGCCTCGCAGCCCCAGCATGTGTTTTTTGAGAGGAGATTGTTCTGTTAGTGTGTGTTCTCACTGCCAGCAGCTATTGGGGGGTCTCACTTCTACAAGATATCTGGGAATTGTTGTAATCTGTGTGTTCTCACTGCCAGCAGCTATTGTGGGGGTCTCACTTCTAGCAGATATCTGGGAATTGTAATCTGTGTAGTCACTGCCACCCAACAGGGGGTCTCACTGATTTATAGAAGGTTCCTGGGAATTGTAATCTGTGTTTTGTCACTGCCACCCATCAGGGAGTCTCACTGATTTATAGGAGGTTTCTGGGAATTTTAATCTGTGTCTTCTCACTGCCAGCTATCAGTGGGCCCCACATACTTCTAGCATATTTCTGCGAATTTTAATCTGTGTCTTGTCCCTGCCACCCATCAGGGGGTCTCACTGATTTATAGGAGGTTCCTGGGAATTAGAATCTGTGTCTTGTCACTGCCACCTATCAGGGGGGTCTCACAGATTTATGGGAGGTTTCTGGGAATTTTAATCTGTGTCTTGTCACTGGCTGCCAGCTGTCAGGATGTCTCACGGAGTTATACCAGAGGTTTTTTTTCTTTGAGAAAGGATTTTACCAGGAAGGATACATTGAGATTTCTCTCGTTTTCAAGTATATCCTGGGTGATGAGTATGTACCGTTAAGTGTCTTGCCCAAGGACACTTACTGGAGAGGTTGCTCGCTGGGATCGAACCCATGACTCCACAGGCTCTCTCCATGCAGAGCAATGATGTTACCTCTACTCCACCTAGCCGATAGTTCTGGAAATCTTTAATCTAGATAACACAGTTGAATCAGAGTTCTGCATATCTCCAATTTTTATAACAGAGTTAAATCAGAGTTCTGTATATCTTTAATCTAAATACCACTCACCATGTCAGAAAGACCAAAAAGGACAGACAGACGCTCCCAGACACAGATAAGAGGGCAAGCAGCCTCTGTGTCAGAAGGCTGTGCCCCTGGTCATCGTGGACGTGGTACATCCTCTGCAGGGACACGCTTGTCCTTGATTCTAACTGGTGCTGGCCATCTTAAGCAGCAGCAACATACAGAGGATTTGCAGGATTGGCTAACCAGGCCATCCTCATCCTCCGAGTCCTCTGCCAGACAGGCTTGTAGTGGTTTACAGTCCACCTCAGCTGCCAAAACATCTAATTCAGCCTCCATGTCCACAGCTACTCCTGCCGTAGCCTCACCATCATACACGGAGGAGTCAGCTGAATTGTTTGACTACAATGACAGTGACATGCTGCTTGAGGATGTGCAGCAACTCCAGCGCTCTTATTCAAACTCTGAGGTTGAGGAAGGGAGTAAAATCAGCCTAGAGGGAGGGGGTGCCAGTGACACACAAAGAACTGGCACTCATGTTCCCCCAGCAGCTGCAGCATATTGCGAGGTTGGCTCCAGTGACGAGGAGATAGGGGGTGAAGACGATGATGAGGTCACTGACTCCACCTGGGTGCCTGATTGAACAGAGGAGTCAAGGGAGGAGGAGGAGAAGGCACAACAAAAAAGAGGCAGAACGTCCTCTATGACCAACCGTAGCCAGTCCAAGGCATTAGAAGTCACAGCTGCTCAGGTGCAGAGCGCTGTTGTCTCAAAGCACATGTACAAGAAGTCTGCTGTCTGTCTTTAAGAAATGTGCAGCAGACCGCACCATTACTATTTGTAATCTATGTCAGATGAGGCTCAAGCGTGGGAAAGACACCGGACGCTTGGGTACCACGTGCTTGAGGCGACATATGACCACCTGCCATGCATTCCGTTGGCACAACACTTTGCAAATGTCCTCCTCATCTGTCTCTACCTCCACTATATGTCCTGCCATGTCATTGCCTACAACCTCCACTGACAGGGATGATTACACAGTAATGGGTGTACCAGGTCCTTCCTCAGAATGTGACAGCATCCCATCAGCTGAAGATTTACGCAGTCATATTACGTTGCCCCAGCTGCTGCAGTGTAAGAAAGAAAATAGTCCCAACCATCCCCAAGCACAGCGTCTAAATGCCAGCTTAGCAAAATTACTCGCATTACAGCTGCTGCCTTTCCAGCTGGTGGACTCTGCTTCCTTCCATGAATTTGCTGAATGTGCTGTACCACAGTGGCAGGTTCCAAAACGCCATTACTTTTCACCGAAGGCCATTTCAGCACTATACCAGCACGTGGAACACAATGTTATGGAGTCATTGGGAAAGGCAGTCAGCAGCAAGGTGCACATGACTTTAGACATGTGGTCCAGCAAGCATGGACAGGGCAGTTACATTTTCTTCACGGCATACTGAATAACTCTGATTGCATCTGGGAGGGATCCAGGGCGGGGCTCTGTGCTGGAGCTTGTTCATCCACCACACCTTCAGAAAGCTGCTTGTATGAGGTCTGTCTGCTCCACCACCTCTTCCTCCTCCTCCTTCTCCTTCTCTGTCTCTGTCTCTGGCGAAGTGGCAGTTAAACCAACGCATGGCAGGGGCTACGCAATGACTTAAGCAAAAAAATGCCATACTGTGCTTGAGCTTTTTTGTTTAGGGGACAGGAGCCACACTGGGCCAGAAATTCCGTCAGCTCTGCAGGGGCAGGTGCAGAGATGGTTAACACCACACCAGCTTCAGCTGGGAATGGTGGTCTGTGATAATGGCAGCAACCTTCTCTCCGCCCTACGCCAGGGTAAGTTGACGCATGTACCATGCCTAGCACATGTCCTAAATCTGGTGGTACAGCATTTCCTAACCAGGTACCCAGGGCTGGCAGAGCTTCTCAGCCAGGCCAGAAAAGTCTGCAGCCACTTCAGACGGTCATTCCCAGCAAGTGTTCACCTGGCAGAAATTCAAAGAGAATTCCACCTTCCCACAAACCATCTGATCTGTAACATGCCCACCAATGAGTACCTGTGTGAGTATGGCACAAGAACAGGTTCAGGTCAACTTGGTTTTTTTTCCCCCCGCAGTGGCTGATGATGAAGGATGCATGCACTGTACTGTCACCATTTAAGGAGGCAACGAGGATGGTGAGCAGGGACAGTGCATGCATCAGTGACACAATTCCTTTAGTGTTCCTGCTGGAGCGCACTCTGTGGGGAATTATAGATGTGGCACTAGAGGCAGAGCAGCAGGAGGAAGAGGAGGCCTTTCCTAGCTCTCAAGGCCGCAGTCTTTACGCAGACAGTATTCCTGCGGGTCCTCAGATCAGACAGGAGGAGGATGAGGAGGAGGAGGAATATTTAAGTAGTGGGGGCATTGAAGGTGGGGATTCCTCAAGGGAGGGTTTGTGTGCCCAGAAACCCAAGGACTAGTATGTGGCTGGGAGGAGGAAGTGCACGATGGGGTCATCCTCATTGACCAGGAAGACTCGGAAGCTAATGCCACCTCCAACCTACGCTGCATGGGCTCCCTTATCCTGCAAAGCCTGGTAAAGGACCCCAGGATTCGTGCTATCAAGGAGAGGGATCATTACTGGTTGGCAAGCCTTCTTGATCCACGATACAAGGGTAATGTCGCAGAGCTCTTCCTGCCCTCACAGAGGGAGCACAGGATGAAACAACTTGAGGACGCTCTAAACGACACTTGTGTAACACCTTTCCAGGCACTGGTAGGTTACCAAGTGATGACACAGGTGCTTCTGAGGCTACGGATGATCAGAGGAAGAGCTGTGAAGGCCGGGGCCGCTTGACTGATGCCTTTTTAAAAAAAAATTTAGTCCACCCCGCCCAGGGACGTCAAATGTAGGCACCCATTGCCAGCATCTTCACCATATGGTGCAAGACTACCTAGGAGCAAGGGCAGACCTGGATACCTTTACAGCAGATGATAAACTGGCTTACTGGGTGTTGAGATTGGATCACTGGCCAGAATTTAGCCAATATGCTATGCAGCTACTAGGTTGCCCTTCATCCAGCGTGCTTTCTGAAAGTACTTTCAGTGCTGCTGGAGGTTTGTCACAGACAAAAGAGTGCGTCTGTCCACCGACTCTGTAGACCGGATGACATTTATAAAAATGAATCAGTCCTGGATCAGCAACTATCAATCCCCTGATGCCGACGTAACTGAATAGATCGGGGATCTCTTCTGCATTCCCAAAACCTCCACCACTGCACTTTTCCACAATACCACAAAGGGGTTATGGTGTGAAGGCACTTGCTGCCACCAAAGGCACAATATTTGGGTGCACTGCCACTGACACCTATACCAGAATCATATCATTTTAATATTGGACCACAGGGTCCAACCCTGCACTCCTCCACAATACCACAGAGGGGTTACTTACGGTTTGAAGGCACTTGCTGCCACCAAAAGCACAATATTTGGGTGCACTGCCACTGACGCCTATACCAGATTCATATCATTTTAATATTGGACCACAGGGTCCAACCCTGCACTCTTCCACAATACCACAGAGGGGTTACGGTGTGACGGCACTGTTGCCGACACTAAAGGCCCAATTTTAAAGCACCTATTGTTACTTTCATCCAAAGCCTGCATAAGTTTCACCGTAATTTAGCCCAAATAAATCCCTAAACTTGTTCTGCGTGTCCTAAAATGTCTCCTCTTTTCATACAGGCTGCCGCCCCAAGCAGTTGTTTATGAATAGATTAACGGAAAACCATTTACCGTCATTTGAAATGTCATTTTTTTGTTTTAAACATTTAAATGTTTCTATACATCCTACAAATCCACCACTTCACGGGCAGGTTATGGGGACCTCCTAGGCACGATATTTGAAGGAATTTTTAATTTTTATTCTTAACCTTAATTCATGGAAAACTCACTGTTCCTTTAAAAACTTTTTTTAACACTTTTTGTCCTTGTTTCCTGTCCTCCAGGGCACTACCCGGACCCCCATACACCTTTTATGGCAAATATCTTGCATATATGCCCTCTTGGAGGGCACTCTAAAAATCGAACTTTCGAGTTCCATTGACTTGCATTGAGTTCGGTTGGTGTTCGAGTTCGAACTTAAACTTTTGAAATTGTTCAAGTTCGAATGCGAACTGAACACGGGGGTGTTCGGTAGGCTTGTGCACCGATTTTTTTTTCGGTTCGATTCGATTTTTCGGATTTTCAAACTTTTCGATTCAGCTCGTTTCGACCGATTTCTGTTTCGATTCGGTTCGGCTCGATTCGTTTTTCGTGTACATTTTTTTTCAGAATATCGACCATTTTTCGTATTTTCGTGTCACTTAGCTCATTTTTTGTATCAACTTTTCATGATTTCGGAAATTTTCGTTTTTCGGAATTGTAGAGGTTTTCGGAATATCGACCATTTTTCGTATTTTCGTGTCACTTTGCTCGTTTTTTGTATCGACTTTTCGTGATTTTGGAAATTTTCGTTTTTTCGGAACGTCTGTTCTCCTCGTTTCAAAGCAATAAATTTTGATTTGACACATTTCAAGTCCATTCGAAAATTCCGAAAATATTTCGTTTCGGCTCGGAAAACTGTTCGGATCTGCCGTTTTCGGATCTAAAAATTTTCGGAAAATCGACCGCATCCGAAAACACGAATCGGGAAATTTCGTGAAAATTCCGAAATTCCGAAACCCGAAACGCACATCCCTAGTGTTCGGCTCATCACTACTCTGCAAGAAAAATCACCACACGAGATATGCTCAGTGGACTTCTCTAAGCAGCTTTGAGCTGTATTGTTTATTCTGATGCGGATATAGCGAAGAGTAGAAGGGTTGTTTTATTACACCAACCAATCACAAGTTTTTCGCGTTACAAAGACAGGTGCTAAAATCTGAAGAAATACAGGAATATTCTGGTTAATTATAAAAGACCCATGTTATCTTCTGCTTACAAGCGTTATTTGATTCAGTGGTTAGAAAAGAAGCAAAATAAGGTTCTGGGCGTAGAGCCAAACATTGTTAAAGAAGAAGCCTGTTGTGCGAAAATCAAGGACATTTTAAAACAAGCAAAACTTTTGCGTTTACAGAGAAGGTCGTGAGAAACAAAATGTATATACTCCGCTACATTTAACTATTAATATTCTTACCACAGGTATTGATCTTTATTATTGATTAGTATATTATTGATCAGTATGGCCCATATTAGTCTTCAATTACATATTTGAAGATGGTGAGCTGCTGATAAAAGGAAAAATAAGATTAACTAGTTGTAATTCGAGAATTTGTAAATTATTTTAATTGCTGAAATGCTTATATTACAAGAAAGGTTTTCTCATGTCTTAAATTAAAATCCAACCTTTAACCCCTTCACTGCGGATGACGTGTGGGGAAGTCCTGGGGATTCCACGCTAGTATGTGCGGAGGATGTCCCCCACACGTCTTGGGGTCTCTGCAGCAAAGGGGGAGACCCTAGCTGCATGGGATGGAGTCCGACTGTCCCCTCCTGGTAGACACCTCCATGGTCATTCTCTTGGAGGTGGCTGATATCTTGGATGTCAGGTCAGCCTCCGGGGTCTCTCCCTATCCACTGATGTCACAGTAAGGGATTTGCCCCAGCTGCCCAGGAATTTCCCTATGGAAATCTCTATGGTAGAGATAGTGAGGTCATTTGGACCATCATATCTCCTGATTGGTGTAAGATAGATCGGAGTCATTGCAAAGGCCAGAGCATGACCTTTCCAATGGTATCAAACATGACCAGGTTATGTGTAGAAAAAATAAAAATAATCACATCTATTTTTTAAACAATTTTTTATAATGCAGCACTATCATACACTTTTAAATTATAATGTGAACAATGATGCTGCACTAACTCACTCAGTTTTAGCTAATACCGCATATATTCTCAGAAAAATACAGTAACGGGTTCCTACTTCTAGTTTTTTTTTTTAACAAGAGTACCCCATAGAATATATAACCACACAAAGGCTTGGGTGATATAATGTGAAAAAACATATTTTACACGTTGTCAATGCTTGAAATCTGAATGGAAATTCTCATTTTTTTTAACATTTTGTGTTATAGCATTCTTGCAGGACATGACATATACATATAATAAGGATATATTATGAATCTGCCGAGTTTGCTGAAAATAAGTGTGATGTTAGTGACTTTGGACTTGGGGTGTGTAGACCTGGAGATGTATTTGGGAGGTGCAGGCCTGATGTTACTTCCTTGCCCTCTATTATGTGCAGAGTGTTTGTGTAATCTATGTTATGTAAGAATAATGTTATTGTCTATTGTTATGGTCCATTTGTATCTGTTGTTATCTGCTGATAGGCTGCTCTCGGGAATGTGTTAATATCTGTTTATGTTTGAGTAATTTGTTAATCTGCTTTGTCAGGCAAACACTGCCTCATTATCTGCAGTTTTAGACTGTAATCGGTCTACCATTAACGATTGTCATTGTCCGGTCTCATCTAGGAATGTTGAGCAAATGTTTATTCCATTATCTGTCCTAGTCTAATTATGTCTCACAACATTTTCTAGGGGAGGTTTTGTATATGTAAATGACACATATTTGACCTGTCCCCAAATATGTGTGCCTGTCCCCAATTAAAAGAGTTACATTTTGTCCCTGAAACACTACAGATCTACAGCATTTCTGGGAAATTCTAGCAAGGCTCTCTAGGTGTCCCAGTCTTTAAGCTTTGTGTGAGGACTGGAGGAAGGCACGAGAGTCCGCTGTGGAGAGCACGGGGGTCCAGCAAGATGGGGGTCTACAGCATTGGCAGATGTGACCCAATCAGGGAGCTGAGATCTGTTACAATAAGGATATACAATTTGTCTGAGTCCTACAATAAAACATGACTTCAAATCGCGTTTAACCCCTTAAGGACGGGAGTAATTTTACAACTTCGGCGCTATTTCGAAGTAGAAGTTTGCTGAGCCCATTTTGACCGTTTTTAAATGCGGTTTAAGTCACATATTATAATACCACCCAGACAAATTATATATCGTTCTTTCGGGCAGACTCGGAAGCTTAATAATATATCATTATTATATGTAAAAGTCATGCCCTGCCAAAAGGCTATAAGAAAAAATGTAAAGAAAAGTTAAAAAATGTGAATCTTCAATAAAATTTCAATCATCCACAGTGTGTAAAGTGTTTTTTTTTTTTAAATTCTATTAACCGAGCCTTTGCGGTCATATGCTATGGGGTAGATTTGTTAAAAAAATTAGAACGGGGAACCCATTTTTTTTGGGGAGAAATTGCGTGATTTTAGCTAAACCCCCCAAAAAAAATCATTAGTGAAGCATCATTGTTCACATTATAATTGAAATGTGAACAATAGTGCTGCATTAAAAAAAAAAACCTTTTTTTTTTTATTAATTCATTTTTTCATGCTCTGGCCTTTCCAGCAATATCAGACATGACCCCCTTGCTGCCACAGATCAGGAGATAAAGGGGTTCAAAGAGCCCCCCCTATTTCCTCTATGGGATTTCCATAGGGAATCCCTTTGCAGCTAGGGGGTTCCCCGGTTAACAGACATCATTGCGCATGGCGTGATGAGTCAGTTGACGCTGGAGGACCCAGAGGTGGGGGCTACCATCCAAGATGACGGCCACCACTGGAAAAAGGCCATGGTCTTGCACCGAATGGTGCCAAGTCACGACCTGGCAATTAAGGGTTTAACCCCCTACATCGCTGGAAAGGTCAGGCTGTGACCCTTCCAGCGATGCTGGCCACAGCCTCCTGGTCCCTGGCGATGGGGAGATAGAGGGATCCAAAGGATCCCCCCTCCCCTTCAGGCACTTCCCCTGCGGCGGCGGGGGGGGATGCCTGATGCTGACATCATCGCGCCACCGGCGTGATGACGTCAGTGCACCGGGAGGAGGGATACACGCCGATCTGACTCCGCGGGAGTCAGAGCAGCGTGGGAGCGACCGGAGGAGGTGAGTATCGCCGGAGGGGGGCTGCAAACGCCGAGGATGTACAATTATGTCCTGCGGCGTTAAAGCCCGCCTAATGCAGGACGTAATTGTACGTCCTGCGGCGTTAAGGGGTTAAACACAAAACGATCAAAATGAGCTCAGCACACAGGGGTTAAATGGCTCAGCAGTAAAAGGGTTAAGACAGCTCTGCATCTCCAGGTATTATAGATTACTTCACAACATTCTCCAGGTATTATAGATTACTTCACAACATATACTACAATAAAATTACAACATTACAATATGAACATGACAATACATTGGTAAACTGATTAAATAGAATTTTTTTTTATTTGTACCATCTTCAGTAAATCTTAATTTTAAGAATTATTTTGTCCAGTTCAATTTTATAGCCTTATATAAAAGGATTAATTTTTGGACTCTCAGAAAGACTGATACCTGATACTTAGCCATGTTCCTTTCATGCTCTCAGTTTCTGTTCTCCCTGATTACATTTGCATCTGCTTCTTGCAATGGCAGTAGTGAAAGTGGCCTGCTTGCTGGGATCACAGCTGCTCTGAATAGTTACTCCAGGCCAGCAAGTACTAGTTTAGTTTCTTGGTTAGTTCAGATCTTCTCCAAGAGGAACTCAGAGGAAGGCTGATTAGACATTTGTTTTTGTTGGACCTACTCCAAAACCTCTCCTGTCGTTGAACTTTACAGGTTTAACTTTCCAAAAATAAGGAGAAGACAGACGTGAGCATGTGTATGAACTTAATAATTTAGATATCTATATATAGATATACATGTAGATGCAGTATCTTGCATCTTTGGGTACATGCCCTTCCTGGAACCCTTTCATATGGAGTACATGATGTCATATTTTCATTTTACCATGTCTGTATGCGTACAACTATTAAAAGTGAAATGGTGCCTACTGCCTCCATAACCAGGCTTTTTAAAAACGGTTTACTAGATAAGGGTTTCCGAGACCTCAATGTATTTTGGACATATCAAAATGATGAGGGCAATTTGGTCTACGAGTAATGAATTTTCTGACCGCTTTCTTGGCAGTGGACTTTGAAAAGTATATTTTAACCCCTTGCTATGCCAATTAACACCCATGTAACATTTTTCCTTTATTTTTATCTTGAAAGCTGCATACCTACAATTAAAAAGCTCCAGATGAGTTACACCAAACGTTTAAAGACCCTACACAACTTCAAATGAGGGGTTGCTGGTATGTTTACCGTAAAAGCAGGGTGCAATTCAGGTAGCAGAATATGGAACATGGGTTACAAAACCACATTTTATTTAAGTGTCCAGTGCTTGAAATTAGGTAGAATCTTTGAAAACACTAACTTTCTGTGACATTGTTTAGCCCCAGCCAACAGAAAAAAATCCATTTTAATAGATTTGATTATGCATGATTCAGTAGGTGCCCTTATTTGCACTGTGAACACTCTTAACCCCTTCACTACCAAGTGATTTTCCAAAAAAACATTGTCAGAAACCAGTGGTTTTTTGAAAAATCATTTTAAATTAATTTTAACAGAAGAAATAGAGTTTTTACCCATTTCATGTCTTACTGTAAATAACCTATTTTTGGCCAGTAGATGGCGCCAAATTGAGTTTGAGGTTTGAGCGGTTAGTCTATTTTCTTCTATTTCTCCCTGTATTTGCTGCTGAAAGTCCGATATTTCAGAGCTTTGAGCAGCTGATTTTACAGTTTTAGCTCTTTGGGCATTATGCCCACAGGGCTAAATCTGTGGGTGCAGCTTCTGCAGCCCAAAAGCAAACGAAATTTGCTTGCACCAAACATATTTGATCTGCTTTTGGGCTGCAGATCAGCATACCAAGATATCTCGATATCGGGGCACCAGGTGGTGCCTTTTAAGCCCAAGATATCTCAATATCGTTACTGAAGGGGTTAAACCATCACCCACATTCCAGAGTGAATGTATACGTTTTTCCCAGGCATCCTGCTCAGTCAAGCAGTTAATTATACCACAAATAATAACATTTCTAGAAAGAGGAAGTCTTATTGTTCCATATAATACAGGACTCTTAGGCATTTGAAAACCAGAGAAACGGGTCTACGTGACTCGCTGCTTCTCTGCAATGTAAAATACAGTAGTGCAATGCTTCCATTTTAAATGACACAATGTGTATGTCATAAAACTAATGTGCATTCGTTTCGGAAAAATTCTGAATTTGGAACCAAATTTGATAATTCGTATTCGGAAGAACTTCCGAATAACGAATCGATACGATATGAATACGAAACGAAACGAAATGGTATATAACGAATTTGTTTCGTTTTACACTGTGTCATCATCATAAAAGAAATATTTGAATAACTGATGGCAACTATTGAATTTGAAATTAACTATCAAATTGATATCAACTATCGAATTGACCTTAACTTACAATACAAGTAATAGTCAGCAAAGGACTTTATGAAACAAATTATTTTTGTTTCACTGTTTAATTTGGCTCAAATATTAAATCTGTGACACAGCTTAAAATTTAATCCTAGCTTTTCTTTTAACAGCAAAATTTGATTAATTGGGGTTTTATTTATAGGGTAATTAAAAGAGATTCGAAAAATCACCGCACGTTCGGTGACTTTTCGTTCTCTTCAATTCGGTTCCTTTTGCCGATCCCATTTCGGTGACCCTGCGGTGTATTCAGCAAGCACCACAGGGTCCCCGAATTGCAGGGAAAAGCTGCCGCAAACCTGACGAAAACTAACCGCAAAACCCAGCAAATGCACGCCGAAAACCTTCAAAAACATCTGGATTAACCTGGCGAAAACCAGGGAAAAACCCGAGCAGGAGCCGATCGCAGCCTCCGGAAAAAGCGGAGACTGCAGAAGAGGCAGTGAATAAATTAGGAAAACAGTTTGCATGAATGTTTGAAAACTAAAACGCTGTTTGCAAAGAAACTACTGAGCGAAAATGTCAGAAATTTGCATATGAGGTCCAATGAATGATAATAAAAAGGGCTGTTACAGAAAAAATAAGTAAACTTTAAAAAAAAAACAGAAAAATGCTTAAAATATCCAAAAAAAATCTATAAATAAAGAGAGTCTTTACTGCAGAATTTTATAATGAACGATTTATTAGATATTGAATTAAAACGGGAATATTTTTAACATTGAAGCCTATGGGATTCTCCTGAATAAACTTGCCGAATTAAACCACCGAATGGCAGGGCATTTCGGGAACCTTTTACTGCTGGTTTGTGTTCTCTGAATAGCCAAAGCAGTGCTTTTTCATGGGGATTTCACTGCCCTCGAACAGGTACCATATGTGCAGGCAATTCGCCAGGATTTGGCGAATTGCCTGCTCTCTGGATAGCCGAATGGCCAAGAAAGGTAATTTTCAGCGTTCGGTTACCTTTCTCAAGCAATTCGGATCTCTTTGAATAACCCTGTAAGTGATCCAAAATTCGAATTGATATCAGCTATTGATAGCAACTATATACTGTATATATGATATATGAAATTCGAATTGATTTTAAAATTTCAAATCAATACGAAATTTCAAATTGATCCGAAACGAAACAAAATTAGTTACGAAATTTTAAAAACGTAACGAAACGAAACGAAACTAAACAAATTGTTCAGCCATGCACATGCCTAGTGTGTACTAATGAGCTGCGTCATCTCCTCATCATGTTTCCATAGTGTGGGAAATCCAAAGCTAAGTTATGGCAGTGCCATCGTGTGATGCCAACCATAACATTCCATTCTAATAGATACTAGTCAAGTATTCCAGGAATATGAGAGGCACTACAGGTGTAGTGTACACAGATCTTTATCGGAGTATGGCATGATTAAGGCTGGTGTCAGACGAGCGTAGTGTTCACGTCCGTGATTGAGCCTAAAAGTACGTCCGTGATAGCATGACAGAAAGCCCATCGGAGCCCGTTACACGAAGTACGTCCGCACTGAACTGCGGACTCACAACGGCTGCGGCCACGGACGCAAGGCAGGCAAGAACGTACAACCCCTAGAACGGCCGCACAAAGTGCGCTGTGTCCACAATGTCTGCATAGCTTTGTGTGTGAGTGATGGAACGTGGTCAGACGGACTGCATTTATACGTCCAGCATTTTTCACAGACATAATGGTGTTGCTTTTTATTTTATTTTCTCTCCTACATCCGTCAAAATATACGTCAGTGATAAACGGACTGTGTGGCCACTACTGAGTCTTCCGTACTGACGTACGTCCGTGTGCACGGACGTACAGTCCGTAGAAATCACGCTCGTCTGACCCTAGCCTAAGGCTTTAAGGGCCGAAACGTACCAATAATTTTATCCCCATCCCAATAAAGATTTGTTTCCGGGGCATAGTGATGCTCTGTGGGAGAGCACCAGTGTGTGGTTGGCGTGCAAGGAAGGGACTCTCGTAGCTCGACTCTGATAACTCGTTCTCTGAATAATTAGTCAAGTATGATATCGTTGCAAAACTCAATGACCTTTCCAATGATTCCTTACTTGTCTCGTGTTGAAACAGAGGTCCATAAGACCCCTGTCCACTTAAAAATTTCACACCAGCTCAGTTAGTGTTAAGTAGGGATGAGCCGAACACCGCCCGTGTTCGGTTCGGGCCCGAACCCGAACTTTCCATATGTTCGGTCCGAACCCGAACTCGAACTCCATGCAAGTCAATGGGGCTGAAAATTCGGTTTTTAGAGTGCCCTCCAAGAGGGCATATATGCTAGATATTTGCCATAAAAGGTGTATGGGGGTCCGGGTAGTGCCCTGGGGGACAGGAAACAAGGACAAAAAGTTTTAAAAAAAACGTTTTTAAAGGGACAGTGAGTTTTCCATGAAGTAAGGTTTAAAAAAAAACACGAAAAATTCCTTCAAATATCGTGCCTAGGAGGTCCCCATAACCTGCCCGTGAAGTGGCGGATTTCTAGGATGTATAGAAACACTTAAAAACAAAAAAATGACGTTTCAAATGATGGTAAACAGTTTTCCTTTAATCTATCCATAAACAACTGCTTGGGGCGGCAGCCTGTATGAAAAGAGGAGACATTTTCGGACACGCAGAAAATGTTTACTGATTTTTTGGCGGTAGCTAGCAGGAGAATGGAAAATTCTAGACCAAATAGCCAATTTGGAAAGTGAGATAAATGGGAGAATTTTTCTGGTTCGGCTATTTTGACCTAGAATTTTCTTTTTAGTCATTCTCCTGAGTTTCATCTTTCTCTGAATAACCCTGTCAGGGTTATTCAGAGAGCGGTGAAGAGCAGGAGAATGACTGGAGAATGGAAAATTCTAGGTCAAAATAGCCAAACCAGAAAAATTCTCCCATTTAGGCTAGGGTCAGACTAGCGAATTTTTAACGTGCACTTAATCACGGCCGCACTAGCAGCAAATGACGGGCAATGACGGCCAATATACGAAGTACGGTCGCACGAAAGTCCGGCTACGCAACGCAAGTGGAAAATGAACGTATTTTTTCGAGAACGCAGAACCGCTAGTACAGACGTACAGAGTGCGCTGCGTCCACTAGCGGCGTGTGTGTGTGATTCGGAGACGTCAGACCCTGCTCATGTCCGGCCAACATAACGTCCAGACACCCAAAGTTTCCTGGTTTGGATCCGTAAAAAATCACGCACAAAAATGCGCATCGTATGACCGTTTTCGTGCATTCCGTGAAAAAATACGGCAATGCGTTCGGGCGCACTTTTTGACGGTCGCTGTGAAAAATGCGTTAGTCTGACCCTAGCCTTATCTCACTTTCCAAATCGGCTATTTGGTCCAGATTGTTCTCTTTTCCTGCCATTCTCCTGGTTTTCACCTTTCTCTGAACAACCCTGATAGAGAGAGGTGAAAGCCAGGAGAACTGGCAGGAGAAGAGAACAATCTAGACCAAATAGCCGATTTGGAAAGTGAGATAAATGGGAGAATTTTTCTGGTTTGGCTATTTTGACCTAGAATTTTCCATTCTCCAGTTATTCTCCTGCTTTTCACTGCTCTCTGAATAACCCTGTGAATGTTTAATCCCGAGGTGAAAAATAACATTGCTTTAGCTGTTAAAAGCGGGCAATGAGGAAATTTTGTATTTTTTCACACAGCAGTTAAGTGCAGCATATTAGGAAGTTTTAGGAGGGAAATTACTCACTCAGAACAGAAGCAGACACCCCACACCTTCATTCTACATAAAATGTATCAAATTGATTAGACCAGACTAAAACATCTGTTGTTGTTATGCCGTTTGAAAAAAAAAGGTAATTTAGAGGTGAGAATCTTGGCACCTAGACATTAGTTTTTAATTCAATATCTAATAAACCGTTGCTTAGAATATTATGCAGTAAAGAGTCTCTTTATTTCTAGATTTTTTAGTATTTTTTTAAGCATTTTTTTATACTTTTTTCAAAATTTCTTTTTTTTTCCGAACTCGAACCGAACACACCCAAAAAGTTCGAAGTTCGCAAACTTTTGAACTGCCAAAGTACGGGCCGAACTCCGAACCGTCCGAACCCGAACAGCTCATCCCTAGTGTTAAGGAGGATTTCTTGACCTTATGACTTCAGCTCACTCCAGGGGTTCCCCTCACTTGGTCTGGCCTGCCCTGACACACTGCAAGATGAAAATAGAGGAAGCAAATTACTGATGAAGGATGTGTCCCACATGTCCTCCACAAGGAAGCTATTAATTATACGGCATGACTCTCTCCTGGGCATAGAACAGTCTGGGGGTTGGATGGGTAAAGCAGTAGTAAAAGTGTCAGGGGTTTGGAAATGATTAATCTCTAACTACATTGCATGTGAAAGAGGTTTTAGTACATGAATATGATTCTCCATTGTTAGTGGAAATATAAAGAGTAAATCAATTCTATTATTTAGACTCCTATATGATTTCTTGTTAGTTTAAAGTGAAGTGCTGTCATTAACAGTGAGTCGCTGTTGAAACACACCGATTTGAAAGTGAGGATGTAATATCAGAGCCTGAAAACTTGGCCAAGTACATGATCTAGAATGATTTCCTAATTTTTATCATATGAGAAGCATGCTTAATATACAGTGCTTAAAAATAGACAAAGGGTACATGTTATTTCTTAGAAAAGGGAGTTCCTTGTGTTCCTCTCCGGTGAAACAATAATTATGGGGGGGGGGGAGTATAGATTGCCTATGAACGGCTGGATCACAACCCAGCTGCTACTGGAGAGATACAAATGATAAAATGCTGCGTGAGCCTTTTACCATTTATTGGCTCCCTGTTAACGGCTCTGTCCTGGCCGAGCCACTATTAGCATCTCAAGCCCAAAAATTTTTTAGCCGCTGATCCATACCTTCTCAGCACAAGCTCTGTGTGAACTTGCTTGAGCCGGATGACGCAGGAGTCATTGAAGGAGCCATGGAAGAACACTGAGCTATTTGTTCCGAGTCTTCTGCTGCATACAGCCCGAGGAAGCAGTGGATCATGCCACCCCTGCACCATGGGAACTCAGGTAAGTAAATGAGGTTTCAAGTTCATTTGTTAATTGATTTTGCAAAAGCAGCAAGGTTGGAACAGCGGTTGCGCTCTTAAGATATTGAACTCCGCTGCAATGTATAACGACTCAAGAAGTTATTTTAACAATACTGTTGGAATAGACCCCCTAGTCTGCTAAATAAATGTAGAATCCTTGTTGCAATAAAACCATGATCACAGATAATAAAACAATAATTTAATTTATACTACAGTATGAAAATTAAGCAGTAAAATCAAATAGGTTGTGTTTTCCTTGTCAGTATTTTTTTTTTTTGTAACTCCATACATGGCTGAAGAAGCAATTGGTGATGTTATTGGAGATTTCTACTTACGATGGTTGCCAGAGGAATAGAATAGTTGTTTGGCATATCACAGTTTCCCATCTGAGTAATGGGTCATTTCAGTTTGCAATGTAAAATAATATTTAAGTACAACTTACAATCATTTACCCAGGACATACTTGAAAACGAGAGAAATCTCAATGTATCCTTCCTGGTAAAATCCTTTAAAAATAAATTTAGTTGTATCCAATATAAAGCTTGCTTTTTAACTCTTCTATTACAAAGACATCAATTGCAACTAATATATTCCTATATTATTTTCTCTTTGAATGATATGCATAATAATTTGTTACTTGGTACTGGTCTACAATAGATACGGCGCCTATAAAAAAAAGTTGTCAAAAGATGAGGCAGTAAAAAGGTCTGCTGTGGCCGAATTGGACACTGTGGGCCAAAATGCACCATCTTTTTCCATACCTCGGGTTAGACGTTAGGGTTAGATTTAGTGATGACAACCCTAACCCTAAACTGTAACATACTGCTGCATTTTTGCTTTAATTTTACCCAACCGAGTCTGTCGTAGCTGAATTGGACACCCTGTACTGAAATGGAGCGTCTTTTTCTGAGCTAGGTTTAGAAATTAGGGTTAGAATTTATGGTTAGGGTTAGAAATTAAGTTAGGGTCAACACTAACCCTAACACTCTGCTCCATCCTGCATCAAAAGAAAGGGCAGAATCTGTTGCCTACAATTATAGCAGTATGTTAGGGTTAACCCTAACCCTAAATGTAACCCTTAAAAAAGCACAGACAGTAACCTAACCCCCGCTCTGATCCTAATTTCTTAACCTAATTCTAATTTCTAACCCTAATTTTTAGCCTTAACTAATTTCTACCCCTTACGCCAACTTTTAACCCTAACTCTTATTTATTACCGTACTAGCTTTTGTCCCCAGCTTCACTCACACGGATTTTGGGATTTGTTACAACTGTTTTAAAAAGAAACATGAGTTTTTTGTCCAAACTGTATGAAATATAATTTACAGGTTTATGTCTTAAAGTAATAAGTAATGTTTATTACAGTCGTTAGTCGGGGCTTATTGGCTATATACAAAACAAAGTTGTTTCATTCATATGTATCCGTTAATTTTTTTCTGTTGTAAATACAAACAGACGATGAAACAGACCACAAAATTAAATTTTGTGTTTTTGGTAGACATGTGCACAATGAAAAATTAGCTTTCTTTCGGATCGATTCGATACATTTTCTAATTAGTTTCAGTGAGTTTGTCATGTTACCGTGATCCGTATTTCAGATCGATTCGTCATTTCGGGAGATTAATAATTCATATCGATTTATCATTTTGGAATGGTGAAACAGATAAATTACTTAGATTAGGGTTAAAATAAAAAGATGTGTAATCCCGATGTCCTTGGTGCTGAAATATGTTTAGCACCAAGGACAGCAGCACTGCGGAGCTCTGGAGCAAAAAGCTCCCCTGTGCTTGGTGCTGAAATAGGTTTCAGCACCAACGACAGCCGCACCACGGGGCTCTGGAGCAAAAATCGCCCTGGCTTTGGTGCTGATATTGGTATCAGCAGCAAGGACAGCACCTGCTGAACGCAGCCAGACTGAAGGAAAGAAAATAAAACACTGTGTTTGCCAAAGAAGAGGTTAGTAAAGCCAACGGGATATAAACGAGGCTGGTGAGTATAACTGAGTTGAAAACAAATAATGTTTAGGCATAGTCAAGCATAGCAGGGTCGAGGGTAGGCAACATTCAGGTGTAATCATAAAGGATAGGAGCGCCAAGCACCAACGACAGCCGCACCACGGGGCTCTGGAGCAAAAATCCCCCTGTCTTTGGTGCTGATATTGGTATCAGCAGCAAGGACAGCACCCGCTGAACGCAGCCAGACTGAAGGAAAGAAAATAAAACACTGTGTTTGCCAAAGAAGAGGTTAGTAAAGCCAACGGGATATAAACGAGGCTGGCGAGTATAACTGAGTTGAAAACAAATAATGTTTAGGCATAGTCAAGCATAGCAGGGTCGAGGGTAGGCAACATTCAGGTGTAATCCTAAAGGATAGGAGCGCCAAGGACAGGCAGCGTTCAAGCGTAGTAGTAGGTGTGCACAAGGGTCAAAGCCAAGGGTATTAATTCAATAATATCAGATAAGAAGGGTAAGTAGCTCACATCAACAGAATACTTGAGCAATAACTTACCCTCCCAGGGTCTTCTTGATAGGGAGTGCCATTAGGCAGCTGTGGTGTAGATATAATGTCCTCTGTTTTTGCTGGCGTCACGTGATTTCTATAAAGCTGTCTATATTCCCACGCATGCACAGAACATTCTGCTCGCTGGAGAAGAGCCTGTCAGATGTTGTAGTCCAGGCACTTATACGAAAACACCGACGTCGCATAGCATGCAGTTAGGAAGGCCCGGGGCACCATGTGGGGTGTCGCAGAGAGGTCTAGAGGTCCAGTAACATTGTGATCCTATATAGTGTAGTATAATGTAATGGGGGCATACAATGAAATAGGGGGGCACAAAGCAATACTTCAATTTAGAACAGATTGAAAGGAATGTGTGTTTTTGCATCAGTGTGCATGAAAGGGTATGCATGTGATCTTCCGTTACATGGGCCACAGGAACAGACATGGGACACTGGGACAGACTTAGAGAGATAAGGTGCACATGGAAAGAAAAAAAACAATATGGGGCAAAAGGAAAGAGAATAAAAGAAATGAGTTGTACTTAGGGACATATATAGGCCACAGGGACATTGTGGGACCCTGGGGCAGAGAGGGGGTCAAACATGTGGTACATTGACAGTGTGGGAAAAACATGGGACACAGGAACATTTTGTCTCATTTCATATTAAGCACTGAATTAACAAACATGTTTGACACATGGAACTATAGGAAAAGAGGACCCTACTTATGTGAGCATCAATAGTGATTGTCTTTAAGCCGTGCTTTACAGGATTAGTTTAGTCACGATTCATCACTCTACTCTACACACTACTGGCACATCTCCCATTTTATAACCTGATTTACAATGTGGCTAACAAAATATGACATGAAAATAAATGTGCATATAAATAAAGTTTAGTAAACTAGTAATCACAGTAGGTAACATCTATTCACCATAAACCCGGAGAAGTCCAGCATGGTAAATGTAATAAATAAATAGTACCTTTCATAATACCAATTACACAAAGGAGTAGGTATCAAGTACAGACCATAAAACAATTTTTTTTAAATTATGTTTGCATTTGTGACATTATATTGAATATTAAGCCAAAAAGACCAGCAGCCATTACTAATGATCCTCTACCAACCTGCTGACCTGACAGTTCCTGGATGCAGAGAAGGAAAGCTAAATTCTTCCAGCAGCTGGAGGAATACATTTCATGATCTCAGCAAAGTAAATCCAGAGAGAACATATAAAACATTCTTCAGAAGAGTATTCAAAGACCTGCAGAATTCGGCAAGGATAGCTTTGAATAAGAAAAGGAGGATTATTTAAAATGATTCTCATGACTGAGAAACAGCATGAGCTATGTGGTTGCTCAGGGAGCATCTTTTGGCTTCATTAGACTCGCTTTACTGGAGGTGCCTTTTTTTTCTTGTTATGTTTTATACATGTTACTGGGCTGGCTACGTCTGGTTATTGCAGCCGCCTCGGTAGGACTCAGGCGCAAAACCATTTTTCTGTATCTAATTTAAAACAAAGACTGAATTCAAATTTGAAGCAAACAAATAATTTTCTATTGTAGTGAATCTGACTGGAGTAATTAACAGCTATGCATTCAGCTGTAATAAAATAAAATGTAGCAACCTGATATAAAGAAATCCAGTTCCTAGCAAATCTGGTGTGCCCCATCCACACTGATAAGGAAATAGCAATGAATTGGAACATGAGAGCTAACTAATTAGTTTCTAGGGTACTCTAAATACACAGGTCATTAGGCACAGGTGGGATCACAGGACAAGGTTGAAATATAATTCTGAACAGGTGGCCTCATTTCTTTTTCCATCCATTGCTTTGGTATGTGGGAATGATTTCATTAATCCCCTCCCCTATTCTTTCGTAAACTTTTCTTCTAAGTTTATATTTTCATATATAATGAAAATTGGGCAGACTAGATGGGCCGAAAGGTTCTTATCTGCCGACATTTTTCTATGTTTCTATAACATTTTGAAATGAGGGCATATTTTAGCCTGGGGTGTTTACTATTAAGTATTATAGCTGTTAACCCCTTAAGGACGGGAGTAATTTTACAACTTCGGCGCTGTTTCGGAAGTAGAAGTTTGCTGAGCTCATTTTGACCATTTTTAAGTCACGTATTCTTATACCACCCAGACAAATTATATATCGTTCTTTCCGGCAGACTCGGCAGATTAATAATATATCATTATTATATGTATATGTCATGCCCTGCCAAAATGCTATGACAAAAAATGTAAAAAAATTTGAATTTTCAATAAAATTTCAATCTTCCACAGTGTGTAAAGTGGTTTTTTTTTTTAATTTTATTATCCGAGGCTCTGCGGTCATATTCTATTGGGTAGATTTGTTAAAAAATTAGAACGGTGAACCCATTTTTTTTTGGGGAGAAATTGCGTGATTTTAGCTAAACCCCCCAAAAAAAAAATCATTAGTGAAGCATCATTGTTCACATTATAATTGAAATGTGAACAATAGTGCTGCATTAAAAAAAACAAAAAATTTTTTATTATTTTTTTATTATTTAATTTATTATTTTTTTATTATTTTTATTTTTACTTTTTTTACACTTTTATTTCACTTTTACCATGGTCATGTTTGATATCATTGGAAAGGCCATGCTCTGGCCTTTCCAGCAATATCATACATGACCCCCTAGCTGCCACCGATCAGGAGATAAAGGGGTTCAAAGAACCCCCTATCTCCTGCAAGGGATTTCCATGGGAAATCCCTTTGCAGCTAGGGGGTTCCCCGTTTAACTGACATCATCGCGCATGGCGCGATGAGTCAGTTGACCGGGGGGTGACCCAGAGGTGGGGGCTGCCATCCAAGATGGCGGCCCCACCGGAAATAGGCCGCAATCGGGCACAAATTAGTGCCCGGTCGCGACCTGGCAGCTAAGGGGTTAACCCCCCATACATCGCTGGAAAGGTCAGGCTGTGACCCTTCCAGCGATGCTGGCCACAGCCGCCGGGGACCAAGCGATTGGGAGATAGAGGGATCCGAAGGATCCCTCCCCTCCCCTCCAGGCGCTTCCCCTGCTCCGGCGGGGGGACGCCTGAAACTGACGTCATCGCGCCACCGGCGCGATGACGTCACAACGCCGGAGGAGGGATCACACTGATCTGACTCCGGGGGAGTCAGAACAGCGTGGGAAGCGACCGGAGAGGTGAGTATCTCCCGGGGGGCTCTAAACGCCGAGGACGTACATTTACGTCCTGCGGCGGCAAAGCCCGCCTAATGCAGGACGTAAATGTACGTCCTGCGGCGTTAAGGGGTTAAGGGGACACTCTAGGCTACAAACAGTAAGAGAGAAAATCTGTAGGGCAGGCCCACTCTTTGAGCGGAGTGAGTGGGGCACAGATCCCAGGCCCCACCTAGGATCTGTGACATAGTGACCATTCAACCATATTAAAAAAAGAAAGTATCAGCAAACATTGGCCGCTAGCAAGCCTCCAACGGGATGGCCATGCCCTGTCAATCACTTGCAGCCTGCAAGGCTTTAAAGCGCACAATGACTTTTAAATCATTGAGTGACCGGCATCAGCATGCTGTCACTCACAAGCATACAATGCCGGAGTTGGGTACTCCAGAGGCAGGGACATGTGCCGATAATGTGCATTCTCCATCCAGCAGAGGGGTACCCCGTGTTGTGAGTATGTGACACGGGGGTTAAATATTAACCCCTCCTGATCTAATAATGTCCAACTTAGTTTTCTAAAACCCTCCTGTTTTTGGCATCACCTAAAGAGTATAAAACTCCCTTCCTGTCCACGACCAAGGTGCTGTCCTGATGGGGTGGCACTTGATGCAGTAAGCAGCATGTTTCTGCAGAAGCATTAAGAGGCACTGTAGATCAAGGATCAAGTCCTACAAAAATGAAGTGTGGGAACTCACCAGGATTTCTGTTCCCCAATTAGCAATTATCATCTCGCACTTAACAGAAACTCACACCCAAGTCTAGTATATTTATGTATTTATTTGGAATTTAACAAAAACATATGATAAATCATATATTTATTGTGACTTAACAGGAAATATATTCTAGACCCCTTGAATACCAGCTTTATAGTATATGGGATCAAGGTCTCTCTGAAACAAAAGTGCAGGGACTCCGTTCCCACACGTTCTCCCTGTATTGACACCTGCTATAGATTCTGAGTGTTGATTGACTAAATCAAAGAACCCATATTAACCCACCCCTGTAAGACTGTCCAGTGGCGTTTGAGTGCTATCCTTCTGGGTGGACACTGGACAGGGGCACTCATAAAACCATGACTAATTTAAACCATTTAAGTGGTCACGGTGACTAAAATCTCTTTTAATCATACGTTCTCATTCATTTTCTGTGTGATTTATGAAGCTATGAGTATTCCATACACAGCCAGTTGTTGATGACATAATATGCATGTTGCGTCACTAATGCATTGCTATTGTATAGGCATGTCAAGCTGCAAGATAAACCCAAACAGAAAAAACTATTTATTTATCAGCTTACCTAGAGCAAGATTTCCCAGTTGTCCTTAAAACCGTAGACAAACTGCGCTTTACAGGGGAGGGGGGGGGTGTTGGGAGTATGAGGTGATACGTCCCATAGATGAATAATGATTTGCATGTAGAGTACATACCGTTAACACTAAGGCCAGGGTCAGACGAGCCCATTAGGTGCCCCTGTACTGACGTGCCTCCCGGCGTCAGTCGCAGCATTGTGACGCTTCGACAGTGCCGGTCACATGCTGTAGTGCGCATGAATTGCGCACGCCACAAGCGTCCGTACACAAAGCGTCCTCGTCAAAATGCTAGACACACGTTGACAGGGCCTGCAAAGCGAGATCCTCCATAGGAGGATCGAGCCTTGCAGTGCTGAGCGCACTAACTGCGCTCAGCGATGCGGCCAGACGGGCGTCGCGTGGAAGGAACGTCCACTCTCTCCGACGTTCCTTCCACTGTTAAAGCACTCGTCTGATCCCGGCCTTACTCTTCAAGTCAAATCCAATTGAATTTTTACTTCTGTCGAGTCTGCCTCTTTGAGAGACTCCTTCTCTCTCCTTATGGATGATTAGGCACGGATTCCTTTTAAGGCTAGAGTCAGACGAACGCATTCTGTGTGGACTGTGCGTCCATGCACAACAGACGTACTTTCTGACTGATGACAAGGTAGTGGCCACACGGTCCATTTATGTGACTGACTTTTTTTGACTGATGTAGATGGGAAATAAAATTAATATGAAATCCTGGGTCAAAAGCTATCAGTCATCCCCTGACTTTAAGGCTGGCTGTCAACTGGATCTGTAGTCGTGCTGCTGACTTGGTCATCAGACTATGGACGATATCGGTCGTACAACATACAGGGTTATTCAAAGAGAGGTGAAAACCAGGAGAAAGACTGGAGAAGTGAAAAAGTTCTGTTCCTTCTGAAACACATCTCAGAGGTTCCTACACATCTTCTTTACCCCTTCCACTGTAATAAAATGAATGTTTGATAAAGTGAGAATGTAAATAAACATATTTGTTTGATTACTTATTTGTATTTACTAATGTTTAGTTTTTTTGTTGCAGATACTTGGCAATGGGATGGCACCATCTACTGCCAAATTGAGTTAGAGGCTTTAGTGGCTGGTTTATTTTCTTCTATTTCTCCTGCATCAGCTGCTGAAAGTTCGATATTTCAGAGCTTTGAGCAGCTGATTTTACAGTTTTAGCTCTTTGGGCATTATGTCCACAGGGCTAAAACTTTGGGGGCGCCTTCCACAGCCAAAAAGCAAACAAAATTAATTTGCACCAAACAAATTTCATTTGCTTCTGAGCAGCAGATCATCTCAATAACGGGGCACCAGATGGTGCCTTTTGAAGCCCGGGATAACTCTATCATCGGTAGAAAAGGGGTTAAAAAGACACCTGTACACCAAATATCCAGAGCTAAAGCACAAACCAATTAGTTTTTTTCTCAAGAAAAAGTGAAAGTTTTAAAAAAAATCAACTGATGTAATGAAATTCTATTCATACACACCTAAACAGTCACTAAGGCCAGCGTCGTTGGAGAGCGGAAGGAACACCCGTGAGAGTGAACGTTCCTTCCACTCAATGCCTGTCCGGCCACCTCGCTGAGCGCAGTTAGTGCACTCACCGCTGCAAGGCTCGATCTCCTATGGAGAATCGCTCTTTGCAGCTCCGTCAACGCGCACCTTAGCGCTTTTACGGAGAGGGCTGCAGAACGGCCGCTGTTGCGTGCGCAATGCATGCGCAATGCGTGCGCATGTAACAGCGTGTGGCTGGCCCCGTTGCAGCATCTCATTGCTGCAACGGACGTCAGAAGGCACGTCAGTATGGGCGCAGATTGTGCGCTCGTCTGACACCAGCCTAAAGCTTCATATGAAATTACACACTTGGTGGCTAAAAAAAACACATACCATCGCTGAAACCCTCATAATACCCTCTGCTGGAAAAATTGCAGGAATTATGTATGGGAACAAGAGGTAGATAAAATTAAAACCATACCTTGTTCAAACGATACAATAACAAGAAGAATTGAAGACATGGCACACGACATAATCAAACAACTGAAAAATATGTCAGAAAAAAACGTTTGCAATGCAAATTGACAAATCCACAGATGTTTCAAATCGTGCTCTTCTTTATACTATTCGTTCGGTATATTTGTGATGCGTTTGAGGAAGGCATACAACAACATATATATGGATGCAAAGGTTAAACCAAAACTATTGAAGAGATTTTTAAACTTTTAACTGAAAACTGAGAAAAAAAAATGTATTGTCATGGCAATGATGTGTGTCTGTGTATGGATAGAGCAGATGCAATGGTCTTGTTGCTCGAATAAAAGAAACAAATCATTCCATTAAGTGGAACCATTGCATCATTTCTAAACAAGCATTGGTTGCAAAGAGACTCAGTGAAAATCTTAATGGTGCTTTAGATATCCTGTAGCTATAAAAGTTATTCCTTTTATAAGGTACGAGTTCCAAATTCACCTCTTTTCCGAGAACTTTGTCGTGATTTGGATTCTAACCACACAACTGTATTTCTTCATAATGTTCAATGGTTGTCACGTGGAAGGATGTGGAATCGTCTTTTTGTACTAAGAAATTACGTTACTTTTTTTTATAGAGAGATGAAGTGCAAATTGGCTTATCTCTGACATAATTGATAAAAATGAAATGATGTAAATCTTCAGTTCTGGAGTCTAATACTAACGTTTTTACATTGCATGATAAAGTAAGAGCTTTCAGGAAAAAGTTAACGTTCTGGAAAAAATAGAGCCTTGTCTGGGTATTAGGAGTACCATTAATATACCATATAAGGCTCTGGAGGAACCTTAAAAACAACTTAACTTATTAATTATCAAGGCTTTTCACCTTGGTCATCCAACTTCATGGTCACACATTCAGTTAGCCCATTCAAAAGAGTGTAGTCTCCACCCTCATTATACCACCTATCACAGTGATACCTTGTCATTAAGAATTGTAATAATATCGCCTCATACTTCACATTGTTTATGTTTTTTAATGTATGTTTTTTTCTGTGTGTCCAATAAAATTAATAAGTTAAGTTGTTTTAAAGGTTCCTCCAGAGCCTTATACGGTATATTAATGGTACTCCTTTTCTGAACTCATGGTTCAGTTTTTTCTCAGTGTATACTAGTCAAAAGGTTTAATCCTTATCAGAGTACCTATTGGCCACACCATTTTTTTGTTTTTTTCGTTGTTTTTTTTTTGTCTGGGTATTATAATTTATTTCAGCAGCTTTCTGAATATTGTGAGGAACATGAAATAACACTTTCTGATAGTGTAAAACAAAATGTTGACCAATTAATTAATTTGGAATCCTACTTTGAGCATTATTTCCTCAATGCTGAAAAACCGGAAGAGGCCCAGAAAGTTATGGATTTAAACCCAAGTGATGACAGTGCTATTGAGCAAGATGACCTTCCAGAATGCATAAAAGAAAAACATTTTGAACCCTCTACAGACACTACACTGAAGACTATGCAGAACATAGGAATGAGTGAAATATCAGTGGTTTGGCAAAAACTGAAAACTGAATACTCAGAACTGAGAAAGATTGCACTTACAAAACGACTTCCTTTTGGCTCAGCCAACTTATGTGAAACCAGTTTTTCACATATGTCGCAACTAAAAAGTAAAGCAAGAAAGCACTTGTGTCCTGAAAGAAATCTCATTGTACGGGTGATTAGCTTTTACCCAAGGTTTGAAAGGATTATGTCATCCAAGCAGGCACAAATTGCTCAATATTTTACAAACCTACATTTCATATTCAAATTTAAGTTTTATGTTTGGGAAAAATTTCTTTTTTGAAAGGTTTTTTAAGGTAATAGGTGCAGCTTAACTCTTAGCTAGATAATAGTATTACAGTATCAGTTCTGTGTTTACGAAACGTGGTGAGCAGGCTGTCTTTATCTGTAAATGTAGGCTGGCAAATCATTACTGATCTCCTTTCCCAAGATGGAGAAGTCATGAGTGAAATACCAAGTACACTTTATAACTCAATACCTTGTAGAACCACCTTTAGCATCAATAACTTGAAGTAATCATTTTCTGTATGACTTCATCAGTCTCTCACATCGTTGTGAAGGAGTTTTGGCTCAGTCTTCTTTGCAACGTTGTTTCAGATCATTGAGGTTTGCGGTAATTTGTCTACACACAGCTCTTCTAGTCCCTCCACTGCATTTCCATCTGTTTGGGGGCCCAAGTTTGACTAGGCTAGTAAAACACCTTGATTATTTTATTCGTCAGCCATTTTTTCTAGATTTGTTTATGTGCTTGGGATCATTGTCCTGTTGCATGGCCCTGTTATGACCAAGCTTTAGCTGTTGGACAAATGGCCTCAAATTGTAGAGTACTTTGGGTCAACCATGAACTCCTTTGTATAGCAATGGCTGCAAAGTGCCCAAGACCAGTGACTGCAAAATAAACCCAAATCATTACCCTTCCGCCAACATGCTTGACAGTTAGTATGAGGTATTTGTGCTGATATGCTGTTTTTGGTTTTCACCAAACGTGGCGCTGTGCATAATGGCCAGACATCTCCTCTTTGGTCTTGTCTGTCAAGACATCTTGTGTTTTTTTTCAGATACAACTTTGCAAACCTAGACCATGCTGCCATGTTCTTTTTCGAGAGAAGAGACTTTCTTCGGTGGCGTCCGCCATCTCGGGACTCTTGGAAGCTCTGATCTTCATTTTGCACATTGTATGTGTTGCAATCTGGAACGCTGAAATGATGTCATCATCCTCCATCTTTGTTTCAAGCTCTGGTCTTCAGCTCGCTCATTGTATGCATTGCACTCTGGATCATGGAAATGATGTCATCATCTGTCATTTTTTTCATATCCCCTTTACTGTCCTTCGACCTTCGTGCATAGATAGTCACATATAATCTTAATTTGTGAAGAGTGGAATATTTCTTCCTTCTAGTTCATTGAAAATTTCACCTGTTGCTTTTAATGAAATTGCTACTATAGAAACACTCTTCTTTCTTATTTGCCCTTATGCCTCGGCATACAAAGGATACATCATTACTCCATTATACTTCTAAATATACTGCATATTATTAGGGCTGCAGAAAATAACGATTAATTACTCGATTAATCGTTAAAATTTTTGGTTGATTAAAATCGTTTTGATTGGGGGGGTCCCACTGTCAGCAGCGGCGTGCCCTTTCTATCAGCTCCGGTATCGGAGTCTAGGAGTCGACTTTGGCGCTGCCTTCCAGTCACATGTGCGACGCATGTGACGCACGTGTCATGCACAGCGTCTGGCGCAGGAAGAAGAAGGTTGATGAGAAGGCAGCAGAGGAGCAGTGAGTATGGTGCTGCCTGTCTCAGTCCAGCCACGGACCCAGCCAAACCCCAGCAGGGCCCAGACCCCAGGCACACACCAGACCCCAGGCACACACCAGGCCCCAGACAAGACCCTGGGGCCCAGACCCCAAGACCCAAGGCCCAGACCCAGGACCCAAGGGCCAGGGACCAGGCTCAGACCCAGGGCCCAGACCCAAGGCCCAGACCAAAGACCCAGGGCCAAGACCCAGACCAAGGGCCAAGACCCAAGACCCAGGGCCCAAGACCCAGGGCCCAGACCCAGACCCCAAGACCCAGGGCCCAGACCCCAAGACCCAGACCCAGACCAAGGGCCAAGACCCAAGACCCAGGGCCCAGGGGCCAGACCCCAAGACCCAGGGGCCAGACCCCAAGACCCAGACCCCAAGACCCAGACCCAGGACCCAGACCCAGGGCCCAGACTAATGCAGAGTTGCAATGCAAGCAGATCAGCTAAAAGTAGTTGGATCTGTATGTGTGTTATAATTAATTGATAAAAAATTGATTAAAAAAATTGATTAATCGAACACGAAAATTTTAATCAGTACCAGCCCTACATATTATCTTTCATGATGGTTTATATCAAACATAAATATATGAAATCTAACCTCATAAAGGATCTGAAAACCTATAACTATTGTATATTTGTACTTTCGACAGTCTATAAAAATGTACAGAAATGTACAATTTATGTTAATGTTCGTATATATACATTTGCGAATACAAAAATTATATATATTATAACGCAAATTTCTACTTATATATGGTTTACTATTTAGCAAATGGTCACCGTAGTGCGCTGAAGAAGGAGTCACCAAAGCCTCATAAAAAGTTGGACAATGTCACAAAAAGCATCGAAGAGTGCTAAAGTGGCCTTGGCTCAAAAAAGGTTTTTTTAAAAAAGGAACTCTCCTATTCTCCTAACAGGTGTTTATACCAATAAAAAGTGTTCAAATCTTTGTAAATAATAAAAAAAAGTTCCTTTTAAAAATAATAAAAAGATGTGTTACAGAATTTTAAAAAAAAGCATTTTAAAAACTTGGGAAACAAAAATGTCGTCTAAAAAATAAGAACCGGTGTTCTAAAAAAATGAAAGGGTTTTTGGGTTATGATTACCCTCAAAAAAAGCGCTCTGTTGGGGTTACGGTCACCCTCATGCGAGCTGTGGTTGGGGTGATTTTCATGAGGGAGCTCCATTGGGAATCTGGGTTTTGGAGCCTTTCATAACTCCCCAGGGTTCAAGCAGAAGCGGCTAAGGAGCATCACGCAGGTTATATTCCACAGCTGGTGCTCCGGCCCCCGCGCACGGATCTGGGCATTTTTTTTGGACTGCGACACCAAGGGGGCCTGAGTTATCAAATGGTACCCTGGTATTGCCACCACTCCGCGCGTACACCCTGAAAACAGACCATCTTCAGGACACACAGATGTCTGCTAAAAAGGGCTGCTAATAGAGGCGCCAACGTATTGTCTATTGTTACATTAACAGAATTATGCTTTGTTATCAAGATTATGTGGTGTATAAATGAGCTGTCCTTTTCCCTGTTCAAAATAAGCTAAGCTGTTTCTCACTTAGTGCTAGTCTCGAATGGTTACTGGGTGATGATCCACGTGTGATACCTGTGACAAAAGCACTATTCCTGGGAGATCCTGGAGCGAAGGAGACCTTTCTGATGGAGGAGGTACCCAGGTGGGATACCAGCTAGTCTGTCAGAACATCCAAGTCTGTAATATCAAAACGATCCATTAAACAAATGAAAGGAGTCAATAAGCAAACAGACAGTCAATATGTCTAGTGGTTCAATTGTGATGTGTCCCATTGAGTTTTCCTTCCCTGTATAGTCAATTTGATTTTTACTGTTGTTTGCAACAACAGCGAATATTGGCAGTTAGTGAATAACCCACATAGTGATTCAGTTCACAAAAGCGTTATTGTTAATGGTTTAAGTAACGGAACCTTGCAGTCAGTGCAAAACCATTCCACAAGCTGCTAGTACTATCTTCTCTTATCTGTAAGGTAAGAATGCCTAGAACATTACTTGATGATGATGATTACTGCACAAGAATGAAGTTAGGTAGACTTCATAAGGTATTCATATTTAAATATGTTTGTATAGGCATACTTCAGGATGGCGTCAGGTCACAATTTAGTCTCAAGTAGTCATCAATGACTATTCACATAGGGAAAGAGATAAACCCGAATTGCAACGAATTTAAATGTCAAACTCATTTTATGATGCAGTTTTGGATTTACTGTATTAATATGTGAATGAAATTGTTACGTAATAACTTAGCGTTGCTTGATACTGCAGCTCCATCTTGTGGCATTCTTATGAATATCTAGCGCAGTCACCCTGTAAACATCTACACTATCAAAGATTTTTAAAAAACTATGGAAAATGCATCTTTATTAGAATGGTTACAGTTTCAATACTTGAAAACGAGAGAAATCTCAATATATCCTTCCTAGTAAAATACTTTGCAAATAAATAAATAAATCAGCCCTGTCACTCTAGTTTCAGCTTTCGAAACATTTCAACACTATCCGTCTACAACTTACCATTTTCTCTGTTCTTGTCTGTCTGAAATTCCTACTTAAATGCAGGTATATGTTTAAAGGGACACTCTAGGCAACATGACCACCTAAGCTATTTTAGGTGGTCATGATGCCCGGAGTATTCCCTTGCCTGTCCCTCCTGCCTCCGCTCAGCCAATCGTCAGGAAAGGCTGAAAACAGCTGAGAGAGGCGGAGGACTTTACTCCGCCCTCCCAGCTGTCAGTCAGCAGAGCGGGAATCATATTTCCCGCTTCTGCCGACTTTTACCGAGTAGGAGACGTCATCGCGCTTTCAGCGCGATGACGTCTCCAACTCACCGCGGAAGCTGGCGGCTCCCTCTGACGGTTAGTGTTGCGCGCATCCTCTTGCGCGCAACACTAATCCTCAGAGGGAGCCGGGAGGAAGCCTGCCGATTGGCTGGCTTATGTGAGAGGCGCGCATGCGCGCTTCTCATGTAAACCAGAAGCCAAGAAGCATGAAGAAGGACGGGAGCGGAAGAGGAGGGAGGTGAGTATAAAAAAAAAAAAAAAAAAGACGCCGCTGGAAGGAAGAGGATTTTAGGGTAAGTATTACAGTTACAAAAAAAAAATGAAAGATTTATTAAGGGAATAGGGATAGGTTAGGATAAAAAAACGGGGGGTGATTTTTTGAGTAGAGTGTTCCTTTAAGTAATATAGATAGCGATGCCTCTACTGTATCATTTGAGGAATTTTGTAGCAAACAAACAATTGCAATTTCTGTTTCTTGATACTATTCCTTAAGGTTGGATACTAAGGCACATAAACAACAATAGCCTCTTATAACAGTAGTGAAAGGACTCTGGCCCTGCAAACGCAGTACTCAAACTTATTAATTTTCCAAGGAAAAAGACTTTAACAGGGTTATTCAAAGAGATTGCGGCCGAAAGGTAACCAAAGAGTGAAATTCGGCATATGGTTACCTTTCCTGGCTATTCGGCTATTCAGAGAGCAGGCAGTTCGCCAAATCTTGGCGAATTACCTGCACATACGGTGCCTGTTTGAGGGCAGAGAAATCCTCATGGAGAAGCAATGCTTCGTCTATTCAGAGAACACAAAACAGCAGTGAGAAGTTGCCGAATTGCCCTGCTGTTCGGTGGTTTCATTCAACAGGTTTATTCAGTGGAATCCAATAGACTTCAATGTTAAAAATATTCCCGTTTTATTGCAATATCTAATAAACCGTTGATTATAATAGTCTGCAGTAAAAAGTCTCTTTATTTATAGATTTTTTTAGGATCTTTTAGGCATTTTTCGGGGAATTTTTTTGCGAAAATTCTTTTTCCGTTTTTTTTTCCAATCGTTTTTTTCTTTTTTCTGTAACAGCCCTTTTTATTATCGTTCATTGGATCTTATATGTAAATTTCAGGCATTTTCATTCTGTAGTTTCTTTGCAAACAGCGTTTCATTTTTCAAAAATTCAAGCGTACTGTTTTTATTATTTATTTCACTCCATTCGTCTGCGGTGTCGGCTTTTTCCGGCGGCTGCTCTGCGCTGTGATCGGCGACTGCTCGAGTTTCTCCGGTGTGTTCGGCTGGGTTAATCCAGATGTCTTTGCGGGTTCCGGTGTGCATTCACCGGGTTTTGCGGTGAGTATTCGTCGAGTTTGAGGTGGCTTTTCCCTGCACTACGACGGCCCTGTGGTGCTTGCTGAATACACCGCATGGTCACCGAAATGGCATCGTCAAATCTCACCGAATTGAAGAGAACGAAAAGTCACCGAACGTGCGGTGACTTTTCGATTCTCTTTGAATAAGCCTGTATGTCTTGGCTTGTTGGCTTGTAACTCCACCTGGACACCTGTCGGTTAGAAACAGGAAATGATTTCTGATCATACCATGACAGGAATGATCTATGGGTTAGCGGGTAGGATACTAAATACTCTTAAATTACTACAAGTAAATGTGTCAACACTCTTCCAGGTAATGCGTTTTCAAGGTCCTCAAACCCCAAAATGTCTGCTTGCACTGCATTCTAAGCTTTACCAAAAAATAAAATTGTAAATTCCATTTATATGTTCACTGCATTCTGAAGACTTCCACGATTCTATTGCCAGTGTTTCAGACTGCTATCCGCAGACATCCCTGAGGAAATTGTACGAGTGAGAGACTGAAACGTTGACGATAGAATAAAAAATGACTATTGATTTCCTTATTGAAGCCCATAAAGTGCTATCTTACTTTGAAGTGAATTATAGCCGGACATTAGCACCAGGCGTTTTGCTGTGGATTTTTGAGTGTCAGATTGCGGTCGGAAGCAATCACATATTAATGCAAGCCATATTTCAGTGACACTGCCTGTCTATTTCATGTGCTCACAAGAGATCTGCAGGTCAAGTGTTGTCCCATACTTTTATGTCTGGTCAGGCTTTGTCAAAGAAACTTTAAAGCAATCTGTAAAAAGGAGAGTTGACTGAACCTTCTATATAAAGCTGTTATTGAGGTAGATGGCATTACTATCAGGGTTATTCAAAGAGATCAGAATTGTGGCCGAAATGTAACCGAACAGTGAAATTCAGCATACAGTTACCTTTCCTGGCCATTCGGCTATTCAGAGAGCAGGCAGTTCGCCAAATCATGACGAATTGCCTGCACATACACGATTTCTGTTCATTGAATGTTTGAGGGCAGTGAAATCCCCATAGAGAAGCAATGCTTCGTCTATTCAGAGAACAAAAACAAGCAGTGAAAAGTTGCCGAATTGCCCTGCTGTTCAGTGGTTTCATTCGACAGGTTTATTCAGGCGAATCCCATAGGCTTCAATGTTAAAAGTATTCCCGTTTTAACTCAATATCTATTAAACCGTTGATTATAATATTCTGCAGTAAAAGTGTCTTTATTTATATATTTTTTGGGCATTTTTCGGGATTTTTTTAGAGAAACTTTTCAATTTTTTTTAATAGTTTTTTCTTTTTTCTGTAACAGCCCTTTTTATTATCATTCATTGGATCTTACATGTAAATTTCAGACATTTTCGCTCAGTAGTTCCTTAGCAAACAGCGTTTCACTTTTCAAACATTCAAGTGTACTGTTTTTTTATTTGTTCACTCCATTCGTCTGCGGTGTCGGGTTTTTCCGGCGGCTGCTCTGCGCTGTGATCGGCAGCTGCTCGGGTTTCCCCGGCATGTTCGGCGGGGTTAATCCAGATGTTTTTGCGGGTTTCGCTGTGCGTTCAACGGGTTTTGCGGTGAGTGTTCGGCGGGTTTGCGGCGGCTTTTCCCTGCACTACGACGGCCCTGTGGTGCTTGCTGAATACACCGCAGGGTCGGCGAAATGGGACCGCCAAATCGCACCGAATTGAAGAGAAGGAAAAGTCACCGAACATGTGTTGACTTATCGATTCTCTTTGAATAACCCATATATTAATAGCCCTACGTTTCCCCGTGTGAAATGTACTCATGGTTTACTGTCATCTCTTAAGAAATCGTCTGGTTTAACCAGTTCAATAAAAGTCCCTTATTTGGTTGGTGACTGTAAGCCACAGGTAAGGTCATCTCATATATGACTAAAAGGTGATTTGTTTTTTATTTAATTAAAACAATGCATGTAAAGCATTTTATAACTTTTCTGGGATCTTTATAATATAATATAATATATTTTCTTTTCTTACGCTTACATTTTTTTGTGTCTCTGAACAATAATCAGTGGAGCAAATTCCTCATTTCATGATCAAGCATCTTGTGTTTTACCTCTTGTTTTTTTTTGTTTCCTTTTCAAGAAATAATATAAAAGAGTTAGCGAAAATATCTACATATTACTATACCCAGTACAATACATAGCCTGGAGGAGTGAGAGAGGAGAGAAAAAAATAGGGGTGGAAGGATAGGTCTTATAGCCTCTATTATATGCAGGAGAGGCTTACCGAAGTTTGGGCTTTAACTAGAAATAATTCTAATGTGCCGTGATTCCTGGAGCAACCAGGGGGACCATGTGCTAAGATGTTTGTCTGTGCAGCCATAGTTTTCAACAAATATATTTGTTCTACTTTAATGTGCCGGTATGTGGGTACAGTTTTTGAGCCCCAAAGGGAGGGGAACATAGTCTTGGCTGCATTCAAGAGATGTTACAGCAAAAAAAATTTATATGCCACAGCCGCAATCGGGGTGTGGTGTAGAAGTTTTTCGGGGAGAAAAAGTGCTGGTGGTTCTACCACCCTGGAGATAGTGGTAAATACTCTCTGCAGGTAGGCCAACACCCTGGACACTCCCATCAGATATGCAGCATATTGCCCTCTGCTAGGCTGCATCTCCAGCACATTGCTGATGATGTAGGGTTAATGCAATTTAACCTAACTGGATAGCGACACCAACCTGACATCAGTTTGCAATTACCGGTAGTTTCGACCATTTTAGCACACCTAGTGCTCTGTTGACCCAGGTCCGAGATCTTAGACCACTGCTCGTCCGTAAAGTGCCGCCCAAGTTCTCGCTCCCACTGGCCCACGTCAGCAAGTTCCCGAATGCCTGATAGAAAGGGTAGTAAGCTGTACAACACCGAAATCCCATGGACTACACTGTGGCCCTTAGAGCACAATGACTCAAAAGTAGCGGATGGTGAAGAGCACTGCTGTCAGCGAATGTATGATAAAAATGCCAATTTGGTGGAAGTGCTCCATGACCGTTGGCTTATGATCCGGCAGGAGGACATCTAGGCCTTTAATGCTCCTCGGAGTCAGTATGGTATAAAATGATGAGGGGGTGACAGTGAAAGAAAAGCAAAAATGCGGGGATCACTACCCTCGGGGAAGGCCTTATTAAAAAAAGTAAAAAAAATCAGAACCATAGGGCCTGACTTTGTGGTAAGTGTATATGTGTGCTTAATAAAATACAAAATACTCAAGGTGGCCCCCACTAGTGGATGTGAAATGGTTTCCCTGCTGGGAGGGGCACCACCTGCCCATATATATGGCAAAATCCTTTGATCACCAACTTCTCTATCCATAACTAACCGCTGTGCTCAAGAATCCTGCTCATTCCTGTGTAAGAACCATAAGAGATGTACCACGTGAGAATACCTTATTAATGATGGCACCCCTAATCCCCCCCCCATCTCCCTGGGTAGTTGAAGATGAAACATTTTCACACGGGTAGATTTGCCCGCCCATATAAACCGAGTGACCTGTGATGATAAAGATTTAAAAAGGACTGTGGGAGAGAGAGAGATCGGTAACATAGCCTCTTGGCTGTGGAGGACTCTCAGCACGTTGTCGCGATTGCTCCCAGCTTGCGGATGCCGCGCCAAGTGGTTCTTGTCTTTTCAGCCATGATCGACCGATATTTTGGCCAACCGCGGTACTCTTCCAGTGCGGGCTCACTGTCACGTTCAGACTCGACAACCGTGGTTTGGATCTCTATCGACAGACCTCTAAGCCCTCCGATCCTTGAGTGGTCGGGACCGCTAACCCTATCACTCCCATGCCAGGGAAAACAAACAGACCAGCAATAGTGGACACAAATCAGCAGTAGATGTCAGGACTGAGCATACACTGGGGCAGAAAGGGTTAACTTTGTTGACAGGTGAGGTATAGCCTGCGTTAGGCCTGTACAGGTTATTTATATCAAACACTACAGAGTCAGCATGGTCAATAAGACAATCCGGGTCAGCAACAGAGAGGGTTTGCATACAATCAGAGTTGGCAACAGAGAGGGTACTCATACAGGCTAAATCGGCAACAGAAAGGGCACTCATACAAACTGGGTCGGTTTTCTGCAGGGTCAGTATATATTCTGAATCAGCGTGTGGCAGGATCAGCAATCGTTCTGAGGCTGCTCTAGGTAAACCATACATACAGGCTGTATCAGAGAGAATCGTCACAAGGCAGTCCGGGTCCATCACAATCAAGGTCCTCATACACTCCGGGTCAGTATAACAGAGAATGGCTCAAAGAATCAGTGACTCGAAATGAGTAACTCAGCGATGCGGGAAAATGAGTCCACGTCAAGGCAATGACTCAGAGCGCGCACTCTTTACTTAAAGACCAGCGACTCCGCGTCATCACACCGCACCCTGCCCCCGACCAGCCACAGGAACGCTGGGGACCACCGGAGCCCCTGGCACTCGACCAGTCAGCAGCGCTGTGTGCCCGAAAGCCCCCTGAGACCCCTCAGATGTGACACTGACATCTTGGATGTCAGTCCTGCTTCCAGGACCTCCCCCACTCACTGCCATCATCGCACATGGGTCTGATGACGTCAGAAAGGGACTTCTTCCCTCAGCCGGACAGGGAAATCCCTGTGATGGAGATATGGGGGTCCTTTAGACTCCTGTATCTCCTGAACCTGGTCTTGTACAGAGTTATGCATGGTTTCATTGGAAAGGCCAGAGAATTGTCTTTAATGCTACCATACATGACCAGGTTTTTTAGTAAAAATAATATTTAAAAAAATCCCTTTTTTGTTTAATGCAGCACTATAGTTCACGTTTCAATAATACCGTGCACAATGATGCTGCACTAACACACCTTCTCATTTCCCATGATGCCAGAAAGTTTGAAGGCAATGGATGCCACATTGTGTTACTACGCATTGTTCATCGAAAACCTAAACCGCCGCAGTGCTGAGAGGGTCGCAGGGGGCTCTTTGGAACCCTGTGTCTCATATTTTTACACCACACAAGGTCAAGAGAGGTGTCACTGGAAAGATATTTTGAATCTGCGGAGTCTGCTGAAAATAAGAATATGTAAGTTGTGTGGGTCTTATAATAAAACATGACTTCAAAACATGTTTAAACATGATGAGCACAAAATTGTCAAAATGAGCTCAGCAGCGAACGGGTTAAACAAAGTAATTACAGGCTTGGAAAGCAATTGCTATGAATTACCAACTGACAGGTGACAGGTTCATGACATGAAAAGCCAAAAAAAGAGATCTGCTATTCATGCTACAACATAAACACCAAAACCCAAACACATGCACTCTTCACGACATTGGTTATTCAAAGAGAATCAAAAAGTCACCGCACGTTCGGTGACTTTTCGTTCTCTTCAATTCGGGGCGATTCGGCAATCCCATTTCGGCCACCCTGCGATGTGTTCAGCAAGCACCACAGGGCCGTCGAAGTGCAGGGAAAAGCTGCTGCAAACCCGACGAAAACTCACCGGAAAAACCTGACGAATGCACGCCGAAACCTGCAAAAACATCTGGATTAACTCGCCAAAAACACCGGAAAAACCCGAACAGGAGCCGATCACACCCAGCGCTTCCGAAAAAGCCGACACCGCAGACGATTGCAGTGAATAAATTAGCAAAACAGTTTGCTTGAATGTTTGAAAAGTGAAACGCTGTTTGCAAAGAAACTACTGAGCGAAAATGTCTGAAATTGACATATGAGGTCCAATGAATGATAATAAAAAGGGCTGTTACAGAAAAAATAAGTAAAGTTAAAGAATTTTTTTTAAAAAAATTTGATTTTTTTTTTAAAAAAAAACATCCAGAAAAATGCTTAAAATATCCTAAAAAAATCTATAAATAAAGAGACTCTTTACAGCAGAATATTATAATCAACGGTTTATTAGATATTGAATTAAAACGGCAATATTTTTAACATTGAAGCCTATGGGATTCTCCTGAATAAACCTGTCGAATTAAACCACCGAATGACAGGGCATTTAGGGAACCTTTCACTGCTGGTTTGTGTTCTCTGAATAGATGAAGCATTGCTTCTCTATGGGGATTTCACTGCCATCGAACAGGCACCGTATGTGCAGGCAATTCGCCATGATTTGGCGAATTGCCTGCTCTCTGTATAGCCGAATGGCCAAGAAAGGTAACCGAACCCTGATTTTCAGCGTTCGGTTCCCTTTCAGCAGCCATTCGGATCTCTTTGGAATAAAATACACAGGGTTATTCAATCAAATTTAGATAAAAAAAATCATTCCATCTCTCATAAATACACATCCAAGCACATCACATTTAATATCCCTCAATATCTACACACAAGCACACCACACAAAATCACCTTTTAATCACATACAAATATTTTTTTTTAATTCACAATTTTAATTTTCCAAAATAAGAAAGAAAAGACAGTCAGTAATAAAATTGCAGAGTAAAACACAAAATAGTCATTTAACAAAAATGACAGAGACAGGTGACAGAAAGTATATCACGTACCAAATAATGTTGGGGCGAAAATCATACAGGAGGGGGTCAGTTCCACCACAAACCCTTACCATTGGTGCGTTATAGTTGATCATAAAACCTGAAATAAGAGCAAGAAAAGAAAAGGAATGGAGGAGGAAATGAGTAGAAAGAAAGTATATTTGAAGAAGGAAAGAAAAAAATTAAAGGGAGGGGGGACGTTGAGGGGGTAGGGGAGGGGATGGAAGGGGAGAGCATCCGGATCTCCAGAAAGATACACCCCACCCCCAAAAACCACAACCCAACTCAAGTCAGAAGGTGAAAAAATACTATGAGGGAGAGTTATCCACCGCAGACGGTTGCAAGCCCCCCAGATTAGCTGTAAACCGTTAACAGTCCTTATCTGAAGTTACCAAGGTGTCCTCAATATTGCAGAGCCATTCTATCTTATCCACTAGCTCCCTCCTTGAGGGAATCACCTCGAACGCTAGCAAGTCGGAATCAAAAGTCTGGCACAGAGCAAGATGCAAAGGAGCAAAGACCGTTTAAGATGCTTAACAGAAACATCCAACTTCAGGAGCAAGGATACGGCTGGGGTACAAAGCATCTCAAAGTTACAGGTCTCCACTGCCATGTCCTGCACTGTGCGCCAATAAGGTACGAGGATAGGGCAGGAACACCAAACATGGAGATAGGTACCGAGAACAGAGCAGCTTCTCCAACACTGTAGGTCAGAGACAGATCCTGTACAAAACAGAAGAAGGTGAGCAATATGAACGACATTTCCACAATCGCCAAGAACTGCGTACCAGAGTGTATCAAGGAAAGACTCTTCGACCACTGATCTTGAGAGATCTGTTTCCCCAATTCCCTTTGCCATCTCTCCATATAAGGGGGCAAATCTGGGCTAATTGTTTGAAGAAGGAAGACAGTAAAATGTAGACAAGCCATGGGTGATCGGCAAAACTAGGGCACAAAACATCTCAAATTTAGAGAGGGGGCAGGAAAGTCCAACATTACCTGGCACTTGGCGAAGATAACGTCAAAGCTGATGATAACTGAATATATCAGGGAAAGTCAGAGGTATGTCCCCTTCCAGCTCACTTAAATCCCGAAATTGACAATCTCGCATATTATCCTGCACTGTTAGTCTAGATCACGTCTCAGGGTATTCCTTACCCATGATGGAAAGTCAGGATTATGTTCCATAATAAGAAGAGGGGACGGGGCAGAGGCGAGCGTAAATCTGATCCGTATGCAATGCCACAGTTGCAGTGTCGTAGAAACTGGGGAGTGCTGCAAAGTATTGAGTCATGTATCCATGGCCAACCAAGGAAGCGTCCATAAAAGACTTTGTGCTCCAAGTCCAACCTCAATTTATCAGATACAATCATCATCCAATCTACTATCCTAACTAGATGTGCAGCATAATAGAGTTGAGTGTCCAGAAGAGTGAGGCCTTTGTCTGATTTAGGTAAGTATAAGATCTTAATCCGGACTTTAGGTCGCGTCCGAGGTGAGATAAAGGACAGAAAGGCTGAGCGTAAGGTTAGAAAGAAGGTCACCGGGAGTGTAATTGGAAGGGCCTGTGCCTGCATCACATACAGGATGTGATTCATAATGTTAATTTTAATGACATTTACACTGCCGAGTCACGTGATATACTTTCAGGGTTACTCAAAGAGCACCGAAATTCCACCGGAATTTTGGCGCTCTTTCATTCCCTGCACTTCAGGGAGTCAAATTCGCCAATCCTGAAGTGAATTTATCATTCACCGCAGTGTACCCGAAGTGCAGGGAACAAGCTGCGGAACACATCTGAAAAACTGCCGCAAAATCAACGAAGCGATCAGAAAAACTGCAGCAAAACCGAACGCATCCAAAAAAACTGCAACTTTTAAAATCTTTTTGCGAAAAAACACTGCGCGAAAATGCCTGAAAATAGCATATATAGTCCTATGAATAAGAATAAAAAGGTCTGTTACAGAAAAATCCCTGCCATTTAAAAAAAAGGGGGGGAAATGTTGTCGAAAAAATACCTAAATATCCCTTCTTCTACAGACTCTCAACTCTCTCAGTCTCTGTGACACTGCGCTCTCTTGGATTCACTCATATCTGTCTAACAGGTCTTTCTCTGTATCATTTGCTGGTAACTCCTCCACTTCAATGCCTTTATCAGTTGGTGTACCTCAAGGCTCTGTCCTTGGTCCTCTGTTCTTCTCTATCTACACCTCCTCCCTGGGATAAATAATTAACAGCTTTGGCTTTAATTACCACCTGTATGTTGAAGATACTCAGATCTACCTCTCTACCCCTGATCTCTCTCCTCTTGTCCTTTCCAAAGTCAGCGACTGTTTATCTGGCTTCTCCTCCTGGATGGCCTCTGTCCACCTAAAGTTTAACATGTCCAAGACTGAGCTCCTACTAATTCCTCCCCCTAATGCCTCCCCACCTCCTGACTTCTCTGTCGTGGTCGAGGGTATCTCTATCTCCCCATCAAGCCATGTTCGCTGCCTCGGAGTTACACTTGACCCGCTCTTTCCTTCATCCCCCACATCCAGTCTCTTTCCTTCTCCTGCCGCTACCAGTTGCGTAATATCTCCAGAATTCAGCAATTTCTTACCGCTGACACCACAAAACAACTCATCCATGCCCTTGTAATTTTCCGACTCGACTATTGTAATAATCTTCAAGTTGGCCTCCCTCTCTCCCAGCTCACCCCCCTACAATCCATTCTGAATGACTCTGCCAGGCTCATCCACCTCACCCGCTGCTCTGTGTCTGCTGCTCCCCTCTGCGAGTCCCTTCACTGACTCCAGATCCACTGCAGAATTAAATTCAAAATCCTTACCCTGACCTACAAAGCTCTCACTAATTCAGCTCCCCACTACCTGTCCACGCACAGCTCCCATCCTCTGGAACGCACTCCCTCGTACGGTCAGACTTTCACCTAGTTTCCTTCAAACGCTCCCTTAACCACTTGGCTGCTATGGACGCGCTCAGCGCGTCCAGCCAAGTGGTTCTCCTGTGCTATGGACACGCTGAGCGCGTCCATGCACAGGAGGCAGCAATCTGCCGGATTCCGGCGGATTGCTGCGCCCCCCCGGTGCGGGCTGACATCGTGGATGTCAGCCCAGCACTCGGGACCCCGGCGGAGCAATTAGATGTCATCGCGGCGGCGCGATGACATCTAATTCAGGCGCCCCCCCGCATGTGTGGGGGACCTCTCTCCCTCCCGATCGCCGGGGAGCAGGAGGTTAATCCAGGCACCGTTTGGAAGGGCACATCCTGCCCTTCCAAACAGTGGCTGTCATTAATCCCTGGGGAGCCGAATCACGAATCGGCGCTGAAGAACGCCGGTTCGTGATCCTTTCCCGGAGCTGGCCAACATCTTGGATGTCGGCCAAGCCTCCGGGAACTCCCCCTGAGGACTGGCGACATCGTGCATAGCACGATGACGCCAGTCCTGGAGTTAACCCCTAGCTGCCACCAATGGTGGAGATAGGGGGTTCCAATGAACCCCCTATCTCCCGATCCGTGGCAGCTAGGGGTTAATGTTTGATGTCGTTGGATCGGCCAGAGCATGGCCTTTCCAACGATATCAAACATGATAATGAAAAAGTTTTAAAAAAAAATTAAATTAAAAATAAATAAATGTATATTTTAAAAAAAATCTAAAAAAAAAAATAAACAATTTTTTTTTTGTTTTGTTAATGCAGCAATATTGTTCCCATTTCAATTATAATGTGAACAATAATGCTGCACTAACGATTTTTGTATGCGGTGCGTTTGTTAAAAATAGCGACATTTTCCCCCCAAAAAAATGTAACGGGTCCCCATTTCTAATTTTTTTAACAAGCGCACCCCATACAAAATATAACCGCAAACGCTCGCATGTTAAAATGTGAAAAAAAACACTTTACACATAATAAATTATTGAAAATTCAAATTTTATTGCATTTTTTGTTATAATATACAGACATGACATAACGTATACATATAATAATGACATATTATGAATCTGTGGAGTCTGCCGGAAAGAACGATATATAATATGTCTGGGTCATATATCAAAATATGGCTACAAAACGCGGTTAAACAAGAGGAGCGAAAGCGGTAAAAATGACCTCAGCACAGAGGTGTGAAAAGCCTCAGCAGCGAAAGGGTTAAGACATTCCTATTTAGGGAAGCCTACCACCCGACTCACTGATACACCTCACTGTCCCAAACAGTCCAACACTCTCACCTTGCAGTCCTCTCCTCCTGTTTCCACCCCCAACCCTTCTAGATTGTAAATTCCCACAGAAATAGGCCTCTCGTTTCCATCTATATATTGGTTTATCAAATGTTGTTCAGTCTCAGTGTATTGTAACCCTGTCTATATTATGCCCATTGTTCAGCGCTGCAGAATATGCTGTTCGCTATATAAATAAAGTATAATAATAATAATAATTAATTAATTAATAAAGTGACTTTTTGCTGCAAATGAAAAGAACAAATGGTTAAGTAAAAAAATTATAATAAGATGGGAATTATTCTTACATCGAAACCTATGGGATTCGCCGGTTTAAACCTGTCGAACAAAACCACTGAAAATCTGGGCATTTTGCCAATTTTTCCCTGCTGTTTAGCATTCTCTGAATAGATTAACCATTACTTTCTATGGGGAATTTCACTGCTGTCGAATTGCACTGTATTTCGCTGGCAATTTACCAATATTTGGCAAATTGCCATCTTTTTGAATAGCTGAATTACCATGAAATTGCACCGTCCATATGGTTTCCGGTCGGAAATTCTCTTTGCATAACCTCTAAAGTGAATAGACCTGCTAGTATACCCAGACACAGAAATGACAAACAGATACTCTATCATCTATTAATTTACTGGGCTCACTACCACCTGTGCAACAAAAATGCTTAAATTTATTGACTGGTAGCGTGACTACTTAGTTCATTTATAGTTTGATTTAGGATACATGGATGGAGAAGTTTCTACATATCTGGCGCATGGGTGGCAGACTGTCTAGCCAAGAAAGCTTCCCAGTCGGGGGTTCACGTACATTATTGTTGTATTTGTACAGAGAATGATGTTTATACAATTGTTGTATTGTACAGAGCACTGGTGAGACCTCACTTGGAGTACTGTGTGCAGTACTGGAGACCCTATCTCCAGAAGGATATAGACATCTTAGGCTAGGGACAGATGAGCGCATTTTCTGCAGCCACCGTCAAAATGTACGTCGATGCGTGCGCACGCATTTTTTCACGGAATACGCTTAAGTGGTCAGACGATGCGCAATTCTGGACGTATTTCATGACGGTGGGGTAAAAAGAAGTCTAGGGAAATCCGGCTGTTTGAACGTTATGTTGGCCGCACACTAGCAGCGTCTGACGTCTCCTAATCACGCACACACGCTGCCATGCGGCCGCAGCGCACTCTGTACGTCAGTAGCAGCGGTTTCACGTTCTGATAAAAATGCGTTCATTTGCTGGTTGCGTGGTGTCGGCGCACTTTCGTACGCACGTACTGCGTATATTGGCTGTCATTGGCCGTTATGTGCTGCTACTGCCGCCGTGATTTAGTGCGTCTGCACGCGCGTTCCGACTGCCCCACTCTGACCCTAGCCTTAGAGAGAGTTCAGAGAAGGGCTACTAAAATGGTGTACGGCTTGAAGGAGAAAAGTTACCAGGAAAGGCTTAATGATCTTAACATGTACAGCTTGGAAAAAAGACGAGACAGAGGAGATATGATAGAAACATTTAAATACGTAAAGGGAATCCACAAGGTAGAGGAAGGGAGTATATTTAAAAGGAAACAAAGTAGCAAAACAAGAGGACATAGTCTTAGATTAGAGGGGCAAAGGTTTAAAAGTAACATCAGGAAGCATTATTTTACTGAGAGGGTGGTGGATACATGGAACAGTCTTCCAGTAGAAGTGGTAGAGGCCAAAACAGTAATTGAATTTAAGCAAGCATGGGATAGGCATAAGGCTATCCTAGACAAAAGATAAATCCAGGTAAAGTATCCATGTAATTGGGCAGACTAGATGGGCCGAAAGGTTCTTATCTGCCGACATCTTTCTATGTTTCTATGTTACATATTGACAAAATATAATTCTATTTTCTAGTTGCTTTTTTGCCTCTAGTGAATTGTGGAAAGTTGTCATGAGAATTACAAAATTGTGAGACATTACTAAACAGAAATATGGAAATGTTTAAAATATTTCATTTTCTTTGTCTTCCTACCACATTTTGCTATTTAAAGAGAAGCCGATTTTTTCCACATAATCAGGACAAAAACATAGATGGAAAGACAGTTGAGTTGCCAAAATTTCTTCCTTTTCAAATATTTGGATCCAAATGTTTCACTTCCTTTGTCAATTATTCACAATTTTCGGTTTACTCATTAAACCTTTGTGTATTTATTTCAGAAGAGATTACGAACTAGAACAGTCAGTGTTGTGTTACCTGAAGTTCTTTTGCATACTATTTACCTAATTGAGTAATGATTTCAAGTCTATTTTTTTTATATTCTTCCTGTGGGGAAAATTGCAGTTTATTACTCTGCAAACTTTCTATTTGTTATTTCTTTTAAAAAAAAGCCAACATGTAATCAATGTGCTTTGCCTTCATGTCATATCATTGGAATTAGCAAAAGACAAAAAAAGAGAAAAAGTATTTTTAATTATCAAATTTATTTAAAATAATAATTTGAAAAAAAAATCAGGTTGTAAGAGAAAAAGCACTCTAAACCAATACATTTAATCCCATAAAACCAAACTAAACAGCTCTCAGTCATGTGGTATGAAAATTTTTAAAGGTTACCAGGAAGGATACATTGAGATTTCTCTTGTTTTAAAGTATGTCCTGGGTTCAAGAACATTGAAATGTTACAGTCGTTACAGAAATACAAAGTAATAAAATGCAAGATATTAAAAACAAAACATAAGTATACAGATTAAAATTTCATGGGATATATATATATATATTTATTTGCAAAGGATTTTACCAGGAAGGATACATTGAGATTTCTCTCGTTTTCAAGTATGTCCTGGGTTCAAGAACATTGAATTGTTACAGTCGTTACAGAAATACAAAGTAATAAAATGCAAGATATTAAAAACAAAACACAAATATATATATGAGAGAGATTACAACCAAATCCAGAATATTTAAAACACATGTCATGCACTGCATGCTGATTTTCATGCTCCGTGTACCCCCTGTGAGGGGTATCTCACGTACACGTAGAAACAGAAGAATGAAGGAATGTAAATGCGAAGTCATCAATGTGGTTGTGTCATTTATTGTAGCAACCTCCCATGGCAACAGGAAAGTCCACAGAGCACCATAAGAAGGCAGGAGGCAGCGTCCCGAGCCGGTTCCTACACATTGCATATTTTCAACATGGGTTGTAAGAACTCCAAAGTGAAGGTGCTCCAAGTGAAGCCCAGTGATGAAAGGAAGAGTGGCTGGGGAGCTCAAAGCAAAGGAAAGCCCGGAACCGAGGTCAGTGACTCATCCTGACACCAGATCTCTTACAAACTGCTTCTACTAAATAACATTACTGTCTGTGTGGCTGTTCCCTAAATTTGGAATTGTGTAAAATTATCAAGAAAATCTTAAAAATAAAAACACAAAAACCACAAGAAAACTAAATCGATGTTTTCTCCAAACAATATCAACTAGCATTTCATTTTCAGTTCAGAAATAGTTGCAGAAATTTTTAAATTCTTTTCTCTAGCCACATTTGTCAGTTTAGTAAATAAACATTTGGGGGATAAGGAATCTAGTTGATGTGCTTAGAACCTATGCATCTGTTACAGTATATATGTATATATATATATATATATATGAAGGACAGACTAGATGGGACGAAAGGTTCTTACCTGCCGACATATTCTATGTATCTATGACAGAGGAGCATTTCAATATAACAAATGCAAACTTTCCCCCACTCATACAGTCCATCCCAGCCGTATATTATTTATGATTTTCTAGAATTGTTTTTAACCCCTTAAGGACCAATGACGTAATGTCATAAATGCATTAACTTTAAAGACCCTTGGTCCTTAAGAGGTTAAAAACATACAAAGGGTTGTTTCTTTTGACCTAGTGAGGATCACAAAATAGATATTAAAAAAAGTATGTGCTGCATCTGAACAAAGCTTCCTCACAGACACACTTTAATCCATAGGGAAGGGCTCACAGAGGGTTTATTCACTAAACTATTCTGTGCTGATGATCAATCTGCTGAAAGTAGGATAAAATAGATAACAAACCTCCAGATCAGCAAATTACTGGTTGTATTTTAACCCTGCAGTTAAATTACTCGTATTGCTGGTCAGCCTTGGAAGTAAGCGTTCACAAAGAATAAAAATTCAAAACTTTCAGGGTTATTCAGAGAAAGGTGAAAATCAGGAGAACTGCCAGGAGAGGAGAAAAATCTAGACCAAATAGCCGATTTGGAAAGTGAGAAAAATGGGAGAATTTTTCTGGTTTGTCTATTTTGACCTCGAATTTTCACTTCTCCAGTCATTCTCCTGAGTTTCACCTTTCTTTGAATAGACCTGTTTATTTTTCTTTTTGCTCGGCAAGAGTGGTTGTAGCTTATGTTCTTTACAAGTCATATAGAAGGTGGTCCCAAATCTATTACTTTGGCTTTGTTTTCTTGTTTCATAATGCCTATAAACACATACACCCAGGAAGTACTTCAAAACGAGAGAAATCTCAATGTATCCTTCCTGGTAAAATCCTTTATAAATAAATAAATAAATACACACATATAATATAAATATATATATATATATATATACAAGTTAAAAATAGGACGCACTCCAGGAATTAGGTGAAAAAAGTAAAATCGATGGTTTATTCAAGATGCATATAAAAGAGAGATGTGCCCATAGGCACTCGCCGACGTTTCGGCCCTCACAGGAGCCTTTATCAAGGTGATCAATATGGGCAAAGACAGAGTATTTATACAAAACATTAAAACATCACAGTCATACTCACCACGCTTGTAGCGTGCCGCCGGGCGAGGCGCCGATTCCCTGAGGGGCGTGGCGTCTGAAGCCGGCGCCTCGCCCGGCGGCACGCTACAAGCGGGAAATGCCTCAGCAGCGAAAGGGTTAAGGGAAATGTCTTCTGGGAACTGTAGTTTTATGACATGTGATCAGATCTATGTGTCTAATTGGTGCTGAGACACTTTGCATGCTGACAGGAAGAAGGGCGTGTACACCAGGAAGTAATTCCAGGAGACCTACAGCATGCTCTCTCTCCACATGGGAGTGAAATTACCCTTTTTTCACACCGTATAAAAGGACAGAATATAAATGATCCAGATGAATCTTTTCAATGACTAAGTTTTGTTCATGAATGCCTGGAAATAAATATCTGTATATGCCTTTCATCAGAGTTGAAGCTGTCTGTTTCTACAAAAGCCACCGTGGGGACAGAACACTGCTCCTGTCAATTAATTTCACTTTTTACGCAAATCATTCTGTAATCATCATTTTGACAGGTGGCAATAACCAAGTGTCATTCATATAGGATACCTTTAGGAGACACAGCACAGTTCCCGCTCTACCCATACACTGTAATACTTTTGTTATTTAGATGTTCATAAGGTGCTTGGTAATCCATTTTGTGGTTAAGTTGCAATAAATATATATATATTTGTTATGATTAGCATAATTCATTATTCCCTAAAACACAGCCCGTATATAAAATTTGAGAGGTGGGTGATAGATTCAGTGCAAGATGATGGCTTTCATTGAGAGGTGCTGCTGATATTGCTAAAATCTTAGGGCTAAATTACATTCTTCGCGCAAAAAGCCTTGCGCAAAGCGAAAATCTTTGCGCCAAGCGTTAAACTTTTGCGCGCGCAAATCACCGCTGGAATAACAATCCTCGCATCTTTTTTTTTCTGCCGATGAATTGCGCGTGCAAACAGTACGCGCACAAATGCAGGCGCAGTACTGTCTCGCGCAAAGATCTTTGCGCGTGCAGATTTTTGCACCCATTCAGCCAATCAAAATAAAGAAACACCTATCAAACGCAACTGAATTGCATCTGCCAGAGGCATCGGAGACGGGTTCTGCGTCTATGATGCAAAATGACCACATATGCTACATTAATGATACACACACACCGGCCATCATCCATTATATTGTTGCTGCATTCCTTTTTATGGGCTGTATTTTTTTGGGTTAGCCAGGTTGTTCAGATTTGCCGTTAGCACCAGCTTTTTGCAGTTGCTAAAATTATGCGCGCAAAGGCTATGCGGTAATTACCGCGAATAGATCGTATCAGGGCACATTTTCATTTGCGCTCACAATGTTAAGTATAGGTCGTGCGCAGTACAGTAAGCTCGCACAGTGTTCGCGCAGGTTTACCCGCGGTAGACGATTGCGCACGGTTGTTGCGCTGACTATGTAATACGGGATTAGGTGCAAATGGTTTTACCCCTCGCGTTAATGTTTTATTGCGCCGGCGCAAAGGTTTGCGTGAAGATTGTAATTTAGCCCTTAGAGATGCATACATTTATTTTTTAGTGCTTGTCCCCTGAGAATAATGATACAGATATTAGCACAGAGATTCCTACGATTATCACAAGACTGGTTCGAAAAGAGAAATTCCATAATGGATAACATTTTAATATAACGGTTTCTTGGATAAGTAACTTTTTATTCTTTGATTTGTAGGGTCAAAATAAATCTCATGAAGTCACCACTGGCAGAGATGGCTCTGCTACTTCAAAAGGCACTATGGACAGTGGATTAGGAAAGGAAGATGAATCTGCAGGGGGAATCCTGCCCGGGGCAGTTACAGAAAAAGCAAGTTCTCCCAGAAGACCAGGGCTATTGAATAATGACAAAGGTATTATTGTTTCAAAGAAAGTGTTATCCAATTACACAGACCTGCGGGAGATGTTACCTCTTTATTTTACACAATGCATGTAGTATATTTTTGTATATATATTTTTTAGCTACAATGTATAATATCAAGTTCTCAAATCGAACCCCAGTACTTATTTGTAATCACTGGGTGAGGAGCATTGGCACTAAATTGCCACAATAAAGTGACATTCTGCATTTCTTTGGTACAAAGGGTGTAATTCAACAAGCACTGTTGTTTGTAGCATTTGCAAATATTGTCGTTGTTGCAGCTGAGACAAATTTTGAAGTTTCACAAAATGGAAATTCAAACAGCACAGAGATCTTGTTGATGAAGCCTTTCTTGCAGCCATTTGAATGTCTCCCTTTGAAACATTGCAGTCTGTCAAGTTTGCAACAACTGTGATTTTGGTCCTTTGTTTGCAACTACAATTGCTGACTAACCCCCAAATTACATTTTGCAATATTAAATTAATAAGAAAGTGGCAACTCGAGAGAAGTCCTGAAGGCGAGAATTGGGGTGTGGGTCAGAGATCAGATCATTGGCAGAGCAAAGTGGTCGGGATGGGATGTACCTGTTAATAACGGAGGAGATGTAGGCAGGGCGGAGTTATGGAGAGCTTTATACTTGAGCACCAATATTTTGAATTGGATTCTAAAGGAAACAGGGAGCGAGTTTAAAGATTGACAAAGGTGTGAGGTGCAGGAGGTGAGGTGGATGAACCTGGCACAGGCATTCATAACAGACTGCTGAGGGAGAATCTGGGATCTCTTAAGGCCAGAGAGAAGGAGGTTACAGTAGTCAAGGTAGGAGATAATAAGAGCTTGGATGAGCATTGTAGCAGAGTCCTGATTAAGACAGGGACAGACACGCACAATGTTTTTAAGTGTAAGTAGCAGGATTTGGTTAGCGATTGAAAGTAAGGAGGGATCAGAGTCTAAGAGGACATCGAGGCAATGGGCCTGTGAGGTAGAAGTAATAGTGGCACCATTCACCTGAAGGGAAATGGGTGCAGCAATAATGGTTTTAGAGGGAGGGAAGACAAGGAGTTCAGTTTTAGAGAGGTTAAGCTTTAGGAAACAGGAAGTCATACAGTCGAACACAGCCGATAGGCAGGCTGTGACACATTCCAGCACAGGAGGAGAGAGATTGGGAGAGGAAAAGTAGATTTGGGTGATGTCAGCATAGAGATGATATTGGAATCCATTGGAAGAGTTGAGGTTGGCCAGAGAGTCGGTATAGATCGAGAAGTGTAGGGGACCCAGAACAGAGCCTTGAGGTATCCCAACTGAGAGAGGAATTGGGGGAGAAGAGGCACCAGTGAAGGAGACACTGAAGGAGTGAAGAGAGATAGGAAGAGAATCATGAGAGAGCGGAGTCACTGAGGCCAAGTTGACGCAGCATGAGGAGCAGGAGAGGGTGGTCAACAGTGTCAAATGCAGAGGAAAGATTGAGAAGAATAAGGAGGGAGACGTGACCTTTGGTTTAACTAGCAAATAAATCATTAGTCACTTTGGTCAGAGCAGTTTCACTGGAGTGCTTGGTGCGAAAGCCAGACTGGTGCGAATCAAGTAGAGAGTTAGCAGTAATAAAACCGGTGAGCTGGTTCTAGACCAGGTGTTCTAAGATTTTGGAGACAAAGGGGAGCAGAGAGATGGGGAGGGTACTTTGAGAGGTTTCTACTCTTAGTTTAGCAATCTTATCAGTGAAGTAGTCAGCAAAACTGACAGCAATGAGGTCCATGGAAGGTTGAGTGGACGTGAGGTGAATTAACAGATTGAACGTATGAACTAGACGTCTGGAATCCTAAGAAAAGGTACAGATAAGGGACGAGAAATAAGATGAGAGATAAAGCGAGACTGTAGGAACGGAGCATGAATTTGTAATGCAGGAAGTCAGCTGGGGTGCGAAACTTCCTCCAGCCACATTCAGCTGCCTTGGAGCACCAACAAAGATATCTTGTGTATCTGGTTTGCCACGGTTGGCGGATAGGCCTGCATTTAGCAAGGAGAGAAGCAGAAATTAGTTCTTCAAGTGATGAGGAGAGGACAGAGTTGTAGAGATCAGTGGCTTTGTCTGTGCAATCGGATGTAGAAATCAGAAGGAGAAGAGGATGGATAGCGGTGGAGAGTAGTTTAGGATTCAAGGCACCAAGGTGCCTTCAGAGTAGAAAAGGAGTGGGGGTGGTAGCGTGAGGCTGGGTAGGTGGTAAGGAAGGTTCCAGGAAAGGAGATAGTGAACGGAAAGGGGACGTGGTGTATTAGGAAATTTGGAAACTGTGCAGAGGCTAGAGAAAATAAGATCCAGTGTGGGAGCCAGGCTGAGAAATGTTCCAGAAAGAGTCCAGATGAGCCAGGGGGCTTTAGATTATTGCAATGTGTAGGGGCATGAGGCAGTAGAGGCGGACGGCATGGACTTCGAATGAGAAGAATAGGAGGGAGAATATGGAGGCATAAACTGGAAAGTGCAGTTTGGAGAGAATAAAAATCTCACCCTCCACCCTTGCGGTCCCGAGATCTTGGTGTGTGGGACAGTTGGAGACCACTGTAGGATAGGGAGGCTGTGGTAGCAGTGTTGGAAGGAGAGAGCCAGGTTTCTGTGAGAGCTAGGAGATGGAGGGAACAAGAAATAAAAAGGTCCTGAATGAAGGAAGATTTGGTAAGGCTGTAAGCCGTGCAGGCATTCCAGAGGGCACGGCATACTGGGAGAGCGATGGGGGAGCGGTGGCAGGAAGGGAGGGAATGTGGATAAGATTTTCTGGATTTTTAGTAGTAGATAGAAAAGTATTACAATGTGAGCAGGATGTTACTTCACTGCAGAGGGATTTAGATAGATTGGGGGACTGGGCACTTAAATGCAAAGTTATGACTTTGGAGTGAAGAACACACAAGCAACTTATACCCTAAAGGGTACTGAGTTAAGGAAATCAAGGCAGGAGAAGGATTTGGGAATAATCATAGACATCAAACTAAGAGAAGCAAGCACCCACTCAAAACAGGGTGGGGCGTGGAGTGGCAAGTGATTACTATAGCCTCTGAGTACTAGCAATCGTCCACCAAAAACTTGCAGGACTTAGCCCTAATGATGAAGGAGGAATTGGAGTCCAAAGAACCCAAAAGGAAGGTGGGAACAAATGATTAAAATTCTAAACCTTTATTGGACTTCTGAGAAAAAACGTACACACCCACAAAATGTATAAAAAACACAAAAAAGGTCATAAATTAGAGACCATAACTCAAGGTCAGTGACCAATCACAAAAGGCATCTAATGCAGGGTGAGGTCTCTGTGACAACAATTGTATGTCAAAAACTGAGAACCACTACCTGAAATGAATAATAAGCAAGAGATGCCTAAGGATCCCCTCAGAAAAGTATGCACACGTTAGAGTATACTTAAATGCTTAAAGAAATGTGCCACCAAATTGGTTATTGTAGTTAGCATGCACCACTAAAAAGCGTCACGATGAGGTGCAAACTTATGTTTGCACCTCATCGTGACGCTTTTGAGTGGTGCATGCTATGATATTAATATATGATATTAATACATTAATCATTTGTTCCCACCTTCCTTTTGGGTTCTTTGGAATCCAATTCCTCCTAGACATCAAACTAAGTAACAATGTGCAATGTCAAACAGCAACCGTCAAGGCCAGCAAGGTATTGGCATGCATTAAAAGGGGAATTCACTCTCGGGATGAAAACATAATTTTGCCTCTTTATAAATCAATGGTAAGACCTCACCTGCCGTGCAATTTTGGGCACCTGTCTTAAGAAAGGATATTATAGCGCAAGAAAAAGTGCAGAGACGGGCGACTAAATTAATAAGGGGAATGGAAGGTTTAAGTTATGAGGAAAGGCTAAAAAGCTTAAACATGTTTAGTTTAGAGAAACGGCACCTTAGAGGGGATCTGATAACTTTTATAAATATATACGGGGCCATTATAAACCATTGTCTTGGAACCTATTCATTAACAGGACTATACACAGGATACGAGGTCACCCATTTAGACTGGACGAAAGGAAATTCAGCCTAAAGCATAGGAAGGGTTATTTTACGGTGAGAACAATAAAGCTGTGGAATTCTCTTCCTGTTGAGGTGGTTGGGTCAGAGACGGTACAGACTTTTAAAAAAAAACTGGATGACTTCCTGCAGACACGGAATATTAAGGGTTATAATATTTAATATGTGGGTAAAAGCTTCTTGATCCAAGGAGAAATCTGACTGCCATTCTGGGGTCAAGAAGGAATTTTTTCGCAATGTGTTGCATATTGGCGAGCGCTTCAGACTGGGTTTTTTGCCTTCTTTTGGATCAACAGCAGTAGGTGATGTGTGAAAGGCTGAACCTGATGGACGCATGTGTTTTTTCAGCCTATGTAACTATGTAACTATATAGAGAAGTGAGGATAGGGCGGGAAGGAAAGCACAAATTTAGGGAGAATGCAGGAGAGAGAAAACACTAAGGTGGGGAAGAGCATTGTAGAAGAGGATGGGAGGAGGAGTTCAAGTATGGGAGAGGAGAAAAGAGGGATGCAGGGAGCAGTGAAGGAATAGACTCAGTGGTGTAAAATGAGATTGAGTGGATAGGAGGGTATAAATTAAATGAGAACCATGGAGTGGGTGGGTGAGGGGAGAATAGTGCTGGAACAAAGTCCAGAAGAAAATTAGATAGAGGTGGGAGCTTGTGGTTCTGTGGTTTGCAGTGGGTCAGGGTAGGAATCAGAATGAAGTACTGTAATTTGGTGTTAATGAGTTTATGTATGTGTAGTGTTTTTGGGAAAATGTATAATAAATAACATTTATTATGACTTATCAATGAAACATGATTGGACAACTAAATGTAAAGCTTTATAGTGTGAGACCAATGGGAATTCCATTTCTCCTGCTAAAATAGTGGAGAAACTGCATTCCCACATGTTCCTGCTCCATTTGACCCTTGCCTGCTCAGAATTGTGATTGATGAAGCGGCATTGAGTGGTCTAGGTTAGAAGAACCATTTAAGTTTAACCCAAGAAAAATATCATGTCCTTAAAATGTAGGCTCAGGAATTCACCAAGATGGCTAGTCCGAAACTGACCATTGTCACTTCACATTTAATCCACCACCTCAGACTCAAATGCATATTAAATCTTATGTTGAGTATCATTACCGTAATTATAATAAATGTCATATATTTATTGTGACAGAACAAGGAAACATATGATTAACAACTAAATAACAGCTTTATAGTGAATGATATGAATGGGAACTTCATCACCCTTAAAAACTCAACAGTGGAACTATGTTCCCACGTGTCCTACCTCAATGAGACCCCTGACTACAGAGTTAGAACGAATTTGCTTTTTTCTTCAGATTCTGTAAAATTGTATGTTCTTCGTTTCGTTTTTTCTCTTCATCAATGATGTAAAAGTTTGAAAAGTTATATAGTACATGTTAAATCATTCTGTAATGGGTTTACTGTGCTAATCAGCATATCAAAATATCACTAATTAGTTTTCAGTAGTTTATTGGTGCAGGAGGTGAATGTTAATGCGCGAATGCCAATAACTGATTGTCAATTCCCTTGAACTACCATCAATCATGAAAACCAACGTGTGCTGTTACACAATAGCCAAAAGCAAGAGTTGTAATTAAGCATTACTTGAAAGCAAAAAAAAAAAATAACAAACATTTGTACCATGGCAACCGATTCTGCTGATTAACAGGTCACAAAGATCTGACCAAGGTGCTCATCACCTGCATGACAATACTAGAACACACAATCAATGGAAATTCAAAAGAAACCTAATACAATGAATGTGTTTTATTATTTCTCAGAATATAGTTGGATTTATTTATTTATTTATAATCTATAAAGTATTTTACCAGGAAGGATACATTGAGATTTCTCTAGTTATTATTATTATTATTTTATTATTATTATTTTATAAAGCGCCAGCATATTCCGCAGCGCTGTACAATAAGCACAGTACAGACAGGGTTACAATACATTGAACAACATTTGACAAACAGTACAGGAGGAGATGAGGGCCCTATTCCCGTAGGAACTCACAATCTAGTTTTCAAGTATGTCCTGGATTATACATGTTTAGAACATCTCTAAATTAAAAGTCTGCAAATCAAACCATTTAGGATCTCCTGGAAACTCAGTGCAATAAGATGGTGCATCAATGTGAGACATTTGACGATTAGGTGTTGCACGCGTTTTGGGAGGACATAAGACATTGACGTAAAGGTTAACAGCCTTTGTTGGTACGCTGGTACAACCATGAGAGCCTGAACCAAACCAATAAATTTGAGAAGCTGCAGCATATATACTCAGATTGACTTTGACAGGCTCAAAAACTTAACGTGAGATAATTGTGGTTCTTAATTCTGATTGAGTGAATTGCGTGAAAAAAACAGTCCGCACACAGATTTCTGCGCGCAACGTTGCTGCGTGCGCATTTGTGCACGTCAGTTTAACACGCGTTATTCGTCAACGGATGAAAAAATGCGCAAGGATTGTAATTCCAGCGTTGATTTACGCGCGTTAACGTATAATGCTTGGCGCACAAATTAACACATTGCGCTTGCGTTTTTGCGTGAAGAATGTAATAGGGCCCTTAGTGTTTATGAAGTTAGTAAATTTACCAGAATCTTGGTTAAGTATACACCGGACTAGGAATCTGTCCCCTATATGTTCTGTTCCGATAGTGTCTAATCTTAAACCCTCCTTAACCTAGATCGGTTTATTCTCCTACTCAGGCTTGATGTGATTTTTTTCCCCCCACTTTCCCACTTTCTGTTCATTTTATTAATGTCATCTCCTTTCCATCCCTCCTTGTTAGAGTTAATATCCCTGGCATTACCATTCTTATTATTTCAATGTACTCTCTCTCGTCCCCCTTAGGGATGAGCCGAACACTCCGAGTTCGGTTCGAGCCCGAACCCGAACTTCCCATTTGTTCGGGTCCGAACCCGAACTCGAACCCAATGCAAGTCAATGGGGCTGAAAATTTGGTTTTTAGAGTGCCCTCCAAGAGGGCATATATGCTACATATTTGCCATAAAAAGTGTATGGGGGTCCGGGTAGTGCCCTGGGGGACAGGAAACAAGAACAAAAAGTTAAAAAAACAACGTTTTTAAAGGGACAGTGAGTTTTCCATGAAATAAGGGTTAAAAATAAAAACCAAAAATTCCTTCAAATATCGTGCCTAGGAGGTCCCCATAACCTGCCCATGAAGTGAAGATTTTTAGGATGTATAGAAACACTTAAAAACAAAAAAATTACGTTTCATATGACAGTAAATGCTTTTCCTTTAATCTATCCATAAACAACTGCTTGGGGCGGCAGTCTGTATGAAAAGAGGAGACATTTTCGTACACGCAGAAAAAGTTTACTGATTTTTTGGGCTAAATTATTGTGAAATATATGCAGGCTTTGGATGAAAGTAACAATAGGTGCTTTAAAATTGGTCCTTTAGCATCCCCAACAGTGCCGTCACACCGTAACCCCTCTGAGGATATGAATCTGATACAGGCGTCAGTGGCAGTGCACCCAAATATTGTGCTTTTGGTGCCAGGCCTGCAAGTACTATCATACAGTAACCCCTCTGTGGTATTGTGGAAGAATGCAGGGGTGGACCATGTGGTCCTATATTGAAAAGATATGATTCTGGTCAAGGCGTCAGTGCACCCAGATATTGTGCCTTTAATGCCAGGCCAGCAAGTATCATCATACAGTAACCCCTCTGTGGTATTGTGGAAGAGTGCAGGGGTGGACCATGTGGTCCTATATTGAAAAGTTTTTGATCTGTTAATGGGCGTCAGTGCACCCAGATATTATGCCTTTAATGCCAGGCCAGCAGGTATCATCATACAGTAACCCCTCTGTGGTATTGTGGAAGAATGCAGGGGTGGACCATGTGGTACTATATTGAAAAGATAGGATTCTGGTCAAGGCGTCAGCGCACCCAGATATTGTGCCTTTAATGCCAGGCCAGCAAGTATCATCATACAGTAACCCCTCTGTGGTATTGTGGAAGAGTGCAGGGTTGGACCCTGCTGTTCAAAAAATTAAAATGATATAAATCTGGCACAGGTGTCAGTGCAGCCAAATATTGTGCCTTTCATGGCAGCAAGTGCATTCACACCGTAACCCTTTTGTGCTATTGTGGAAGAGTTCAGTGCTGGAGGTTTTGTGCATGCAGAAGACATACCCGATCTATTCCGTTACTTCGGCATCAGGGGATTGATAGCTGCTGATCCAGGACTGATTCATTTTTATAAATGTCAGCCGGTCTACAGAGTCGGTGGACAGACGCACTCTTTTGTCTGTGACAAAACCTCCAGCGGCACTGAACGTCCTTTCGGAAAGCACGCTAGATGAAGGGCAACCTAGTAGCTGCATAGCTTATTGGCTAAATTCTGGCCAGTGATCCAATCTCAACACCCAGTACGCCAGTGGATCATCTGCTGGAAAGGTATCCAGGTCTGCCCTTGCCCCTAGGTAGTCCTGCACCATATGGTGAAGACGCTGGCAATGGGTGCCCACATTTGACGTCCCTGGGCGTCGAGGACTAAATTTTTTTTAAAAAGCATCAGTCAAGCGGCCCTGGCCTTCACCACTATTTATTAGAAGCACGTGTGTCAGCACTTGGTAATCTACCAGTGCCTGGGAAGGTGTTACACAAGTGTCGCTTTAGAGCGTCCTCAAGTTTTTTCATCCTGTGCTCCCTCTGTGCGGGCAGGATGAGCTCTGCAACTTTCCCCTTGTATCGTGGATCAAGAAGGGTTGCCAACCAGTAATGAACCCTCTCCTTGATAGCACGAATCCTGGGGTCCTTTAGCAGGCTTTGCATCATTAGGGAGCCCATGCAGCGTAGGTTGGAGGTGGCATTAGCTTCCGAGTCTTCCTGGTCAATGAGGATGACCGTATTGTGCACTTCCTCCTCCCAGCCACGCACTAGCCCTTCTGTTTCTGGGCACACAAAACCCTCCCTTGAGGAATCCCCACCTTCAATGCCCCCACTACTTAAATATTCCTCCTCCTCATCCTCCTCCTGTCTGATCTGAGTAGGACCCGCTGGAATGCTGTCTGCAGAAAGACTGGGGCCTTGAGAGCTAGGGAAGGCCTCCTCTTCCTCCCGCTGCTCTGCTTCTAGAGCCACATCTATAATTCCCCACAGAATGTGCTCCAGCAGGAACACTAAAGGAATTGTGTCACTGATGCATGCACTGTCCCTGCTCACCATCCTCGTTGCCTCCTCAAATGGTGACAGTACAGTGCATGCATCCTTGATCATCAGCCACTGCGGGGGGGAAAAAAAAACAAGTTGACCTGAACCTGTCCTTGTGCCATACTCACACAGGTACTCGTTGATGGCCCTCTGCTGCTTGTGCAGATGCTGCAGCATTGCTAATGTCGAGTTCCACCTGGTGGGCATGTCACAGATCAGACGGTTTGTGGGAAGGTGGAACTCTCTTTGAATTTCTGCCAGGCGAACGCTTGCTGGGAATGACCATCTGAAGTGGCTGCAGACTTTTCTGGCCTGGATCTGTCAGGTCTGGCAGCCCTGGGTACTTGGTTAGGAAACGCTGTACCACCAGATTTAGGACATGTGCTAGGCATGGTACATGCGTCAATTTACCCTTGCGTTGGGCGGAGAGAAGGTTGCTGCCATGATCGCAGACAATCATTCCCAGCTCAAGCTGGCGTGGTGTTAACCATCTCTGCACCTGCCCCTGCAGAACTGACAAAATTTCTGACCCGGTGTGACTCCTGTCCCCTAAACAAACCAGCTCAAGCACAGTATGGCATCTTTTTGCTTGAGCCATTGCGTAGACCCTGTCAGGCGTCGGTTTAACTGCCACTTCACCAGAGACAGAGAAGGAGGAGGAGGAGGAGGAAGAGATGGTGGTGGTGGAGCAGACAGACCTCATACAAGCAGTTTTCTGGAGGCGTGGTGGATGAACAAGCTCCAGCACAGAGCCCCGTCTTGGATCCCTCCCAGCTGCAATCAGAGTTGCCCAGTGTGCCGTGAAGGAAATGTAACGACTCTGTCCATGCTTGCTGGACCACGTGTCTAAAGTCACATGCACCTTGCTGCTGACTGCCTTTGCCAATGACTCGAAAAGTAATGGCGTTTTGGAACCTGCCACTGTGGTACAGCACATTCAGCAAATTCACGGAAGGGAGCAGAGTCCACCAGCTGGAAAGGCAGCAGCTGCAATGCGAGTAATTTTGCTAAGCTGGCATTTAGACGCTGTGCTTGGGGATGGTTGGGACTATATTTATTCTTTCGCTGCAGCAGCTGCGGCAACGTAATCTGACTGCGTAAATCTTCAGATACTGGGATGATGTCACATTGTAAGGAAGGACCTGGTACATCCATTACTGTAGCATCATCCCTGTCGGTGGAGGTTGTAGGCAATGACATGGCAGGACATACAGTGGGGGTAGAGACAGATGAGGAGGAGGAGGACCTACGCAAAGTTTTGCGCCAACGGGATGTGTGGCACTTATTCATATGTTGCCTCAAGCACGTGGTACCCAAGTGTCCGGTATCTTTCCCACGCTTAAGCCTCATCTGACATAGATTACAAATAGCAACGCTGCACTCTACTACACATTTCTTAAAGAACTCCCACACAACAGAGTTCCTGCATGTGTTCTTTGAGACAACAGCACTCTGCACCGGAGCAGCTCTGACATGTGATGCCTTGGACTGGCTAGTGCTACGGTTGGTCACAGAGGATGTTGTGCCTCGTGTTTGCTGTGCCTCCTCCTCCCCCTCTTCCTCACTTAATTCCTCTGTTCGATCTGGCACCCAGGTGGAGTCAGTGACCTCATCATCATTGTCATCATCACCCCCTATCTCCTCGTCACTGGAGCCAACTTGGCAGTATGCTGCAGCTGCTGGGGCAACATGAGTGCCTGGTTAGCCAATCCACCAAGTCCTCTGTATGTTGCTGCTGCTTAAGATGGCCAGCACCAGTTAGAAAGGACAAGCATGCCCCTGCAGAGGATGCACCACATCCACCACGACCAGAGGCACAGCCTCCCGACACAGGGGCTGCTTGGCCTCTTATCTGTGTCTGGGAGCGTCTGCCTGTCCTTTTTGTTCTTTCAGACATGGTGAGTGATATATAGATTAATATATACAGAACTCTGATTCAACTCTGGTATAAAGATTTAAAGAACTCTGGTATAACTCAGTGAGACACACTGATAGCTGGCAGCCAGTGACAAGACACAGATCACCTCAATTCCCAAATGTTTTGTAGAGATTTGTGACCCCCAAAATACTTGCTGGCAGTGACAAGAGACAGATCACCTCAATTCACAAATGTTTTAAAGAAATTAGTGAGCTCCAAAATACAGCGTGGTACTGGATGTGTGACGAGACACAGATCACCTCAATTCCCAAATGTTTTGTAGAAATTAGTGAGCCCCAAAATAATGCGTGGTACTGGTTGTGTGACAAGACTCAGATCACCTCAATTCACAAATGTTTTGTAGAAATTAGTGAGCCCCAAAATACTGCGTGGTACTGGATGTGTGACAAGACACAGATCACCTCAATTCACAAATGTTTTAAAGAAATTAGTGAGCCCTAAAATACTGCGTGGTACTGGATGTGTGACAAGACACAGATCACCTCAATTCCCAAATGTTTTTTAGAAATTTGTGACCCCCAAAATACTTGCTGGCAGTGACAAGACACAGATCACCTCAATTCCCAAATGTTTTGTAGAAATTTGTGACCCCCAAAATACTGTGTGGTACTGGCTGTGTGACAAGACACAGATCACCTCAATTCACAAATGTTTTAAAGAAATTAGTGAGCCCCAAAAAGATTTGCTGCCACAGTGACAAGACCCAGATGATCACCTCAATTCACAAATGTTTTAAAGAAAGTTGTAAACCCCAAATAAACTTGCTGGCAGAGTGACAAGACACACATCACATAAATTCCCTGATATTTGGTAGAAATGAGACCCAAAAAGACTTGCTGGCACAGTGACAAGACCCAGAAGATCACCTCAATTCACAAATGTTTTAAAGAAAGTTGTAAACCCCAAAAAAACTTGCTGGCACAGTGACAAGACACACATCACCTAAATTCCCTGATATTTGGTAGAAATGAGACCCCCCCAGGCCCCCCCCAGTAGCGTGGCAGACCGGCAGTAACAAGACACAACTATCTCCTTTGAAATCTCCTCTGAAATGCGTGCAGAATCGGCGTGTGGAAACGTTATATAGTGTGCTGCGGGACTTAGCTCTGTGAGCCCATGATTGGGCAAAATTTGCCCAATCAGGACTCTGAGCGGTGATTGGCATAGTGTTGAACCAGTCTTGCACCAGACCTGTGGTCAGGTGCAAGGCTGTAGCCAATTACGAGCTTCAGGCCAGTGGGAAAATGCATTGTGGTCCATTGTGGTCGAACATGCGGCGAACACCCGGAAATGTTCGGTGTTCGCGATCTCATCGAACAGGCCAAGTTCGGGTCGAACCCCGAACCGCTCATCCCCCTTGTCTCAGTATCAGTGTCATCTTTCCTTGCTGTCCTCATTACAATGCAGTTCTTGTTTTTCCTCTCCTTTCTTCAGCTGATAAAATCTCTTGCCCTAAACCCATTATCTCAGAACAGCTGAGGAAATATTTGTATTTAGAAAACGTTATAAAGATGTACTGGATGCTTCCAGAGGTTGTGCTAGATAAAGTGCAAGAGTTGAAGATCATATTGGATTCCTCAGCAGAAAAGAAAAGCGATGAGCTGCTGGGTAATGAACAGACTCCTAGAGCCAGGAGACCTTTATCTGCTGTTTATGTCTATGTTTATGCAGGAAGGTTTTTTGTTCTATTGCTTTTTTTAATCTTAAATTTTTTGGGGACTTTATCTCCTGACAATTTTGAACAAAGGGACATCTAGGAATTTATAGCCTAATCCAGGTGTCTTCCATTGCGAAGAAAATGACAACCATAAGTATTTTGTAAATTGCCTTGATCAAATAAGGTCCATGAGTGTAACTAGACCTCACTGGGCCCGAGGCAAACTCTGCACCCTTTGTCCGCTCCTTCTGCCCTGATTAAAGTGATTATATCTCCTCTTGGACTTCACTATTCATCAAATGAGGTTACTTTGCTTTGGTCTGCAATTCCCTGTAATCTTGAAAGGCTCAGAAGCTGCCCTCAGCAGGGAACCAGGACATACGTGAAAACGAGATAAATCTCAATGTATCCTTCCTGGTAAAATCTTTTCTCAAAAAAAAATAAAAAAAAATCCTGGGAGGTATAAACTGACTCTAGTGAAGAGCATTAGCCAGCATACTGTTCCAAAAGCCATAGATGAAATTCCAAGGTTAACCATTGCCTGAGGTCCACTCATGATAATTTCAGTATTCATGTAAATGTAACATAATCAGTATTTTTTATTTCTAGCTAATACATACAGGGTTATAAAAAGAGATCCGAATTGTGGCCGAAAGGTAACTGAACAATGAAATTCAGCATACACTTACCTTTCCTGGCCATTCGGCTATTCAGAGAGCAGGCAGTTTGCCAAATCTAGGCGAATTGCCTGCACATACGGTGCCTGTTCGGTGCCTGTTCGAGGGCAGTGAAACCCCCATAGAGAAGCAATGCTTTGTCTATTCAGAGAACAAAAACCAGCAGGGAAAAGTTGCCGAATTGCCCTGCTGTTCAATGGTTTCATTCCACAGGTTTATTAAGGCGAATCCCATAGGCTTCAATGTTAAAAATATTCCCGTTTTAATGCAATATCTAATAAACCGTTGATTATAATATTCTGCAGTAAAAAGTCTCATTATGTATAGATTATTTAGGATCTTTTAGGCATTTTTTGGGATTTTGTCGAAATGTTTTTGTTTTTTTTAAATCATTTTTTCTTTTTTCTGTAACAGCCCTTTTTATTATCATTCATTGGATCATATATGTAAATTTCAGACATTTTAGTTCTGTAGATTCTTTGCAAACAGCATTACACTTTTCAAACATTCAAGCGTACTGTTTTAGGTTTTTTTTTACTTCGTCTGCGGTGTCGCCTTTTTCGGCGGCTGCTCTGCGCTCTGATTGGTGGCTACTTGGGTTTCTCCGGCGTGTTCGGCAGTGTTAATTCAGATGTTTTTGCAGGTTTCGGTGACCATTCCCCTGGGTTTTGCAGTGAGTGTTCATCGGATTTGCGGTGGCTTTTCCCTGTACTACGACGGCCCTGTGGTGCTTGCTGAATACACCGCAGGGTCGCCGAAATGGGATAGCCAAATCGCACCGAATTGAAGAGAACGAAAAGTCACTTCTCTTTTCATACTATCAGGGCTATTCAAAGAGAATCGAAAAGTCACCGTACGTTCAGTGACTTTTTGTTCGCCTCAATTCAGCGCAATTCGGCGATCCTATGTCGGCAACCCTGCGGTGTATTCAGCAAGCACCACAGGGTCCCTGAAGTGCAAGAAAAACCCGTCGCCATCCCGACCAACACTCACCGCAAAACCCGCTGAACACTCTCTAACCCGAACGAACCCACAAAACAGCTAGATTAACCCCGCCGAACATGCCGGAGGAACCCGAGCAGCCGCCGATCAGAGAGCAATGCAGCCGCCGAAAAAGTCGACACCGCAGACGAATGGAGTGAAAAGAAAACTAAAACAGTACGCTTGAATGTTTGAAAAGTGAAACGCTGTTTGTAAAGAAACTACTGAGCGAAAATGTCTGAAATTTACATATAAGAGCCAATGAATGATAATAAAAAGGGCTGTTACAGAAAAAAAGAAAAAACGATTAAAAGAAACAGGAAAAAAAGGCACCGTATGTGCAGGCAGTTCGCCAGGATTTGGCGAACTGAATGCTCTCTGAATAGCAGAATGGCCAGGAAAGGTAACCATACGCTGAAGTTCAGTGTTCGGTTACCTTTCGGCTACAATTCGGATCGCTTTCAATAACCCTGTATGTTTTCTGAATGGTTTCTATAAATCCCTGATGCTTCTCTTCTGTCTAGCTATCCTTTAATTGTCATTGATGATTTTAAAAAGAAGCGTTTCCATGAAAAACAATGTCACCATGGTTATACTGTATATAAAATAATTAGGTTTCCTCCATTAATCAGTGTAATGTCTTAACATATCTAGTCGAAGCAGTCCTAAAATCAGTTCTCCTTAGCCATAAGAAATTGCCATATGAATATGCTTACTCTCATTGAAAAATTATGAATTTTAATGTCCTGCATATTATATGGATATAAAGTGGCGATCAACAAATTCTCTGTTTTTCTTTTAAACAAAACACAGAGTATCATTTCAGTGGGTCTTTACCGGAAATCTGACTCTGTGATTGGCTGAGATTCTGTCATATTTCTGATTGTCAGTATATACTTACTGTTTGTTTTATACAAATAGATTTTTTTTTATATATATATCACTTTTTTATTTTGCAGACCCATTATTGTCGACATGTAGAAGTCAAGAGGAAAGACAAGCCTCCTCAGATATCCTGGAAGAGCTGATTACCCAAGGAATTATACAGACCAAGACAAAGGTTGTAAAGAATGGAGAAGCATATGATGTCACGGTGAGTGAATGAATGACAAGAAGAGTAACCTGCTGTTGTGTCAATTGAGCTCTCTATGCTGCTTTTTTGGAACAGAAACGCTAGCATAGGCAAAAAGAAATAGTTCTGCAACAGAATGTAATTAGTGCAGCAATTTTTCTTCTTTCTGCCCATCCTCATTTTCCTAGATTTTTCACAACAAGTTATTTTGAGTATTGCATAGATTATTTTATAGTTTGAATTATTTCAGAGTTCACAATAGTAAGTGTATTTTGTTTATACAATAAATAGGAAATAATTATAGCATTTATTTTTCATGAAGTCATTTGGCAAAAGAAACTAATTCTTGCCTTACTTACAGCATGAGTTAAGTATGTTATAAAAATTACTACTAAAAAATTAATAAGTGTTTCATATTAAGGTTTACTTCCTCCTTTCGCGTGTTTGTGCAACACTGCAACCTTTAAAATTTAGTATAATAACTGAGAATATACACGGTTATTCAAAGAGAATCAAAAAGTCACCACACGTTCGGTGACTTTTCGTTCTCTTCAGTTCAGTGCGATTTGGTGATCCCATTTTGGCAACACTGTGCTGTATTCAGCAAGCACCACAGGGCCGTCGTAGTGCAGGGAAAAGCCACCGCAAACCCGCCGAACAATCACCGCAAAACCCGCTGAACGTACACCGAAACCCGCAAAAACATCTCATTAACCCCACCGAACACGCCAGAGAAACCCGAGCAGGAGCCGATCAGAGCATAGAGCAGTCGCCGGAAAAAGCTGACACCGCAGATGGAGTGGAAAAAAAAAAACCAGTACGCTTGAATGTTTGAAAAGTGAAACGCTGTTTGCAAAGAAACTACAGAACGAAAATGTCTGAAATTTACATATAAGATCCAATGAATGATAATAAAAAGGGCTGTGACAGAAAAAAGAAAAAAAACTATTTAAACTATAAATAAAGAGACATTTTACTGCAGAATAAAATAATAAACGGTTTATTAGATATTGGTTTAAAACGGGAATATTTTTAACATTGAAACCTATGGGATTCTAATGAATAAACCTGTCAAATGAAACCACCGAATGGCAGGGCATTTCGGCAACTTGTCCCTACTGGTTTTTGTTCTCTGAATAGACGAAGCATTGCTTCTCTATGGGGATTTCACTGCCCTCGAACAGGCAACGTACATGCAGGCAATTCACCAACATTTGGCGAACTGCCTGCTCTCTGAATAGGCGAATGGTCAGGAAAAGAGAAAAAGTCGGTGTTCGGCGTGTCCGCGTACGCGGTAGGGGGAAATATCTAATACTAAAACGAAATGAACATACAATAATTGTGAGAGGAGATAACATACAATATAGATAGCTGGGTTAGATGACTCGAAGTTCGTCAAAATGTTCCTAAAAAGGAAAAAAGAGTATAATAGTGAAGTCCAGTCATTAAAAAATGAGAAAATGAAGGGGGGAGATGGATCCACTCACACTTTCCAGAGCCTCGTTAGGCTCGATCACCTCGCCTGTGGGTGTTTACGTGGCTCACCCAGTAGCTCTCAGGGGTAGACCCGTCTCACAGCCTTGGTGTCCTTTCAGGATCCTGGGTCATCCACAGGTTCTCCAATATTTAGGTGCCAATGGTTCTCAACAACTCACTTATCTCAGGCCTTGGCATTCCTTTGGGGTCCTGGGTGTTCACAGGTCGTAACTTGTCGTAACTTGTAGAAATCTACAAAGCTCAATGAGTTAAGGCAGAGTTCTGTCCTATTATTTAAACGTTTATTGGAACATAAAATAAAGGACAGAAACAATAAAATAACAGATAACAAAACGCGTTTCACCCTTTAGGGCTTCATCAGTTGTTTAAAAAAATAATAAAAATAAAGTAAATAACACAATAAAAGGAAAATACAATAATATAGGTGCGCTCCCCCTATTAGGGTTAGTATTTATAGCCCAATGTAGAAGGCATCTGGTCTTTTCAGATAGCTAATTATCACCACTCATTTCAGGTGGGTGGGAGCAGGTGCGGCTATCAGTGAATCAGTCTGTGTGTGTGGGAACCCATTTCCGTAATCTACAGTGGAGCGCATTAATTCTACCGACATCCGCATCCACTTCCGCGTTCCACCCTGGAACGCATGCGTTTCCGCCCACTTTTCCAGTCATATGGTGTCGTCATCACTTTCCTTCGGGGCGCCACATCCACACTACGCCGTACGCTCCGCCCCCCCATAACGGAGCAGGGAAAAAGACCCCGACCGTGGGGATGCTTGTATGGGAAAAAAAGAAGAATAAGAGCGCAACCAATATCAAGGGGTCGCGCCAACAAACCCCTGCGCTCTTATTCTTCTTTTTTTCCCATACAAGCATCCCCACGGTCGGGGTCTTTTTCCCTGCTCCGTTATGGGGGGGCGGAGCGTACGGCATAGTGTGGATGTGGCGCCCCGAAGGAAAGTGATGACGACACCATATGACTGGAAAAGTGGGCGGAAACGCATGCTTTTTAGGAACATTTTGACGAACTTCGAGTCATCTAACCCAGCTATCTCCTCTCACAATTATTGTATGTTCATTTCGTTTTAGTATTAGATATTTCCCCCTACCGCGTACGCGGACACGCCGAACACCGACTTTTTCTCTTTTTTTGTTTATTTGGTGCGGATTGGGACTGCACTTGTGGTGCTTTGGGCGACGGGGTTATATTTCGTATTTTTCATTTTTGCTCTAAGTGTTCGTTCTCCACATTTCTTTGTTGTATTCTGTATTTTCCCAAATGGTCAGGAAAGGTAAGCGTACGCTGAATTTCAGCATTCGGTTACCTTTCGGCCAGGGCCGGCCTGACAATGATGCAGAGCGGAGCAGCGGCGCTAGGCGGCAGAAATTCGGGGGTGGCAAATTTCAGCCCCCGGCACCGCTGCTGCTCTCTGCACTATTTTTTTATGCGGTGGCGGCAGATCGTGCGCATGAGATCCATCCGCCAGCCTGCTGGGTATGTGACACTGGGCACTGCTGGGTATGCGATGCTTGGCACTGCTGGGTATGTGATGCTGGGCACTGCTGGGTATGTGACGCTGGGCTCTGCTGGGTATGTGATGCTGGGCACTGCTGGGTATGTGATGCTGGGCTCTGCTGCTGGGTATGTGACGCTGGACTCTGCTGGGTATGTGACACTAGGCACTGCTGGGTATGTGACGCTGGGCACTGCTGGGTATGTGACGCTGGGCACTGCTGGGTATGTGATGCTGGGCACTGCTGGGTATGTGACGCTGGGCTCAGTTATATACACCTCACATTACTGTACCACAGAGCTCCACAGCAAGAAAATTCTAATGTACGGTGTGTATGAGTGTTTGAATTTTATTGCTGTGGCGCACTGTGATACACTCATACACACTGCGTGTTTTTTTTTTTGGGGGCGTGCAGCATTTCATCCTTCGCTCCAGGCAGCACAATGTCTTGGGCCGGCCCTGCTTTCGGCCACAATTCGGATCTCTTTGAATAACCCTGATAGTATTCAAAAGTAAGATTAAACAGCTCTTGGAATCATACTATTTTTACTTTCACCTTTATCATTGTGTGACAATAACTGACTTATATCAGCAATTACCTTATATGAATTCTATGAACAATTACCTGTATATCTATAGAAAGTATAGTTAAGCTGTAAGATCTCTTGGTTTAAGACATTCCGATGGATGGATGACTGGATTTTGTTTATTCATTCTCAAATGTACATTTTAGCTGGAAACAGTAGACAAACCACTAGCAAGACCTCCTGCAAAACTGGAAAAATTAAAAACCAAGAAGACAAAAGATACAAGCCTAACAAAGGAAGACATTGAAAGCAAAATGAAAGCTGCAGAAGAGAGAAGAAGGGTAATATTGTGCAATCATAATCCTATTCTATTATTGCATAGCTAATAGCATTTCTTAGCCTCATAGATTCAAACAGAATTTGTTCCTCTATCCTACAATGGCTTTATTACAATCTAGCTAAAAATTGCGTAGTGAGAACATTGTTCATATCAATGCACAAGTCAGAAAACCAGTTGCAATTATTCTCTTATTGAACACAGTCTTATGAGCATGGCTTAATGTCTGTCATTACAGAGTCACAGGTATAAATGACATGGTGCAGAACTTCTAGGTCCTGTGTATCTTGAACCTTATAAATATGGTAACTGTTTTTTTGAGAACGTATGAAAATTGTTAAATGCAGAATTAGGAGGAAAGTTGGAAGAACACAAAATATGTAGGCACCCTTGGTGCCGAACACTTATTTCATTAGTATGATGAAAGGTATTGAGAGGCAAGCTATAAACTGTATATTTTTAGATAGCTAATATATAGAGATTTTGATTAGATTTTTATACAAATAGCTAATCTATAGAGATTATTTAGATTGATACAGATGATAAGGAACAAATCATGATAAATGAGAGATAAATGTGTTATTTGCAGTTTGCTGAGTGCTAATTGGTCCATTAACTGTATAATCTATAAAGATAATAGACTAATTAGCATTTATCTGACAGCAAATATCCCATTTAACATCTCTAATGTATCATGGTTCATACCTTATTATTGTCACCAGAAAATGGTATTGTAACCTTAGACAGATGCAACAAATTCCACAATTGTCACTGTTATTATGCTCCTTTAATATTGCAGACAAAAGAAGAGGAGATGAAGAAAAGACTGAGGAGTGACAGGCCAGTGACTGCTGCACGGACCATAAGGGGGGAAGATCTTGATGGGCAACATGACGTTTCAGCCAGTGATACACATGAAACCTTAGCTTCTGGGCTTTCGCAAAACACAATGAGTGAAAGGGTTCCATCCAATGGTCCATCTGAAACCTTAGATTTTGATGCATTGGAAAAAGTAATGAGTGAAATTACACAAAGCCAGATGGATGACGAGGATGGTGACAAAATTGGGGCTGTTGAATCTGACATCACCTATAACAATCTAAATCAGTTGGATGTTGATGCTGGAAGTGATAGCTTCTAATGTGTGCATTACTTTAATGCACTAACTCTATAAATATGCATTTGGGCCAAGAAAGCGACTGTTATCTTTGGGCAATATAACAAAGTTGGTGTTAACGTAACCAGAGCTGTTGTAAACCTAACAACCCCATAGACTATAATGGCTCTGGTAAGTTTACAACAGCTCTGGTTACGTTAACACCAACTTTGTTATATTGCCCTTTATTTGTAAACGAATAGATCCTATTGTGGTTCAAATCCTGCAAGGTTGAGTATGCGGCATATTCTAACAAGTAATGACCACTTACAGTTCACACATTAAGAAAAAACAGGAGTAACCCTAGGTCTGAATTGCAAACAATAAGGTGGTGAACTGTTCTACTAATTAATCATTTTAAAACTTAACTTTTAATGTCGAAGTTTAAGAGCAAACTTGGTGCGACAAATGAAACAAAACCTATAACCAAATCTCTTTACTTTTAAAACAACACAAACACCAGTGGGTAAAGTTAATAAAACAAGAAACTTTGTTGCTTAATTCAAAATTTTGCTGATGCCAAATGTAACAGTAGCTCTTTTGAAAAAAATTAAAATGAAAGGAGAAAGGTTTCTATTCTTTTAACAAGCCCCTAATAAGGCCTATATAGGAAGAGTAGGAAACAAACCTTCGTGGGTTCGTAGTTATAGGACAGCAAAACAGACCTAAGCCTGTCAACCCTTTTGGGGTTCCATATTCTCCAGTGGTACCTAAGAGATCTCAAAACCACCAGCTATGAGCACTCAAATAAATAGCTGGTTTAATCTCGGTAATCCACAATTACGTCTGTTACAAAGAGGGCCAGAAATATATAACACAATTATCACTTCTTCTATTCTACGCGTCTCACTAAATTACTTCATGATTGTAAACTCTCGAGCAGGGTCCTCTCTCCTACTGTTCTGTGTGTTTAACTTGTATATATATTTGTTATACTGTCTCATCCATTGTACAGCACTATGGAACATGTTAGCACTTTATAAAAAACAGTAACTGTAATTTAGCATTATCAGGAGTAGCACAGGTCATGTTGAAAAACAAAGAAATGTTTGACTGCCATTTCTTTATTTTTCAACAAGAGCTGTGCTACTCCTGAATTACGCTTAGTAATTTAGCGAAATGCGTAGAGTAGGTTATGTGATAATTGTGTTATGTATTTCTGGCCCTCATTGTAACAGATGTAGCTCTGGATTACAGAGATTAAACCAGCAATTTATGTGAGCGCTCATAGCAGGTGGTTTTGAGATCTCTTAGGTACCTCTGGTGCCGGCTGGGTGGAGTAGAGGTAACATCACTGCTCTATAACCGTGGAGAGAGACTATGGAGACACAGGTTCAATCCTGGCAAGAGCACCCCTCCAGCAAGTGCCCTTGGGCAAGACACCTAACGGCACACACTCGCCACCCAGGACATACCTGAAAACGAGAGAAATCTCAATGTGTCCTTCCTGGTAAAATCCTTTCTAAAAAAAAAAAGAAAACAAAAGAATAAGGAGCCCCAAAAGAGGGTTGACAGGCCTAGGTCTTTCTGCTCTCCTATATCTACGAACCCACAAAGGTTTGTTTCCTACATTTCCTATTATGTGGCACATATAAGCCTTATTAGGGGATTGTTTAAAGAATAGAAACCTTTCTCTTTTCAATTCAATTTTTTCCAAAAGAGCTACTGTTACATTTGGCATCAGAGGAATTTTGAATTAGGCAACAAAGTTTCTTGTTTTTTTATCTTTACCCATTTGTGTATGTTTTGTTTTAAAAGTAAAGAAATTTGGCTTCGGCATTAAAAGTTAAGTTTTAAAATTATCAATTAGTAGAACGGTTCACCACCTTATCGTTTGCTATCTTTATGTGTACTACACCACCTTATCGTTTGCTATCTTTATGTGTACTAGAGCATTTGCACTTTATCCAATTCTTTATTTTTTTTTCATTTCCTTCTATAATATTTATAATTTGGTGATTTATGTTGGGGTCTTGCTTGTAGTTGCTTAATCGCTTTAAAGTTATTTTACCAATTTCCCTTAGTTTCATAACTGTAGAATAAAAAAACATATTGTAAGATATATATGTATTAGATAGATAGATGCAGGACCAGAGACGCCTGTTTTGTGTTCCTAGAAAAGTTATCCTTACAATTAAGAGAAACTGGCCAAAATATGGCAAGAACATTGGTGATCAATTTGGAACTGGACTTAAATTCTGCCCTTGCTCTCAACATAAAAATAAAGGAAAAAAGGTAGGTTGCCTTTTTTTCCTTGGTGTGGAGGTATTGGCATACCTGTTAAGGTAGAGCTCGGGTGGAAGAGTCTGTGACAATAAGTTTTTTTTTGCGGCAGTGTGTTTTATTTTTAACATAAAAATGTATGTAGTGCTCTATAGGCCCAGCAATTAGGTGCCATATCCAGATCTTTCATGAAAATCAGGTTTGTTGCAAACTATGCAAATACGACGTGGCTGGATGAGCGTTACTTATGTAAAACATCTTCTGACGGTTCTCTGAAACAGGTAAAAGGCAAATAAAGTTCAGTTCTAACGACATATATTGTATCTATGAATTGGACCTAATCCTCCAACGTTTATCTTTTAATACTTCATTTCAGATACCATGAAAATAATATCTCATTAATAAATTATATTTTATACCATTGACTTGCAGCTGCTTCATCTGTAGATAAATTCTAAAGACAACAGGTTCGCTGTTAACTGTTCTTATGGCAAAAAGATAGCAAACTGAGTGCATAATATAAAAAAATAACATGATCTAGTTGAGCAAACCAAAATCAACTACAGTCAGTTGCTGGATCTGCAGAAAATCTGAACCTTAACAAATTGAGATATATTAAAACGCAAAAAAAAGAAAAAGATCCTTTCCATTACTGTAAATTAGGTGCTGGTGGAATTGCCTGTGCTTTGGTTTTAAATCCGTAAGAGAATCAAACTACATCAACATACATCTCAGATATATAATAAAACATCTCTTGTGCTTAAATCAAGTTGACTATTGAGGATATAAAACGACTGGGCTCATGACAACAGAAACTGTTCAGGTTTGTGTGTCTGTTCTTATCTTGGAACCTCAGGGTCATATGCAAGAAGTGAATGTCACCTGCAGGATATGATTGAAGTCAGATAGCTTAACTCATTCCCTTCTGAAAGCACACAAAGTCCTTTTGGATTTTCTTCACTTTATTGGGAAAGTAACAGCAAATAAAAGGTGGCTTTACAGACAGAGAGGGCTTCTCTCGTGTACCTTGGTATGGGGGACGTGGATAGAGAGAGCTTCTCTGGTGTGCTCTGTTATGGGGGACATGGATAGAGAGGGCTTCTCTAGTGTATTCAGGTATGATGGGGACGGTAAAAACAGGATGCAATCACCTGGTACAGACAGATGCCTGCTGAACTGCCTCTGAGGTTAAACTGACAGGAAGAGCTGCTTGCCGAAGCGGGAAAATGGGGCTGGGCCAAACTAACTATGTAAATTAAACAGGGAGTGTGGAATAAGCCATTTAAGTAAAATCATAAGTGGGAAAATAAATAAAGAATCTGGTTTTATGACAGCTCTTCTTCTAGAATTGTGATGCCTGTACTGGGCAGGAGACAGCATAGGCATGCGTAGGGGGTGTGCCGTATGTGCCTTGGTACACCCTAATCAAAAAACTTTTTTATAAAAAAAATTACTCGCCACTGACCTTGACCTTGCGGCACCTTTGTGACGTTTCTAGGCCTGGCCAACGCCCCACACTTCTTGGATGTGCCTGGCTGGGCGACTGACATATCAAGTGGCCCACCCATTGTGACGGCAAGCCACCAGCAAGAGAATTGAGAGCAGGGTGTATTGCTGAGAAGGACCTGCCCCTACCATACCTCCCAGCTAAGCTCCCACAGCCCACCTGCACCCGCCCCCAGACTCTCCATGGCCCTGTCCTTCACCGATGATCAGTATGGCCTTGCAGGGTCAGGAAGAACCTAGAAGGGTCACACTACCCCAGGGCCCAAACAGAGGCTCTCCAGCAACAGGATAAAGAGGGCTGCAGTTTGGAGGGACAGAGAGGAGACAATGGCACACACACCAAAGACACACATCTCATAAATACCCACAATACACACGCACACATGCAAACAACTCAAACAGACTCATGGGCAGTCTCCACACACAGACCCATAAACTCTCATCACTCCAAAGAAGCCCCTACATACACGCAACATCACTCACAGACAGTCATGGCTGCAATCGATATCTTGGTGCCCCTTAATGAAACAATTGTCGGGTCCCCACCCCTCCCCTTTCCACCACCCCTCCCCTTTCAGCCACCCTTCTATTTCATTAAATTAGTTAAAAATACAACTATTTGCTTGTCCCACTGTTTAGTTTTGTTGCAAGAGAGGGCTAAATCTCTGGTTGTCCAGCAAATAGTTAAAAAGTCCCTATGATAGAGTGACAGGGGTCCTTTGGACGCCGTATCTTCTGAACCATATCATGTAGAGCAGGGATCTCAAACTCTGGCCCCCCTGATGTTTCTGAACTACATCTCCCATGATTCCCTAGCCATCTAATGCATTCAAAGAATTCTGGGACTTGTAGGCAAAAACATCTGGGGGGCCGTGAGTTTGAGATCCCTGATGTAGAGAGTCATGCATGGTATCGTTGCAAAATTAAAATAAAAATAAACATTTTTAAAAAAGTTTTCTTTCTAATGCAGCACTATTATTCACTTTTCAAAAATAACGTGAACAAAGATGCTGCACTAACTCACCTTCTCATTTCATGATGCCAGCAAGTTTGAAGGCGATGGCACAATGCATTATTACGCATTGTTTCATCGAAAACCTAAACTACCACACTGCTGTCAGGGTTGCAGGGGGTGCTTTGGAACTCTGCGTCTCTGATTTTTACACCACAAGGTCAAGTGCAGTATCATCGGAAAAGTCAGTGTTTGGCCTTTCCAACGATACCAAATATGACCATGTAATGTGTGAAAATAGAAAAAAGAAAAAATGCATAATTTACTTCTTTTTTTTCTGTTCTACAGCAGTGACATTATGTGCTATTACTTCTAAAGCAAGCAATGCCACTGCCCTAACTCACCTTCTCATTTCTGACACCAGAACCAAATATGGAGGTGATGACGCAAAGCGTTGTTCGACATTGGTCTATCTAAAACACATGCTGCTTCACCGCTGTGAGGAAAGTGTGGGGTACTTTGGACCCCTGTATTTCAATTCTTTAAACCTACAAAGTCATTTTTCCTTTCTAATGATACCAAACATTATTATGTAAAGTGTCATTAAAAAAAGAAAAACACACTCATACAAACAAACCTAAAAGAATTTTAAAAAAATCTTTATTTTTTGTTCCAAAGCAATGGCATTGTCCATTTGTCACGTATAAAATGAGCAATTCCACTCACCTTCTAATTTCCCCCTCCGTGACCAAGGTCAGTGTTTTATACACAGACGGGAGACCAAGCGCCATCAATGTTAAGGTGTCTGGCAGCTGGCTGCGTGTACCCGGAACATAGATCCATCGAAACAGCTGCCCTCCCCATGGGGATAGGTTCAAGGGCCAATGGAATGCTCAGGTGGAAAGTAAGAGGGGATCTGCCGGCCCTCAGCTGGCGTAATAGTCCAAGTTGAGCTGGGTTTGGACCGGGCAGGGAGCAGGGGTATAGTCCTCAGATACACACAAATGTGATATTACAAGCAGCAGTTAAAAATGACGGCAGTGCCAACACATTGTTCATTTTTGTTGTTTTGCTAATGTTTCTGCTCATAGTTCTGCTTTAATGCTTTGTCAAAGAATAATTAATAAATATTCCATCGGTGCACACCCTTATGAAATGAAACACGTGCACCATTGTCAAAAAGCATCATCTAATCTTTTTTCTGAAGCAAGTAAGCAGTTCATATGATTTTAGGAATTCTGTTCGTCATGAGACACTAACGGGGTTATTCAGAGAGCGGTGAAAATCAGAATGACTGGAGAATGAAAAATTCTAGGTCAAAATAGCCAAACCAGAAAAATTCTCCCTTTCATCTCACTTTCCAAATCGGCAATTTTAAATGAAAGCTTAGGCAAATGTGAGACCATCTTGGCAGCTATTACGTTTATAAGAATATTTGGCAGTAGTACTCCAGTGTCTTAGTTGCAGTCACCAGCTCCTGACATTATGCAGGTGTGGTGAATGGTCGAAGATGCTACAAACAATATATCAAAAATTTCAGGTGTCTATAAATTGGCAACTATTTTTTGCTGATGTTCACCTGAACAAAAAACTAGCTCCCGAGGACATCTGCATCAGTAAATCATTCACAAAACATAGATCAACAAGCAGAGTTATTCAGAGAGAGGTGAAAAGCAGGAGAATGACTGGAGAAGTGAAAATTCGAGGTCAAAATAGCCAAACCAGAAAAATTCTCCCATTTATCTCACTTTCCAAATCGGCTGTTTGGCCTAGATTGTTCATTCTCCTGGCAATTCTCCTGCTTTTCATCTCTCTCTGAATAACCCTGATAGTCTTTCGATCCTGCAAGTCAGCAAAATATTTTTTTAAGTTTTATGCTACAATGTAATCTGTGATGCAGTTTTGGAGAGAATGGAAACAAGGTTTGCTACTCATGGAAAACTTAACATGAAGATTGCATGTTTTGAACCAAACCGATTGCGAAAAAAATACTGGCTACTCCAGAAAAAATACAGCTGGATGTAATTTATGCATCTGTTCCTGAAATAGATGATCTTGCTCTTCATCAATAATTAATTTCAATCGCTTCCAGCTACAAAAATCTTTCAGAAGGGCTTTTTGACAGTAATGATGAAACATAGAGCTCAGCTGGAGAGGAAGAGTCTGACCTCTTAGACTCCGAGCTATCAGCCTGTTCGCCTACTGTTAAAAAATTTGCCTGTAAAAATTACATATTGTGTACATTTAAAGGAACACTCCAATCAAAAATCCCCCCCACCCCGTTTTTTTCCATTAAACTATCCCTATTCCCTTAATAAATAGGTAGGGTTTTTTTTTTTCTTGTAACTGTAATACTTGCCCTAAAATCCACTTGTTTCCAACGGCGTCTTTTTTTTTTTATATACTCACCTCCCTCCTCTTCCGCTCCCGTCCTTCTTGCTTTCACTTGCCTTCTGGTTTACGTGAGAAGCGCGCATGCGTGCCTCTCACGTAAGCCAGCCAATCGGCAGGCTTCCTCCCGGCTCCATCTGCTGAGGATTAGTGTTGCACGCAAGAGGATGCGCACAACACTAATCCTCAGGCTGCCGCCAGCTACTGCGGCGAGTTGGAGACGTCATCACGCTGAAAGCGCGCTGACGTCTCCTACTCGGCAATAGTCGGCAGAAGCGGGAAATCTGAATCCCGCTCTGCTGACTGACAGCTGGGAGGGCGGAGTAAAGCCCTCCGCCTCTCTCAGCTGTTTTCAGCTTTTTCAGCTGATCTGCTGAGCGGAGGGAGGGGGGGCAGGCAGGGGAATACTCAGGGCATCATGACCACCTAAAAAAGCTTAGGTGGTCATGTTGCCTAGAGTATCCCTTTAACCACTTCGCTGCGGAGGACGCGCTCAGCGCGTCCTGCCGCTGGAACGGTTGGCTGCGGAAGACGCGCTGAGCTGTGCCCCCCGGTGCGGACTGACATCTTGGATGTCAGCCCGTCACTCCGGGACCGCCGCGGGCACAATAGATGTCATGGCGGCGGCGCGATGACATCTATTTCAGGCGCCCCCCCCGCGTGTGCGGAGAAGGCGCCTGAAAGGGAGGGGGGAGGTCCTTCGGACCTCTCTCCCTCCCGATCGCCAGGGTGCAGGGGGTTAATCCAGGCACCGTTTGGAAGGGCACAGCCTGCCCTTCCTAACGGTGCCTGGAATTAACCCCATGGGGGCCGAATCACGAATCAGCGCCGAAAAGCGACGGATCGTGATCCTTTCCCGGAGCTGGCCGACATCTTGGATGTCGGCCAAGCCTCCGGGAACTCCCCCTGGGGACTGGCGTCATTGTGCATAGCACGATGACGCCAGTCCTGGAGTTAACCCCTAACTGCCACCAATGGTGGAGATAGGGGGTTCATTGGAACCCCCTATCTCCCGATCCGTGGCAGCTAGGGGTTAATATTTGGTACTGTTGGATCGGCCAGGACATGACTGTGAAAAAAGATTTAAAAAATAAAATAAAAATAAAAAAATATTTTAAAAAAAAAAAAAAAAGTTTTTTTTCTTTTTTTTGGTTCGTTAATGCAGCAATATTGTTCCCATTTCAATTATAATGTGAACAATGATGCTGCACTAACGATTTTTGTATGCGGTGCGTTAGTTAAAAATCGCATAATTTTCCCCAAAAAAAATGTAACGAGATCCCATTTCTAATTTTTTTAACAAGCGCAGTCCATACAAAATATAACCGCAATTGCTCGCATGTTAAAATGTGAAAAAAAAACACTTTACACGTTGTAAATTATTGAAAATTCATATTTTATTGCATTTTTTGTTATAATATACAGACAGGACATGACGTATACATATAATAATGACATATTATGAATCTGCCGAGTCTGACGGAAAGAACGATATATAATATGTCTGGGTCATATAATAAAATAAGCCTTCATAACATGTTTAAACATGATGAGCGAAACAGGTAAAAATGAGCTCAGCACAGATGCGTGAAACGCCTCAGCAGCGAAAGGGTTAAAAGTAGCAAGGCCTTTTTCCCCATAGGTTTCAATGTAAAAAATATTCCCCGTTTTTATTAAATATTTATTTAACTGTTTATTTTTTCACTTGCAGCAAAAAGTCTATTTATTAGTTTTTTAGGAATTTTTCTGGACTCTTTTGGTTAAATTTTAGGTTTCCTAACTTATTTTAAAGCAACAAAGCTTTTTTCCTTCACTGAACGCAGCTGTATTATTTTCTTTCAGTCCAGCTGTTCAGCAGTGAATACTATGAATACAATTAGCTAACTCCATAGCCCTATCTATGATGGTGAAACAGCCTTTGTGGGATTAGGGATGAGCCGGACACCCCCGATTTCGGTTCGCATTCGAACTCGAACTTTCCAAATGTTCGAATTTGAACTCAAACTCGAACTAAATGCAAGTCAATGTGATTCAATTCGATTTTTAGAGTGCCCTCCAAGAGTGCATATATGCTAGATATTTGCCATAAAAGGTGTATGGGGGTCCGGGTAGTGCCCTGGGGGACAGGAAACAAGGACAAAAAGTTTAAAAAAAACATTTTTAACCCCTTCACTGCTGAACCATTTCACTTCTTAAAAAAACACATTTTTTCTTTTTTTTATTATTATTTTTATATTACTTTAAATGTGGTAATTTTTGGTATCATTGGAAAGGCCATACTCTGCCGTTCTAAAGATACCAAAAATGCCCCTGCTAGCTTCCAACAGTCAGGAGATATCGGGGTTCAAAAGAAGCCCCTATCTTTCCTTAGGAGTCAATGCGGACGTTCCCCACACGTCCTCAGCAGTGAAAGGGTTAAAGGGACAGTGAGTTTTCCATAAAATAAGGGTTAAAAATTAAAAACGAAAAATTCCTTCAAATATCTTGCCTAGGAGGTCCCCATAACCTGCCCATGAAGTGGCGGATTTCTAGGATGTATAGAAACATTTAAAAACAAAAAAATGACGTTTTAAAATGACGGTAAATGCTTTTCCTTTAATCTATTCATAAACAACTGCATGGGGCGGCAACCTGTATGAGAAGACATTTTAGGGCGCACAGAAAAAAAGTTTAGTGATTTTTTGGGCTAAATTATGGTGCAGGGTTTGGATGAAAGTAACAATAGGGCTTTAAAAATGGACCTTTAGCGTCGGCAACAGTGCCGTCACACAGTAACCCCTCTGAGGATATGAATCTGGTACAGGTGTCAGTGGCAGTGCACCCAAATATTGTGCTTTTGGTGCCAGGCCAGCAAGTGCATTCATACAGTAATCCCTCTGTAGTATTGTGGAAGAGTGCAGGGGTGGACCATGTGGTCCTATATTAAAAGATATGAATCTGGAAAAGGCGTCAGTGCACCCAGATATTTTGCTTTTGGTGCCAGGCCAGCAAGTGCATTCATACAGTAACCCCTCTGTGGTATTGTGGAAGAGTGCAGGGGTGGACCATGCGGTCCTATATTAAAAGATATGAATCTGGTAAATGCGCAGTGCACCCAGATATTGTGCTTTTGGTGCCACGCCAGCAAGTGCATTCATACAGTAACCCCTCTGTGGTATTGTGGAAGAGTGCAGGGGTGGACCATGCGGTCCTATATTAAAAGATATGAATCTGGTAAATGCGCCAGTGCACCCAGATATTGTGCTTTTGGTGCCACGCCAGCAAGTGCATTCATACAGTAACCCCTCTGTGGTATTGTGGAAGAGTGCGGGGGTGGACCATGCGGTCCTATATTAAAAAGATATGAATCTGGTAAAAGCGTCAGTGCACCCAGATATTGTGCTTTTGGTGCCAGGCCAGCAAGTGCATTCATACAGTAACCCCTCTGTTGTATTGTGGAAGAGTGCAGGGGTGGACCATGCGGTCCTATATTAAAAGATATGAATCTGGTAAATGCGCCAGTGCACCCAGATATTGTGCTTTTGGTGCCACGCCAGCAAGTGCATTCATACAGTAACCCCTCTGTGGTATTGTGGAAGAGTGCAGGGGTGGACCATGCGGTCCTATATTAAAAGATATGAATCTGGTAAATGCGCCAGTGCACCCAGATATTGTGCTTTTGGTGCCACGCCAGCAAGTGCATTCATACAGTAACCCCTCTGTGGTATTGTGGAAGAGTGCGGGGGTGGACCATGCGGTCCTATATTAAAAAGATATGAATCTGGTAAAAGCGTCAGTGCACCCAGATATTGTGCTTTTGGTGCCAGGCCAGCAAGTGCATTCATACCGTAACCCCTCTGTGGTATTGTGGAAGAGTGCAGGGGTGGACCCTGCGGTTCAAAAAATTAAAGTGATATAAATGTGGCACAGGCATCAGTGCAGCCAAATATTGTGCCTTTCATGGCAGTAAGTGCCTTCACACCGTAACCCTTTTGTGGTATTGTGGAAGAGTGCAGGGTTGGACCATGCGGTTCAAAAAATTAAAATGATATAAATGTGGCACAGGCGTCAGTGCAGCCAAATATTGTGCCTTTCATGGCAGCAAGTGCCTTCACACCGTAACCCTTTTGTGGTATTGTGGAAGAGTTCAGTGCTGGAGGTTTTGTGAATGCAGAAGACATCCCCAATCTATTCCGTTACGTCAGCATCAGGGGATTGATAGCTGCTGATCCAGGACTGATTCATTTTTATAAATGTCAGCCGGTCTACAGAGTCGGTGGACAGACGCACTCTTTTGTCTGTGACAAAACCTCCAGCGGCACTGAACGTCCTTTCAGAAAGCACGCTAGATGAAGGGCAACCTAGTAGCTGCATAGCATATTGGCTAAGTTCTGGCCAGTGATCCAATCTCAACACCCAGTACGCCAGTGGATCATCTGCTGGAAAGGTATCCAGGTCTGCCCTTGCCCCTAGGTAGTCCTGCACCCTATGGTGAAGACGCTGGCAATGGGTGCCTACATTTGACGTCCCTGGGCATCGTGGACTAAAAAATTTAAAAAGGCATCAGTCAAGCGACCCCGGCCTTCATCACTATTCCTCTGATCATCCGCAACCTCAGAAGCACCTGTGTCATCACTTGGTAACCTAGCAGTGCCTGGAAAGGTGTTACACAAGTGTCCCTTTAGAGCGTCTTCAAGTTTTTTCATCCTGTGCTCCCTCTTTGCGGGCAGGATGAGCTCTGCAACTTTACCCTTGTATCGTGGATCAAGAAGGGTTGCCAACCAGTAATGATCCCTCTCCTTGATAGCACGAATCCTGGGGTCCTTTAGCAGGCTTTGCATAATAAGGGAACCCATGCAGCGTAGGTTGGAGGTGGCATTAGCTTCCGAGTCTTCCTGCTGAATGAGGAGGATGACCCCATCGTGCACTTCCTCCTTCCAGCCACGTACCAGTCCTTGTGTTTCTGGGCACACAAAACCCTCCCTTGAGGAATCCCCACCTTCAATGCCCCCACTACTCAAATATTCCTCTTCCTCATCCTCCTCCTGTCTGATCTGAGGAGGACCCGCTGGAATGTTGTCTGCAGAAAGACTGGGGCCTTGAGAGCTAGGGAAGGCCTCCTCTTCCTCCCGCTGCTCTGCTTCTAGAGCCACATCTATAATTCCCCACAGAATGTGCTCCAGCAGGAACACTAAAGGAATTGTGTCACTGATGCATGCACTGTCCCTGCTCACCATCCTCGTTGCCTCCTCAAATGGTGACAGTACAGTGCATGCATCCTTGATCATCAGCCACTGCGGGGGGGAAAAAACCCAGTTGACCTGAACCTGTCCTTGTGCCCTACTCACACAGGTACTCGTTGATGGCCCCCTGCTGCTTGTGCAGACGCTGCAGCATTGCTAATGTCGAGTTCCACCTGGTGACCATGTCACAGATCAGACGGTTTGTGGGAAGGTGGAATTCTCTTTGAATTTCTGCCAGGCGAACGCTTGCTGGGAATGACCGTCTGAAGTGGCTGCAGACTTTTCTGGCCTGGCTGAGAAGCTCTGCCAGCCCTGGGTACCTGGTTAGGAAACGCTGTACCACCATATTTAGGACGTGTGCTAGGCATGGTACATGTGTCAACTTACCCTGGCATAGGGCGGAGAGAAGGTTGCTGTCATTATCACAGACGACCATTCCCAGCTGAAGCTGGCGTGGTGTTAACCATCTCTGCACCTGCTCGTGCAGAGCTGACAGAATTTCTGGCCTGGTGTGGCTCCTGTCCCCTCAACAAACCAGCTCAAGCACAGTATGGCATCTTTTTGCTTGAGCCATTGCATAGCCCCTGCCACGCATCAGTTTAACTGCCACTTCGCCAGAGACAGAGAAGGAGGAGGAGGAAGAGGGGGAGGTGGTGGTGGAGCAGACAGACCTCATACAAGCAGCTTTCTGGAGGTGTGGTGGATGAACAAGCTCCAGCACAGAGCCCTGTCTTGGATCCCTCCCAGCTGCAATCAGAGTTACCCAGTGTGCCGTGAAGGATATGTAACGACCCTGTCCATGCTTGCTGGACCACATGTCTAAAGTCACATGCACCTTGCTGCTGACTGCCTTTCCCAATGCCAAGATAACATTGTCTTCCACGTGCTGGTATAGTGCTGGAATGGCCTTCCGTGAAAAGTAATGGCATTTTGGAACATGCCACTGTGGTACAGCACTTTCAGCAAATTCACCGAATGGAGCAGAGTCCACCAGCTGGAAAGGCAGCAGCTGCAATGCAAGTAATTTTGTTAAGCTGGCATTTAGACACTGTGCTTGGGGATGGTTGGGGCTATATTTTTTCTTAAACTGCAGAAGCTGGGGTAACGTAATCTGACTGCGTAAATCTTCAGCTGATGGGATGCTGTCACATTGTGAGATAGGAGCTGGTACATCCATTACTGTAGCATCATCCCTGTCAGTGGAGGTTGTAGGCAATGACATGGCAGGACATACAGTGGGGGTAGAGACAGATGAGGAGGAGGAGGACCTACGCAAAGTTTTGCACCAACGGGATATGTGGCAGGTGGTCATATGTCGCCTCAAGCACGTGGTACCCAAGCGTCTGGTGTCTTTCCCACGCTTGAGCCTCATCTGACATAGATTACAAATAGCAATGGTGGGGTCTGCTGCACATTTCTTAAAGAACTCCCAGCAGACAGCAGAGTTCCTGCATGTGTGCTTTGAGACAACAGCGCTCTGCACCTGAGCAGCTCTGACATCTGATGCCTTGGACTGGCTAGTGCTACGGTTGGTCATAGAGGATGTTGTGCCTCGTGTTTGCTGTGCCTCCTCCTTCCCTCCTCCTCACTTGATTCCTCTGTTCGATCAGGCACCCAGGTGGAGTCAGTGACCTCATCATCATTGTCATCATCCCCCATCTCCTCATCACTGGAGCCTGTCATGGAACGGACATAGGGGCTCTGACCAGCGAGCCCCAGAACTAACAGCCTGGGACATTTCAAAGACCTTTTTCTTTATTTGAGACTCTTTCGGTTGTGCGTGTTGAAATGAACAGTTATACCTTTTCTAGATGTGGTTTTATTGGTGTGATGTATTACCATGTATCCTGTATTGTATGAGTGTGGATTCAGATGTGTAATTGTGTGATGCATTTAAAGGTATTATATTTCCCCTTGGTTGCTAGGAGTGAAAGGCTGTGTTGAAATTCAATTGTATGCTAATTTATGTGTACATTAGCTCTGTGTGTGTGTGTAATCTAATGATGCAAGCATGCCATTGTATGCAAATAGGGTTCCCATTCAAGCCTGGGCATGTCTCCTTTGTGTGTGAGATGTTTAAATGCGTGTCCCATTTTGAGTAAAGAGTCCGTTCAACTGCGTTTGACTTGAAGCATACAGCCCCGTTTGGTGTCGTCATTTCATAGCTAAAATCACAGTGCAGGAGACACTCTGCGGTCTAGTAGCTCCCCACTACGCAGAACGGGTCAACTTAATTCGGCAGCACCATCTCGCCAAGTAACGCCAGGGTCATCTCAGGCCGCTCGAGACGCCGAGTGCCGTGACACTCGGTAGTCGGGCCTGACGCCATCAAGAGGGGGGTCAGATTGGAGCACACTCGCAGACGGATAACACCCCATTCCGTCACACTGGTGGCAAGACACAAATTACAATTCGCATAAATCTGATAGAAGTATGTGGGACCCCCTGATAGCTGGCAGTGAGAAGACACAAATTACAATCGCATAAATCTGATAGAAGTATGTGGGACCCCCTGATGGGTGGAAGTGAGAAGACACAGATTACTAGTCTCAGAAACCTCCTATAAATGAGTGAGACCCCCTGATCGGTGGCAGCCAGTGAGAACACACGGATTATAACAATTCCCAAATATTTTGTAGAAATTACTGACGCCCAAAATACTGCGTGGCACTGGCTGTGACAACAAGACACAGATCACCTCAATTCCCAAATATTTTGTAGAAATTAGTGAGCCCCCAAAATACTGTGTGGCACTGGCAGTGAGTCACAAGACACAGATCACCTCAATTCCCAAATATTTTGTAGAAATTACCGACGCCCAAAATAATGCGTGGCACTGGCTGTGAGTCACAAGACACAGCTCACCTCAATTCCCAAATATTTTGTAGAAATTAGTGACCCCCAAAATACTGCGTGGCACTGGCTGTGAGTCACAAGACACAGATCACGTCAATTCACAAATATTTTGTAGCAATTACTGACGCCCAAAATACTGCATGGCACTGGCAGTGAGTCACAAGACACAGATCACCTAAATTCACAAATATTTTGTAGAAATTAGTGAGCCCCCAAAATACTGCGTGGCACTGGCAGTGAGTCACAAGACACAGATCACCTCAATTCCCAAATATTTTGTAGCAATTACTGACCCCCAAAATACTGCGTGGCACTGGCAGTGAGTCACAAGACAGAGATTACCTCAATTCCCAAATATTTTGTAGCAATTACTGACCCCCAAAATACTGCGTGGCACTGACAGTGAGTCACAAGACACAGATCACCTCAATTCCCAAATATTTTATAGAAATTAGTGACCCCCAAAATACTGAGTGGCACTGGCAGTGAGTCACAAGACACAGATCACCTCAATTCCCAAATATTTTGTAGAAATTACCGACGCCCAAAATACTTGCTGGCAGTGACAAGACACAGATCACCACAATTCCCAAATTTTTTGTAGAAATTAGTGACCCCCAAAATACTGTGTGGCACTGGCAGTGAGTCACAAGACACAGATCACCTCAATTCCCAAATATTTTGTAGAAATTAGTGACCCCCAAAATACTGCGTGGCACTGGCAGTGAGTCACAAGACACAGATCACCTCAATTCCCAAATATTTTGTAGAAATTACCGACGCCCAAAATAATGTGTGGCACTGGCTGTGAGTCACAAGACACAAATAACCTCAATTCCCAAATATTTTGTAGAAATTAGTGACCCCCAAAATACTGCGTGGCACTGGCAGTGAGTCACAAGACACAGATCACCTCAATTACCAAATATTTTGTAGCAATTACTGACCCCCAAAATACTGCGTGGCACTGGCAGTGAGTCACAGACACAGATCACCTCAATTCACAAATATATTGTAGCAATTACTGACCCCCAAAATACTGCATGGCACTGGCAGTGAGTCACAAGACATAGATCACCTCAATTCACAAATATTTTGTAGAATTAGTGACCCCCAAAATACTGCGTGGCACTGGCAGTGAGTCACAAGCCACAGATCACCTCAATTCACAAATATTTTGTAGAAATTAGTGACCCCCAAAATACTTGCTGGCAGTGACAAGACACAGATCACCTCAATTCCCACATATTTTGTAGCAATTACTGACCCCCAAAATACTGCGTGCACTGGCAGTGAGTCACAAGACACAGATCACCTCAATTCACAAATATTTTGTAGAAATTAGTGAGCCCCCAAAATACTGCGTGCACTGGCAGTGAGTCACAGACACAGATAACCTCAATTCCCAAATATTTTGTAGCAGTTACTGACCCCCAAAATACTGCGTGGCACTGGCAGTGAGTCACAAGACAGAGATCACCTCAATTCCCAAATATTTTGTAGAAATTACCGACGCCCAAAATACTTGCTAGCAGTGACAAGACACAGATCACCTCAATTCCCAAATATTTTGTAGAAATTAGTGACCCCCAAAATACTGCGTGGCACTGGCTGTGAGTCACAAGACACAGATCACCTCAATTACCAAATATTTTGTAGCAATTACTGACCCCCAAAATACTGCGTGGCACTGGCAGTGAGTCACAAGACACAGATCACCTCAATTCACAAATATATTGTAGCAATTACTGACCCCCAAAATACTGCATGGCACTGGCAGTGAGTCACAAGACATAGATCACCTCAATTCACAAATATTTTGTAGAAATTAGTGACCCCCAAAATACTGTGTGGCACTGGCAGTGAGTCACAAGCCACAGATCACCTCAATTCACAAATATTTTGTAGAAATTAGTGACCCCTAAAATACTTGCTGGCAGTGACAAGACACAGATCACCTCAATTCCCACATATTTTGTAGCAATTACTGACCCCCAAAATACTGCGTGGCACTGGCAGTGAGTCACAAGACACAGATCACCTCAATTCACAAATATTTTGTAGAAATTAGTGACCCCCAAAATACTGCGTGGCACTGGCAGTGAGTCACAAGACACAGATCACCTCAATTCCCAAATATTTTGTAGCAGTTACTGACCCCCAAAATACTGCGTGGCACTGGCAGTGAGTCACAAGACAGAGATCACCTCAATTCCCAAATATTTTGTAGAAATTACCGGCGCCCAAAATACTTGCTAGCAGTGACAAGACACAGATCACCTCAATTCCCAAATATTTTGTAGAAATTAGTGACCCCCAAAATACTGCGTGGCACTGGCAGTGACTCACAAGAGACAGATCACCTCTATTCCCAAATATTTTGTAGAAATTAGTGAGCCCCCAAAATACTGCGTGGCACTGGCAGTGAGTCACAAGACACAGATCACCTCAATTCCCAAATATTTTGTAGAAATTACCGACGCCTAAAATAATGCGTGGCACTGGCTGTGAGTCACAAGACACAGATCACCTCAATTCCCAAATATTTTGTTGAAATTAGTGACCCCCAAAATACTGCGTGGCACTGGCAGTGAGTCACAAGACAGAGATCACCTCAATTCACAAATATTTTGTAGCAATTACTGACCCCCAAAATACTGCGTGGCACTGGCAGTGAGTCACAAGACACAGATCACCTCAATTCCCAAATATTTTGTAGAAATTAGTGACCCCCAAAATACTGCGTGGCACTGGCAGTGAGTCACAAGACACAGATCACCTCAATTCACAAATATTTTGTAGAAATTAGTGACCCCAAAATACTGCGTGGCACTGGCAGTGAGTCACAAGACACAGATCACCTCAATTCACAAATATTTTGTAGAAATTAGTGACCCCTAAAATACTTGCTGGCAGTGACAAGACACAGATCACCTCAATTCCCAAATATTTTGTAGAAATTAGTGACCCCCAAAATACTGCGTGGCACTGGCAGTGAGTCACAAGACACAGATCACTTCAATTCCCAAATATTTTGTAGAAATTAGTGACCCCCAAAATACTGAGTGGCACTGGCAGTGAGTCACAAGACACAGATCACCTCAATTCCCAAATATTTTGTAGAAATTACCGACGCCCAAAATACTTGATGGCAGTGACAATACACAGATCATCACAATTCCCACATTTTTTGTAGAGATTAGTGACCCCCAAAATACTGTGTGGCACTGGCAGTGAGTCACAAGACACAGATCACCTCAATTCCCAAATATTTTGTAGCAATTACTGACCCCCAAAATACTGCGTGGCACTGGCAGTGAGTCACAAGACACAGATCACCTCAATTCCCAAATATTTTGTAGAAATTACCGACGCCTAAAATAATGCGTGGCACTGGCTGTGAGTCACAAGACACAGATCACCTCAATTCCCAAATATTTTGTTGAAATTAGTGACCCCCAAAATACTGCGTGGCACTGGCAGTGAGTCACAAGACAGAGATCACCTCAATTCACAAATATTTTGTAGCAATTACTGACCCCCAAAATACTGCGTTGCACTGGCAGTGAGTCACAAGACACAGATCACCTCAATTCCCAAATATTTTGTAGAAATTAGTGACCCCCAAAATACTGCGTGGCACTGGCAGTGAGTCACAAGACACAGATCACCTCAATTCACAAATATTTTGTAGAAATTAGTGACCCCAAAATACTGCGTGGCACTGGCAGTGAGTCACAAGACACAGATCACCTCAATTCACAAATATTTTGTAGAAATTAGTGACCCCTAAAATACTTGCTGCAGTGACAAGACACAGATCACCTCAATTCCCAAATATTTTGTAGAAATTAGTGACCCCCAAAATACTGCGTGGCCACTGGCAGTGAGTCACAAGACACAGATCACTTCAATTCCCAAATATTTTGTAGAAATTAGTGACCCCCAAAATACTGAGTGCACTGGCAGTGAGTCACAAGACACAGATCACCTCAATTCCCAAATATTTTGTAGAAATTACCGACGCCCAAAATACTTGATGGCAGTGACAATACACACAGATCATCACAATTCCCACATTTTTTGTAGAGATTAGTGACCCCCAAAATACTGTGTGGCACTGGCAGTGAGTCACAAGACACAGATCACCTCAATTCCCAAATATTTTGTAGCAATTACTGACCCCCAAAATACTGCGTGGCACTGGCAGTGAGTCACAAGACACAGATCACCTCAATTCCCAAATATTTTGTAGAAATTAGTGACCCCAAAATACTGCGTGGCACTGGCAGTGAGTCACAAGACACAGATCACCTCAATTCCCAAATTTTTGTAGAAATTAGTGACCCCAAAATACTGTGTGGCACTGCAGTGAGTCACAAGACACAGATCACCTCAATTCCCAAATATTTTGTAGAAATTAGTGACTCCCAAAATACTTGCTAGCAGTGACAAGACACAGATCACCTCAATTCCCAAATATTTTGTAAAAATTAGTGACCCCAAAATACTGCGTGGCACTGGCAGTGAGTCACAAGACACAGATCACCTCAATTCCCAAATATTTTGTAGAAATTAGTGACCCCCAAAATACTGCGTGGCACTGGCAGTGAGTCACAAGACACAGATCACCTCAATTCACAAATATTTTGTAGAAATTAGTGACCCCTAAAATACTTGCTGGCAGTGACAAGACACAGATCACCTCAATTCCCACATATTTTGTAGCAATTACTGACCCCCAAAATACTGCGTGGCACTGGCAGTGAGTCACAAGACACAGATCACCTCAATTCACAAATATTTTGTAGAAATTAGTGAGCCCCCAAAATACTGCGTGGCACTGGCAGTGAGTCACAAGACACAGATCACCTCAATTCCCAAATATTTTGTAGCAGTTACTGACCCCCAAAATACTGCGTGGCACTGGCAGTGAGTCACAAGACAGAGATCACCTCAATTCCCAAATATTTTGTAGAAATTACCGACGCCCAAAATACTTGCTAGCAGTGACAAGACACAGATCACCTCAATTCCCAAATATTTTGTAGAAATTAGTGACCCCCAAAATACTGCGTGGCACTGGCAGTGACTCACAAGAGACAGATCACCTCTATTCCCAAATATTTTGTAGAAATTAGTGAGCCCCCAAAATACTGCGTGGCACTGGCAGTGAGTCACAAGACACAGATCACCTCAATTCCCAAATATTTTGTAGAAATTACCGACGCCTAAAATAATGCGTGGCACTGGCTGTGAGTCACAAGACACAGATCACCTCAATTCCAAAATATTTTGTTGAAATTAGTGACCCCCAAAATACTGCGTGGCACTGGCAGTGAGTCACAAGACAGAGATCACCTCAATTCACAAATATTTTGTAGCAATTACTGACCCCCAAAATACTGCGTGGCACTGGCAGTGAGTCACAAGACACAGATCACCTCAATTCCCAAATATTTTGTAGAATTAGTGACCCCCAAAATACTGCGTGGCACTGGCAGTGAGTCACAAGACACAGATCACCTCAATTCACAAATATTTTGTAGAAATTAGTGACCCCAAAATACTGCGTGGCACTGGCAGTGAGTCACAAGACACAGATCACCTCAATTCTCAAATATTTTGTAGAAATTAGTGACCCCTAAAATACTTGCTGGCAGTGACAAGACACAGATCACCTCAATTCCCAAATATTTTGTAGAAATTAGTGACCCCCAAAATACTGCGTGGCACTGGCAGTGAGTCACAAGACACAGATCACTTCAATTCCCAAATATTTTGTAGAAATTAGTGACCCCCAAAATACTGAGTGGCACTGGCAGTGAGTCACAAGACACAGATCACCTCAATTCCCAAATATTTTGTAGAAATTACCGACGCCCAAAATACTTGATGGCAGTGACAATACACAGATCATCACAATCCCACATTTTTTGTAGAGATTAGTGACCCCAAAATACTGTGTGGCACTGGCAGTGAGTCACAAGACACAGATCACCTCAATTCCCAATATTTTGTAGCAATTACTGACCCCCAAAATACTGCGTGGCACTGGCAGTGAGTCACAAGACACAGATCACCTCAATTCCCAAATATTTTGTAGAAATTAGTGACCCCCAAAATACTGCGTGGCACTGGCAGTGAGTCACAAGACACAGATCACCTCAATTCCCAAATATTTTGTAGAAATTAGTGACCCCCAAAATACTGTGTGGCACTGGCAGTGAGTCACAAGACACAGATCACCTCAATTCCCAAATATTTTGTAGAAATTAGTGACTCCCAAAATACTTGCTAGCAGTGACAAGACACAGATCACCTCAATTCCCAAATATTTTGTAAAAATTAGTGACCCCAAAATACTGCGTGGCACTGGCAGTGAGTCACAAGACACAGATCACCTCAATTCCCAAATATTTTGTAGAAATTACCGACGCCCAAAATAATGCGTGGCACTGGCTGTGAGTCACAAGACACAGATCACCTCAATTCCAAAATATTTTGTAGAAATTACTGACCCCCAAAATACTGCGTGGCACTGGCTGTGAGTCACAAGACACAGATCACCTCAATTCACAAATACTTTGTAGCAATTACTGACGCCCAAAATACTGCATGGCACTGGCAGTGAGTCACAAGACACAGATCACCTCAATTCACAAATATTTTGTAGAAATTAGTGAGCCCCCAAAATACTGCGTGGCACTGGCAGTGAGTCACAAGACACAGATCACCTCAATTCCCAAATATTTTGTAGCAATTACTGACCCCCAAAATACTGCGTGGCACTGGCAGTGAGTCACAAGACAGAGATCACCTCAATTCCCAAATATTTTGTAGCAATTAGTGACCCCCAAAATACTGCGTGGCACTGGCAGTGAGTCACAAGACACAGATCACCTCAATTCACAAATATTTTATAGAAATTAGTGACCCCTAAAATACTTGCTGGCAGTGACAAGACACAGATCAGCTCAATTCCCAAATATTTTGTAGAAATTAGTGTCCCCCAAAATACTGCGTGGCACTGGCAGTGAGTCACAAGACACAGATCACCTCACTTCCCAAATATTTTGTAGAAATTAGTGACCCCCAAAATACTGAGTGGCACTGGCAGTGAGTCACAAGACACAGATCACCTCAATTCCCAAATATTTTGTAGAAATTACCGACGCCCAAAATACTTGCTGGCAGTGACAAGACACAGATCACCACAATTCCCAAATTTTTTGTAGAAATTAGTGACCCCAAAAATACTGAGTGCACTGGCAGTGAGTCACAAGACACAGATCACCTCAATTCCCAAATATTTTGTAGAAATTACCGACGCCCAAAATACTTGCTGGCAGTGACAAGACACAGATCACCACAATTCCCAAATTTTTTGTAGAAATTAGTGACCCCCAAAATACTGTGTGGCACTGGCAGTGAGTCACAAGACACAGATCACCTCAATTCCCAAATATTTTGTAGAAATTAGTGACCCCCAAAATACTGCGTGTCACTGGCAGTGAGTCACAAGACACAGATCACCTCAATTCCCAAATATTTTGTAGAAATTAGTGACCCCCAAAATACTGCGTGGCACTGGCAGTGAGTCACAAGACACAGATCACCTCATTTCCCAAATATTTTGTAGAAATTAGTGATCCCCAAAATACTTGCTGGCAGTGACAAGAAAAATATTTTGTAGAAATTAGTGAGCCCCCAAAATACTGCGTGGCATTGGCAGTGAGTCACAAGACACAGATCACCTCAATTCCCGAATATTTTGTAGAAATTACTGACGCCCAAAATACTGCGTGGCACTGGCAGTGAGTCACAAGACACAGATCCCCTCAATTCCCAAATATTTTGTAGAAATTAGTGAGCCCCCAAAATAGTTGCTGGGAGTGAGAACACAAACATTACAACAGATGAGACCCCCCCAGTAGATGAGACCCCCCCAGTAGCTGGTGGCAGACTGGCAGTAAGAACACACACTAACACAACAACAATATCCTCTGAAATCTCCTCTCAAACGCGTGCAGAAGCGCTGTGTAAAGCCTTATATAGTGTGCTGCGGGATTTAGCTCTGTGAGCCAATGATTGGGCAAAATTTGCCCAATCAGGACTCTGAGCCGTGATTGGCATAGCGTTGAACCTGTCTTGCACCTGACCTGTGGTCAGGTGCAAGGCTGTAGCCAATTACAAGCTTCAGGCCAGTGGAAAAGTGCATTGTGGTCCATTGTGGTGCATTGTGGGCGAACACGCAGCGAACAGGCGGAAATGTTCGTAGTTCGCGAACATGCAAACAGGCTATGTTCGATGCGAACTCCGAACCGATTGAACTTAACAGCTCATCCCTATGTGGGATCCATTTTGAGATTCCTTGTCTATGTGTGAGATCCACTGCATGTATGTGAAGGGGATGTGTTGGCACAGGGGACTACATGGCTATGTAGATGTAAATACGACTAAAAAGATGGGCCTAATGCCCAGGCCTCTTTTTTGTCCCAGTCCGGCCTTCATACAGACCCATACATTCATATCACATGTATGTGGGGCCTGCTTGTGAGTGTATGGTTCTGTATGTGCAGGCAGTCTGTGAGTGTATGCATTTGCATGTCTGTTAGTGATGTGAATGTGTGGGTCTGTATCAGGGCCGGACTGGGAAAAAAATAGGCTTGGGCATTTCAAAAGCATAGCAGCCCATCTTTATAGTCATAAGTTTATATACACGCACATAGCCATGTAGGCCCATGTGCCAACATGTCCCCTTCACACACATGTAGTGGATCTCACATACAGTTGCAAGAAAAAGTATGTGAACCCTTTGGGATTATGTGGAGTTTTGCATGAATTGGTCATAAAATGTGCTCTGATCTTCATCTAAGTCACAACAATTTGAAAAACACAGTCTGCTTAAAATAATACAACACAAACTTTATATGTTTTCATGTTTTTATTGAACAGAACATGTAAACATTCACAGTGCAGGGTGGAAAAAGTATGTGAACCTTTGGACTTAATAACTGGTTGACCCTCCTTTGGCAGCAATAACCTCAATCAAACGTTTCCTGTAGTTGCAGATCAGACCTGCACAACGATCTGGAGTAATTTTGGACCACTCCTCTTCACAAAACTGTTTCAGTGTAGCAATAGTCTTGGGATGTCTCGTGTGAATCTCTTAAGGTCATGCCACAGCATTTCAATCGGGTTGAGGTCAGGACTCTGACTGGGTCACTCCAGAAGGCGTATATTGTTTTGTTGAAGCCATTCTCTTGTTGAATTACTTGTATGCTTTGGGTCATTGTCGTGTGTTTATTCCAAACAACTCAATTTTGGTTTCATCTGTCCACAGAATATTTTGCCAGTAGTGCTGTGGAACATCCAGGTGCTCTTTTGCATACTTCAAACATGCTGCAATATTCTTTCTGGACAGCAATGGCTTCCTCCGTGGTGTCCTCCCATGTACTCCATTCTTGTTTAATGTTTTCCTTATTGTAGATGTGTCAACAAAAATGTTAGCATGTGCCAGAGATTTCTGTAACTCTTTAGCTGACACTCTAGGATTCTTCTTTACCTCATTAAGCATTCTGCGCTGTGCTCTTGCAGTCATCTTTACAGGACGACCACGCCTAGGGAGAGTAGCAACAGTGATGAACTGTCTCCATTTGTAGACAGTCTGTCTTACTGTGGACACCTGAACATCAAGGCTTTTGGAGATACTTTTGTAACCCTTCCCAGCTTCATGCAAGTCAACAATTCTTGATCATAGGTCTTCTGAGAGCTCTTTTCTGCGAGGCAAGGTTCACACCAGGCAGTTCTTCTTGAAACCAGTAAATCCAAAACTGGTGTGTGTTTTTAAAGGGCAGGACAGCTTTCAGCAACACATCCAATAATATCACACTGATTGGACTCAAGGTTGGCTCACTCCTGGCTCCAATTAGCTCTTGGAGAAGTCATTAGGCTTGGGGTTCACATACTTTTTCCACCCTGCCCTGTGAATGTTTACATGTTATGTTCACTAAACACATGAAAACATATAATGTTTGTGTTGTATTATTTTAAGCAGACTGTGTTTTTCAAATTGTTGTGACTTAGATGAAGATCAGAGCACATTTTATGACCTATTCATGCAAAACTCCACGTAATCCCAAAGGGTTCACATACTTTTTCTTGCAACTGTATAGACAAGGAATCTCACAGTGGATCGCACAAAGACCGACTTTCTAACACATTTGAAATTCACCGTCCGGTGCACTTTGGTGGCAAGCTCGGGGCTTTGGGAATTACCCCTTTAGACTTCTATTGCTGTGAGTTTTATTGCTGTGGAGCTGTGTGATAAACTCATACAAACTACACATTCCTTTGAGCTTCGGCAAATTGTATAGAAAAGCTTCAGGGACTTCCTGGTTTGGAAGTCCCTGAGCCAAAGAGGAGGAGCAGCATATGCCGAGGGACAAAAAGTGAGTAAAATCTATTTTTCAGTAGAATATTCCTTTAATTATGAATATATTTGATGTGTCTATGTGTTTAAAAAGTGCCCTAAATTTTACCTTGCACCTACGCCCAGAAATACCAGAGCCAAACCTGGTTTGGAGATTGACTAGATACATTGGGATTGTGTGTAAGGGATGGTCTATATGGCATAGGAGGGTGTGGTTGAGTGGGAAGTGGTATGGAAGTGAATGTGGATGAGTGGCATCTATTTTCTAGCATACACTGACCATCACAGACCACAAGATTCTCCACTCTGCTGTCCCACCCATCCTCCCCATCCACCTGCCCACCCAGGCCTGGTCCATAATTTAAGGACTCCTTTACAGCTGTTTCCACTTCTCTCTCTAATTAAATTTACTCAGCCCAAGCTTCTGGTCCTTCCCATGCAACCATCACAACATTTCTTCTAGCAACCAGCTTCACCTTCCTTTTGCTTCCACCTGTTTCACTTACCCCGTCCCTTAGATTGTAAACTCAAGGGATGTCTGGCTGAGCACTTGGTTAAAGTGCTGTACTTTCTAGACAAGCTATCCTACGGGCAGGGTTGTCTTTTTTCCTTTTTTATCATGTATGTCTCATGTTTGTGCTTCCCCATTGTATAGTGCTACAGAATATGCTGGCGCTTTATAAATAAAGGATAATAATAATAATAATCAAAGCATGAGTGCCCCTCCTTAGCTCTTTCATCTTATCACTCAATGATTTGAGGCCAAACAGTGTTGGAGGACTCCAATTGCAGGTATCTTCTGCTCTTTGCACCCTGTGTAATGCATAGCAACAAGCTCCCTTCTGTGAAAGACTCTTTATCACAGGCAAGCTAGGTATTAAACTTGCCTGCTAAAGAAAAGGAAAGATTTTGTTTATCCTCTTATTGAAGACATGGCCCTGAAATGCATGACTGTGTCAGAGCAATGTTTAAACAAAATACCTCAAACTTTCTTGAGCAGGCCATGTCATCCAGGGTTTGACAATTCTCATACCACTATTATACACTAAATCCTTTGTCGGAAAAAGTGCGCCTTGAGCCAAAGACTTTCAGTGGGTCTCTCGTCCCATCCATCTTATCACATTTGTCTTGCACCCAACTTTGTCCACTCAGTTGACACTCATCCCTTTCCCTGTCCAATTGTGCATGGGTGTGAGGCATTTGGGGTCATAAAAAAGACAGGCTGGGTGGTTTTATCTTTTCAATAAATCGATTCAGCATGATAAAACAATAGTTTCTGTTCCTTGTATATTTTCTAACTTAAAAAGAATTACTCCTTATAAGAATAGTCCGCTGACTTCAGCCTTCACCCTCCTGACCTAAATGCACTTTCCTTACCAGCCAAGTCCCTGCGCTGACTCCTTCTTCTTTCCCACTGCTGTGTGACATTAATTATTTCTGAGGAACAGGGCCTTAGCTGGTAAGTAAAACTGCAATACTAATGCAATGTCTTGTGTGACCAGAATACAAAATAGATTTAAAGCACAATGGATGAATATATTAGTCGCAGTAGGTCAGCAAATTCTCCTCCTGCTCATATCACATTTAAGGAGGACCAGAACCTTCTTAGACTATTTCCTGAAATCTTGATATTTCCTCATCTTCTCTCCTGTTTTCAGACATCGGCAAGGACATCTATTGTGTTTTCTGTAACTTTTCTCTTGGCTATCATATAACATCATTAGGTTTCCGATACCACTTGCATGGCAGTAACACAGAAATTTAGCTTTCCGCTACAGATCTTTTGGTCATCTTGACTGTCTCACGTTGCCTGATCTTTGGAGTTCTACTTATTTCAACCCACCTGAGATTATAAATGTGTAGCCAGCATCCTCAAACCTTGATGTATTTATGTTTCTGTTATTCGAGGATAGATTTTAACATAGATTTTTCAGGTTCGGTGAAGTCTGTTTGCAATTTAAACCTAGATGATTTATAATAGAGGCAGTTAAACATTTCATCTGATACAAAAGTATTACATTTAATTTGGAAATAATATTTAAAATTATCTAGTACCTGTAGCTCTTTTATTGTGGCTTATTATAACTATTACTGAATTACCTGACACAATGCAGTTAGAAATAATGCTGAAAGACTGTGTGATCGTTGAACTGATGGATAAGGCTAATGTCAGACGAACGCATTCTGAGCACACTCTGCGTCCGTGCACAACTGACGTACTTTCTGACTGATGATACTGTAGACACCACACGGTCCGTTTTTTTTGACTGACTTTTTTTTGTCTGATGTAGATTAGGGATGAGCTGTTCGGGTTCGGACGGTTCGGAGTTCGACCCGAACGTTGGCAGTTCGAAAGTTCGCGAATTTCGAACTTTTTGGGCGTGTTCGGCTCGGGTTCGAAAAAAAAAAGAAATTTTGAAAAAAGTATAGAAAATGCTTAAAAAAATACAAACAAATCTAGAAATAAAGAGACTCTTTACTGCAGAATATTATAAGCAACGGTTTATTAGATATTGAATTAAAAACTAATGTGTACGTGCAAAGATTATCAACTCTAAATGACCTCTGTTCACAAACGGGCATAACACCAGGTGTTTTCAGTCTGGTAATCAATTTGATACATTGTACAATATAGTGAGGGGGTGGGGTGGTGTCTGTTTCTGATTGAGATTTGAGAATTAATTTCCCATCTAAAACATCCTAATATGCTGCATTTAACCCTTTCGCTGCTGAGGCTTTTCACACCTCTGTGCTGAGGTAATTTTTATCGCTTTCGCTCATCATGTTTAACCGTGTTTTGTAGCCATATTTTGATATATGACCAAGACATATTATATATTGTTCTTTCCGGCAGACTTGGCAGATTCATAATATGTCATTATTATAGGTATACATTATGTCATGTCTGTATATTATAACAAAAAATGCAATAAAATTAGAATTTTCAATAATTTATTATGTGTAAAGTGTTTTTTTTCACACTTTAACGTGCGATCGTTTGCGGTTATATTTTGTATGGGGTGCGCTTGTTAAAAAAATTTGAAATGGAGTCTCGTTACATTTGTTTTTGGGGAAAATTTCGCTTTTTTAACAAACGCACCGCATACAAAAATCGTTAGTGCAGCATTATTGTTCACATTATAATTGAAATGGGAACAATATTGCTGCATTAACAAAACAAAAACAAACAGAAAAACTTGTTTATTTTTTTTTAGATTTTTTTAAAATATTTTTATTTTTATTTTTTTTTTTAAAAAAAACATTTTTCATGCTCATGTTTAGTATCCTTGGAAAGGCCATGCTCTGGCCGATCCAACGATATCAAACATTAACCCCTAGCTGCCACGGATCGGGAGTTCATTGGAACCCCCTATCTCCACCATTGGTGGCAGCTAGGGGTTAACTCATGCTATGCATGATGACGCCAGTCCTCAGGGGGAGTTCCTGGAGACTTGGCCGACATCCAAGATGTCAGCCCGCACCGGGGAGCGCAGCAATCCACCAGAATCCGGCGGATTGCTGCCTCCTGTGCATGGACGCGCTCAGCGCGTCCATAGCACAGGAGAACCACTTGGCTGGACACGCTGAGCGCGTCCATAGCAGCCAAGTGGTTAACTGGTGTTTGAAAAAAAATCTAAAGCAATGTTATTTTCACCTCGGGATTAAACATTCACAGGGTTATTCAGAGAGCGGTGAAAAGCAGGAGAATAACTGGAGAAGTGAAATGTCTAGGTCAAAATAGCCAAACCAGAAAAATTCTCCCATTTAACTCATTTTCCAAATTGGCTATTTGGTCTAGATTGTTCTCTTCTCCTGCCAGTTCTCCTGGCTTTCACCTCTCTCTCGAGGTTGTTCAGAGAAAGGTAAAAACCAGGAGAATGGCAGGAAAAGAGAACAATCTGGACCAAATAGCCGATTTGGAAAGTGAGATAAGGCTAGGGTCAGACTAACGCATTTTTCGCAGCGACCGTCAAAAAGTGCGTCCGAACGCATTGCCGTACTTTTTCACGGATTGCGTGAAAACGGTCATACGATGCGCATTTTTGTGCGGGATTTTTTACGGATCCAAACCAGGAAACTTTGGGTGTCTGGACGTTATGTTGGCTGGACATGAGCAGGGTCTGACGTCTCCAAATCACGCACACACGCCGCTAGTGGACGCAGCGCACTCTGTACGTCCGTACTAGCGGTTCTGCGTTCTCAAAAAAATGCATTAATTTTCCACTTGCGTTGCGCAGCCGGACTTTCGTGCGACCGTACTTCGTATATTGGCCGTCATTGCCCGTCATTTGCTGCTAGTGCGGCCGTGATTAAGTGCGCCTAAACGCACGTTAAAAATTCACTAGTCTGACCCTAGCCTAAATGGAGAATTTTTCTGGTTTGGCTATTTTGACCTAGAATTTTCCATTCTCCAGTCATTCTCCTGCTCTTCACCGCTCTCTGAATAACCCTGACAGGGTTATTCAGAGAAAGGTGAAACTCAGGAGAATGACTGGAGAATGGAAAATTCTAGGTCAAAATAGCCAAACCAGAAAAATTCTCCCATTTATCTCACTTTCCAAATCGGCTATTTGGTCTAGAATTTTCCATTCTCCAGTCATTCTCCTGCTTTTCAGCGCCAAAAAATCAGTAAACTTTTTCTGCGTGTCTCAAAATGTCTCCTCTTTTCTTACAGACTGCCGCCCCAAGCAGTTGTTTATGGATAGATTAAAGGAAAAGCATTTACCGTCATTTGAAATGTCATTTTTTTGTTTTTACATATTTCTATACATCCTAGAAATCCGCCACTTCACGGGCAGGTTATGGGGACCTCCTAGGCACGATATTTGAAGGAATTTTTCATTTTTATTTTTAACCCTTATTTCATGGAAAACTCACTGTCCCTTTAAAAACATTTTTTTTTTACTTTTTGTCCTTATTTCCTGTCCCCCAGGGCACTACCCGGACCCCCATACACCTTTTATGGCAAATATGTAGCATCTATGCCCTCTTGGAGGGCACTCTAAAAAAACGAATTTTCAGCCCCATTGACTTGCATGGGGGTTCGGGTTTGGACCCGAACCGAACTCGGGGGGTGTTCGGCTCATCCCTAATGTAGATGAGAAAAAAAATTAATATGTAAAATGAAAAAAATTGATACATGATATGAAAAACCATTTTGTCCGTCAAAAATGCTGGACGTCAAAAATGCAGTCCGTCTAACTACGTTCCATCACTCACACACAAAGCTACGTGGATGTGGCACACTCTGTCCTAGCGGTTTTACGTTTAGGGATGAGCTGTTCGGTTTGATCAGTTCGCAGTCCGACTCAAACATTGGCAGTTCGAAAGTTCGCAAACTTCAAACTTTTTGGCGTGTTCGGTTCGAGTTCGAAAAATTTTTTTGGAAAAAAGTATAAAAAGTGCTTGAAAAATACTAAAAAAAATCTAGAAATAAAGAGACTCTTTACTGCAGAATATTATAAGCCACGGTTTATTAGATATTGAATTAAAAAACTACCTAATGTCTAGGTGCAAAGATTATCACCTCTAAATGACCTGTGCTCTCAAACGGCGTAAACAACAGGTGTTTAGTGTTTGGAAATAACATGTGCTTCTAATTAGTCTGGTCTCATTAATTTGATACATTGCCTGCAGTCTGGCTGGGGGCTCCTGCACATGTATGAACAAACACTGTGCTTGTTCTGAATTCTAAGAAGTGTTCATTTCTACTATATGATCCTCTGATATGCTGTTTAACCCCTTAAGGACCAGGGCTCTGTAAAGCCAATCATTAATGATGTAGATGTTACGTCATTTGTCATCAAGGGCTTAATAAAATCTTTATCACACTCCTTAGATTTAAAAGTAATATTCCAGTATTTGTATGTCATGTACCTCTCCCGAAGGGCCTATGTGAGCATACAATTATTATTGTGTTAGAAATGTATATCATAAAGCGTACAAGCTGAGTCCCTAGACAGACAGGGTTATCCAAAGAGATTCGAAAAGTCACCGCACGTTCGGTGACTTTTCGTTCTCTTCAATTCGGTTCCTTTTGCCGATTGCATTTCGGTGACCCTGCGGTGTATTCAGCAAACACCACAGGGTCCCCGAATTGCAGGGAAAAGCTGCCGAAAACCTGACGAACACTAACCGAATGCATGCTTAAAAACAAGCAAAAACATCTGGATTAACCTTCGAAAAAGCCGAACAGGAGCCGAACAGGAGCCGAACATGAGCCGAATCACACAGAGCCGAAGCAGCTGTGACGTAGAGGAGGCAGTGAATAAATTAGAAAAACCATTTGTATGAATCTGGGAAAAAGAAACGCTGTTTGCAAAAAAACTACTGAGCGAAAATGTCTGAAATTTTCACAGGAGGTCAGGGAATGATAATAAAGAGGGCTGTTACAAAAAAAATAAGTTAATTGAAAAAAAAAAAAAAAAAAATCGGACTTTTTAAAAAAAAAAAAAAAATCTGAAAAATGCTTAAAGTATCCTAAAAAATCTATAAATACAGAGACTTTTTGCTGCAGAATTTTATAATGAACGGTTTATTAGATATTGGATTAAAACGGGAATATTTTTAACATTGAAGTCTATGGGATTCTCCTGAATAAATTTGCCGAATTAAACCACGGAATGGCAGGACATTAGGGGAACCTTTCACTGCTGGTTTGTGTTCTCTGAATAGCCGAAGCAGTGCATTTTCATGGGGATTTCACTGCCCTCGAACAGGAACCGAACAGTCACCGTATGTGCAGGCAATTCGCCAGGATTTGGCGAATTGCCTGCTCTCTGGATAGCCGAATGGCCAGGAAAGGTAACCGAACGCTGATTTTCAGCATTCGGTTACCTTTCTCAAGCAATTCGGATCTCTTTGGATAACCCTGATAGTCTCTGACTATCCATTGTCATACAGTTGTGTTCAAAATTATTCAACCCCCACTGAAATTGAGTGTTTTGGCCAGTTTGACATTGATTTTGATCATTCAGTCATCTTGCTTACAATTAAATCAAAGAGGCACGTGTAGGTCAGACAAATATAACATAACATTTATAATGAAATAACCACAAATGTCTTTTCTGTGCTCACATCATTATCAGTTTTATTCAACCCCCAAGTGACATTCAATCTTAGTACTTAGTACAACATCCTTTTACAGTTATAACAGCTTTTAAACGTGAAGCATAGCTTGACACAAGTGTCTTGCAGCGATCTACGGGTATCTTCGCCCATTCGTCACGGGCAAAAGCCTCCAGTTCAGTCACATTCTTAGGCTTGCGCACTGCAACTGCTTTCTTTAAGTCCCACCAGAGGTTCTCAATCGGATTTAAGTCAGGTGACTGCGATGGCCACTCCAAAATGTTCCAGCCTTTAATCTGCAACCATGCTCTAGTGGACTTGGAGGTATGCTTGGGATCATTGTCCTGTTGAAAGGTCCAACGTCTCCAAGCCTCAGGTTTGTGACGGACTGCATCACATTGTCATCCAATATCTCCTGGTACTGAAGAGAATTCATGGTACCTTGCACATGCTGAAGCTTCCCTGTACCTGCAGAAGCAAAACAGCCCCAAAGCCTGATTGACCCCCCGCCATGCTTCACAGTAGGCAAGGTGTTCTTTTCTACATAGGCCTTGTTCTTCCTCCTCCAAACATAGCGTTGATCCATGGGCCCAAACAGTTCTAATTTTGTTTCATCAATCCACAGAACACTATCCCAAAACTTCTGTGGTTTGTCCACATGACTTTTGGCAACTGCAGTCGACTCTTCTTATTCTTTGGAGACAGCAAGGGGGTGCGCCTGGGAGTTCTGGCATGGAGGCCTTCATTACGCAGTGTGCGCCGTATTGTCTGAGCTGAAACTTCAGTACCCACATCTGACAAATCTTTTCTCAGTTCCTCAGCAGTCACACGGGGACTTTTCTCCACTCTACGCTTCAGGTAGCGCACAGCAGTCGAAGTCAGCATCTTCTTTCTGCCACGACCAGGTAGCGTTTCAACAGTGCCCTTTGCCTTGAATTTGCGAATGATGCTTCCTATGGTCTCTCTTGGTATGTTTAACATCTTTGCAATCTTCTTATAGCCATTGCCCTTTCTGTGAAGAGTAATCACCTCTTCTCTTGTCTTCCTGGACCATTCTCTTGACTTCACCATGTTTGTAACCACACCAGTAAATGTCTAGAAGGAGCTGAGTATCACAGTCATTTTAAAGCTGCCTAAATGTGCTTATTGCTTTATTGCTGCTCCGTGACATCCACAGGTGTTTTCAATACCTGATTGAAAACACTTGAATGAACCTCTGTTCTTCAGAGTGGTAGTCTTTAAGGGGTTGAATAATTGTGTCAATGAAGAATTCACAAAAGAAACATTTACTACTATATTACAAAACCAATTGATGTCATTTTAGTTGCATATGGTTCTTTAAAAAGTCCTTGTAGGATTTCATTCTGAATACAATTACAAATGTACACTAAATTACCTAAAACCCTTTACAGCATTGGGGGTTGAATAATTTTGAACACAACTGTATATACCTTGCTTTATACATATAATACATTCCCTCATCTAACAGGATAGTAGCCAGTCCCTGTGCATTTTATCCCCTTAAGGGTGGCTAGGTGTCGTGTGTGGGTCTCTGATGGCGATGTTTCTATACATCCTACAAATCCGCCACTTCACGGGAAGGTTATGGGGACCTCGTTTTTATTTTTAACCCTTATTTTATGGAAACCTCACTGTTCCTTTAAAAACATCTTTTTTAAAACTTTTTGTCCTTGTTTCATGTCCCCCAGGGCACTACCCAGACCCCCATACACCTTTTATGGCAAATATCTTGCATATATGTCCTCTTGGAGGGCACTCTAAAAATCGAACTTTTGAATCCCATTGACTTGCATTGAGTTCAGTTCGAACTCAAACCTTTGAAATTGTTCGAGTTCGAATGCGAACCGAACACGGGGGTGTTCGGCTCATCCCTATTGACGTTCTTGTCTAAATTGTGTCCGGTGCCACGTGCGATGTGCGTCCGCACTTGTGCGGACGTACTTCGTGTGTGGGTCTCTATTGATAGAATATTTTATACAGTCCTAACCTCAACATCTGAGGAAAGGGATTTAGGGGTTATTATTTCAGAGGATCTAAGGGTAAGTAGTCAATGTAATAGAGCAGCAGGAAATGCTAGCAGAATGCTTGGTTGTGTAGGGAGAGGTATTAGCAGTAGGAAAAGGGAAGTGCTCATGCCACTGTACAGAGCACTGGTGAGACCTCACTTGGAGTACTGTGTGCAGTACTGGAGACCGTATCACAAGAACCCCCTATCTCCACCAGGGGATTTCCTTGGGAAATCCCCTGGCAGCTAGGGGTTCCCCGGCTATCTGACGTCATCACGCTATGCATGATGACATCAGGCAGCGAGGGGAGACCCGGGGGTGGAGCCGCCATCCAAGATGGCGGCCCCCACCGGAGCTAGGCTGCACTTCAGCGCCGCAAGGCTGAAGTGCAACCCGGCGCTTGAGGGGTTAAAGCCAGGCACCGCTTAAAAGGGGAGACTCTCCCCTTTTAAGCGGTGCCTGGTTTTCGGTGCTGCTCCTTTCCGATCAGGAGAGAGAGGAATCCGAACGGATCCCCCCCTCCCTTCCAGGCTATCTCCCGGCATTGCCGGGGGGTCGCCTGGAAATGAAGTCATCGCACTTGGCGCGATGATGTCATTTACACCGGGAGGAGCTTGACTTCAGTGTCTGAGGACGCTTAAATCAGAACGCCGCGGGACCCCGGACAGAGAGGTGAGTATCTCCGCCGGGGGGTCCGCACAGCTGATGACGTGTGGGGCACGTCCTCAGCATGTAACGTGCATCAATGAGGATGTGCCCCACACGTCTTCAGCAGTGAAAGGGTTAAAAGGAAACAAAGTAGCAAAACAAGAGGACATACAGGGTTATCCAAAGAGATCCGAATTGCTTGAGAAAGGTAACCGAACGCTTGAAAATCAGGGTTCGGTTACCTTTCTTGGCCATTCGGCTATCCAGAGAGCAGGCAATTCACCAAATCCTGGCGAATTGCCTGCACGTGCCTGTTCGAGGGCAGTGAAATCCCCATGAAAAAGCACTGCTTCGGCTATTCAGAGAACACAAACCAGCAGTGAAAGGTTCCCCTAATGCCCTGCCATTCGGTGGTTTAATTCGGCAAGTTTATTCAGGAGAATCTCATAGGCTTCAATGTTAAAAATATTCCCGTTTTAATTCAATATCTAATAAACCGTTCATTATAAAATTCTGCAGTAAAGAGTCTCTTTATTTATAGATATTTTTAGGATACTTTAAGCATTTTTCTGAATTTTTTTTTTTTTTTTTAAGTTTACTTCTTTTTTCTGTAACAGCCCTTTTTATTATCATTCCCTGGATCTCATATGCAAATTTCAGAAATTTTCGCTCAGTAGTTTCTTTGCAAACAGCTTTTTACTTTCACATTCATACAAACTGTTTTGCTAATATATTCATCTCCCTCTGTCTGCGGTGTCGGCTTTTTCTCGGCTTTTTCCGGCGGCTTCGCTGCGTGTGATCGGCTCCTGCTCGGGTTTTTCCGGCGTCTTCGACGGGTTAATCCAGATGTTTTTGAGGGTTTTCGGCGCGCATTCGGCAGGTTTTGCGGTTAGTTTTCGTCAGGTTTGCGGCAGCTTTTCCCTGCAATTCGGGGACCCTGTGGTGTTTGCTGAATACACCGCAGGCAGGGCCGGCCCAAGCCACTGTGCTGCCTGGAATAATGGATGACGTGCTGCCCCCCCCCAAAAAATGTGTTGTATATGAATGTATCACAGATCTCCACAGCCAATAAACCTCACAGTAATGTGCAGTGTGTATCACAGAGCTGCACAGCATTAAAACTCACAGTGTGCGGTGTGTGTGAGCGTATCCCATAACACCGCATAGCCCACAGTCACACACACACGTCACACTCCAGTCACACACACACAAATCACACGCTGGGTGGCGTCACATTGGAACGGGGATATTTAGACTTGGGACAGCCCAGGTAACTGCAGTGTTCCCTTTTTATGGTTCATAGGATTATATCCAGGAATACCATCTAGGCCATTTCTTTTATATTGATTACCTGAGACTGTCATTGACTTTTCTATAAACCCATTTGGGTATTGTCTACTATATTGGACAAATAGGCAAACCACCATAATAGCACAGAGACACCCCATTCTGAGGTTTCTCTACTTTAATCACTTTATATATTTTAACAGATTTTTTTGCTTTCTGTTTCCCTGCACCTGAGCACCATAAAACTGCACGATTATAATCTACCAGTAGAGGGTGCTATCACAGTTATAAACACACTACTGTGTCTTGCATGGCACAAACTAAGTTAATAACTCACATTACCAAACGAATAGACCAGTAAATCAGCACCCACTTATGGGGATACTATAGGATAACACCTAGTATTTACCCCCCACAATACAATTGCATTCACTGAGTCCCACATTAAGTTGAGATACATACATTCTTTACCAATACACATTATTTATGCACCACAGGAGACCTTCCTTTTCACTCACAAACCAGTAGCAGGACAAAACTACTTTACACATCTCCCATACAGGAGGCATCCACCCAATAGAAGAATATCCCCCAGGAATTTAAAAAGTGCTCCCTAGGGTCCCCCCAGCCAGACCCCCCCCCCCTCCACACACACAGATGAAGCAGCCTGTCTTGGCTGGCCTGATCCGAGGTGGCCTCAGTGAGCACCAGTTTCTGGTAGGCGATTTCCTCTCCCTTGCCGCGGGGGGGGGGGGTGGAGGGCGGCCTGGAGGTGTGTCAGTTTCCTATCTGAGGGTGGAGGTGAAGTCTGCCCTGGGCCCTCCCCAGCACCCTGTCCCCCGCCAGCCCTGGGAAGGCTGTGCCTGGTGGGAGCTGCAGGGTACCCACCCCACTTTCTGCCTGCTGGCTCAGGACCTTTGCACTTAAGGAGGTTGGGGTGTGAGGACCTCCAGCAAGCCGGTGCTTTCCACAGTGCTCTCCGTGGAGAAAGCAGGCCGCCCCTTCAGCCGGCTGGGACAGGCAGGCAGGCACATACCTGGTGTCTGGGTGGTCCTGGTGGAAGCTGAAGGAGAGCGAACAATTTGCTCCTGCCAGGCTGATGATCTGCCCACACGACACACACGCGCCCTAATCCCGCGCTGGTTCAAGTGGACGCATGCGTGTGGGCGTGGTCAGCGGCGGCATCACTCACTCACTGTCTCATGTTGTGCTGCTGCCTAATTAGATGCTGCCGCCGGCGCTGACAAAAAAATAGTGCAGCGTTGGCGAAGGCAGCGCAAAAATTTGCCGCTTTTGATTTTTCGCGCCTGGAGCAGCCGCACCACACTGCTCCATCATCGGGCCGGCCCTGACCGCAGGGTCACCGAAATGGGATCAGCAACACAAACTGAATTGAAGAGAACGAAAAGTCACCGAACGTGCAGTGACTTTTCGAATCTATTTGGATAACCCTGTGTGTCTTAGATTAGAGGGGCAAAGGTTTAAAAGTAACATCAGGAAGCATTATTTTACTGAGAGGGTGGTGGATACATGGAACAGCCTTCCAGTTGAAGTGGTAGAGACCAAAACAGTAATTGAATTTAAGCAGGCATGGGATAGGCATAAGGCTATCCTAAACAAAAGATAAATACAGGTAAAGTATCCATGTAATTGGGCAGACTAGATGGGCCGAAAGGTTCTTATCTGCCGACATTTTTCTATGTTTCTATGTTTCTATTAATCATAATTTTATGCTACGACGGACGTTAAAAATGTGCGGCAACACGGACGTGATCTCTGCGTTCGTCTGACACGGGCCTAATTGTGAGTGGATTTTAAAATTACAGAAGCATTATAATGTTTTATTTTTGGTTTTCTAAATTATGTTTTAATAAATCCAATGTAAGAAAAAAGTTTTTTTGCAATTTACAAATTTTCCACCTAAAAGGATTTAATTATATTTATTTAGCAGTCTTGAAGGGACACAAAATCAAAGATCCATTTTGATGCTCTACCCAACCAATGTACACTGGTGATATGTAATAAGTGATGTGTTGTGTATGGACTGTATGTGTGTGATCATAGTTATGAGCATGTGTTTGTGAGGGATGGCAGAAGAGAGTGGTTATTAGTTGTGATATCACAGAGTTATCAACCAGCACTCAGCAGAACTGGCCGTAAAATAAAACCAGTCCTTAGAGCTGCTGGTTTGAAAGTAGTCAGATTCTAGCCTAGGTCTGGACAGGAGAGGCCTGAGCGGAGAGAGAAAGCTGAGGTCAGGCCAGGACATGATGAATGAGAAAGGAACGAGTGGCTCCCCTGACACAGTAAACTAATACATGCAGTATACATGTATCTGTGATACAGGCTGCATTGCACATACTGATGTAGCGCTGTGTTAAAAATCATCTTGCTGTGGCAGTACCTATTTTTGGCCACAAGATGGAGACTATCGCGATTAGATACTGGAAATTGGGACTACAACGCCCGGCATGCTTTGCAGGAAGACAGGAAGTGGGTGGGGACTGGACACTTACATCCTCTGCCTCGTGGAGAAAGTTCCAGAGCGCGCCAGGGGATGAGGGAAAGCAGACGCACTGAGGAGACCGCTGGAGGAGCTAGGCCAAAGCCCGAGGGAGACCTGTAATTCCTATTTGGGTCACTCAACCTGAGGAGAAGGAGACTTGCCAGTACCCAGACAACAGCTGCAGACCGGCGGAATCGAACGGAGAGCAGGCGGGGAGCTGGACAAGCTGCATGAAGGTAGACAACGGATCCGGCCGCTAGTATCCCCAGTCAAAATCGGGTGGAGAGACATCCTGGGTCAGCGGAGCCTAAAGCAGTCATCGGATGGGTGAGAGGCCTCCAAGGCTGTTTGTATGATTAAAGGACGCTCTGCTGTTTTTTTCTTTAAAGTTTACAGGGCCCCAACTGACTAGTCGAAGACCTTCCTTTAATAAATTCACTGGCCAGTTGAACAGTACCCGGGTACCACACACACACAGATACGCTTCTCACATTCTGGAACTTAACTTGTACAGGACTTATTTCCTTTTACGAATCAGAACGGGGGTTAAAGACATAGATACGTTCCGAATACATTTTTCTCTTTTTTCCGCTGCGCGTTTGCCGTAATACGAAGGGATTGTATGTTTGGGGTTTCGCTACGTGTCCCTTTTTCTGAACTATCGGGAAATTGCATTCTTTTATGTTCGGTCGCGAATATTTTATTTTCCGAAATACGAAGCCTCGTGTTTCGTTTCTTTTCCGCTGCGCGTTTTATTGGGATACTAAAATACTGTAATAATACTTGTGAATACCGTGTCTCAACATCTGCTCAAATATTTTAGTAAACTATATAAATATAAAAACTCACAACTGTGTTGGAGTATATTTATTCCCTAGTGCGGGGAGACTGACCCGTGGTTCATTTTCAGCGGCTCCTCCGGGAGTGAGTGCTACACGTGGGGGCTCGTCCGGGATCCAGTCTCTGGAAAAAACGCATCTAAAGGGTTAAATATGGATCCAGACACTGTTGCCGAGTGGTGTGGGGAGCACAGTAGCCAGTCAAAATGTTGTATAGTTATGGATATTCCAGCAGACACTTGGGCTGAAGATCAGATTCGCCAGGCCGTGGCCACGCTAGCACCAGATCATCGGGGGTTAATACTGGACATTGAAAAAAACCCAGATACCTCTCACATGTATGTTCTTCTTGAATGGAGAAAGGGTGTTCCGCCATGTTTTCAGGGCACGAGCGTGAAACTGGCCGAAGAGGTGGAAGTCCAACTAATTAAGCCAAGTACGCCACGTGGCGAATCCGCAAGTGTTTCCGCGCCTAGTCCGTTGGCCATGATAGGGCCTGAATTTATCGTGGCTATTGGAGATCTACTGGCTAAATGTCAGAAAACAAGCCCTCCTCACACTAACTTCGGTTATCGACGGTTAAGAAATTTTACAGGAAACGTACCAACTCCGGCGGAGAAGAAACCTTTGAAGAATGGGTGGAACAGGCGATGCAGGCTCTGGATGAGTGGGATGTCCCTGAGGCCCAGAAAAAGCAAAGGATCACCGAGAGCTTAAAGGGACCTGCGTCAGAAGCGGTGAGAAACCTAAAACTGAGTAGAAAAGATTGTACTGCTTTGGATTATTTAAACGTTCTTGAAGAAGTTTTTGGGCGAACTGAAAAGGCAAAGCAAAGGTATATCAGTACGAACACACCTATCAGAGAAGAGGTGAAAGGATGACCGAGTACATGAGGCGCCTGGATAAGATTCTACACCAGATACTCCTGAAGAAAGGGGCCGAACCGGCCGAAGTAGATAAGATCCGAATAAAACAGATCCTGAGGGGCTCTCAACCTCTAGATCCAGTGATGATGCAGCTGAGAAGCAGAGCAGGTAACCAAGAGTTAAAGTACCTGGAACTGATCCGAGTTGTACGAGAGGAAGAGGCTTTACTAGAAGAGAAATCTTTCAGGCGGGGGGAAAGGGCTTATGCACAACCTGTGAGACATAACGACGGTCTGCAGCCTGAAAGCGACTCTCTAGATACCTATGGATCTGATGAGGACGAACAAGAACATCTAGTTGTTTTTAAATCTACAGAGAGGGCTGCTAAAGAATCGAACCTCCCTGAACGGGGTGAATTGTCCAAAACCGTCAAGGAAGTTCAGGAAGCTCAAGTTGAATTGCAACAAGCACACGCGGAACTGTGTCGGGTATTGATGAAGGTGACAGAGATGCAGGCAGAAATGCAGAAATTCCTCACAGGTATGCAGACGACGGGAGCTGCTGTGGCGTCTGGTCCAAACTCTTTAACCAAATCTCAACAAGCAACTACGTCTCCGCTCTCTAAGAGGAGATGTTTTGGGTGTGGAGAAATGGGCCATTTCCGCGCACAGTGCAAAGGCCGAAAGCCAGAGAAGGATAGAGTCAAGGGACTGTTGGAAGCCCTGGAGGGACTGTTATCTACCTCACCGGCGGGAAACGCCAGAGGGCACCAGTGAAGGAGCAACCTGAGTGCCCGAGGTTGAACCCCACTCCAGAAATCAAGCAAAGGCTAAGAGGGCGAAAAGGCCCAAAGCCGAGCCGACTGTAGAGCCTGCCAGGACTGAAAGAGTCACTCCCTTAGCATCCGGGTCTACGTCATGGGGAAGCAATGCACACCCAAAACCTGCACGGGCCAAGAAAAAGGCCAGGGTACAACAAACTGGGTCTAAGTGTCCGGATGCCGCCACCAAGTTTCCCGACCAACTGATAGGTCCTTCTCCTATTGTGCCAATCCAAGTGGAAGGAGTCTATACCAAAGCCCTGTTGGATTCAGGGGCTCAAGTGACATTGATCTACAGAGACTTCTACGAGAAACACTTGAAGCACATTCCTCTGCAAGAATTGAAGGATTTGGAAATATGGGGTATCGGCACTGAGAAACTCCCTTATGACGGGTACCTGCAAGTGAAGTTGGAGATCGGATCTGAAGTCATCGGGCAGTCTGGGGGTTGTGATGCATTGGCTATTGTGTGTCCTCGACCCTCGGTGCGAACAGAAGCTCCCTGATAGTGGGGACGAATACTGACCTAGTGCGGCGTCTCCTGACGCCTATCGTGTTGGAAGAAGGTTCAACTCAAGGAGTACACCCAATGTTACGTCCGTCTATCAGAGGATGGTCGAAGAACGAAAGGCACCTGCCGAGGTGGGAAGACTGTGGAGACTGGGTGGAACAGAGAAGGTTCTGCAAGCAGGAGAAATAGCGAGTTTCCGGGCTTCAGTCAAGTTGAATGGATCGCAACCAGGCCCCTATGTGGTGCTGGGAACCGATTTTGATCATGGGAGTGAAACCGGAGTCGAAGTAATTCCTGAAATAATCTCCACCAAAGCTCTGAAGAGAACACGAGGAAGAGTCTCGGTCAGTGTGTGCAACGTGACGGATTTTCCAGTAGTCCTTAAAGCACGAATGCCTATTGGGCAAATAGAGTCTGCTACACCCCTCTCTACCGATTCAGGAGGGGGAGAGGGTAAAGAGATTTCAGATGAAAGATTCTACCCCAAGGACGCTCCTATTTCACCTGAATGGAAGAAACGTCTTCAGTCTCAAGTTCTAAAGTGGAAGGAGTTGTTTTCAAAAGATGAGTTCGATGTGGGCCTAGCTAAGAGTACTGAACACCGCATTCGATTACAAGAAGACAAGCCGTTTCGCGAAAGATCAAGGCGAGTTCCGCTAGGAGACTTAGATGATTTGCGAGAGCAGCTGAACGAGTTACAGAGAACCAAGGTGATTCAAGAGTCCAGGAGCCCGTATGCATCTCCTATAGTGTTGGTCCGGAAGAAAAATGGTTCTGTCCGCTTATGCATAGACTATCGCACATTGAACCGGAGAACCATCCCCGATCAATATGCCACTCCTCGGATTGAAGATGCCCTACAGTGTTTGTCTGGAGCAAAGTGGTTTAGTGTACTGGACCTGCGAAGTGGGTATCACCAGATACCAATGCATCCTGAAGACAAGGAGAAAACTGCGTTCATCTGTCCATTGGGGTTCTTTGAATTCAACAGGATGCCTCAAGGTCTTACGGGGGCTCCAGCCACGTTCCAACGGTTGATGGAGAAGACAGTTGGGGATATGAATCTAATCGAAGTATTAGTGTACCTGGATGACATAATTGTGTTTGGGAAGACTCTGGAAGAACATGAGCAACGTCTGGAGAAGGTCTTGAAGAGGCTCCATGAAGAGGGGCTGAAACTGTCTCTGGAGAAATGCCAATTCTGTCTACCGTCTGTTACGTATCTAGGACATGTGGTCTCAGCAGAAGGTGTTTCGACAGACCCTCGGAAGTTGGAGGCCGTAGCTTCTTGGCCTAGACCCCGAAACGTCACTGAACTTAGATCTTTCTTGGGATTCTGTTCATACTATCGAAGATTTGTGGGAGGATTTGCGAAAATAGCTCAACCACTGAACAAACTCCTGCAGAAGGAAACCACAGAAGAAGGCTGCAAGGTCTCTGACAAAAACCCGTCAGCTCCGGGGCCAAGGAAAGCTCGAGAGTCTATACAAGGTGAATGGACCAGTCAATGTGAAGGAGCTTTCGTAAAGTTGAAAGAGAGTCTAACCCGAGCTCCTGTTTTGGCCTATGCGGACCCTCACAAGCCGTATGAACTACATGTGGATGCCAGCCGAGAAGGTCTGGGAGGAGTCCTATATCAGGAGTATGATGGATTGCTGAGGCCTGTGGCGTACGTGAGCCGGAGCCTTGCGCCTTCAGAGAAGAACTATCCTACTCACAAGCTGGAGTTCCTAGCCTTGAAGTGGGCAGTGGTGGACAAGTTGAAAGACTATCTGTATGGAGCTGAGTTCGTGATCAAGACGGATAATAATCCTCTTACCTATATCCTTACTACTGCAAAACTGGACGCAACAGGACATCGGTGGTTGGCCGCTCTGTCAGGGTTTCGGTTCAGCCTGAAGTATCGCCCTGGGGTGAATAATCGAGATGCTGATGCGTTATCGAGAAGACCCTATACTACAGAATGGACTCAGTTGACTCCAGACGGGGTGCAAGCTTTGTGTCAAGGAACGGAGCGCCGGGTCAAAGGAGGGATTGAAGCAGAGGCCATAGGAGTTATGGCTGCGGCTGTTCCTGAGTTCTACTGTAACCCTACGCAGTTAAGGGATGAGAGTTTACCTACCTTTTCGAGACAGGACCTGAAAGCGGATCAGGCCAGAGACCCTTTAATTGCCTTGACCCTAAAGGCCCTGACTGCAAACCAGCGAGAGATTTTGTTAACCAACTCCCCGAGTGGAGCCAGATTGGTCTACAAAGAATGGGAGCGGTTAAAGATGCTGGATGGGGTGGTCTACCGAAGGGGCCCCTCCAACAACGCGGAAGAGATTCAACAGTTATTCCTCCCCACTAAACATAGGGAGAGTGTGCTGCGATCACTACATGATGAGCATGGACATTTGGGTGCAGAGAGAACTTTTAAACTGGTGCGAGATAGGTTCTATTGGCCTTGCATGAGAGCTGAAGTGGAAAGTTATTGTCACTCCTGTCTAAGGTGTATTCAGAGGAAGACTCTACCGACCCGAACTGCCCCAATGGGCCATCTGCAGAGCCAGGGACCCATGGATTTGGTGTGCATTGACTTCTTGTGCTTAGAGCCGGATGCTAGTGGGCAAGGGAACATTCTAATAGTGACTGATCATTTCACTCGTTATGCCCAAGCATTTTCCACAAAAGATCAACGCGCTCCGACAGTAGCCAAGGTGTTGATGGAGAAGTTCTTTGTTCATTACGGACTGCCAAGGAGGATACACTCTGATCAGGGTAGAGACTTCGAAAGCAGACTGGTGGGGCAGTTGTTAGAGTTGTTGGGGATCCAAAAAGACCCGAACCACACCATATCACCCTCAAGGTGATGCTCAGCCTGAAAGGTTTAATCGCACACTGCTAAACATGCTGGGGACCTTGTCGAACGTGGAGAAGCAGAGTTGGAGTCGTCACATAGCTACTCTGGTGCATGCATATAACAGTACGGAGAGTGATGCAACTGGATACTCACCGTACCGTCTTATGTTCGGAAGGGAGGCTCGACTGCCGGTTGATTTGGCATTTGGGTTATCTCTAGACCAGACGTCAGTAGCTTCCCATAGAAACTACGTGGATAGACTTCGGAAAAATTTGGCTTCTGCATTTGAAAAGGCCCGTTTGACCTCGGGAAACAGGGAGCAAAGAAACAAAAGGAACTATGACCTGAAAGTTCGAATACAAGATCTACAACCCGGTGATAGGGTCTTATTGAAGAACTTGGGTGCGGCTGCGAGACACAAGTTGGCGGATAGGTGGAGTTCCCAGGTTTGCATTGTCTGCAAACAACTGCCGGGTTTACCAGTATATCAGATTCACCCGGATGGAAAGGCTGGGCCTCTTAAGAACTGGCACCGAAACCACTTGTTACCTTTGAGAGAGGCTGTAAGGATGCCGGTTGGGGACGAATTGCCTCGGCCAAATCCGCCTGTTCCATGTTTGCCTCCTGTTACTCGATCTCAACAGACCCGGGTTGCCGAAGAGAGCGAAAGAGACAGTGAAGAGAGAGTTATTGTCTAGGTTGGATGCGCTCGCCGGAGCCTGAAGAGGTTGTCGTTGTCCCTGAGCGGTGGGAGAGTAACTTGAGGCCTGAAGCTCCAGAATTCTTGTTGGAAGTCCCTGAGGCTGTTGATATCCCTGAGCCTCTTGGATTTCAGTTGGAAGTCCCTGAGGCTGTGGGGATCCCGGTAGCTCCGGAAGCTTATTCAGGTGATTACAGTTCTATGCCTTCATTGGAGGGATCATACTCTGAAGAAACATCTGCTCCAGTGATAGAAAGAGAAATTGAGCCAACGCCTATAGTACTTCCACCTGAAGAGGAACTGATTGAGCCAGAACCAAAACGCTCTGTTCGACCGCCCCAACGACTCACCTACGACTCACCAGGACATAGCACTGAAGAGGCCATCACCACGGTGCGGAGGTTGCCCGAAGTGTCTGCTATGCTAGCTGAGGTAGCCCAAAATATGAGTCAACTTGAGGAAGTGTTATTAACTCACTATATGTATGCTGCTGAACCTGTACATGTTATATAAACTGCATTCAAATTGTTGGAAATGTAATGTAATTGTTGTACCTCCTTGGAGAGACCCAAGAGTTCTAGGAGGGGGAGAGTGTAGCGCTGTGTTAAAAATCATCTTGCTGTGGCAGTACCTATTTTTGGCCACAAGATGGAGACTATCGCGATTAGATACTGGACATTGGGACTACAACGCCCGGCATGCTTTGCAGGAAGACAGGAAGTGGGTGGGGACTGGACACTTACATCCTCTGCCTCGTGGAGAAAGTTCCAGAGCACGCCAGGGGATGAGGGAAAGCAGACGCACTGAGGAGACCACTGGAGGAGCTAGGCCAAAGCCCGAGGGAGACCTGTAATTCCTATTTGGGTCACTCAACCTGAGGAGAAGGAGACTTGCCAGTACCCAGACAACAGCTGCAGACCGGCGGAATCGAACGGAGAGCAGGCGGGGAGCTGGACAAGCTGCATGAAGGTAGACAACGGATCCGGCCGCTAGTATCCCCAGTCAAAATCGGGTGGAGAGACGTCCTGGGTCAGCGGAGCCTAAAGCAGTCATCGGATGGGTGAGAGGCCTCCAAGGCTGTTTTTTTCTTTAAAGTTTACAGGGCCCCAACTGACTAGTCGAAGACCTTCCTTTAATAAATTCACTGGCCAGTTGAACAGTACCCGGGTACCACACACACACAGATACACTTCTCACATTCTGGAACTTAACTTGTACAGGACTTATTTCCTTTTACGAATCGGAACGGGGGTTAAAGACAAAGATACGTTCCGAATACATTTTTCTCTTTTTTCCGCTGCGCGTTTGCCGTAATACGAAGGGATTGTATGTTTGGGGTTTCGCTACGTGTCCCTTTTTCTGAACTATCGGGAAATTGCATTCTTTTATGTTCGGTCGCGAATATTTTATTTTCCGAAATACGAAGCCTCGTGTTTCGTTTCTTTTCCGCTGCGCGTTTTATCGGGATACGAAAATACTGTAATAATACTTGTGAATACCGTGTCTCAACATCTGCTCAAATATTTTAGTAAACTATATAAATATAAAAACTCACAACTGTGTTGGAGTATATTTATTCCCTAGTGCGGGGAGACTGACCCGTGGTTCATTTTCAGCGGCTCCTCCGGGAGTGAGCGCTACACTGACTTTTATTGCTGTGGAACTCAGTCATATGGAACATCTTGTTACCGGAATCCACTTGGTTCACTCGGGACGAGGCCGGACCGGACATGAGCAAGGATTGTCTGAACACGAGTCTCTTCAGGAAAGGCAAACTTTTATTGTGACGTCACAGAATGCTCAGACAGGATTAAATCGCAAAGACTGAGCCCTGAGTTCCCCCCGGCCAGGGGTCTTATACCCTGAAAACATAATTAGGTACAACCCAATTAATCCACCTCCCTGTGACACTATCCCACCCCACGTGGGTTAATACCTCCCTTAGTCTAATACAAAAAAGTATTTCATTAATTGGCCGTAAATCGGCAAACCTTGGGTTAGTAACCGTAAATCATGATTAGTCACTCCTACTGTCCCGGGCTGTGCTTGGTTCCCTAGCTTCCTCAATTATTTGTTGCAGATGGCACCTGGTCTGATCTCTATACTCCTTTGTATTTCTGCGGGCCCCAACGTCCTTGATGTATCTTTCTTCTGTCCCGGGAACAGCAGAGATCTTTCCCAGCACTTTAATTATTTTTCTGCTAATCTCAGCACATTCCTAAATCTCTATGTATGCCTGATTGTACTTTCAACTACAAACTACCTAATTATTCTCAAGTGAACCAATATTCTGAACAAGATGGTCGCCTGGCTTATAATGGCGGCCATCTTCCAGTCTATTTCCACTTCAATCTCACTGCCCCTGTCTATTTTAAACCCCTTTCACTCCAATGTCAGTTTTATACCCAACCTACCACTTACACATATTACACATATTAAGTAAAACCGCAAAAAATCAACTAGAATAGTAAAAGGTATGATCGCATAACTCATTGGCAGAGACACGCACACACACATATGGAGGAGCCCCTATAAACATCTACACACCCCGAATATGGAGGAGGGTCTAAAGACATCCAGAAACAACCTACAGAGGATTCCTTAAAGACAACCCAAACCCAGTATATGGAGGAGCCTCTAAAAAGAGGGAGATTAGGGCAAAACAGGGACAGAGAGATTTTCTGCCAAAATTGGGGCTGCCCTTAGTATATAGGATACATAAAGTTTAACTAAAACTGAATAACAAGCACCACACTGATATCACCAAAGTCATTATATTTTATTTTTATTTGAAAAATAAAAAGGAATGATTAAATCAGGATTACATGACATGTATTGTGGACAGTATATATGGAGAGAGGCAGTATGGTGACAGTATATATGGACGGAAGCAGTATGGTGACAGTATATAGAGAGGCAGTATAGTGACAGTATATATAGAGGGAAGCAGTATAGTGAAAGTATATATGGAGGGAAACAGTATGGTGACAGTATGTATGGAGGGTGTGAGTGATGTGTGTTAGTCACTCACCACTTAGAAGAAATGCCCTCAACTCAAACATTAAAGGAGGCACCCCTTATCAGATCAGGATGCTGCAGAATGCCTGTCAGGTGGCATCATCTGGTGGCAGTGTAATAGATGTGCCATAGGGGCTGGCTGGGCATGCTGGGAGGGGCTGGATGCCAGCAGTATCTCTGGGGTCCCTGCTTCCTGAATCCATAGCCTGTCATTGCTGCGAGCGGGCAGTCGGCTCCTCCCTGGCTGATGTCAGCTGACAGGGGCGTGGTGTCAGGCAGTGATTGCTGCTCATCGAAGCCAGCCTGCCCTCACTGAGCCCTGGCACCGCTGCAGGGCCGGTGAGAAGCTTTGTCTCTCCCCTAGCAGCTTTATAATCGTTGGGCAAGTAGTCAGTATGCCAGCAGCCAGTGAAGGCCTGGCTGCTGCTTGCTTTTATAGCAGAGACGTAACTAGAAACCTCAGGGCCCCGGTGCAAGAATCCATGAAGGCCCCACCCGTGCAAGAGAATTTTGCATTTTTACTAAACTTTTTGCAAAAATATCGGTATATAGGTCTCCTGCACTATCACTTAGTATCCCTATTATATATCTATTAGCTGTGGAATTTAATGCTATGGTAATAGTAATATAATAGGATACTAGGCGATAGGTTATAGTATTATTAGGTTTTGAAACCGGCAGTTTTTGGATAGTGCAGGAGACACGTGTCGTATACAGCTATTTTTTGCACTCTTAAAATGGCCATACAATTTGGAAATATTTTTAAAGAACGGGTTATGGATCCTCATATAGATTTCTCTTGTGTTATGTTACTTCATCTAGTGTGTCACCCCTCTCCTCTTAGACTGTAAGCTCTTGAGCAGGGTCCTTCCTTCTTCTGTTCAGTGTGTGTAACATGTATGTATATTTGTTATTCTGTCTCTCACATTGTACAGTGCTAAGGAATTTGTTGGCACTTTATAAATGCTTGTAACTGTTATAAGGTGGAGTATTAATTAAGATCTCGTTTAATAGCCCTCTCCCTCTTCTTTTATAACCCTTTTTTTAATGAATTTTTTCATTAATGGAGTTTTAACAAAATGTTTTTAGTAAGAATGAAAAACTCCCTTCCCTTTTATTTTATTGTTTTTTCGATATGTCGTTGTCCTGTAAAAGTTTGCCTATTTGCTATTCTCTCGGAAGTTTATTTTTTGACGCTGTGTCTTCTGGTGCGACATACATGTGTTGTTATCTTATTATATTTAAAATAAAGAATTGCAAAAATAAAAACTCTCTCCATTTAATTGAATGGGTTAATAAGCTGACCAGACACTGCAATGAGACACCAGGAAGTGTCAGACTCATGATGGATAGCCAGACAAAAGATAACAAGGCCTCTGCTGCCTAATTAACCCTTAAGGATGAATGACAGAACTGTTCCATCATAAATGCATTGACTTTAAAGACCCTAGGTCCTTAAAGGGTTAACAATCCACCAGACTGACACACAGTAGCTGCTGTTTTTGCCACCTCACTGGAAACTGCCACCCTAGGCCTAGGCCTTGTCGGCCTATGCCAAGATACAGCACTGCTGTGTGCGCGCTCGGACTCTTAATGAGGGAGTGCAAGGGAGCAATATGTGGAGGTGCTGACCACTTGTTCCAGCACCCTGGTCGCCCCTGGCCTCATTGATCACACATCCCAGAGACAATAGCCCTAAATACTGCAGACTAAAGCCTGAGACACACTGAGCGTGTAGCAACGCACAGTGTTGTGAAGCAAAGCGAGCAAACATTTTGCAGGCTTAACTTCACTCCGCTCCGCCTCGCAGCCCCTTTACACTGCATTACGTTTGCTTCTCTCCACACTGGACAGGAATCCACTAACTAAAGTAAAATGTACACGTCAAAACTTTTATTTTCACAAAGCGCATGTCATATAGGAAAAAGAGTTTCTACTGAATAAAATACATGTAAATTACTGCCAATTTAATAGGAATAGTATAAAAAAATATAAAAAAAGGTAACCCTAATCATATAGCACCCCCGTTATATATATATTATAGGGACACAGGGAGTGCTATGTAGCCCTACTCTACATAGCACTCCCTGTGTCCCTATAATCAATAAATGCATCGATACCACAAACAGAACTCAGTGTATATATATAATTATACACAAATATTGAGAAGTCTGGCTCTGTGTATATATATACAGTTGTGTTCAAAATTATTCAACCCCCACTGAAATTGAGTGTTTTGGCCAGTTTGACATTGATTTTGATCATTCAGTCATCTTGCTTACAATTAAATCAAAGAGGCACGTGTAGGTCAGACAAATATAACATAACATTTATAATGAAATAACCACAAATGTCTTTTCTGTGCTCACATCATTATCAGTTTTATTCAACCCCCAAGTGACATTCAATCTTAGTACTTAGTACAACATCCTTTTACAGTTATAACAGCTTTTAAACGTGAAGCATAGCTTGACACAAGTGTCTTGCAGCGATCTACGGGTATCTTCGCCAATTCATCATGGGCAAAAGCCTCCAGTTCAGTCACATTCTTAGGCTTGCGCACTGCAACTGCTTTCTTTAAGTTCCACCAGAGGTTCTCAATCGGATTTAAGTCAGGTGACTGCGATGGCCACTCCAAAATGTTCCAGCCTTTAATCTGCAACCATGCTCTAGTGGACTTGGAGGTATGCTTGGGATCATTGTCCTGTTGAAAGGTCCAACGTCTCCCAAGCCTCAGGTTTGTGACGGACTGCATCACATTGTCATCCAATATCTCCTGGTACTGAAGAGAATTCATGGTACCTTGCACACGCTGAAGCTTCCCTGTACCTGCAGAAGCAAAACAGCCCCAAAGCATGATTGACCCCCCGCCATGCTTCACAGTAGGCAAGGTGTTCTTTTCTTCATAGGCCTTGTTCTTCCTCCTCCAAACATAGCGTTGATCCATGGGCCCAAACAGTTCTAATTTTGTTTCATCAGTCCACAGAACACTATCCCAAAACTTCTGTGGTTTGTCCACATGACTTTTGGCATACTGCAGTCGACTCTTCTTATTCTTTGGAGACAGCAAGGGGGTGCGCCTGGGAGTTCTGGCATGGAGGCCTTCATTACGCAGTGTGCGCCGTATTGTCTGAGCTGAAACTTCAGTACCCACATCTGACAAATCTTTTCTCAGTTCCTCAGCAGTCACACCGGGACTTTTCTCCACTCTACGCTTCAGGTAGCGCACAGCAGTCGAAGTCAGCATCTTCTTTCTGCCACGACCAGGTAGCGTTTCAACAGTGCCCTTTGCCTTGAATTTGCGAATGATGCTTCCTATGGTCTCTCTTGGTATGTTTAACATCTTTGCAATCTTCTTATAGCCATTGCCCTTCCTGTGAAGAGTAATCACCTCTTCTCTTGTCTTCCTGGACCATTCTCTTGACTTCACCATGTTTGTAACCACACCAGTAAATGTCTAGAAGGAGCTGAGTATCACAGTCATTTTAAAGCTGCCTAATTGGTGCTTATTATGCTTTATTGCTGCTCCGTGACATCCACAGGTGTTTTCAATACCTGATTGAAAACACTTGAATGAACCTCTGTTCTTCAGAGTGGTAGTCTTTAAGGGGTTGAATAATTGTGTCAATGAAGAATTCACAAAAGAAACATTTACTACTGTATTACAAAACCAATTGATGTCATTTTAGTTGCATATGGTTCTTTAAAAAGTCCTTGTAGGATTTCATTCTGAATACAATTACAAATATACACTAAATTCCCTAAAACCCTTTACAGCATTGGGGGTTGAATAATTTTGAACACAACTGTATATATATATATATATTGAGAAGTCTGGCTGTAAAATTACGTATTTATTTTACAGCCAGACTTCTCAATGTATATAATTTATTAATTACACATACCCAGGTAGAAAGGGGTTACATGTGGGCTGTGGGGACTCAGGCAGTGTTTTGCTTTTTTTTTATTGGTATATCTATTGGGGTCCGGGCGGCACCTGGCCTGGGGTCCTGCTGCGGAGCGGCTATCCCCGTGCTGCTGGACCGACCGAGGCGAAGACACAGAGGGAAGTGCGGATGGAGCAGGGCTGGTGGGAGAGACCTACAGGACCCGGCGCAGGCGCCGTGTGCTGCAGATCTAGCCCCTCCCCGCAGTGCGTCCCTCCGCCGAGGGGAAAGTTGGATTTTTCCAACTCCCTTTGCTCAGCGCCACATCGTGACGCGGCCTGAGCGAGTGAGGTGGAAAAATCTGAACACACTGAGCACGTCTCACCGCGCGGCGCACGCTTACAGGCACCGCGCGGAGCTTCAGGCTCAGTGTGCCTCAGGCTTTAGGCTAGTGTCAGACGAGCGGTTTTCAGAGCGAAACGAACGTCCGTGAGAGTTGACGTTCCTTCCACTCTGACGCCTGTGTGGTCACTTCGCTGAGCTCAGTTAGTGCGCTCAGCACTTCAAGGCTCGATCCACCTATGGAGGATCACGCTTTGTAGCCCATCAAAGCGCCTCATAGCGTTTTGACAGGTAGGCTATCAGCATGACCGCTGTAGAGCATGCAATTCGCACGTGCGCTAGAGTGTGTAGCTGGCCCCGTCGAAATGTCACAACGCTGCGACGGGCGTCGGAAGGCACGTCAGTACAGACACATGTATTGCACTCGGATGACACTGGCCTTAGATTCCTACTCCTTATCTTCCTTCTGTTGTTCTGCTGTGCAGTTCAAGAATATTGAACTCCGGCTAAAGAGTTATGAGACTTAAAACTCAGATGAAAAGCACAATCAATTTATTCACTTGTTTTCAGCTACAACAGAGGTTGCCAACCCTGGTCATAAAGTAACTCTAAAAAGGCAGATTTTGCAGATAGCCTTGGGGAAAAGCAGACTGAATAACTGCAATCACTGATCAACAAATCATATCACCTGTGCTGTGCTTCACATATCTGGCAAACCTAGCCTGTCAAGGGGACCTGAAGACCAGTGTTGGGATTGGAATCACTGCTATAGAAGGTAAACAATTCACTATTTGATTAGCCTTTCAAAGATTTAAAGCAAATCATGATGCATTTGTAATAGATTGAATATATTTACAGAGTTATTCAAAGAGAGCCGATCTGGCCCTGAAATGTAACCGAACACTGAAATTCAGCATACGGCTACATTTCCTGGCCATTGGGCTATTCTGAGAGCAGATGTTGGCGAATTGCCTGCACGTACAGTGCCTGTTCGGTGCCTGTTCGAGGGCAGTGAAATCCACATAGAGCAGCAATGCTTCATCTATTCAGAGAACACAAAACAGCAGGGAAAAGTTGCCGTAATGCCCTGCTGTTCGGTGGTTTCATTCGACAGGTTTATTCAGGAGAATCCCATAGGCTTCAATGTTAAAAATATCCCAGTTTTAATTCAATATCTAATAAACCGTTTATTATTTTATTCTGCTGTAAAGAGTCTCTTTATTCATAGATTTTTTAGGATCTTGTAGGCATTTTTGGGGATTTTTTTGTCAACATTTTTTTCCCGCGTTTTTTTTTTAAATGTTTATTTCATTTTTCTGTAAACAGACCTTTTTATTATCATTCATAGCATCTTATATGTAAATTCCAGACATTTTCTTTCAGTAGTATTTTTGCAAACAGCGTTTCAATTTTCAAACTTTCAAGCGAACTGTTTGGGGTTTTTTTTCAGCTCGTTCGCCTGCGTGTCGGGTTTTTGTGTCTGTAATTTACACATAAGATCCAATGAATGATAATAAAAAGGTCTGTTACAGAAAAATGGAAAAAACATTTAAAAAAACACAGAAAAAAATGTTGACAAAAAATCCCTAAAAATGGCTAAAAGATCCTTCAAAATCTAAAAATAAAGAGACTTTTTATAGCAGAATAAAATAATAAACAGTTTATTAGATATTGAATTAAAACGGGAATATTTTTAACATTGAAGCCTATGGGATTCGCCTGAATAAACCTGTCGCATGAAACCACCGAATGGCAGGGCATTTCGTCAACTTTTCCCTGCTGTTTTGCGTTCTCTGAACAGATGAACCATTGCTTCTCTATGGGGGATTTCACTGCCCTCGAACAGGCACCGTACGTGCAGGCAATTCGCCAACATTTGGCGAATTGCCTGCTCTCCGAATAGCCAGGAAATTTAACCGTACGATGAATGTCAGTGTTCGGTTACATTTCGGGGCCAGATCGGCTCTTTTTGAATAGCCCTGTATAATTTTAAGGCAAAATAGCCCAATTTGAAATGATTGATTCCCCTGCAATTCTGCATCAATTCAGCCTGAGCTATTCTTGCAGGTGACAACTATGTTGTAGCTTTCAAACTGTACACAAGAGGGTACTGCAGTATCACATATAACACAGGCGTTTACATTTTTTTCTCTTTTAATCTGTGTGTGGCTTTAACACAGCACGGTTTCTATTCATAATTGTGCATTGTACTGTGACATTCATTTTAGATGATTAGTGCATTCAACAAATAAAAACGGCATAAATACTAAAAATTAAGGGTAAAAAAAGGATACTTAGCTTGAAAATAAATATGTGAAAAGAAAATTTATTCCAGTCAATGCATATTCAACTGTAAATTGTATTCAGAGAACTGGGAAGCAGCGAGAAGTAGAAACATTTTCAGAAAACAAATTTAGTCAGGTCACTCGCTGTTTTGGTTGATGAATCATTTGTCAACTCAGCTAAACATGTGGATTCTCTTCAAGCAGCAAAATTCTAAAAAGAGGAATTATTACATTTGTTATAGAAAACAAACAGGGTTATTCAAAGAGATCTGAATAGTGGCCGAAAGGTAACTGAACACTGAAAATCAGCGTACGGTTACCTTTTCCTGGCCATTCGGCCATTAAGAGAGCAGTTAGTTCGGCAAATTGCCTGCACATACGGTGCCTGTTTGTTGCCTGTTCGAGGACAGTGAAATCCCCATAGAGAAGCAATGCTTCGTCTATTCAGAGAACAAAAACCAGCAGTGAAAAGTTGCTGAATTGCCCTGCTGTTCGATGGTTTCATTCGACAGGTTTATTCAGGAGAATCCCATAGGCTTCAATGTTAAAAATATTTCTGTTTTAATACAATATCTAATAAACCGTTGATTGTAATATTCTGCAGTAAAGAGTCTCTTTATGTATTTGGATCTTTTACGCATTTTTCGGGATTTTTTAGCGAAAATTTTTTGCTGTTTTTTTTAAATAGTCTTTTCTTTTTTCTGTAAACAGCGTTTCACTTTTCAAACATTCAAGCGTACTGTTGTTGTTTTTTCCACTCCATTCATCTGCGTTGTCGGTTTTTTCCGGTGGCGGCTTTGCGCTGTGATCGGGTTTCTCCAGAGCGTTCGGCGGGGTTAATCCAGATGTTTTTGTGGATTTCGATGTGCGTTCGCTGGGTTTTGCGATGAGTGTTCGTTGGGTTTGCAGCGGCTTTTTCCTGCAGTACGACGGCCCTGTGGTGCTTGCTGAATACAGCGCAGGGTCGCCGAAATGGGATTGCCAAATCGCACCGAATTGAAGAGAACGAAAAGTCACCGAACGTGCGGTGACTTTTTGATTCTCTTTAAATAACCCTGATATTGATTTGATATGTTGCTACTATTTTCCATTCTTTGTTACATTTAGAAATCTTGGGCTGAGCCTTTAGCATTAAAAAGTGAACCATTAAGGCTAGGGTCAGACGAACGCATTTTCGCGTTGTCTGTGAAAAAGTGCGTTCGAACGAATGGATGCATTTTTTCACGGAGTACGCGATAGCGGTCATACGATGCGCATTTGCGTTCGTGATTTTGTACGGATCATCAATAAAACACTTTTTGCGTCTGGACGTTATGTTGGCTGGACATTAGCAGCGTCTGACGTCTCCCAATCACGCACACACGCCTCTAGCGGACGCAGCGCACTCTGTACGTCAGTACTAGCGGTTTGACGTTCTAGAAAAAATGCGTTTGTTTGCCACTTGCGTTGCACTGACGAACATTCGTGCGGCCGTACTTCGTGTGTTCCCCGGCATTGGACGTCATTTGCTGCTAGTACGGCCGTGATTTCGTGCGGCTAAACGCACATTAAAACTGCTTTTGTCTGACCCTAGCCTTAGTATAACAGTTCCAGCTAACAGATCCTCTGCTATCACCATCTCCCCATCAACCCAGGTTCCCTGTCTCGGGCTCACAATTGACTCCTTTCTTTACTTCATCCCCCACATCCACTTTCGCTCTTCCTCCTGCTGCTACCAATTTCGTAATATTTCTAAAATTCGTCCAAGCACCACCAAGTAACTCATCCGCCCCCTTATAATCTCCCGACTTGATTACTGTAATAACCTCCCGCTCTCCCACCTCTCCCCCCTTACAGTCCACCCTAAATGCCTCGGCCAGGCTTATTCTCCTCACCCGTCACTCTGTCTCTGTCGAGAGTCACTTTGAACTTCGGGTACATGGACCTAAAAATGCATTTGGGAGGTGCAGGCCATATGTGCTTTATTGGTTCCCTGCCATCTCCTATGTTGAAGTCACCCTGTACCTGGAATTGTAGCTGCAGGGTGTTTATGTTGTTTGTGATATGTATGAATACTGTTATTTTTTATATCATTATTGTTTATGTTTTTACTATCTGCTGATAGGATTAGCTAAACCAGAAAAATTCTCCCATTTATCTCACTTTCCAAATCAGCTGTTTGCCCTAAATTGTTCTCTTCTCCTGCCAGTTCTCCTGCTTTTCACATTTCTCTGAATAACCCTGCTAGAATTTTCACTTCTGCTGCCAATTTTTCCTGAGTTTCACTTTTAGTGAATAGACCTGTTTGTCACATACCCCATCAACCAGAGAAGCTTTGTGAACATTTTTTAATTAAAATTTGGTTTGAATTTTGGATTTTGTTTTAATAATGAGAAAAACCTCATAATTGAACTTTGAAGCGCTCAGTAATCCTGTGGGTTTATTAATACAGGTTGGGGTCAAGGGAAAGGGTATGAATTTTAAGTTGGCTCCGTTACTATTGAAATATTGGTTAAATATTTTTTATATAAACGTATTTTGATACTTAACGTTACTGTGAGTTTTATTGTTCTGGAGGTATACATAGAAACATATAAAAATGTCTGCAGATAAGAACCTTTCGGCCCATCTAGTCTGCCCAATTACATGGATACTTTACCTGGATTTATCTTTTGTTTAGGATAGCCTTATGCCTATCCCATGCTTGCTTAAATTCAATTACTGTTTTGGCCTCTACCACTTCAACTGGAAGGCTGTTCCATGCAATGTTCCCTCTAATTTTTGGGGGCCGTGAGCGCACCAGATTTTTCATGAGCAACAATATTTTCGTCATGAGCGCTTATTGACTATGGTAACCAATAGTTGGTTTTTTAAAAGTAGCGCAATTGATCGTACGTGTAAGTGAAAACTGTTCAAAGCTAAAACGAAGCAACCAGATGATTTGATAAAACTTATATCTGAATGAATGTATATTTATATTTTCTAACTCATGTGAGAAAAGAAAAGAAAAAACTTCCATCAATTAAGGTACATGAGACTTCTACAAATATCAGTCCTATCATTTATAAGAGTCTGATAACCTAGATTTACCTAGATTTGTTCACGTCTGTCTCGAGTTAGTTGCCAACGGGTGTACACTTGATCAAGGTTGATATGTTCACCTGAATTTAAATAAGTCTTTATCCTTATAAGACAGTCCAGATGATCAACTTGAAGTCGGTTACGCATTTTGGTCTTTGTTGCATTCATGAGACTAAATCCACGTTCACACTCGGCACTGGAAGCCTGGAACGAGGCGCATATATCGACTAGCAGTGCTAACTCGCTGAATTCTTCTTCAGTAAGGATGTAAGAAACAATGTCGTTGAAATTTTTAAACATTCCTGCTTTAACTTTCTCACAAGCAATAAACTTGAAGTCCCGATACTGTTTGCAAGTCTGCTTCTTGTATTCATCGCTGTCAGTTTTACCAAGTAATTTACTGTATTTAACTGCTAGGTTTGCAATCTCGGTTTGCCCATTTTCATAGCTGGAAACGTCTGTCAGAGTACGTAACTCAAACACCTTCCAATCTAGCAACTCGTCGTCTGGGAACCGGCGATCCAAGTGGTCACAGACGCGTTCGATAAATCTGATTACCGAGGCTGTGTCTACTTCTTCATATTTGGTTAACAGATCTTTAGCATCATCGCTCCAGTGTACGCATTCGCCGAGGTACTGCGAGCGCAACTTGGCAATTTTCGCTTTGACTAACTGATGTGCTTCGACTGGGGACAAACAACTTCTTTGGAATACTTTACTGAGGTCTGCTAATTGTCCAAGAACGTCATGGAGAACAGTAAGTGCGACGTGATACTGAGGATTTCTCAAACGCTTCAAACAATACTTGTTAATAGGATCGTTATTTTCACTGACCTGTTGCCCACAGTACTCTTCCAATACAGTGTAGTTTCTCATTATTGCATTAACTGCAAAATAACGCGATAGCCAACGAACTTCGTTTAACGGTCTGAATGCAATAACATCACTTTCAGTCACTTTCGCCAGCTCTGCCAGTTCTTGTCGCTTTACAGTTGACTTGCTAAAGAGCGTATATACAGTCCTTAACAAGGTCTCGATGTCTTTCATCAAAGACACATTCTTCCAGGCGTCATCTATGCCAAGGTCTTCTCTGTGTGCAACGCAGTGTTGTTCTAACACATGTGGAACTTCGCGACGTAGCTGAGCTGCGACGCCATTCTGCTTGCCCAACATTACCGAAGCACCATCAGAGGTAAACATTACCATTTTCTGTAAATCTAACTTACAGTCTGCATAGAACTGCTTAATTGCCATTGTAATTGAGGTGCTATCACATGCCGATAGCTTGAGAATTCCGGCGAAAACTGTTTTGTGAATATTCATGCCTACTGGACGAAATTTCAAGTATAAAATCAGCATTTTTGTGATGGACACATCTGTGCTTTCATCCGCTATCAGAGTATGAAATGGAGCACTATTTATTTCAGTCAAAATTTGGGCTTTGACAACCATGTTAATGGACTCCACAAACTCGAACGCATAATTCTTGCTGCGCCAACTCTCTGGTAATTGAACGTATTTTGCGACGTGTGCATGAATTTCTTGAACAGATAGCATTGACGCGTTCAATTTAATAGCCAATATGACATTATCAATAAGAATCTTCACCTGTTCGGGCTTCGAAATCTTCCGCTGAGCTACCTCCAATCTCTGTTCTCTGTCGCTTGCTGATTCTGTAAACATCTTGAGAATACCCCCTTTGCTAATATTTACGAGCTTTGCAACGGATTCGAGGTGAGTTTTGTGCAGCAGGTGTCGCTTTAAGTAATCTAACTTCCATTCGTTCCAGCGTTTGCCGTTTGTAAATTCGCCAGGAGCATCCGCTTTCTTACAAACATTGCAAATAACAGCATCGGAATTCTCGTTGTATGTAAAAACATCTTTCAGCATGACCGTTTGTTTTTTTCCTGACGACGGCATTTCAGTTTCTACAAGTTCGTCTAACCACTCTATCTTAAAACGTGCGCATGTTCTTTTCCTGCACAACATCACACCGTGATCGGAACGTTTTTGCTTCGACATTGAAATTTAAGTCAAGTTATAAGTTAACAGCTTTAGACAGTCCAGCCACTGTGATCGATTTCCCTCGTCATCATCACGCCGGAACGCAGCTACGTGTTCAGCTGCGCGACGAAGAGCTCCCCCGGAACTTCCCCATTGCGCAGCGCCTACAGCCTGTAACCAGGGTCAGACGAACGCATTTCTGACGTCCAGCTTCAAAACGCACGTCGGTGCGTGCGAACGCATTTTTTCACGGAATACGCTTAAGCGGTCAGACGATGCGCAATTCTGGACGTATTTCATGACGGAGCTGTAAAAAAACGAGAAAAATCCGATGAATCTAAGTTGGCCACCCCTGCACTAATTTGTGCGCGCATAAATACACGTTGTGTGCGCTGTCATTGCATTCCGTGCGCGGCGCGCACGTTAGAGGAATCCATTGGATTTGCCCCAGCTCACAAATGGATTTGCCCCCAGCTCGAGGATTTGCCCCAGCTCTCACATGGATTTGCCCCAACTCATGGATTTGCCCAGCTCATGGATTTGCCCCCCAGCTCATGGATTTGCCCCCCAGCTCATGGATTTGCCCCCCAACTCATGGATTTGCCCCCCAACTCATGGATTTGCCCCCCAACTCATGGATTTGCCCCCCAACTCATGGATTTGCCCCCCAACTCATGGATTTGCCCCCCAACTCGTGGATTTGCCCCCCAGCTCGTGGATTTGCCCCCCAGCTCGTGGATTTGCCCCCCAGCTCGTGGATTTGGCCCCCAGCTCATGGATTTGGCCCCCAGCTCATGGATTTGGCCCCCAGCTCGTGGATATGCCCAGCTCGTGGATTTAACCCCCAGCTCATGGATTTGCCCCCCAACTCATGGATTTGCCCCCCAACTCATGGATTTGCCCCCCAACTCATGGATTTGCCCCCAACTCATGGATTTGCCCCCCAGCTCATGGATTTGCCCCCCAGCTCGTGGATTTGCCCCCCAGCTCGTGGATTTGCCCCCCAGCTCGTGGATTTGCCCCCCAGCTCGTGGATTTGGCCCCCAGCTCATGGATTTGGCCCCCAGCTCATGGATTTGCCCCCAACTCATGGATTTGCCCCCCAACTCATGGATTTGCCCCCAGCTCATGGATTTGCCCCCCAACTCATGGATTTGCCCCCCAGCTCATGGATTTGCCCCCCAGCTCATGGATTTGCCCCCCAGCTCGTGGATTTGCCCCCCAGCTCATGGATTTGCCCCCAGCTCGTGGATTTTCCCCCCAGCTCTTGGATTTGCCCCCCAGCTCGTGGATATGCCCAGCTCGTGGATTTAACCCCCCAGCTCGTGGATTTGCCCCCCAGCTCATGGATTGGCCCCCAGCTCGTGGATTTGGCCCCCAGCTCGTGGATTTGGCCCCCAGCTCGTGGATTTGCCCCCCAGCTCATGGATATGCCCAGCTCGTGGATTTAACCCCCCAGCTCATGGATTTGCCCCCCAGCTCGTGGATTTGCCCCCAGCTCATGGATTTGGCCCCCAGCTCATGGATTTGCCCCCCAGCTCATGGATTTGCCCCCCAGCTCGTGGATTTAACCCCCCAGCTCGTGGATTTGGCCCCCAGCTCATACCTGGTTAGTTGCCCCAGCGGGGTTTAAGGGGACCCAGATGCCGGGCAGCGCGGGAATGCCTGCCCGGTCCTGAAGAGTCCGTCCTGTTAAAGGGGATGGCTGCGTGGCGTGCGTGCGCAGGTCACGCGGTCCGCCAGTCAGGTGGCCTGATTAGCCGGACCACGTGACCGGCTGCGCGCGCACGCACGCAGCCGCTTAGGACGGACTCTTCAGAACCGGGCAGGCACTCACGCGCTGCCCGGCTCTGGGTCCCCTCAAACCCCGCCGGTTGCCATGCGCGCATAACCACAAGTTGTGCGCGCTGGCACCGCGTTCCCTGCGCGCGCCGCACGCGCGCACGTTGCAGGGAACATAGGTTCCATGTATCCACCACCCTCTCAGTAAAATAATGCTTCCTGATGTTACTTTTTAATCTTTGCCCCTCTAATCTAAGACTATGTCCTCTTGTTTTGCTACTTTGTTTCCTTTTAAATATACTCCCTTCCTCTACCTTGTGGATTCCCTTTACGTATTTAAATGTTTCTATCATATCTCCTCTGTCTCGTCTTTTTTCCAAGCTGTACATGTTAAGATCATTAAGCCTTTCCTGGTAACTTTTCTCCTTCAAGCCGTACACCATTTTAGTAGCCCTTCTCTGAACTCTCTCTAAGATGTCTATATCCTTCTGGAGATACGGTCTCCAGTACTGCACACAGTACTCCAAGTGAGGTCTCACCAGTGCTTTATACAGTGGCATGAGCACTTCCCTTTTCCTACTGCTAATACCTCTCCCTACACAACCAAGCATTCTGTTAAGATCATTAAGTCTTTCCTGGTAACTTTTCTCCTTCAAGCCGTACACCATACAGTCTGCTTATTTCCACACAATATGATCTAATAGAAGGCAAGGAATGAAGGTCATGAAAGGTTGGTTAGCAAATATGGAGGATCCCTCGGATGCACATAATCTGTCAATATAGTGGCCAGCCTGTAGGAATCATAAAAAGAAAAATGTTTTCATGGTTATATTCTCATTTCAATGACACATAAAAAGGGATTGCTAATTATATTATTTAAATCTATTATTTTTACACCTGCATTCAAGTAGTCATTTCTGAAAAGACTGATGGTGGGCTGTAGATTACTAGTTTTATCCTTATCATCCCAATGTGTCAGTGATTGTGTATGGAGAGTGTGACACCCTTTGCAGCTCCCAGTGAAGTGCTGCAGAAACAAGCATTCTATGACCAGAGATAACCTTATCTGGGTAATTGAATGGCTATTTTCACATAGAATTCAATAGTAACCTTGCCATTAATTGACAGAGATAATGTTATCTCTGGTCATAAAATGCAGGCCTCCATGTGATAGAGTTGTCATCCACTGGTAGGATGTCCACCGTAGGGGTTATTCAGAGAGAACCGCAGGCCCAGAAATGTCACCGAACCGAGAATTTCCATTCGGCTGTTCACAGAGTTAAAAATATTCCTGTTTTTATTCAATATCTAATAAACCACTTAATATTTTAATCTGCAATAAAAAAGTCTCTTTATTAATTGATCTTTTATGGATTTTTTAGCAAAACTTTTTTTCTGTTTTCTTTTTTTAAGCGTTTTTTCTTTTTTATGTTACAGACATTTTTATTATCATTCATTGGACCTTATATGTAAATTCCAGGCATTTTTATCCAGTAGTCTTTTTGCAAACAGCATTTAAATTTTGACACTTTCAATCATATTTTTCTTTTTTTTCTTTAACCTGTTCGGCAGCTTGTCGGCTTTTTCTGGTGGCTGCTCAGCGCTGTGATCGGCGGCTTGGCTTTCTCCATGTTCAGCATGATTTTTGCAGCGGTTCCGGTGGGTGTATGGTGGGTTTTCCCTGCATTCCGGGGACCCTGTGGTGAATTCTGAATTCACCGCAAGGCGAGGAAATTTGATTCCGCGAAGTGCAGGGAACTGTGGGGAACAAGAGAGAAACATTGGGGGTTATTCAGAGAGCACCGAAATGTCGCCGACATTTCGGTGCTCTCTGAATAACCCCCAATGTTTCTTCCTACTTTTAGATCATTTATTCTGTCGTTAGAATTTAAATAAATATATTATATTACCTACGTGAACTGAGCAACACTCGTTGAAACAAAGAGAGAGGGCAGAATACAGGTGTCAGGGTGGCACCTGGCATACGCCGTGGTGGGACCCATGTACGGGTGGTTAGAGCCCTTTTGGCAGGGATATACTGGAGGTACCTGCGAGTAAGTTGGCTGAGACAGGTCTGAGTTCGTGGCGAGGTACAAAGGGAGTTGGCAAAGAGTAGTCAGGACGGTCTGTGGATCAAGGGGCTGGCAGCAAGGAGGCAATATCGGTGGGTAAATCAGGGTCTGGTACACGGTTATCAACAGAGACAGGAAGGCAGGTCTGAATAGCAGAAGGTGAGACTTGACAATGCAAAGCCAAGTTGCACAGGGGGAGGATACTCTTTTTTTGATAGGCAGAGAAGAGGGTGTGGTGTGTGTTTGGTGCTACTTTGGTTTTAACCCCTATCAGTGCTGGACAGGTCCGAAGCAGCACTTTTCATGGATAGCACTGATTGTTGCGCACACACGGGTGCTGATCCCTGACAGAATCTCCTCCCGAAGGAGCAGCCACTGGACGATCCACACTTGACTGGAAGCTGGGCACCGGTGGGCAAGGGGAATAAGTCCATGTCGCTGTCACCTGGTCCCAGGTGGGTAAGACTAAGGAGTCCTGGACTGTATAGGGTTCTGGTTCGTCATGTGGAAGGGGGTCAAGGGCACCTGAATATATTGTGTTCACGTAGTCAGAGGGTAGTGGGGCAAGCTGCACCAGGTCTTCAGACTCTTCAGCCAGGGGTCTTGTGTGATCAGACTGACTGTGTTTTTTCCGCTGGCGTCTCCGAGTCTTGGCTTTGGATGTGGTACTGGTTTTGCCCTCCAGGGTGTTCTGGACAGTGTAATCGCCCGTCAGAACAGTACCCACACGATGAGGTGGTACTGCTGTAGGACGTTCCTTTTCTTCAGGTTTGTCATCACAGGGGGAGTCAACGGGTTTGTGGAGGGGGTTATTTTCCTTTAGATCTTACCAGCCTGGCATTATAAATCGGAGACTGTACTCTGAGTTGATGGTCAAGGAGTAATGTTACAATTGATGAAAATATGCAGGTGAGCAACCTTCAACTGAAGCCCTACACAACATGCATGGGAGGAGATTATATTAAAACAACCTGGGAATGGATTGCGATTTCAGTCTGATTTCTTAACCAAGGTGGTCTACTGGAATATAAGAAATCTTGAAAATGTGTTCTATAACCCAAAACAGCAGCACGTCACAAAGACACCCACCTAACTGACCCAAGAGATTTATCTGGACATGGTGTAGAGGCAGAATTAAACCTTTGGGTGAAAGAAGGACATTAGTCCATTTTGGTCTACAGGACATTAAAAAGGTATGGGGTTTCGGATGGGCAAAAAAAAAACAGGAAACACAACTTGTGATTTTTTTTTTTCTTTGAGGCTCTCACAACTTTCCCAACTTCACTTTAAAACCAGAAAACAATGTGCAGTGCTGTGAGGCGTCACCCATCATTACTCTGGAGTCTTGCAATAAAAACATACCAAATAAACACTGTAATGGGGAGGTCTTCGTGTCTGTTCAAAACTTTGAGGGGGTCGTAACAGACATCGGCCACAGCGTCGACGGCTTTGACAAAAATTGAAAAATACCACAGCTGATCAACAGCAGAAAGAAGCCGAAGACAAAGCCCTACACTTAGGCCTTTACTCTTTCACTTTGCTAATATAGTCAGCGATGTTAGAGATTCCTTCCTCGTGCTGCTCCAGAGCCTCGATGACTATTCCCATTGGGGTCTTCTTCAGACCAACTTCCTCCATCTTGTTTTCCATTTTGTTCGAAGCCTGAGGGAGGCATGGACAAATATCAATAGTAAAGGAAAAGAGATTCCAAACACGAACACCATGACTCCTCCGAACAAGGAGATGACAAAGTAGCTAGCCAACAGGATACAGAGGACAAACAGGGTGGGGAACCTCTTCTTAAATTTTCTGATGATGTCCTTATTATGCGATGACCAGACATTGTGTTTATATATATACAGTTGTGTTCAAAATTATTCAACCCCCACTGAAATTGAGTGTTTTGGCTAGTTTGACATTGATTTTGATCATTCAGTCATCTTGCTTACAATTAAATCAAAGAGGCACGTGTAGGTCAGACAAATATAACATAACATTTATAATGAAATAACCACAAATGTCTTTTCTGTGCTCACATCATTATCAGTTTTATTCAACCCCCAAGTGACATTCAATCTTAGTACTTAGTACAACATCCTTTTACAGTTATAACAGCTTTTAAACGTGAAGCATAGCTTGACACAAGTGTCTTGCAGCGATCTACGGGTATCTTCGCCCATTCGTCATGGGCAAAAGCCTCCAGGTCAGTCACATTCTTAGGCTTGCGCACTGCAACTGCTTTCTTTAAGTCCCACCAGAGGTTCTCAATGGATTTAAGTCAGGTGACTGCGATGGCCACTCCAAAATGTTCCAGCCTTTAATCTGCAACCATGCTCTAGTGGACTTGGAGGTATGCTTGGGATCATTGTCCTGTTGAAAGGTCCAACGTCTCCCAAGCCTCAGGTTTGTGACGGACTGCATCACATTGTCATCCAATATCTCCTGGTACTGAAGAGAATTCATGGTACCTTGCACACACTGAAGCTTCCCTGTACCTGCAGAAGCAAAACAGCCCCAAAGCATGATTGACCCCCGCCATGCTTCACAGTAGGCAAGGTGTTCTTTTCTTCATAGGCCTTGTTCTTCCTCCTCCAAACATAGCTTTGATCCATGGGCCCAAACAGTTCTAATTTTGTTTCATCAGTCCACAGAACACTATCCCAAAACTTCTGTGGTTTGTCCACATGACTTTTGGCATACTGCAGTCGACTCTTCTTATTCTTTGGAGACAGCAAGGGGGTGCGCCTGGGAGTTCTGGCATGGAGGCCTTCATTATGCAGTGTGCGCCGTACTGTCTGAGCTGAAACTTCAGTACCCACATCTGACAAATCTTTTCTCAGTTCCTTAGCAGTCACACAGGGACTTTTCTCCACTCTACGCTTCAGGTAGCGCACAGCAGTCGAAGTCAGCATCTTCTTTCTGCCACGACCAGGTAGCGTTTCAACAGTGCCCTTTGCCTTGAATTTGCGAATGATGCTTCCTATGGTCTCTCTTGGTATGTTTAACATCTTTGCAATCTTCTTATAGCCATTGCCCTTCCTGTGAAGAGTAATCACCTCTTCTCTTGTCTTCCTGCCCAATTCTCTTGACTTCACCATGTTTGTAACCACACCAGTAAATGTCTAGAAGGAGCTGAGTATCACAGTCATTTTAAAGCTGCCTAATTGGTGCTTATTATGCTTTATTGCTGCTCCGTGACATCCACAGGCGTTTTCAATACCTGATTGAAAACACTTGAATGAACCTCTGTTCTTCAGAGTGGTAGTCTTTAAGGGCTTGAATAATTGTGTCAATGAAGAATTCACAAAAGAAACATTTACTACTGTATTACAAAACCAATTGATGTCATTTTAGTTGCATATGGTTCTTTAAAAAGTCCTTGTAGGATTTCATTCTGAATACAATTACAAATGTACACTAAATTCCCTAAAACCCTTTACAGCATTGGGGGTTGAATAATTTTGAACACAACTGTAGATACAGCTTTTGATGTAAAACATTACTATATTTATGTACAATGTATATGTTGTGCATGCAGAATTTTAACAAGCAGCTACGTATCAGCATAGTAAAAGCACTTTATAAAATCTCTGCCAGCAGAGGATCTACTATCCAGCGCCTGCCTAGGAATAAAACCTTGCCTCTGTTATTCTCATTTAACACCTTCTCGCATAAGTGAGCATTTTATTGTTTTGACCTTTCCATGGATCCATAGGTATTGCATCCATGCTTTTAAGCTGGGCTCCGTGAAGATAGAAGCCTCACCAATGATCTATGCCAATGGTTAGCACCACATCTGAAAGCTCCTGCAGCTGTCTGGGGATTTGGAGGTTTAGCCACTTGCTTGCTCAGATTTCAGTTGAAATTGCCGGCATAACTCATGGCACAACTGCTAAAACTAACCCCCGAGCAGGGATTAATTCTACATTAGACAGTAGTTTGTATTTTTGTTTTTACATATAAAGTTTATTATATCCATAATGTATTATTTTTATAGTTAGACATGCTGGATCGGACATATTTATCCAAGAATCATAAAACATCTACATGCTAATAGGCAGTAAATAAAGTATAGAATGCAGAGCAGCAGGCAGGACCTTTATTTAATCAGTGAATTGTTTTTTTCCTGCAGCATTTGAATTCTATCTATATACCACACAGGAGAGCTTTCGTGTGCTCATGTTCACCTGTAGAAGTGTTATGTTCCCCAGAAAATATAGCAGATCTGTTAACCCTCAAGCATAGTGTATCGAGTTGGTGGACTCGATTAATCGCCAAAGGGTTTTAATCCTATCAGATATTTAGGAATTCTCTATTAGCATACAACTAACTATTCAGGCGGTGCTACTAATTATTACTTTGGAAAGGTGATTGAGCGGCTGCTAGCAGGTACATACTACAAACCCATAGTGTGCACATGTGAGAGCACATTTTTAATTCTATTTTATTTTTTCAAGGAAGTTTGCTAATAGTATTTTATTGGGGGAGGTTTGAAAGTTCTGCCCAGCAATATGTAACATGTACAGTATGCGTTACACGGTATTTGATTTATTAACCGTGACCTAGGAACAGCTGAGATTCATTAAAGTATAGTAATGTATACATCAGTGGTTCCCAACCGCGGTACTCAAGTACCCGTAACAGGCCAGGTTTGCCAGATATCTGAAGCACAGGTGATCTGATTTGCTGCTCAGTGATTGCAGGGTTCTGCTTTTCCCCAAGGTGATCCTTAAAATCTGGCCTGTTAGGGGTACTTGAGGACTGAGGTTGGGAACCACTGGTATACAGTGAGGACCTAAAACCCATACTGCCTCTGTAGTCTATACCACCACTTTAGCTTTTTGCTGTTTTAATTGAACTTGCTCTTTTTGGTTTTTCCTGTGGGCAGCATATGAATTCTACACACTGCCGAGGAGCACGTTCATGTGTACCCCCTTAGCATAATGTGTCTACAACATAGCCTGAAAAAAAGACGTACGTCCATGGGATTCAGCCTTTCACACATTACCTACTGCTGTTGATCCAAACAGGGTTGCCCTATCAGCCATGAAAACATTGGACATATTATTTCCTGGAGAGCGCACAGGGAAGATGCTACCCTGGAGTATGTATAACTGCTAATCTGCAGGATGGAAATCTGTTTTCTAATCAGGAGGACAGGTCACCTGGGATTCCACTATGAATATCTTCCCTGCAGCACATGAGTATGATATACTGGGGGGGGGGGTGTATGTGGGGTTGTTGTGGCAGAATTTGGAGCGCCTAGGGCAGCACCAAGCCTACATATGAACTTGTGAATCCAGGAAAACAATGGGGATCTGCAGAGCTACACCAAACTGATGGGATTTGTTGTAAAATTCTCTGATTATAGCAGCAACTAAACCTCCCTTTTGTATGTACATGTTACCATTATAGAGGGTCCATGTTGACTTGTCAGACTGTAAATAAATGCTTATTATTCCGATTATAGATGTGCGAATAACCTGTAACTTGTGTTCTTCGCAAGGTGCCAGGGTTCGACGTTGTTGCAAATACCAATGAAAATCACCTGTATTGCAGCGTCAACAAATCCAAAGAGCGACAGGAGCAAATTTACAGTGAAGCATGTCCTGTCATCATTCGGATTTAAGTAGTGAAATACCAGTGTGTGTCGGCACAGCTGTACTGGTGATTTTTTTTTCCACTGGTTTTCAATACCGGTGCTTTGTGAATGACCCCCTACCCTGAATATGCATTCATTTTCCAGGGTTTGCTTTATAACACTCACATAAGTAAAATATCCATGGAGTGCAAGGCTGCTAATGTTCTGACCCTTCTCTGCTTTGACCTTAATTTTACAAATTGACGGCTTTTATTCACTCACCCTATACAGCTTACTGAATAAACCTCTTAATTTCAAATAATGTATTTCTAAGAGGAAACTCTGTTGCAATAATAGATGACACTTGTGTGAGGGGGAGAAGAGCGTCTAACCTGAGACCGGATCATATTCACTCGCCACCTGTTGTGTAATATATTTCTGTAACACGGCCATGAACAGGTGGGGAAGCTATAAAGGAAAGGACCCAGTGACAGATTCCGTGCTTCCACAAAGCAGGGGATAACGATACGTGCGGCCCTTGTTTAAGGATTTGAATATGATTATTATGTTGTCAAAACCTGATTTCACGATTCAGTAACGTAATCTTTAGTATGCAAAGTGAATCTCATCGGAGCAGGTCTTTGCATTTTTTTTAACAGCACATGCATAGAATTAACAGAATTTTACAATACGAGTTGCCTTAGCCCAGATGCAAATATTGTATTGGTTAACTTGCGTATTGACAGAGGTGAATGGCGGTGGGAAGTGTGTGGGTTTAAATATAACTAGTGTTCATAGGTATAGAAAAATCTATAAAAAAAAAAAAAAAAATTCGGCATAATTCTTTTTAGAGTTCAACATAATATCTATGCTTCAAGCCGCTCTATAAAATAAATAAATGTACGTTATCTACATGAAAAATGTTGTGTGTCTTTTGAAATGTTTGCTTGTGAAACGCGCAGGTATCCCCTTGTGAATTGAACATATGGTCTCCAAACAAATAGCTGACCTGGGAAAATGGCAAGAAGTCCAGCAGAGATCTCTTGCTCCCTGGTGTTGGCAGATCAGCCATTCTTTCTTGGGCATGTATTACTATTTCATGCAGGGGAGCACAGGGTCCCTGCAATCTATATATTTCAGAAAGACGCTAGGTTTTAATCACTGCAGTTCTGAAATCGGGAGGGTGGCAGGTGGTGCATAGTCTTGCTGCAATTTGTAGCACTGACATGTCTACACTCCCAAATGGGGGCATTCCACCAAGGTGTGTATATAGGATAACAAATTTCCTGGCTAAGAAGGCAATCCGAGTTGCTCATAGACGTGTGCTGCATTAGCAGTATTGTATGGACATAAAAATTAAACCCTGATGTTGTGTATATAAACCATTTAAGGACCACAAGAATTAGACAGGTGTTCATGGTGCTTTTTCTCTTAGGCCAGGGGTCAGACAAGCGCAGTAGCGCACTATGTGCAACTGTTCTGACGTGCCTCCCGGCGTCCGTTGCAGCGTTGTGACGCTTCAACGGGGCCGGCCACCTGCTGTAGCGCGCCCACGAATTGCACGTGCTACAGCGGACATGCTGCGGCTGTGCTGAAAGCCTCCCTGTCGAAGCGCTATGACACGCATTCAGCTAGGCTGCAAAGCGTGATCTTCCATAGGAAGATCGAGCCTTGCAGCGCTGAGCGCACTAACTGCGCTCAGCGAGGTGGGCATACGGACGTCAGAATGGAAGGAACACCCACTCTAACGGATGTTACTTCCACTCTCAAAAATGCTCATCTTACACCGGCCTTGGTTTTCCCAAAAAACACTTGATGGCCTAGGGGGCTGTCAGGTAATTAAGAGGACTAAGATAACACCCGGTGTTGCACAGTCATGTGACTTGCTAGGTCTGGAAGACGGTTACATTTTCATACACTATCCACCAACCTTAAATGTCCTGGAAAACACGGAGGATCTGGCTCTAGTTACTATTGAAGAGTTATCAATTAACATAATTAAAGACTGGTGGGATGTCTTTGTTATGTGACTTGCAAAGGGTGTTAACAGAGCACCAACTGTGTATCACTTAAATGCTATGTCTGCTACTTTTTTTTAGGAGTTTTCTATCCATTCACTTTCATCTGGGTGTTTATGGGTAATAGAAACATAGAAAATGTCGGCAGATAAGAACCTTTTCGGCCCATCTGCCCAATTACATGGATAATTTACCTGGATTTATCTTTTGTTTAGGATAACCTTATGCCTATCCCATGCCTGCTTAAATTCAATCACTGTTCTGGCCTCTACCACTTCTACTGGAAGGCTGTTCCATGTATCCACCACCCTCTCAGTAAAATAATGCTTCCTGATGTTACTTTTAAACCTTTGCCCCTCTAATCTAAGACTATGTCCTCTTGTTTTGCTACTTTGTTTACTTTTAAATATACTCCCTTCCTCTACCTTGTGGATTCCCTTTACGTATTTAAATGTTTCTATCGTATCTCCTCTGTCTCGTCTTTTTTTCCAAGCTATACATGTTAAGATCATTAAGCCTTTCCTGGTAACTTTTCTCCTTCAAGCCGTACACCATTTTAGTAGCCTTTCTCTGAACTCTCTCTAAAGTGTCTATATCCTTCTGGAGATACGGTCTCCAGTACTGCACACAGTACTCCAAGTAAAGTCTCACCAGTGCTCTGTACAGTGACATGAGCACTTCCCTTTTCCTACTGCTAATACCTCTCCCTACACAACCAAGCATTCTGCTAGCATTTCCTGTTGCTCTATTACATTGACTACTTACCCTTAGATCCTCTGCAATAATAACCCCTAAATCCCTTTCCTCAGATGTTGAGGTTATGACTGTATCAAATATTCTATATTCAGCCCTTGGGTTTTTTCACCCCAGCTGCATTATCTTGCACTTATCCACATTAAAACTCAATTGCCACAGCTCCGACCATTTTTATTGGTTTCCCTAAATCATTTGTCATTTGGCTGATCCCTCCAGGAACGTCAACCCTGTTGCAAATCTTTGTGTCATCAGCAAAAAGACATACTTTACCATTAATACCTTCTGCAATATCACTAATAAAAATATTAAAGAGAATGGGTCCAAGTACTGACCCCTGAGGTACCCCACTGGTAACAAGACCTTGCGCCGAATAAACTCTATTTACCACAACCCTCTGTTGCCTGTCACTCAGCCACTGCTTAATCCATTCAACAATATTGGAATCCAAGCTCAAAGATTGCAATTTATTGATAAGCCTTCTATGCGGAACAGTATCAAAAGTCTTACTGAAATCTAAATAAGCAATGTCTACTGCACCACCTTTGTCTATTATTTTTGTTACCCAATCAAAAAAATCAATAAGATTAGTTTGGCATGATCTCCCTGAGGTAAACCCATGTTGTTTCTTATCTTGTAATCTATGTGTTTTTAGATATTCAACAATCCTTTCCTTTAACATGGTTTCCATTAATTTCCCCACTACTGATGTAAGACTAACTGGCCTATAGTTCCCTGATTCCTCCCTACTACCCTTCTTGTAAATGGGCACAACATTTGCTAATTTCCAGTCTTCTGGGACGACTCCCGTTAACAAGGATTGGTTAAATAAATCTGTTAACGGTTTTGCTATTACATCACTGAGCTCTTTTAATAATTTAGGGTGGATCCCATCATGCCCCATTGACTTATTTGTCTTTACTTTAGACAGCTGCTGTAGAACCTCCTCCTTTGTAAACTCATATGTAAATGTCTCTTTAGTGTTTCCTCCTAACTGAGGTCCCTTTCCTTCCTTTTCTTTTGCAAAGACTGAACAAAAATATTCATTGAGGCAGTCAGCGAGACTTTTATCCTCTTCTACATACCTTCGTTCCTTTGTTTTTAATCTAACTAATCCTTGTTTTACTTTTCTTTTCTCATTTATGTATCTAAAAAATGTTTTGTCCCCTTTTTTTACTGACTGAGCTATTTTCTCTTCTGCGTGTTCTTTGGAAGCTCTTATAAATTGCTTTGCCTCTTTCTGCCTAATCTTATAGGTTTGCATATCTTCTTCACTCAGAGTTTTTTTTTAATTATTGAATGCTGTCTTTTTGTTCTTCATTATTTTGGCCACTTCTGTAGAGTACCACAGTGGATTCTTCCCTTTTTTTGATTTTGCTAACAAGCCGAATGCAATTGCCTGTGGCCTTCAATAATGCCTCCTTTAAATAATCCCATGTCTCCTGGACTCCCTTTAAACTCCTCCAATCTGATAATGACTCATTTACACAAAATCTCATTTTAGAAAAATCTGTTTTTATTAAAAGTCTAAAACTTTTGGTTTTGTGAGGTGCGGCTCCATCCCTGTTCTTATATTAAACCACACTGACTGGTGATCACTAGATCCCAAATTTTCACCTACAACAACGTCTGATACCAAACCTCCATTTGTGAGTATTAAATCCAATATGGCCTCTTTACGGGTCGGCTCGTCAACTACTTGTGTTAGAGATAATCCCAGTAGGGAGTTTAGAATGTTGGTACTCCTGGTGCACCCAGCTATTTTGGTTTTCCAGTTCACATCAGGCTCGTCTCTCTACTGGAAGTCTTGCTGTGGCTGGCTCCAGACTACAATTTAAATTTCATCCTTGAACCTCTCACTTAGCCCTGATGACTTTCTACAATCCACACAGTTAACAAATATTATATACATTAACAAAACTGAAGTGTCCACACTCCACTCCTAGCTCTGTCTGCCTCTGCCTCTCATCATGGAGGTTGTAACCAAAGGTTCCTCATCCTCTCTCTGGCACCCTTGCCTGCACTAAACACTGCTTCTGTTGAAGTGTGGATGCTGGCCTCCTACCAACAGACCATGGACCAATGTGGCAAAGCCAAATCTAAATGACAATGGGCATAAGTGGGCACACAATGGTCAACATGTTAAATGTATTGGTAAACTGATTGCTGACACAAACTAAACTCCAAAAATACAATCTAATGTAGACCTATTGCCAGTATTGTATATCCCTGCCTGTTTAATTGTGTGCCCGTAGATTGATCTGTTGTTGATAACGTGTTAATCCCACCTGTTTTAAACTATTCGAGGATTCTATCAGGGTTATTCAGAGAGAGGTGAAAACCAGGAGAATGACTGGAGAAGTGAAAATTCTAGGTCAAAATAGCCAAACCAGAAAATGCTCCTATTTCACTTTCCAAATCGGCTATTTTGACCTAGGATTTTCACTTCTCTAGTCATTCTCCTGCTTTTCATCACTCTCTGAATAACCCTGTGTATCTCCTGAAGGAATTTAAATCCCCTAATGTAGATAATGTATTCCGTTGATTGTGTCATTTTCCACCCCACCCCCCTGTTTCTCATATAAAGTAGTCTTCATTTCAAATTAAAGATCATTATTCTTCCCTGCACCAAGTCTTTTCTGGTGTTTGAGTGCGATACATAGGATTATACAGCACTCCCTCGAGTTCTGGCTGAGGGTTGTGAGAGAAGGAAAGCTGTTGCGGATCTGCTGGACTGGAGAGAAGGAACAGACTCTGTAATAGGTTCGGGTCTGGTCCACAAGCCGGAGACCCATAAACCCCAGCTTCTGATACAGAGGTCTCAGATGTATAAGAAAAAATGAATTGGATTGATGCTGGGCTTCCTGAGATAGCAAGTCCTGTTATGTAATAAGTCTTTGAGCTTTATGGGATAGTTGTTTTTCGTAGTAAGCAAATCTTTTGTATTCAGGTCCACTAAGTTTCCCAGGCCGGCTGTAATTTGAATAAATTGTAAATGAATAAATTGTGTCCTGAAAAACACAGAGGATCTGGCAACCCTAGGGTAAAAAACATGCTGGTACAAGTATCCAAATTGACCATGTTTACAGAAACTGGGATGAAAATTATTCTTCCTGGTTTATCAGAACTTTTGACAATTGCATAATCTGTTAACAGTGTTTCTTTGTACCAGTTCAATAATCTATTACATGAGAAAGTGTTTAACCCCATGAAATATCTGCACTATTACAGTATATCCATATCATGAATCACATTATTTGACTTGGGACATTTCACCAAAACTGTCTTTCATGGTGGCACCAATGGATTTTTATTCTGTTGTAATCTTGTTATAATTTATACTTTCCCCGATGAAGTGTATGATAATCACGAAACGCGTTGGAATTTATTATATATAACGTATATTTTTTTACCCAATAAATTACTGCTTTAATACTGCTAATCTTGGTAAGATGTCCAGTTGATTCCTGTGGCGGCAAGAGTCTTCAGGTCCTTCGTTCCAGTTTCAGCACCAGCAGAGTGGGATAATCGTCGTGGATACGATAAGTGTTAAAGTTTTACAATCTTGTGAGTGCGGAGAAAAGAGGGGGGCACCCTAAAATTGTACTTTTCAGTATGCACTATGAAAGTTTCTCTGTTTATTACCTCTCAGGTTCCCATTTTTAACCCATTCAGTTCATTTCCAAGACGTTCTTGGAGAGACGCCAGGGATACCGAGAGGTTGTACTAAAAAATATTCTTTTTTCCTCTAGTCGCACCACCAGTTTTTTTGATATTTGTCATGGTGGCACACCAGATACTCGTGTCAGTCATGATGTTGCCCATTTCTTACTTAATTATCTAGAGTTCTGTAGATAGCAAAACCTGCTGCCTCTTGAACATCTTGATAAGTGAGCTGGGCCAAAGAATGCGATGGGAAACACTAGTGAGATGTGTTGAGTGCTTGGAGACATTAACATTGTGACTTATGCCAGTGTATATAAATATAGCAAAGTTAAACAGGAACAGAGTGATCTTTTCGTCGCTATCACCAAAGATACCAATGGAATATTTTAGCTGTTTGTTCCACATTTAGCTCGTTGACCAAGAAATGTCACAGCTTCACCTTGAAGCATGTAAACTATAAAAGCTTAAAGGGACAATCGTGACGTATTTTAATACAAGTTGTTCATCGGCATTAATAATTCTTGAAGGTGAAAGGAATGCAAAAGGATAAATAGTTAAAGCAGTACTGCCATCATGATGGAAACCTCTGCTCATCACCAAAAATCAGGTAGTTCTGTCCTGTCATCCAGTAAGTGATAGCTGCCATGTTTCGGCTGCATACTTTGTTTAAGGATGTATGCGACAGACCCTAACATGAACAGGTTTCGCTCAGGACCTATAAAACCAATGGTCGATCGGAATTGTTGAAATTTGTCTGGCCCAGAGGCCGCCCGCGGGTGGGATTTGCGGTGCTATGTCGTCCCAAAGCGAGGGGTGGATTAGCACTGCCTGACCCCAGAAAGTACTACCTCGCCTGTCATTTGGCACGAGTGGTTGAGTGGTCTGGAATTGGCCGGGAGAGGAGGTGGTTGGACTTGGAACGAGCACTTACTGACCGTCCCTTATGGACTTTACCCTGGCTGCCCCCTCCCCAACCGACGGCTCAGAGAGCTGACCCTGACCCGATGTCGGCAACATTGCACATCTGGCACACACGAAAAATATCACTTGGATTTTCTTCTTCCCGTTCCCCATTACTCCCGCTGTCGCATAACCCGGAGCTATTTAGCGGCATATTGCCCTCTCTGCGGGCTCGGATGACGGACTCAGACAGGCTTCAGGCAATAGATCTCCCACCGGGTGGCAACTTGGAATTATCTCCTCGCTCAATCCAACTGGGCCCTCTTTCATACTCGGAGCAATTTAACTTTTACCAGTTAAAGTCGTACCTGAGGAGCCTCAACTGTAGCTTCAGTTTAAGTCGACCCTTACTGCCCTTCGAACGCCTTTGCCACGCGGGTCACCCCCTGACCAGAGGGATTTCTACCCTCTATGGGATGATCATGTCTACGGACACGGAGGCCCCCTCGTTCGAAGCTAGATGGGAGAGGGAGCTTGGGTTCTCGATCTCCCCGGAACAGTGGTCAAAAACGTATACCCTGGTTCATAAGGGTAGTAGCGCCACCCGCATCCAAGAAACGTCCTTTAAACTGTTGTCTTTTTGGTACAAGACTCCTAGCCTTCTTCATAGTATATATCCATCGACCCCATCTGAGTGCTGGAGATGCGCCCAAGACACCGGGACACTCTCCCATATATGGTGGTCTTGTCCCCGGATCAAGGGCTTCTGGTGTGAGGTACAGGATGCGATCTACCAGGTCACTGACGTTAAGCTGCCACATACGCCGGAGTGTTTCCTGCTCTTCCACATCGACCTACCTCTTAAGACACTTAAACGATCGGTGCTCCTTTACATGCTCCTAGCGGCCCGAGCACTCATTCCCGCCCTTTGGCGAACTGATAGAGCCCCCTCCATGAGCGAATGGGTGGGTCGAGTTGAATCTTTCCGATCCATTGATCACCTGGATGCTGGGTCTCGCGATGAGATGGATGGCTTCGGTCTGAAGTGGTTCCATTGGGAGCAGTGGGCCGCGTCTTGGCGGTCGGGGCCCGGGAGAGACCGGACGGCGTAACCTTTTCACTCTGCACCCAATGTATGATATAATGTCAACATACCTGGCTCTTAGGCGGTCTCTAGTTGTACTGTATATGTCTTCCAAACGTCTGACCCGTCCCCTCTTCTCCACTCTTTGTCTCCTTTTCTTTTCTCCTCCTTCCTTGCTACCACTCTCTTTGCCCTCACTTTAACCCTGCCCTTTACCTCTCTCTCTGATATTTTCCTCACTCTTCGGAGAGGGGTTTTTACTACAGTATTGGACGAGACGCACTTCTCCCTTTCACGGTTGTCTTACCCTGAGTTCCTTACTGTGATGCCCTCCGAGCTCCAGACGGAACACCGTCCATTGTGCAATTTGAGAGTTGGTTGGGAATGTTGAGATTATTTACTCTGCTTCAAGTAAAGTGTCGGCACAATGTAATGTTTTTCTTTCTTATATCCATGTAATTTATATATCCACTGTTCTTGTATTTCTCCGTTTGTGGTCATTTGACTACAGACGTATTTCTTGTTTTTTCTTTGTCTTTAATAAAGAAAAATTTTGAATTGAAAAAAAAAAAAAAAAAAAAAAAAACCAATGGTCCAGGGTTGAAGGTGGCACTTTGCAATATATGGTGATTCGATGACTGGTTAGTCAACCGATGGCTTTTTTTAACTGAATTTTCATACGTATGTCCTGTTATAACCATTGAACCAAAAGTAACCTTTCCCACTTCTGTGGAGGAAGAAGAAAAGCAACACCTAAGATGGATCACCCTTAAGGCTAATGTCAGACGAATGCAGTCCGAGCGCACTCTGCGTGCGTGCACAACAGACGAAAGTACTGACGAAAGATACTGTAGACACCACACAGCCCGTTTTTGTTGACTGACGTAGAAAATAAAAGGAATTATGGGAAACAAAATTTATATAAAAAATGATACAAATTTGAAAAGGATATGAAAAGCCTTTATGTGCGTCAAGGTGCTGGATGTCGCAAATGCGCTGCGTCTGACATCTCATCACTCACACAGAACGCTACGTGGATGTGGCGCACTCTTCGCGTCTGTCTAGCAGTTTTACGTTCTTGCCTAATTTGCGTCCGTTTGCCACGTGCGTTGTGACTGCGAAGTTCAGTGCGCACGTACTTCGTGTGTGGGTCTCTATTGCTCATGATTCCATGCTACAACGGACGTTAAACTGTGCGGCAACACGGACGTGATCACTGCGTTCGTCTCACGCCGGCCTAAAACAACCTGTTTAGTCATAGGAAGGAAAAACGACTTACTGGATGACATAACCAAAATGGTACAGAACATTTCCTCTTCCCTGTTGCCTTCTGGTCTCTTCTCTTTGAGAATTACATCACCCATCCTTTGTGACGGAAAGGACAGTCAAAAATGAAACCTTAAATTTTGTTTTACATAAGCAATCTATGTTTCGATTGTTATTTATAAAGTCTGTTTATGCTCACCAAAGTTGACACCAAGTAGAGTTACACGGATGGCATTGTCAAGTTGCACTACTGCTCATTTAGTAATCACCTATTTCTTTATTTCTCAAAGAAAAGAAGCCTGGGCAACAAAATAGGCAATCTTACTAATTCTTTAGGACACTTAGTATCAACCTACACCCTGTCATTTACTTGGCTTGTCTGTGTCTGTTGTGAAGGGTTTGTGTTTAGTCATTTTGTTGCCATGCACTATTGTCACAGCTGTTGGGAGTCTGATCTTCGGGATAAATTTGGGAATGAACACACAGGATCAACAACATCAGACAGTGGAGCACACCCCACAGGCCACTGGGGATGGCATATGTTCTGCCTGGAATAGTCCTCCTATGCCTGTATCCGTTTTAACAATGCAATGTGTCATAACGAGAGGGGGAATTTTTGTTTAAAAAAATACAACTATGATAATTCACATTTCAGAAATAATTTGGTACAAAATGTATTTACAGGAACTGGTTGAAGTTATTGGAGTATTTTTTTAAAGCAAACTGCTGTGGTCCTACCATCTACATCCTAACTGCTCCTACAGGCCATCCATAATCTCAGAGGAAAAAATCGATAAAGGAATTAGGACTACAGCCATTATGAGTAATGTGAGGGGCTGTTCTACTCAACGGCTTAGGCTGGCGTCAGATGAGCGTTTTTAAGAGCGGAAGGAACGTCCGTGACAGTGGACTTTCCTTCCACTCCGATGCCTGTCCGTCCACCTCGCTGAGGGCAGTTAGTGCGCTCAACGCTGCAAGGCTCAATCCTCCTATTGAGGATCGAGCTTTGCAGCCCCGTCAAACGCGCGTCGTAGTGCGTCAATGGGGAGGCTTTCTGAACAGATGCAGTACGCCTGCTGTAGCATGCGCAATTCCTGCACGCGCTACAGTGTGTGGCCGGCCTCGTCGAAGCGTCACAAAGCCGCAACAGACACCAGGAGGCATGTCAGTATGGGCACACATAGTGCACTCATCTGACATCAGCCTTACTCATTAATCTTAAAGGAGCACTACCATTTACATAAGCTGTAACTAGATTTCCTGTGCATTACAAACAAAACCACCTTATAAAACACATGCTGCTGTCTTTTTCGTCTTTGTTTGACGTAATTGCATGTAAAAAGGAGAAATATATATATATATTTTTTTATCTCCCTATCATTTTGTTGGGGTTTCCTTTTCTTCTGTGAGACAACATTTACCAAAGGTTTTTCATTACTTCTGTGGCTTAACAGTTTAATGAGATGGAGAAGGAGATGTTCAGATAAGGCAGCAGGGGGTGTATTGTGTGGTGTTTGCTACCTGAGATATAAAATGGCAGCTGACTGAGATAAAACAGGGAGCTTTAAAGACTTCTAATCTACCCCCAGGTGACGTCCTTTGAATACATCCCGCACAATCCAATAAGATTTGAGACCGTTGTCGACCCATATACTCCATAACATAGCAAGGGAGTTAAAGAAGATACTGTGGGGGGTAATTTACAACACAAAATATCACAAAATGGATGCACACAGTGACATATATAGAGTAAAATATTTTTCTTAAATAGATATACAAGAAAAAAAATGTAGAGTGTGTCATTAAAGTGACCAATTAAACCGAAACCAGAAAATACCTGCTAGGTTGTTCTCAACCCACGTAGTAGAGAATGAGACCATTCCAACCTGATCACCCAGACCAAGTTACACTGCCCGAGAGCAGCTGATATAGCTTTTCAAAGAGCAGAATAGCTCTGACCCTACGCTTAATGAAAAGGACACATTGTCCTCTATGCCGTCAGCTGGAAAAACAGCTGCCCGATACCATGCAACATATAGTTTATTTAGTGGCTCTAGGCAGGCTAAAACATGTATTAAGGATTGCTAAATTTAGGGGTAGTAAGTGCCAGTCTATATTCAAGTATAAATATCCTGAATGTCAACATGATTATGTGTAGTCATTTAATCCAGGATAAAGTATCTCCCTGGAACTTCTTCAAACAGCACATAGAGATTTGTGGACACCTGTAAACTATAGGAGTGAAGTGGCATAAACAAATACAATTTAAAGAGACACTACCACTTACATAAACTGTAACTAAATTACTTGTGCATTACAAGCAAAACCACATTAGAAAACACATGCTGCTGTTTTTCTTTGTTTGAAGTAATTGCATGTAAAAAGGAAAATTAAAAAAATTATCTTCTGTTTCCATTTTGTGGATTTTTCCAATGATGCCACATTTACCAAAATCAATGCAAATGTTTTACTTTGTGGTTGTGCTTTATCTTCTATAGTATTTAACAGTTAATGAGGTAGAGGAGGGAATGTTTAGATAAGGCTGCAGGGGTGATTGTGTTCTAAAGGCTACTCGGTAAGAGTTTGTAGCTGAATGAGGTAAATTTAAAAGATTTCTAATCTATCCCCTGATGTTGTCCCCTTTTGAATACATCCCAAACAATACAATGATTTGAGACAGTGATGGACCCATTCTATTGCCAAAGCCACCCAGTGAGGAGCAACTGATGTAAAGATACGGGGGGCAGTTTACAACACACAAGAACACAAAATGGATGCACCCAGTGACACATATACAGGGTTATTCAGTGAGAGGTGAAAACCAGGAGAATGAATGGAGAAGTGAAAATTCTAGGTCAAAATAGCCAAACCAGAAAAATTCTCCCATTTATCTCACTTTCCAAATCGGCTATTTGGTCTAGATTGTTCTCTTCTCATGGTTTTCACCTCTCTCTGAATAACCCCCATAGAGAAAAATATTTTCTTAACTAAACACTCAAGAGAAACCAAAGAACATTTCATTTTTTTGTCTGTAGTCCCTTTAACTACATTGTTATAGGTGCAGATCAATGACCAATATATGAAACACGCTACTCTGAATCATGACGAAAGAAATTTAGATGTTTCCCATCAATCAATGTATAAATGAAAATGTGCTCCTTTGCATATAGAGTTATATTCGCTGCCACACAATAATTACGACTTTCTTCTGATTTTTCTGCAATAGTTATAGACGCCGGTGGCACCGCTGAAGACACAGACGTAAAGCTTTGCTTACTGTTGGCAGGTAGTATTGTCTATCCCTGTCTGACTGTATCAATGGACAATGTGGTCCCAAGAAATGAAGAATAAGTTCAGACCAATAAATGTGTCCCTTTTATAAACATAGACATATACAGTTGCAAGAAAAAGTATGTGAACCCTTTGGGATTACGTGGAGTTTTGCATGAATTGGTCATAAAATGTGCTCTGATCTTTATCTAAGTCACAACAACTTGAAAAACACAGTCTGCTTAAAATAATACAACACAAACATTATATGTTTTCATGTGTTTATTGAGCAGAACATGTAAACATTCACAGTGCGGAGTGGAAAAAGTATGTGAACCTTTGGACTTAATAACTGGTTGACCCTCCTTTGGCAGCAATAACTTCAACCAAATGTTTCCTGTGGTTGCAGATCAGACCTGCACAATGATCTGGAGTAATTTTGGACCACTCCTCTTCACAAAACTGTTTCAGTGTAGCAATATTCATGGGACGTCTGGTGTGAATCGCTCTCTTAAGGTCATGCCACAGCATTTCAATCGGGTTGAGGTCAGGACTCTGACTGGGCCACTCCAGAAGGCGTATTTTGTTTTGTTGAAGCCATTCTTTTGTTGAATTGCTTGTATGCTTTGGGTCATTGTTCTGTTGCATCACCCATCCTCTGCGGAGCTTCAGTTGGGGGACAGATGGTCTTACGTTTTCCTGTAAAATGTCTTGATAAACTCTGGAATTCATTTTTCCATCAATGACAACAATCCGTCCAGGCCCTGAGGCAGCAAAGCAGCCCCAAACCATGATGCTCCCTCCGCCATGTTTTACAGTGGGGATGAGGTTTTGATGTTGGTGTGCTGTGCCTTTTTTTCTCCACACATAGTGTTGTGTGTTTTTTCCAAACAACTCAATTTTGGTTTCCTCTGTCCACAGAATATTTGGCCAGTAGTGCTGTGGAACATCCAGGTGCTCTTTTGCAAACTTCAAACGTGCTGCAATATTCTTTTTGGACAGCAATGGTTTCCTCCGTGGTGTCCTCCCATGTACTCCATTTTTGTTTAACGTTTTCCTTATTGTAGATGTGTCAACAAAAATGTTTGCATGTGCCAGAGATTTCTGTAAGTCTTTAGCTGACACCCTAGTATTCTTCTTTACCTCATTAAGCATTCTGCGCTGTGCTCTTGCAGTCATCGTTACAAGACGACCACGCCTAGGGAGAGTAGCAACAGTGTTGAACTTTCTCCATTTGTAGACAGTCTGTCTTACCGTGGACACATGAACATCAAGGCTTTTGGAGATACTTTTGTAACCCTTCCCAGCTTCATGCAAGTCAACAATTCTTGATCATAGGTCTTCTAAGAGCTCTTATCTGCAAGGCATGGTTCACATCAGGCAGTGCTTCTTGAAACCCGTAAACCCAAAACTGGTGTGTGTTTTTAAAGGGCAGGACAGCTTTCAGCAACACATCCAATAATATCACACTGATTGGGCTCAAGATTGGCTCACTTCTGGCTCCAATTAGCTCTTGGAGAAGTCATTAGGCTAGGGGTTCACATACTTTTTCCACCCTGCACTGTGAATGTTTACATGTTATGTTCAATAAACACATGAAAACATATAATGTTTGTGTTGTATTATTTTAAGCAGACTGTGTTTTTCAAATTGTTATGACTTAGGCTAGGGTCAGACGAGCGCAGTGCGAACGCGCGTGCAGGCGCACTTAATCACGGCCGCACTAGCAGCAAGTGCCAGGCAATGACGGCCAATATACGAAGTACGGTCGCACAAAAGTCCGGCTGCGCAACGCAAGTGGAAAACGAACGCATTTTTTCGAGAACGTTAAACTGCTAGTACTGACGTACAGAGTGCGCTGCGCCCGCTAGCGGCGTGTGTGCGTGAATTGGAGATGTCAGACACTGCTAATGTCCGGCCAACATAACGTCCAGATGCACAAAGTGTTTTATTGATGATCCGTACAAAATCACGGATGCAAATGCGCATCGTATGACCGCTATCGCGTACTCCGTGAAAAAATGCGTCCATTCGTTCGAACGCACTTTTTCACAGACAACGCGAAAATGCGTTTGTCTGACCCTAGCCTTAGATGAAGATCAGAGCACATTTTATGACCAATTTATGCAAAACTCCACGTAATCCCAAAGGGTTCACATACTTTTTCTTGCAACTGTATATATATGAAGATTTTATTTTTCAAGTGTCCCTGTTTATTTTATACTAATGTCACACGTATTAATGCCACCTTCATGTGTTTAGGGTGGCAATCTTTATAATGGAGTGTCAAAATAACAAAAGTCACAGCAAATCCTTGGACTAGATTCAAAGTCAAGCATAAACTTAATCAGAGCTCTGGCAAACCTATCAACACCGCAGACTAGTGGCACCGGTTAAGTTTACACCAGACTCTGATGGTTTTTGAGTTGATAGTCTGAGAAAAAATAGGAATTGCATGATCATTTAATGTCAAATACACATAGAAATCCCCCTCGCGTTCAATTCCCAAACCTGGGCAGCATTGTAGACTGTGTCCCGCCCCACGTCATACATAAAGAATACTAATAAAAATGTTCATCCATGCTAAACAAAAAATTGAGGTCTTTGACTTTTTTGCTGTGTTGGCAGCCAAGTGTTTGTTCTTGTTTCGTTTTTTTGTTTGTTGTTTTCCCTACTGTTTGCACCATGTTTTCATTTCTCTCAGGCTCGGGTCAAACGAGCGCAGTGTTGCCGCACATTTTAACGTCAGTGGTAGCATACAATTATGATCGATAGAGACCCACACACGAAGTACGTCCGCACAGAAGTGCGGACGCACAACGGACGCGGCAAACGGAGGCAAGTTAGGCAAGAACATAAAACCGCTAGAACGGATGTGCGGAGTGTGTCACGTCCGCAACATCCGCATATCTTTGTGTGTGAGTGATGGAAAGTAGTCAGACGCACTGCATTTTTGACGTCCAGCATTTTTGACAAACAAAATGTTTTTTCATATTAATTTTATTTTCCATCTACATCAGTCAAAAAAAAACGTCAGTCACAAAAACAGACTGTGTGGCCACTACCTTGTCATCAGTCAGAAAGTACGTCCGTTGTGCACGGATGCGCAGTCCACACAGAATGCGTTCGTCTGACCCTAGCCTCAGAGGGGAATTGTGTTTGAGGGTATCACCATTTTAGTCTCTTGGCTATTAAGCAGACTGCTATGTAATGGCGTCAGGATAAGACCCACAACGAAGGGTTTCCTTGACATGACAGGTGGGCTTAAAAACGTTAATGAGTATTCAGGCTGGACTAAAGACCTCTGTTTTTGTTTAACAGGTTATATGGGAGTTAGAGTGCAGATGATCATTGTGTTTTATGCATGGTTCTTTTAAATACTGTAACAGAGCTGCAAATCGATAAGACTCCCAGCAACGAGTCTCTAAACTAATGTGGTAACAGAAACAATTTAATTTCCTTGATTTTATTGAGATAGGTAACCCCCCGTATTTCTTGAATATTTGTCTTATAATGTGAAAATAAGTACAAATTCATATTTATTTGCTATCGGTTGGTGGCAGCAGATTTTGGAGTGCCTAAGACCGCACAGAGCTTAATTACACCCCCACTCCCAATGGAATATTCTTAGAACAGTTACTAGATTTCCCTATATAATTTGACGGGGAATCAAAATTTATAAATAAAGACACGGACGCTTCATATTATGCTTTTCTCAACTTTACTGTTAGGGATGTGCACCGATTTTTTTTTCGATTCGATTCGATTTTTCGATTTTTCAAACTTTTCGATTCGGCTCGTTTCGACTGCGTTCTGTTTCGATTCGGTTCGGTTCGATTCGGTTTTCGGGTACATTTATTTTTCGGAATTTCGACCATTTTTCGTATTTTCGGGTAACTTCACTAGGTTTCTGTATCGACTTTTCGTTATTTCGGAAAATTTTCGTTTTTCGGAATTGTACATGGCTTTCGGCATATCGCCAAGTTTTCGTTTTTCGGAACTTTTCGTATTTCTGAACTTTTCGTTTTTCGGAATTGTACATGTTTCGGCATATCGCCAATTTTTTTTTTCGGAACGTCTGTTCTCGTTTCAAAGCTGTCTAACTCTATTCGTTTTGATGAAAACTACTATGGTTTACTTTTTTAATACTACTTTATATATTTTTTATAATACATTTTTGGTTTGTTTTTCGGATCCAATAATTCATTATGTCGATACGATAATTCTGGCGATTCTATCGTGTTTTTTTAATTAACCCTTTCGCTGCTGAGGCTTTTCCCGCCCCTGTGCTGAGGTCATTTTTAGCGGTTTTGCTCATCATGTTTAAACGTGTTTTGAAGCTTATTTTAATATATGACCCAGACATATTATATATCGTTCTTTCCGGCAGACTCAGCAGATTCATAATATGTCATTATTATATGTATACGTCATGACCTGTCTGTATATTATAACAAAAAATGCAATAAAATAGGAATTTTCAATAATTTACAATGTGTAAAGTGTTTTTTTTTCACATTTTAACATGCGAGCAATTGCGGTTGTATTTTGTATGGGGTGCGCTTGTTAAAAAATTAGAGATGGGGTCTCGTTACATTTTCTTTTGGGGAAAATTACGCGATTTTTAACAAACGCACCGCATACAAAAATCGTTAGTGCAGCATCATTGTTCACATTATAATTGAAATGGGAACAATATTGCTGCATTAACAAACCAAAAAAAAGAAAAAAAAATTGTTTATTATTTTTTTATAAATGTTTTTAAATATTTTTTTAATTTTTTTACAAACGTTTTTCACATTCGTGTTTGGTATCGTTGGAATAGCCATGCTCTGGCTGATCCAACAATACCAAACTTTAACCCCTAGCTGCCATGGATCGGGAGATAGGGGGTTCATTTTGGAACCCCCTATCTCCACCATTGGTGGCAGCTTGGGGTTAACTCCAGGACTGGCGTCATCGTGCTATGCACGATGACGCCAGTCCTCAGGGGGAGTTACCGGAAGCTTGGCCGACATCCGACATCCTCATGGATATGCCCCAGCTCCTCATGGATATTGCCCCAGCTCCTCGTGGACATGCCCCAGCTCCTCATGGATATTGCCCCAGCTCCTCGTGGACATGCCCCAGCTCCTCGTGGACATGCCCCAGCTCCTCGTGGACATGCCCCAGCTCCTCGTGGACATGCCCCAGCTCCTCGTGGATATGCCCCAGCTCACACATGGATTTGCCCCAGCTCCTCGTGGATATGCCCCAGTTCACACATGGATTTGCCCCAGCTCCTCGTGGATATGCCCCAGCTCACACATGGATTTGCCCCAGCTCCTCGTGGATATGCCCCAGCTCCTCGTGGATATGCCCCAGCACATGGAATGCCCCAGCTCCTCATGGATATGCCCCAGCTCCTCATGGATTTGCCCCAGCACATGGAATGCCCCAGCACCTCATGAAAATGGCCCCAGCTCACCTCCGCTGCCTTTTTCGCTCCCTCAGAGCGTCCGGCGGCGCAGAGCTTGGGCGCTCGCCAGGGGGAGCCACGTGACCAGCTGCGATTGGCTGGTGACGTGTTTCCTCCAGGCGAGCGTCGAAGCTGCATGCTTCGGACGCTCGCAGGGAGTGAAAAACGCGGCGGAGGGTGAGACACCCGCCCTTAGGGTGACGGTGTCACCCTAAAGGCGGGTGTCACCTGGTGCGGGCCGCACCCCCGCCCCCATGTTACGACGCCACTGGTATATACATTTAACGGCCGCACGCCCACGGACTTACTCTATCCAAACAAAGTTCAGAATGATGTGAAACATTGGACTTTTTGGATAGATTTCGATTTTCGACTATCCAGAAGTTAAAAAAATAAAAAAGGTCGAAATCTAATGCAAAAGTCCCGATGTTTCACATCGGGATGTCAGATATTAATAGGCTTGTGCACTGATTTTTTTTTCGGTTCGATTAGATTTGTTCTGATGTTTAAAATTTTTGATTCGGCTCGTTTCAACCGATTTCTGTTTCGATTCGGTTTGGTTTGGCTCGTTTATCGTGTAATTTTTTTTTTGAATATCGACCATTTTTCGTATTTTCGGGTCAGTTTGCTGGTTTTTTGTATCAACTTTTCGTGATTTCGGAATTTTTCATTTTTTTCGGAACGTCTGTTCTCCTCGTTTCAAAGTGTCTAACTCTATTCGTTTTGACGCGTAAACTACTATGGTTTACTTTTTTATACTTTATATATTTTTTATAATAAATTTTTGGTTTGTTTTTCGGATCCGATAATTCATTCTGTCGATACGATAATTCTGGCGATTCTATCGTGTTTTTTTTATTAAATAAAGATCCTTTTTTTCTTATGAATATACATTTCACAACTTTATTTATTTAATCACATTAAAAAATGGTATGAAAGCCAAGGAACAAAAAAAAAAGAACAAAGCTATTTAAAAAACGGTAAACTGACCCGAATGGTCTGTCTTTAAAGATAAAAACCAGAACAAAAAGTTTTTAAAACGGAAAAAGTAGTTGATCAAAATGATCTGAAATTAAAAAAAAAATAAAATGATTTAAAGGTTTCAGACAAAAAAAAAATTAACCGTTTCGCTGCTGAGGCATTTCACGGCTTCCCTTCACGCCTGTGTGCGGCATTGAACGGCGTTCAATGGCAAGTTGCTAACTTAGCACTTGCAGCGGCTGAGGTATTGAACAGGCCTCAGCTTGACCCCCCCCCACTACTCCCATCTCATACATATATTGCACACAGACATATATTACCGTTCATTTATATATTTTTTTCAGAAGTAAACATTACGTTTATTCAATAAAAACTATTATTTGTGTTGTGTGCGTACAAAGCGCATTGTGCGACTGCTTTTAGTTATTTTATAGAAGGCCTCAGCCTCAGTTTCACTTTCAGTTTCTGTGAATAAAACTGGATATTGCAGAAACAACAACAGAAATCCACCATTTTGTTTTGAAATTTGCATCTAAAGCATTCAGTGACACTGCTGCAGCAGCTGCTGAGGCTGTATTGAACGCAGCTCTGTTTGGATGCACTTTCAGAAGAACTACATGTCCCATCCTATCACTTAGCAGAGACGCAGAGATTTTTATTGATGCGCAGGTGGGAGTCAATATTGGGCAAGCTGCGGGACATCTCGTATGCATCACTCAATCACAACCTCCCCCCCAGCACACTACAGACTATACACAGTGCCAAAAGAAATCCAGCATTGTAACTTCATCTACATACATCAAATATCACAATTTTCACGAATACGTAAAATCACAAAAAAGAAGAGTTATGGCAAAACTGCATGTATGGCGAGTCGTGAAAACGCAAAGCTATACACAATCACATTGCATGAAAAAAGGACTAGATAAATCAACGTATTTCTGTGCACATTAGCACATGCAAGCACATTATTATTATTATACAGGATTTATATAGCACCAACAGTCTGCGCAGCGCTTTACAATATAACATGACACTTACGTTTCGCTATGATGCGCCGGATATGCCTCAGCTGCTTCTGCTCTCGAACCTTCAAATCCGACCAGCGTTTCCTCAGCTGGTCCTTCGTGCGTTCCTTCCCGAACATCTTCAAAATGGTGGTGCGTAGCTTCTGTAGGATTCGATCCTTCCTCGCGTTACACTTCCTGCGGTAAGGGCCCTTACTGCAGTCATAATCCTTGCTATCGAAGATGCGCACAAGCTCCAACATCTCCTCAAATGCCATATTTGTGGCTCGTTTCTTCCTGGGTGCTGCTGGTGACGAATCTGCCGATGAGGTGCTACTGCTTGCAGCGGCCATTTTGATGAATAATAATAACAACAATATTTTGTTGAAAAAGTTGTCAATAAAAGTTTGCTCAATAAAGTTACGATCTCCGCGTGCGTGCGCGCGCATGCGCGACCCGCGGTCGAATCGGATCTGACCCAAATACGACAATTCTTATCGGATCAGTGAAAAAAAACGCATTTACATTTTACATATACAAACTTTACAGAATCAGCGATATAACAGATATAATAGTTAAATAATACGATGTCCAGACTTACCGAAATGGAACCGAAATCCCGAATGGAACTGAAATCATGAATACTATAGAGGGAAAATAAATTTCGATTTGACACATTTCAAGTCCATTTGAAAATTCCGAAAATTTTTCGATTTGGCTCGGAACACTTTTCGGATTTCGGAACTTTTTCGTTTTTCGGAAAGTCTGTTCTCGTTTCAAAGCAATAGATTTCGATGACACATTTTCAAGTCCATTTGAAAATTCCGAAAATTTTTCGATTTGGCTCGGAACACTTTTCGGATTTCGGAACTTTTTCGTTTTTCGGAAAGTCTGTTCTCGTTTCAAAGCAATAGATTTCGATGACACATTTCAAGTTCATTCGAAAATTCCGAAAAAATTTCGTTTCGGCTCGGAAACCTTTTCGATTCGGCCGTTTTCGGGTCTAAATATTTTCGGAATTTCGGTCGAATCGAAAGACCCGAATCGGGAAATTTCGTGAAAATTCCGAAATTCCGAAACCCGAAACGCACATCCCTATTTACTGTATCATCAGCAGTAAAGATGGCAAAATATAATAGGGACAGATAAGGGATCAACTTGTTTGCCTTAACACCAAGAAACCCAGATTCTCCAGGATCTTCTATCTTTGGTGTATGGGTTTCTAGTGCTTGGGGCCCATGAGCTAGACAATAATGTGGAAGTTGTTTCTGAAAATTGGAAAAAAGTTCCAGGAGTCCCTACACCTTACCTTTCCTGGCCATTCGGCTATTCAGAGAGCAGGCAGTCGCCAAATGTTGGCGAATTGCCTGCACATACTGTGCCTGTTCGTTGCCTGTTAGAGGGCAGTGAAATCCCCATAGAGAAGCAAAGCTTCGGCTATTCAGAGAACAAAAACCAGCAGTGAAAGGTTGCCGAATTGCCCTGCCATTCGGTGGTTTAATTCGGCATGTTTATTCAGGCGAATCCTGATGTTAAAAATATTCCCGTTTTAATCCAATATCTAATAAACCATTCATTATAATATTCCGCAGTAAAAAGTCTCTTTATTTTTAGAACTTTTTAGGACCTTTTAGGCATTTGTTGAGATTTTTTTGCAAACATTTTTTTTTAAATCGATTTTTATTTTTTTCTGTAACAGCCCTTATTATTAGCATTCCTTGGACCTCATATGTAAATTTCTGATATTTTCGCTCTGTAGTTTGTTTGCAAACAGCGTTTCACTTTTCAAACATTCAAGCGTACTGTTTTGTTTTTTTCTTCACCTCCTTTGTCTGCGGGGTCGGGTTTTTCCGGCGGCTGCTCTGCGCTGTGATCAGTTCCTGCTCGGGTTTCTCTGGCATCTTCGGTGGGTTAATACAGATGCTTTTGCCGGTTTCGGAGTGCGTTCGCCCTCGTTTTGCGGTGAGTTTTCGGCGACTTTTCTCTGCATTACAGCGGCCCTGTGGTGCTTGCTGAATACACCGCAGGGTCGCCGAAATGGGATCGCCAAATCGTACCGAATTGAAGAGAACGAAAAGTCACCGAACGTGCGGTGGCTTTTCGTTTCTCTTTGAATAACCCTGATAGAATTGTCTGTATTCAGCCTGTGGTATCTCCTGCCTTTAGGTCTTTTTACCTTATACGTATATGAGTTCTACCTTGGCTCATACCAGATGCCCCAGCGACAGTTACCTGTAATGTTATATGTTAGATTTTATTTCAGTATACTTTATTGAAATATTTTATTATCTTCGCTGCTGACGACACCGTAAAGTGGAGAAAAGCATATGATGAAGCCTCGGTGTCTCGTCTATAAGTATTAATCATTTGAATTTTATTATGAATATTACGCTTTTCATATGACTGTCCAGGCTTAGGAGCTCTAATTTGTGTCTTAATAGACCTGGTATATTTTGACATTGTGAATAGACTGCACTGCTCTGCAAGGATAGATTGACAATTATACTTGTATGACTGTCGAAAGGTTTGTCCTGGAATTTCTCAACATAAACATGCATAAGACAAACACACTATAATAGGTATGCCAGTGACCGTAATGAAAGTGGTCTCAGATTAAGCACAGTGCTTTTAGTGTTGAAGAAACCTATTCATCTTTCCTGGTGTAAGGTTTTTCCATTAGGTTTTCCTTATACTGTATATAATATAGAAGATGGCTAAATTTCTCATTTATCTTGTTATAAAAAGGCACTCCATGCACCATTTCTGCTGATCCCTACATGTGTGATAACCTAATCTGTACATTTAAATGTAAATTTAAAAAGGGTGCAGGAAGAGACAGTCATAGCCCATTAAAGACAGGAAGGTACCTTTTTTGACATCCAACAACATTGGCCGGGCAAACATTATTTCTGGGTGAATCCGTTTTGCTTGTCCCCTTGTTGAGGTCTCTACAAATATTTTGATGGTAATCGGTAAATAATCGTTAAATATTCCATTGTGGAAACCTTCATGAAACCTCTGATTAAACACCACATCCATTTCCCATCCTTCCTAAAGCCTTGTTGATCCTATCTTTGAGCTGCTGTTCCTTTTTAACCTTCATCCCTGTACGTCTACTCCTATGGCTTACCCAATTCTAATTAGAAACATATCCCTAACATCCCAAATGGCACATTAAAAGTCAATTATATATGCAGAGGTCTTACAAATATAGCATAACACAGCTTCTCCAATACAAGGTTGAGATGTAACGTACAAAAAACCTCTGGTAATGTTAGGTCACTTTCCCTTAGAACACAAAATAACTGCATCAATAAATACACCCATTTTAATCCCAAACCTAGAAAAAGGAGGTTAATTCTGAGTCAGGTATAATCCCAACCTGTTGCCTGCAGATGACATGTGGGGGATGTTTTAGGGTTTCACCGCAAAATGCGGAGGACATCCCCTATTCTGGAACCTTTAGGGTCCTATGCAAGAAGTGAATGTCACATGCAGGATATGATTGAAGTCAAATAGCTTAACTCATCTCCTTTTTCAAATCACACAAAGTCCTTTATATTCTCTTCACTTTATTGGGAAAGTAACAGCAAATAAAAGGTGTCTTTTGGATAGAGAAATCTTCTCTTGGTATGCTTTGTTATGGGGGGCTTTTGGATAGAGAAATCTTCTATTGGTATGCTTTGTTATGGGGGGAAGGTAAAGCAGAATGCAATTACCAGAATAGACGCTTACTCACTGCCTCTATGGTTAGACTGAGGGATTGACAGTTTGCTGAAACAGGAAATGGGACTGGGCCAAACAAACTATGCGAGTTAGGGAGAGTGGACTAATCCACTTTGAGTAAAACATAAGGAGGGGAAACAAATGAGGAATCTGTTTCCATTATACCCCTGTGGAGAATTAACTGTCTCCTGTCCGTCCTTTTAGTTCTTATCTCGAAACCCTGTCTCGAGCTTATATTGACACCTTAGATTAAAATCTCATCAACGTTGAAGGAGAGATGATTAGAATGATAAATTAAGACACGGAAGCCTTGTAGTCACTCAAAACACATCTCTGGTTCTCTTTGTCTGAACACATTATTTATACATTTCTGCAAAAGAGGCTGTGTTTCTCATCTCATGCTCTAATTGGTAGAGCGGGAGACAGTGGCTGGAAAACCCCCCTTAACATACAGAACACGTGATTTCGGGGAAATTGCAGATCTTTTCTTCAGAAATGAAACTAATTCTGTAGGATACAGAAACTAAACTTAACAGGGATTCTGCATATATATGTCCCATATTAAACTAAAGAAATATATATAGGTTGCTACCGATCAGTGCGAGACGTTTGGTGCTCCTATTCCCTTCAATCCCCCACACATATTATTACTTACCCACAAATCCGGGGGAGATCTTTTCTGATGCAAGGAGAATCCCGCAGTGGTTTTACTTTGTGGACATCAGACTACGCCTTGGGACCTCCCCCTACTTACGGACATCATCACGCATGGAACCGTGCATGCCTAATTTTTCACCACACAAGGTCAAATGAGGTGTCATTGAAAAGGTTGGAATATGGCCTTTCCAACTATACCAAATATGTAATGTAATGTGTAAAAATAAAATAATAAATTAAATGCAAAATTAACTTTTTTCTCTAATTTCTAAGGTAGTGTCATTATGTGCTTTTACTTCTAAATCAAACCATGCCACTGCACTAACTCCCCTTCTCATTTCCCATGCCGTTCCAAATGTGAAAGTAATGGAGCAATGCATTATTAATAGTTCATGTGTTTATCTAATACACAAGCTGCTACACTGCTGCGTGAAGATTGGGGGTCCTTTGGACCCCTGTATTTCCATGCATTACATCCAACAAAGTCAAGTTAGGTGCCATTGCACAGGTCAGAGACTGGCCTTTCTAATGATACCAAACATGACCATCTAAAAAAAAATCCCAGAAACAAAAAAGATTTTTAAAATTGTCTTTATTTTTTGTTTCGAAGCAATGGAGTTGTTCATTTCTCATGTTTAAAATAAACAATACCACTGCCTTAACTCACATTCTCAGTGTTATATACATAGTCATATTATTCATAAAACACTATCTTCCAAAATACAAGCAAAATTTCTTTATTTTTTTCACTTTTAGTTAACATAGCGCAATGTTTCTGAGAAAATATGCAAACAGGTTCCCATTTTGATTTTTTTTTTTTCTACAAGAGTGCCCCATAGAATATAGCCATGAAGGTCTGAATGATAAAATGTGAAGAAAATAATTGTACATGCTGTAAATGACTAAAATCGGAATGGAAGTTTACATAGAAATTGGACATTTTTATTTACATTTTTTTTGTTCTAGCATTCTGGCGGAACATGACGTATACACATAATAATGACGTATTATGAATCTGCCGACTCTGTTGAAAATAAAGATATATAATATGTCTAGGTCCTAAATAAAACGTGACTTTAAGGCTAGGGTCAGACGAAAGCATTTTTCCCCGCGAACATGAAAAAGTGCGTCCGAACGCATTGACATATTTTTTCACGGAATGCGCAAAAACGGTCAGACGACGCGCATTTTCGGGCGGGATTTTGTACGGATCGTCAATAAAACTCTTTTTGCGTCTGGACGTTATGTAGGCTGGACATTAGCAGTGTCTGACATCTCCTAATCACGCAAACACACCGCTATGCCGCAGCTGCGCACTCAGTACGTCAGTACTAGCGGTTCAGCGTTCTCAAAAAAATGCGTTCAAATTCCACTTGCGTTGCACGGCCGGACTTTTGTGCGGCCGTACATCGTATATTGGCCGTCATTGCCCGTCATCTGCTGCTAGTGCGGCCGTAATTATGTGCGCCAGAACGCACGTTAAAAGTGTGCTGGTCTGACCCCAGCCTAAATCGTGTTTATACACGATGAGCACGAAACGTACAAAATAAGCGCAGCACGCAGGGGTGAAATGGCTCAGCAGTGAAGGTGCTACCTACCAGAGTTATTAAAGTCTATAGATTTGGAAAGTTTATAACACGCTTGAAATGTAGCCCAGGATGTTTGAGCATCCTCCTTTGCACACTTTGAATGGCTGGATGGGCAGCTGCTGTACATATCCCCACTTCATCTAGGAGGTAGTGTGGCAACCTTGCAATGAGCATTGTGCATAGCTGCATTCATTTAACTAAAGAAACATGTAACAAAGCTGGTAAGAGCCATTTACACCATAGATGTACACCATGACTTATAGTGCAGCTGTCTTTCTTGCCTACAGGGCACCACCATCTTGATGAAAGCATTGGCTCAGCACTGCACCGGCAATCTGAGGTCCAATTAGAGCTGCAAATGTTTATCTGTCTGGTGAGATCAGAAGAGATAACAGGAGACAAGCAATAGTGGCATCAAACAGGAAGCATAGAGTAGTTTCATTTGTGTTATCAACTATAACATAAATGGCTGCCAAATTGAATGAAATGCCAAACTACAGAAAGCCTTTATGGACCGGAATGAGCTCATGAAGCTCTGAGTCAATTCCTATTTTGTGCAAAACTCTCTGAGAATCATGTGCCCGATCTGAGGATTTACAGAAAGAATCTGAAGCATCAAATCTAACCATATTTTTCATTTTTTTTAAAAAAATCTTTATTTAAAGGATCTTACATATAAAAGAAGCAGGTATAACATACATTGGCATACTCAGAGTATCACAGTCTTCAGATGAACTATACCAAGGCTTATCAATAAATTGCAATCTTTGATCTTGGATTCCAATATTGTTGAATGGATTAGGCAGTGGCTGAGTGACAGGCAACAGAGGGTTGTGGTAAATGGAGTTTATTCGGCGCAAGGTCTTGTTACCAGTGGGGTACCTCAGGGGTCAGTACATGGACCCATTCTCTTTAATATTTTTATTAGTGATATTGCAGAAGGTATTAATGGAAAAGTATGTCTTTTTGCTGATGACACAAAGATTTGCAACAGGGTTGACGTTCCTGGAGGGATCAGCCAAATGACAAATGATTTCGGTAAACTAAAAAATGGTCGGAGCTGTGGCAATTGAGTTTTAATGTGGATAAGTGCAAGACAATGCACCTGGGACGTAAAAACCCAAGGGCTGAATAGAGAATATTTGATACAGTCCTAACCTCAACATCTGAGGAAAGGGATTTAGGGGTTATTATTTCAGAGGATCTAAGGGTAAGTAGTCAATGTAATAGAGCAGCAGGAAATGCTAGCGGAATGCTTGGTTGTGTAGGGAGAGGTATTAGCAGTAGGAAAAGGGAAGTGCTCATGCCACTGTACAGAGCACTGGTGAGACCTCACTTGGAGTACTGTGTGCAGTACTGGAGACCGCATCTCCAGAAGGATATAGACATCTTAGAGAGAGTTCAGAGAAGGGCTACTAAAATGGTGTACGGCTTGAAGGAGAAAAGTTACCAGGAAAGACTTAATGATCTTAACATGTACAGCTTGGAAAAAAGACGAGACAGAGGAGATATGATAGAAACATTTAAATACGTAAAGGGAATCCACAAGGTAGAGGAAGGGAGTATATTTAAACGGAAACAAAGTAGCAAAACAAGAGGACATAGTCCTAGATTAGAGGGGCAAAGGTTTAAAAGTAACATCAGGAAGCATTATTTTACTGAGCGGGTGGTGGATACATGGAACAGCCTTCCAGTTGAAGTGGTAGAGGCCAAAACAGTAATTGAATTTAAGCAGGCATGGGATAGGCATAAGGCTATCCTAAACAAAAGATATATCCAGGTAAAGTATCCATGTAATTGGGCAGACTAGATGGGCCGAAAGGTTCTATGTTTCTATGTTTCTAAGGTATCTGCCGACATTTTCTATGTTTCTATGTTTCTAAGGCAAACATGCTCGTGTTAAGAAAATAAAAACCACGAAAAATATAACAAGAAAAGTGAAAGAGAAGAGAAAGAAAAAAGAAGGTCCAGGATCGTAGTTCTGCATAGTTCATGACGGAATATCACCCCACCCCTCCCTGTCTAGTGACGTAGCATGAACCTTCAAGGGGAGCACCTGTATAGTCATCCCATAATTTCCACGTTTTCTTAAATTTATGGACAGTTTACTGAACAACAGATACCTTAGCCCTCACCAGAGGCATAGGTGGGGTATCACCCGATAACCACTCGGCAGCCAGTGCACGGCAGGTGGCCAAAAGGATACTTCGGAACAGTGCCTGATCGGAGTTTGAGAGACCCTGAACCGAGCGAAACAGTAAAAAGTCCCAGGAGTCCATGATGATAGGCATATTTTCCTTTTAACCCCTTCCCGTGTTAATGATGTCCTCACGGTGGATGGGCCTGAATGTGCCTACGTTTCGCCCCCAATGTGCGAGCCAAAAGCGTCATAGGCTGCTACGGGACTGTCGGAAATCAGTAGGTGACATGGCAGCCAATGATGTTCTCGGCCCGTCGGGATGGAAATCAGGCCAAAGGACAGCCTCAGAGCCTGCAGAACGTATTATGTCGCCTTGTGGTTTTGAGGACTGCCTTGCAACTGGGAGGTACCCGGCAGCAAGGGGTTAAATTCTAAATATTAAAGACATACTTAAAATTTACCTCATAAAGCCTTGTACATAGTTTGCTAATAAACCATGAACTGTATGCAATGTAGCAGTCAGGAATAAATATATTTGAAACTAGATGCGATCAACCACATGGGCCTGGTACTTGAATACACATGTTCAAAAAATAAATAAGCAAAGCAGTTCCAGGAAATGAGGACCATGCCACCTCAATTTCTAATACATCCATACTTTGGGCTCCCTCATTCAACACCACTGAGCCCTGACATCCGTTTCTATCTCCAGAAAGCCCTGGCACCAGAACTTCACAGCTCGGAGTCTCTATCTCAAATTACATAGTTGGCTTTGGTCTCTCAATACTGGAACATTCCATTGAAGCTCTCCATGTCTTAGAGCTATGTCACTAAGCTCTGGTCAACTGACCTTGGCCCCTCTTGAGGAACATCCTTATTGTACTCCATACCGATCATGTAACAGTACCCAGATTTTCCAGAAAATAATTTCTAAATAATTATCCTAATTCATAAGGACCATAACTTGCATTATACAGGGTGAGCACAAAACACCCCTTGATTTCAAGTAGTTATAAAATCAAACATATTGGAATATGTTTATGAATATGGTGGCCATGTGTCAGGATCCTGAACCATACCGTGGCAGCACTCTTTAAGTACTGCTCATCTCCAGAACCTGCACTGGGATTCCCGCACACAATCAGTTAAACACAGATCACAAGGCTCACCCGAATAAAGGGCTATGCCCTCTGATTACTAATGCTTCAGCATTGTAGCTCAAACCTTCACAAAGTATAGTCCTGTGCTCTGTAACCTGCCCTGAAAACCAATCCCGCTGTGTTTCCCCAGTCTTACTGTGATCCCCTGACCCTCAACATGCTCCTGTGTGTTTCCAGCCTCCTCTCTTCCAAGCACCCACCGCATCTCAAGATTCCTGTTCCAGTAATTTCAACTCCTATCATCCTCCGTTACTGGTCTGGTCAGTCTCAAGTTTACTTATAGTGAGAGAAAAGGGGGGTGTGAGGATCCTGAGGACGAGCAACAGCACTAGCGGCCTGCTCTACAGTGGGTGCCCGCTCAGGTCTCACAAGGTTTTAGCTTGCTTGTGCCATTACAGGGATGAATGCTCCATATGCAAATCAGTCTGCTCTCACCCAATGAGGGTGGCCAGTACAGACTTCCAAGGACGTCATCCCTGTACGAGGTGAAGTTTACTTACCCTCCTCCAGCTATTCCCGTGTGTGTTTGTGTGCAGATCACTGTATCTTGGGCCATTACCACAATCCGGTGCCACCCCAGAACCGGCACCTGACACCACAGATACATTAATTCAAAAAATGGATTTTCTCTCCCATGGAATCTGTTTGCATTCTGCCCACCATCAGAGGGCAGTGAAATCAAAGATGGCGCTCTCTACACAGCAAAGCTGGTGCTTGTTGGAATTCGCTAAAAGAGTGTTGTGACAGTGCAGTGTGCTTTGAAACGTAAATTTAATGTGGATCCGCCTACTAACTAGCTACTAAGTCCATTTTGAAGTGGTACAACAATTTCATTGAGAAAGGATGCATCTATAATCAGAGAAAGGGACATTCAGGCCGACCATCGGTCTCAGAGCAAGTTGTTGATCACGTCAGAGAAGAGATAGCTGAGAGTTCAAAGTCCCGCAAAGCACGGTAAGCAAGCTCTTATGCAATCGCTTGCGGTTTCACCTTCACAAGCTGCAACTGGCCCAAAATTTGCACACGCAAGATAATGAAACGTGACTTTAATTTTGCAGGAATCTCCAGGTGTTATAGGAAAATGAATATCCTGCTGTCAAACATAATTTTCAGTGATGAAGCAACCTTCTATTTAAGTGGAAAGGTCCACAGACATAATGTGAGGATATGGGGTGTGAGAATCCACAGGACACCCTGGAGGTTGAAGGGGACTCCAAGAATGAAGGTGCTTTTTGCTATAACATAGAGGACTGTATATGGCCCATTTATCTTTAAGGGACAAACTGTTACTTGCCAAAGTTACTTGGAAATGCTAACCAACTAGTTGATTCCAGAACTAGATGTTGAGGGTGGTGACTACCTTTTTCAGCAAGCTGGATCACCGCCGCACTGGCATCTAATTTTCCGCAAATTTCTCACCAAGCACCTGCCAAACAGATGGATTGGGCGCTGGAGAAAATGACCAGGTGTTCTGCAAGTGGCCCCAGAGATCACAGGACCGAACTGTGACTTTTCTTTTGGGGGTACATGAAGGACAAAGCACATGTACCTCCAATACTTGCAACCCTGGGTGATCTGCAGGAACGCATCACTGAAGCTGTAAACCCGATCTCGACGGATTTGCTGCAGAGAGTCTGGTCCGAGCTAGATCACTGCATAGATGTTTGCCAAGTAACGGGTGGGACGTACATCGAGTGTGTGTGATAGCAACCGATACCACAAGAAACTTTATGAGTTGATGCAACTGCAGCCATCAGTGCGTAAGAATATTCCAATAAAGATACGTTCTATATCTGCCAGAAATCAAGGACTGTTTTTGTGCTCACCCTGTTCACTAACATACCAGGGCAACATTCAAATATTTATCAAATATGTATTTTATTAACTTGTGTTGGATTTGTCACTTGCTTACCCTGTATGCTCCCATCACCCCTTACAGGCCACACTCCCTCCTTGACCACACCTCTTCACCCAATAGCCTTCCATTCTCCCATTTGAAAGGTTGATAAAGTCTAACACATAAGTATAATTTTTAACCAAGTAAGTGCTAAGCCAGCTACAATTGTAAAATTATCAACTAATATAATAACTCTCTAGACACTATCCAGTGTTTCTGTTTCTTCCAGACAACTGATGAAGAAAGATCAGTCTTTATTTGATATCTGCATTAAGTCTGTATATACACCGTTTCAAATTCAGGATTTTGATGAAGTACTGGCACTTTTGGGAATTGGCACTGACCTGCTCAGCATCGGCAGCACATCATCCCACTTGTATATGCACTAAGTACACTTAGTGACCACACCACCAGCCGTGTAGCACCAGACAGAGGATACACTTCTCACCCCACTTGATAGAGACAGATACTGACATACAAAAAATACCGGCAGAGACAACATCAATGACACTCGCATACATAGGCAAAGACCCCAGAAAGGGCAGAAAGCAAGCACAAAGTATGATCTTATGAAGTGTCTTTTATTACAGGGCAGCTAGTACAGATAGCAACATCTCACCACAAAGGCTTTTGCAGTGAGTGCCTGTGTTCCCTTTGTTTTATAGGCAAAGACAATGACAGACTCAAAGACACAAGTAGACATAGATGCTGATAAAGGCAAGACACAAAGAAACACAGGCAAAGAAAAGCAGATGAAAAGCCATTTTTACAGTATTAAAGGTGCAATTCTACTATACCCACCCCTCCTCCTTCTATAACCCTTTCGCCGCTGAGCCATTTCACCTGTGTGCTGAGTAGGGATGAGCTGTTCGGTTCGATCAGCTCGGAGTTCGATTCGAACTTTGGCCGTTCGCAAACTTCAAACTTTTTGGCGTGTTCGGTTCGAGTTCGAAAAAAACAAATTGTGAAAAGAGTATAAAAAATGCTTAAAAAATACCAAAAGATCTAGAAATAAAGAGACTCTTTACTGCAGAATATTATAAGCAACGGTTTATTAGATATTGAATTAAAAAATAATGTCTATGTGCAAAGATTCTCACCTCTAAGGCTAGGGTCAAACGAAAGCATTTTTACACGCGAACGTAAAAAAGTACGTCCAAACGAATTGACGTATTCTTTCACGGAGTGCGCGAAAACGGTCATACATGCGCATTTTTCGTGCGTGATTTTGTACGGATCGTCAATAAAACTCTTTTTGCGTCTGGACGTTATGTTGGCTGGACATTAGCAGCGTCTGACATCTCCTAATCACGCACACACGCCGCTATGCCGCAGCTGCGCACTCAGTACGTCAGTACTAGCGGTTCGGCGTTCTCGAAAAATGCGTTCAATTCCACTTGCGTTGCACGCGCAATTTGTGCGGCCGTACATCGTATATTGGCTGTCATTGCCCGTCATCTGCTGCTAGTGCGGCCGTAATTATGTGCGCCAGAACGCACGTTAAAAGTGCGCTGGTCTGACCCCAGCCTAAATGACCTGTGCTCTCAAACGGCGTAAACAACAGGTGTTTAATTAGTGTTTGGAAATAACATGTGCTTCTAATTAGTCCATCTCATGAATTTGATACATTGTATGCAGACTGGAGGTGCCAGGTGTCATATGTGGGTCTGTGCTGTGATGGCGATGTTTCCATTCATCCTACAAATCCGCCACTTCACGGGCAGGTTATGGGGACCTCCTAGGCACAACATTTGAAGGAATTTTTCGTTTTTATTTTTAACCCTTATTTTATGGAAAACTCACTGTTTCTTTAAGCTTTTCACTGCTGAGGCATTTCACCACTGTGTGCTGAGCTAATTTTTAACGCTTTCGCTCATCATGTTTAAACACGATTTGAAGCCACATTTTATTATACGACCCAGACATATTATAAATCGTTCTTTTCGGCAGACTCGGCAGATTCATAATATATCATTTTTATATGTATTCGTCATGTTCTGTCTGTATATTATAACAAAAAATGCAATAAAACTTGAATTTTTAATCATCTGCAGCGTGTAAAGTGTTTTTTTTCACCTTTTATCACATGAACATTTGCGGTTATATTTTCTATGGGGTGCGCTTGTACAAAAATTAGAAATGGGGACTTATTAAATTTTTTGGGGGAATTATGTGATTTTTAGCAAACGCACACCATATAAAAAAATCATTAGTGCAGCATCATTGTTCACATTATAATTGAAATGTGAACAATATTGCTGCATTAATAAAAATAACACAAAAAAATACATGTTTTTTTATTTTTCTACTTTATACCTGGTCATGTTGGGTATCATTCGAAAGGCCATGCTCAGGCCTTTTGATTGACACCCTCCATTTACCCTAGCTGCCATGGTTCTGGAGATAACGGGGTTCAAATGAATCCCCTATCTCCACCAGGGGATTCCGGGCAGCTAGGGGTTCCCCGGCTATCTGACATCATCACGCTATGCGTGAGGACGTCAGGCAGTGAGCGGGGACCCGGGGGTGGAGCCACCATCCAAGATGGCGGCCCCCACCGGAGCTAGGCTGCACTTCGGCGCCGCAAGGCGCTGAAGTGCGACCCAGTGCCTAAGGGGTTAAAGCCAGGCACCGCTTAAAAGGGGAGACTCTCCCCTTTTAAGCGGTGCCTGGCTTTTTTTGTGGGACCTCCCGATCGGGAGGGAGAGGGATCCGAACGGATCCCCCCCTCCCTTCTAGGCGATCTCCCGGCATTGCCGGGGGCAGGGCCGGCGCTAGCATAAGGCGGCACAGGCGGCCGCCTTACTATCTGGCTTCCTGCCAGTTTGTGGGGGCGGAATTCCCCGCGAGAACGCGGCTGCGCTGGTCATGTGGTTCCTGCCCGGCGAGCGGCAAAGCTGCATCATGTCAGCGGCCGCTCGCCACCATGAGGAACGTCGGTGGAGCCTGGGGGGCCTGGCAGCAGGTGAGAGCTGGGTTGCAGATATATCCATATGTGAGCTAGGGGCAAATATCTCCATATCAGCTTGGGCAATATATACCCATGTAATCTGGGGCAAATATATCCATGAGTTGGGGGCAAATATATCCACATGTGATCTGGGGCAAATATATCCATGAGTTGGGGGCAAATATATCCACATGTGATCTGGTGGCAAATATATCCATGAGTTTTGGGCAAATATATCCATGAGTTGGGGGCAAATATATATATATCCATGAGCCATGGGCTGGGGGCAAATATATCCACATGTGATCTGGGGGCAAATATATCCATGAGTTGGGGCAAATATATCCACATGTGATCTGGGGGCAAATATATCCATGAGTTGGGGGCAAATATATCCATGTGTTGGGGGCAAATATATATATCCATGAGCTGGGGGCAAATATATCCATGAGCTGTGGCAAATATATCCATGAGTTGGGGCAAATATATCCATGAGTTGGGGGCAAATATATATATATATTCATGAGCTGGGGGCAAATATATCCATGAGCTGGGGCAATATATCATGAGTTGGGGGCAAATATATCCAATGTGATCTGGGGGCAAATATACCCATATGAGCTGGGGGCAAATATACTTTATTGATGAGCACCCTAGTGTGTGTATATATATATGTGTGTATATATAGAGATTACCATGGCACCTCTATCCTGATTGGCTTGACATGACATGGATGGGGGGGCACCAAAATAAACCTTCGCCTGACTAGATAAAAATGCTTGCACCGGCCCTGGCCAGGGGTCGCCTGGAAATGATGTGATCGCGCATGGCACGATTAAGTCATTTACGTCAGGAGGAGCTTGACTTCAGCGTCTGAGGATGCTGAAGTCAGAATGTCGCGGGACCCCGGACAGAGAGGTGAGTATCTCCGCCGGGGGTCCCGCAAAAGCTGATGACGTGTGGGACACGTCCTCCTCAGCATACAGCGGGAGTAACTGAGGACGTGTCCCACACGTCGTCAGCAGTGAAGGGGTTAAAAACTTTTTTAAAAAACTTTTTGTCCTGGTTTCTTGTCCCCCAGGGCACTACCGGACCCCCATACACCTTTTATGGCAAATATCTAGCATATATGCCCTCTCGGAGGGCACTCTAAAAATCAAACTTTGAGTCCCATTGACTTGTATTGAGCTCGTGTTCGAATTCGAACTTTTGAAAAGTTCGAGTTCGAATTCAAATCGAACTTGGGGGTGTTCGACTCATCCCTAGTGCTGAGCTCATTTTTTACCGTTTTGTGCTCATCATGTTTAAACTAGCTTTAAAGTCATGTTTTATTGTATGACCCAGACAAATTCTATTTACTTTTTTCAGCAGACTCTGCAGATTCATAATATATCATTATTATATGTATATGTCATGTCCTGCCAGAATGCTATAACAAAAAATGTAAGAAAATATGAATTTCCATTTAGGCTGGTGTCAGACGAGCGTAGTGTTCACTTCCGTGATTGCGCCTAAAAGTACGTCCGTGATAGCATGACAGAATGCCCATCGGAGCCTGTTACACAAAGTACGTCCGCACTGAACTGCGGACGCACAACGGCCGCGGCCCACGGACGCAAGGCAGGCAAGAACGTACAACTCCTAGAACGGCCGCACAAAGTGCGCTGCGTCCGCAACGTCTGCATAGCTTTGTGTGTGAGTGATGGAACGTGGTCAGACGGACTGCATTTATACGTCCAGCATTTTTCACGGACAAAATGGTTTTGCTTTTTATTTTATTTTCTCTCCTACATCCGTCAAAATATACATCAGTGATAAATGGACTGTGTGGCCACTACTGCGTCTTCCGTACTGACGTACGTCAGTGTGCACGGACGTACAGTCCGTAGAAATCACGCTCGTCTGACCCTAGCCTAAAATGTCAATCATCCACAGTGTGTGAAATGATTTTTTTCACATTTTATCATCCAAGCCTTTGCTGTTATATATTCAATAGGGTACACTTGTTAAAAAAAATTAGAAATGGGAATACGCGATTTTAGCTAAAACTGAAAAACTAACATTTTCGTTAGTGCAACATCATTGTTCACATTATAACTGAAAAGAGAACAATAGTGCTGCATTAATAAATAAAAAAATAAATATTTTAGTTTTTACATGTCACCTACTAATGTTTGGTATCATTGGAAAGGCCATGCCCTGGTCTTTCCAATGATGCCAAGCATGGCCATCTATCTGCCACCGATCAGGAGATAGGGTGGTCCAAAAAACTCACTTATCTCCACCATGGCGTCATAGGAAATCCCTGGGCAGCTAGGGGTTAATTCCATAACTGACATCATTACGCCCATGCGCGATCATGTCAGTGGGTGGGGAGGCCCCAGAGGCTTGGTTGACATCCAAGATGTCAGCCACCTCCGGGAGAGGTCCATGATCTGGTGCCGAATGGTACCAGATTGAGAGGTCCAAAGAATGCCCCCAGCTTTCAGGTACTCTCCCGGGTCTGCTGGTGGGGCGCCTGAAACTGACATCATCTCCCCACACAATGAAGTTAGTGTGCCAGGATGGTTGTATAAAGGATGGTCTGACTTCAAGGAAGTCAGTCCGCCTGGAACGCCGTCCCCGGCACATGGGGTCTCCCCTTTCAGCGAAAGGGTTGAGTAGGATACCTCCAATACTCCAGGGCAAAACCAGTTATTTGTTTAAAGTTTATTTTGTCTCTGTTTTTCATTCTTACTTTATTTTTACAGTATGAAAACATTGTCTTTCTATATTGCTGTGTATCAATAACCTGTATATTATTATTTTACTGTGTATCTTTTGATTTTGCTGCACAGTACCAACACTGTCATAACCTTATATCTCGATAATTGACAATAAAAAAAAAACTAGTTAAACTAAAAATGTGCAATTATACTATCATACAGCAGGTCTTGGTGATGAATCATGGGCTAGGACTAACTGATGCTTCCAAAGCATTAGAGTTATGACCAGTCGTGCAGTGGCACTGGAATGTCACATCCTTTCAGATCCTTTCTGTGCTCATTAAATCACACCTGTCATACTCACTGCAGCTCTGACGGGACCTCCTATTGCTGCACAACACTGTTACGAGGATGGCAGCGCCCTAGTAAGTAAGTATGACAGGTGCCCTGCGTTGTCCATGAACACACAGCTGCAGGAGACCTGCGTTTAATTTGCTCATTGATAAGCGATAAGTACTACATTAGTTTTAACTAATTGTATTGTGAATTTCACTGCATTACTTTAAATATTGTATATAGGATTATAAAAGGGTGAAATGAGGCTTAAAAATATTTGATTATTCACAAAATGTTTTTTGTTTGTGATTGCCCCTAGGCCAAAACATAGCAACTCTCTCCAAAGTGAGTACCCTGGAACCTAGAGGGTCTCTATGTTTATCATTCTAAGACTTAATAAATCCTAGTGGAGAGGCGGACTCTAGGTTTAAAACAGGGAGGTAAAAAATGGGTTTATGTTAGCAAATCCTGACCCCTCCACCCACATACCATTTTGGTGTCCTTTATATTGACCCTTTATTCAGCACTGGGCTGCCTTGGGCAATAGGCCAGAGCTCACATTTTGCAGCTGCCATAGAAACTGCAGCTGTGAGAGCTCCGACAAGGGTGGGATACTCACTTAAGCGCCTGGTCAATGCACTGGCCATCAATGCAAGTGCATTTAGAGCCATTAACCGTAGGGAATGTGCAAAACTTTAATCCATGAAGGTTGATCAAGCAGGATTATTGACCACTTTTTGGGTTGGAGAATCCTGACCCCCCCCCCACACACACACACACTGTGGTTGGAGATAGAGTGGAGAGGAGAGGGCAAACTTGGCCACCCATGACCACTTAAATTACATTACATTTTCATGGTGGCTACTATGCCTTATTAATACAATTTTCGGAAATATCTTCCTACAAACAATTAATCCCATTTTTCTCAGTTACCATCAGGATACTTCAGACTGGTCTTCCTCCTCCCTTATACTCCTTGTTCATAGTAGGTGGAGGGAGTTCCTGAATTTCTGTGGAGGATTGCTATCGGATTATTGGTAAAGAGCCAGACAGACAGAAAATTCACAAGTATACACACAATGGATTTATTTTCAGTTTATAGGTAAACAATGCAATTATTTGGCAAGATTTTTGAAAGAATTACAGAAAAGCATGATGAAGTTGATAGAATATACTTTGGACAATTGAACATTGCAAGAATATCTCCTACATAAAGACTCGAAAGAACAGGCTCATTGGAGAAAGACTCTAAAATATTACTAAATTATAAAAGTATACCTTTTCTGCAAAGCTTATTCCATGAGGGGAAAAAATAGGAGTTATTTTCTGTGTTGGGGGGGATGATGGAGGCTTCATGATTGTATCTGTCCACCATCAGTTAATGACGGGTTAATGGGCAATGTATTAGTAAAATGAGGTCCGGTCCCTCTGTGCTCCTAATCTGTAGTGACCTGTGTAAGTGTAGGGAAGATGATACAAAGAAACATACAGGGTTATTCAAAGAGATCCGAATTGTGGCCAAAAGGTAACTGAACAGTGAAATTCAGCGTACGGTTACCTTTCCTGGCCATTCGGCTATTCAGAGAGCAGGCAGTTCGCCAAATCCTGGCGAATTGCCTGCACATATGGTGCCTGTCCAAGGGCAGTGAAATTCCCATAGTGAAGCAATGCTTCGTCTATTCAGAGAACACAAACCAGCAGTGAAAAGTTACCAAACTGCCCTGCTGTTCGGTGGTTTCGGTGTGCGTTCGCTGGGTTTGCGGCGGATTTTCCCTGCACTACAACGGCCCTGTGGTGCTTGCTGAATACACCGCAGGGTGGCCAAAATGGAATTGCCGAATCGCCCCGAATTGAAGAGAACGAAAAGTCACTGAACGTGCGGTGACTTTTCGATAGGGATGTGCATGCCGTTTTTTTTCCGGTTCGGTTTGTTTTTACTTGGGCACGTTTTTGTTTCGGCTCGGTGTTTTGCATCGTTTTTTTTTCCGTGAAATAGGGGAATTTCGGTCTTTCGGATCTTCTGTTTTCTTCGTTTCAAAGGGTCCATCCTCGGATTTTCGTTTTGACTTTAGACGTATGGTATTTCGGATGCTCTGCTATTTCGGTCGATACGGTAATCCTGCCGATTCGTTCCTTCGGACGTATCGTTTTTATGAAAGATCCTTTTTTTCATTATGAATAAATTACATTAAATGTTAAAACAAATCCCCGTTTTTAAGTGTTTATTAAATATTTCTAAAACCGTTTATTATTTTCAATTGCAGCAAACAGCCATTTCTTTTATTTATTTTTTAGGTTTATTTTTGAATTTTTCGGGAATTTCTTTGGTTAATATTTAGGGTTCTTCCTAACTTATTTTAAATGTATAACGAGGTCTGTTTTTTTCTTTGCACAACACATACAGCTGGATTATCTTCTCACAGTCCGTCCAGCAATGACTTTTGATACAATACATTTTGTCAGTATCAGTACCATGGATAGTAACAATCCTGCCATTATCCATGGTGCTGATATGAAGAAATAGATCGATAATATGTGTTTCACCATCGGCGACTGTCCATGGTTCTGACTCGGATCATTGCTGAACAGAACACATACGGACGGACTCTGAGAAGATAATCCAGCTGTATGTGTTCTGCAAAGAAAAAAACAGACCTCGTTATACATTTAAAATAAGTTAGGAAGAACCCTAAATATTAACACAAAAATTCCCGACAAAAATAAAAAATAATCCTAAAAAATAAATAAAAGAAATGGCTGTTTGCTGCAATTGAAAATAATAAACGGTTTTAGAAATATTTAATAAAGGAAGAAGTAGAACCCTAAATATTAACCCAAAATCCTGAAAAATTCTAAAATAATCCTAACAAATAAATAAATGCAGACACTACTTGCTGTAAGTGAAAAAAATAAATGCTTTAAGATATATTTAATAAAAACAAGAATTGTGCACTGGAACAAGTGAAAAAAGTGGCGGACGATCCGAAACTACGAAATTGGCAATGGAACCGAAACGGACTTGAAGCGATAAAGAAAATGCGTTGTCCGAAATGAACCGAAACGGAACCAAAATCACGAATAGAACGAAAATGACTTGCGATTTTACAAATTTCATGTCCATACGAAATAACGAATTTTTTTCGTTTTGCATCAGGAAATATTTCGGATGGTGTGTATTTCGTTGTCGGTCCGGTTCGGAACATCGGACGAATCCGAAGCACCGAATCGGCCCGTTTCGTGAGAAAAACGAATCGGTACAAAACGAAACGCACATCCCTAATTTTCGATTCTCTTTGAATAACCCTGTAAATCTAATCTGGAGTTATGTATATCTGTCTCCCTGAGATCTGCCTGCGCTATTTTTAGGTCAATGTACCCTTCTTGATAGAAAGAACAGTAAAGACAAAGATACTTTTAATTAGAGGTCATTTTCAGCAAATTCCCTAAGAAATGCTTCTGCTGTTACTATATATTTACACACCGTAATGACACATTTTGACATTTTAAAGCAAGACCCAAAGCCTAGAATGAATCCAATGTGCCAGTACTCATCCAGGGGTGCTTGGACATGATGAAGGAGGTGCAAGCACCTTTGGAAAAGTCTGCAGTTGTTAAAAGGCCACTACCACCAGAAAAATTAGATGTTCTTATTGTGTTTTTTTATGTTGCTGATTTCTTACATGTGCTTAGTTTTTCTCTCATGTGTTTAGTTAAAAAAATATTTTACTCTGTGTCCTTGGATGAATCCACTGTGTGATCGTTTCTGACTCAAATCCTTGTATTGTGTGGGATGTTTTTATTTATTTATAAAGTATTTTACCAGGAAAGATACATTGACATTTCTCTCGTTTTCAAGTATGTATTCAAAGGACAAAAGGTTTAGAAGTCTTCTAAGCCCCCTTTCATTTCTCATTCAGTTGTCATCTCTTATTTTGGGTTGCTGAGGCAGGACAATAGCCCCCTGCTGCCTTATCTAAACATTCCCTCCTCCACCTCATTAACTGTTAAATACTGTATGGGATAAAGCACAGCCAGAAATTAAACCTCTCCATAAGATTTTGGTAAATGTTGCATCATGGGAAAAATACACAAAACGAAATGAGGAGATAAAAAAACTAATATTATTTTCCTTTTTCCATGCAATTATTTCAGAAAAAGAAATATAAAAACAACAGCATGTCTTTTATAAGGTGGTTTTATTTGTAATGCACATGTAATCTAGTAGTAAGTGGTACTACTACCAGAAAAAACCCACAAGGGTGCAGATGACCTGTGGATGTTGGGGAATAATTATGATAATCATCATAATTACTGTGTTTTTATTGTAACTTAACCCCTTAACGCCGCAGGACGTACATTTACGCCCTGCATTAGGCGGGCTTTGCCGCCGCAGGACGTAAATGTACGTCCTCGGCGTTTAGAGCCCCCCCGGGAGATACTCACCTTCTCCGGTCGCTTCCCATGCTGTTCTGACTCCCGCGGAGTCAGATCAGTGTGATCCCTCCTCCGGCGTTGTGACGTCATCGCGCCGGTGGCGCGATGACGTCAGTTTCAGGCGTCCCCCCCCGCCGGAGCAGGGGAAGCGCCTGGAGGGGAGGGGAGGGATCCTTTGGATCCCTCTATCTCCCGATCGCTTGGTCCCCGGCGGCTGTGGCCAGCATCGCTGGAAGGGTCACAGCCTGACCTTTCCAGCGATGTATGGGGGGTTAACCCCTTAGTTGCCAGGTCGCGACCGGGCACTAATTTGTGCCCGATCGCGGCCTATTTCCGGTGGGGGCCGCCATCTTGGATGGCAGCCCCCACCTCTGGGTCACCCCCCGGTCAACTGACTCATCGCGCCATGCGCGATGATGTCAGTTAACCGGGAACCCCCTAGCTGCAAAGGGATTTCCTATGGAAATCCCTTGCAGGAGATAGGGGGGTTCTTTGAACCCCTTTATCTCCTGATCGGTGGCAGCTAGGGGGTCATAGTTGATATTGCTGGAAAGGCCAGAGCATGGCCTTTCCAATGATATCAAACATGACCATGTTATATGTAAAATAAAAGTGTAAAAAAAGTAAAAATAAAAATAATAAAAAAATAATAAATTAAATAATAAAAAAATAATAAATATAATAATAAAAAAAAAATTTGTTTTTTTTAATGCAGCACTATTGTTCACATTTCAATTATAATGTGAACAATGATGCTTCACTAATGATTTTTTTTTTTTGGGGGGTTTAGCTAAAATCACGCAATTTCTCCCCAAAAAAAAAATGGGTTCCCCGTCCTAATTTTTTTAACAAATCTACCCAATAGAATATGACCGCAGAGCCTCGGATAATAAAATTTAAAAAAAAAACACTTTACACACTGTGGAAGATTGAAATTTTATTGAAAATTCACATTTTTTTACATTTTTTGTTATAGCATTTTGGCAGGGCATGACATATACATTTAATAATGATATATTATTAATCTGCCGAGTCTGACGGAAAGAACGATATATAATTTGTCTGGGTGGTATAAGAATACGTGACTTAAAAATGGTCAAAATGCGCTCAGCAAACTTCTACTTCCGAAACAGCGCCGAAGTTGTAAAATTACTCCCGTCCTTAAGGGGTTAATAAGAAAACATAACTGAATAATAACTGTAACTCAATAAGAAAAGCTTTACAACACAATGTAAGGTCTGAATGAGAATATTTCCCCTGCAAATATAGTGGTGGGGCTATATTTACAAATACAACCACTTTGTTCATAACTGTAGAAAGAAATGGCTGAACTTGTTTCTAGTGAAACTTGAATAGAAAGAAATTAAAAGTAAAGAGAGTTGCAAAAAGTTTTTTTTTATCTTTTCAACTATCATACAATTTGGATTATATGAGCAGATAATATTTTGTTATCAATTGTAACAAATATTTATTGTTTCTTACTACAGCTCTGTGCCATTTACCTGTTGCTTTCATTGACAAAAACACACAAACTCTTGGTCCTGTTGTTGATATAACAAAAATAAATTATATATATACAGGTATACACATTTTTTTCTGGGAGGTTTATGAGGAAACAATACTTCTTTCATCTTGGATATATTCCTTAATAATCTTGAAAAAATACATTATCAAAGCACTCTAACAGTAAGGCTAGAGTCAGACAAACACAGTCTGCGTGCGTGCACAATGGACAGACGTACTGACGGAAGATACTACAGACACCACACGGTCTCTTTTTGTTGACGGACGTAGAAAAATAAAGGGAATTATGGGAAACAAAATTAATATAGAAACATAGAAACATAGAAAATGTCGGCAGATAAGAACCTTTCGGCCCATCTAGTCTGCCTAATTACATGGATACTTTACCTGCATTTATCTTTTGTTTAGGATAGCCGTATGCCTATCCCATGCCTGCTTAAATTCAATTACTGTTTTGGCCTCTACCACTTCTACTGGAAGGCTGTTCCATGTATCCACCACCCTCTCAGTAAAATAATGCTTCCTGATGTTACTTTTAAACCTTTGCCCCTCTAATCTAAGACTATGTCCTCTTGTTTTGCTACTTTGTTTCCTTTTAAATATACTCCCTTCCTCTACCTTGTGGATTCCCTTTACGTATTTAAATGTTTCCATCACATCTCCTCTGTCTCGTCTTTTTTCCAAGCTGTACATGTTAAGATCATTAAGCCTTTCCTGGTAACTTATCTCCTTCAAGCCGTACACCATTTTAGTAGCCTTTCTCTGAACTCTCTCTAAGATGTCTATATCCTTCTGGAGATACGGTCTCCAGTACTGCACACAGTACTCCAAGTGAGGTCTCACCAGTGCTCTGTACAGTGGCATGAGCACTTCCCTTTTCCTACTGCGAATACCTCTCCCTACACAACCAAGCATTCTGCTAGCATTTCCTGCTGCTCTATTACATTGACTACTTACCCTTAGCTCCTCTGAAATAATAACCCCTAAATCCCTTTCCTCAGATGTTGAGGTTAGGACTGTATCAAATATTCTATATTCAGCCAGTGGTGTATTTAGGTTTTGTGCTGCCCTAGGCCTGACTAAACTCGTGCACCCCCTAATTTAAATTTGAGGCACCCCTTCCTGTCAAGGGCACACCTCTTCCTGGTTAATCCCCACCCTTCCTCTTTAAGCTCCACCTTTTCCTCTTAGAGCTCCGCCTTTTCCTCGCTTTATATTAAAAGTGGATACCAAGTGCCTACTTGTATATTTTATATACTATTTCAAATGTATCTATTGAGATAAATAAAATTATGAAATGTTTAAATTCAAGCATTTTTACAAAGAACAGCCACGCATGTCAAGTATACTGGATCACAGCCGCTCTAATTGGTTGAACAATAAAATCCACAGAAACGTGCACTGCATATGAGTGTATCACAAAGCTGCACAGCAATAAAACCCACAGAAATGGGCACTGTGTATAAGCATATCAGAACTGCACAGCAATGAAACTCACAGTAATGTGCAGTGTGTATGAGCGTATCCCAGAGCTCCAGGGCACTAAAACTCATAGTAATATGCAGTGTGTATCAATGAATCCACAGCAATAAAACTCCCAGCAATGCAATGTGCAGTGTGTATGAGTGTATCAGAATCCACAGCAATAAAACTCCCAGCAATGCAATGTGCGGTGTGTATGAGTGCATCAGATTTTTATTCTATTCGATTTTATTCCGTATGCAAACGCCCTGCTCCGCTGCTCGTTGTTTGAGAACACAGCTCAAAGCTGACACACAGTGACAGTGGCACCTCCTAGTATCCCCTAATGACACCCAAATAATCACTGGTACCTGGGGTGGCCCGCCCTCCGCCACTCCCCTAAGTACACCACTGCTCTGTGATATGCTCACACACAAGTTTGGCGAACTGCCAGCAAGTACGGTGCTGTTTGAAGGCATTGCAAATCCCCATAGAGAAGTAATAGTTAATCTATTCAGAGAACACCAAACAGCAGAGAAATGGCAGTGAAATGCCCTGATGTTCGGTGGTTTCAATCAGCAGCTTTATTCAGGCGAACCCCATAGGTTTTAATGTTAAAAATATTCCCGTTTTTATGCAATATCTAATAAACCATTTATTATTTTAATCTGCAGTAAAAAGTCTTTATTGATTTTTTTTTTAGTACCTTTTAGTACTTTTTCAGCAAAATCCCCCCCCCCTTTTTTTTAATAGCGGGTTTTCTTTTTTCAGTAACAGAACTTTTTATTATCAGTCATAGGATCTTATATGTAAATTCCAGACATTTTCGTTCAGTAGTTCTTTTGAAAACAGCAGGCCACGGGTTTGCGGTGGCAGCATTCAGCGGCCGACTCCATGCACTTTGGGGACCCTGCGGTGAATGGTGAATTCACTGCAGGGTGGGGAAATTTTATTCCCCGAAGTGCAGGGAACTACAGAACACCAAAATGTTGGCGTCATTTCGGTGCTCTGTGAGTAACCCATTTAGTGGTGAGGTTTTTTGCTGCCCCCTGGAAATGAAAGCCTAGGCCTTGCCTACCCAGGACATGCTTAAAAATTAGTGAAATCTCAATGTATCCTTCCTGGCAAAATACTTTGCCATTTTTTTGTTTTTTAGGGGTGGGGCCACCAGTGCGGGCCGCCGCCCCCTGGAAAGTGCCACCCTAGGCCTAGGCCTTGTTGGCCTAGGCCAAAATACACCGCTGTATTCAGCCCTTGGGTTTTTACACCCCAGCTGCATTATCTTACACTTATCCACATTAAGACTCAATTGCCACAGCTCCGACCATTTTTTTAGTTTACCTAAATCATTTGTCATTTGGCTGATCCCTCCAGGAACGTCAACCCTGTTGCAAATCTTTGTGTCATCAGCAAAAAGACATACTTTACCATTAATACCTTCTGCAATATCACTAATAAAAATATTAAAGCGAATGGGTCCAAGTACTGACCCCTGAGGTACCCCACTGGTAACAAGACCTTGCGCCGAATAAACTCCATTTACCACAACCCTCTGTTGCCTGTCACTCAGCCAATGCCTAATCCATTCAACAATATTGGAATCCAAGCTCAAAGATTGCAATTTATTGATAAGCCTTCTATGCGGAACAGTATCAAATGCCTTACTGAAATCTAAATAAGCAATGTCTACTGCACCACCTTTGTCTATTATTTTTGTTACCCAATCAAAAAAATCAATAAGATTAGCTTGGCATGATCTCCCTGAGGTAAACCCATGTTGTTTCTTATCTTGTAATCTATGTGTTTTTAGATGTTCAACAATCCTTTCCTCTAACATGGTTTCCATTAATTTCCCCACTACTGACGTAAGACTAACTGGCCTATAGTTCCCCGATTCCTCCCTACTACCTTTCTTGTAAATGGGCACAACATTTGCTAATTTCCAGTCTTCTGGGACGACTCCCGTTATCAAGGATTGGTTAAATAAATCTGTTAACGGTTTTGCTATTACACCACTGAGCTCTTTTAATAACTTAGGGTGGATCCCATCAGGCCCCATTGACTTATTTGTCTTTACTTTAGACAGCTGCTGTAGAACCTCCTCCTCTGTAAACTCATATGTAAATGTCTCTTTAGTGTTTCCTCCAAACTGAGGTCCCTTTCCTTCCTTTTCTTCTGCAAAGACTGAACAAAAATATTCATTGAGGCAGTCAGCGAGACTTTTATCCTATTCTAGATACCTTCCTTCCTTTGTTTTTAATCTATCTAATCCTTGTTTTACTTTTCTTTTCTCGTTTATGTATCTAAAAAAATGTTTTGTCCCCCTTTTTTACTGACAGAGCTATTTTCTCTTCTGCGTGTGCTTTGGAATCTCTTATAAATTGCTTTGCCTCTTTCTGCCTAATCTTATAGGTTTGCCTATCTTCTTCACTGAGTTTTTTTATAATTATTGAATGCTATCTTTTTGTTCTTCACTATTTTGGCCACTTCTGCAGAGTACCACAGTGGTTTCTTCCCTTTTTTGTTTTTGCTAACAAGCCGAATGCAATTGCCTGTGGCCTTCAATAATGCCTCCTTTAAACAATCCCATTTCTCCTGGACTCCCTTTAAACTCCTCCAGTCTGATAATGACTCATTCACACAAAATCCCATTTTAGAAAAATCTGTTTTTTTAAAGTTTAAAACTTTTGTTTTTGTGTGGTGCGGCTCCATCCCTGTTCTTATATTAAACCACACTGACTGGATCACTAGATCCCAAATTTTCACCTACAACAACGTCTGATACCAAACCTCCATTTGTGAGTATTAAATCCAATATGGCCTCTTTACGGGTCGGCTCCTCAACTACTTGTGTTAGAGATAATCCCAGTAGGGAGTTTAGAATATTTGTACTCCTGATGCCCCCAGTTATTTTGGTTTTCCAGTTCACATCAGGAAGATTAAAGTCCCCCATGATAATAACTTCCCCCTTCATTGTCATTTTGGCTATTTCCTCAAACAGCAGATTATCTAGCTCTTCTACTTGTCCAGGGGGTCTATAGATTACACCTACACGAGCTACTGTATGATTACTGGGTTCGATCCCAGCGAGCAACCTCTCCAGTAAGTGTCCTTGGCAAGACACCTAACGGTACATACTCGCCACCCAGGACATACTTGAAAACGAGAGAAATCTCAATGTATCCTTCCTGGTAAAATCCTTTCACAAAAAAAAAATGTTAGCGTAACCCAAACTGACTCTATGTTCACCTCGCTCACTTTTATTTGGGTCGTTTTTATGTTGTTTTTCACATACAGGGCCACTCCTCCTCCTTTCCTACCTTCTCTGTCTTTTCTATATAAAGAGTACCCCGGTATTGTTATGTCCCAGTTATTTTTCTCACTGAACCATGTCTCAGTAACCGCCACTAAATCTACTTTTTCAGCTGCCATCATTGCCTCCAGTTCATTGATTTTATTGACTAAACTGTGAGCATTTATAGACACGACTCTGAGCTTGTCATTTTTTACCCCGCATGTTGCTTGCACCCTCCAATTTAGTTTTGGGGGACAATCGAGCGGATTGTTTTTTTACCCTTTTGTCCCCCCCATCTAGTTTAAAAATTCCTTTGTGAAACCTTTGAACTTCTCACTGAGAACATATGTTCCCCTATGAGTAAGATGCAAACCATCTTTTTTATACAGTTCCTTTCTGCTCCAATTCGTGCTATCATGGGACACAAAGCCAAATCCTTGCTCCCGACACCATTCCCGAAGCCACAAATTAAGTTCCCTAGTGCGCATGAAAAATGAAACAAATTTGAAAAGGATATGAAAAGCCATCTTGTGCGTTCGTCTGATGCCAGGCTTTGGTGTTAGTTAGTTATCACCAGAAGTGTCTGAGTGTGTGTGTGTGTGTGTGTGTGTGTGTGTGTGTGTGTGTGTGTGTATATATATCCATTTTTATGTCGTAGCTTTTTATGTGATTTTCATTAGAGTTGGTGATTAAGCCACAGACAAGATTCTTTTGAAAAACTTAATTGCATATGGTTGACTGAGATATGTTATATTAATTGATGTTGTGTTATGTTTGTGGTAGTTGTTTTCATCATTTCACATATTATTTCCCTTTTTTAGTAGGATAGTAGACCATGGAGTTTATTACAGCTGCTATTTTCAGCAGATAGCACCTTTTTCTATTTATATTCTACATATGTCTATTTCAGCATTATTATGATGATCATTTTTAATTACACTTGCATATTTTCATTCCTGGAGCACCTGATGAATGGATCAATTTGAATCATTTTTACTTGTTTAAGGACCTTTTAACATTTTCTTTATAAATGTTTCCCGTGGACAAATGACATTGCGTAATTATAAATTTCAGTCACTAGGGAGTTATTTTTTGTTACTAGATATTAGTTGAAGCCCTTTGGTTTAATGAGACGCTCTAGGCACCATGACAAATTCTGTTTATTTATAATGGTTATAGTCAGAGGCGTTACTAAACCTCAGGACGCAACTGCGGGAATCCAAGATAGGCCCCCTCTCTCCTAGGCAATAACATATCCCCCCGCCATCCCCACACTGGACTCTCCAACCATGTCCGACAATGTTGACTGCAGACAATCAGTGTCCCATATTTTTCGAGGTCCAGTATGACCATTCAGTCCATCCCATTTTTAAAGTAATGTGCACTTTAAATATCTCTTAGAGCTCCACAGCAATAAAACTCACAGTAATGTTCACTGTGTATGATCATATCACAGAGCTCCACAACAATAAAACTCACCGCAACATGCAGTGTGTTTTTGCATATCACAGAGCTCCACAACAATAAAACTGGCAGTAATATGTGGTGTATATGAGCGTATCACAGAGCTACACAGGACATACTTGAAAACAAGAGAGATCTCAATGTATCCTTCTGTGATGGGGTGTATATAAGGTTCCCTGAGGAAAGGGTTAACTTGGCAGGGTTGATCAGCCCAGCAACACACACAAAGGCTTGATGTTGTGATTGCTGGGGCTTTAAAAGGGATACGCCTATACAGGCACAGGAGGTTAATTTTTGCTGGATCTCCCCTCAGACAAAAGCTGTGCCTGTATACACCTATGCTTTAAGGAATAAAGACAGCTTGATGAAACACTTACCCTGCTGTGGTGTTCACGTGACAAGGTCCACTCCAATACACCTTCCTGGTAAAATACATTCTAAAATATATATATCACAGAGCTCCACAGCAATAAAACTCACAGTAATGTGCAGTGTGTATGAGTGCATCACAGTGTCAGGTAATCTACCCTGGCGGGGGCCCCTTCCGCTGCCCGATCGCGCGGACCACCATGAGACTCAGCCGCTGCGGTCACGGAGGGGGTCCCTGCAGGCAGACGGAGAACCGCTGCATTAGCCACCCGCGATGGCTCCCACACCCCCAGCAGCATCCTGTATCCCACAGATGCGTCTGGCGTCCCATGTGGTATCCAAGATGGCGCCCGGCCAAACCAACCACCCTCCAGCCAATCGGAACACACTATGATGTCAGAGCCAACCTGATTACCATAACTACTCAGCAGCATCCTCTCCTGATTGGTGGACTTATTTCAGGCGGCCTATTTAAATCCTAAATCACCCCTCATTCATTGCTGAGTTTTCCCTGTGCCAGCTCCTACCCCTCCTGTACTCTTGTTTTCCCCTATCATCTTGCCTGCCTCCTGATAACGACCCCTTGCCTGGATATATCGACTACTCTTGCCTGCCTCCTGATAACGACCTCTTTGCCTGGATTTATTGACAACTCTTGCCTGCCTCCTGATAACGACCTCTTTGCCTGGATTTATTGACTACTCTTGCCTGCCTCCTGATAACGACCTTCCTGCCTGAACTCACTGGTCGTCCTTCTCCAACGTACTCGCAATAGTAAGGTACTGAACTTTCCCCTAAGTAAATTATATTATATGCCTACTCCTTTTACGCTATTTGCCATACTGCTCTCTTGTGTAAAAGTGTCTCCCACTGGTCTCCTCCGCATATTGACCTCCAGTGATGAACCCCTAACAGATAAAACTCAGCCTTCTAAAATGGAGCTCGCGGAATTGACCAAGGCACTTACTACCATGTCCCAACAGATGGGCAACCTAAGTGTAACTGTCCAGGACCTCCAAGCGAGGCAAGCATGACTCCAGAATCAGATATCAGATTTGTTAGCTCTACCAATGGACCCATCGACCACAGCCATGGTCAGCAACCTGACTCCAGAACCTACAGTCCCCTTACCCGAAAGATTCTCTGGCGACAGAAAGAAATACAGACTGTTCTTGTCCGACTGCCAGCTATTATTTTCCCTAAAACCCCGCACTTAGTCATCACGTTGCTCCAAGGGGAACCCCGCGCATGGGCCCAACACCTCCTCATTAGCAGCGATCCTTTATTGACCTCCTGGGATCAATTCATAACAGCACTAAATGACTTATACGATGACCCGTACCGGTTCGAATCCTCCCAAGCTACTATCCGGGAACTCTGTCAAGGTAAAAAAACGGTAGAAGATTATATTGCCAAATTCAAAGCACTATCTTTGGAGACCGGCTGGAACGAGACCGCGTTGGTCAATCAATACAAAATTGGCCTCTCCAGCGACATCAAGGATGATCTGGCCCACGTCCAGTCGCCACTAAGACTGGAACCCCTAATACAGTTAACCACAAATATTGACCGACGCCTACGTAAGCGTAGGAGGGAATGCGCAATGGATACTCCACCTCCCAGACGTCCCCTCACATCTCCTCGTATTAACCACCCTCCATTATCAGTCAAAAGCTTCACCATCGATGAGCCTATGTAAATCGGTTTGGTGAGAGGGCATCTACCTCCTGAGGAATTGGCTCGTTGTAAGTCCAACCAGCTATACCTGTACTGCGGAAAACCCAACCACACCGTTCGGGATTGCCCCATCAAAAGTGGACCCAGCAGTGGTAAGAAAGAAAACACGTCTACAAACAATTTTCTAAATTTTTTGTCTCGCCACTTATCTATCCTCCTCTCATTACAGTGGAATGACCATCCCGTCTCGGTGTCTGCCATGGTGGACCCGGGTGCAAGTAGCTGTTTCATGGACTTTTCCTTAGCTACATCTCTTGGTATTCCCTATGTAAATAAAAAATCACCATTAAACATACAATGTGTTGATGGGTCTCCCTTACCCTCCGGCCCGGTGGTCCTAGAGACCATTCCCCTTCTCGTTCGTATAGGGCATGGGCATAAAGAATTTCTCCAGTTCGATTTGGTAACATCCCCCTAGTTTTCAGTTATACTTGGCATTTCCTGGCTTCGCACCCATAACCCAGTGATATCCTGGACCTCAGGAACGTTCAGCTTCACATCCAAACACTGTACCAAATTCTGCCTACGTCCTTCAGTCACTAGGGGCTGTATTGATGTTCCGATTGGCTGGAGGGTGGTTGGTTTGGCCGGGCACCATCTTGGATACCACGTGGGACACCAGACGCATCTGTGGGATACAGCATGCTGCTGGGGGTGTGGGAGCCATCGCGGGCGGCTAATGCAGCGGTTCCCCGTCTGCCTGCAGGGACCCCAGCGGCTGAGTCTCATGGTGGTCCGCGCGATCGGGCAGCGGAAGGGGCCAACGCCAGGGTAGGTTACCTGACAGTACCCCCTTCTAACGTGGCCCCTCCGGGGACATCGAGGTTGGGGTTTATGTGGATTTAGACGATGGAAGGAATGGACTTTGGATGGGGCGTGTACTTGTTTAGCGGGTACCCAGGAATTTTCTTCTGGACCATATCCCTTCCACTGGACCAGATATTCAAGTCTTCTTCTATTAATCCGAGAGTTTAGGATACGTTGCACTTCGACTTCTTCAATCCATCTTTAATAACAGGCTCTGGCGGAGCAGGGAGCCGATGGGAGAATTGATTCTCCAGCCAGGGTTTCAAGAGGGATACGTGAAAAACCGGATGAACCCTTAAGAAAGGGGGGAGTTTAAGTTTAACCGTGACAGGGGAGATGATGGACACTATCGGGTAAGGCCCAATATATTTGGGGCCGAGCTTTTTCGAAGGACAGGTCAATTTCAGATGTTTAGTCGAAAGCTCTGTGATACAGTAATGTGCAGTGTGTATGAGAGTATCAAAGAGCTCCACAGCAATAAAACTCACAGTAATGTGCAGTGTGTATGAGCGTATCACAGAGCTCCACAGCAATAAAACTCACAGTAATGTGCAGTGTGTATGAGCGTATCACAGAGCTCCACAGCAATAAAACTCACAGTAATGTGCAGTGTGTATGAGAGTATCACAGAGCTCCAAAGTAAAACTCACAAATAAGTTTAAAATAAAATATTATTAAAATAAATAGTTTATTACAATACAATTAAGATAAATATAAAATTAGATCAGCATGATTTATATTAAAAATATATAATTACCTTTCCTAACTTGTTTTGCAGGGAGGTGGCTGAATTCCTCTTCGTCCTGGGGTATGCCGTGAGGCCCAGGCGAGGCTCCAGAGGCCAATTATGGGCCCCCACGGCCTTGAGGGGTAGTTCCGCCTCTGGTTATAGTGTAAGGACGCTATTGCTACAGGCACAGATTTCAAATCAACTTTATTTTCTATTTAAACTATACATGCTGATGGGCAGTGTATGAAAGTGCTACCCGCCTGCAGCGTGCAGGCTCTATGCACTACAGGTTGAAAATCCGTTAACCAGGGTCGAATCCCATGTGTCTGTGAGCTTCAAAAACCTGTTCCATAATATTTCTTTCTGTTACTCTTTAAAAAAAAAGTTGTTTTTTTTTGTTATAAGGCCAACTTTAACATTTTATCGCTGCGGGACTTACTATGTCATCCCCATGTCGGGTGGGCCTAAACTCAGCTGGCTGGGATAGCATGCCCTGCAGCTTGCCCATAGACACGATCGGCCCACCATACACGCTTCGATCGCGTCATTGCCTGCTGCAGCAGCAAGTGACGCCATCAGCGCTCGCAATATAAGCAGTCCGAAGGCCAGCCTCGGCGCCAGCGGGACATGTTATGCAGCCCCACGGCATTGGGGTTCTGCCTTGCCGCCGGGAGCTCCTGTCAACAAGGAGTTAAAGATTATTGTGTTAACAAATTGACTTGGAATTGGTCCAGCATGGTTACATCTATTCCTCCTTAGATCTGATAGTGCTCAATGTCTTTTGTGGAGTTGCCTTTGCAAACCCCACCAGCTCTTTGATTATAAGATACTGCTGAATTTTCTGAAGCAAAGCATCAATGAAGAGCGCTGGCAGATTAAGTCTACCTCTTGTTAGTCCAATTCTTTTTTTTTTTGTCTATCCTTGAAATTTAGTAAGGGAATCTGATAGCTGCATGAATAAAACAGCAAGAAACGTTTTGACACATAAACTAAAGAAAAGAAACACTATCCTGGGTGATGTTTACTTATTGATTAGATGATGCTGAATTCTTTAGAGAGAGGTGCAGGTTTTTCTAACAATAGAGGGTTTGAACTAATTATTCTGTCGTATGACTCATTAAAATTCATGCAATCTTTATTAATTATGCACACACCGGCCAGTTAATGGCTCTCATCTATTAGCCATGTTTTGGACTATAAAAATAATGATTTGAAATATGGGTTACTTTTTGAATTCGTATACATTAACTCTTATCCTATACTATGGAGCTTTATTTGGAGAGATGTGTGTAGGTTTGATAAACTTTATCTGGATTTAAAGGTTACTCTTTATAATCGTGCTTTGCTGTTGTTGTTAAGCTAAGTAAAGTCTCTTTTGATGTTGTCTGTGGCTCGTGTTGGATAACACTGGGGTTAGATAAGTTTCAAAGTGAGAACAATACTTTCTGAGTTACTGCACTGAAATCTAGATCCACTAAAGCTACTGCAAAATCATGAGCATAGTGCAAAATAAGCCGAAAAATGTTATACGTTAGATTTATCATATTCCCTTTCTATTTAATAAGTAGTTGTCCCTACCAGCAATGGGGACTTAATCCAAAGGGGTTTTGGAAAGGTCTTTATGGGCCTGTAACTGATGTATTTAGATGGGCCTACCTTTTGGATATTTGCGTAAAATAAAAATGTTTTATGTATCCGGGTAGATAGGTATATATTACCAAGCTGATGAGTATATACAGCTAGACAGATAGGGTGTTATTCAGAGAGATCCGAAATGTCGCCGAAATGTAACCGGACACTGAAATTCAGCGAACGGGGATATTTCGGGGCCATATGTCTATTCAGAGAGCAGGCAGTTCACCAAATTTTGGCATATTGCCTGCACATACAGTGCCTGTTCAAGGGCAGTGAAATCCCTATAGAGAAGGAATGGTTCATCTATTCAGAGAACACCGAACAGCAGTTGCCGAATGCCCTGCTGTTTGGTGGTTTCATTCATCAGGTTTATTCAGGAGAATCCCATAGGCTTCAATGTTAAAAATATTCTTGTTTTAATTCAATATCTAATAAACCGTTTATTATTTTATTCTGCTGTAAAAAGTCTCTTTAGTTATAGATTTTTTTAGGATCTTTTAGGCACTTTTTTGGCAAACTTTTTTTGTCCATTTTTCTTCTTTAACCCTTTCGCTGCTGAGGCTTTTCACACCTCTGTGCTGAGGTCATTTTTACCGCTTTCGCTCATCATGTTTAACCGCGTTTTGTAGCCATATTTTGATATATGACCCAGACATATTATATATCGTTCTTTCCGTCAGACTCGGCAGATTCATAATATGTCATTATTATATGTATACGTTATGTCATGTCTGTATATTATAACAAAAAATGCAATAAAATTAGAATTTTCAATAATTTATTATGTGTAAAGTGTTTTTTTTCACATTTTAACATGCGATCCTTTGCGGTTATATTTTGTATGGGGTGCGCTTGTTAAAAAAATTAGAAATGGGGTCTCGTTACATTTTTTTTGGGGAAAATTTCGCTTTTTTAACGCACCGCATACAAAAATCGTTAGTGCAGCATTATTGTGCACATTATAATTGAAATGGGAACAATATTGCTGCATTAGCAAAAAAAACAAAAAACAAAACTTGTTTATTTATTTATTTATTTATTTTAATTTTTTTAAATTTTTTTAAAACATTTTTAATTTTCATGTTTGGTATCGTTGGAACGGCCATGCTCTGGCCGATCCAACGATATCAAATATTAACCCCTAGCTGCCACGGATCGGGAGATAGGGGGTTCATTAGAACCCCCTATCTCCACCATTGGTGGCAGCTAGGGGTTAACTCCAGGACTGACTATGCACGATGACGCCAGTCCTCAGGGGGAGTTCCTGGAGGCTTGGCCGACATCCAAGATGTCGGCCAGCTCCAGGAGAGGATCACGATCCGGCGCTTTTCAGCGCCAATTCGTGATCCGGCTCCCCATGGGTTAATCACAGCCACCGTTTTGGAAGATTAACCATTGCTTCTCTATGGGGGATTTCACTGCCTTTGAACAGGCACCGTACTTGCTGGATGCTGAATTACTAATAATCAAAAATCCCCATAAGCAGGATATCTGACTAATTTTATTTATCTTTATAACGGTTACTGCATTTGACACATGTAATTTATGCCTGTATGCTGATAATGCAGACCCCATTTGAAATTGTGCAAGATAAAGGACTAGAGTTTAGAACCTTTTTTCTCCCCTTTAATTTTCCTATAAAGAATACAGGAAAATTTTAAAGCACATTTACTTTTCTTTTAGCAATATCAAAATTGCTATCTTTATATATTTTTTTTATTTTAATTTACATTAAGTGTTCACTATGCATTCTATGTTTAAAAAAAAAAAGTTATTTTTTTTCAACCAACTGTTTGGTGGTCAAAGGGTTAATTGTCAATTATTTAAACTGGTGAGCAGAAAAGTAATATAAAGCACAGCATTCTAGTTTTTTATGAGTCACCTTGTAGCTAGAATTTATTTTAAACCTTGACTAACAAAGTAAGGCGAATATCAGCTCAACGCAGCTTACTTATTAAGGAATAAGCCCCATTGTCTGTCAGAGGTCTTCATCTTTAGGGTACCTTACACCATCCTCTTATTTGGAAGTAAAACAGTGGCGCAACATGATCACATTCTTTTGTTGTTCTAAATAGTCTAATGAATGATGACATTACATCCACTGGTCTAGAAAATGACAGGCATATGGTGCGTATGAATAAAAGAAAAGGCTCATGATACAATTTACGTTTTCATGAAAAGGGTGTATCATTTGGTTAGCTGCAATTTTCTATTACCCTACCTTTTATCTACTGGAAGCCATATTTATGTTTACTTCTGATGTAGAGATGGAGTCACAGATAAACAAATATTGACAGTCTGCTAAAATGACTTCAATATCTCCGGCATAGAGGAAAAGTCTACTTGCCCCCTTTTTAAGTCCCGTATACACTTTTTGGATGTTCCCTAATTAATACATGATGAAGAGCACGAAAATTTGTCTGTGATTACTTATAGTTTCTAATTAATTTTCTATGTGTGCACACCCATCACATATGGGCTGCGCCTGGTATGCTCTGTGTATTTCCCATCAAAAATGAGGGTTATGACCAGTTATCTACCTTGCGGGTATGAGTCAGCTACATATATTTAATTGTACAGTTCCTTTCTTCATTAGTTTGATTTTTACAACAGAATGAAAGCATCCTCTGGTTGTAGCTTTGCCTAGAGCAGGGTTGAGCAACCTTGGCCCTTCAGATTTTTTGGATTTACATCACTCTTGATACTCAGCCACTCATTCGGTTGACTGAGCCTTATGGAAAATGTAGTTCCAAAAGATCTGTAACAACAAGGTTGCTGATCCCTGACAAAGAGCAATGGAAGTTGGTGTAAGAAGGACACTCCTATCAAATGTTGGTGGGTTAGAACCCTAACTGCAAAGAATGGACCCTTTAAAGAAGAAGATGCAAGTAACCAAGTCCAGTGGTGGAATACCCAATAAGCATAGTCGAGAAGAATCCAAGGATTGGTCCAGACCGCAGATAGCAGTGACTGGGAACAAAAATCAAAATATATATTGCACAGCTCCAGCAAACAGAAGAAGTGGGCACCTCAGCTTGGGTTTCTTGGGGTTTAACAGAAGGCCATTGAGCAACTATACACCACTAACCAGCACTTCCAGTTCAATGGGTGAGTTATTGCCCTGACAATGCAGCGTTCCAGTTTGTCAAAGCCACTCTCCTTCTGTTGCTGTTATCCAGAGGCACACAGTCCTTTAAGGGGATGGATGCTTTAGGCCTGTGCTCCACACTGTGCCAGCCTATCTTCTAGGCTGACAGCACATGGATATCAATTTAACTGAATGTAATTGAATAACATCTGGATTTGGCAGGATGCCTTGTAGCTTTGTGCCTTAAATGCAATTCCTTCCATGTTGCTCGTTACTTTGTCATACACTGTATTTTGATTATTTTTCAAAATCTGCCTTGTATTACCATGAGTTGTAAATTAAATTATGCAGAACTCAAGTTTATTCTAAAGAGTTTATTCACTAAGCACTGAACTTGCCAACGAAGTACACCGAAGGGTGAATTTCACTATATGGTGCAATTTTGGGACAGTTAGTTTATTCACAAAGCTGCGAATTCTCCAAATACTGGAGAATTGATGGCAAAATACAATGCAGGTTGGTGATCTTCGGCGGCAACGAAATTGTCCCAAAGAGAAGTAATAGTTCGTCTGTTCACAGAACACCGAACTTTACCGAAGTGTCGTCAAAATGACCTCATTTTCGTTGATTCAGTTCAGCAGGCTTTAACCCTTTCGCTGCTGAGGCATTTCACGCCTCTGTGCTGAGGTCATATTTACCGGTTTTGCTCATCATGTTTAAACGTGTTTTGAAGGCTTATTTTAGTATATGACCCAGACATATTATATATTGTTCTTTCCGTCAGACTCGGTAGATTCATAATATGTCATTATTATATGTATACGTTATGTCATGTCTGTATATTATAACAAAAAATGCAATAAAATATGTATTTTCAATCATTTACAACGTGTAAAGTGTTTTTTTTCACATTTTAACATGCGAGCAATTGCGGTTATATTTTGTATGGGGTGCGCTTGTTAAAAAAATTAGAAATGGGGTCTCGTTACATTTTTTTTTGGGGAAAATTACACGATTTTTAACAAACGCACCGCATACAAAAATCATTAGTGCAGCATCATTGTTCACATTATAATTGAAATGGGAACAATATTGCTGCATTAACGAACCAAAAAAAAGAAAATAAAATGTTTATTTTTTTTTATAATTTGTTTTTTAAATATATATTTTTTTTTATTTTCAAATTTTTTTTGAAAAAACCTTTTTTAAGAGTAGTGTTTGGTATCGTTGGAACGGCCATGCTCTGGCCGATCCAACCATACCAAACTTTAACCCCTAGCTGCCACGGATCGGAGATAGGGAGTTCATTGGAACTCCCTATCTCCACCGTTGGTGGCAGTTAGGGGTTAACTCTAGGACTGGCGTCATCGTGCTATGCACGATGACGCCAGTCCTCAGGGGGAGTTCCCGGAGGCTTGGCCGACATCCAAGATGTCGGCCAGCTCCGGGAAAGGATCACGAAACGGCTCTTTTCAGCGCCGATTCGCGATCCAGCTCCCCAGGGGTTAATGCCATACACCATTTGGAAGGGCAGGCTGTGCCCTTCCAAATGGTGCCTGGGTTAATCCCCGCAACGCCGCCGATCGAGAGGGAGAGAGGTCCGAAGGACCTCCCCCCCTCCCTTTCAGGCGCCTCCTCCGCACATGCGGGGGGTGCGCCTGAATTAGGTGTCATCGCGCTGTCGCGATGACACCTAATTTCACCGGCGGCGGTTCCGGATGCTGGGCTGACATCGAGGATGTCAGCCCGCACCGGGGGGCCAGCGATCGGCCGGAACCCGGCCGAACGCTGACCCCAAAGGGAGGACGCGCTCAGCGCGTCCTCCGCACACCAGCAGCCATGCGGAGGACGCGCTCAGCGCGTCCTCCGCATAGAAGTGGTTAAACAGGCAAATCCCATAGGTTTCAATGTAAAAACTTCATTTTTTAAAAAAAAGTTTATTCTTTTCATTTGTAGGGAAAAGCCTTTTCTTATTTTTTTAAGATAAAATTTTTGTTTCCCAATTTTTTTTAAACGGTGTTTATTTTAAATTTTAATTCTGTAGCAGAAAATTGTATTATTTAAACACATTTTAATACATTTTTATTAGTTTAAACACCTAGTTTAACCCTCTCAGGAGGTGCCCAGTGGTGGGGCGTACTAGAAACATAGAAAATGTTGACAGATAAGAACCTTTCGGCCCATCTAGTCTGCCCAATTACATGGATACTTTACCTGGATTTATCTTTTATTTAGGATAGCCTTATGCCTATCCCATGCCTGCTTAAATTCAATTACTGTTTTGGCCTCTACCACTTCAACTGGAAGACTGTTCCATGTATCCACCACCCTCTCAGTAAAATAATGCTTCCTGAGGTTACTTTTAAACCTTTGCCCCTCTAATCTAAGACTATGTCCTCTTGTTTTGCTACTTTGTTTCCTTTTAAATATACTCCCTTCCTCTACCTTGTGGATTCCCTTTACGTATTTAAATGTTTCTATCATATCTCCTCTGTCTCGTCTTTTTTCCAAGCTATACATGTTAAGATCATTAAGCCTTTCCTGGTAACTTTTCTCCTTCAAGCCGTACACCATTTTAGTAGCCCTTCTCTGAACTCTCTCTAAGATATCTATATCCTTCTGGAGATACGGTCTCCAGTACTGCACACAGTACTCCAAGTGAGGTCTCACCAGTGCTCTGTACAGTGGCATGAGCACTTGCCTTTTCCTACTGCTAATACCTCTCCCTACACAACCAAGCATTCTGCCAGCATTTCCTGCTGCTCTACTACATTGACAGGTGCGTGCCATGTGCCGGCGCACGTCATCTACGTCAGCCACAGGAGTCAAGGAGGAGTCAGGAGGAGGATCATTTGTATTGTATATATAGTATAGGATCGCGGGCGACAGAGGTGGGCCGCAGCTACTGTGTGAGGGTGCCGCGGCGTGTGGAGTAACTAAATTGCGGCGGCCACAGACACAATGATTTTTGCTTCAGTGGTTGGGGCCGGCTGCGCCCTAGGCGGGCACTGCGCTCTAGGTGGCCGCCTACCTCACCTAGCGGCAGTGCCGGCCCTGCATGTTTATGTTTGCTATATATTTTAAGCATGTATGCGGTTATTAAACAGGCCACCTGGGATCAGTAGATTTGTGGCAAACATTTAAAACCATGATGATAGCATAGAGATCAGGAAGTTGGTACCGGGCGCTGGCACTAAATTTCCATTTGCTTCAGTTGGAAAGGGACTGGTATATCTTGATATACAGTAGAATCCTCAAAGAGGGAGAAAGAAAAGAAACTCTGCAGACTGTTTTGTATAAACAGCATAAGCAAGTGAGGAGAGTTTACTCACATTTACCAGTGCCTATTTTAACAAAAACGGCACCAAACGGCAGACAATCGGTGGATTAACAGGGGACACCGATTCCCCTTCTTAAGCTCCAGATGCCAGGAATACGGAACAATGTCTTCCCAGGGCTTTCCACCAAGAAATACTCAAGATGGTAAAATCCACAATGGGTTTATTGAAGGCAAAAATTATACATGAAAAAATACACCTCAAACGCGTTTCGCTAGACGCAGCTTCATCAGTGGGTGATGATAGCATAACCTATGCCCCTATACTTTGTAAGTGTCTCCTTTTCATATCAGAAAACCAATATTTATGTACATACAAACATTTACTACTGTTATGTGTGTTGTATAAATTTTACAAATTGCAGAAATACCAAAGGCAGGACATTTTAATAAAAGAAAATTCTAGTAGTGTTCATTTGTACCCCAAATATGTTCTAATGCCAAAGTCTATCATGATTCTCCTACCCTTTCACTACCTTGGATATTATTTTTGTCAATAAAATACAACAAACCGTATTACATAGTTGGTGCTAACTTAACCAGAGCTATTGTAAACTTAAAACCTCCATAGGCTATAATGGCTCTGGGAAGTTTACAACAGCTCTGGTTAAGTTAGCACCAACTATGTAAAATGGCCCAACATTTATTGTACAACCAGGCATGCATTAATACTAGCTAACCCCCCCCCCCACACACACACACACACACTATTTTCAACAGACTGCTATTGTGTACCAGTTAAAATATTATAATAAAACTTTATTATTTTATCCATTACAGCAACCTACCAGACTTTGGCAGGACCAAGTTTAGGAGGGAGGAGGTGTGACCATGCAGGAGTCATGACCCCAAAAGGGACATGTTATATTGGTGCTCATGCAATCCTGGGTCGGGTGATTAGCTGCCCTACCGAGCAGTCTGGGCTGCTCATACACAAATTCTGGATCAATGGTTGTGAATGGGCTTCAAAGGCTTTCACTATAACTATTTAAGCACGCAATTGTCATTAAAAAGGTGCTTGTGGTGCATTTCCCTCTGTACTCCCAGAAACTGGATGACAGTCTAGGCTATCAGTCAGGTGATCTCGAGGATTGAGCGGAAAGTAGAGTCACATGGTCACACTGAGGGTTATTCAGAGAGAGCCAATCTGGCCCCCGGAAATTGCACCAAACTGAATTTCCCTGTACGGTGCAATTTTGTGGCCCTTCGGCTATTGAGAAAGCAGGCAGTTCGCCACATTTTGTCGAATTGTCAGCAAAATAAGGTGCCTGTTCGGTGCCTGTTCGACGGCAGTGAAATCCCCCATAGAGAAGCAATGGTTAACCTATTCAGAGAACACTGAACAGCAGAGAAATGTCAGCGAAATGCTCTGATGTTCGGTGGTTTCATTCAACAGGTTTATTCAGGTGAATCCCATAGGTTTCAATGTTAATAATATTCCTGTTTTTATCCAATGTCTATTAAACCATTTATTCTTTTATTTGCAGCAAAAGTCTCTTTATTATTTTTTTTTGGACTTTTAGGCATTTTTGAGGATTTTTTTTAGTCAAATTTTGTTTTCAGATTATTATTTTTTTTAATAGCGTTTTTTTCTGTAACATGCCTTTTTAATTATTATTCATATGGGACCTTATATGTTAATTCCAGACATTTTAGTCCAGTAGAGTTTCTGCAAACAACGTTTGAATTTTTTTTACCCCATTCGTCTGCTTTTTCCAGCGGCTGGTTGGTGCTGTGTTCAGCGGATCGTTGGCCCTTTTTTTCGGACACGTTCGGCGGGTTTGCGGCAGGTTTTCTGCAGCATTTCGGATCAAATTGAAATTTTTAAACGTATCGGCTGGATTTTCGGTGATTTTTCTGATCCATTCAGTGGCTTTCCCTGCACTTTGGGGACCTTGTGGTGAAAGCTGAATTCACTGCGGGGTCTGAGAATTAGATTTCCCGAAGTGCAAGGAACAAGAGAGCACCGACATGTTGGTGAGATTTCGATCCTCTCTGAATAACCCCCTACTGTGTGACTTGGCAGCTGTGCTACATAGTTGTTGTTGGGATGAAATCTTCTACACCAGGAATGTCCAAACTCCGGACCCCCAGATGTTCCTGAACTACAACTCCCAGAAATCTCTGACTGCATTAGAAGGAGAAGCATGGGACTTCAGGGACATCTGGGGGCCGAAGTTTGGACATCCCTGTTCTAGACACTTGATGGAGTGAGTTCTTCTGCAAAATATGAAACAGTATGCATTATTTCTATACAGAATTGGCCTTTGTGACTGTTCATTTTTATCATGTTTACTGAAAAATGAAAATGGTCGGATATCGTGCTCGTAGGTAGGTATATGTAGTGATGATCATCATGAGATTACCAAAGTAGGTTAAAAAAATGCCAACAGTATAAAAATACTGTGGGCTATATTACAAAGCTGGTGCTAACTTAACCAGAGCTGTTATAGGCCCCTATTACATTCTTTGTGCAAATTCATCCGCGCAGCGCAATTTTTTTTGCGTGCAGCGTTGAGCGTTATCGTGCGAAAATTAATGGTGGTATTACGATCGGAACGCATTTTCTCTTCCGTCCAAAAATAACGTTCGGAAAAACGACACGCAAAACGAAGAGTAATACGCGCGCAGTAACATAGCGCACGTAAATCTGTGTGCGGACAGTTTTTTTCGCGGGATTCAGCCAATCAGAATTAAGAACCTTAATTGACATCAATTTACCTTAATTGACTCACTTAAGTTTTTACGCCTGTCAAAGTAAATCTGAGTATACATGCTGCAGCAATAAAAAAACACGCACACATTCACAATTTTATTGTTTGGGTATGTGTAGAATGTGTAACTATACTGTGCTGTATTTTTTTTTTTTCATGCTGGTGTTTTTCGTTTCGGCCAGAACGTTCCGATTTGCAGTTACCACCAGCTTTTCAAAGATGTTAAAATTATGCGCGCAAACGTCGTTCGTTAAAAGATGCGCATCGATTGTAAAAACCGTCCGCTTACCAGCGCACGAACGAATTTGCGCTCACAATGTTAAGTATAAGACGCGCACAGTTCATCACGCTCGCGCAGGTCCATCCCGTTAAATGATAACGCGCATTGTTTGCGCAAACATTGTAATACGACGTTCAGCGCAAAGGGTTTTGCCCCTCGCGCAAATCCGCATTTGCGCGCGCAAAAACAAATGCGTGAAGAATGCGCGAAGAATGTAATAGGGGCCATAGTCTATGGAGCTGTTGGGCCATTTTACATAGTTGGTGCTAACTTAACCAGAGCTGTTGTAAACTTACCAGAGCCATTATAGCCTATGGAGGTTTTACGTTTACAACAGCTCTGGTTAAGTTAGCACCAACTTTGTAATACTGCCTTGTATGTCTGGGCTTAATGCCTCCATTGGGCATAATGCCTGTATACTTAATTACACTAACACCTTTTGACTGGACTGTACAGGAAATTTCAGCAATTCGAGCCATGTTCCTTCTGTCCTTCTACAGCAGTGAGTGATTCCAGAGCTGTCCCTCAGTTTTGTTTTGTCCCTGGTTATTATTTCAAAGCAGCAATACATTTTGTTAAAATTTATTATTTTTCCAATCAGAGTGGGAGTTCCTCCTTACAAATCCTGTGCAGTCATACAGTGTAACAGGGAAGAGGAATAAATGAGAATTGAATTTCGTAGGCTAACTTTCATTTTTAATTTTTTTCCAATGAACTGATATTTATGAAGGGTGACATAACTTGAGTGTAGATTCAAAACATACGCTGTGGTACTCCACAAGCAACTTTGCTAATGCAGATAGGCTGCCAATCAATCACTGTCAAACTATCTATGGTGGCGTTCTAAAAACTGCCAATTATAACATACATTTGTCAATCAGGTAAACATTATATAAAACTATGAAAGTTAACCAAAACTTGCCTGTGCACAATTCATGCTAACCAGACCAGCTAGAGTGGAAGATGCAGCTTAATCAGGAAAAAAATAATTTAAAGGGACACTACCACTTATATAAGCTGTAACTAGTTATCACAAATATAAAGCACCTCATAAAACACATGCTGCTATTTTTCTTTGTTTAAAGTAATTGCATGTAAAAAGGAAAACCGCAGCAGGACGGTAATTAGCGTTTGGACTTTGTAATCCTAACCCTAATTAACTCTTTGCGCTACCCATGTTAAGCATAGGGAGCTCAAAGTACAGTAACGTCGCGCTGAAAAGCGCAAGATCCGAATCACTAACAGGTTTTTTAACCTGTTAGCATTCGGATTGTAATATGGGCTGAAAACGCTAGGGCCAAATAACCTAACGTTAACGCTCACAGGTGTGCGCTAACGTTAGCGTTAAGAATGTAATAACGCCCTATCTCTTTTCAAATAATTTCTTCTTGTGTCTCTATTTGCTTCTTGTTCTGTCTTTCCCTCTGTAGTGAACCATTATAAAGACAATCCACGTGGCAGCTAGATTTTTCTTGATTACAAGCAGAGCACTCTGAAGATTCATAACTTTTCACAACACATTATGAAACACTTTCTATAAACTGGATGGGCAATATTACAAAGCTGGTGGAAACTTAACAGCTCCATAGGCTATAATGGCTCTGGTAAGTTTACAACAGAAACATAGAAACATAGAAAAATGTCGGCAGATAAGAACCTTTCGGCCCATCTAGTCTGCCCAATTACATGGATACTTTACCTGGATTTATCTTTTGTTTAGGATAGCCTTATGCCTATCCCATGCTTGCTTAAATTCAATTACTGTTTTGGCCTCTACCACTTCAACTGGAAGGCTGTTCCATGTATCCACCACCCTCTCAGTAAAATAATGCTTTCTGATGTTACTTTTAAACCTTTGCCCCTCTAATCTAAGACTATGTCCTCTTGTTTTGCTACTTTGTTTCCTTTTAAATATACTCCCTTCCTCTACCTTGTGGATTCCCTTTACGTATTTAAATGTTTCTATCATATCTCCTCTGTCTCGTCTTTTTTCCAAGCTGTACATGTTAAGATCATTAAGCATTTACTGGTAACTTTTCTCCTTCAAGCCGTACACCATTTTAGTAGCCCTTCTCTGAACTCTCTCTAAGATGTCTATATCCTTCTGGAGATACGGTCTCCAGTACTGCACACAGTACTCCAAGTGAGGTCTCACCAGTGCTCTGTACAGTGGCATGAGCACTTCCCTTTTCCTATTGCTCTGGTTAAGTTAGCACCCGCTTTGTAATATTACCCAATGTATTTTAAGAAAAAGTTAATTTATTTTGCTTTAGTTTTTCCTGAAATCCAGATAATCAGGGCTGGATTAACCCTTTCGCTGCTGAGGCTTTTCCCGCCCCTGTGCTGAGGTCATTTTTTACCTGTTTTGCGCATCATGTTTAAACCTGTTTTGAAGGCTTATTTTAGTATATGACATCGACATATTATATATCGTTCTTTCCGTCAGACTCGGTAGATTCATAATATGTCATTATTATATGTATACGTTATGTCATGTTTGTATATTATAACAAAAAATGCAATAAAATATGTATTTTCAATAATTTACAGCGTGTAAAGTGTTTTTTTCCACATTTTAACATGCGAGCAATTGCGGTTATATTTTGTATGGGGTGCGCTTGTTAAAAAAATTAGAGATGGGGTCTCGTTACATTTTTTTTTGGGGAAAATGACACCATTTTTAACAAACGCACCGCATACAAAAATCGTTAATGCAGCATCATTGTTCACATTATAATTGAAATGGGAACAATATTGCTGCATTAACAAAACAAAAAAAAACAAAAAAAAGTGTTTATTTTTTTTTTTTAATTTTTTTTTTAATTTTTTTTTTTTAATTTTTTTTTTTTAATTTTTTTTTTTTAATTTTTTTTACTTTCATGTTTGGTATCGTTGGAACGGCCATGCTCTGGCCGATCCAACGATATCAAAATTTAACCCCTAACTGCCACGGATCGGGAGATAGGGAGTTCATTGGAACTCCCTATCTCCACACTTCGTGGCAGTTAGGGTTAATGCTAGGACTGGCGTCATCGTGCTGCGCACGATGACGCCAGTCCTCTGGGGGAGTTCCCGGAAGCTTGGCCGACATCCAAGATGTCGGCCAGCTCCGGGAAGGATCGCAAATCGGCGCTTTTCAGCGCCGATTTGCGATCCAGCTCCCCAGGGGTTAATGCCAGGCATCATTTGGAAGGGCAGGCTGTGCCCTTCCAAATGATGCCTGGGTTAAGCCCCTGTGAGCCGCCGATCGGGAGGAGAGAGGTCCGAAGGACCTCCCCCCCCTCCCTTTCAGGCGCCTCCTCCGCACATGCGGGGGGGGCGCCTGAATTATGTGTCATCGCGGGGGCGCGATGACACATAATAATGGCGGCCACTGCTCCGGATGCCGGGCTGACATCCAGGATGTCAGCCCGCACCGGAGGGGCCAGCGATCGGCCGGAACCCGGCCGAACGCTGACCCCAATGCGAGGACGCGCTCAGCAGCAGCTCCAGGCCCATGCCCCAGAATAGGCCCAGAGAAAGGATAACTATGTCTGTAGCGATGGGCATTTGGACCCCTGTTTCTCCAGCTCCATAGCAGATAAAGGGTCATGTTAGATATCGCTGGAAAGGCCATAATATGACCTTTCCAATGATACCAAGCATTACCATGTTTTATGTAACACTAAAAATAAAATAATAAATATTTATTTTTCTTTCTAACACAGCAATATTTTTCACTTTTCAATTATAATGTGAATAATGATGCTGCCCTAACTCGCCATCTCATTTCTCATGTCACCAACAAGTGTGGCGGTGATGGCACAAGTCATTATTACGAATTGTTATATCAAAAACCTAAATCGCCACATTACAGTGAGGAGCACTTGGGGGACTTTGAAATCCTTCATCACTAATCTTTACATGCAGAAGGTCAAGTGTAGGGATGAGCTGTTCGGTTCGATGTGTTCGGAGTTCGATTCGAACATCGCCAGTTTGTATGTTCGCGAACTTTGAACATTTCCGCGTGTTCGCAGCATGTTCGCCCACAATGCACCACAATGGACCACAATGCACTTTTCCACTGGCTTGAAGCTTGTAATTGGCTACAGCCTGCACCTGACCACAGTTTAGGTGCAAGACAGGTGCAAGACTATGCCAATCATGGCAAAGAGTCCTGATTGGGAAAATTTTGCCCAATCATGGGCTCACAGAGCTAAGTCCCGCAGCACACTATATAAGGCTTCACACAGCCTTCAGCACGTGTTTTTTGAGAGGAGATTGTTGTGTTAGTGTGTCTTCTCACTGCCAGTCTGCCTGCAGCTATTGGGGGGGGGGGTCTCATTTCTACAAAATATCTGGGAATTGTTGTAATCTTTGTGTTCTCACTGCCACCAACTATTTTGGGGGTCAGTCATTTATATAAAATATCTGGGAATCGTTGTAATCTTTGTGTTCTCACTGCCACCAAAGGCACAATATTTGGCTGCACTGACACTGACGCCTATATTACCAGATTTATATCATTTAAATTTTTTGGACCGCAGGGTCCAACCCTGCACTCTTCCACAATACCACAAAAGGGTTACGGTGTGAAGGCTCTTGCTGCCACCAAAGGCACAATATTTGGGTGCACTGACGCATTTACCAGATTCATATCTTATTAATATAGGACCGCATGGTCCACCCCTGCACTCTTCCACAATACCACAGAGGGGTTACTGTATGATGGCACTTATGAATAGATTAAACTTATGAAAAGATTAAACATATGCCACTTCACGGGCAGGTTATGGGGACCTCCTAGACATGATATTTGAAGGAATTTTTCATTTTTATTTTTAACCCTTATTTCATGGAAAACTCACTGTCCCTTTAAAAACGTTATTTTAAAAACTTATTTTCCTTGTTTCCTGTCCCCCAGGGCTCTACCCGGACCCCCATACACCGTTTATGGCAAATATCTTGCATATATGCCCTCTTGCAGGGCACTCTAAAAATCGAACTTTTGAGTCCCATTGACTTGCATTGAGTTTGGTTCTCGAACTTTTGAAATTGTTCGAGTTCGAATGCGAACCGAACACGGGGGTGTTCGGCTCATCCCTAGTCAAGTGAGGCGTCATTGGACAGGTCAGAGTCTGGCCTTTGCATTGATACCAAATGTGACCATGTAAAATCTAAAAGGAAAGAACACAAAAACCTTTTTTTATATATATTTTCAGTTCCAAAGCGATGGTATTGTCCAATTGTCACATAGAAAATTAGCAATACCACTGCCATTACTCCCCTTCTTATTTCCCACGCTGGGAGCAAGGTCAGTGTTTTATACATAGTCATATCTATATCTATAAAATCGTTTGTGTCCGTCGCCGCAGTGCGCATGTGCAAACTTAAATGCGCATCCGCGATTGAAAAAAAACACCGGCTTGCGCGTGGGATGGAAAAAAAAAAAGGATTCCGATCCGTTGGAGAGGCACGCACAAAGCGCCTCTCCCTCAGCCATGACCCCTGCCCTGAGTCAGCCCCCCACTCAGCCACTATCCACCTAAAACAAACACTGTAAGCGGGCAGCCATCAGGGCATTATAGCCCATGATGGATTCAGCTGCCCGCTGACAAGGGGAGGCCTGCTGAGAGCTGTGTTCCTCACAGGGCCCGCAGTTACAAAAACTTCAAAGGGCCCGTCGCTCCAGTAGTGACGCTGGTGCCTCCCAGCTGTCACTCATACAACCGATAAGCCAGCCAGGAGTTGCTCCCAGCACTACCCTGATGCACTGTCTGACCCGCCCCCTAATGATCCAGCTGTCCCTGCCGCCTGACGTTCTGCTTCCACAATACCTCACTGAGTGTGTACTTGGAGCTCTCCTCCTGAATTACCTCCAACCCCCATGAAGCCATCAAGACTGAAAAAGGATCACCTGGGACAGGGGTCAGCAAACTTTGGCTTTGATGCTTTTGGAACTACATCTCCCATGATGCTCAGTCACCCATTAGGCTGACTGAGTCACATGGGAAATGTAGTTCCCCATACATCAGGGAGCCAAGGTTGCTGACCCCTGACCTGGGACCAGTCCAGACCTCAAGACTGAGTTTCCCCCCAGCACAGAAAGCAGGTTGGGTGAGTGTATCTGTGTGTGAGGTGCTGTGTGCGTGAGGTGCTGTGTGCGTGCACGAGGTGCTGTGTGCGCACGCGGTGCTGTGTGCGCGTGAGGTGCTGTGTGTGTGCACGAGGTACTGTGCGTGCGCGGCGCTGTGCGTGTGCGCTAGGTGCTGTGGATAGGACATTAACCTCCCTGGCGGTCTAATTTTTTCAAAATTTCGTGTCTAAAAGCGTCTCAATTTGTTTTTAAAGGAAACGTGTTTTTGTACATAGTTAGCCTGTAATAATTAGGAATCACGCACTGAAATCCGTGCAATCAAAAGTCCTTACTGGTAAAATCCTTTATAAATAAATAAATAAATAAAAAATAAATAGTAAATACACTTCCGATAAAGTTCGAAACACGACATAATAATTTATTATCCCAAAAATAATTATCCAAAATAATGCAAATAAATGATTTTCAATAAAATACAACAAAAAACACTGAAATCTGCAAACAAGGGTGAAACGATGTATGGGCTATTTCTTATCCTGTAGTGCCACCTAGTGGCCGTTCATAAACATTACACTGTATAATCCAAATGTAAACTGTAAAAAAGATTTCTTTTATGCTGGCCCCGCCCCCCTGCATCGTATGACTCGCAGAGAGCCTTCCAGGAAGCAGCTCGCCACGATCACACTGCGGGGGACAACGAGGGAGCCAGGAGGAGGTGAGTAAACATCCAGCCAGAGTGTGGCTCAGGGTTACAGTTCGCAGTAGTGAAATTTAACCCCGAGTCACACTCGGGAATACCGCCAGGGAGGTTAAAAAGCAAATATGTGGACACGAATTCTGAGCTGGCAACAACCTGGGCAGGCTTAACACCTAGTTATTCATAAAACATCATCCTCCAAAACACAATGGAAATATTAAATGTTTTTGGTTTTTAGCGTGGTTTGGGTTTTAGTGCTGGCCAACCATATCACATTCCGAACGCTAAAAACCCGCTGGCAATTCGGATCTTGTGCTTTTCAGAGAGCTTACTTTACTTTGCGCTCCCTATACTTAAAATGGGGAGCGCAAAGAGTTAATTAGCGTTAGGATTACAAAGTCCTACCGCTAATTACATCCCACTGCGGTTACTGAAAAGTTAACCACACCTAGGAGCTGGTGCGAAGTGATTTCGCTTCTGCATAATCTGTCAGCACCATGTAAAAAAAAAACACCAAATATCACATACTCACCTCTCATCCCGCAGCGAGAACAGCGGCCCGATCCACTTCTTCTTGCGGTCGGGAGCAGAAGGAGACTGGAGGGGAGTCTCCCAGTCTTCCTTTGTGATCACTCCGCCGACCTGCCGGATCTCGCCTGGGCGAGATCCGGCAGGTCAAGTGACTGGCAGTGGAAGCCACAATGGAGTCCTGTGGACTCCATGGAGGGGGATGCTCGCAGCGGCACTTGGCACTGCCTCGAACATCCCAAGGCTTAGCGCTGCGTTACAGGGCAGGCTGCTGGATTAGCGCCTGCACCGTAATAGAAAGCTAAAAGGGGGATGCTAAGGAGAAACCTGGAGGCGCAGGTTTTCCTCCTTAGCGTCCCCCTTTTAGCGTGATGATTGTAATAGGGTCCTTGTTGCTAAAGAGTTAATTTCACACTCCATACTTTTTGAATTTTTCTTTTATCCCATTCAATACAATGCAATTCATTTGTTGATAGTATGTCTTTCTGGTGGCTTGTGATGGTGAGAAAACAATGTTGGGTCGTACACTGATTAAATGCAGCTTGAGTTGTGCAGGCCTACTAGACATGGGCCTAATACCCTTATTTATAGAAGAATTATACATAGCACAGTAGTAATAAGCTAATTATTCTCACTATAAATTGTATTACGCAAAACACAATAAATCAACTCATTAATATAGATAAAAGACCAACCAAAAGGCTATTTCTAAAGAAACCTCTGAGTAAATAGTCATTTTTAAATAGCAAATAAAAAGTCTTGGGGGATAGTTAATTTTTTTTTATTTAAATAAAAAGTCCAAGAATGGAGTTCTCGCTCATTCATAATTATGGGAACTGCAATCAAGGTGTCAAGATTCACGTCTAGAACAGCTGGAAAGGAACATTAGTGCCCTGGCGTTTGTCACTGTGTGTAGGAGACAAAAAGAAACAGAAGAGCTAGAAATCCTTGTGACTGCAAGCTGATCCATCTACTATCCCTGACATATACAGTGTCTATGTACAAGGAGAGCATAATACCTTGATATAAGTGAGTATACAAAATATTGTTACTTGTCAAAAACAGTTCTTAGAAGTCAAAGTATTTTTGTCTTTTATTATATTCCTGTTTGTGGCTCTGTCATATATCTGACATATTTGAAATCCTCTATCACTGGGGGGTCTTGTGAGAAGCCTGGGAATTTGTAGGTGATTGGGTAAGTCAGTAATGTACTAGACACTTGAAGGGTGATTGTATCAACTTGATTGAAACAACAAACATGGAGATCACTTTTTCTGCTTCCTGTTATATCCTGTCAAATTACTCACTTGAGCTGATAACACCTTTGCACCTAAACTGTTAGTAACAAAGGGACCTTTATTTGTCTTAACATTAAAGTGATACTTGGGTAGTCAGTCTGGAGATACAGTCATTGAAGGTAATTGTATGAAAAGGATACTCATAGCTGGAAGTGACCTTGATTATTGTTTATTATTTTTAATTATGTTTGAATAATAAAAATATGTTAAGCTGATGCTTTGTACATCCACAGCCTTCACATGATTCTGACTAGAACGCGGAGTGGGTCAGCCAACCAGCAGACACGCATTTTAGCCTATGGAACCTATTTCACCAATTTACTCGAAACTCTTAAAGGGTTATACAGAGAGATCCAAAATTTCACCGAAATGTAACCGGACACTGAAATTCGGCGTACGGTGACATTTCGGGGCGATTCGGCTATTCAGAAAGCAGGCAGTTCGCCAAATTTTGGCGAATTGCCTGCACTTGCAGTGCCTGTTCGGCAGTGAAATCCCCCATAGAGAATTATTATTATTATTATTATTCTTTATTTATAAAGCGCCAGCATATTCCGCAGCGCTGTACAATAGGCACAGTATAGACAGGGTTACAATACAATACATTGAACAACATTTGACAACATTTGACAAACAGTACAGGAGGAGATGAGGGCCCTATTCCCATAGGAACTCACAATCTAGGAGGGTTGGGGTTGGAAACAGGAGGAGAGGACTGCAAGGTGAGAGTGATTGATGGTTGCGTTAGTGAGTTGGGTGGTAGGCTTCCCTAAATAGGAATGGTTTAAGGGAGCGTTTGAAGGAAGAGAAGTTAGGGGAAAGTCTGACAGTACGAGGGAGAGCGTTCCAGAGAGTGGGGGCTGCGCGTGAGAAATCCTGCAGTCGATCATGGGAAGAGGTAATACAGGGAGAAGCTATGCGCAGGTCGCTGTTTGACCTTAGGGAGCGGGCTGGGGTGTATTTGGTGATTAATGAGGACAGGTAGTGGGGAGCTGAGTTAGTGAGGGTTTTGTAGGCTAGGATAAGGATTTTGAACTTAATTCTGCAGTGGATGGGGAGCCAGTGAAGGGACTCGCAGAGGGGAGCGGCAGAGACAGAGCGGCGAGTGAGGTGAATTAGCCTGGCGGAGGCGTTCAGGATGGATTGTAGGGGGGAGAGGCGGGACAGAGGGAGGCCAGATAAGAGATTGTTGCAATAGTCAAGTCGGGAGATTACCAGGGCGTGGATGAGTTGTTTTGTGGTGACCGCGGTAAGAAATGGCCGAATTCTGGAAATATTACGCAGTTGGTATCGGCAGGAGGAGGAAAGGGACTTGATGTGGGGGATGAAGGAAAGAGCAGAGTCAAGTGTAACTCCAAGACAGCGAACTTGGTTTGATGGGGAGATGGTGATACCCTCCATCGTGATAGAGAAGTCAGGAGGTGGGGAGGCATTGGAGGGAGGAATAAGTAGGAGCTCAGTCTTTGACATGTTGATCTTTAGGTGGTGGGAGGCCATCCAGGAGGAGATGCCAGATAAACAGTCACTGGCTTTGGAAAGGACAGGGGGAGAGAGATCAGGGGTAGAGAGGTAGATCTGAGTGTCATCAGCGTAGAGGTGGTAATTAAAGCCAAAGCTGTTGATGATTTTGCCCAGGGAGGAGGTGTAGATGGAAAAGAGCAGAGGACCAAGGACAGAGCCTTGAGGTACACCAACAGATAGAGGCAATGAAGAGGAGGAGTTACCAGCAAAGGACACACAGAAGGACCTGTTGGATAAATAGGAGTCAACCCAAGCGAGTGCAGTGTCACCGAGACCCAGAGAGTTGAGGGTCTGTAGAAGGAGGGGATGGTCAACAGTGTCAAAAGCAGCCGAGAGGTCAAGCAGGATGAGAATAGAATAGTGGCCGTGTTTTTTAGCAGTTAGGAGGTCGTTGGTGACTTTGGTGAGGGCAGTTTCAGTTGAGTGTAGGGGACGGAAGCCAGATTGCAGGGAGTCAAGTAGGGAATTGGGGGACAGGAAGTGGGAGAGGCGGTTGAAGACTAGTTTTTCTAAGAGCTTTGATGTGAAGGGAAGCAGGGATACAGGGCAGTAGTTGGATGGAGAGTTGGGATCGAGGGATGGTTTCTTTAGTAAAGGGGTAACTAGTGCGTGTTTGAAGGCGGATGGGAAGGAGCCAGTGGAGAGAGATAGGTTGAAGATGTGTGTGAGAGCAGGGGTGAGGGAGGAGGAGAGGGGAGGAATTAGATGTGAGGGAATGGGGTCGAGCGGGCATGTGGTGAGATGTGAGGAGGACAATAAGGAATTGACTTCCTCCTCAGTGGCTGGGAGGAAGCGGAAGAGGGTGGCAGAGGGGACCTCTGGGAGTGGAGGTGGCAGATAACTATCTTGTGTTGGGATGTTGCTTCTGATAGTTAGAGTTTTACTGAGGAAGTAGTCTGCCAGGTCTTGAGCGCTGAAGGCAGCTGAGGGGGGAGGTGCAGGTGGGTAGAGGAGGGTGTTGAAGGTGGACCAGAGCCATTTAGGGTTGGAGGACAGCGTAGATATAAGAGATGAGAAGAAGGATTGTTTGGCCAAGTGGAGGGCAGAGGTGTATGACCGGAGAATAAACTTGAAGTGAACAAAATCAGCTTCAGAGCGGGATTTCCTCCAGGCACGCTCTGCAGTGCGGGAGCATCTTTGCAGGTAGCGTGTCTGGAGGGTGTGCCAGGGCTGAAGCTGGCGGCGTGGGGCCTTACAGAGTCAAAGAGGAGTGTCTAGAGCAGAGATAAGAGTAGTGTTGTAGTGATTAGTGTCAGCATCAGGGCAGGTGAAGGATGAGGTGTGAGGGAGGTGGTGAAGTAGATTGGAGAATTGATGGGGGTCCACAGCATGTAGATTTCTGCGAGTGTGTGTGCGGGGTGGGGGAGCAGGGTGTTTAGGAAGTCCAGATAGGTTGAAAGAGAGAACGTGGTGGTCAGAGATGGGGAAAGGGCGACAGTTGAACTCAGAAATGGAGCAGAGGTTGGAAAAGACAAGGTCAATAGCGTGACCATCGCGGTGGGTAGGGAGGAGGGAGGATTGCGTGAGTCCAAGGGAGGACGTGAGTAAAAGAATTAGGCATGGAAGATTAGAAGACAGGAAGTGAGAAAGCAATGGTTAATCTATTCAGAGAACACTGAACAGCAGAGAAAATTTGCCGAAGTGCAAGGTGGTTTCATCTGACAGGTTTATTCAGGTTTCAATGTTAAAAATATTCCCATTTTTATCCAAAATCTAATAAACCGTTTATTTTATTCTGAGGTAAAAAGTTTGTTTATTGATGTTTTTAGGATCTTTTAGGCATTTTTCGGGATTTTTTTGGCAAACTTTTTTTCCGTTTTGTTTTTAAATCGTTTTTTAATTTTTCTGTAACAGCCCTTTTTATTATCATTCATAGGATCTTATATGTAAATTCCAGGCATTTTCATTCAGTAGTTTTTTTGCAAACAGTGTTTCAATTTTGAAACTTCAAGCGTACTGTCTTTTGTTGTTTTTCACCCTGTTCGTCTGCCTGTCGGCTTTTTCTGGCAGCTGCTCTGTGATTGGCGGCTCGTGGCTTTTTCTGTCGTGTTCGGCATGGTTTTTGCAGCGGTTTCTGCGGGTTTTCGGTGAGTGTTCTGGGGGTTTGCGGTGAGGTTTCCCTGCACTCCGGGGACCTGCAGTTATACTTGAATACACTGCAGGGTCGGTGAACTAGAATCGCAGAATCGCCCCGAACTGAGGGGAACGAAAGGGCACCGAACGTGCAGTGACTTTTCAAATCTCTCTGAATAACCCTTTTAATATAAAGCTGGATAGGTCTGAAGAATACTTGTGTGGTTTTTGACTCTTCAACATGAGTACCATACAAGGGAGGGATCTACAGAGGAAATGCCCAGGAGTCATAACCATCCAGGCATTGTGGGCCACCATTCTTCTGCTGAATAAATGCAGTGAAAGGTGTGCTGGGCTGTCTACACACAGCACCGTAGCACAGAGCAGCTTCTATGCAACTAATTTTCTTGTTTATAGTGGAGTTATTATTATTATTTATTAAGCGCCATCACATACCGCAGCGCTGTACAAGGTGCAAAGGGTAAAGACAGGACAATTCTACAATACATACAGGAGAAGGTTAGTATTCCTGCCAGCAGATACAGGAGGACATGAAGGCCCCATTCTCGTGGGAACTTACACTCTAGATGGGTGAGGGGATAGAAACAGGAAGGGGGACTGCAGTGAAGAGTTAATGCAGGGAGAGGTGAGGACCATTTTTAGGTCTGTCAGATGTCTTGTTACAGAGTTAGAAGTTCTATATTAATATCTACTATACATTCTTATATAAGCATGTATTATTGTGTTCTGTCTGTTTTCATTCTCAGCATTATTTTTAAATATTTTAAAGAGTCGGAAGAGGTATGCATTCGTACTTAACCCCTCTCTCTGACTCTTTGCATGGAAAGAGAACACAGAGAGGCACAGAAAGATACAAAGTAAACATTTAAACATTTACTTTGAATTCTGGGCATAACAATCTGCTCAAAATGCTGAAAACCATTAATGCTGGTCATGATAGAAACTTGATATGTACCACCTACCTAGAAATTGTTGCAGACCAAGAACACACCTTCGTGGCAATGGTGTTCCCTGATGACGGTGGCCTCTTTCAGTTTGATAATGCACCCCGCCATGCTGCAAACATTGTTTAGTAAAGGATTGAGGAAAGAGGACAAACATTTCAATGTATTGTCTTTGCCTCCAAATACACCAGATCTCAATCGGATTGAGAATCTTTGGGATGTGCAGGAAATCCAAATCATCTCACAATTTGCAGAATTTATAGGATCTGCTGCTAATGTCATGTGCCAGACATTGTTTCTCAACTCTGGCTAGATTTTAGGGATTACCTTTGGGAAGTGAAGAATGAATACTGCAATAACTAAGCAGCTAATTATATCACCTGGGCTGTGTTGCAGATATATGGCAAATCTGGTCTGTTAGGGTTCTTGAAGACTGGAGTTGCAACAGGACAGGTTCGGAGGTTTTATGGAGTCCATGCCTCAACGCATCCGAGGTGTTTTGGCAGCACAATTATTATTATTGTCATCATTTATATAGTGCCAACAGTTTCCGCAGTGCTTTACAATAAACAAAGGGAACGAGATACAGATAAACGGACATACACTATATTGCCAAAAGTATTTGCTCACCCATCCAAATAATCAGAATCAGGTGTTTCAATCACTTCTAGGGATGTGCGTTTCGGGTTTCGGAATTTCGGAATTTTCACGAAATTTCCCGATTTGTGTCTTCGGATTCGGCCGAATTTCTGAATCGGATCGGACCCGAAAACCGACAGATCCGAAAAGTTTTCCGAGCCGAAACGAAAAATTTTCGGATTTTTCGAATGGACTTGAAATGTGTCAAATCGAAATTTATTTTTGCTCTATTCATGATTTCGGCTCCATTCGTGATTTCGGTTCCATTTCGGTAATTCTGGACATCGTATATTTAACTATTATCGGTTATATCGCTGATTCTGTAAATTTTGTATTTGTAAATGCGTATCACTTGTTTCTTGTGGCATTCGGGTCAGTTTAGCGTTTTTTAAATCGTTTTGTTAATTTTTTTTGTTCCTTGGCTTTCATACCATTTTAATATGATTAAATAAAGTTGTGAAATGTATATTCATAAGAAAAAAAGGATCTTTATTTAATAAAAAAAAAACACGATAGAATCGCCAGAATTATCGTATCGACGGAATGAATTATCGGATCCGAAAAACAAACCAAAAATTTATTATAAAAAAAGACATAAAGTATAAAAAAAGTAAACCATAGTAGTTTACGTCAAAACGAATAGAGTTAGGCTAGGGACAGATGAGCGCATTTTCTGCAGCCACCGTCAAAATGTACGTCGATGCGTGCGCACGCATTTTTTCACGGAATACGCTTAAGTGGTCAGACGATGCGCAATTCTGGACGTATTTCATGACGGTGGGGTAAAAAGAAGTCTAGGGAAATCCGGCTGTTTGAACGTTATGTAGGCCGCACACTAGCAGCGTCTGACGTCTCCTAATCACGCAAACACGCCGCTATGCGGCCGCAGCGCACTCTGTACGTCTGTAGCAGCGGTTTCACGTTCTGATAAAAATGCGTTCATTTGCCGGTTGCGTGGTGTCGGCGCACTTTTGTACGCACGTACTGCGTATATTGGCCGTCATTGGCCGTTATGTGCTGCTACTGCCGCCGTGATTTAGTGCGCCTGCACGCGCGTTCCGACTGCCCCACTCTGACCCTAGCCTTAGACACTTTGAAACGAGAACAGACGTTCCGAAAAAAAGAAAATTTCCGAAATCACGATAAGTCGATACAAAAAACTAGCAAAGTGACCCGAAAACACGAAAAATGGTCGATATTCCGAAAAAAAAATGTACACGAAAAACGAGCCGAACCGAACCGAATCGAAACAGAAATCAGTCGAAACGAGCCGAATCGAAAATTTTAAACATCCGAACAAATCGAACCGAAAAAAAAATCGGTGCACAAGCCTAATCACTTCCATGGCCACAGGTGTATAAAATCAAGCACCTAGGCATGCAGACTGTTTTTACAAACATTTGTGAAAGAATGGGTTGCTCTCAGGAGCTCAGTGAATTCCAGCGTGGAACTGTGATAGGATGCCACCTGTGCAACAAATCCAGTCGTGAAATATCCTCGCTCCTAAATATTCCACAGTCAACTGTCAGCTGTATTATAAGAACGTGGAAGTGTTTGGGAACGACAGCAACTCAGCCATGAAGTGGTAGGCTACGTAAACTGACAGAGCAGCGTCAGCGGATGCTGAGGCGCATAGTGCGAAGAGGTCGCCAACTTTCTGTAGAGTCAATCGCTACAGACCTCCAAACTTCATGTGGCCTTCAGATTAGCTCAAGAACAGTGCGCAGAGAGCTGGATGGAATTGGTTTCCATGGCCGAGCAGCTGCATTCAAGCCATACATCACCAAGTGCAATGCAAAGCGTCGGATGCAGTAGTGTAAAGCACGCCGCCACTGGACTCTAGAACAGTGGAGAAGCGTTCTCTGGAGTGACGAATCGTGCTTCTCCATCTGGCAATCTGATGGACGAGTCTGGGTTTGGCGGTTGCCAGGAGAACGGTACTTGTCTGACTGCATTGTGCCAAGTGTAAAGTTTGGTGGACGGGGGATTATGGTGTGGGGTTGTTTTTCAGGAGCTGGGCTTGGCCCCTTAGTTCCAGTGAAAGGAACTCTGAATGCTTCAGCATACCAAGACATTTTGGACAATTCCATGCTCCCAACTTTGTGGGTACAGTTTGGAGCTGGCCCCTTCCTCTTCCAACATGACTGTGCACCAGTGCACAAAGCAAGGTCCATAAAGACATGGATGACAGAGTCTGGTGTGGATGAACTTGACTGGCCTGCACAGAGTCCTGACCTCAACCTGATAGAACACCTTTGGGATGAATTAGAGTGGAGACTGAGATCCAGGCCTTCTCGTCCAACATCAGTGTGTGACCTCACAAATGCGCTTCTGGAAGAATGGTCAAAAATTCCCATAAACACACTCCTAAACCTTGTGGACAGCCTTCCCAGAAGAGTTGAAGCTGTTATAGCTGCAAAGGGTGGACCGACATCATATTGAACCCTATGGATTAGGAATGGGATGTCACTTAAGTTCATATGCGAGTCAAGGCAGGTGAGCGAATACTTTTGGCAATATAGGGTATGATGGAAACAAGAGGTATAGAGGGCCCTGCTCATATGTGCTTACAGTCTAGAGAGATTGGGGTTGAGGAAGACAAGGGGAATTTTACTTGACGGCAGGATCATTAGTGCCAGTGGTTTGGGAATGGTGTGGCTATAGAAGCAGCTTCAATCATGTGTCAGTCGGTGAGCAGAGGGATGAGTTGCATCAGTGGTGTGGTACCCTAATCTGAAGAGATGGGTTTTGAGGGATTTCTTGAAGGCCTGAAGATTAGGGGAGAGTTTGATAGGGCGAGGCAAGTCATTCCACTGGACCGGTGCTGCCCTTGAGAAGTCTTGGAGGCAGGAGTTGGCTGTGCGTGTGTAGACCGATGACAGGTGGAGATCACCTGCTGACCAGAGTTGGTTAGATGGGATGTGCTGGGCGGGGGGATCTACACCATATTGCGTTGTTTTATTGTTGTGGCTGATCAGTGTATAACCTGTGAATCTGTGCAGAAACGCTGGAGTTGAAAAAACTATTTTGATTAAATATTTGTATTGTCTTTCCACAAAACCACTACTTTGTGAAAAACCTATAAGCACGTGTCTGTGTGTCTGTGATTGAAGATTTTCGAATGGATATCATTTATACTTTATTTTACCAACGTAAAGTTACTGTATTCCCCCAATTTATATGTCCTAATGGGTACCAGTAGTGAACTAATAAGCTGAGCTTGTTAGCACGTAGCAGTTCAATTACCGTATTTTTCGCTCCATAAGACGCACCTGACCATAAGACGCACCTAGTTTTTAGAGGAGGAAAACCGGAAAATAAATATTCTGAATGAAATAGTGTAATAATGGATATTGCCCCAGCTCGTGGATATGCCTTAGCTCACACGTGGATATGCCTTAGCTCACACGTGGATATGCCTTAGCTCACACATGGATTTGCCCCAGCTCACACATGGATTTGCTCCAGCTCACACATGGATCTGCCCCATCAGCTCATGGATTTGCCCCAGCTCACACATGGATTTGCCCCAGCTCACACATGGATTTGCCCCAGCCAGCTCACACATGGATTTGCCCCATCAGCTCACACATGGATTTGCCCCAGCCAGCTCACATGGATTTGCCCCATCAGCTCACACATGGATTTGCCCCATCAGCTCACACATGGATTTGCCCCATCAGCTCACACATGGATTTGCCCCATCAGCTCACACATGGATTTGCCCCAGCCAGCTCTCACATGGATTTGCCCCAGCCAGCTCTCACATGGATTTGCCCCAGCCAGCTCTCACATGGATTTGCCCCAGCCAGCTCACACATTGATAATTCCCCAGCTCACATATGGATATGGCCCAGCAGCTCGTGGATGTGCCTCCGCTCACCTGCCGCCGCCGCCGCCGCGTTTGTCTCCCTCTGAGCATGCGTCCGGCGGCAGGAAGCTTGGGCACTCGCCTGGGGGAGCCACGTGACCGCGATCTCGGGAGATCGCGGTCACGTGGCTCCCCCAGGCGAGTGCCCAAGCTTCCTGCCGCCAGACGCATGCTCAGAGGGAGACGAACGCGGCGGCGGCAGGTGAGCGGAGGCACATCCACGAGCTGCTGGGCCATATTCGCTCCATAAGACGCACCCACTTTTCCCCCCACTTTTTGGGGGGAAAAAAGTGCGTCTTATGGAGCGAAAAATACGGTATATAATACCGATGCACTGCTTAGAAGGCTACCCACTCCTTCATATTTTTTGGGTTCCTAAACTGATGCCATTAGTCAACCTTTCAACTTTGAGATGTTCGGCGTCCCTTGTTAGTGGGATTGTGCGCTGCTGACCCTGTACTAGAACTTTGACTTTTGCCTTTTCTTTTTTTGAGCATCATCATTAATTTCTTGAATATGTCACAAGAAGACATTTCAGCAAACCACACAAAAATCGATGTATCGCAAGGACAAAGGCTTCGCCCCTCACTCAGGAATAGCATGCATTTCCCTACAAGTGGAGGCTTTAATCATCAGCCATAATTAACAGGCCGTGAAAAAGCTTTCCCCAGATTTGTTCTGATTATTTTGGTTTCTGTGACTCACCGGTTTATATTGTATTTGGCCACAGTGTAGGTATACAGCCATGTAAAGGAATGCGAGTGGGATGACATTTTCTAATAATAATTGTGATACAATCTTTAACACCCCGTGATCTCTGCATGATCCTTTTGTATATTTTTTTATTTTATTTTTTTAGAACCAACAAGCTCATATGTATTTATGAGGAATCTGTCAAACTGCTTATTATTCAAAGAAAGATCTCACTGACTAATTGGTGCTCAGGTTTAACAGATCTGTTCCTGGGATCTGTGGACAAGGGGACAGGAAATGTTAAAGGTGCTATATAAATAAATGACCTAACCAAGTGGGGATTATTCGAAAAATGTATACCATAAGTAGGAAAATTTTCCTAAATATTTGATCGTGGATATGGTTGATATACTGGGACAAGGAGTAAAAGATGCACTCATTTTGTTCTTATATAGACAAGAAACCCACTCATTCCATCAATAATTGTGCAAGCACATTCTGGAATATGAAAAATGTCTGAGAACATTTGGATAAAGAAAGACATAAGGGGTTATTCAGACAGCACCGAAATGTCGCCAACATTTCGGTGCTCTCTCGTTCCCTGCACCTCGGGTAATCAAAGGTCCCCACCCTGCGGTGAATTCAGTATTCACCGCAGAGTCCCCAGAGTGCAGGGAAAAGACGCCGCAATCTTGCCGAACACCCACCAAAAACCCACCGGAACCGCCGGAAAATACACACCAAACACGCCAGGAAAAGCCAACGAGCCGCTGATCACAGCACAGAGCAGCCGCCAGAAAAAGCCGACAAGCTGACGAACAGGGTAGAAATAAAGAAAAAAACTGTATGCTTGAAAGTTTCAAAATTGAAACATTGTTTGCAAAAAAACTACAGAAAGAAAATGCCTGGAATTTACAAATAAGATCCAATGAATGATAATAAAAAGTTCTGTTACAAAAAAAAGAAAAACCAATATTAAAAAGAAATGGAAAAAAAACTTCCCGAAAAAATCCCAAAAAATGCCCAAAAGATCCTAAAATAATCTATAAATAAAGAGACTTTTTAATACAGATTAAAATAAAAAAATTTTAGATATTGAATTAAAACGGGAATATTTTTAACATTGAAGCCTATGGGGTTCGCCTGAATAAACCTGTCGAATGAAAGCACCGAACAGCAGGGCATTGCAGCAACTTTCAATGCTGTTCAGTGTTCTCTGAATAAATTAACCATTGCATATCTATGGGGAATTTCACTGCCTTCGAAGAAGAACCGTTCGTGCAGGCAATTTGCCAAAATTTGGCAAACTGCCTGCTCTCTGAATAGCCGAATGGCCCTGAAATGTCAATGTATGGGAAAATTCCCTTTTCGTGACATTTCGGGGCCAGATCGGCTCTCTGAATAACCCCTATAGAAAAGAGAAGGCAATCACTCTCTATTAAGAACAAACAGGTCCGCTTTACAAAAGGTCAGTAAAATGGTGGTTACCTGGAGCTAATCGCACCTCAATTTAGATTGCATGCAATTCTATAAAATTTGAGAATATACAATAAACTGTTTCAAGATACCGCTGTGAGTGGTAGAGGTAAAATTACTGCTCTATGACTGTGGAGACACAGGTTCGATCCCGGCAAAAGCACCTCTCCAGTAAGTGTCCTTGGGCAAGACACCTAACGGTACATACTCACCACCCAGGACATACTTGAAAACGAGATAAATCTCAATGTATCCTTCCTGGTAAAATACTCTCAAAAATATATATATTCAGTAACTTTCAGGCATTACTGACATTAAGCATAGATAAAACATGGCATTATAAGGAATATAATTTCATTATACTGTATGTTTATATGATTCTAAAGCCTGAAATGAAGACATTTTGGAAACTAGTTTATATTTAAATGCTATCAGGGTTATTCAAAGAGAATCGAAAAGTCACCGCACATTCGGTGACTTTTCGTTCTCTTCAATTCGGGTTACATTTCGGGGCCAGATCGTCTCTCCCTTAATTGTCAGTACTAATCTGGGCTAATAAGGGGCTTATGCTTTGTGAGCTCTGCTATGTATAATGCTATATCTAACTCCCCTACTCACCATGATATACTGGCTCTTGTTTAAAGAGCATGTGGGTCCATCTCGGGTGGCCCTTTTTCCCGTGATTCAAAAACCGAGAAAAGAATCCCAAATTCCCATAGCTTGATATGTTTCTACAGGTTGAATACAGTTGATATTGCACACACCAATGATGGAGCCAGATGAATGCTGCCTCTGGATTGTGCAATCTGACTTGTGACTTTATAAGGTAGCACACCAAACCCTCTCAGGCACTATCAGTAATAGTATATCATGTCCCCTGAAGGTGACAATTTTTATTTAATTAATCAATCATTTTTTTCACCCATTTTTTGAGTCGAGTTCTCTTTACCTATGAGTTTAAATTGCTTTATTTTAATTATGAATACATTTTAAGAATATGCGAGTGGAAAGAGCCCAGCTCATAAGTGTTTCCTCCATAGTATATATTTTTGTTCCATAGTTTATATTTTGGGGCTAAACACCTCCTTGAGAGCTAGGGTCTTCCTGGACAAGCTAATAACCAAATGTTTGTTTTTGGCACAGTTTCAGTCATGTCACTGACGTTTGTCAAGCTTGACAAAGGGCAGTGACATGGCCGAAACAGTGCCACAACTTGCTTGATTGACTGCTCTTTACAAGCCTATTGTTGTGTAGTGTTGACTCATGTGCCTCTTGAGTTATCAGTGGTTGTCTAAATGAGACAAAATGAAAGTATATTTATGGAAAGAGTGTATTTGTAAGCGGTAGCCTGTGAAATAATGTGTGATTAACGGTTTATGTAAGTATACAGAGTATCACGATGCCTGGTTCAATACATATTATTTTATAGTGCCAGACTAGACTTGGCAAATCCACTAGAGAAAGGACATGAAAATATTTTCATGAGCAGCGACACTGATATGCCAGCACGTGGACTAAAACCAGACAGATTTAGAAACCAGCTTGCTGAATCATACAGCAGGACAACACTGTTGTGAAATGAAATAAGTAAACAACACATGAGAGTAAAGAAACAGAACAGATGTAATCTAATAACTTGATCACATGAATATGTAAACTATCAAGGTAAACTATCAGAATAACAAATGTCCGAATCTTAATGTTGACTTTTTGCTATTCCATCAAGACCTCAACAAGTCTTGACTTTATAAACTATAACGGTGACCATGGAGATTGAGGGTGAGTGGCTCAATCAAACGTTTACTCAGTGTTGTAAAACATATGACTCCTCAATGGTTGTTTTCCAAATGGCTAGCTAGAGAACCGTATTGTAATTCTTTCGAACAAGGCCATTATGAATACGCATTAAATAACTAAACTCTGTTAATGGGGCAGGAAACATGCTATCCCTATCAGTGGACAGGTCGGTCCATTTTTTTAAAGGTTCCTGCCGGTCACATGGATCAGAGATGCCTGGCCAGACTCTAACTATGGTGCTGATGCAAGTATCTGGTTGCACTCACAGACTTCCACATCAGGGAAATTGCCATTAGTGGTTTTCTACTGCCTGCACATCTGAAGTAGAGGTATATCTACTAGTACAGAAAAAATGGCGTCGCGCCCATACTCACTTATTTTTGGAGCGGCGGCAACTGCCAGGAGTAACAGCCCAGTAAATGTATAAAACATAACAAGGAAGGAGAGTGTCATCTGCGCTCATTCCTATGTGTTCCATGTACAACAAAAATGAGGTTTTGTTTGTTTCAATGGCCATTGCAACGTAAGCCCACTCGCCACTTCAAGGCACCTCTTTAGAGTGGGTACCTAACAATTGTAACCAAAAGGCCGCTCTACTGAGCAGCTCCAAGCCCCTCCAGCTGCTTTTCAGCAAGGAGAGACAAAGATGGTGGGTTTTATTTATACACGCACCAAGCACTTCCCATTTGGGATCAAAAACAAAAACATGGAAAGAGGAACAGCTGCAAAACGACGGACTGGCGTTACAAGCATGATATACATAAATACAGAAAAAATGGCGTCGCGCCCATACTCACTTATTTTTGGAGCGGCGGCAACTGCCAGGAGTAACAGCCCAGTAAATGTATAAAACATAACAAGGAAGGAGAGTGTCATCTGCGCTCATTCCTATGTGTTCCATGTACAAAAAAATGAGGTTTTGTTTGTTTCAATGGCCATTGCAACGTAAGCCCACTCGCCACTTCAAGGCACCTCTTTAGAGTGGGTACCTAACAATTGTAACCAAAAGGCCGCTCTACTGAGCAGCTCCAAGCCCCTCCAGCTGCTTTTCAGCAAGGAGAGACAAAGATGGTGGGTTTTATTTATACACGCACCAAGCACTTCCCATTTGGGATCAAAAACAAAAACATGGAAAGAGGAACAGCTGCAAAACGACGGACTGGCGTTACAAGCATGATATACATAAATACAGAAAAAATGGCGTCGCGCCCATACTCACTTATTTTTGGAGCGGCGGCAACTGCCAGGAGTAACAGCCCAGTAAATGTATAAAACATAACAAGGAAGGAGAGTGTCATCTGCGCTCATTCTATGTGTTCCATGTACAACAAAAATGAGGTTTTGTTTGTTTCAATGGCCATTGCAACGTAAGCCCACTCGCCACTTCAAGGCACCTCTTTAGAGTGGGTACCTAACAATTGTAACCAAAAGGCCGCTCTACTGAGCAGCTCCAAGCCCCTCCAGCTGCTTTTCAGCAAGGAGAGACAAAGATGGTGGGTTTTATTTATACACGCACCAAGCACTTCCCATTTGGGATCAAAAACAAAAACATGGAAAGAGGAACAGCTGCAAAACGACGGACTGGCGTTACAAGCATGATATACATAAATACATAAATAATACTTGCTATTAACCAAGTGTAATTAATTGCAGCAAAAATATATCATACCAATGACCCTCGAATTTTCATATAATTTCATATAACGACGAGCACCTGCTATTTTATCTACTAGTGTTCACCTCTTGCATATCTCTTTAAAACCAAATGTTTGTCTTGTTCTGTAAAAAAACAACATTATTTCTGTGCAGATATTTTATATAAATAGGGGTTGGTGAATTTTGATTCGTTCATGTTTTCAAATTTGATTCTCTGCAGTAATGTGTAAAGTTCTCAATCCAGAGTTGTATTTGGACTTTGTGCTGCCCTAGTCACTACTAATTCTGCTGTTGGCTCCCCATCTGATTGACATCCTTGCCAACAATTCTGGGTTTCTCAGGGCATTCTCAGTACTTTGCTTGAAGTCCTGATGGTTTCTTGTCCCTGGATTCTGTACCAGGTTGTGAGAGAATATAGGTGATGTCTACATCCCTACTAGGGATGAGCCGAACACGCCCGAGTTCGGGTTCGTACCCGAACCCGAACTTTCCAAATGTTCGGATCCGAATCCGTACCCGAACTCAATACAAGTCAATGGGGCTGAAATTTCGGATTTTAGAGTGCCCTCCAAGAGGGCATATATGCTAGATATTTGCCATAAAAGGTGTATGGGGTTCCGGGTAGTGCCCTGGGGGACAGGAAACAAGGACAAAAAGTTTTAAAACAAAACGTTTTTAAAGGGACAGTTAGTTTTCCATGAAATAAGAGTTAAAAATAAAAATGAAAAAGTCCTTCAAATATCGTGCCTAGGAGGTCCCCATAACCTGCCCGTGAAGTGGCGGCTTTCTAGGATGTATAGAAACACTTAAAAACAAAAAAATTACGTTTCAAATGACGGTAAATGCTTTTCCTTTAATCTATCCATAAACAACTGCTTGGGGCGGCAAGCTGTATGAAAAGAGGAGACATTTTCGGACACGCAGAAAAAGTTTAGTGATTTTTTGGCAAAATTATTGTGAAACTTATGCAGGCTTTGGATGAAAGTAACAATAGGTGCTTTAAAATTGGGCCTTTAGCGTCGGCAACAGTGCCGTCACACCGTAACCCCTCTGAGGATATGAATCTGATACAGGCGTCAGTGGCAGTGCACATAAATATTGTGCTTTTGGTGCCAGGCCTGCAAGTACTATCATACAGTATCCCCTCTGTAGTATGGTGGAAGAATGCAGGGGTGGACCTTGCGGTCCTATATTAAAAAGATATGAATCTGGTAAAGGCGTCAGTGCACCCAGATATTGTGCCTTTGGTGCCAGACTGCCAGGCCAGCAAGAACTATCATACTGTAACCCCTCTGTAGTATTGTGGAAGAGTGCAGAGGTGGACCCTGCGGTTCAAAAAATTAAAATGATATAGATGTGGCACAGGCGTCATTGCAGCCAAATATTGTGCCTTTCATGGCAGCAAGTGCAATCACACCGTAACCCTTTTGTGGTATTGTGGAAGAGTGCAGGGTTGGACCCTGCTGTTCAAAAAATTAAAATGATATAAATCTGGCACAGGCGTCAGTGCAGCCAAATATTGCGCCTTTCATGGCAGCAAGTGCATTCACACCGTAACCCTTTTGTGGTATTGTGGAAGAGTGCAGGGTTGGACCCTGCTTTCAAAAAATTAAAATGATATAAATCTGGCACAGGCGTCAGTGCAGCAAAATTTTGTGCCTTTCAGGGCAGCAAGTGCATTCACACCGTAACCCTTTTCGTGGTATTGTGGAAGAGTTCAGTGCTGGAGGTTTTGTGCATGCAGAAGACATCCCCGATCTATTCCTTTACGTCAGCATCAGGGGATTGATAATTGCTGATCCAGGACTGATTCATTTTTATAAATGTCAGCCGGTCTACAGAGTCGGTGGACAGATGCACTCTTTTGTCTGTGACAAAACCTCCAGCGGCACTGAACGTCCTTTCAGAAAGCACGCTCGATGAAGGGCAACCTAGTAGCTGCATAGCATATTGGCTAAGTTCTGGCCAGTGATCCAATCTCAACACCCAGTAAGCCAGTGGATCATCTGCTGGAAAGGTATCCAGGTCTGCCCTTGCCCCTAGGTAGTCCTGCACCATATGGTGAAGACGCTGGCAATGGGTGCCTACATTTGACGTCCCTGGGTGTCGTGGACTAAAAAAATTTAAAACTGCATCAGTCAAGCGGCCCCGGCCTTCACCACTATTCCTCTGATCATCCGCAGCCTCAGAAGCATGTGTGTAATCACTTGTAACCTACCAGTGCCTGGAAAGGTGTTACACAAGTGTCGCTTTAGAGCGTCCTCAAGTTTTTTCATCCTGTGCTCCCTCTGTGCGGGCAGGATGAGCTCTGCAACTTTACCCTTGTATCGTGGATCAAGAAGGGTTGCCCACCAGTAATGATCCCTCTCCTTGATAGCACGAATCCTGGGGTCCTTTAGCAGGCTTTGCATCATAAGGGAGTCCATGCAGCGTAGGTTGGAGGTGGCATTGGCTTCCGAGTCTTCCTGGTCAATGAGGATGACCGTATCGTGCACTTCCTCCTCCCAGCCACGCACTAGCCCTTGTGTTTCTGGGCACACGAAACCCTCCCTTGAGGAATCCCCACCTTCAATGCCCCCACTATTTAAATATTCCTCCTCCTCCTCATCCTCCTCCTGTCTGATCTGAGGAGGACCTGCTGGAATGCTGTCTGCGGAAAGACTGGGGCCTTCAGAGCTAGGGAAGGCCTCCTCTTCCTCCCGCTGCTCTGCCTCTAGAGCCACATCTAGAATTCCCCTGCAGGGTGTGCTCCAGCAGGAACACTAAAGGAATTGTGTCACTGATGCATGCACTGTCCCTGCTCACCATCCTCGTTGCCTCCTCAAATGGTGACAGTACAGTGCATGCATCCTTGATCATCAGCCACTGCGGGGTGGAAAAAAAATAAGCTGACCTGAACCTGTCCTTGTGCCATACTCACACAGGTACTCGTTGATGGCCCTCTGCTGCTTGTGCAGACGCTGCAGCATTGCTAATGTCGAGTTCCACCTGGTTTGCATGTCACAGATCAGACGGTTTGTGGGAAGGTGGAATTCTCTTTGAATTTCTGCCAGGCGAACGCTTGCTGGGAATGACCATCTGATGTGGCTGGAGACTTTTCTGGCCTCGCTGAGAAGCTCTGGCAGCCCTGGGTACTTGGTTAGGAAACGCTGTACCACTAGATTTAGGACGTGTGCTAGGCATGGTACATGCGTCAATTTACCCTTGCATAGGGTGGAGAGAAGGTTGCTGCCATTATCGCAGACGATCATTCCCAGCTCAAGCTGGCATGGTGTTAACCATCTCTGCACCTGCCCCTGCAGAGCTGACAGAATTTCTGGCCCGGTGTGGCTCCTGTCCCCTAAACAAACCAGATCAAGCACAGTATGGCATCTTTTTGCTTGAGCCATTGCGTAGCCCCTGCCATGCGTCGGTTTAACTGCCACTTCGTCAGAGACAGAGAAGGAGGAGGAAGAGGTGGTGGAGCAGACAGACCTCATACAAGCAGCTTTCTGGAGGCATGGTGGATGAACAAGCTCCAGCACAGAGCCCCGTCTTGGATCCCTCCCAGCTGCAATCAGAGTTACCCAGTGTGCCGTGAAGGAAATATAACGGCCCTGTCCATGCTTGCTGGACCACGTGTCTAAAGTCACATGCACCTTGTTGCTGACTGCCTTTCCCAATGACTGGATAACATTGTCTTCCACGTGCTGGTATAGTGCTGGAATGGCATTGCGTGAAAAGTAATGACGTTTTGGAACCTGCCACTGTGGTACAGCACATTCAACAAATTCACGGAAGGGAGCAGAGTCCACCAGCTGGAAAGGCAGCAGCTGCAATGCGAGTAATTTTGCTAAGCTGGCACTTAGACGCTGTGCTTGGGGATGGTTGGGACTATATTTTTTCTTATGCTGCAGCAGCTGCGGCAACGTAATCTGACTGCGTAAATCTTCAGCTGATGGGATGATGTCACATTGTGAGGAAGGAGCTGGTACATCGATTACTGTAGCATCATCCCTGTCAGTGGAGGTTGTAGGCAATGACATGACAGGACATACAGTGGGGGTAGAGACAGAGGAGGAGGACCTACGCAAAGTTTTGTGCCAACGGGATGTGTGGCAGGTGTTCATATGTCGCCTCAAGCACGTGGTACCCAAGCTTCAGCCTCATCTGACATAGATTACAAATAGCAACGGTGCGCTCTGCTGCACATTTCTTAAAGAACTCCCAGACAACAGAGTTCCTGCATGTGTGCTTTGAGACAACAGTGCTCTGCACCGGAGCAGCTCTGACATCTGATGCCTTGGACTGGCTAGTTCTACGGTTGGTCATAGAGGATGTTGTGCCTCGTGTTTGCTGTTACCTCCTCCTCCTCCCCCTCCTCCTCACTTGATTCCTCTGTTCGATCTGGCACCCAGGTGGAGTCAGTGACCTCATCATCAATGTCATCTTCACCCCCTATCTCCTCGTCACTGGAGCCAACTTGGCAGTATGCTGCAGCTGCTGCGGCAACATGAGTGCCAGTTATTTGTGTGTCATCACTGGCACCCCCTTCCTCTAGGTTGATTATACTCCCTTCCTCAACCTCAGAGATTGAATCAGAGCACTGTACTTGCTGCGCATCCTCAAGCAGCATGTCACTCTCATTGTAGTCAAACAATTCAGCTGACTCCTCCGTGTGTGATAGCAAGGCTACGGCAGGAGTAGCTGTGGACATGGAGGCTGCATTAGATGTTTTGTCAACTGAGGTGGACTGTAAAGCACTACAAGCCTGGCTGGCAGAGGACTCGGAGGATGAGGATGGCCTGGTTAGCCAATCCACCAAATCCTCAGTATGTTGCTGCTGCTTAAGACGGCCAGCACCAGTTAGAAAGGACAAGCGTGCCCCTGCAGAGGATGCACTACATCCACCACGACCAGACACCTCTTATCTGTGTCTGGGAGCGTCTGCCTGTCCTTTTTGTTCTTTCAGACATAGTGAGTGATATATAGATTAAATATATACAGAACTTTAATTCAACTCTTGTGTAAAGATTAAAGATTTACAGAACTCTGGTATAACTCAGTGAGGCACCCTGGTAGCTGGCAGCCAGTGACAAGACACAGATTACAATTCCCTCCTATAAATCAGTGAGACCCCCTGATGGGTGGCAGTGAGAAGACACAAATTACAATTTGCATAAATCTGCTAGAAGTATGTGGGACCCCTTGATGGGTGGCAGTGAGAAGCCACAGATTACAAGTCTCAGAAACCTCCTATAACTCCGTGAGACCCCTTGATGGGTGGCAGTGAGAAGACACAAATTACAATTTGCATAAATCTGCTAGAAGTATGTGGGACCCCCTGATGGGTGGCAGTGAGAAGCCACAGATTACAAATCTCAGAAACCTCCTATAAATTAGTTAGACCCCTTGATGGGTGGCAGTGAGAACCACAGATTACAAGTCTCAGAAACCTCCTATAAATCAGTGTGACCCCTTGATGGGTGGCAGTGAGAAGCCACAGATTACAAGTCTCAGAAACCTCCTATAAATCAATGAGACCCCCTGATGGGTGGCAGCCAGTGAGAACACATGGATTATAACAATTCCCAAATATTTTGTAGAAATTAGTGACCCCCAAAATACTTGCTGGCAGTGACAAGAGACAGATCACCTCAATTCCCAGATATTTAGTAAAAATTAGTGACGACCCAAAATACTGTGTGGTACTGGCTGTGTGACAAGCGAGAGATCACCTCAATTCCCAAATATTTTTTAGAAATTTGTGACCCCCAAAATACTGTGTGGTACTGGCTGTGTGACAAGACAGAGATCACCTCAATTCCCAAATGTTTTGTAGAAATTTGTGAGACCCCCAAAAGACTTGCTGGCAGCCAGTGACAAGACACAGATCACCTCAATTCCCAAATGTTTTCTAGAAATTTGTGAGACCCCCAAAATACTTGCTGGCACCAGTGGCAAGACACAGATCACCTCAATTCCCAAATGTTTTGTGGAAATTTGTAAGACCCCAAAATACTTGCTGGCAGCCAGTGACAAGACACAGATCACCTCAATTCCCAAATGTTTTCTAGAAATTTGTGAGACCCCAAAAATACTTGCTGGCACCTGTGACAAGACACAGATCACCTCAATTCCCAAATGTTTAGTGGAAATTTGTGAGACCCCCAAAATACTTGCTGGCACCAGTGACAAGACACAGATCACCTCAATTCCCAATGTTTTGTAGAAATTTGTGAGACCCCCAAAATACTTGCTGGCACCAGTGACAAGACACAGATCACCTCAATTCCCAATGTTTTGTAGAAATTTGTGAGACCCCCAAAAGACTTGCTGGCAGTGACAAGAACAGAAGATCACTTCAATTCCCAATGTTTTGTGGATATTTGTGAGACCCCCAAAATACTTGCTGGCACCAGTGACAAGACACAGATCACCTCAATTCCAAATGTTTTGTAGAAATTTGTGAGACTCCCAAAATACTTGCTGGCACCAGTGACAAGACACAGATCACCTCAATTCCCAAATGTTTTGTAGAAATTTGTGAGACCCCCAAAAGACTTGCTGGCAGTGACAAGACACAGAAGATCACTTCAATTCCCAAATGTTTTGTGGAAATTTGTGAGACCCCCAAAATACTTGCTGGCACCAGTGACAAGACACAGATCACCTCAATTCCCAAATGTTTTGTAGAAATTTGTGAGACTCCCAAAATACTTGCTGGCACCAGTGACAAGACACAGATCACCTCAATTCCCAAATGTTTTGTAGAAATTTGTGAGACCCCCAAAAGACTTGCTGGCAGTGACAAGACACAGAAGATCACTTCAATTCCCAAATGTTTTGTGGATATTTGTGAGACCCCCAAAATACTTGCTGGCACCAGTGACAAGACACAGATCACCTCAATTCCCAAATGTTTTGTGGAAATTTGTGAGACCCCCAAAATACTTGCTGGGACCAGTGACAAGACACAGATCACCTCAATTACCAAATGTTTTGTGGAAATTTGTGAGACCCCCAAAATACTTGCTGGCACCAGTGACAAGACACAGATCACCTCAATTCCCAAATGTTTTGTAGAAATAAGACCCCCCAGACCCCCCCCAGTAGCGTGGCAGACCGGCAGTAAGAACACACAACAACAATCTCCTATGAAATCTCCTCTCAAATGCATGCTGAAGCGGTGCGTGGAAACCTTATATAGTGTGCTGCGGGACTTAGCTCTGTGAGCCCATGATTGGGCAAAATTTGCGCATTTCAGGACTCTGAGCCGTGATTGGCATACTGTTGAACCTGTCTTGCACCAGACCTGTGGTCAGGTGCAAGGCTGTAGCCAATTACGAGCTTCAGGCCAGTGGGAAAGTGCATTGTGGTCCATTGTGGTCGAACATGCGCCGAACACCCGGAAATGTTCGGAGTTCGCGAGCAGACCGAACAGGATAAGTTCGGGTTGAACTCCGAACCGTCCGAACCGAACAACTCATCCCTAATCCCTACCACTGGGCTGTTTCCTTAGCGTATGTCAACATCCGCCTGGCCCCACCGCGTGCCCCCTGCCACTATTCTAGCTTATGACAGCCTTCAATATAAGGAAAGTTAAAGCAGTGAACTGACAGGAACTCGGCAAGTATCATCAGCACGTTATAATGCACATTAACAAGGTCTTCCAACATGCAGAGGAAAGCCTGAGCAGCAAGGAGCCAATCGGTATTAATCGAATCATATAGGGTTATTCAGAGAAAGGTGAAAACTAGGAGAACTGGCAGGAGAAGAGAACAATCTAGACCAAATAGCCAGTTTGGAAAGTGAGATAAATGGGAGAAAATTTCTGATTTGGCTATTTTGACCTAGAATTTTCACTTCTCCAGTCGTTCTCCTGAGTTTCACCTTTCTTTGAATAGACCTGTTAGTGCGTAGAAGCGAGTGCTGATGCGGTCTCAGAGAAGCTGTATTCGTAAAACTGTTTACTAGCAACTATTGCCAAGCATGTGCCTGTTTGGCGACCAGACTTTCCTCTGTGTCTGGGAAGGCCCCATTAGTACAGGCTTCCAATCACTGATAATTATGCCAAGAGGTTTCCTCTCAGAAATGAATGTTGGCCTAGTGCAACTGAAACGAAAGTGAACAAAAGTAAAGGAGATACAGAAAAAACACCTATATGTCTATTAGTCCTAGAGTTGCAAACACAAACAAAAATACAACTAATGTGCAAGATCACTAACTTTAAATGTCCAATCTTGACTTGGAGGCTGGCCCCAGATAAGCCCCAGATTCCGGGTGGGTGGAGCAGAGGTAACATCACTGCTCTATGACTGTGGAGACTGTGGAGACACAGGTTCGAATCCCGGCAAGAGCACCTCTCCAGTATGTGTCCTTGGGCAAGATACCTAACGGTACATACTTGCCACGTACTTGAAAACGAGAGAAAAATCTCAATGTATCTTTCCTGGTAAAATACTTGCAAAAAAAAAAAAATCCGCAAACTTTACTGAATCTTGGGTACAGTTTAATTAACACTGGTCTGAAAAATGAGGAATATCCATGCAACACCTAAATTCGGCCTTTTAAACAATCAATTCGGACAATGATACCACATCCCCAATTGAGTGAGACACACAGGGCAAGAAAATATGGATGACGGTAAAACTGATACACAAATCCGAAACAAGCTATATACGCTGACTGCACATGTCACTTTTTGACATGTATGTGGTAAAGTGATAAAAACAAATGTCTGTAAGAACTTGCAAGTGCATTTAACAGTGAACATAATAATAAGTGAACATAAGTAATAATGTTTTTTGGACCGTGAGATTGTGCACAAAGTTATTCAAACTCTCTCGATGTGTGTCGTCACTGTCGTGTTAAAATGTATTATGTAGAACTTTTTTTCTAGCTATTACTGATTAACTCATGTTAGAAATACGTGATACAATGTGAATTTGGAGATTCTCTTTGCAGAATGGATGATCATAACTTCCATCATTACCATAACAATTGACAGTGATTCTCAGCTTCTCTTTCTGAATGTGTCTCTGTGCTGTACTGTCTATGTGTCCCTGTGATAGTGTGTTTGTGTTTGTCTTCCTGTCTTTGGGTGCCTCTGTAAGGGTCTCTTTTGTTCTCTGGCTTAGTGTGTCTTTGTGACTGTTGGTGTCAATGTCACAACATGTAACTCTAATAGTGCCTCTACACAGAACAAATAAAAGACTAGTCACACTGCCAGGAACACTAAAAGATGATTTAGTAGGATTAACCCTTTCACTGCTGAGACATTTCACCTCTGTGTGCTGAGCTCATTCTTGCCATTTTGTGCTCATCATTAGGGATGGGCGTTCGGTTCGATGCGTTCGAGAGTTCGCATTGAACATCGCATGTTCGATAGCTCGCAAACTGCGAACATTTCCGTGTGTTCGTCTCGAGTTCGCCCACAATGCACCACTATGGACCAAAATGCAGTTTTCCACTTCCCTGAAGCTTGTAATTGGCTAGAGCCTCGGACCTGACCACAAGACAGGTGCAAGATTATGCCAATCACGGCTCAGAGTCCTGATTGGGCAAATTTTGCCCAATCATGGGCTCCCAGAGCTAATTCCCGCAGCACACTATATAAGGCTTTCAACCCAGCCCAGCCAGCACGTGTTTTTCTGCTGGAGTGAGAGGAGATTGTTCTGTCAGTGTGTCTTCTCACTGCCAATGACAGCTATTGGGGGGTCTCACTTGTTGCAGATATCTGGGAATTGGTGGAAAGTGTGTCTTCTCAGTCAGAGACAGCAGCAATTTGGGAGGCTCACTTGTTGCAGATATCTGGGAATTGGTGGTGGAAAGTGTGTCTTCTCAGTCAGTGACAGCAGCAATTTGGGGGCTCACTTGTCGCAGATATCTGGGAATTGGTGGAAAGTGTGTCTTCTCATTCAGTGACAGCAGCAATTTGGGGGGCTCACTTGTTGCAGATATCTGGGAATTGGTGGTGGAAAGTGTGTCTTCTCAGTCAGTAACAGCAGCAATTTGGGAGGCTCACTTGTTGCAGATATCTGGGAATTGGTGGTGGAAAGTGTGTCTTTTCAGTCAGTGACAGCAGCAATTTGGGGGCTCACTTGTTGCAGATATCTGGGAATTGGTGGAAAGTGTGTCTTCTCATTCAGTGACAGCAGCAATTTGAGAGGCTCACTTGTTGCAGATATCTGGGAATTGGTGGAAAGTGTGTCTTCTCATTCAGTGACAACAGCAATTTGGGGGCTCACTTGTTGCAGATATCTGGGAATTGGTGGTGGAAAGTGTGTCTTCTTAGTCAGTGACAGCAGCAATTTGGGGGCTCACTTGTTGCAGATATCTGGGAATTGGTGGTGGAAAGTGTGGAAAGATTTTGCTAACCAGGCCATCCTCATCCTCCAAGTCCTCTGCCAGCCAGGCTTGTAGTGGTTCACAGTCCACCTCAGCTGCCAAAGCATCTAATGCAGACTCCATGTCCACAGCTACTCCTGCCGTAGCCTCACCACATACGCGGAGGAGTCAGCTGAATTGTTTGACTACAATGACAGTGACATGTTGCATGAGGATGAGCAGCAACTCCAGTGCTCTGATTCAAACTCTGAGGTTGAGGAAGGGAGTAAAATTAGCCTAGAGGGAAGGGGTACCAGCAGTGACACACAAACAACTGGCACTCATGTTGCCCCAGCCCCAATACTGTCACCATTTGAGGAGGCAACGAGGATGGTGAGCAGGGACAGTGCATGCATAAGTGACACAATTCCTTTAGTGTTCCTGCTGGAGCGCACTCTGTGGGGAATTATAGATGTGGCACTAGAGGCAGAGCAGCGGGAGGAAGAGGAGGACTTCCCTAGCTCTCAAGGCCCCAGTCTTTATGCAGACAGTATTCCTGCGGGTCCTCAGATCAGACAGGAGGAGGATGAGGAGGATGAGGAGGAATATTTAAGTAGTGGGGGCATTGAAGGTGGGGATTCCTCAAGGGGGCCGCTTGACTGATGCCTTTTGCAATTTTTTTAGTCCACAACGCCCAGGGACGTCATATGTAGGCACCCATTGCCAGCGTCTTCACCATATGGTGCAGGACTACCTAGGGGCAAGGGCAGACCTGGATACCTTTACAGCAGATGATCCACTGGCTTACTGGGGTATTGAGATTGGATCACTGGCAAGAATTTAGCCAATATGCTATGCAGCTACTAGGTTGCCCTTCATCCAGCGTGCTTTCTGAAAGGATGTTCAGTGCCGCTGGAGGTTTTGTCACAGACAAAAGAGTGCGTCTGTCCACCGACTCTATAGACTGGCTGACATTTATAAAAATGAATCAGTCCTGGATCAGCAGCTATCAATCCCCTGATGCTGACGTAACTGAATAGATTGGGTATCTCTTCTGCATTCCCAAAACCTCCACCACTGCACTCTTCCACAATACCACAGAGGGGTTACTTACGGTGTGAAGGCACTTGCTGCCACCAAAGGCACAATATTTGGGTGCACTGACACTGACGCCTATATTACCAGATTCATATCATTTTAATATTGGACCACAGGATCCAACCCTGCACTCTTCCACAATACCACAGAGGGGTTACGATGTGATGGCACTGTTGCCGACACTAAAGGCCCAATTTTGAAGCACCTATTGTTACTTTCATCCAAAGCCTGCATAAGTTTCACCATAATTTAGCCAAAAAAATCACTAAACTTGTTCTGCGTGTCCTAAAATGTCTCCTCTTTTCATACAGGCTGCCGCCCCAAGCAATATGCTATGCAGCTACTAGGTTGCCTTTCATCCAGCGTGCTTTCTGAAAGGACGTTCAGTGCCGCTGGAGGTTTTGTCACAGACAAAAGAGTGCGTCTGTCCACCGACTCTGTAGACCGGCTGACATTTATAAAAATGAATCAGTCCTGGATCAGCAGCTATCACTCCCCTGATGCTGAATGCTGATGTAATTGAATAGATCGGGGATCTCTTCTACATTCCCAAAACCTCTACCTCTGCACTCTTCCACAATACCACAGAGGGGTTACTGTATAATGGAACTTGCTGGCCTGGCACCAAAGGCACAATATTTGGGTGCACTGACGTCTTTACCAGATTCATATCTTTTTAATATAGGACCGCATGGTCCACCCCTGCACTCTTCCACAATACCACAGAGGGGTTACTGCATGATGGCACTTGCTGGCCTGCCACCAAAGGCACAATATTTGGCCGCACTGCCACTGACACCTGTACCAGATTCATATCCTCAGAGGGGTTACTGTGTGACGGCACTGTTGCCAACTCTAAAGGCCCAATTTTAAAGCACCTATTGTTACTTTCATCCAAAGCCTGCATAAGTTTCACAATAATTTAGCCAAAAAATCACTAAACTTGTTCTTCGTGTCCTAAAATGTCTCCTCTTTTCATACAGACTGCCGCCCCAAGCAGTTGTTTATGGATAGATTAAAGGAAAACCATTTACCGTCATTTGAAATGTAATTTTTTGGTTTTTACATATTTCTAATATTCTATACATCCGAAAAATCCACCACTTCACGGGCAGGTTATGGGGACCTCCTAGGCACGATATTTGAAGGAATTTTTCATTTTTATTTTTAACCTTTATTTCATGGAAAATTCACTGTTCCTTTAACCACTTCAATGCTGAGGACGCGCTCAGCGCGTCCTCAGCATTCCCGCTGGTATGCGGAGGACGCGCTGAGCGCGTCGTCCCATTGGGGTCAGCGTTCGGCCGGGTTCCGGCCGATCGCTGGCCCCCCTGGTGCGGGCTGACATCCTCGATGTCAGCCCGGCATCTGGGACCGCAGCCGCCGGAATTAGGTGTCATCGCGGCAGCGCGATGACACCTAATTCAGGCGCCCCCCCCGCATGTGCGGAGGAGGCGCCTGAAAGGGAGGGGGGGAGGTCCTTCGGACCTCTCTCTCTCCCGATCGGCGGCTCTGCGGGGGTTAACCCAGGCATCATTTGGAAGGGCACAGCCTGCCCTTCCAAATGGTGCCTGGCATTAACCCCTGGGGAGCTGGATCGCGAATCGGCGCTGAAAAGCGCCGGTTCGCGATCCTTTCCCGGAGCTGGCCGACATCTTGGATGTCGGCCAAGCCTCCGGGAACTCCCCCTGAGGACTGGCGTCATCGTGCGTAGCACGATGACGCCAGTCCTGGACTTAACCCCTAACTGCCACCAACTGTGGAGATAGGGAGTTCCAATGAACTCCCGATCTCCCGATCCGTGGCAGTTAGGGGTTAATGTCTGGTATGGTTGGATCGGCCAGAGCATGGCCGTTCCAACGATACCAAACATGAAAGTGAAAAAGTTTGTCAAAAAAAAAATGAAAAATAAAAAATAAAAGAAATTAAAAATAAAAATTATAAAAAAAAAATAAACACTTTTTTTTTTTTTTTGGTTTGTTAATGCAGCAATATTGTTCCCATTTCAATTATAATGTGAACAATGATGCTGCACTAACGATTTTTGTATGCGGTGCGTTTGTTAAAAATAGTGTAATTTTCCCCCAAAAAAAATGTAACGAGACCCCATCTCTAATTTTTTTAACAAGCGCACCCCATACAAAATATAACCGCAATTGCTCGCATCTTAAAATGTGAAAAAAAACACTTTACACATTGTAAATTATTGAAAATACATATTTTATTGCATTTTTTGTTATAATATACAGACATGACATAAGGTATACATATAATAATGACATATTATGAATCTACCGAGTCTGACGGAAAGAAAGATATATAATATGTCTGGGTCATATACTAAAATAAGCCTTCAAAACACGTTTAAACATGATGAGCAAAACCGGTAAAAATGACCTCAGCACAGGGGCGGGAAAAGCCTCAGCAGCGAAAGGGTTAAAAAAAATTTTTAAAAACTTTTTTCCTTGTTTCCTGTCCCCCAGGGCACTACCCGAACCCCCATACACCTTTTATGGCAAATATCTTGCATATATGCCCTCTTGGAGGGCACTCTAAAAAATGAACGTTCGAGTCCCATTGACTTGCATTGGATTCGAACTATGTTCACACGCGAACTTTGGGTATTGTTCGGGTTCGACGGCGAATTGACCTCAAGCGAGTTCGGCCCATCCCTACTCATCCTGTTTAAACGGGACTTGAACTCATGTTTTGTTGTAGGACCCAATCAAATTATATACTTTTTTTGCCAGACTCGGCAGATTCACAATTTATCATTATTATATGAATACATTATGTCCTGATAGAATGCTATAACAATTTAAAAAAAAAAAAAATTCCAGTCAGATTTAAATTATTTACAGTGTGTAAAAATGAATATTTTTCATATTTTATCATGCAAGTCATTGTGGTTATATATTTTATGGGGTATTCTGGTAAAAAAAAATTGAATTACTGAGAAAATACGCGATTTTAGCTACAACTTAAAACCGAAATAAAATTGAAAAGTGAACAACAGTGCTGTATTAATAAATAAAAAAAACACATATTTTTTTTTTTAAAACGTCACCTGGTCATGTTTGGTATCATTGGAAAGGTCATGCTCTTACCAAAGGACCCCCCTATCTCCAACACAGAGATTTCCATAGGGAAATCCCTGGGCAGCTAGGGGTTAATTCCCTCACTGACGCCATGCACATCAGTGGGCAGGAGTAGGCCCCAGAGGCTTGGCTGACTTCCAAGATGCCAGCCATCTCCGGGAGTAGTCCACAATTCGACACAGACTGGCACCTAAGGGGTTTAAGAGAGACATTACTGGAAAGGTCAGACTGTGCCTTTCCAGCGATGCCTCTTTTTTCTGTGCCCCTTATCGATGGGGGTAGAGAGAGGGGACCACCTTCCAAAGCATGATCCTTTATCAAATGTATAAGTGGATGGGTGAGGTGAGGGGATTCATGCTCCAGCTTAGAGGGTCAGACAATTTAAAGGCTGGAAGAGAGGGAGGTCCTGGTCCCGATGCCATGCCTGAAACCTAGGTCCACGATTGCTGATCTCAGCTTATAGGAGAAACTAAGCTCCTGCACTTCACAGGCTGAAACAGCCCTCTGAGAGCCACCCTGAAGAGGGATGAGAAGGCTTAGGGCAGTGTGATCACTCAATTTACATTGAGTGGTCACAATGTACTGGCTGGATGGAGTAGAAGAGGTTACATCACTGCTCTAGAACCGTGGAGACACAGATACAGGTTTGAATCCCGGCCAGAGCACCTCTCCAGTAAGTGTCTTTGGGCAAGACACCTAATGGTATTTACTTGCCTACCACACCATGGGCACCATTACAGTGATCACGCTAAAACGGGGACGCTAGGGAGAAAAACCTGCCCCTGCAGGTTTCTCCTTTGCGACCCCATTTTAATGTGATATTACGATGCAGGCACTAAAAAAGCTGACTGCATCATTATCCAGGGGCGCTAAGCCCATGGATGCACGCGGCAGTGCTAAGTGCCGCCGCACGCATCTCCTCCATGGAGTCCATAGAACTCCAATGAGGCAGACGGCAGACGGCGCGGTCACATGACCTGCCGCATCTCGCCTTGCGATATCCGGCAGGTCGGCGTAATGATCCGCAGGGGGAGACTGGGGGACTTTTTCCCCAGTCTCTCCCTGCGGACGGAGGAGGCTGTTGGAGCCGCAGTCCTCGCTGCGGGATAGGAGGTGAGTATATGATTTTTTTTGGGGCGGGGGGGTTCTGCTGGTGCTGACGGATTCTGCAGCAGCGGAACCCGTTAGCACCAGGTCCTGGCTGTGGTTAACTGTCAGGTTAACCACAGCCGGACAGTATTTAGCGTTGGTATTACAATATACTAACGCTAATTAACTGTTTGCATTCCCCCATGTTAAGTATAGGGAGCTCAAAGTACAGTAACCTTGCGCTGAAAAGCGCAAGATACCAATCGATAACGGGTTTATTAACCCGTTAGTGTTTGTATTGTAATATGGGTGGCCCGCAGGTGAGTGCTAACGTTAGCACCAAGAATGTAATGGTGCACCATATCGGTTTTGGAGTCCAGTGGCAACATCTCTGCCCATCGACCGTGGAGAAGCAAGTGGAGAAGCAAGTCAAAATCCCGGTCAGCACATCCCTCCAATACAACTGTGGAGAAGCAAGTCTCATCTATATGAGAAACGGTTTCAACCTAACCACCAGGTTACTGCACTACAATCATGGAAAACCGACTTGATCCCACTCCGAAGACGCCACCAGTGAGTGTTCTTGGGCAAGACACGTAACAATATTGATACACCTACCTCACAAAATACTTGCACAAAATAGATTGTAAGTTCCCTTGGGAACAGGGTCCCCCTGAATCAGGCCATATCATGTATGTGTGGTATTCCAATGTATCCAACCCTTGTGAAAAACTGATCTTGTAAAGCACTGCAGAATTTGTGGCATTATATAAATAAAGGATAATAATAATAATGACTGGAGTGTCCCTTTATTACTGTATATGTTAGGCTAGGGACAGATGAGCGCATTTTCTGCGGCCACCGTCAAAATGTACGTCGATGCGTGCGCACGCATTTTTTCACGGAATACGCTTAAGTGGTCAGACGATGCGCAATTCTGGACGTATTTCATGACGTAAAAAGAAGTCTAGGGAAATCCGGCTGTTTGAACGTTATGTTGGCCGCACACTAGCAGCGTCTGACATCTCCTAATCACGCACACACGCTGCTATGCCGCAGCTGCGCACTCTGTACGTCAGTACCAGCGGTTTAACGTTCTCGAAAAAATGCGTTCATTTTCCACTTGCGTTGCGCGGCCGGACTTTTGTGCGACCGTACTTCGTATATTGGCCGTCATTGCCCGGCATCTGCTGCTAGTGCGGCCGTGATTATGTGCGCCAGAACGCGCGTTCGCACTGCCTCAGTCTGACCCTAGCCTTAGCTATATGGAGGACTTCTACCAAGGGGTCATTTTTTTGTAAATATGTTTTTATAGAGTTTTGCCATAGATATTGTGACGACATCATCAGCACGCAGGCCATTAACCCTTTCGCTGCTGAGCCATTTCCCACGTCTGTGCTGAGCTCATTTTTATCGGTTTCGTTCATCATGTTTAAACGCGATTTGATGCCAAGTTTTATTATACAACTCAGACATATTATATTTCGTTCTTTCCAGCAGACTCAGCAGATTCATAATATATCATTATTATATGTATACGTCATGTCCTGAGTCTGACTAAATATTATAACAGAAAATGCAATAAAAATTTAATTTTTAACCATCTACATTGTGTAAAGTGGTTTTTTTTAACATTTTCTCATGCTGTTATATTTTTTATGGGGTGCGCTTGTTAAAAGAAATTAGAAATGGGGAGTCGTTAAATTTGTTTGGGGGAAATTACGTGTTTTTTAGCAAACACCCCATAGAAAAAATCGTTAGTGCAGCATCATTGTTCACATTATAAATGGAATGAGAACAATATTGCTGCATTAATAAACCCCAAAAAAAGTTTAATTTTTTTTATTTTTTTTATTTCTATTTTCTTAATTTTATTTTTATTTTTAAAATTTTATTTTTACATTTTACATGGTCATGTTTGGTATTATTGGAAAGGCCGTGCTCTGGCCGTTCCAAGGATACCAAACATTAACCCCTAGCTGCCACGGATCGGAAGATAGGGGGTTCATTGGAACCCCCTATCTCCACCATAGGTGGCAGCAAGGGGTTAATTCCGGAACTGACGTCATTGCACTATGCACGATGACGCCAGCTGTCAGAGGGATATCCCGGAAGCTTGGCCGACATTCAAGATGTTGGCCAGCTCCGGGAGGGGATTACGATACAGCTCCTTTTGGTGCTGAATCGTGATCCAGTCCTCTAGGGGTTAAAGACAGCCGCCGCTTGGAAGGGCAGTGTCAGGCACACTCACGTACTCGAGGGTTAAAACGGTCAGCCCTATGAAATAACAGAAGACTCTAATACTAATTGCGATACCAATCCTTGAGTTGGCTGGGTTACACAATAGCGAGGGGTGAATCTGATGTCAGGCCAACACACGTAATGTCGAAGGTGTGCTTCAGCAGTACTAATAACACAATAGGTAACCCTAAACCTATATGCGATACCAGTCCTTGTAATGGCTGGGTTCCACAATAACTAGAGGTGAACCTATAAGGCAGGGACACACAAACGAGGAGGACAGAAACCAGTCCTTAGAGTGGCTGGTGTGAAGACAGGTAGGTAAGGAGTGGTAATTATGAGCCAATGTAAGGGATAGGCAAAAAGCAGAGTTGAGTAACAATAGCCGAGTCAAGGGGACACGAGGTACACAAGTCGAGATAGAAAGCCAGGTCATACACAAAATATCCGTCAAAAGAGTGAAATACACGAGCACTTAAGGGTCAGACAAGCAGAACCACGAAAGGGCATAGAGGAATGACCAGAGCATGTTTAAATCCCGCGCCCTGCCTTCCGATTGGCCAAACGGGTCACATGCTGTAAGGAGACCCAGATGGAGGCGTGATGACGCCGCGCCACTGGAGGGGCTAAATCTGGAGCCGCCGGCGGCGCATGCGCATACAGCGCAGGAAAAGGATGCGGGGGAGACGCCGACCCCGGAGCCGCGGGGAGGGACGCCGGGGTCGCCCCATCCGCAGAGGCATGACAGGCAGGCTGTGCCCTTCCAAACGGTGCCTGCATTTAACTCGTGGCCCACACGGATGGGGAGGGAGAGAGGTCCGAAGGACCCCCCCCTACAGGCACCTTTCCCGCAATGGCGAGGGGGGTGACTGTAATAGACGTCATCGCTCCGGCGCAATGACGTCTATAGTGCCCACCTGGGTCCCGGAGGCTGGGCTGACATCAAGGATGTCAGCCCGCACCGGGGGACCGCCACGATCGGCCGAATCCCGGCCGATTGATGCTGCAAAGGGAGGACGCGCTCAGCGCGTCCTCCGCAGCGAAGTGGACATGCGGCAGGACACGCTGAGCGCGTCCTCCGCATGGAAAGGGTTAATAATGGCATTAGGATGATACATAAATAACAAAAATTGTATGTCACTTTAACAATTGTAAGGGGTCTTTTTTTTATCCCATTGCCACTGAGAATTCTATGAAAGGAAAGGACATATGGGTAGTATTATTGCTTAGCGCAAACTATTGTACTAAATCTGCTTGTTACCACTGCATAGCCCTCCAGCATTTCTGATTGCTTTTATTCCAAACACTATTACTCACTGTGTAAAGGGTAGTAAAAGAATTTCAGCACTTACTGCTGTTGCAGGGACCAATTCCTACCTCTTACGCATGAACTGTTTCTTGGCTTATACTAATATGTAGATTGCTGATAACGTATACAAAAAATACAGTAAATAACAACTATCAAACCAAGAACGTGTGTTTAGAAAAAGTTTGATTCAAACATTGGTTATCTTCTTCACCAGAAGAATAGAAGCTGAAAAGCATTTTGCATATATGAAGTGTTAGGTTGATTCAACTTGGGTTGCTGTTTAGCAGCCCCCTGGAACGTTCTGGAAGGGGGGGCATGACTGCTGGCCTGGGGCAATCAATCAAGGTGCGTGGAATGTTATTGGTCCTACCAAAATTATGTTAATTAGCTGAGTGCTATATAATTACAGCAGGTGCTTACCTGGCTCACTGGTGCACATGGCTGCAAGAAGGAGACTTGTTCCCACCTTGTGATGTTGGTCCTTTATTGTGTCACAGCTCGGCGGTATCCCTGGCCAGCAAAGGAGGAATTTGTGGTTAAGCCACCGAACCTGTGGGCTCTGGGAGAGACGTGCTTGGGTCCTGAAGAAATCGGGACAAGTAACGAACTCTGTTTTTTATGTTACAACTGCCTACTGCTGGCTATTTGCAGTAGGGACAGATTTAAATAAGGTTTGCTGGTACAGGGTTACATTTATGATTTAATGATAAATAAAGCTGTGGCCTATGCCCTTTTTCCCATTATATATTGTCAGCGTGTTTATTTGGGTCATTGGCGAATGGGGATCCAGGTCTAAGCAGTCAAGGTTCCTATAGCATCTTACCATGATTCAGTGAGAAGTGCAGGGCGTAATAAGAGTGGTACTTTTTTAATACTTTTTAAATGATAATAATGCACATGATGAGGAGCTCCCATGTTGACAAGGAAAACCATTCTTGCTCACTAGATAGAACATTAATGCCCCCCCCCTCCAGGGCCATCCCTTGGGGGCTTTCCTGGCCCAGCTGAACATAACAATGATGTACTAAACAGTAATGAAATGAGGCCCCATTTCAATCACAAGAGAAGAGTAGTCAGTTACTTTGCATTACACAAGAAACACCTACAAGGCAGTTAATTAATATGAGATTGGGACACCACCTTTTGAGTCCCATTTGCCATTGATAAGGTCTTTCACTGATATAAGGACAGTAAAGGTTCCAGGGAAAAGTGCATATGTGGAACATTGGGTTCAACCTTTGCCTAGTAAATGATTGGGTGGGGTTGCTTTTGCTTATTTAGTATGGAGGGGGTTTACTCTAAAACACAGAGCTTTTTTCTTTAACCCTTTAGTTGCTTCATAAATTCACCTCCATGTGCTGAGCCCATTTACTCCTCAGGTTTAAACGCTGTTTCAAGTGATGTTTTATTGTAGAATCCAGACAGATTATATGTCATTATTTTCACGGGACTCTGCACAATCAAAATATATTTCTTACTATCAGGGTTATTTGAAAAGAATCAAAGTCACCGTACGTTCGGTGACTTTTCGTTCCCTGCACTTCGGGGCGATTCAGCGATCCTATTTCGCCGACCCTTCGGTGTATTCAGCAAGCACTGCAGGGCCCCAGTAGTGCAGGGAAAACTCACCGCAAACCCGCCGAACACTCACCGAACACTCAACGAAACCTGCAGAAAACGGCTGGATTAACCACGCCGAACACGCCGGAGAAACCCGACTAGCTGCCGATCACAGCGCAGAGCAGCCGCCGGAAAAACCCGACACACAGACGAAAGAGGTGAAAAACCCCCCCCAAAAAAAACAGTACGCTTCGAAGTTTGAAATTTGAAACTCTGCAAAAAAACTACTGAACAAAAATGCCTGAAATTTACATATAAGATCATATGAATGATAATAAAACGGGCAGTTACAGAACAAAGGAAAAACTATTTAAAAAACTTTTTACTGCAGAATATAATATTAAACGGTTTATTAGATATTGATTTAAAATGGGAATATTTTTAACATTGAAGCCTATGGGAATCGCCTGAATAAATCTGCCGCATGAAACCACCGAACAGCAGAGTCTTTCGGCAACTTTTCCCTGCTGTTTGGTGTTCTCTGAATAGACGAAGCATTGCTTCTCTATGGGGATTTCACTGCCCTCGAACAGGCACCGAACAGGCCCCGTATGTGCAGGCAATTCGCCAAGATTTTGCGAACTGCCTGCTCTCTGAATAACTGACTGGCCAGGAAAGGTAACCGTACGCTGAATTTCACTGTTCGGTTACCTTTCGGGGCCAGATAGGTTCTCTTTGAATAACCCTGTATGTGTATGTTTCACATCAGGTCATAATAATGCCATGTCAATAAAGGCCCCCCCCCAAAAAAAGCTCTATATTTTTACTTATTTTTCACTGTAAAATAAAACAAAGATAGTATTGCCCCCCAGCTTACATGGATATATATTGCCCCAGCACACATGGATATATATTGCCCCCCAGCTCACATGGATATATAATGCCCCCAGCACACATGGATATATATTGCCCCCCAGCCCCACATGGATATTATTTGCCCCCAACTCACATGGATATATATTGCCCCCCAGCTCACATGGATATATAATTGCCCCCAGCTCACATTGATATATATTGCCCCAGCACACATGGATATATATTGCCCCCCAGCTCACATGGATATATATTGCCCCCAGCACACATGGATATATATTGCCCCCCAGCTCACATGGATATATATTGCCCCCCAGCTCACATGGATATATATTGCCCCCCAGCTCACATGGATATATATTGCCCCCCAGCTCACATGGATATATATTGCCCCCGCTCACATGGGTGTATATATGGCCCCCAGCTCTCATGGGTATATATTGCCCCCCAGCTCTCATGGGTATATAGGGCCCCCAGCTCTCATGGGTATATAGGGCCCCCAGCTCTCATGGGTATATAGGGCCCCCAGCTCTCATGGGTATATAGGTCCCCCAGCTCTCATGGGTATATAGGTCCCCCAGCTCTCATGGGTATATAGGGCCCCCAGCTCTCATGGGTATATAGGGCCCCCAGCTCTCATGGGTATATAGGTCCCCCAGCTCTCATGGGTATATAGGTCCCCCAGCTCTCATGGGTATATAGGGCCCCCAGCTCTCATGGGTATATAGGTCCCCCAGCTCTCACCTCTGCTGGCCCCAGGGCAGGCTCCGCCGGCGTCCCGTTCTTCTCCGAGGCGAGCGGCCGCTGGAAGCATGCGTCTTGGCCGCTCGCCGGAAACCACCTGATCAGTGCAGAGGTCTCGCGAGAGGATCTCGTGCGCTGGTCAGGTGGTCCCTATCCCACGTGAGCGGCCAAACTGCATGTCAGTGGCCGCTCGCAGGGAGAGGGACGGCCAGCGTGCGGCTCCCAGATTCCGGCGCTGATTGCCGGAATCTGGCGGGCGGCGCTGGGCCCCCCTCCAGTGGCGGAATGCCAGGGCCCGGTCGCAACTGCGACCACTGCGACCTTGGTACTTCCGCCACTGCTTCGGGGACTTTGGAACCCTGCATCACTAATCTTTACACCTCACAAGGTCAAGAGGTGTCATTGGACAGGGCAGAGTCTGGCCTTTGCATTAATACCAAACCTGACCATGTAAAATCTAAAAGAAAACAAAACAAAACTTTTTTTTTTTTACTTATTTTTAGTTTCAAAGTGATGGCATTGTCCATTTGTCACGTATAAAATGAACAACACCCCTGCCATTACTCACCTTCTCATTTCCCATGCTGGGAGCAAGGTCAGTGTTTTATACTTAGTCATATTATTCATAAAACACAATTATCCAAACACAACGGAAATATCTAATTTTTTGGTTAAAATTGTATATTTTCTCAGAAAAATGCAGTAACAAGTTCCCATTCAATTTTTTATAAATAGTTCCCTACAGAATATATAACCACAGAGGTTTGGATGATAAAATACAAAAAAAAAAATTTACACTCTGTAAATGATTGAAATCTGAATGGAAATTTACTTCCACCGTATCTGGTTAGATACACCCACATCTGCATTATTAAATAACCTAAAATATATTTTCTTTTAACTAAATTCTAAAAAAGCCACCAAAATATTCAGCTCCAGGCCCATAGAGCTCTTAATCCGGCCCTGCCCAGTGGCATGCTGCAAGTGGAAAGACCACTGTGAATGGAAAGCCGTCCCACACAATACAGCCCTCTGGTCACTTTAGGGGGTATTCAGAAAGGAACAAACTTAGCACCGAAGGGCACTGTACGGTGCAATTTCATAGCAGTTTGTCTATTCGCTTAACAGTCAGGTCGCCAAATATTAGCCAATTGACTGAGAAAAACACCGTAGTTCGGCAATCATCGGTAACATCGAAATTGTCCCATAGGGAAGTAATGGTTGGTCTATTCAGAGAACGCCGAACTGTACCGAAGTGTCAGCGAAATGCCCTGATTTTCTGTGATTTAGTTTAACAGGTTTAAACAGGTGAATCCCATAGGTTTCAATATAAAAATTTAATATAATTTTTAAGTTAATTTTTTTTATTATTTTTAATATATAATGTGCAATTTCAGGGCAGGGCAAATACTGGCAAATTGACAGTGAAATGCGATGCAGTTGGCTGCAGATCGCCGCATATAGGTGATCTTCGGTGATTTTCAGTAGCAGCGAAATTGTCCCCTGGAGACGTAATGGTTAATCTGTTCAGAGAACACCGAAGTGGCAGTGAAATGCCCTAATTTCTGGTGATTCGGTTTGACAGGTTTAAAAAGTCGAATCCCATAGGATTCAGTGTAAAAAAATATGAATGGTTTTATTTTTGTATTCAACTATTCTTTTTTTTTTCAGCAGAAAGTCTTTTTATTTATGGTTTTAATTACCTTTTGTATTTTTTAGACAAAAATTTGATTCCCAATATTTTTAAAAGGATTTTTCTTTAATTCGGTAACAGACCTTTTTATTTTCTTAAAGGATCTTTTTTATTATTTACACACATTTTAATGCATCTTTATTGGTTTGAACCCCTAATAGAATAATAGCAGAGTTCCGTTTATTTTCTGTAGCTCGGCGGTCACTTTGGCGCTCTTCAGCAGTATTCGGCAGTCTTCGGAGACTCCATCTCTGGCGCACTTCAGTGACCCTGTTGTGAATAGTGGTGAAATGGAATCTCCGAAATGCACCAGAGCACGCCAAACTAGAGGGCACTGAAATTTCACTGAAATTTCGGTGCTTTCTGAATAACCCCTTTTTATGCACCTGATTTCCTGTCGGCGTGCTAACCAATAATTAAACTCACTGACATCACCACTGACGGCCAGTTGTGCATTGCTGCATGTGATTGACCTCAGCAAGCTCCCACAAAAGAATGGAAAACATGGCGGCATCTGGCACTGCAACTACCGGCTGAAATGTTTTAATCTTTAAGACCAGTGTGATGTCCACCTACTGATATGATAGCGCAGACAAATTACACTTAACCTAAGGCTGCAACATAAAAATATGTACAAAATAAGGGGGCCTGAATACTTTCTGAAAGCACTGTATGTTTAACACAATGCCAGCATTCTCTATGGCCTCTGCTGGCTTCTCAAGCCACTTTAACAAGATTTGAATTTGTTTATAAACAATGATGGAGATATGCCACGCTAGGAGTCAAAGAAAAGACATCAAATATTATTTTTTCCTTGGTGCCTTGTTTACCCTGTTGTGAAATGTTGCTACCTGTAACATTTTAAAATCTAAATTTAGTATAACAGAATGTATGGGTTTTTTGTTTTTTTTAATAAGCCAATCAACAAACCTCTGCCAGAAGAAGTAACATGTCCTGTAGCAAGTATGATTTATGACAAGGGAGACCATGAAAAGATGAAAAATCTAATCACCAGCTTATTTATAGTTTTCTTAAGCAAATCACCCCTTTCTTATCTGTATTATCCACAGACTTGTTGCTATTGTCTAGGTCCCAGCATTAAATAAATATTTGATAAGGTTACTTACACAACGGTACCTTGGTGAGTAAATGCAATGGAATTTGGAAATTTCAAGGCACGATAGGTGAATTTGAAACAATTTCCACCTGCAGCATTAATGCTGCCTCAAATTAGCAAATTTTCTACCAATTCACGAAGTAATAAATAATCCTGTTATGAGTTCCCTATTGTTTCAGTCCAACTTTCTCGCGTGGACGCCATGAAGTTATATGGTACTGCTGTTTTATTCTCATCCTCCATTCAACCCAAAGTACTCCTTGTTACAGTGTTCATACTGCAAATTATAATGCTGTAACAAATGTCTATGGACCTGTTGCAAAGCCAGGCCTTACTGCCATAACACTGTTCTCCCATTTATAAAAAAAAAATAAAACCAGCCAGTACAATCTAAACGTAAACATCTATCGATTTCAATATTTTTTATTTTTTTTGGAGATTTTATACATTATCCAAGACTCTTGCACTCTTAGGCCGGGGTCAGACAAGCGCACTACACGTGCCCATACTGACATGCCTCCCGACGTCCGTCGCAGCGTTGTGATACTTCGACTAGGCCGACCACATGCTGTATTGCACGCACTAATTGCGCGCTCTGCAGCGGATGTGCTGCAGCCATGCTGAAAGCCTCCCCATCGAAGTGCTACGACGCATGTTGGGGGCTGCAAGCACGCTCCTGCATAGGAGGATCGAGCCTTGCAGCGCTGAGTGCACGAACTGCGCTCAGTGAGGTGGCCAGAAGGGCGTAAAGGAACGTCCACTCTCACAGATGTTCCTTCCGCTCTGCAAAACGCTTGTCAGACCCCGCCTTAGGGATTTATATCACCCACTAAAGTGACTGATTGATTATATTAAACCACCCAACATAGTTATTCCCTCCATTTTCATTGTTTTCTCATTTGCCTTTCAAAACAAAACCTCACTCATAAATGGATTTTATATGGTCATGTGGCTGAAGACTGTTTTGAATTTGTTTTTTTTGTTTTTTATTTACTAGTAGTTATCTGCCTCCTATGTCCTTTGTGCTACCATTCATCACTAGAGACCTAAGCTGTGTCTCTGACTCTGTACCACACCCTACTCATCCCCAGGGGCGTCGTAACGTGGGGGCGGGGGGTGCGGCCCGCACCAGGTGACACCCGCCTTTAGGGTGACACCGTCACCCTAAAGGCGGGTGTCTCACCCTGCACCGCGTGTTCGCACCCTGCGAGCGTCCAAAGCATGCAGCTTCGGCGCTCGCCTGGGGGAAACACGTCACCAGCCGATCGCGGCTGGTAACGTGGCTCCCCCAGGCGAGCGCCCAAGCTGCACGCCACCGGACGCTCAGAGGGAGCGAACACGCGGCGCAGGAAGTGAGCTGGGGCCATTATCCATGAGATGGGGCCATTATCCATGAGCTGGGGACATATCCATGATCTGCTAGGGCCTTGGGCATATCCATGAGCTGCTAGGGCATATTCATGAGCTGCTGGGGCAAATCCATGAGCTGCTGGGGGATTATCCATGAGCTGGGGCATATCCATGAGCTGGGGCATATCCATGTGCTGGGGCAGTATCCATGTGATGGGGCATATCCATGTGCTGGGGCAGTATCCATGTGCTGGGGCAGTATCCATGAGCTGGGGCAGTATCCATGTGCTGGGGCATATCCATGAGCTGGGGCAGTATCCATGAGCTGGGGCAGTATCCATGTGCTGGGGCATATCCATGAGTTGGGGCAGTATCCATGAGCTGGGGCAGTATCCATGTGCTGGGGCAGTATCCATGAGCTGGGGCAGTATCCATGTGCTGGGGCAGTATCCATGAGCTGGGGCAGTATCCATGTGCTGGGGAATATCCATGAGCTGGGGCATATCCATGTGCTAGGGCAAATCCATGAGCTGGGGCAGTATCCATGAGCTGGGGCAAATCCATGAGCTGGGGCAGTATCCATGAGCTGGGGCAAATCCATGAGATGGGGCATATCCATGAGCTGGGGCAGTATCCATGAGCTGCGGCAAATCCATGAGCTGGGGCAGTATCCACAAGCTGGGGCAGTATCCACGAGCTGGGGCATTATCCATGAGCTGGGGCCATTATCCATGAGCTGGGGCCATTATCCATGAGCTGCTGGGGCATATCCATGAGCTGGGGCATATCCATGAGCTGGGGCCATTATCCATGAGCTGGGGCATATCCATGAGCTGGGGCCATTATCCATGAGCTGGGGCATATCCATGAGCTGCTGGGGCAGTATCCATGAGCTGGGGCAGTATCCATGAGCTGGGGCAGTATCCATGTGCTGGGGCATATCCATGAGATGGGGCATATCCATGAGCTGGGGCATTATCCATGAGCTGGGGCATATCCATGTGCTGGGGCAGTATCCATGAGTTGGCGCAAATCCATGAGCTGGGGCATTATCCATGAGCTGGGGCATTATCCATGAGCTGGGGGCATATCCATGAGCTGGGGCATTATCCATGAGCTGGGGCATATCCATGTGCTTGGGGCATTATCCATGAGCTGGGGCATTATCCATGAGCTGGGGAATTATCCATGAGCTGGGGCATATCCATGAGCTGGGGACATATCCATGATCTGCTAGGGCCTGTGGCATATCCATGAGCTGCTGGGGCATATCCATGAGCTGCTGGGGCATATCCATGAGCTGCTGGGGCAAATCCATGAGCTGCTGGGGCATTATCTATGAGCTGGGGCATATCCATGAGCTGGGGCATATCCATGTGCTGGGGCAGTATCCATGTGCTGGGGCAGTATCCATGTGCTGGGGCAGTATCCATTAGCTGGGGCAGTATCCATGTGCTGGGGCATATCCATGAGCTGGGGCAGTATCCATGAGCTGGGCAGTATCCATGTGCTGGGGCATATCCATGAGCTGGGGCAGTATCCATGAGCTGGGGCAGTATCCATGTGCTGGGGCAGTAGCCATGAGCTGGGGCAGTATCCATGTGCTGGGGCATATCCATGAGCTGGGGCAGTATCCATGTGCTGGAGCATATCCATGAGCTGGGGCATATCCATGTGCTAGGGCAAATCCATGAGCTGGGGCAGTATCCATGAGCTGGGGCAAATCCACGAGCTGGGGCATATCCACGAGCAGGGGCAGTATCCATGAGCTGGGGCATTATCCATGAGCTGGGGCATTATCCATGTGCTGGGGCAGTATCCATGTGCTGGGGCATATCCATGAGCTGGGGCAGTATCCATGAGCTGGGGCAGTATCCATGTGCTGGGGCAGTATTTCCAGAATTCGGCCATTTCTTACCGCTGTCACCACAAAACAACTCATACACGCCCTGGTAATCTCCCGACTCGACTATTACAATAATCTCTTATCTGGCCTCCCTCTGTCCCACCTCTCCCCCCTACAATCCATCCTGAATGCCTCCACCAGGCTAATTCACCTCACCCGCCGCTCTGTCTCTGCCGCTCCCCTCTGCGAGTCCCTTCACTGGCTCCCCATCCACTGCAGAATTAAGTTCAAAATCCTTATCCTTACCTACGAAACCCTCACTAACTCAGCTCCCCACTACCTGTCCTCACTAATCACCAAATACACCCCAGCCCGCTCCCTAAGGTCAAACAGTGACCTGCGCCTAGCTTCTCCCCGCATCACCTCTTCCCATGATAGACTGCAGGATTTCTCACGCGCAGCCCCCACTCTCTGGAATGCTCTCCCTCATACTGTCAGACTTTCCCCTAACTTCTCTTCCTTCAAACGCTCCCTTAAAACGTTCCTATTTAGGGAAGCCTACCACCCAACTCACTGACGCAACCATTAATCACTCTCACCTTACAGTCCTCTCCTCCTGTTTCCAACCCCAACCCTCCTAGATTATGAGTTCCTACGGGAATAGGGCCCTCATCTCCTCCTGTACTGTTTGTCAAATGTTGTTCAATGTATTGTATTGTAACCCTGTCTATACTGTGCCTATTGTACAGCGCTGCGGAAAATGCTGGCGCTTTATAAATAAAGAATAATAATAATAATAATAATAATAATATCCATGAGCTGGGGCAGTATCCATGTGCTGGGGTAGTATCCATGAGCTGGGGCAGTATCCACGTGCTAGGGCAAATCCATGAGCTGGGGCAGTATCCACAAGCTGGGGCAAATCCATGAGCTGGGGCAGTATCCATGAGCTGGGGCAAATCCATGAGCTGGGGCATATCCATGAGCTGGGGCAGTATCCATGAGCTGGGGCAAATCCATGAGCTGGGGCAGTATCCACGAGCTGGGGCAGTATCCACGAGCTGGGGCAGTATCCACGAGCTGGGGCATTATCCATGAGCTGGGGTCATTATCCATGAGCGGGGCATATCCATGAGCTGGGGCCATTATCCATGAGCTGGGGCATATCCATGTGCTGGGGCAGTATCCATGAGTTGGGGCAAATCCATGAGCTGGGGCAAATCCATGAGCTGGGGCATTATCCATGAGCTGGGGGCATATCCATGAGCTGGGGCATTATCCATGAGCTGGGGCATATCCATGAGCTTGGGGCATTATCCATGAGCTGGGGCATTATCCATGAGCTGGGGAATTATCCATGAGCTGGGGAATTATCCATGAGCTGGGGCATATCCATGAGCTGGGGACATATCCATGATCTGCTAGGGCCTGGGGCATATCCATGAGCTGCTGGGGCATATCCATGAGCTGCTGGGACAAATTCATGTTCGGGTTCGAAAAAAAAAGAAATTTTGAAAAAAGTATGGAAAATGCTTAAAAAAATACTAAAAAATCTAGAAATAAAGAGACTCTTTACTGCAGAATATTATAAGCAACGGTTTATTAGATATTGAATTAAAAACTAATGTGTACGTGGAAAGATTATCAACTCTAAATGACCTCTGTTCACAAACGGGCATAACACCAGGTGTTTTTAGTCTGGTAATCAATTTGATACATTGTACAATATACTGAGGGTGGGGTGGTGTCTGCTTCTGATTGAGATTTGATAATTAATTTCCCTAAAACATCCTAATATGCTGCATTTAACTGGTGTTTGAAAAAAATCTAAAGCAATGTTATTTTTCACCTCGGGATTAAACATTCACAGGGTTATTCAGAGAGCGGTGAAAAGCAGGAGAATAACTGGAGAAGTGAAAACTCTAGGTCAAAATAGCCAAACCAGAAAAATTCTCCCATTTATCTCACTTTCCAAATCGGCTATTTGGTCTAGATTGTTCTCTTCTCTTGCCAGTTCTCCTGGCTTTCACCTCTCTCTCAGGGTTGTTCAGAGAAAGGTGAAAACCAGGAGAATGGCAGGAAAAGAAAACAATCTGGACCAAATAGTCGATTTGGAAAGTGAGATAAGGCTAGGGTCAGACTAACGCATTTTTCGCAGCGACCGTCAAAAAGTGCGTCCGAACGCATTGCCGTATTTTTTCACAGATTGCGCGAAAACGGTCATACGATGCGCATTTTTCTGCGTGATTTTTTACGGATCCAAACCAGGAAACTTTGGGCGTCTGGACGTTATGTTGGCCGGACATGAGCAGGGTCTGACGTCTCCAAATCACGCACACACGCCGCTAGTGGACGCAGCGCACTCTGTACGTCCGTACTAGCGGTTCTGCGTTCTCGAAAAAATTAGTTCATTTTCCACTTGCGTTGCGCAGCCGGACTTTCGTGCGACCGTATTGCTGGGGTCAGACCAGCGCACTTTTAACGTGCGTTCTGGCGCACATAATTACGGCCACACTAGCAGCAGATGACAGGCAATGACGGCCAATATACGATGTACGGCCGCACAAAAGTCTGGCCGTGCAACGCAAGTGGAATTTGAATGCATTTTTTTGAGAACGCTGAACCGTTAGTACTGACGTACTGAGTGCGCAGCTGCGGCATAGCGGCGTGTGTGCATGATTAGGAGATGTCAGACACTGCTAATGTCCAGCCTACATAACGTCCAGACGCAAAAAGAGTTTTATTGACGATCCGTACAAAATCACGCCCGAAAATGCGCGTCGTCTGCCCGTTTTTGCGCATTCCGTGAAAAAATACGTCAATGCGTTCAGACGCACTTTTTCACGTTCGCGGGGAAAAAGGCTTTCGTCTGACCCTAGCCTACTTCGTATATTGGCCGTCATTGCCCGTCATTTGCTGCTAGTGCGGCCGTGATTAAGTGCGCCTAAACGCACGTTAAAAATTCGCTAGTCTGACCCTAGCCTAAATGGGAGAATTTTTCTGGTTTGGCTAATTTGACCTAGAATTTTCCATTCTCCAGTCATTCTCCTGCTCTTCACCGCTCTCTGAATAACCCTGACAGGGTTATTCAGAGAAAGGTGAAACTCAGGAGAATGACTGGAGAATGGAAAATTCTGGGTCAAAATAGCCAAACCAGAAAAAATCTCCCATTTATCTCACTTTCCAAATCGGCTTTTTGGTCTAGAAGTTTCCATTCTCCTGCTTTTCACAGCCAAAAAATCAGTAAACTTTTTCTGCATGTCCGAAAATGTCTCCTCTTTTCATACAGACTGCCACCCCAAGCAGTTGTTTATGGATAGATTAAAGGAAAAGCATTTACCGTCATTTGAAATGTCATTTTTTCGTTTTTACATATTTCTATACATCCTAGAAATCCGCCACTTCACGGGCAGGTTATGGGGACCTCCTAGGCACGATATTTGAAGGAATTTTTCATTTTTATTTTTAACCCTTATTTCATGGAAAACTCACCCTTTCGCTGCTGAGGCTTTTCCCGCCTCTGTGCTGAGCTCATTTTTACTGATTTTGCTCATCATGTTTAAATGCGTTTTGAAGGCTTATTTTAGTATATGACCCAGACATATTATATATCGTTCTTTCCGTCAGACTCGGCAGATTCATAATATGTCATTATTATATGTATACGTCATGACCTGTCTGTATATTATAACAAAAAATGCAATAAAATATGAATTTTCAATAATTTACAACGTGTAAAGTGTGTTTTTTTCACATTTTAAGATGCGAGCAATTGCGGTTATATTTTGTATGGGGTGCGATTGTTAAAATTAGAGATGGGGTCTCATTACATTTTTATTTGGGGAAAATTACGCGATTTTTAACAAACGCACCGCATACAAAAATCGTTAGTGCAGCATCATTGTTCACATTATAATTGAAATGGGAACAATATTGCTGCATTAACAAACCAAAAAAAAGAAAAAAAACTTGTTTATTTTTTTTAAAAAAAAAAATTTAAAATATTTTTTTATTTTTATTTATTTATTTTTTTAAACTTTTTTTATACTCATGTTTGGTATTGTTGGAACGGCCATGCTCTGGCCGATCCAACAATACCAAACATTAACCCCTAACTGCCACGGATCAGGAGATAGGGGGTTCATTGGAACCCCTTATCTCCACCATTGGTGGCAGTTAGGGGTTAACTCCAGGACTGGCGTCATCGTGCTATGCACAATGACGCCAGGCCTCAGGGGGCATTCCCTGAAGCTTGGAAGACATCCAAGATGTCGGCCAGCTCCGGGAAAGGATCACGAACCGGCGCTTTTCGGTGCCGATTCGTGATCCGGCCCCCATGGGGTTTATGCCAGGTACCATTTGGAAGGGCAGGTTGTGCCCTTCCAAACGGTGCCTGGGTTAACCCCCTGCACGCCGCCGATCGGGAGAGAGGTCCGAAGGACCTCCCCCCCTCCCTTTCAGGCGCCTCCTCCGCACATGCGGGGGGGGGCGCCTGAATTAGGTGTCATCGCGCCCCCGCGATGACACCTAATTACTCCGGCGGCGGTTCCGGGTGCTGGGCTGACATCGAGGATCCTCGATGTCAGCCCGCACCGGGGGGGCCAGCGATCGGCCGGAACCCGGCTGAACGCTGGCCCCAAAGAGAGGACGCGCTCAGCGCGTCCACCGCATGGAACGCTACCTGCGGTTGGACGCGCTGAGCGCGTCCACCATAGCGAAGTGGTTAAAAACGTTTTTTTTAAAACTTTTTGTCCTTGTTTCCTGTCCCCCAGGGCACTACCCGGACCCCCATACACCTTTTATGGCAAATATGTAGCATATATGCCCTCTTGGAGGGCACTCCAAAAAACCGAATTTTCAGCCCCATTGACTTGCATGGGGGTTCGGGTTCGAGTTCGGTCCCGAACAAATGAGAAGTTCGGGTTCGGGCTCGAACCGAACTCGGGGAGTGTTCGGCTCATCCCTAGTGAGCAGTGTGTGTTTGAGCATAGTGTGTGTGTGACGGTTATGCGTGTATTTTTTTTTTGGGGGGTTAACCTTTTATGGGCATGGCACAGGGGGCCCCAGGATCTCTTATTGCCCAGGGGCCCCATTAGTTGTCAGTCCGCCCCTGTTCATCAAGTTTATTCAGGAGAATCCCATAGACCTCAATGTTAAAAATATTCCCATTTTAATTCAATATCTAATAAACTGTTAATTATTTTATTCTGCAGCAAAAAGTCTCTCAGGGTTATCCAAAGAGAATCGAAAAGTCACCGCACGTTCGGTGACTTTTCGTTCTCCTCAATTCAGTGCGATTTGGCAATCCCATTTCGGCGACCCTGCGGTGTATTCAGCAAGCACCACAGGGTCCCCGAAATGCAGGGAAAACTCACTGCAAAACCCAGCGAAGGCACACCGAAAACCCGCAAAAACATCTGGATTAACTCCACAGAACACGCTGGAGAAACCCGAATAGGAGCCGATCACAGCGCAGGGCAGCCACTGGAAAAAGCCGACACCGCAGACGAAGGAGGTGAAGAAAAAAAAAAACAGTACGCTTGAATGTTTGAACAGTGAAACGCTGTTTGCAAACAATCTACTGAGCAAAAATGTCTGAAATTTACATATAAGATCCAATGAATGATAATAAAAAGGGCTGTTACAGAAAAAAGAAAAAACAATTTTAAAGAAAACGGGAAAAAAATGTTTGCAAAAAAATCCCCAAAAATGCCTAAAAGGTCCTAAAAAATCTATAAATTAAGAAACTTTTTACTGCAGAATATTATAATGAACGATTTATTAGATATTGAATTAAACCGGGAATATTTTTAACATTGCAGCCTATGGGATTCACCTGAATAAACCTGCCGAATTAAACCACCGAATGGCAGGGCAATTCGGCAACTTTTCACTGCTGGGTTTTGCTCTCTGAATATGGGGATTTCACTGCCCTTGAACAGGCACCGTATGTGCAGGCAATTCGCCAACATTTGGTGAATTGCCCTCTGAATAGCCAAATGGCCAAGAAAGGTAACTGAACGCTGATTTTCAGTGTTTGGTTACCTTTCGGCAGCCAATCGGATCTCTTTGAATAACCCTGTCTTTATTTTTACAGGGTTATTCAGAGAGAGGTGAAAAGCAGGAGAATGGCTGGAGAATGGAAAATTCTAGGTCAAAATAGCCAAACCAGAAAAATTCTCCCATTTATCTCACTTTCCAAATCGGCTATTTTGACCTAGAATTTTCCATTCTCCAGCCATTCTCCTCAGGTGCTTTTCACCTCTCTCTGAATAACCCTGTTAGATTTTTTAGGATCCTTAAGGCAATTTTGGGGATGTTTTTGCCAATTTTTTTCATTTTTTTTTAAATAATTTTTTCTTTTTTCTGTAACAGACCTTTTTATTATCATTCATAGGATCTTATATGTAAATTCCAGACATCTTCATTCAGTAGTTTTTTTTTGCAAACAGCGTTTCAAATTTCAAACTTTCAAGCAAACTGTTTTTTTTTGTTTTTTTCTACCCCGTTCGTCTGCGTGTCGGCTTTTTCCTGCAGCTGCTCTGCGATGTGATCGACGGCTGCTCAGATTTTTCCGGCGTGTTCGGCTTGGTTTTTGCGGCGGTTTCTGCGGGTTTTCGGTGAGTGTTCGGTGAGTATTCGGAGAGTGTTCTGCAGTTTTGCGGCGAGTATTCCCTGCACCACGGGCCCTGCGGTGCTTGCTGAATACATTGCAGGGTCGGGGAACTAGGAATCGCCGGCTCGCCCCGAAGTGCAGGGAAAGAAGAATCACCGAACGTGCAGTGACTTTTTGGATCTCTCTGAAAACCCTGTTAGTGTTTTATTTAAAAACAGGGCTGGATCCAGTGGGGGGCAACGGGGCAATTGCCCCCTTACCCGAGAAAATATTGCCGCGTTCTTTTCCCTGCACGCGCAGGAACTTCCTGGATCTTGCGAGACCGCGGCTTGCACGTGCTCGCAGGCGAGCGGCCGAGCTTCATGTCGGCAGCCGCTCATCCAGAGAAGAGAACTCGGACTCTCGGGGCCTGGCCTGGGGGCAGAGTCATACTGAAGTGGAAATAGACTGGAAGATGGCCGCCATTATAAGCCAGGCGACCATCTTGTTCAGAATATTGGTTCACTTGAAAATAACTAGGCAAGTTTGTAGCTGAAACTAGAATGAAATATACGTAGAAATTTAGGAATGTGTTTAGATTAGCAGAAAAAGCAATTAAAGCCCTGAGAAAGATCTCTGCTGTTCCTAGCACGGAGGAGAGAAGCGAAGTAGATACTCCAAGGTCGTTGGGGCCCGCAGAAATACAAAGGAGTATAGAGATCAGACCAGGTGCCATCTGTAACAAATAATTGGAGACGCTAGGGAAAGGGACGCAGCCCGGAACAGTAAGAGCAACTAATCATGATTTACTGAAACTAACACAAAGTTTGCCAATTTACGGCTAATTAATGGAATGTCTTTGTATTAGCCAAAGGGAGGTATTAACCCACGTGGGGTGGGAGAGTGTCATCGGGAGGTGGGCTGTACCTAATTGTGTATTTGGGGTATAAGATTGGATGTCACGAGGGACTCGGGGCTCATTCTTTGCGATTGAAGACTGTTTGAGCATCTGTTGTGATATCACAATAAAGTTTGCCTTTCCTGAAGAGACTCGTGTTCGGACAATCCTTGCTCGTTTCCGGTCCGGCCTCGTCCCGAGTGAACCCGTCTGATTCCGGTTACATTTCTTGGGGGCTCGATTGCCAGGATACGGGCCCTTGCCGGCATGGCAACGACTGCTGAACACTGTAGCGGTTGACTTCAGGCAGTGGCGTAGCGTGGGGGGGGCTGGGGGGGCCGTGGCCCCGGGCGCAGTTTTGTTAGGGGCGCATTCGCGCCCCTAAAACTGGCCCGGGGGTTGAGGGACCCAGATGCCGGGCAGCGCGGGAGCGCCTGCCCGGTCTTGAACAGTCCGTCCTGTGAAGTGGATGCGGCTGTGTGCGTGCGCAGCCGGTCACGTGGTCCGGCTAATCAGGTGACCACCTGACTGGCCGGACCGCGTGACCGGCTGCGCACGCACACAGCCGCATCCACTTCACAGGACGGACTGTTCAAGACCGGGCAGGCGCTCCCGCGCTGCCCGGCATCTGGGTCCCTCAACCCCCTGCCGGAGCTGGGGCAACAATCCAGGTGAGAGCTGGGGCAAATCCATGAGCTGGGGGCAAATCCATGTGTGACCTGGGGGCAAATCCATGTGTGAGCTGGGGGCAAATCCATGAGCTGGGGGCAAATCCATGAGCTGGGGGGCAAATCCATGAGCTGGGGGCAAATCCATGAGCTGGGGGCAGTATCCATGAGCTGGGGCAGTATCCATGAGCTGGGGCAAATCCATGAGCTGGGGGGCAAATCCATGAGCTGGGGGCAGTATCCATGAGCTGGGGGCAAATCCATGAGCTGGGGGCAAATCCATGAGCTGGGGGGCAAATCCATGAGCTGGGGGGCAAATCCATGAGCTGGGGGCAAATCCATGAGCTGGGGCAGTATCCATGAGCTGGGGCAAATCCATGAGCTGGGGGCAAATCCATGAGCTGGGGGCAGTATCCATGAGCTGGGGGCAAATCCATGAGCTGGGGGGCAAATCCATGAGCTGGGGGCAAATCCATGAGCTGGGGGCAAATCCATGAGCTGGGGGGCAAATCCATGAGCTGGGGGAAAATCCATGAGTGAGCTGGGGCAAATCCATGAGTGAGCTGGGGCAAATCCATGAGTGAGCTGGGGCAAATCCATGAGCTGGGGGGCAAATCCATGAGTGAGCTGGGGCAAATCCATGAGTGAGCTGGGGCAAATCCATGAGTGAGCTGGGGCAAATCCATGAGTGAGCTGGGGCAAATCCATGAGCTGCGGGGCAAATCCATGAGCTGGGGCAAATCCATGAGTGAGCTGGGGCAAATCCTTGAGCTGGGGCAAATCCATGAGTGAGCTGGGGGGCAAATCCATGAGTGAGCTGGGGGGCAAATCCATGAGCTGGGGGCAAATCCATGAGTGAGCTGGGGGGCAAATCCATGTGTGAGCTGGGGGCAAATCCATGAGCTGGGGCAAATCCATGAGCTGGGGGCAAATCCATGAGTGAGCTGGGGTAAATCCATGAGTGAGCTGGGGCAAATCCATAAGTGAGCTGGGGCAAATCCATGAGCTGGGGGCAAATCCATGAGCTGGGGCAAATCCATGAGCTGGGGGCAAATCCATGAGTGAGCTGGGGTAAATCCATGAGTGAGCTGGGGCAAATCCATGAGTGAGCTGGGGCAAATCCATGAGCTGGGGGCAAATCCATGAGTGAGCTGGGGCAAATCCATGAGCTGGGGCAAATCCATGAGCTGGGGGCAAATCCATGAGTGAGCTGGGGCAAATCCATGAGCTGGGGGCAAATCCATGAGCTGGGGCAAATCCATGAGTGAGCTGGGGCAAATCCATGAGCTGGGGCAAATCCATGAGCTGGGGGCAAATCCATGAGTGAGCTGGGGCAAATCCATGAGCTGGGGCAAATCCATGAGCTGGGGGCAAATCCATGAGTGAGCTGGGGCAAATCCATGAGCTGGGGCAAATCCATGAGTGAGCTGGGGGCAAATCCATGAGCTGGGGCAAATCCATGAGCTGGGGGCAAATCCATGAGTGAGCTGGGGCAAATCCATGAGTGAGCTGGGGCAAATCCATGAGCTGGGGGCAAATCCATGAGTGAGCTGGGGCAAATCCATGAGCTGGGGGCAAATCCATGAGCTGGGGCAAATCCATCAGTGAGCTTGGGGAAAATCCATGAGCTGGGGCAAATCCATGAGCTGGGGGCAAATCCATGAGTGAGCTGGGGGGCAAATCCATGAGCTGGGGGCAAATCCATGAGTGAGCTGGGGCAAATCCATGAGCTGGGGAAAATCCATGAGTGAGCTGGGGGGCAAATCCATGTGTGAGCTGGGGCAAATCCATGAGCTGGGGGCAAATCCATGTGTGAGCTGGGGCAATATCCATGTGAGAGCTGGGGCAATATCGATAACGTGTCCACAGGTTGGGGGGGGGCGCACAATTCTTGGCTGGCCCCGGGTGCTGACAACCCACGCTACGCCACTGACTTCAGGTGCGAGTGATCCCGCTGGTTGGGCGTCCGTTGAATGTGAGCTGACATCTGCAGGCGCCAAGCAGGATTTCCTGTTCAGTGGACCTCATCTGTCTCAAACAGACCCCCAGCCCGGGAACACTGGGACACCCCTGAGTCCGAGGAAACAGCGAACAGCGCGGCGATAGGTAAAGTGTCTTCTATGTTTGTATGTCTAATGGAAATACCGGTATAAAGGGAAACGTCCGACCGAAGTTGGATAAGGAGACCCGTGGCCACGGTTTCGTTGGCATACCGAGCCCGCCACCAAAAGCACGGGAGCCAGAAAGTGGCTAGCTCGTGTCTGGACCCGGGGGATCAGATGTTGACCAAAGGGTAGAGTCTGTATGTGAGGGAGAAGGGAGCCGCGTGGAGTTGCATAGTCGTAGTCAGTGTTTGTAAATAGAGCTTCACCACGTGGACAAAGGAAAGGCGGAGAGATTTCTGTGACCGGGCTTAGAGCCCTGTGTCAGTGCTAGTGTGTACGTCGTGTAGTGAAGAGGGCTCATTGGGGCCAGCGGTAGCTGCAGAGATAGTGGTGCCGGGTGGGTAGATTACTCATAGGCAAATTGGAATTGCAGACGGGAGTGTAGTTATAGAACGGGGTGCACATAGTCACAAGCAGTCAAGAGTTAGAGCTCAATTAGCGGGGTATAAGGAGCCAAAAGGAGGGACGTGTGCCCTCGGCTAGGAGAAAGAGTTGAATTGTTTATGTATTGTTTTGTGTTGAAAGTATCTGGTAAAGTATGAGTTATGATTGATTGCTGAGACTGCTGTGAGTGAACGAGCGCCTACTCGCATTGCGAGAAAGCAAACTTGAGAGTGGACTCCCAAGGTATGTTTCCGGCTCAGGCGACTGCAGTCCGGCTACTGACGGAGGAAGCGAGTCAGACATATATGAATTGTTGACTGAAGTACCAGACTGTAAATTCTAAGTGTTCTTGCTAAAGAGTAATATCTGTATTGTAAAAAGGTTGTTGCTTTTAAAAGTAACAATGGGTAACGGATCATCCAAGCCAAGAAAGGTAAAGAAGGGTGAGACGCCCCTAGGGTATATGGTGCGGAATTTTGAAGCACTATATACAACACATGATTATGGTGTAAAATTAACTAAAGAGAAATCAACAGGAATGTGTACAATTGTGTGGCCACTGTTAGTTCCAGACTGGCCAGAGCAGGGGTCAATGGACCCGGAGCTAATACAGAAAGTGCATTCCCAAGTAACCGGGAAATGCGGACATCCTGAGCAGTACCCATATATAGATATATGGAAGTATTGTGTAAAGGATAAAAGTCATTTTATAATGACGGCGGGACGTAACAAGAAGCAGGTGCCCCCCAATAGAGAAAATAATAAAAAAAAACGGTGTTGGTAGACCAACCGGAGGAGATTGATTCCCTGCCCCCACCCTATCCATCATATTATGGGGCAGCTAGAGAGGTTTTGTGTGTCACGGTTGCGAAGGCGGGCGGTTGCTACTGCTCCGCTGGCTTACTTCGCTCCGGCGAGCGGGATTGCGGAGGAAAATGAGGGGGCAGTGGGTGGAAGAGACAGAGAGGTCCCACCAGGAAAGATCGAAATGCCCGATGGGAGCATATATAAATTGGTAGACCAAGAGGACAGTGATGATAATGATGAGTGTGAAAATAAGTCTATATATATATATATTTAGTGTTTTAATATACCAGTAAAATAAAGATAATTTACAAGTTCTGTATGTGGATTATGTAATGATCTTCAGGAGTTTCTGAGCCCCCACTTCCCCCTGGGCCAGAAGAAAATGAGATGATCAATAGATCAGATGGTAATCTAGAAGGTTTTAAAGGAAAAAAAAAAGGAAAAATAATAATAATTACAGTGCCGTATCGAATGAAAATGGTAGAATGTTTTTGTCTGATTGTGTTTATAATTGATCTATCAAACTGTTCAATTAAGAGTAAAGTGTGAGAAGTAATTAATTTAGAGTGTGTAATGGCTGAGAGGTAGTGAGAGTCTCCGTACTCGCCTCCCCCCCCTCTTTTCTGACACACTGTTTGCGCGGAGAGGGGGAAGGGGGGGAGTCGGCTTTTTGCTCTCTGATAGACAGAGAAAGTAACCCTTTGTGTGTCTGTTCAGCGAATTCAAATTAAAGAGAAACGAAGAAGAAAAATTACTATGTTTAGCTAATTTTTAATGTGTGCTACAATAGAATGTATGAAGTCTGTTGAGTGCAAGATGTATGTTTATATTTTGTGTTGATATTATTCCAAAAACCCTAGTTTTGTTCACAGAGCTAGAATTAAATAAAAAAAGGAGTCCTGGTTTTTATATTGTTACAGATTATAACAATAATAAGTATATAATAATATACAATATTGTCTACCAAAATATAATACAATTTATTAACAAATTAAATGGAAATATATGAAACAGTTAGAAAATTTATATTAAAAGAGCAGTTTGAGAAATAATTAAAGTAGTTTTATACCGTTTTTATGTTCTATATAGTTAAAATATAGCAAAATTATGATTAATAATTCAATTAAAAATATATTTTTATTTGATTTCTGATGGGATAGTTATTTTATTGTTATGGGATTATTTTAGATGATTACTGATGAAATGTTTGGAGTGATCTTATGACAATGGAATGGTTTATTTTTATTTTTTTTCGATGTGGTATTAAGAGTCCGTTTTGGCTACGGGAGAGAGTCCTCTGTGAATATTGTTTATACAATGTGTATTTGTATATGCCCGAATGTTCTATCCAGTTCCTGGGGCGGGATATCCTTTGCAAATTGCTAGCCCAAATTACATTTCTTCCCGGGGGTCACGCTAGATTGGACCTGCCTGAGAGTGGCAGCTCTACACGGCAGTACAGCCAGCCAGTACACCCAATCTGTAAAAAAAAAAAAAAATCTGCAGTAATTATGCCAAGAGAAGAAGAATGGCGATCGGCACCAACCCCGCCAGCAGCCCCGGACCCGCACACACTACTCCTTGGAATTCCTGAGGTGTGGGCGGAGGAAAACCCGCCCGGACTAGCTGTAAATATTCCCCCAGTGTACGTTGATTTAAGACCTGGTGCAGTGCCGGTGGCTTTAAGACAATATCATATCCCACAGGGAGCCGAGCAGAATATCCAGACACATTTGCAGAGATTTAAAGACCACGGTATATTGAAATTCTGCGTGTCACCGTGGAACCCACCATTGTTGCCAGTACAGAAAGAGGGCACACAAGAGTACCGCCCAGTCCAAGATTAATTCCCGGAGATACAAAATATTACACGGTGCTTGATTTAAAAGACGTTTTTTTTTTTGTTTTTTTTTTGCAGCCGTCTGGTTCCGGCAAGCCAGACCCTTTTTATTTTTCAGTGGGAGGTATCTACAATGGATGCGCGCTCAGCCAGGACCTCTTGTCCTTCAACCAGTGGCGACTCTAGGAACAATATTTAGGGGGGGCACAGAAGATACCGCAGTCAAAACTGGGGGGGCACTAATAATTTTCACCACTAAATCATACCACTGAATAAAAGTAAGGGCCCTATCACCTGGTGTGAGCTAAAACACCATCACTAAAGGAAAAATTTAGTGCGAGTCGCTAAAACTTACAGGGTTATTCAGAGAGAGGTGAAAAGCAGGAGAATGACTGGAGAATGGAAAATTCTTGGTCAAAGAATCGGCTATTTTGACCTAGAATTTTCCATTCTCCAGTCATTCTCCTGCTTTTCACCGCTTTCTGAATAACCCTGTTAGTGCCTGACGACCTACTAACAGATCACCTTGACTGCAGTAGTCCATGAACAAGGTCGTTTGGCGCACGCTAGTGAAACTCTAAGACCCAAGTAGAGACCCAGCGCTAATGCGGTTGTGTACAGGATAGAACATTTTTTTCTTTTCCATACCTATCCCCCACCCTCACAAGCTTGAATATGAACACATCCAGTGAATAACCTCTCACCCCTGCATTATTAAAATCCTCCACGGTGGCCGTATCATCCATGTTTTGATGCACACATATATTAAGGCTGATGGGCATTGCATGATAAATGCCTCCCAGCAGCATGTAGAATCATTACACTGCATTTAATAGATCCAAAAGGAAGGCCAGGTGAGCGACAAAAATTTCCCTGCTACAGCATATAAACAATACATGTTTCAGGGCAAGACTTATCCATGTGTTCCTTTAAACATGGTCCACACATTCACCCTAATAATCAACTGCTTACATACTATGAATAGCCCCCAGCATAAAATGTTTAAAATTAGGCAATATATTAGAATTAGGATATATGTGGATAAAGAATACATTTATAATAGAGCCGACTGCAACAGCAGCGACATTGCTGACCATATCCATTACTATGGTGTATGGTGCCAAGAGAACACCTGTGTTGCATTCCTTTCAATTGCCTGTTAATTTTGGACGAGGACCTGTTTTTTCTGTTTTTTTGAGTTAGCACCAGGGCTGAGCAGTAGGTAAAATGTTGCAATTAGTGCACCTCAAAAAATTTAGTGCTGGCACCAAGTGATCTGTAAAGATATCTAGCACTCCCCGTGTTAAGTATAGGACGCGGAAAGTACAGTAAGCTCGCGGTACAAATCGCTAATAGCGCCGCGCTAAGTAATTTTTCCCATTTGTAGCGGGAGGCAAACGATCTGTTGGTCAGGCGCTAGACTGAATTAACCTGGCGCTAACGCAAAATCACGCCGACGCAAGGGTTAGCTCACACCAGGTAATAGTGCCCTAAATAAGTATATATATATAAATAAGATTACAAAACCCCAGAGTAATGTGATGCAATGATGCCTTTTTGTTGTACTAACCTGATACTTAAATTCAATATTTTATTTGACGCAATTTGGCAGTTTCCGCTGAATGTCTGATAACTGCTTCAGCGACTCCACTTTTAGCAAATTACAGTGACCATTCGCTAAATAGGGAATTCACCTTATTTTCTGCAAAATAAATTCCCCGAAATGTGACGGAAAGCAGAGGATCTACAGATCATTAGACCCTTTAGATTCTAACTTCCATAATAACCCCTAAAATGCCTTAAACCCAGAGAAATGCAATAAAAATAATAAACAATGTGGCATTTAGCTACCCCTTAACCCCTAAAATGCCATTAATCAAGGGAAAACATGAAATGAATACACTGAGGTTTGTAGCCAACCCATTAACCCCTAAAATGCCATTAATCAAGGAAAAAACAAATGTATACTGTGAGGGATGAAGCCTGCCCATTAACCCTTAATATACAACTAAACCAAGGCATAAACTAATGTAATACACAATGTAATGTATAGTCTGAACATTAACCATTTCACTGCTGAGCCATTTCAACCCTGTGAAAATGTTTACGTTTAAGTGCACGTTTTTATTTGATGTTTTATGACTTTTACATCACACTGAATATGGTCATGTGGGGTATCATTGGAAAGGCCAGAATCTGCCCTTTCAAATGACACCTAGTTCATCCATATACGATGCATAGCTACGGAGATACGTTGGTCCGAAAATGTGTGGGAAGCTGGATGATGATTTTTGGTGGTGGGGCACATGGGGGGGCAAGGAATAACCTAGGGGGGGCAATTGCCCCTTGCCCCCCTGTAGAGTCGCCTATGCCTTCAACGCTCAGCCACACAAAGTTGTTCTATTATTAATTACTGGCTTCTCCCATAGTAAAAGACTGTCTCTCTGCCACAAAAGCCCTGCTACATCTGCTGTGCCATGCAGGTAACAGAGTGTCCAAAAAGAAAGCACACATATGTAAACAGACTGTAAAATATCTCGGTTTTCAATTAGCAGGCACCAAGCGTGCACTGGGGGCTGAGAGAAAGGAAGCAGTATGCCGAATACCCCAACCAAAGACAAGGAGACAAGTTTGTGAATTCCTGGGAGCTGCGGGGTTCTGCCGTTTGTGGATCCCCAACTTCGCAGACATTGCTAAACCCCTCCATCAAGCCACCAAGGGGGGAGAGCATGACCCCTTCCTCTGGGAAGAAGTACAAACAGCAGCCTTTCTGAAATTAAAGACTCTGTTAATGGAAGCCCCTGCATTGGGATTGCCAGATCACAGCAAGCCCTTCCAGCTGTACGTGCATGAACACAATCAAACAGCTACAGGAGTGCTGATTCAAAGTTTCGGCTCTTGGCTAAGGCCTGTGGCCTACCTCTCCAAACAACTTGATCCTGTGGCCTGCGGCCTACCCCCATGCCTGAAAGCTGTGGCAGCCACAGCAATGTTGATAGCAGAAGCAGACAAGCTGACCCTTGGACAAGTTCTTCATGTCAAGGTGCGACATGCTGTCAAAGCCCTGCTCGACGTGAAAGGAAGTTACTGGTTCAGCAACAGCCGGATGACGAAGTACCAAGCTATGATGTGTGAGAATCCACGGGTTCATTTGGACCTCATCGCTACCTTGAACCCTGCTACTTTACTGCCTGACTGCGAAGAGGATCCAGATCATGAATGCCTCCAAGTCATGGAAGAAGTGTTCAGTAGCAGGCCAGATTTGAAAGACGTACCCCTAGACAAATACGATCTACAGTTATTCACTGATGGTAGCAGCTATATGAATGATGGGAAGAAAGTCTCCGGCTATGCAGTAGTTTCAGCAGAAGAGATTATCGAAGCAAATCCACTACCAGGCCGCACATCCGCACAACTGGCTGAAATAACAGCCCTAACCAGAGCTCTAGAAATCTCCGAAGGCAAAAGGGTGAATATCTACACTGATTCCAAGTACGCCTTCATGACAGTCCATGCACATGGTGCACTTTACAAAGAAAGAGGCCTATTTACTTCTTCAGGACAACAAATCAAGTGTGCGGCTGAAATCGCAGCCCTTCTAGAGGCTGTATGGAAACCAAGTGCTGTCAGTATTATGCATTGTCGTGGCCACCAGAAAGGTCATTATGAAATCCCAAAAGGCAACAGGCGTGCTGACCAGGCCGCAAAGGCTGCTGCAAAACCATTGTTGACAATTGATCAAGCCAAAGTCCTGCTCTGCAAGCAAGAGCCTCGACCTCTCATGCCAAATTATGAATTTTATATGAATTGGAGAAAGTTTGAACCCAAAGGCGAGTTCATTGAAAGTATACTGCACAAATGGCAAGATGAGTATGAACTGTTAGAACTAAATCATGACTATATCCAATGGCTTTTTCCAACCCAGTTTCAAGGTCGAAATTTCTACTCCACCCCTCTGAACCCTCAAGAGACATGTTTTATGATTAACACCTCAGAAGTTCAGCAAAGACTCCGCAGAGTTTACAAAATGATGCTGAAATTCTTCGGCGTAAAATTAATGGGGGAGTATGGAGAAGATAGAAGTTGAACGAGCAGAATATTTGCTATTAGGCTGGTTGGATGTGCTGCCGATAGTCCTATTGCACATTAGGTGCAGGCCAACCCCCCAATTGAAGCTAAGTCCGTACGAACTTATGTTTGGACGGCCTACCCCTTTGATTAATGGACTAAGGGGGGACCTTCGGGCATTGGGGAAAACTAAACTAAATGATCAGGTTGTACTGTTAGGTAAATCAATGCAGAAATTGCCGGAAATGGAAATGTTTTTTTTTGTTTTTGAAATTCCGGTGGGGAGGGATTGGGTTTATGTGACTGTGAAAAGAATTGCCCAAGGGATTTTGATATTTGGGGCATTTGTGGTACTGATTTTGTATTTTGCAAATTTGATTTATGGACTGTCACGTGAAACATGCCCCAAGTGCCCAAGCACCACCAAAATTCGGAATGGTACACACCCGGTGATGGAGAACCGTACCATGTGGAGACAAAAGCGAGAGGCGTCATCTGGAACTAAGCTAAAAGGACACCTACTTGTGCAATTTAAATATGACTATGCTAAAAAGTTTGGGCAAACCACGTGTTGGGTGTGTAGTAGACTGCACCCAGAGACAATTCATATATCATTCGCCTCTGTCCCAATGAATTTGAGTATGTTTGTATCAGAAAATGTTACAGTACAGGCAGTTGATAGGTCACGGGAGAAACCAGAATCATTCAGTCCCGGGCATCCCATAATAGGACCAGTGTACCCACCAGAGTGGTGTTTTCAATTAGGCCCAGATAGGGAGATAAATAACGAGGGTGGGTTATGTTATTCAAGTAAGTTCAACTGGACATCCTACATTTATATATTCAGAACAGGACTGAAGGAGCAGTCAAATTTTCTATATATACGATGTAGAAAGCTCACAAGCAAACAGGAGGAGGTGATTGCGAATGTGACGAATGGGAGGCAGAGTGCACTGGATATGATGAAACGACTGAGACAACTGATGATAGAAATATCAAAGGGAACACTACATTTGTCACCATTTATAGTGAAAGGAGGGTACCAGGTGTGCTGTGAAAGAGTGTGTTACATATGGGTACCACCTACAGTAACGGGAATGTTATTTGGCTAAATTGATCCCAATCCAGAGGGTAAGGGGGGAGGACACTAATTCAGATACAATACTTCACCCTAGGTATCCACTGGTGTTTGAAAGACAGAAGAGAGAGCTATTCAAGAAAGCGGATCGAATATGGGCATGGCTTCCAGCATGGACTGGATGGGGAAGAGAGTTGATGGCAAGAATGAACAGTTATGCCAGTTTGATGGATGAGATTTTGAATAAGACTAGTATGGATATTCAGTTGTTGAATCTGGAAGTACGAGAGATACGAAAGGTGCAAATGATACACAACATGGCACTGGAACAGATTAGTGCAGCTCTGAATGGGTTGTGTGAGATGACGATGCACTATGAATGTTGTACATTCATCAAGAATGCTACACATGATGTCCCTGACTACTATCAGGTAATTCAAGATCACCAAGAAAAGGTAGCACAGTTGCAGGACACAGCAAGGAGGATCGCTGCTGAAGGCTGGAATCCACTTTGTGGGTTCGGAGCAATCGGAGATTGGTTTGGATCCATTCTGAGATTTATTTCACAGATTGGATCTATGATTCGGATGGTAGTGGTGATCTTGGTTGTAGGGGCACTACTGTATCGTATAGGGCTTTGCCTATGGCCGCTATGCAAGAGGGCACTGACACCCACACAGACACAAAATATACCACTTATTATCCCGACAAAAATAGGCCCCAAGTATGAGGAACTCGAGAATAAAGATAGTGAGGTGTAATGGCTGCAAGTCTCAGGAGAAGAGCCTGAGGCTTGAGCCAAGGGGGGAATGAAGTGGAAATAGACTGGAAGATGGCCGCCATTATAAGCCAGGCGACCATCTTGTTCAGAATATTGGTTCACTTGAAAATAACTAGGCAAATTTGTAGCTGAAACTAGAATGAAATATACGTAGAAATTTAGGAATGTGTTTAGATTAGCAGAAAAAGCAATTAAAGCCCTGAGAAAGATCTCTGCTGTTCCTGGCACGGAGGAGAGAAGTGAAGTAGATACTCCAAGGTCGTTGGGGCCCGCAGAAATACAAAGGAGTATAGAGATCAGACCAGGTGCCATCTGTAACAAATAATTGGAGACGCTAGGGAAAGGGACGCAGCCCGGAACAGTAAGAGCAACTAATCATGATTTACTGAAACTAACACAAAGTTTGCCAATTTACGGCTAATTAATGGAATGTCTTTGTATTAGCCAAAGGGAGGTATTAACCCACGTGGGGTGGGAGAGTGTCATCGGGAGGTGGGCTGATTGGGATGTACCTAATTGTGTATTTGGGGTATAAGATTGGATGTCACGAGGGACTCGGGGCTCATTCTTTGCGATTGAATCCTGTTTGAGCATCTGTTGTGATATCACAATAAAGTTTGCCTTTCCTGAAGAGACTCGTGTTCAGACAATCCTTGCTCGTGTCCGGTCCGGCCTCGTCCCGAGCGAACCCGTCTGATTCCGGTTACAATACGGCAGGACACCGATGGGACCACATGAGCTGGGGGCAATATATATAAAATATGAGCTGGGGCACTATATATCCATGTGTGCTGGGGCACTATATATCCATGTGAGCTGGGGCAATATATATCCATGTGAGCTGGGGCAATATATATCCATGTGAGCTGGGGCATTATATATCCATGTGAGCTGGGGCACTATATATCCATGTGAGCTGGGGCAATATATATCCATGTGAGCTGGGGCACTAGATATCCATGTGAGCTTTGGCAATATATATCCATATGGGAGCTGGGGCACTATATATCCATATGAGCTGGGGGCACTATATAATCCATGTGTGTGCTGGGGCAATATATATCCATATGAGCTGGGGGCACTATATAATCCATGTGAGTGCTGGGGCACTATATATCCATGTGTGAGCTGGGCTGGGGCAATATATTACATGTGAGCTGGGGCACTATATATCCATGTGAGCTGGGGACAATATATGAAATGTGAGCTGGGGGAAATATATTACATGTGAGCGGGGAGAGGGGGGTACCCTGGGCCCCTCATATGGAAAGGGTTCGCAGGGCTCACGAGCCACATGAGGACAGACCCTCTGCAATGTTCTGGGGAGAGTGAGTGTAATGAGCACAGCTTGCGATTAGGCGCATCTCTGCCTGTCACTGAAAACCCAACACCAGCTCATAGCCAAAACTGGTAGAATGCCCCCCCCCCTGAAACCAGTGTCTGGATCCGCCCCTGTTTAAAAAACAGACAGTTTAAAAAGATAGATAATTCCAAGATGGCCGCCTCCACATTCAGCCATCACATGGCCCAGCAGCAAAAAATAACATCCATCAGGAAAAAAATAGTTCTGATGTGATTTGTTAAAGATATACCTTGGTCTCTTTTCAATGCTGGTCAAAGTGTGCAAGGAAAACTATACATAATCATATCCAAGGAGAGGAGAAAGTATTCAGCTGTCCCAGATTTGTGGCACCATTGTCCACCTTGTGTCATATTGTATGTGTATGATTTTAGGTTATAGAATGAAGTTTAATGTTTAGACTTTTGGGTTTCCCAGGTTTCTGTTTTGCCATTGCTGTCACACAATCCCAAAAAAGGAAAATGGGCCTGTCCCCAGACTAACCTTTAACTTGCACCCACCCTATGGGGATGAATGGTCAAACTCTTTTCGTCCCAAAAATCTTTTACTTGGTTAAACACCATAGTCTACTAAACCCACATTGTAGGAAGCAATGGCCAGAATAATTTGTGGGGATTTCATTTTCAGTCCCCTCAACCAAGTTCTTATATTATAACCTACAGGTTAGTGAGTAATATCAGAGATGAAATGTATGCAATTCCATTATCATGATTACATAACTTTAACCCCTTCACTCCTAAAATCGAGTTAACTCGATTTTGCATTGAAAACAAATTTTAACAATTTTTTTTAGAAACTTTGCTGCTACATTACAACATCCAGGGAGAGGGCAGAATAAGCAGAGAGCTTGGGGGTCACTCACTGCTGTACAGGGATACGTGTTAGAATACCTGAGAATCCCTGTATTTTACAGATACAGCGGTTTACTGTAATTTCCATATACAGGCATTATGTCGCATATAGATGTTATCTTTGTATTCTATATTTTTGAAGCTGCATTGCTAACATCTCATTATGATCACTACAAATCCCCATAAGCTGAAGATCTGAGCATTATATTACAGATCTTTTATCACAATTACTGTATTTGACACAAAGGCCATTTCTGCCATTATGCTGATAATGCAGACCACTTGTGAAATTGATGGCATAATGCGTTACTGCACATTATTTCATCTAAAACAGAATCCATCGAACTGCTGCAAGGAGAGGCAGGTGTAACTTGGACCTCCGCATTGCCATCCTTAAACCCCACTTGGCCAAGTCAAGTATCATTAGACAGGTCAGAGTCTGGCCTTTCAATTGATCCCAAACATGACCATATAAAATATTAAGGAAAAAAAAATGAAAAACTAAAAGTAGAGGGGGGGGTGTTGTTTTTTTTAAGGCTGTGACATTTTCCATTTTTCACGTATAAAATGAGTAATACCACTGCCATTACTCACCTTCTCATTTCCCATGCTGGGAGCAAGTGGGATTATATATTGTTTGTTTATGGGATTATGCATTGTTTTATATATAGTCACATTTTTGATAAAATGCAATGTGCCAAAATACTAGCAAAAAAATATTTTTTTTCAGTTTTGATTAGAAATGCATTTTTTTGGGGGGGGAGTAACAGATTCTCCATTTATAATTTTTTTTTCATAAAGACTAACCCATAGAATATATAAACGCAAAGGTTTGGATGATACAATGTAAGAATATAATTTGTCTGGGTTGTACAATAAAACATGACTTCAAATCATGTTTAAACATAAGCACAAAATGGTCAAAATGAGCACAGCACCCAGGGGTGCAACAGCTCAGCAGCGAAGGGGTTAAATCAATACAAATGTAGTACTAATGTGTCCAAATAATAATAAAAAAATATCTTCTAAAAATAATAAAAGGGACTGTTACAAAATAAAAAAATAAGAAAACCATCTGTTAGAAAATACAAAAAAAGTATTTTTTAAAAACAGGGTGTTTCTGCAGAAAATTAAGATAAGAAACTTTTTAAAAAAAGAATTAAAAAAAAGATTATATTTATACCTATTGGATTCACCTGTTTAAACCTGACGAATTGAGACAGCAAAAATCAGGTAACTTCGCCAAACGTTTGGTGCAGTTCTGCAGTATGTGTTTAGATGCATCGAGTTTCCAATGGGACGATATCGCTGACACCGAACACTGAAAAATCGTGGCAAACTGCACCGTATTTCGCTGTCAGTTCACCAGTATTTGGCAAACTGACAACTTTATGAATACACGCACTGCCTTGACCATTGAACTTCACCATGCGGTGGCCAATTTGGAGATTAGTGAAAAAAACTAGGGCTGGTAATGATTAAAATTTTCCTGTTCGATTAATCAATTTTTTTTTAAATCGATTAATTTCGATTCATTATAATGCACATACAGATCCAATTACTTTTAGCTTATCTGCATGCATTGCAACTCTGCATTAGTCAGTCGTAAATGTGGTATACACTATATACAATCACACGACACTGGTTAGTTTCAACAATCCATGACTTTATTTCACAGTTCACACAAATACGTCTTAAATTCAAAGTGTAGCACTGACGTAAGTTATTATATTGCCCCAGCTCACACGTGGATATATTGCCCCTAGCTCACACAAGGATATATTGCCCCAGCACATACATGGATATATTGCCCCAGCTCACACATGGATATATTGCCCCAGCTCATACATGGATATATTGCCCCAGCTCATACATGGATATATTGCCCCAGCTCATACATGGACATATTGCCCCAGCTCATACATGGACATATTGCCCCCAGCTCACGTATGGATATATATTGCCCCAGCTCATACATGGATATATTGCCCCCAGCTCACACATGGATATATTGCCCCAGGCCAGCTCACGCATGGATATAGATTGCCCCAGCTCACGCATGGATATATTGCCCCCAGCTCTCACCTCCTGCCACCGCGTGTTTGGCTCCCTATGAGCGTCCGAAGGCATGGAACTTGGCCGCTCGCCTGGGGGAACCACGTGACCAGCCGCAATCTCGCAAGAATGTGGCTAGCCACGTGGTTCCCCCAGGGAGCAACTAAGCTCCATGCCTTCGGATGCTCATAGGGAGCCAAACACGTGGTATAAAGAACACGTCGCCGCTGCTGTGTGCTTTGCGCCGCCAGTCGATTAAAATATTTTTAATCGTTAATTTTTTTGGTCGATTAATCGATTGATTATTTAGAAAGAGGTGAAAACCAGGAGAATGACTGGAGAAGTGAAAATTCTAGGTCAACATTCTCCCATTTATCTCACTTTCCAAATCGGCTATTTGGTCTAGATTGTTCTATTCTCCTGCCAGTTCTCCTGAGTTTCACCTCTCTCTGAATAACCCCGTTTGTTTTTGTTTGTATACCTTTACCCCTTGATTCCCCATCTAAAACCCACTGTAACAGCCTGGGCATTCTGCACCCTGCAGACCAGCTCCACTGGGGTACCACCTCTAAGGAACTTGACTACTGCAACTCGCTCCTTATTGGCCTCCCCAACTCCCGTATTGCCTCTTTGCAATCTGTAATGATTGCAGGAGCCAGGCTTATTTTTCTCACTAAATGCACCTTGCTTATCTCCCCACTCTGCCAGTCCCTCCATTGGCTTCCTGTAAGTTTCAGGATACAGTTTAAAACTTTAAAATACTGATGCTCCCGTTTAAATCACTCAATAACTCAACCCCTCCCTACATGTCTTCGTTACTCCGCAAGCACGTCCCATCTAGACAACTCCGGTCAGCAGGTGATCTCCACCTGTCATCGGTCTACACACGCACAGCCAACTCTCGCCTCCAAGACTTCTCAAGGGCAGCACCAGTCCTGTGGAATGACTTGCCTCACCCTATCAAACTCTTCCCTGATCTTCAGGCCTTCAAGAAATCTCTCAAAACCCATCTCTTCAGACTAGTGTACCACATCACTGATGCAACTCATCCCCCTGCTCACCTACTGACACATGATTGAAGCTGCTTCTATAGCCCCACCATTTCCAAACCACTGGCACTAATGATCCTGTCGTCCAGTAAAACTCCGCTTGTCTTCCTCAACCCCAGTCCCTCTAGACTGTAAGCTCCTATGAGCAGGGCCCTCTACACCTCTTGTTACCATCCTATGTCCGTTTATATGTATTTCGTTCCCTTTGGTTATTGTAAAGCGCTGCGGAAACTCTTGGCGCTATATAAATGATGACGATAATAATAATGAGATGCCCAGAGCTGTCCATGAAGGACGAGGCAGACACACTGAGCACTTCTTCAATCAGCAGCAGCAACTCCCAGGAATTAGAACTTTTGACAATAGATCTTTCACTAACAAGGATATACCCCGAGGATTCTCAGCCAATCCTGGTGCACAGACTGCGGCCAATGGGAGCATCACATAAAGTTAAGGTCTATACAGAGTGATGGAAAGGGGAAGAGATTCTGGGTATGAGAGGGATGAGTGGGAGCCAGAGAGGAAGAGAATGGGAGACGGTGGATACACAGGTGGCCTCCTCCTCTATTTATGGTTTGCCTTGCTGCCCCGGCTCTCTCTCTGGGCCCCCCTGTGAGCAGAGCAGGGAGCACACTGTCAGGCCGCCCGCCCAGGCAGGGAAGCCCCCCCTCTCTCTGGGCTGTGCGGATGGGGGAGGGGAAGCAGCTCTCCAGCTGTTGGGAGCAGCTGCTCCGCCCGGGCAACGTGCAGCAGGTGCAGGGCAACCAATGGCCGCGTCCCGCCTCCTCTGTGGGCGGAGCTGGCGGGCCGGCTCATATTGTTGGGGCAGCTAGAGAGAGGGCAGTCAGTTCGCGGCTCGGGGAGCTCAGCTATTATCGCCTCGCCACTTACACAGCCAGCTCGAGGAGCGGCACCCGCCTCAACTACCTCACCCCGCCGCCCAATTCCCCGCGGGAACAGCGCCCGGGAGACGCTCCCTGTGCCACCGCCTGGGCTTTGTCTGCTCCGAGCCGGGCACCATGCACACCACGCAGAAAGACACCACTTACACCAAGATCTTCGTGGGGGGGCTGCCCTACCACACCACCGACTCCAGCCTCAGGAAGTACTTCGAGGTGTTCGGGGACATCGAGGAGGCTGTGGTCATCACGGACAGACAGACCGGCAAGTCCCGGGGCTACGGCTTTGTAAGTGGCTCCTAGAGACCCGCAACAAACGCGCGATACATTGTAACCAGGAAGCGCCGTGCCCTGCTGCGGGGTGCCTGCTGCGGGGTGCCCTGCTGCGGGGTGCCCTGTGTGCCCCGCCAGTGCTGAGGGCACACCCTCGTATACAAGTGGCAGGTGCCATGCTGGGGGTACAGGGCGGTATGCATTGTGCAGGCACGTTATACCTGGAGTTTTGGTGATGTTTTTCAGGTTCTTCTTGAGTGGGTGCTGGATCTGTTACTTTTTCTGTTCTGTCCAAAGTGCTGCCCTGCAGGTTGTAGACTTGATGTGCTAATCATTAAGATGGCTTACAACATGTTCTGAACCCCCCCCCCCCCTTTATGGCAGGTATAGTATGGGGCATTTCTTTGGGAAGTGCTGGAACTCCTATTTAAAAAGTAAAAATCCCATGGGCTTCATGCTGAGACAACCCCCCCCCCCCACAGGGAATGGCCTGCAGTCAAACTGAAAGTAAGCAGAGGGACACAAAGCTCACACCCATCCTGTATGACCTATGCTCACCTAGCCCCCCCACCACCAAGGAAACCCCCAGTCTCTAGATTTTACTTGGGGAAACTCTGGCCCTCAGTCTGATGTCAACCTCAAACATACAGCCACTTTCTCTTTTAATAAGTGACGTTTATCCTGCAGGTAAGTCCCTTTCTCCCAGGCATCCTCTACAAACCATTCCTTGTTTCCCAAGTATGGAAGGTGGAACTGTGTAGATGCAGACGGTTATAAGCATCTATAAAGCGCCAACAAGTTCCATAGCGCTGTACAATTGGGGGGGGGGGCAGAATAACAAATATGCATACGCATTACAAACAGAACAGTAGCAGAGACCGATGTTAATACTGCTGGCTGTGTCTGATTATCCAGGTAGGGTGTATTTTTCACCCTTCGAGTGCTGGGAGAACTGCTACAGTCTTCTCTGCTAGAGCATGAAAAAGGGGAACAAACTGTCCTTGCATCGTCCGTCCTCTCAGCATTTCCCAATGCAACATTACCGCTTTCTGATCAGATAAGTCATGGCTTAATTGTATTGGTTATCTGACTTGCCAGCGCACCCGCCATGCATGTAGTCATTATGTAAAGGACTGCGCTGTCCTCTTACACTGGCCTTTCATCTTTTTATTTTTAGGAATATCTGTGTAATCTTCCTCTTGACATTGATACAATCTTTATGACTTTTGTAACTGTCTGCAACATATGTTTAACACTGGATTAAAATCTTCTGTGAGTAAGCAATGTATAGATTGGGGGGGGGGGAATCACCTATTTAGCCTAAAGATGAGTTAACTCTTTCATTGCCAAGCAAGATGTACATTATGTTTTGTATGTGTAACCTGTATATCTCCTTAGGTCACCATGGCTGATAGAGCTTCTGCTGAGCGAGCCTGTAAGGACCCCAACCCCATTATTGATGGCAGGAAAGCAAATGTGAATCTCGCATACCTGGGCGCCAAACCAAGGATAATGCAGCCAGGTACTGTGGTTCTTTTATCTTTTTTCATTTTCTGAACACCCTTCTAAATGTTTGGCCCTGTTGCTGAGCATTAATCCTCCTGACCACTTGTGCATGGAGCCCACAACTTGCCAAAAATGAAACCACTGCTTTACCGCATTTATCTAGTAACAACTGAACACCAGTCTGTAATCTGGTATCTATGCAAGTGTGCTGAGTAGCCCTAATGACCCGCTCTTTAATGTACAGCCAAATCTAAAGCTGTTAGCAGCTGCACTCCATCTGCAGCATGCATACCATAAAGACAAAGCTGCCGGAACACAACGTTTTGTATAAACAATTACTTGTGACGTGCTGCTTGAACTGCTGGAGTGGTTTGAGCTCCTTCCCATAGAGCCAGTTTTCCTCTCCCTTGTGAAACCTCCTCATGGTTTAGATTCATGCGTTATGGCTGTAAGATATGGGGGGGGGGGGGGGCGAAGGTTTAAAAGTTCTTGCAGTCGGATCACTGCATTTGCGATGCTGTGACATGTAAATCATTCCGTCTTTGTAACGGGCATTCATTCTGAGTTGCAGTCTGTCAAATATAATCTAGCTCCAGCTGAACCTCTAAACCTGACTTTTGTGCTTTTTTTGTTTTTATGGTGGGAAAAATAACAATGACCTTATTATAAAGAGGTGCAGATGGCCCAGTTTTAGCATTATGCAAGTTTTTAAATGTATATCTTTGCAAACCGATGTGTTTTTAAGTGCTCTGGTCGTGCTGAATTTGACCTAGAAACCCCTACCCCCCCCCCACCCCTACATAATTTTCTACCAAATTTCCCTTGCAAAGTTTTTGCTGTCACTGGCTTCTGGTGACAGTGGAGAGCTGTCCTATAGGCCCTTCCCTTCTCCCTGCATCTGGTGTGCCTGTGCATTAATGTGGTCATGGCTAGTCAAACACTGTTGCCTAATGACCCCTGCTGTATGTTGTCATCGATGGCAGTGCCTCGTACAGGGTAAGTAGTGGCTTACGCTCCATCGTGGGGAGAGATTGTATTGATCCTCATGGTCAAAGCAATATTTCTCCCCCCCCCCATGGCTCTATGTAAATGCCCACATCTGACTAGGTGGTGGCACCTAATTTTAGTGAGTTTGAACTTGGGAGGGGGGGGGAGCACGCGGCACAAAACACTTAGCTATTGCATTCTTATTATGAGATTGTTGAACACACCCCCTCGTTACCTGGAATGTGTTTTTAACTACATTTGTGTCTTTTTTTTTTTTTTTTTTTCTATAGGTTTTGCGTTTGGAGTTCAACAGATTCACCCAGCGCTTATACAAAGGCCTTTTGGGTTGGTATTAACAAACCTCTCCCCTTCAATTCCCCATGAATTTAAAAAAAAAAAAATGCTATATAATCAAAACTCTAAGCGTGCTTTTATATAAATTCAAGCTGCATTAAAATATACAAGGCAGGAGTAATTCCGAAAGATTTTTAAAAAATATTTGCACATGTTGTGACAACTTCCGACTCTGACTGGGCCTTTCAATCTGCCCAGATGTTACCCAATTGTAACTTCCATGAGATTATTTTTTTTTTTTTTTTGGGAATTGCAAGCCATGAACACCTGTAGGTGCAGAGTTTGAGAGCCATGCTCTTTGAACTGTTCCCATGTACAGTGGGTTATTTCTGTTTCTTGTTGATCCTAAGTAGACACTCGTTACTACTTTTCCATTCATTCAAATGACTAGGATTGTCTAAATCAGGGCTCAATATTTCAAGTACCAAGCTACTAGCCAGGCCTTAAGAGTTACTCACCAATAGTTGCCCCACCTAACCCCTTATCCTACATCTGCATTCCCACTCTCCCTCATGTAATTTCCACTCGCCAAATGCGAGCAGGCGAGTGTAAATTTTTGAGGCCTGGTCTAAATGACCAAATAAGACTTCCCGTATTTCTCCATCTAAAGCGCTGGCGCAGCTGCCAAGGCAAACTATTACCTTAACCTACAATGTCCCCCCGCACCCCTAGAATGCTTAATTTCCTCATGGTAGGACCTTGTGGTGGATGGCGCACCTCTAGTATGACTCAATGTTATCTCTTTCTAATCTGACAGGGGTCGATTACAGTTAAGATAACTGGCAAGGATTTGATAAGAGATGGAATAGTACAGTATGGAATTAAACTGTTACCAGTAGTCTCAGAACACGAGCTAAATGGTGATTAAAGATGCATGTATGTTCAGTTTCTTTTTCATTTCTAGCGCTAGATGTGTGCTTTTTCTTTACAGTGGTGAAGTGGTTTTCCTAGCTAAACGTGTGGAATTCTATTTGTTTTCTTTTTGGTGATCAACTGTAGTGCCCCCTCACTTTGTGGCTTTGGATGTGGTTTTTCTTTTTTTTTTTTCTTTTTTTGGGGTGGGGGTTGTAGCCTTGGTTTTATTGGTTTTTTTTGGGGTTTGATTTGAAGAGTGAATTGCCATGGGATCACTGAGCCTTTCTTTTGGCTCTTGCTTTTTGTGGTTTTAAGCATTTGTCTTAACAACTGTTGTAGTGATTTTTGATATTGTGTTTCCTCAGTTTGCATGCTTATTTGTTTTTTCACTTTTTTCTTTTTTTCTCTAACAGTGTTTTTGGGGCTTTCTAATATCACTTTCTCTCCCTCTCCTCAAGGCTTACATTTTCAGGCTTTTTTTTTTTTTTCTTTTCCCCTTCCTCAGCACAGGATTCTAACGTTTAACACATTGTTAGAGTAGGTGCCCATTCATTTTTTTTATTTTTTTTTTTGCTTACAAAGTCTTACTGTAAATGCTACATGTATACATCCCCTGCCCTTTTTCAAAACGTATTTAAAAAAAAAAAAAATATCCAATTGCAGGATCAATTCAGCCTATAAAACTAAACTGCGAATAGGGCCCTGCTTTATTGGTCCTCTCATTATTGTCCTGTTATTCTGGTGTGACTAGCAGTTTAACTCCTTTCGGCCATTTTGTGCTCATGTTTAAACAGGCTTTGAAGTCCTTTTTTTTTTCTTTTTTTGGGGTGGGGGTTGTAGCCTTGGTTTTATTGGTTTTTTTTGGGGTTTGATTTGAAGAGTGAATTGCCATGGGATCACTGAGCCTTTCTTTTGGCTCTTGCTTTTTGTGGTTTTAAGCATTTGTCTTAACAACTGTTGTAGTGATTTTTGATATTGTGTTTCCTCAGTTTGCATGCTTATTTGTTTTTTCACTTTTTTCTTTTTTTCTCTAACAGTGTTTTTGGGGCTTTCTAATATCACTTTCTCTCCCTCTCCTCAAGGCTTACATTTTCAGACTTTTTTTTTTTCCCTTCCTCAGCACAGGATTCTAACGTTTAACACATTGTTAGAGTAGGTGCCCATTCATTTTTTTTATTTTTTTTTTGCTTACAAAGTCTTACTGTAAATGCTACATGTATACATCCCCTGCCCTTTTTCAAAACGTATTTAAAAAAAAAAAAAAATATCCAATTGCAGGATCAATTCAGCCTATAAAACTAAACTGCGAATAGGGCCCTGCTTTATTGGTCCTCTCATTATTGTCCTGTTATTCTGGTGTGACTAGCAGTTTAACTCCTTTCGGCCATTTTGTGCTCATGTTTAAACAGGCTTTGAAGTCCTTTTTTTTTTCTTTTTGCAGACTCAAAAATATATATTGTATATATGTAATGTCCCATCAGAATGCTGTAACAAAAACAATTTCCATTCAGATTTCAGTCTGTAAAGCATGTAAAATATATCCCCATTTTTATCATCCACCTTTTCGTGGTTTTATATTTCTACTTTTCAAAAAAAAAAAATGGAAATCCATTATTGCAATTCTTCTAACCAAACAGAATTTTTAAATTTTTTTTTTTTTTTTTTGCTTGTTTTATGAATAAGTATAAAACACTGAACTTGCTCCTGGCCTTGGAAATAAGGTTAGTGCAGCAGTATTGTTTACTTTATAAGTAAAAGCAACTTATGCCACTGCTGTAGAACACAGGGTGGGGCAAGTTATGTTGTTTTTTTCTCTTCTCTCTTTACACATTATGGTCATATTTGGTATGCATGGAAGGGTCAGTCTGACTTTTCCTGTGACCTCACTTGATCTTGTGCGGTGTAAAGATTAGCTATGCAGGGTTCTGGTTCCTCGCTGCAGTCCACAGATCAGGTTTTTGATAGAACAATGAATAACACATTGTTCCATCGCCTCCCCACTTGCTGGAGACATGGGAAATGAGATGGTTAGTGCTGCATCGTTGTTCACTTTTCAATTTATTTATTTTTTTCTCCATCTTTACATTAAACCTGGTCATATTTGGAATCCCTGGCAAGGCCATTCTCTAACCTTTCCAATGATGCCTTACTTGACCTAGCTATGGTTCCACAGGTACTGACATGCGGGATGTCAGTTGGCAGGGGAGGCCCAATGCATGGTCTTCCTTATAGGAAGTCAGAACACCATGTGGGTTTCCCCCTCACCTGACCAGAGACCTCCCCAGGAGCTCTGGGTAATTAATGATTTGTGGGGGACATACTTATGCCTGTACAATGGTTCTGTCAGAGTTGAATTGTGTCCCCCTCCTTTTGGAAACCTCAACTGTATATTTACCCCATTTCTGCTACATTTTTATGAGGTCCTAAAACCTCTTGAGCAAAGGTAGAAATCTGCTATTCTAAACCAAATTCTCAAACTACACTGTGTAATGGGATAATTTTAAATTTTTTTTTTTTTTTTTTTTGCTTGTTTTATGAATAAGTATAAAACACTGAACTTGCTCCTGGCCTTGGAAATAAGGTTAGTGCAGCAGTATTGTTTACTTTATAAGTAAAAGCAACTTATGCCACTGCTGTAGAACACAGGGTGGGGCAAGTTGTGTTGTTTTTTTCTCTTCTCTCTTTACACATTATGGTCATATTTGGTATGCATGGAAGGGTCAGTCTGACTTTTCCTGTGACCTCACTTGATCTTGTGCGGTATAAAGATTAGCTATGCAGGGTTCTGGTTCCTCGCTGCAGTCCACAGATCAGGTTTTTGATAGAACAATGAATAACACCTTGTTCCATCGCCTCCCCACTTGCTGGAGACATGGGAAAGTGAGATGGTTAGTGCTGCATCGTTCACTTTTCAATTTTTTTTATTTTTTTTTCTCCATCTTTACATTAAACCTGGTCATATTTGGAATCCCTGGCAAGGCCATTCTCTAACCTTTCCAATGATGCCTTACTTGACCTAGCTATGGTTCCACAGGTACTGACATGCGGGATGTCAGTTGGCAGGGGAGGCCCAATGCATGGTCTTCCTTATAGGAAGTCAGAACACCATGTGGGTTTCCCCCTCACCTGACCAGAGACCTCCCCAGGAGCTCTGGGTAATTAATGATTTGTGGGGGACATACTTATGCCTGTACAATGGTTCTGTCAGAGTTGAATTGTGTCCCCCTCCTTTTGGAAACCTCAACTGTATATTTACCCCATTTCTGCTACATTTTTATGAGGTCCTAAAACCTCTTGAGCAAAGGTAGAAATCTGCTATTCTAAACCAAATTCTCAAACTACACTGTGTAATGGGATAATTTTAAATTTTTCCCAAGCTGGCATTTTTATTTCATTTACTTCACAATCATGGTTTGCAGGTTTTTTAAATGCCCCTGACAAATCTTTATTTTGACAGATGTTTTGGACCCCTGCATTATGGGGGGGGGGAGGGAAACCCATCCTGAACAGTGTTCCCTACATTTCTACTTGTCTGTCCTGCCAGCCAGCTCTTAGACTTGCTTTGTAAATCTTACTATAATAGTACGGTGTTGGTAAGGCTTGCATACTTTTGACAATCTAGACTGTCACATTACAAGTCTAGCTAATCGTGCTGCATACCATACTTGCCCTTCACGATGGCTCCTTGTTTGTGTTAACCATATAAAGTGATTCTGTGCTCCTGGTCATGTCTCATGTGTCAGGTCAAAAATAGCCGAAGCGCAGCTCAGCCTGTCAATCAGTGAAGCCGGGGCATGAAGCCGTCTGTCAAGGTATCGCAGGATACATGGCTGTAATCCATTGGTCTGATCAAAGTAGCCTGCTGGCTACAAAATTAGAATTCAGTAATCTTGGTGTTGCATGATTTGCAGACACTGCCACTCATTTATTTTATTTTAAAAGGATTTTACCAGGAAGGATACATTGAGATTTCTCTTGTTCTCAATTATGTCCTGGGTTACTTAGGAGGGGGGTATTCTATTGTTTCCTTCCATTTTGAAGTTTGCCGTCAATAGAAATGCAAATGTGGTGTGATTTTATTCATATATTTCTTAACGTACGTTTTTATTCGAAGGGGGAGACCTCTTGCTTACTCATTAGTATTTCATCCTGTCACTGCCAGATCCAGTAGCAACTTGGTATAACAAAATGGATGTGCCAGGAGGTATTGCATGGCTGCTATAACAATTATACAGGTCTGAGCTGAATACACTGTATCGGCCTGTTCCTACTGTCTAATGACACAACTGTATGCATTGAACTACATAGGTATCTTTGTCTAACTCTAGGTCACTTTAAAACTCCCTCAAATTCCACTCTTACATGTGTGGCTGAGAAGTAAACCCGCTGATTCCAGTCTGGAAGTGTAGGCGACGGGTATTTAAAACCATTTGACTTGTTCAGTGTGATGCACACATACCTCTTTGAGGCCTAATGCTATGGCGTAGCATAGCATCCGTAAAGTTCAACACTACAGCCTTACAAGCATTTTTCTGCACTGTTTTGAACGTGTGACTGCTGTGCCTTCCACCACTTTAAAAGATCTCTTTGCCGCCTGCATTTTGTATTTGTTTTTTTTTATTTTAAGGGTGACTAAGGTTGTGGAGATTAATGTGTGCTGAGTCTGCAGAGGAATTGTGGTAGGGTTGCCATGATATGCAAGTAAATTTAATGGTGTATGGTCTCTAAAAACAAAGACTCCCTAGGGTTATTGGCAAGGGAGCAGAGTATCGCTCTATAGATATTAACTTTCAATTCCTCAATTATACGTGGATGCTGATGTCATTCTCACTATCAACAACTACCAAAATTCCCTGGCCAATGAATTAAAATTGGCAGCCTACAGAAACAATGCACTGGTTCTCCTATACTTACCAGGCTTTCATTATCTTGATATTGTGGCAACCCTATATTTTAAAAAAAAAAAAAAACAAATTGGGGTGACTGGTAAATATTCTCTGTACATATTGTTGTCTAATGGAGTCTTTATTCTGTCCCCCTTCCATCCCACAGAATTCCTGCGCACTATGTCTACCCACATGCATATTTGCAGCCTGGAGTCGTGATCCCACATGTCCAGCCGGCAGCAGCCGCTGCATCCACAAGTCCTTACATTGACTATACAGGAGCCGCATACGCACAGTACTCGGCTGCGGCAGCTGCTGCTGCTGCCTATGATCAGTACCCATATGCAGCATCCCCGGCTGCAACTGGATATGTCACAGCTGCAGGTTATGGCTACGCAGTACAGCAGCCTCTTGCCTCTGCAGCACCAGGAACTGCTGCTGCCGCGGCTGCTGCTTTTGGCCAGTACCAGCCACAGCAGCTGCAGGCTGATCGCATGCAGTAGCACTCTTGAAGGAGCTTATCAACAATATATTATATATATTTTTTTTTTTTCCATTTTCTTTCAACCTTCCAATTGCAATATAAACTGACAAATTGGGCTAAATAATGTTGGGGCAGCCTGTATTCCAGCTCCTTCATATAGTGCACATAAGAGTGCTCTTAGAACAAGAAGCTTCAGGTGACTCTCATGACTTGTGTTATTGACAATGTCAGATTTGTTTGACAATATACAGACTTTTCTCCATCAGGGACAGAAACTGCCTTCTTATGAAATGAGGGTGGAAAACCACTATTCTCTGCTACGGTTTCCGTGCTATATATTACTTTAAGACATTAAAACTAGGGATAATGATCAGTATATGTAGCCTGTTATGAAATTAAGGTATTACAGGCAGATTGTCAAGTCTCCGTGCTGTGACCTGACATCCTTAAACTTCTGGAGAGGAACGTGTGCTTGCTGCTGACATGTTGGGTGGATTGAGATGGTCATGTGATGGACAGGCACCAAAGTGAACTTTTCTTTTTCCTCATCTGTTCTGTAGATGAGTGGAGCAAGTGATGTGGAATTAACGGGTGCAACAGCTGTACAGACAATCAATAACACAGACCGTTCTGGAAAGAACACATCACTTGTGCTTACTTGATGAGCTTGTCACATTGTAATCCCTATCCCCATCCTGTTTCGCTTTTGGGAAACTTTAAATGCTGGTGTCAGCTTTTCTGATTCTGAAACCGGATCAGCCCCTTTACAACAGCCTTCTATTTTATTACACCTATTCATAGCTTGTGAATAACCAGGGGGAGAAGATGCTCGCTATGGTTAACCCTTCAAGAACTGCTAACATGTCCCTTTTTGTATGGGCGTTAGAAAAAAAAAAAAAAAATTTCTCCTTCGACTGAATGGTAGATAACTTTCCAAAGTATTATTTATCAATGATGCTGCAGTTCTTCAAAGGTTAATTGGTCTGTACTGTGCCTTAACTGTAATGTTACTGAAAAAATAACTTATTTATATATAAATATATTTTCTTCTTGAACGTTTTGCTACAGTGTGTTCTAAAGAAGGGAACTTTAGGCGCAACACTGTATTCATCTCATGTTATAAATTATTTAAGTGCGTTTAGATGTAGAAAATAGCAACCTATTGAATTAAAATATTGACTTGGGTTTATTTAAATTCTGTACATGCACTGTATGATGCCCCCTGACCATAACATTTAGGATTTTTACATGAGCAGTAGATTCCTGCCATGGTGTTTTGCTGACTACCTTTTTTAAAGCAGTATACCATGTATTTCATTTGTACGTAGAATCATCTTTTTTTTTTTTTTTTTTTTCTTCTTCTAGAGAAATGCTGCTTTATACAACTAGGAGGACTTGTAAGACTGCAATACTTAGCAAATTTTTATTCTGGACTTAAAAGTTGACTTTTACACTGTAATTGCTTTTTATACTTGAACAATTTCATACAAGGGAAGAAAAGACAGCATTTTTATGGACTTTTTTGTCTAGATGTCACTGGATTTATTTTTAAGTATTTGAAATACTAGCCAGTGTTACGTAAACTGTAGACAATGATTTCCATGCCTATTATTTATTCATTATATATTGCTTTATAACAGTTAAGATCTATTAATTTCACTTGTATTAAAATGTAATAAAATATCAGTTGGTTGCTTTTGTGGTTTTATTTCTCTAACCTGTAACCAAGCAGTTATTTATTTATAAGGGGTTTTTCACTGAACATTCTGTTTTTTTTTGGAAAGTGGTGAAGGGAAATCCAAGCATCAGATTGGTTTGTTTGCTATCAACATTGACTTGTCAGCAAAAGTCATCTTATTGACAGTAAAGAGACGGGTGCCATAATGCTATACATAAAAAAAAAAAAGCCCATGCTGATTTAGAGCCACAATGTTTTGAATGTTTCCATAAGTAATTTGTTCATCAGATCACCAAACTCCCGGGGGGGGGGGGGGATATGGCAGGCAGACCTCCTGTTTAGAAGGATGGGTTGAGTGTGGGTGATCAGATGCCTCTCGCTGCAGAAGCCCTGACCGGAATAATGCAGTTTGTGTGGGCAATGGGGCCTACTGTATAAGCTTCTACCCAGACGTAAGGCTAGTTAATTCTTGGCACTTTTTTGTCATGGCTCTAATCCAACCTGTAGCTTTTGAACCCTCCTGCACTAACATTCTTGAAATCGACACCACAGTTACGGTTTGACACCATTCAGAGTTGTTAGGCCAGGGACAGGCTCCTGCCACCATAAGACTGTTTAATAGGTTTTTTTTTTTCCCTCTGTGCTCTGGATACAAGAGTATCTGTTCACCCACCCTCCCAAGCATAGGTTAGTTGGCTCATGGAAAGGACCGGACCAAGTCTTGGATGCGCCATGCTGACCTGCTTTGTATCTTTGGCTTGTGCTGCAGTCTGACAGCAGCATGTATTCAAACTAACTTTTCACCATGACCACAAAGAACTTGTTTTTCCATCTGGCAAATGCTAGATATATGATGTGGTGGGTTTTCCACTTTCTGGCTGAGGGGAAGCTGCATCTTGGATGAAATTCCTGGCTGTTGCTCATACAGGGACTGGGTAAACCCCTATAGTCTTGAACAAAACTCTCAGACTCTCCTAGGCATATATGAATCTACACATGCTGGGGCTTCTTCCTAACTCAAGGATTACAACCTTTTAAGGCTCGGGTCAGACGAGCGCAGTGTTCATGCCTATGGTAGCATACAATTATGATCAATAGAGACCCACACACGAAGTACATCTGCACAGAAGTGTGGACACGGCAAACGGACGCAAGTTAGGCAAGAATGTAAAACCGCTAGAACAGACGTGGAGTGTGTCAAGTCCGCATAGCTTTGTGTGCAAGTGATGGAACGGAGTCAGGCGGACGGACTGCATTTTTGACGGACAAAAGGGCTTTTCATATTTTATTTCCCATCTACAGCAGTTAAAAACATCAGTCACAAACAGACCGTGTGGCCACTAGCTTGTCGTAAATTAGAAAGTACGTCTGTTGTGCTCGGACGCACAGAATGTGTTCTTCTGACCCTAGCCTAAAGCGTTTTTTCAGGAACATCTGAATTGCATGAAACGGTGAATTTCACTGTAGGGGAAACTTGTCTATTGACAAAGCTGTCGAATGCAGGCAAAATGCCCTGGTTTTCGTGGCTTTCAATTTGACAGGTTTAAATGGGCGAATCCCATAGGCTTCGGTGTACTTTATTTTTAAACAAACAAACCTGATTTGGGCCTATACTGTATTGAAGTACCATCAGTGATCTTTTAGCATGGTATCCAAACTACCAATATAGGTTTGCATATGTTTTTAACAATTGACAGCTAAACAAAACCATGCCCTTGGGTGTTTTATGTATCCATTGTTAAATCTGCAGTAATGGGACAGCAACTAGTGGCAAGATTTATCTAAAGTGTCAAGAATTCCACAAAATTCAAAGTAAAGCACCAACTCCTCTTGTACAGACTGGGCAAAATGCTGACCTCTTGGTCTTTGTAAAGGTTTGAGACTGGCTTCTTTTTGAGGTTGTACTGTAATGTTTCCAGGTTACTATGGAATGGTGGCATTGTGTTCTTTGCTTTTTGGAATTCATAATTTTATTTCCTATTTGGTCAGTTTTGACCAGATGCTGCACCCTGTGTGTGCATGTTCTCTCACTGTGCAACAGCAGTGATTCCCTAACAAGTCCTCAGGCACCCTTAACACGCCAGGTTTGCAAGATATCTGGATTTTGCCTCTCCGTGATTGCAGGATTCAGTCTGGTTTTTCACAAAGCTAATCCATGAAATCTGAATTTTAAGATGATCAATGTTTTAGGTAGAGCAATGGCTGCACGCTGTGGTAAGATCTTGGCAACTGATACATTTGGTCTTGTCATACCCATATACAACCGTTTTCAAATGTTCCTTTACCTGGTTCACCTCTGATGGGAAGCTTTGCAGTCTATGGCAGATGAGCGCACTGTGTGTGCATAATGGACGAACGTACTGACGGAAGATACTGTAGACACCACACGGTCTGTTGTTTTTTTTTTTTTTGACTGATGTAGTAAAAAAAGGAAATATGGGAAACCAAACTGATGAAAATTAAATGCCCAGTACAGTCAGCCAGACCAAAAAAACTGAGTGCCAACGTGATGGATGTCGCAAATGTGCTGCGTCTGACGTCGCGTCATCATGCACACAGACCGCGGCGCACTCTGGGTGTCCGTCTTAGCGCTTTTATGTCGAGACCTAAATGGCGTCCGTTGCCACCTGCGTGGTGCTTGCGCTCTTTGAGCACGTACTTCGTGTGTTGTAGCATTGATTTGTGATCAAGAGACCAACGGACATTAAGCTGTGCGGCGACACGGATGTGATGACTGCGTTCGTCTGATGCTGGCCTATCACTTCACTTGGATACAGGACAATTTAGACCAAAATGTTGATTTTGTTAGAAGATGAATTGTATGTTGTAGAAATGTTATACTTTACATAAAATGTATCTTCCTTCAGGAAGAAGGCTGCCGCATACACACAATAAAATGTTTTTTCTTTTTTTGTGTAATTTAATTCATCTGTTAATCTTTCAGCAGACCAAATGACATTTGACAACTCTAGCAAAATTTTAAATCTATGAAGGCATTTTCATGGCACTTTTAGGCTGCTGTCAGACGAGCGTAGTGTTCACGTCCGTGATTGCGCCTAAAAGATAGCATGACAGGAAGCCCATCGGAGCCCGTTAAACGAAGTACGTCCGCACTGAACTGCGGACGCACAACGGCCGCGGCCCACGGACGCAAGGCAGGCAAGAACGTACAACCGCTAGAACGGCCGCACAAAGTGCGCTGCGTCCGCAACGTCTGCATAGCTTTGTGTGTGAGTGATGGAACGTGGTCAGACGGACTGCATTTATACGTCCAGCATTTTTCACGGACAAAATGGTTTTGCTTTTTATTTTATTTTCCCTTCTACAAAAATACATCAGTGAATAAACGGACTGTGTGGCCACTACTGTGTCTTCCGTACTGACGTACGTCCGTGTGCACGGACGTACAGTCCGTAGAAATCACGCTCGTCTGACCCTAGCCTTAAAGTGAAGGATAAAAGAGGATGCTTCCAAATAGAGCAACTTTACCCCAACATAAAACTTTCCATATACCATGCCACGCTATACAGTTGTGTTCAAAATTATTCAACCCCCAATGCTGTAAAGGGTTTTAGGGAATTTAGTGTACATTTGTAATTGTATTCAGAATGAAATCCTACAAGGACTTTTTAAAGAACCATATGCAACTAAAATGACATCAATTGGTTTTGTAATACAGTAGTAAATGTTTCTTTTGTGAATTCTTCATTGACACAATTATTCAACCCCTTAAAGACTACCACTCTGAAGAACAGAGGTTCATTCAAGTGTTTTCAATCAGGTATTGAAAACACCTGTGGATGTCACGGAGCAGCAATAAAGCATAATAAGCACCAATTAGGCAGCTTTAAAATGACTGTGATACTCAGCTCCTTCTAGACATTTACTGGTGTGGTTACAAACATGGTGAAGTCAACAGAATGGTCCAGGAAGACAAGAGAAGAGGTGATTACTCTTCACAGGAAGGGCAATGGCTATAAGAAGATTGCAAAGATGTTAAACATACCAAGAGAGACCATAGGAAGCATCATTCGCAAATTCAAGGCAAAGGGCACTGTTGAAACGCTACCTGGTCGTGGCAGAAAGAAGATGCTGACTTCGACTGCTGTGCGCTACCTGAAGCGTAGAGTGGAAAAAAGTCCCCGTGTCACTGCTGAGGAACTGGGAAAAGATTTGTCAGATGTGGGTACTGAAGTTTCAGCTCAGACAATACGGCGCACACTGCGTAATGAAGGCCTCCATGCCAGAACTCCCAGGCGCACCCCCTTGCTGTCTCCAAAGAATAAGAAGAGTCGACTGCAGTATGCCAAAAGTCATGTGGACAAACCACAGAAGTTTTGGGATAGTGTTCTGTGGACTGATGAAACAAAATTAGAACTGTTTGGGCCCATGGATCAACGCTATGTTTGGAGGAGGAAGAACAAGGCCTATGAAGAAAAGAACACCTTGCCTACTGTGAAGCATGGCGGGGGGTCAATCATGCTTTGGAGCTGTTTTGCTTCTGCAGGTACAGGGAAGCTTCAGCGTGTGCAAGGTACCATGAATTCTCTTCAGTACCAGGAGATATTGGATGACAATGTGATGCAGTCCGTCACAAACCTGAGGCTTGGGAGACGTTGGACCTTTCAACAGGACAATGATCCCAAGCATACCTCCAAGTCCACGAGAGCATGGTTGCAGATTAAAGGCTGGAACATTTTGGAGTGGCCATCGCAGTCACCTGACTTAAATCCGATTGAGAACCTCTGGTGGGACTTAAAGAAAGCAGTTGCAGTGCGCAAGCCTAAGAATGTGACTGAACTGGAGGCTTTTGCCCATGACGAATGGGCGAAGATACCCGTAGATGGCTGCAAGACACTTGTGTCAAGCTATGCTTCACGTTTAAAAGCTGTTATAACTGTAAAAGGATGTTGTACTAAGTACTAAGATTGAATGTCACTTGGGGGTTGAATAAAACTGATAATGATGTGAGCACAGAAAAGACATTTGTGGTTATTTCATTATAAATGTTATGTTATATTTGTCTGACCTACACGTGCCTCTTTGATTTAATTGTAAGCAAGATTACTGAATGATCAAAATCAATGTCAAACTGGCCAAAACACTCAATTTCAGTGGGGGTTGAATAATTTTGAACACAACTGTACATGTGGCATATACTTGGGTAATGTAGCTGTTTTATAAACATGGAGTCCTTGCCAGTATAGAAAATGTAAGGTCTTTGACGTTGATCAAATACAATGTTATGTCAAAATACCTCATGGGTGATCAAGGTGATAACTTCCTCTTCGGTCTGGCACAGTTGAGGGCAGTCTGATAATTAATCATGAGAATAGAATAACAGACCCCTGACAAACGTTTTGAAGACACAAATTTACTATGCTTTTAACTAATTCCAGAAAAGTGTGCTTGAAATATGGTGTTTGGCTGGAGGGATAGAATGCAACTTGGCAGATTTCATGTTATTTGGGAGTTAGATCATCTTCTGTAGTAATTTATTGATGTAGATCAGTGGTTCCCAACCGCGGTCCTCAAGTCCCCCTAACAGGCCAGGTTTTCCAGATATCTGAAGCACAGCACAGGTGATATGATTTGCTGCTCAGTGATTGCAGGATTCAGTCTGCATTTCCCCAAGGCAATCCTTAAAATCTGGCCTGTTAGGGGTACTTGAGGACCACGGTTGGAACCACTGATGTAGACAATAATAGAGTCTACACAGCTGATACTTTTTTATTCTTTTTGAAAGGGGGGGTCAGTTAATAAAATATAACGTCTGCCATAATGGGTTATAATGACGTTGTGGCAGGCATATGTAAACTATGAACATATTATGTAGCCAAATCCCTATTGCTTAGTATTACGGAGAGTGCTACAGTTGGTATGCTCAACACAACCAATAAATCCGTTATGTTCTAGGTTGCGTTTGAGTTTATTTTGAGCCCTAACCAGGTTTTATCAGTTAAGCACCCCACCCCCTCCACACCCAGATGCCCCACAGCAATAGTCTTGAAAGTACAGATTGTAGGAGAGATGCCAGAGGCAGATTATGCAGCGTTAAAAGCAACATAGCTAGTTCTCCCAAATGAAAATGTAGGCGAGAACCTTAGATTGTAAACTCTTGAGCCGAGTCCTCTCTCCTACTGTTCTGTGTGTATAATGTGTATGTATATTTTTTATTCTGTCTCTCCCATTGTACAGCACTACAGAACTTGTTGGTGCTTTATAAATACTTATTAATATTAGTATTATTGGGACAATGGGCTTCATATGAACATATTGTGCAGCTAAATTGGCCAAAATTTGACTTTATATAAAATTCTGTTTTGTTTTTATTTGAAACAACTTAGATTGCATATATTTTTTATTTTGCAAATGCCGTGCCCATTTCAGCAGCACTTCCAATATATGTACTGTCATTTATTTATTTTTTTTGGTGTGGAATTTATACATGTGTGTTTATTTCAAATGTTGTATCTTTTTACTTGCCATATCTGATGTAACATATTTCTAAGTCCATCTATGGAGTTAGCTGCTCTAGCAGGCCATAAAGGGTATTCCACCAGAATAGCAGAATGTTTTTCTCAAAAGATAAGATAAAAAGCAATTTTATCTTGAGCTAATAACTCGCAGTGGTAGCAGTGGCTGTCGTTTGTCTACCTAGTGCTTAGAATTGTCTACCTTCAAAAATGAGGAAAGGTCATAGTTTTAAAACAACACAGGGAGTTGTGTAAATATAATTACTTCTGTAACTTTGTGAGCCAAATACTTATCAGCCGTTTATATTCTTAATCCTCTAATTTCTGTATATGTTTACTTGATTTTTAAGTTTCATTATCTTCTTTGAGTCACCTTCGAACGACCTCCTATGTAAAGAATCATCTTCATAAAGAACCAGAAAACACCAAGAAAAAAAAATCTGTTCTTAAAAAAAAAAGAAAAAAAAAAAAAAAGAAGAGATTTAACTGTTCTGTTAGGGGTTTATATTAGAACCGTGCATTTCTTTTCAGATAAATTGGGATTTGTCTGAATGTTGTGCGATTTGTCTTTGAATCAATGAAATGACACCTTGATAAATGAACCAGACAAACAAATTGCATGGACATGAAATTAATTTGTGTGATTTCAGTCCATGTCAGTATTTGGGGGTGCATTTTACTGAATTTAGACATGCAAAGCCTGAAATTTCTGTTCATTTTGTAATTCAAAACATTCAGTTTTTTGGAATTTTCTGAGTTTCCTGTTTTGAATTCATCTGAAATGGTGCACAAATCTGAACATTTTTTAAAATCTCCAATCCTTTAAGCTGCCTGTATTTTTAGCCCTTATACCACTATAACCCTCCCCCCCCCACACACACACATACACACACACATTAGGGTTACGTCTAGGGATGGGTTACAGTTAGGCTTACTGGTTCTTTTTGTGTTTAAATTAGGGATACATACAATTACAGTTTCTGCCTGAGTTTGGGTTAGTACTACACAAAGAGTGCAATTTTTGCTCAGTTAGCTCCCGAATTGCTGACATTTCATCTGAAAATGGCTAGCTGATGAAGACATTATATCAGAGTAGGTGCATGTTTGACCTCCCCCTCTCCTTTCAATTGCTAGCGAAGGTTGGTGGACATAGGGGGACAATACACCTGCTATCTTTGCATCCATGGAGTTTGGGAGTCGGTTGGCTTCCTGGCAGCCCTCCTGTTTAAGGCCCCGTTCACACTGTGCGATTTGAAAGTCGCGCGACTTTCCGCTTCGCGACATGGTGCGATAGTGTCGCGCGACATCGCTGTTTTGTGCGATTTTTGCAAAGCACCACAATACAAATCGCAAAATCGCAGATCGCAGATCGCAGATAGCAAATCGGAAAAAAAGGGTCATGTACCAGCGACATGCGACGTCGCGCGACCTCGCGCGGCAAGATGTGAACAGCTCCATTGAAATGCATTGGAGAAGCTACATAGTGCGACGTCGCGCGGATTTTGCTGCGACGTCGCGGCAAAATCCGCGCGATAAATCGCATAGTGTGAACGGGGCCTAAGGCTAATGTCAGACGAACGCAGTCTGAGCGCACTCTGCGTGCATGCACAACGGATAGACGTACTGACGGAAGATACTGTAGACACCACACAGTCCATTTTTTTGCCGGACGTAGAAAACAAAAGGGAATTATGGGAAATAAAATTAATATGAAAAATGATAAAAATCTGAAAATGATATGAAAAGCCATTTTGTGCGTCAAGGTGCTGGACGTCGCAAATGTGCTCCATCTGACTTCGTGTCATCACGCACACATAACACAATGCGGACGTGGCGCACTCTGCGCGTCTGTCTAGCGGTTTTACGTTCTTGCCTAACTTGCGTACGTTTGCAACGTGCGTTGTGCGTGCGCAGTTCGGTGCGTGGGTCTCTATTGATTATGATTCTATGCTTCGACGGTCGTTAAACGCTGCGCCGACACGGACGTGATCACTGCGTTCGTCTGCGGCTGGCCTTACTCCTCACACTGACACTGCCACTGGATAAAACTAAGTTTAATTTAAAAATGAATTGTATAACCTGAACACATGGACACAGGCTCATTTACCAAACAACAAATCTGTTTATTGAACCAAAACAAATGTTTAATGAATCCCAACAAAATATGGAAACCAAAAACTACAAACAGAATTTCTTGTCCATGCACATGTCTAATTTCAAATAGTTTTGTGATTTGCGTATACTGTTTTATTGCTTCATCAGCAAAATATGCACATAATCCCCATAATATTGTCAATTTTATATAGAGGGTTACATAACAAGAAAAAAAAAAGGTGTCATCTGCGCTCCTTTTTATAGCTCCAACTGAAACAAAAACAATTGGAGGTGTTACGAGAGCTACCAGGTCAAATATTTTCCCTCGGCCGTCGTGACTCGTTTTCCTCCTTTAGTTCCCGGATTCTTCCCTCAGCAAGCAGCGCTGAATCAATGTCCGTTCTTAATTTCTCACAATAAAACAGATGGCACTGGTCATATTGGGTTTAGCAGACTCCCTGGTCATTTAAGCAAGCCTATTTTTATTTGGTACAGAATCAGATTACAACAGTTACCATCCCCGCCCACCCAGACATCCCGGCACCGCAGTTCATCCTGGTCTCTATTAGGTCCTCCTCGCAGATTGTAAGATCTTGAGCAGAATCCTCTCTCCTACTGTTCTATGTGTCTAACTTGTATGTATATTGGTTATTCTGTCTCTCCCATTGTACAGCGCTACTGTCAGGGAGTGTGATACACTCGGGGGGTGACAAACATGTAGGTGCAGTGTGAGTGTTGTCTGTGTGTGTGCAGTGTCAGGGGTTGTGATACACGAAGGTGCAGTGTCAGTGTGTGCAGTGTCAGGGGTTTGATACACGAAGGTGCAGTGTCAGTGTGTGCAGTGTTGGGGGTCGATACAATTGTAGGTGCAGTGTGAGTGTTTTGTGTGCTGTTAGTGTACGCAGTGTCAGTGACTGCAGTGAGTGTGTACTGTGTGTGGAGTGTGAATATTTGTGAAATGAAAGTGTTTTATTGCTGTGCAGCTCTGTAATACAGTAATGTGCGATGTGTATGTGTGTGTCACAGAGTTGCACAGCAATACGACTCACAGTAATGTTCATTGTGTATAAACATATTACAGAGCTGCACAGCAATAAAACTCACAGTAACGTGCGGTGTGGATGTGAGTTTTATTGCTGTGCAGTGCTGTGGTATGCTCATACATTCCGCACATTATAGTGAGCTTTATTGCTGTGAGCTTTGTGATACAGTTATACACACCGCACATTACCGTGAGTTTTATTGCTGTGGAGCTCTGTGATGCTTTCACACACACTGTACTTTATGTGAGTTTTATAGCTCTGGAGCTCTGAAATGTGCAGGAGTGATTTTTTTTCGGGGGGGGGGGGTACAGCAATTCACTCTTGGACCCAGACAGCACAATTTCTTGGCCCAGACCCATTTGTGTTTTGCATAAAATTAAAAATTTTCCACCATCATTGAACTGCATTTTTGCCTTTTTTGCTCGGGGGGGGGGGCAACAAAAGCGAGCATCTGCCCCAAGTGCCAAATACCCTATGTACCCTCTGCAGAAAGCACCAAAATTTCTGTTAAATTTCTTTTGTGCCCCTAAGAAAACTGCGCCCGGGGAAACCGCCCCCGAGGCCCCCCCAACGCTACGCCACTGTGTGGACCCCTTGCTTGATGTGCCTAGAGGGGTGTCAGCTATACTCTCCTGATGAGGCCTAACAAGGCCGAAACGATCGTCGTGCACCTCTCGTGCAGGGATGACGTCCTTGGCAATCAGTACTGGCCACCCTTTTTGGGTGAGAGCAGGCTGATTTGCATTTGGAGCATTCATCCCTGTAATGGCACAAACAAGCTAAAACCTTGTGAGACCTGAGCGGGCACCCACCGTAGAGCAGGCCACTAGTGCTGTTGCTCCAACTCAGGACCCTCACAAACCCCCCTTTCTCTCACCATAAGTTTACAGGGTCATCCAGACGTGGACCCCTTGTGTGATGTGCCTAGAGGAGTGTCAACTATACCCTCCTGACGAGGCTTAACAAGGCCGAAACAATTGTCGGGGGTTGCTGCACCTCTCGTGCAGAGATGACGTCAGGGGTGGACTGGGCCGGGGGCTTTTGCCCACCGACCCGCCGGAATGCACCTCCGTGATCATGGACCATTCCGACTCCGAGCCTCCCATTGTATTTTTTTTACTCTTTAATTTACTTATTAATTAATAACCCCCAGGTCCCCACATGTATAAATAACGCCCAGGCCCCCCATGTATTAATTAATAATCCCCAGGCCCCCAAGTACCTCGTTGCCAGTATCCTCTTCATTTATGGTGCGTGGTGGCTGGCCATCATGCTGAGGGGGCAGGGTTATCCCCGCTCCCCTCACTCTCTATTGGACAGTCACCGCGAGCCGACGTATTCCATCACGCTGCACTCAGAGCAAGCCCGCAGCGTGATGAATCAGAGAAAGCGTCTGGCAGAGTCTGGGGAAACTCTAGATCAGGGCCCTAGCAGGAGCGCCAGCCCAGGAAACGCAGCAGAACGATGAAAGAGCCACATGGTGCTCCGGAGTCGCGGGAGTCGTCTGTGATTAGCAGAACCAATGTTAGTAAGCATAGCAGTAGGCATGTAATATAAAGTCGCATTCAGCATGTGTGGGTAGAGACAACATTAAATGTATGCTTGCTAATGCAAGGAGCCTCAATAACAAGATGGGGGAACTAGAGGTAATAGCATACACTAAACAATACGACATCATAGGAATAACAGAAACGTGGTGGGACGAAACGCATGACTGGGCTGTAAACTTAAACGGTTATACATTGTTTAGAAAGGATAGGAAACATAAGAAAGGGGGTGGAGTGTGTTTATATGTAAATCAGGATTTAAAGCCTAATATTACACAACTGGTAAGCGATGAGGGAAATGTGGAATCCTTATGGGTAAATATTTTGTTGGGGAATAAACAGGGAAGTCAACTATTGGTTGGCATATGCTATAAACCACCTAATATAGATAATGATGAGGAAGAACAACTGTTAGAGCAAATTAGGAAGGCTGCACATCATGGTAGCACTTTAATTATTGGAGATTTTAATTACCCGGACATTAATTGGGATAGTGGGACTAGTAATTCAGCAAAGGGAATCCAGTTTCTGAACATTTTAAATGATACCTTCATGTCACAACTGGTAGAAACACCAACTAGAAAGGATAACTGTCTGGACCTGGTGATAACAAATAATGTGGATCTTTTCTCAAATATTAATGTAAAGGAACAGTTGGGAAACAGTGACCATAATATGGTGACTTTTGAAATTAACTCAAAAAAACACATTCATAAGGGGCATGCTAAAACCTATAATTTTAAAAAGGCCAACTTTATTAAAATAAAGGAAGCTCTCAATGTCATTGACTGGCAGAAACTCTTTCACGGGAAAAACACTGAGGATAAGTGGAATATCTTTAAACTAACACTAGAAAAGTACACGTCACAATATATTCCACTGGTTAATAAATATAAAAGAAACAGACTGAAACCAATGTGGCTTAGTAGGAAGGTAACTAAGGAAATGAAAAATAAAAAGAAGGCATTTAAAGCTTTTAAATTTGATAAATCTGAAGCATCCTATAAAGCATATAGGGCAGCCAATAAAGCATGTAAAAATGCGATTAGATGGGCTAAACTAGAAAATGAAAAAGAAATAGCCAAAGAGAGCAAGACCAACCCGAAAAGATTCTTTAGGTACATAAATTCTAAAAAACCCAAGAGTGAAAATGTAGGTTCATTAAAATCTGAGTCAGGGTTATTGTTAACGGAAGATCAGGATAAGGCAGAAATTTTAAATGATTATTTTTCTTCAGTATTTATCAAAGAGAAACCTATAACAGGAGACATGAAATTCATTAATAAAAACTTACTAATACAAAGTGACTGGTTGACTCAGGACAAGGTTTTGCAGAAATTAAACAATGTGAATGTGAATAAAGCCCCAGGGCCAGATGGAATTCACCCACGAGTACTGAGAGAGCTATGTGTTGAAATATGTAAACCTCTGTTCTTAATCTTTCAAGATTCTTTTCTCTCAGGAATAGTACCAGAGGTTTGGAGAAAAGCTGACGTGGTCCCTATATTTAAAAAAGGTTTAAAATTTGTGCCTGGGAATTATAGACCTGTGAGCTTAACATCTGTGGCTGGGAAAGTATTTGAGGGGTTACTAAGGGATAATATTCAGGAATTTATTGGGAGGTATAATGTAATTGGCAAAAATCAGCATGGTTTCATGAAACACAGATCATGTCAGACTAACCTAATTACGTTCTATGAGGCAGTAAGTAGAAGTATAGATCAGGGGGTCGCAGTGGATGTGATTTACTTAGATTTTGCCAAAGCTTTCGACACAGTTCCACATAAAAGGTTACTATTTAAATTGAGAAAAAATGGTCTAGATGAAAATACTTGTTCTTGGATAGAAAACTGGCTAAAAGATAGGGTACAGAGAGTGGCCATAAATGGTACATTTTCAAGATGGACACCAGTGGTAAGTGGTGTCCCTCAGGGGTCTGTTATAGGACCAATACTATTCAATTTATTTATAAATGACCTTGAGATAGGCATTGAAAGTCATGTATCAGTGTTTGCAGATGACACAAAACTAGGAAAAGTAATACAATGTGAGCAGGATGTTACTTCGCTGCAGAGGGATTTAGATAAATTGGGGGACTGGGCACTTAAATGTCAGATGAGATTTAATCTAGATAAATGCAAAGTTATGCACTTTGGAGTGAAGAACACGCAAGTAATTTATACCCTAAATGGTACGGAGTTAGGGAAATCCAAGCAGGAGAAGGATTTGGGAATAATCATAGACTTCAAACTGGGTAACAATGTGCAATGTCAAACAGCAGCCGCCAAGGCCAGCAAAGTATTGGCATGCATTAAAAGGGGAGTTCACTCACGGGATGAAAACATAATTTTGCCTCTGTATAAATCAATGGTCAGGCCGCACCTTGAATATGCCGTGCAATTTTGGGCTCCTGTCTTAAAAAAAAGATATTATAGCGCTAGAAAAAGTGCAGAGACGGGCAACTAAATTAATAAGGGTAATGGAAGGGTTAAGTTATGAGGAAAGACTAACAAGCTTAAACCTGTTTAGTTTAGAGAAACGGCGCCTTAGAGGGGATCTGATAACCTTATATAAATATATACGGGGCCATTATAAACCATTGTCTGATAACCTATTCATTAACAGGTCTATACATAGGACAAGGGGTCATCCATTTAGACTGGAAGAAAGAAAATTTAGCTTAAAGCATAGGAAGGGTTATTTTACGGTGAGAACAATAAAGCTGTGAAATTCTCTGCCTGTTGAGGTGGTTGGGTCAGAGTCTGTACAGACTTTTAAAAACGACTGGATGACTTCCTGCAGACACAGAATATTAAGGGTTATAATATTTAATATGTGGGTAAAAGCTTCTTGATCCAAGGAGAAATCTGACTGCCATTCTGGGGTCAAGAAGGAATTTTTTCCCGGTATGTTGCATATTTCAGACTGTTTTTTTGCCTTCTTTTGGATCAACAGCAGTAGGTTATGTGGGAGAGGCTGAACCCGATGGACGCATGTCTTTTTTCAGCCTATATAACTATGTAACTATGTAACTTGCTGATTTCAATAGCGATGCACTTGTCGGCCCCTACTCGGCTCTTAGTGAGCAGAGACCTGTAAGAAGATTCTCAGGGCTCCCCCTTCTCCTGCTTGCCTGTCAAGGACTTAGTGAGGTTGACTTATCAGTCATGTTACTGCAAAATACCACAAAATAATAGTTTATATATGGCTCTATTTTAGTCAGCTTGTAAATTCTCTGCTCCTGGAATCACTAAATCGCTCATCACAAAGGCATTACCAACTAGATTCTGGCTGTCATAAAATCCGTTACCAACAGTTTCACGAAGCCTTTAATTCAATTTAAGCTGACAAGAGAACAACAAGTGATTCTGGCTTACTCTCATTCCTTTGTATAGATTTAAAGGACCCATAAGAGCAAAGTAAGCAGCCAAACAAGCTGAGTGGAGCCTGAGGTTACCACTTGAATTGTAATAGCAAGTGAATCACTCATATTAATTAATGGAACAGCAGTGATTAACGTAGCACTTGCAAACACAAACTGTGAGCAGGGGCATAGCGCAGACTTCAGCACCCGTGGCCCCACCAGATGTTTTGAAACTGCATCAATGGTGCTTGATAAACCGATAACTCTCCACCCAGCTATTTGGCTGCATGCAGACTTTCTCCTTTCTCTGAGTTTGACTGTGCCCTCGGGCACCTGGGAAGAGTCAGAGTTACACACACACTCAACTCATGGTTTTCTCCCAGCACTTTTGAAAGAGCAGTGTCTTTATTCTTGATTATACATCTTTCAGAGACAACAATGTAAACAGCAGTGGACCAATCACAGTTCTAAGAAAGTTTGAGCAATTAGCAAAAGAACACTTGACATAAGGCAAAATATATACTTATTTTAAACATTCTGATACTTGTAAATAATATGTTTTATTACTGAACATGAGAGGATGTGCATTCTGTCCTTGAAAAGCTACATCCTCTCAAGGTCTTTGGAACAATTAAATACCTTGTTCTGTCTTTGAATAGAAAAGAAAAAGCAAGAAGTAAGCAAATATCTTCTCTACAGACGATGTCTTTTAAACATATTGTGATGCAAGGCAATTTTTAACGCTATTAATACTCCTTTTATCAGGAAGTGATAATCAAAACTTAAGTTTACATAAAAGCACGTGCTTCCCCAGTATTTCAGGGGCCAGGAATAAACTTCAAAGAAAAAACTTTCTAGAAGTAGGAAACCAGGGGCATACTGGACCACGTAAGCCTCTTCCCCAAGAGTGTGCTTAAATAAATAACAAGTAGTAGTTTAACATCATTCTGGGATTGACTGTAGGGGGTGGATTGCCTTTCTTAATCTAGTACACAAACATTTTAAAAACATTAAGAAAACATATAAAATAACAATAGCAAATAATGTGGATAAACAAGTTCCTAAACTCTTCTCACCCAAGGATCCCAACCATGAACCTAATCCAAAAATCCAGGCAAAACCTTTAAACAAACCTGTCATAATCTAGTTTAAACCTCTGACTTGTCCATGTCATGTTCAATTGCAATTGATTGGCTCTTAACCCTTAAGATGTATGGGGAACGTCATAGAGTGTCCCCGCTATATGCGGAGGACGTTCCCCACACGTCATGGGGTCTCTGCAGTGAAAGAACCCAATACTCACCTTTCCAGACTTGGTCCCGCAATGGTCTGACTTCTTTGAAGTCAGACCCTTGCTCTTATACCCTGGCAGGCACACTGACATCACCCTTTAGAATACTTTCCACCCATCCTGTCAGCAAGCCAAAAATTTGTTAAGGAAGCGTAACGCTGGTTTAATTCTGCTGCTGTAATTACTCGTTTCTGGCCACCAGGGGGAGACGAGCACAATGTAAACCAATACTGGACACTTTTGGACTACGTTTTCCAGCATGCTATGGGGCAGAGACAGGAAGTGGGTGGGGAGAACCGAGAGACATCCTCAACCTCGTGTGGAGGAGAGCCAGTGCGCGCCAAGGGGTGAACAGAGCAAGACGCACGTGAGACAAGGAGCGATTGTGACCAGGCCGGAGCGCAGGTGCTGCCTTGCGGACGCTGGAGATCGGTTTCAGTGACTTGCCAGAGACCTAGTAATCCACCGCTGAGAGGTTTACACAGATACAGAGCTGCAGATTGGACCCCGAGTTAGGAGACCGCGATGATCTAATGGGAGTGCAGGTGGTGAACTGAGCATCTTGTGGCAGAGACGGACAAGCAAGACAAGCGGATCCGGTGGCACAGAGTCCCAGCCAAATCAAGCGGAGAGACATCCTGGGTCGAGCAGAGTGCAGAGTATCTGGCGGATGGGTGAGAGGCCTTCCAGGCCACAGTACACTAATAAAGCACGCTGCAGTTTGTCTAAATCTACAGGGCCCCAACGTGACTAGTCGAAGACACATTGAATTCATTCACTGGCCAGTTGAATCTAGTACCCGGGTACCAACACACGCATACACACACACCTTCTTGGGACACAACCTGTACGGGACTTACACTCCGGCAATGAAGGGGTTAAAAATTCATTTTTATTTTCCGCTGTGCGTTTCTTGCATTACAAATTCCTGTAAATATATATGTATACCGTGCTGCTTTATATATGCCAGTTTATTTGAGTCCAGTAAACTATATAACTTATAAAATGCACAACAGTGCTGGGGTATATTTATTCCCTAGTGCTGGGAGACTGACCCGAGGTTAAATTCAGCGGCTCCTCTGGGAGTGAGCGCTACAGAAGCAAGAAAGCACAGTTAATCACCAAAACGCACAAGTAACGTCATACCTGAAAAGCAAGAAAACTATTTACGCTGCTGCGTAGGGTGGATCGCAACTCAGAAAGGAATCTCGTGAGTAGCAACTTTTCTAATACTTTGCGAGGAATAACTCGTCCCAAAAAATACTAAATCCCCCAACTTCAAAAACCCTTATGGGGCTTTTTATAAAATTTGGCGAGGAATAACTCATCTCGCTTCTAACTAAAGGGTAATTCCTGAGAGGGTAAGGAAATAAAATAATTCACACTTACCCTCAGGGCAGAATCTCCACTTCTGGCACCATCTGATCGATTGATCGAAATATCGGTGTTTTTCACTTCGGTGTACTTCGGTGATTCTATTTTGCCGAAACTATCGTAAATTCACTATTCACTGCAGGGTCACCGTAGTGCACTGAAGATGGAGTCGCTGAAGCCTCATGAAAAAGTTGGCAAAAATCGCCGAAGAGCACCGGAGACCGGGAAACTGGCCTTGTTGAAATCCACCGAACTGCAAAAAAAAAAACAGAACTCTCCTATTCTCCTAATAGGTGTTTAAACCAATAAAAATGCATTAAAATATGTCTAAATAATAAAAAAAGGTCCTTTCAAAATAAGAAAAGGTCTGTTACAGAATAAATAAAAAGGCTTTTTAAAAAAATTGGTAAACAAAACTTTCATCTAAGAAATAAAAAAAAATAAAAAAAAAAGGTTTTCTAAGAAATAAAAAGACTTTTTGCTGAAAATTAAGAGACTTTTTTTAAAAAAAAATTAAAATAATATTACTTTTAAATTGAAACCTGTGGGATTTTCCTGTTTAACCCCTTCACTACCAAGTTATTTTCCAAGAAAACATTGTCAGGAACCTGTGGTTCTTTGAAAATTCATTTCAAATTAATTATATAATAAGAAATATTTGGGAATATTCCCAGTGTATTTGTTACTCTAATAACCTATTTAGCAGGCAGATGGCGCCATCTACTGGCAATATGGAATTACAGCAGTTTGAGCTGTAGCTCGTGGTTCCTTGCATCGGCTTCTGAAAGCCTGATATGTCAGGGCTTTCTTCAGCCGATTTTAGACAGTTTTAGCACCTTGGGCATTATGTCCACAAGGCTAAAACTTTGGGAGCACCTTCTGCAGCTCAAAAGGAAATGAAATTAATTTGCAGCAAACAAATTTAATTTGGTTTTGTCCTTCAGAGCTGCAGATCGAGATAACTCTATTGGGACTTGATGGTGCCTTTGAAGTGCTGAGTTATCTTGATCTTGGGAGTGAAAAGGTTAAACCTGTATCACCAAAGATATGCGCATTTCACCGACACTTCGGTGTAGTGCAACTGCACTGTATTTCACCATCAATTTGCCAGTATTTGGAGAATTGACAGCTTTTTTATAGATGACCTGTCCTGAAATTGCACTAAACGGTGAAAGTGGTAAGTTTGGGGTTTAGTGACTAATTCCGTCCTTGAAAAGCTACATCCTCGAGGTCTTTGGAACAATTAAATATCCTGTTCTGTCTTTGAATAGATAAGAGAAAGCAAGACATAAGCAAATATATTCTCTACAGAAGATGTCTTTTAAACATTTTGTGGAGCAAGGCAACTTTAAATGCTTTTAGTGCTCAGCCACTGATTAGGATGGTTGAGCATCATGTAAGATGTAGTTCAAAAACATCTGGGGGGGGCAGGGATGCGGACATCTAGCATAGTGTTTGGGTTGCATTGAGTTTTCCCTTGTATTCCAGTCTGACTATTTGCATTGAAAAATAATTTTTGAGATTCATGAATGTTGAACTCTTGGAACACGATAGACATAAACACTAATATATTGCTAATAGATAGACTAATCGACTGACAGATTTCGCTATTATTCCGTACCTGTACAATTTTTTTTTCCAGTGTTTTGAAAGTGCAATTTGTAATAAAGTCCTCTTCATGGGAGGCAGCAGTAGTAGCAAGTTGGAAACATAACACAGAAATCTAGCATACACTGTGTCAGCTGGTTTAGCTCAAGGATTGTATTCTGAAAGAAATCTGTGATTTGTTTGCTTAATTTTTCCAAACTGGCTGTGGTTGTTCAGAACATGCTTTTGTAAGAGATTTATCATGGGATTGCTTTTCTGGCTGTATCGCTGCTGGCACATGCATTGAAGTTAGACTTTCTGACAGATTTGCTGCATTAAGACAGACAAAGTCCCGCTCAGCAGCACAATACAGTGAAGTATTCTCAGCATGCCGTAATTCTTTCATGCAAAAAATTACGTGGGCCTAAAGTGGTACAGTATTGACTGGTTCAACAAAGCACACTTTCTTTCTGAATTTAAATTGGTTTATACTGTATCATAAGTTTATTAAAATAAGGGGAAAAAAATAAGACGAATATGAACGCAAACATGCACAGGTATACAGCCATGTATTTTAAGAGTTTTTCACAGTGTAGTAGCAATGTCCAAAATTTAAAATGCTACCTGAGAAGACAAATTTTGAAATAAAATCAGATAACATTTTCAGGAGCAGTAAGATGTATATATATTTGTTTTAATGAGCACAAAAATATTTCTGCTAAGGCCAGGGTCAGACGAGCAAACTAGGTGCGTCCGCACGGACATGCCTTCTGACGTCCGTTGCAGCGTTGTGATGCTACTACTGGGCTGGCCACACGCTGTAGCACCCGCACGAATTGCGTGCGCTATAGCGGGTGTGCTGCAGACGTTCTGAAAGCCTCCCTGTTGAAGAGCTACGATGCACGTTTGACGGGGATGCAAAGCGTGATCCTTCGTAGGAAGTTCGAGTCTTGCAGCGCTGAGTGCACTAACTGCGCTCTGCGAGGTGGCCAGACGGTCATCAGAGTGGAAGGAACGTCCAGTCTCTGAGACATTCCTTCCGCTCTGCAAAACGCTCGTCTGACCCCGGCCTAAAATATCTCTGTTACTACTTTAGAGATGCTATTTGTTATTGTATGCTGCAGATCCATGTACTGCTGTCCTCCACAGGCATGCCGTGACACTCCTTTACATGCGTTTGTACAGGATCAGGTTTGTCTCTACGGAGTCCTGCATCAATACGCTACTCCTTGTTATGAGTTGACCGCTAACATTGCTACGCACATGCCAGTAGGGGGCAATGGAGAGCCTGGCTTGCTGACTGGATGTGTCACATCGGAAGAGGTGGAAACGATGAAGATGAGCAGGGAGAACCATAGGTGTCTCTAGAGGGGCGGGGGGAATTGCCTCCCCTTGGTTATTATTCCCTGCCCCCCCACAAGGGATCAGCATCCAGCTTCTTCAGCCGGCAGTATCTCTATCCCTATGTGTCACACGTGGTCGTTCGTTGGGTCATTGGAAAGGGCAGAGTCTGGCCCATGACCATATTCAGTATGAAATAAAAATCATAAATAATAAAATAAAAACATAACAATTTTTTTTCACAGGGATGAAATGGTTCAGCAGTGAAAGGGTTAATGGTCAAACTATATGTTACATTGTGTATTACTGTCGTTTTTGCCTTGGTTTAGTTGTACATTAAGGGTTAATTAATGGGCTGTCTTTATCCCTCACAGTATATTGTATTATATCCTTGATTAACAGCATTTTAGGAGTTAATGGGTAGGCTACATGCCTCATTGTATTCATTTCATGTTTTCCCTTGATTATTGTCATTTTAGGGGTTGATGGGTAGGCTACATGCCTCAGAGTGTATACATTTCATGTTTGCCCTTGATTACTGGCCTTTTTGGGGTTAATGGGCTACATGCCACACTGTTTATTAATTTATTGTATTTCCCTGCTTTTATGGCATTTTAGGGGTTATTATGGAAGTTAGAATCTATTCATCTTTAGATCCTTTGCTTTTTGCCACATTTGGGAAATCAATTTCAAAAATATGGTGAATTCCCTATTTAGTGAATGGTCACCGTAATGTGCGAAAATTTGAGTCACCGAAACAATTATCGGACGTCAGTGAAAACGAACAAATTGCGCTGTATAAAATATTGAATTTATGTATCACGGCACCACATTACTCATCTATTTTGGAATCTTATTTATATATACTTATTTCTTTTTTTCAGTGGTTTGATTTAGTGGCGATAATTATTAGTGGCCCCCAGTTTTGACTGTGGTATCTTATGTAGCCCCCCTATATATTGTTCCTAGAGTCGCCACTGGGGAGAACCCTAAAGGAGAGGTGCCAATGGATCAGTGATGCAAAAGAGTCAGTGAGTGAATAATTGGAAACAAGTGGACAGCATAATATATAAACTTTTAAAGATGGTGGTCAATGACAGAACTATACCAATTGAAGATTGAAAGGAGTTTTTGGTGAAATGCATTGAGGATTGCAACTTTAAATTGCTATGTTCAATCTATTTTATTTGTTTTGCAATACTTTGGGATTTTTGCTTTGTCTATTCAAATAATCATATTAATACTCATTACACTGGAAAGAAGGAGGGTGGATACCATGCAAGCATTTATCCTATGCTCTAAAATTGAGCATATTGACATGCAAGTATCTGCACATATTTGTATCATCTTTACCTCATGTCTGCACTATGAAATGTTCCTTTGCTTTATTTTAAGACAGAAAAAAAAATAAGGGGAAAGTCTAACTGACCTGAATGCATTTTCAGTTGAGCCAGTGTATATTCAGGCTCTCGTGTGTGTGTGTGTGTGTGTGTGTGTGTGTGTGTGTGTGTGTGTTTATAATAGAAAATATTAAAGGATCTTTTCACAAAGCCCCGAAGTTTCAGTGCTTTTAACTTCGTGCATTTCAGCTCACTTCGGCAATTCCATTCAACAGAAATTTCGGTGAATTCACTATTTAGCGAATCGCAACCATAGTGCGTCAAACATGGAGTCGCCGAGGCCCCAACAAAAAAATTGGAGAAGAGCGTCGAAGAGCCCTGAAAAGCACCTAAAAATATCGATGTGGCTTTGGCGAATTCCACCGAACTACAAAAAAAACAATTGGAGAATAGGAAAGTTCCGTTTTTTAAGTGAATAACCCCTTCACTACCAAGCGATTTCTGTTGAAATTTTTTTATCATAACATTTACATGGGATGTAAAGTGAACAATTAAATATAGGGTAAAATAGACGTTTTGCACTAAAAATATTCTAAGATAGGTAACATATTAAAATAATGTTAATTTGCTCATTTTTAATGTATTTGTTTATCTTTTAAAGAAATATTGTCGAAATGTAAGGTTCTGAGCTCTAGATGGTTTCCTTTATCTTAAACAATTTTAAACAAGGTCTGCATTATTATCACACAGGCAGAAAAGACCCTTGTGTTAGATACAGTAACTGATTTAACCCTTTCGCTGCTGAGGCGTTTCACACCTCTGTGCTGAGGTCATTTTTACCGGTTTTGCTCATCATGTTTAAATGCGTTTTGAAGGCTTATTTTAGTATATGACCCAGACATATTATATATCGTTCTTTCCGTCAGACTCGGCAGATTCATAATATGTCATTATTATATGTATACGTCATGACCTGTCTGTATATTATAACAAAAAATGCAATAAAATATGAATTTTCAATAATTTACAACGTGTAAAGTGTTTTTTTTTTCACATTTTAACATGCGAGCAATTGCGGTTATATTTTGTATGGGGTGCGCTTGTTAAAAAAATTAGAGATGGGGTCTCGTTACATTTTTTTTTGGGGAAAATTACGCGATTTTTAACAAACGCACCGCATACAAAAATCGTTAGTGCAGCATCATTGTTCACATTATAATTGAAATGGGAACAATATTGCTGCATTAACAAAACAAAAAAAAAAAAAACTTGTTTGGTTTTTTTTTTAGAATTTTGTTTTTTAATATTTTTTTATTTTTATTTTTATTTTTAATTTTTTTTAAAAAACTTTTTCACAGTGGTGTTTGGTATCGTTGGAACGGCCATGCTCTGGCCGATCCAACAGTACCAAACATTAACCCCTAGCTGCCACGGATCGGGAGATAGGGGATTCATTGGAATCCCCTATCTCCACCGTTGGTGGCAGCTAGGGGTTAACTCCTATGCTATGCACGATGATGCCAGTCCTCAGGGGGAGTTCCCGGAGGCTTGGCCGACATCCAAGATGTCGGCCAGCTCCGGGAAAGGATCACGAACCAGCGCTTTTCAGCGCCGATTCGTGATCCGGCTCCCCAGGGGTTAATGACAGCCACCGTTTGGAAGGGCAGGCTGTGCCCTTCCAAGCGGTGTCTGTTTTAACTCGCTACTCCCCAGCGATCGGGAGGGAGAGAGGTCCGAAGGACCTCCCCCCCTCCCTTTCAGGCGCCTCCTCCGCACATGCGGGGGGGGGCGCCTGCATTAGATGTCATCGCGTCGCCGCAATGACATCTAATGTCCCCGCCGGGCTCCCGGATTGACGGGCTGACATCCAGGATGTCAGCCCGCACCGGGGGGGCGCAGCAATCCGCCGGAATCGGGCGGATTGCTGCCTCCTGTGCTCGGACGCGCTGAGCGCGTCCGTAGCACAGGAGAACCACTTGGCTGGACGCGCTGAGCGCGTCCATAGCAGCCAAGTGGTTAATAAAAGTAACAAAAATGGTCAGCTCTCCTTCTTATGGGGATTTGTAGTGATCACAATGAGATTATTAATAATGCAGCTTCCAAAAAATACCAATAGAATATAAAAATAATATCTGGATGTGCATAATGCCAGAATATGGAAATTACAGTGACACCTTGTATCTGTACTGTACAGGCATTTTCACTCATTATAACCCCCTGAATCTGTATAGCAGTGCACCGTATTTCACCATCAATTTACCTGTACATGGCGAATTGACAGCTTTGTGAATAGACAAACTGCCCCGAAGTTGCACTAACATTCACCATTCGGTGCAATTCGATGGCAAGTTAGGTGCTTAGAACCTTATGTCATTGAGAATTGAGTGAAATTATGCCATTATTTTTTCCTGTGATTGTTTTAAGGTATTCCCCATAAGGACCACCGACGTACATAGTACATCAAGGGGAAATTTCCCCTTAAGGACATACTATGTACGTCATGGTCCTTTAACCCCCCTCCCTATACTCAACTCTCTGGCCGGGGTCCCACATCAGTCTGGCTTCCTAGAAGCCGGGCAGACAGTTTTATGGGCTCCGGCCATTGTGATGATGTCATCGCTGTGTGCGATGTCATTTTCAGGCACCCCCGGCGTCTGCAGGGGGAAAACTGAACGGGGTGGTGGGTGTCCATTGGACCCCTACCCAACGGCTGCACATAAAAAAAGCCATGAGGTCAAAGCCATGAGGCACACGATGAATACGTATTGGACTTATTGGCATTTATACTTACCCATAACGTTTTCTTGTTTACCAAAAAACACTACCTACAAGTACAGGGGTCAGCAATGGGCACTGCTTGCGCTCCATCTTCTGCCAATTTGTTCCTAGGTTGGTGGGAAAAGTTTGTCATCATCGCACCCACTATGTCCCGCTTTACTGCTAAAATAGCAGTCTGGAAGCGTTATATCGACGTCATCTTGGTCCTGTGGAATGGAAATGAACAAGATTTTGCTGAATTCTGTACTGCCCTAAATTTTAACCACCTGAACCTAAGGTTTACATCAGAAGTACACCAGTCATGTCTCAATTTCTTAGATCTAACCATTACCAAAGTTGATACCAAGTTACATACCATCATTTATAGAAAACCGACCTCCACCAACAGCCTGCTCACCTGGACCAGTCACCATCCACTGCCCCTTAAATGGGGCATCCCTGCGGGCCAGTACCTGTGCCTGAGATGCACCTGCTCCACGATAGTCGAATTCGAACTTATAAAGAACTCACAATTGTGAGTTTTGTTTGTATATGTCATCTTGATAAAAGTCGCTGTGAGGACTGAAACGTTGATCTAATAAGGAAGAGTTTTTTCTACTTACAGTTGTGTTCAAAATTATTCAACCCCCAATGCTGTAAAGGGTTTTAGGGAATTAGTGTACATTTGTAATTGTATTCAGAATGAAATCCTACAAGGACTTTTTAAAGAACCATATGCAACTAAAATAACATCAATTGGTTTTGTAATACAGTAGTAAATGTTTCTTTTGTGAATTCTTCATTGACACAATTATTCAACCCCTTAAAGACTACCACTCTGAAGAACAGAGGTTCATTCAAGTGTTTTCAATCAGGTATTGAAAACACCTGTGGATGTCACGGAGCAGCAATAAAGCATAATAAGCACCAATTAGGCAGCTTTAAAATGACTGTGATACTCAGCTCTTTCTAGACATTTACTGGTGTGGTTACAAACATGGTGAAGTCAAGAGAATGGTCCAGGAAGACAAGAGAAGAGGTGATTACTCTTCACAGGAAGGGCAATGGCTATAAGAAGATTGCAAAGATGTTAAACATACCAAGTGAGACCATAGGAAGCATCATTCGCAAATTCAAGGCAAAGGGCACTGTTGAAACGCTACCTGGTCGTGGCAGAAAGAAGATGCTGACTTCGACTGCTGTGCGCTATCTGAAGCGTAGAGTGGAGAAAAGTCCCCGTGTGACTGCTGAGGAACTGAGAAAAGATTTGTCAGACGTGGGTACTGAAGTTTCAGCTCAGACAATACGGCGCACACTGCGCAATGAAGGCCTCCATGCCAGAACTCCCAGGCGCACCCCCTTGCTGTCTCCAAAGAATAAGAAGAGTCGACTGCAGTATGCGAAAAGTCATGTGGACAAACCACAGAAGTTTTGGGATAGTGTTCTGTGGACTGATGAAACAAAATTAGAACTGTTTGGGCCCATGGATCAACGCTATGTTTGGAGGAGGAAGAACAAGGCCTATGAAGAAAAGAACACCTTGCCTACTGTGAAGCATGGCGGGGGGTCAATCATGCTTTGGGGCTGTTTTGCTTCTGCAGGTACAGGGAAGCTTCAGCGTGTGCAAGGTACCATGAATTCTCTTCAGTACCAGGAGATATTGGATGACAATGTGATGCAGTCCGTCACAAACCTGAGGCTTGGGAGACGTTGGACCTTTCAACAGGACAATGATCCCAAGCATACCTCCAAGTCCACTAGAGCATGGTTGCAGATTAAAGGCTGGAACATTTTGGAGTGGCCATCGCAGTCACCTGACTTAAATCCGATTGAGAACCTCTGGTGGGACTTAAAGAAAGCAGTTGCAGTGCGCAAGCCTAAGAATGTGACTGAACTGGAGGCTTTTGCCCATGACGAATGGGCGAAGATACCCGTAGATCGCTGCAAGACACTTGCGTCAAGCTATGCTTCACGTTTAAAAGCTGTTATAACTGTAAAAGGATGTTGTACTAAGTACTAAGATTGAATGTCACTTGGGGTTTGAATAAAACTGATAATGATGTGAGCACAGAAAAGACATTTGTGGTTATTTCATTATAAATGTTATGTTATATTTGTCTGACCTACACGTGCCTCTTTGATTTAATTGTAAGCAAGATGACTGAATGATCAAAATCAATGTCAAACTGGCCAAAACACTCAATTTCAGTGGGGGTTGAATAATTTTGAACACAACTGTATATCAGTCTCCGTGTTGCGGGATATCGGGAAGAAATTGATATATATATATATATGTAGCGCTGCTTTAAAAAACTGTATTCTGGTGCATTGAACTATTGCTGCCAACAGAGGGAGACATTGTGGAATATGCTGGACAGAGCGGACTCCATCTCCCATCACCCTTTGCGTAAGGACAGGAAGTGAGTGGTACAGGAAGAGGAAAGAGATCAGCAGCCTCATGCAAGGCATGGGCAGAGCGAGCGGAGCAGTGAAAGGTGGAGGACGCACGTTAGAGCTGTCAGGGATCGCAACCAGGCCGGAGTACAGACGCTGTCTTACTGGTACTGGAGATCGGAACAGTAATCGTGTTGGGACCTACCTACGCAGCGCTGAGAGGTTTGGAGGAAAAGTTGGTTCCGGCAGGACCCCGTGTTAGGAGGCCACGCCGATCGATTGGGAGTGCAGGAGGCGGATCGTTTGTTCCAGTTGCGGAGATTTGGCAAGCAGGGAGCAGATTCAGTGGCACGGAGTCCCAGTACACAGGGGAGAAGATCTTTTGGTCGAGGCATCGAGTACTGGACAGTTTCATTCATCGGATGGGTGAGAGGCCTCCCAGGCCACAGTTCCAAAACAGAAACGCGCGCTGCAATATTGTTTAAAATCACAGGGCCCCAACGGTAACTAGTCGAAGAGTGCTCTTTTCGTTCACTGGCCAGTCGAACACAGTACCCGGGTACCCTAAACTTTGTACATATATATATTGAGCTATTTTGCCGGACTTACTCTTCAGAACTGAGGGGTTAACCGTTCTTTTTCCGCTGCGTGTTTTTCCCGCGTAACACGCATCCTGTAATTTCATTCAACGCGCATTTATCTTTTAGTAAAGCATATAAAACTAGAAAATCCGCAACAGTGCTGGTGTGTAATGATTCCTAGTGCGGGGAGACTATCCCGAGGTTATTCAGCGGCTCCTTCGGGGGCGAGTGCTACATATATATATATATAGATATACACACTGTATATCCATATACACATACAGTGTTTCACCTGCACTTGCTTAGTTTCATCATGTATGTCTTCATCACATTGCGCGTAAGGAAACAAAAATACCCCATTGACAAGTGCCATTGTAACCATAAAATCAATCTGATTCACTTCCCCTGTCAGTGCTTTCAATATCGTGGCTGATCGGTATATAAAATACACCAAGAGGGCAGCACTCAACCTTTATTATGCATAATGGGCTCGTTATGCTTAGTAGAGTTCGAGTGCTGCTCTCCTGGTGTATTCTGTATGAAAAGGGCTGACAACCCTCTGGCAAGCACCCTTCCCTGCCACAGGTGTTTAATCAGACTCCATTTAATCTTGAACCGCAGGGAGCTCCAGAAAGGATTCAGTCCTAATGAAGTGCGTTAATCCCATTAATGCTGTGTTTCGATGATTTACGGTATGACCTTTCAAGATGGGATACGTTGACGTTGATAGGCTTAAGCAATTTATGGCGATATATTGTGAACTAAATTCCCATTATTTGTAACAGAGCTTAGGGTTAAAAATCTGCAATACATTTTTAAACGGTTAAATATTGATAAACTCTTTGAAGGGTTAAGAGTTGTCAGAATCTCTAAAGGGTTAAAAATTGTTAAAATCTTTAAATGTATGAGCTACTGTTGAAATTAATAAATGTATGAGTTGGTGTGCTCTCCTCCTGGTTTGTTATATATATATTCACATACGCTGTTTTACGTGCACTTGCTTAGCTTCATCATGTCCATCTTCATCATATCGTACGTAACAAAACACATCTCAATGCGTGTGTAAATTATTTCTTTCTTTTGACCATTATAAGAGGTGGTTGTTTATCTCGAACACCAATCCCAAAGACTAACCAAAGGCCGGTCAGGGCGCGAGTCTTATAGGGCAGCGAGAGAATAATCAGGGCTGGATTTAAAACTAAAAAGAAAGTACGTGCTCTAACCCAAGATAAGCAGACAATTGCAATCTGAACAATACCCTTGTAGATTTCAAAGTCGTCTCCACCAGCAAACGTGCATATATGTATGAAAAAAGAAATGGAATCCACAATGGGCAAAACAGATATGGAAAAACCATAGCGTCAGTGGCGGAACTACCAGGGTCGCAGCGGTCGCAATTGCGACCGGGCCCTGGCAATTCCGCCACTGGAGGGGGGCCCACTGGCTTGGGGAGAAATTTTACCCAGCGCCGGTGCGCAGCGGCGAGTGCTGCACTATTTTTTCAGCAGCCGCGTTCCTCGATCGGCGATCCTCCCCTCTCTCGCTCGCCTCCCGCTGCTCCGATCGCACGTGTGCCTATGTGTGTGTGGGCGCGGCCAAGGAGACGAGTGAGTGAGAGAGACAGAGTGGGCCGGATCAAATTAATGCGCGGTTGGGTGGCCGGATACCCTTCCTCTCCGGCTCCAGTGAGATGAGTCAGTCTGGCTGCACTGCTGGCAGGCACCACCACCGCACCACTGCAGAGTCGTGACAGTCACTGTCTGCTGAGGCAGAGGCCACAAACATCCCGGGTCCTGGTCACAATCATTTGGCATCGCCATCGCACGCCACTGGGTCAGGTAATTCTGTTCAAAAACATCAAATTATGCTCCGGTCGCTTACTACACTAACAAACACTTTCTCTTTCCAATCTGATTCTGTCTAAGGGGGCAGGCGGTCTCAATATGGATTAAAGGCCCCATGGCACCCTGGCTGCCTTACTGGGGGCCGTGGGGCCCTTCCAATATGGCAGGCACTGGCAGCCTGGCCTGCATTACCGTGGGGGCTGGGGGACCCTTCCAATATGGCAGCCAGGCTTGTGTTACCATGGGCCCCAGGCCCTTGAGTACTGTGGGGGCCCTTGGAGCTGGGGGCACTATATACCCATGAGAGCTGGGGGCACTATATACCCATGTGAGCTGGGGCACTATATACCCATGTGAGCTGGGGCACTATATACCCATGTGAGCTGGAGGCACTATATACCCTGAGAGCTGCGGGCATTATATACCCTGAGAGCTGGGGGCACTATATACCCATGAGATCCGGGGGCAATATAAACCCATGTGAGATGGGGGCACTATATACCCATGAGAGCTGGGGGCACTATATACCCATGAGTGCTGGGGGCACTATATACCCATGTGAGCTGGGGGCACTATATACCCATGTGAGCTGCAGGCATTATATACCCATGTGAGCTGGTGGCACTATATACCCATGTGAGCTGGAGACACTATATACCCTGAGAGCTGCGGGCATTATATACCCATGTGAGCTAGGGGCACTATATACCCAGAGAGCTGGGGGCACTATATACCCATGAGAGCCGGGGGCAATATAAACCCATATGAGCTGGGGGCACTATATACCCATGAGAGCTGGGGGCACTATATACCCTGAGAGCTGTGGGCACTATATACCGTGAAAGGTGGGGGCAATATATACCCATATGAGCTGGGGGCACTATACACCCATGAGAGCTGGGGGCACTATATACCCATGTGAGCTGGGGCACTATATACCCTGAGAGCTGGGGGCACTATATACCAATGAGAGCTGGGGACAATATATACCCATATGAGCTGGGGGCACTATATACCCATGGGAGCTGGGGGCACTATATACCCATGAGAGCTGGGGCACTATATACCCATGAGAGCTGGGGGCAATATATACCCATGTGAGCTGGGGGCACTATATACACATGAGAGCTGGGGGTGCTATATACCCATGTGAGCTGAGGTAATATATATATCCATGAGAGCTGGGGGCGCTATATACTCATGAGAGCTGGGGGCAATATATACCCATGTGAGCTGGGGGCAATATATACCCATGTGAGCTGGGGGCAATATATATCCATGTGAGCTGGGGGCAATACTATATTTTTTTATATTGCAAGGGAAAAAAGATAACTATATAGATCTTTTTTGGGGGGGAGGGGGCCCTTCATGGATTCTTGCACCGGGGCCCTCAGGTTTCTAGTTACGCCACTGCATAGCACATTAAAACACTTTAGACCCCTGCTAGAATCGCACTCACAGGGTAGTAAAAACAATGAAGCATGTAATAATCCAACCTTACTCCACCTTAGTCTTGGGGGCAGTGGATGCCAGCTAACATGTAATGCTTCACTTGGTAGCTCCTTTGGTCATTCCTTGAATCCCTGCATCTGCAGTGGTGGACCAAAGGCTCAATTGTAGGAACTCCGTTTCAGGAGAAAATCAAACAGGAACCGGAGATAAAACAAAATGAATTCATTCCAGTTTACAATAAAATCCGAAACGTTTCGTCAGCATAAAGTTAACTTCATCAGGGATCCCCTGATAATAATAATAATAATAATCAGGTCTATTCAAAGAAAGGTGAAACTCTGGAGAATGACTTAAGTAGTTAAAATTCGAGGTCAAAATAGCCAAACCATAAAAATTCTCCCATTTATGTCACTTTCCAAACGGCTATTTGGGCTAGATTGTTCTATTCTCCTGTCTGTTCTCCTGCTTTTCACCTTTCTCTTGATAACTCTGAATGTCTCCATTTTATTACTCCACAATTTATTTTACAAAAATATAATCAGACTTAAACTTCCTTGTTCCTCACTAATTTTATATAATTATTAGAGAGAAAGTAGGCTTACGCATATTGCAGCTTTGTATGGCTGACCGAGCAAAAATAAATTGAAATTAGCTCATGCGTGCAAATGTAATGGAACTCCAAAATGTTGAGTTGAGTAAACTCCTGTTCTGCTTTAACTAAAAGTCTGGGACTATCACACAGTAAAAACTCATCCTGCTGTAATAAATATAAAGAGACAATATAAAAACACTCCTATCATTCATTACATGCAAGTCAGCTTACCGTAATGCCATCTGACTTGTAGCAGGGAGGGAGAGCCAATATGTAAACAGCACAAGTAAAATACTGTTAAGAGACTACGCAGACCACATCTCTATGGAAATAAATTAGCATTTCGTGTTATATCATTTACTACAAAACATTCACCTGTGACATGTCATGCAAATATACCAAATGCACTTATAAATATAGCAATTTTGTGGATAAATTATTTAAAAATAATTAAATCATAATTTTATAAAGTTACTGCTTTTTTAATTGTAGAAGTATTTTAAAGTAAAAAAAAAAATGTTCGTTTTGTTTATATTACAAATATTTCTTGAATGCATGACTAGCTTTTGTACGATTTCGAAGACGTAATTGTACTTAAAAGCCCTCAGCCTTTTTATCTTCATTAGCTAAAAGATGAAGTTATGTTTAATGTACATAATATAAACTCAAGTATCACCACAGTCTCATATAAGGTATTCAATGAAAAGGAACATGTATATTTATTACCAAAATAGAAATATATGAGCATACAAATACAGATGGGGGTATAACCATTGTAATTATCCCAAATGGGGAGCAGTGGATATTGGTCTAATATGACTAAGTTGCCCCCTTCTGGATGAGGATAAACATGACTTGCTAATAAAGTTTCCGAGAGAGAAGATGCTCATACTTGGACACTGCTAATAATAATAGCCTTATTTGACTAAAAAACACTCACTTCTAGTTTTTTTAGTGCAACTTATCACAAGGAGGAGGTAGGGGAAAAGGGTATGGGAAAGAGAAGAAAAATGTATTCTGTGATCTTTTATATGAAGCAGAAAGAGTGGGTAGGGAAGATTAATGAAGCAAGAGTCATGTGATACAGTTGTGTTCAAAATTATTCAACCCCCAATGCTGTAAAGGGTTTTAGGGAATTTAGTGTACATTTGTAATTGTATTCAGAATGAAATCCTACAAGGACTTTTTAAAGAACCATATGCAACTAAAATGACATCAATTGGTTTTGTAATACAGTAGTAAATGTTTCTTTTGAATTCTTCATTGACACAATTATTCAACCCCTTAAAGACTACCACTCTGAAGAACAGAGGTTCATTCAAGTGTTTTCAATCAGGTATTGAAAACACCTGTGGATGTCACGGAGCAGCAATAAAGCATAATAAGCACCAATTAGGCAGCTTTAAAATGACTGATACTCAGCTCCTTCTAGACATTTACTGGTGTGGTTACAAACATGGTGAAGTCAAGAGAATGGTGCAGGAAGACAAGAGAAGAGGTGATTACTCTTCACAGGAAGGGCAATGGCTATAAGAAGATTGCAAAGATGTTAAACATACGAAGAGAGACCATAGGAAGCATCATTCGCAAATTCAAGGCAAAGGGCATTGTTGAAACGCTACCTGGTCGTGGCAGAAAGAAGATGCTGACTTCGACTGCTGTGCGCTACCTGAAGCGTAGAGTGGAGAAAAGTCCCCGTGTGACTGCTGAGGAACTGAGAAAAGATTTGTCAGATGTGGTACTGAAGTTTCAGCTCAGACAATACGGCGCACACTGCGTAATGAAGGCCTCCATGCCAGAACTCCCAGGCGCACCCCCTTGCTGTCTTCAAAGAATAAGAAGAGTCGACTGCAGTATGCCAAAAGTCATGTGGACAAACCACAGAAGTTTTGGGATAGTGTTCTGTGGACTGATGAAACAAAATTAGAACTGTTTGGGCCCATGGATCAACGCTATGTTTGGAGGAGGAAGAACAAGGCCTATGAAGAAAAGAACACCTTGCCTACTGTGAAGCATGGCGGGGGGTCAATCATGCTTTGGGGCTGTTTTGCTTCTGCAGGTAAAGGGAAGCTTCAACGTGTGCAAGGTACCATGAATTCTCTTCAGTACCAGGAGATATTGGATGACAATGTGATGCAGTCCGTCACAAACCTGAGGCTTGGGAGACGTTGGACCTTTCAACAGGACAATGATCCCAAGCATACCTCCAAGTCCACTAGAGCATGGTTGCAGATTAAAGGCTGGAACATTTTGGAGTGGCCATCGCAGTCACCAGACTTAAATCCGATTGAGAACCTCTGGTGGGACTTAAAGCAGTTGCAGTGCGCAAGCCTAAGAATGTGACTGAACTGGAGGCTTTTGCCCATGACGAATGGGCGAAGATACCCGTAGATCGCTGCAAGACACTTGTGTCAAGCTATGCTTCACGTTTAAAAGCTGTTATAACTGTAAAAGGATGTTGTACTAAGTACTAAGATTGAATGTCACTTGGGGGTTGAATAAAACTGATAATGATGTGAGCACAGAAAAGACATTTGTGGTTATTTCATTATAAATGTTATGTTATATTTGTCTGACCTACACGTGCCTCTTTGATTTAATTGTAAGCAAGATGACTGAATGATCAAAATCAATGTCAAACTGGCCAAAACACTCAATTTCAGTGGGGGTTGAATAATTTTGAACACAACTGTATTTTAGATGTGGTCAGTTGGTTCCTGGTGTTCTTTTGAGACAGGATGGGAAGAAAGAAGGAAGAGAAAACATAGGACAGAATGAGAAAGGAAAAAATGTGAATTGGTGGTGGAAAAGGGTGCAGAAATGAAGAATGAAGTCATGAACTGAGAAAGAAAAAGGAAGGCCCACATGTCTACACCCTCATATTTGGTTAGCATACTGCGATAACACATAAGGAAGATCAGGGTGTTGGTATGTCCACTTCTAGATGACATCTGCAAAGTATTGAGGTAGTGTAAATATGAGCATGCAGCATGCCATCAATTACAGTTGCCTGGTGTCTTCCACATTATGGATCCATTTTCAGTAGGAAGTGATACCATCAGATCCTCAGCACATAGGAACTAGTTTTCTAGCTGAAAGCAGGTTAGTGGAAACTAAGTGACTGTATTGGACATTGAATTTAGGGTGATCTACTCCAATGAATATTAAATAATAAAACCCTCATATAGCCATGTAACAATTGGTAACGTCACTAGATGTCAGTGTAGAGCATAATAGTCTTTGTCTAAAAACATGTGCTCTGGCCAGGAAGTGACATAAGCCAGCTACCCCCCCCCCTTCCAGGAAGGTCACATAACATGCAACTATCCAATAGGATCCACTCATGTGGGTGGAGACAAGTCTGTAGCCCAACCTCTTCTGAATTGATGCCAGGGAAACACAGGAAGTGAGGATCAGATTTGGTGTGGCCACCAAAGAGAACAGATTTGCTGTGGCGATCAGAAGGAATACAAGGCACTGCGTAAGTGCTGGTGTATTTTAAAGGGAAACTTATCATTTTTTCATTTAAAGATCACCTATGCATTGTCTTTAATTTTCTTGCTAGGGTCTAGAAATTAGTTTATGTATAACTAATGTTTTTTATTACTTTCTTATATTTTAATCTCTGGGGAGAGCTATCATTAATTATTTTAAACTCAAGGACCATGGGGTTATTTAGTGTAATCTCTGGGGAAAGTATTTAAATAGTTAAATATTAATCATATAATTAATTTGTCTCCAGACCAGTTGATTTGATATTGCTTTTAATTACCTTTTTAAATCCTACCAAAGTAAATACTTTTAAAACCTATGTCTCTGTGTTTTTATTACTTGCTTATATATTGTCTAAATGGTTATCAGCTGATATAACTTTTAATATAAATGGTTTAGATAGAGTTGTTATATTTAGCAGTTAATAATTATTGCTGCAGACTTAGAAACTAAATTGTGTTGTATAAGTTCTGCCTTTACATATAACCCGCCTGAATACCAGATATTGCTTTGCTTTTGAATGATATTAAGTGCATTTGGGGCCTGTACAATTTTGCTTGTTATTTAATCCAAGCACATAGTGTCGGCCATTTTAAGACGCCGCATGGGAAGCACATGTGTCGGCCATTTTAAGCCAAGGGCTGGTGGCCATCTTGGTGCTCACTTGAGCACATATTAATGACAGCATTAATTGTACAACATTTGGTGCCAATAATTTATCTAAAGCGAAGCAATCTATTTTAAAAGGCATATTGCGCAGGAAATTTCACGTTTGAAGTTATATCTTCAGATACAGTGATTTATTATAGAGACAAGTGAAGAACGGTGTGTGGTGTAGGTCTTAATTTGATGGTGAATTAATAAGGTTTGCTGTTGTGTTACCTCCTGGATATGATCATGCATCGTAGTTCAGAATGTTTGTATGCATACAGATAAGTCTTCTACTGTCCTCATTTGCGAAAGTCTGAAAAATTGGGGTAAGTGAACAGGAGGGCAGTTAAACAATTCTAGGGGTTGTTGGTCTTTTCAAGGTGACAAAGAACATATTCCATGACAGTGTCCACAGTGGGTATGTAGGCATCCCCTCTTTCAAGTTAAATAAATACCTATCCAAGGGGTCAAATCCTAAAAAAATAAGTGTGGGAACTCAGCAAACTTTCTGTATATTCTGGTCTCCAAGATTACTGTGAGACGCAGCAGCTGCAGCACTTCTTGATGCATGATAAGGCCATTCCTCTGGCAAACACTGAGAAATTGTCATTCCCATGCCTTCCCAATGTGCCTAAATCCAGGAAAAACTCAAATATAGACAGTTCTATAAAATTGTGTCTATATAGAAAGGTATTACAGCTTCCCAGTTTATCAGCCAAAAGGGAACTAAGTTCCTCCTGCTAAAATAGTGAGGGAACTGCGTTCCCAAGCGTTTCTGCAGGACTTGACCCCTGCTATCTCTACCATCCAATATCCTGAGAAGGTGTGCTGCAAAATAATACCTAGGGATATCTGGGAGAGCAAGGCTCTCAAAAATGAATAGGATAGAAATGAAGGCCTGAAGCACCTAAGGCGTAGGGCCCTTAAGTTGCCTCTGATGCCAGGACGCAGGGAGGATTTTTCTAGAAGTGTTACAGCGCGTGTGGAGGTTCGAGCGGGAGAGGTGTGGGAGGAGTCACCAGGAGGGTACTTAAGGCGCGTGTGGGGAGGCTCTGCGCGCCTTTTTCTCCTGAGGTAGAGCTGGGAAAATCTTGAGCTGCGTCAGAGAGCAGTGTTTTCGGCTTTTCTGCTTTAAAAATAATTTTTGAGCATGGCAGAAGGCGGTGAGCTGGAGTCGCTGTTGGAGGAAGTGCGGGAGGCGACTCGGCATCGTGGTGTGGAGTGGGCGAGAAGAAGTTTGTCGGAGGTGCTGGCGGCGGAGTCGGAAGTGGGTGCTCGGCCTGTCAGGATTTCTAGGCCTCCGGAGCTGTTCAGTCCGGGAGGAGACGCCAGCGGTGGATCAGCTTCTGAGAGGTTGAGGTTGGAGGCAGTGAGAGGCCGAGGACGGTTGGTCCGGCGGATGTTGGCTGGAGGTGTCGCAGTTGAGACTGAGGCTGGCGTGAGCATTTCCAGAAGTGTGGAAGGTAGGAGCTCCAGGCCAGTATCGGGGGCTAAGAATCCTTCTGGTCAGAGGGGTAGTGTGGTGAGCACTACCAGGAGAGAAGGAGTGCGGAGGTCGAGGAGTTCCTCTGGTAGAAGAAGAGTTCGGTGGTCCGCCAGGGGTCCCAGAAGTGGAGCGAGGTCTGTCTCGGGGACGGATGTTTCGGCGGTAAGGCAGTTGGTGGATGGGGGTGTGGACGGTGTTGTGGCACAAGGTGGTGGTGTGCGGGATGAGGTCACTCAGGAGCCCAAAGTAGATTGGTGTTCAGATGGTGAAGGTGAAGAAGCTCCGGATTTTGGAGTGGTGGAGCGGGATATTGATTATGGTTCTTCGGGGTTCTGAGGCTCATCGCACAAATGTTTTTTCGTCCACAGTTCCGATGGTTCAGGAGCGGAGTCCGCAGCCGGTTGGTAGTTTCCAGGCTGGTGGAGTCGGTAGAGTTGGAGTGAGGGGTACGTAGAGTGTGGTGCAGGAGGTTCCAGGAAGTTCGGCTGGACTTAGTGTGGCGACAGATTATGGAAGTGGTGGTGATATGAGTTCCTTCATATCTTTTTTACAGGGGGCCTTTGAAGCTTTGTCGGGTTCTAAAGGGGGTGTGAGCCAGGGAGTTGATTTGGCTCAAGCATGGAAGGGTGCAAGAGGATCAGTTGGGAGAGTTGGTGGAGCTCTTGGTGGTGAAGCTCTGGCTTCAATAGGACCGAGTGGTGTGTCGAGTTCACTCAGGGAGGCCTCAGGGGTGGCGGATGTGGCCAGGAGGAATGCATACGTGTCATTTTCTGGTCCTTTGGGGTTTCATTTGAAGCAAGAGGTTAAAGAAGGTATCTGGCGGGGTGAATATGTGGAGCTTTTTTCCCTGCTTCCTTTGGACGAAGTGGCAGGGGTTAAGGATGATTCGTCTAAGGAAGGTTTAAAGGAGGAAGAGGAAAGGAAAAAGAGGTATCGGAGGATTCCTAAGTCGTTTGGGAATTGGCTCCGGGCTTTTTGTATTTTGGCGAGTGTGGTGGGGGAGAAGAACCCACAACACTGTTCGGCTCTTTTTTGTTATGTGGATGGGATCTGGGAGACTTATCGGATTTATGGCGGTTGGGCGTGGTGGAAATACGATGAGCAGTTTAGGCAACGTTTGGCGGTTCACCCAGGAATGGGGTGGGATCAGATGGATATTACGCTGTGGTTGCGTCTGATGGGGGCTCAGAAGGCTTTGCCCTTTCAGGGGGCGCCAGTGGGGGAGGGGTCAGTTCTCCACCGGCAGGTGTTAAAAAGGGATCTTGCTGGCAGTTTAACGAGGGTCAGTGCAAGTTTGGTAATGGGTGCAGGTTCAAGCACGAATGTTCAAATTGTGGAGGATTGCATTCATTGTCCAGATGTTTTAAGAGGGCGAGACAGGGAGGTCTGCCTTTTGGGGGGTCTGGAGATGGGGACTTCCCCAGTGAAACTCGACGCGATGTTACCGTGGCTAAGGCGTTACGGAAGACGTAGGGATGTGGAGTTTCTGCAGGACGGTTTTGGTGATGGTTTTCAGATTCCTTTTGTGGTAAGGCCAGGAGGTGGCAGGTTAAGGAATTTGAAGTCGGCTAGAGTTTATCCGGAAGTAGTTCGGGAGAAGGTGTTTAAGGAGATCGGGGCTGGTATGATGGCAGGTCCATTCTCGTCTCCGCCGGTGCGGGATTTGAGGATATCCCCTTTGGGGGTGGTGACGAAGCGGAAGGCGGGGGAGTTTCGCTTGATTCATCATTTATCCTATCCGCGGGGAGGATCGGTGAATGATGATATTGGTGAGGAGTTGGCCTCGGTGTCATACGTGTCATTTGATTCCACGGTTAGCTTGGTTCGGGATGCAGGTAAGGGGGCTTTGATGGCTAAGGTGTATATCGATTCGGCTTTCCGGCTCTTACCTATTCATCCTTCGTGTCATCATCTTTGGGGTTTTGGTTTGAAGGCAAATTTTATGTGGATCTATGTTTGCCAATGGGTTGTTCCATTTCCTGTTCCTTTTTTGAGTGTTTTAGTACATTTTTGGAATGGGTGGGTTGTGAAGTGGCAGGGTCGGCCAATTTGACACATTATCTGGATGATTTTCTCTGCGTGGGTAGGGAAGGGACAGGAGAGTGTCTGCACATTCTTCAGTCTTTTCAGTGGGTGGCACACCGATTTGGTGTTCCTTTGGCTTCTGATAAAACGGAAGGTCCAACGTCAGTCATCACTTTCTTGGGGATTGAGATTAATTCGGTTAAGGGTGTGTGTCGTCTACTTTTGGGGAAAGTGGTGGAAGCTTTGAGGCAAGTGGAAGGGGCCCTGTCGGTTAGGAAATTGCAGTTGAGAGAGCTGCAATCGCTGATTGGTCGTTTGAATTTTGCGTGCAGGGTTATTCCGGTTGGAAGAGTCTTTTTGCGAGGTTTGGCTTTGGCGACACTTGGTATTCGGGAAGGTCATCATTTTGTTAGAATATCTGGTGCCATGAAGGAAGATTTGGAAGTGTGGAGATCCTTTTTGGTTTTGTTTAACGGGGTGGCCATATTCCCTTCGAAAGAAGTTTTGGCGAAGGAACTGGAATTTTTCACAGACGCCTCAGGAAGTGTGGTTTTGGGGTGTACTTTGGGGAGCATTGGTGTGCTTCTTGTTGGCCTGTTCGTTGGTTAGCATCGGCTTTGGTGTGGAATTTGGCATTTTTGGAGTTGTTTCTATTAGTGCTGGCCTTGGAGCTGTGGGGAGATGTTCTGGAAGGTAGAAGGATTCTGTTCCGTTCTGACAACATGGCGGTGGTGGCGGTGGTGTCGGCAGTTAATTCTTTGTCGGCTTCATCATTACCAGTCATTAGATTGCTGAAGAGGTTTGCGTTGCTTTGTCTTAAATTTAATGTTTTGTGCAGGGCAAGGCATGTTCCGGGTCTCCTTTAACTCAGTGGCGGATGCTTTGTCTCGTTTACAGTGGGACAGGTTTCGTTCTCTGGCTCCGTTGGCGGAGGAGGTGGGCACCCTTTGTCCGGAGGGCCTTTGGCAGCTAGGCTCGGAATTTTTGGAAGATGGGTGAGAGGTTCTTTGTCTGAGTCCACTTGGAAGGCCTAATCGCGAGTTTGGAGGGATTGGGATGCATTGGCTAAACGGTTCAGGTATGTTTCGTGGGTGGATGGGATGAGGAGAGTTTGCTTAGGGCATACCTCATTAGGTTATTCGAATCAGGGGCATCTCCTGGGGTGGTACGGCAGTCGTTGGCCAACTTGGCTTTCCTTTTCCAGGTATCGGGGAAAAGAGATGTCACCAAGGATTTTGTTATCAGGTGTGCAGTTCAGGTTTATGTGAGGGGGAGGTGCAGGGTAGACGCTCGGCGTCCAGTTTCGAAGCAGTTATTGGAGGGACTATGGGATTTTGTCGGGAATTTTTGTTCCTCACCTTATGAGGTTCTGCTTATGAGGGCGGCTTTTTATTTGGGGTTTTGTGGGGCATTTCGAGTGGGTGAGCTGGTGTGCAATTCTAGGAGAGGAGGTGGTGGTTTGGGAGCTGATGCGGTTTGGTTGGGAGTTGAGGAAATTGTTATTTGGGTTTCTAACTCCAAGACTGATCAGTTGAGTAGGGGGCGTAGAGTTGGTTTATCCAGGGTGGATAACTGTGTGGTTTGTCCGGTGAAGAACGTTAAGGAATTTTTGGAGGTACGGGTGGAGTCTGGAGTGGCCTTTTTATGTCACAAGGACAGTTGAGTTGAGTTTAAGGAGAAATCCGGAGGAATTTAGTTCTCATTCCTTTCGTATTGGGGCAGCAACAGAAGCTTCTAGGTTGTGTTTGGCAGCTGCGGAAATTCAAGAATTGGGAAGATGGAACTTGAGGGCTTTTCAGTCCTACGTGCGACCAGGTTTGGTGTTATGAATTTTGGAAACACTTGTTAATGCTGGGAGGTTATGTGGAGAAAGGTTTGCTGTATGATTTGTTCTGTTATGTTGTTCACTTTCACAAAAATATAAAATAAAATAAATAAAAAAATGTATAAAACTGATACATGGAATATGAATTTATACCTTTTAGGCTAGGGTCAGACGAACGCATTTTCACGTTGTCCGTGAAAAAGTGCGTTCGAACGAATGGACGTATTTTTTCACGGAGTACGCGATACCGGTCATACGATGCGCATTTTCCGTCCGTGATTTTGTACGGATCATCAATAAAACACTTTGTGCATCTGGACGTTATGTTGGCCGGACATTAGCAGCGTCTGACATCTCCAATTCACGCACACACGCCGCTAGCGGACGCAGCGCACCCTGTACGTCTGTACTAGCAGTTTTACGTTCTCGAAAAAATGCGTTCATTTTCCACTTGCGTTGCGCAGCCGGACTTTCGTGCGACCGTACATCGTATATTGGCCGTCATTGCCCGTCATTTGCTGCTAGTGCGGCCGTGATTAAGTGCGCCTGCACGCGCGTTCGCACTGCCTCAGTCTGACCCTAGCCTAAGATGGAATATATATATTTATTCTATTTTATCTTTGTATATTTGTTTGTGGAGGAGTGTGGGGTTGGAGGATTTGGAGGTGAGGAGTATGGTTATTGTTATGTTATGTTTTCTTTACAGGACATCGTTTATTTGGTGGGGAGTTTTTTCTTTTTCGGAGGAATTTTGTGTGGTGGAGATGTTGGAAATTTCTTTTTGGATTTTGCAGATCCTTTGAGAGTTGTATGGATCGTTGGAGACTCGTTGGTTTTTTGGGCGAGGAGAAGGGCGTTGGTGCGACCATCTGGAGTACAGATGGGTTTGCATGGGTCGGCAACACAGGTACAGTGGTTCGGAATCCTTGGGCTCCTATGGGAGGAGTTTAAGCCGACGGTTTTGGGTGCCCTTAGGCACGGTGAAGTTCCCCATGTGCTGGTGGTACACATGGGAGGGAACGATTTGGGAGTGGTCCCTCATGGTGTGCTGCTGGAGCAGATGCAGGCGGATCTGTGGCAGTTGAGGGAGTGGTCACCATGGACAGTGTTGGTGTGGTCCGAGGTGCTGCCAAGGATGGTGTGGAGGCAGGTGGAGAATGAGGAGGTGGTGCAGCTTTGCCGGATCAAGGTGAATCGCTGTATGGGAAGGTTTGTGAGGCGGATGGATGGTGTGGTGGTGCGGCATCTACCCTTTGAGGAGGAGGATGCGGCGTGTTATTTTATGGAGGATGGCGTTCACCTGAATGATGTGGGCAAGGATCTGTTCATCCTGGGACTCAAGGAGGGGATTGAACAAGCCCTGTTTTTCCTTGGTGGGGGAGCTCTCCCATAAGGGGGTTATGTGAGGAGCTCTTGGCGGGGGCTTGTAGGCAGTGCTGGGTAGGGGTTCCTTTTATTTAGGCTAATTTTGGTCGGATGTTTGGGAGTTGGGAGTTTTTTTGTGGTTGGTTGGTTTGGAGGTGTGTGGTGGTTGTGTGGAGTCCTCTTGCAGCACTGGGTTATTGTATTATTTTGTTATGGGAATTTTTATGTCATGGTGGTGGGTGTATTGTGTGGAGTTTTTAGCTGTGGCCTGTATATATAATAAATATATATATTATTCCACCATTATGTGTTGTGTATTTGAGTATATATTGTCTCCCTGCATACGACTCAGTCATCAGTAAGGCGACTTATAGGTTACAGCCGTGACAGGTTTGAATGGTCAATATTTGCCAGTCTATCAGATGTTGTGTGTTTGTGCTGTTTATTATCTACTTTATTCGTGTCCTTCTTTTCATTGCAATGTGCCCAATTGTTTCGCATTTGGTATTTGGATTGGTATATGGCTGGAAGATAAGGATCACCAGAGGATTAGGAGGAGGATGGGGTCACAAGGGTGTCATCTTCCTTTGGTCTCCAGGTCCCTCCTTGCACTACATATATTTGCTTCGTATTTTCCATAAAAGGCTGTCTTTTTCTCCAGCATTGAGTCCTGTCTCAAGGCCAGGGAATACTGTAACAACTATTCTTATTTTATCCATCCTTAAGCTTCGGCTAAGGGCTAGAAAAAGCGTGAAAGATCGCTGGTGGGAGAAGGGATGTCCATCAAGAGAGATGCATTACCAGCTATAACTAATTGGTGTACTGAGATTTGCTACAACTACCACCAACATAAACTGTAACTAGATTACTTGTGCATTACAACTAAAATACATTATAAAACACATGCTACTTTTTTTTCTTTTTTTAAGTAATTGCATGTAAAAAGGAAAAATAAAGTTGGGTTTTTATCTGCTTCCATTTTGTGGGTTTTTCCTATGATCATTTACCAAAATCCTAGCACAGGTTTCACTTTACAGCTGTGGTATAGAATAAAACAGTAGTGAAGAGGGAATTGGATGCGGTAGTGAATGTTTAATCAAGGCTGCAGGGGTCTTTTGTAGTGTTTAAGCTACACAAGATTAGAGATCGCAGCTGATTGAAATCTGATAGTGAACCTAAAAAACACACCCCCCCCTCATTTTGATGTACTTTGCATACAAGCCACACAATGCAAATCTTAATGAGTCATTTTTTTTGAAGATCTGACCTATTCACTCAATTCTATGCCCAGTGCCACACAGGGAGGAACAACTAATGTAAAGACACGGGGTGGGGGTACAGTTTACAAAACAAAATATCACAACACTTTAGTTAAGAAAATATTTCACTCTATAAGATAAATGAGAAAAACAAGATTCATGTAAGATATCAGCAACATAAACAATATAAGAAAACTTCATATATTGGTGGTAGTGCCCCTTTAATTACCAAGTGGCTTGACACAATATAGAGTATCAGGGTTATTCAGAGAGCGTGAAAAGCAGGAGAATGACTGGAGAATGAAAAATTTTAGGTCAAGATAGCCGATTTGGAAAGTGAGATGAAAGGGAGAATTTTTCTGGTTTGGCTATTTTGACCTAGAATTCTCCAGTCATTCTCCAGTCATTCTCCTGCTTTTCACGCTCTCTGAATAACCCTGAATGTCTTTTTGCTTAGCAAATTAAATCTAGTTCTCCACCTACACATAACCTGGTGGGTTCTGTTAAGAGCTGCAGGCGTTAAAAAGAACTCTTCCTCCATCATCTAAATTTAGAGAATATGTGTTAGACCTCTGCTGACAACGCTGCATATTGTAAAAAGGTGATTCACTGAGCGTTTTCATTCATTGATCTGCAATCAAATAAATAAAATAAATAAAATCACAACTTTAAAAGGAATATAGTAGACCACTATATTCTTCAACCTGCTGCAGCTGCTGATCCTTGAGGTGTAAGGAACAGTCCAATCTACACAATGCACATAATTACCTGTCATAGCTGTGCAAATAGGAAAAAAAAAATATATCCACAAATCCAGTAATCTACATTTGCATGGACAGCTGGGAAGAGCAGGAGGCATGTTCAATGCGGATGCAAATGTGAAGCAACAGCTGACTAATTTGTGGAAGACCAGCATGGAGTGTTAGAGGTGGTGATGGAGCTCAAAGAAAAAGAATACCTGTTTAAGTCCAGTGCTGCAGTCCCAGGGTCTGTTGTACAAGAATTGTCATCTAATATATGAAAACATTTACAAAATGTGAAGTCTTGCTTCTTTGAAACATTTCTTCGTTCAACTGTCTGAATTTAATTGAATCCCAAGCTAATGAAAAACTGGAATATGAAATATTAACTTGTTTTAAACTATATTTGCCTTTATATGTCTTTTCCAATCTTTCCCTTTTTCAAGTACTCTTATTATTATTATTATTATTATTATATTGAAATGAACACCTAATAAAAATCTAATTAAAACCAGAATACAGAGGGGTCACTTTTTTAAAGCCACACACACACACAGCTTGAACAGCTGACCAAAGAGAACTTAAATGAACACTCTAAAAATGACACAATACCACTAATCAAATCACCTTCCTTGGGCAAAATCATTAACAGCTTTGGTGGTCCCTCTAGGCTGATGATACAAGCCTACCTCTCTATGCCTGATCTATCTACTCCTGTCCTTACCAAAGTCAGCGACTGTTTATCTGTCATTTACTCCTGGATGGCCTCTCACCACCATAACATGTCGAAGACTGAGCTCCTACTAATTCTTTCCTTTAATGCCTCCCCGCCTTCTAACTTCTCTATCACGGTTGATGGTATCACTATCTCCCCATCAAGTCAGGTTCGCTGTTTTGGAGTTACACTCGACTCTGCTCTTTCCTTCATCTCCCACAATCCAGTCTCTTTCCTCCTCCTGCCGCTACCAGTTACGTAATATTTCCAGAATTCAGCTATTTCTTACCGCTAATAACACAAAACAACTCATCCACGCCCTTGTAATCTCCCGACTTGACTACTGTAATAATCTTCGAGCTGGCCTACCTCTCTCCCGCCTACAATCCATTCTGAATGCCTCTGCCAGGCTCATCCACCCCACCCGCCGCTCTGTCTCTGCGAATCCCTTCACTGGCTTCCCCATCCACTACAGAATTAAATTTAAAATCCTTACCCTGACCTACAAAGCTCTCACCAACTCAGCTCCCCACTACCTGTCCTCACTAATCACCAAATACACCTCAGCCTGCTCCCTAAGATCAAACAGTGACCTGTGCTTAGTTTCATCTCACATCACCTCTTCCCATGATAGACTGCAGGATTTCTCACGCGCAGTCCCCATCCTCTGGAATGCTTTACCTCGTACTGTCAGACTTTCTCCTTGTTTCCCTTCCTTCAAATGCTCCCTTAAGACATTCCTATTTAGGGAAGCCTACCACCTAACTCTCTGACAGAACCAGTCCATCACTCCCACTGGTCCATCACTCTCACCTTGCAGCCCATCACACTCACCTTGCAGTCCTCTCCTCCTTCCTTCTAGATTCCTTCCTTCTAGATTGTAAATTCCAATGGGAATAAGGCCTTTGTTTCCTCCTGTACTGGTTTGTCAAAATGTTGTTCAATGTATTGTAATCCTGTCTATATTGTGCCCATTGTACAGCACTGCGGAATATGGTGGCTCTTTATAAATAAAGAATAATAATAATGCACTAAAGTTTGGACATTGTTGCAGTATTATCTCGTTTGAGGTCAAATGTAATGGACTAAGATAAGGATCGTCCTTTTTTAATATAAATAAATGTTATATAATTTTTATAGATTTTTTGTCACTTTTGGGTATCACAAAACATTATGGTTTTGCAATTTGTGGTCTTTCATTGTTAATTTAATTGTTTGTTGTAGTGTTTGCTCTGGTGGTACTGATTTGTTCTGTTAAGGTTATCTTACTGTTTTGCAATATAAGATAGGGTATATTGGTAAACCAGCGGAATCGATTTGGAGTCTTTAGAAGATTAATCTTTTGTAGCTGCTGATACACTTTTTTTCCACTATCACTTTTCACTATTCAGAATTTAAGAGGTGAAAACCTTGAGAATGACTGGAGAATTGAAAATTCTAGGTCAAAATAGTCAAACCAGAAAAATTCTCCCATTTATCTCACTTTCCAAATCGGCTATTTTGACCTAGATTGTTCATTCTCCTGGCAATTCTCAAGGTTTTCACCTCTATATAGCCCTGTATATTCCTTGGTCTTTCTGATTGTGAAAAATGTCTAAGGGAATTTGGCCATGGTTACCTCATATTTATATCCCTGTTAAATAGGAAGTCATGGTTGAACAATGTCCTGTTCCTAGTCATCCTGTTGTACCAACAAATATAAAATATCTGCCACTGGCACGGCAAGTGCTGCCATTGTGTGCTGAGTGTTCAGAGAGCCATGGAGACCAGAATACAAGCGATACAGTGTAGGAGAGGGGATTTTCCGGCAGAGGGAGCCATCTGAGTGTATCCTTCACACCCAAGGTTTGCGGAAATCAGGGGGGTTGTTAGTTATGGCGATAAGGGGCAATTTAAGGGATTTTTATCATAATCCCCAAATCTCCACTTTCTCAAAGTGGTTAACTTCACAAACAACTTGGTAGTAACAGGGTTAAGGTAGACTGCCCAAAATAACAATGTACTTGAGAAGCTTGGCATATAGAAATCCTTCAGTAGTGTTTGATGATCCAAATATTACAGACCATGTCACCAGTAGTGATGAGCCGAACACCCCCGTGTTCGGTTTGCATTCGAATTCGAAAAATTTCAAAAGTTCGAGTTCGAACTCGAACACAAACCGAACTCAATACAAGTCAATGGGACTCAAAAGTTTGATTTTTAAAGTGCCCTCCAAGAGGGCATATATGCAAGATATTTGCCATAAAAGGTGTATGGGGGTCCGGGTAGTGCCCTGGGGGACAGGAAACAAGGACAAAACGTTTTAAAATAAACGTTTTAAAGGAACAGTGAGTTTTCCATGAAATAAGGATTAAAAATAAAAACGAAAAATTCCTTCAAATATCGTGCCTAGGAGGTCCCCATAACCTGCCCGTGAAGTGGCGGATTTGTAGGATGTATAGAAACATTTAAAAACAAAAAAATGACATTTCAAATGACGGTAAACGGTTTTCCTTTAATCTATTCATAAACAACTGCTTGGGGCGGCAGCCTGTATGAAAAGACATTTTAGGACACACAGAACAAGTTTAGTGATTTTTTGGCTAAATTATGGTGAAACTTATGCAGTATGCAGGCTTTGGATGAAAGTAACAATAGGTGCTTTAAAATTGGGCCTTTAGTGTCGGCAACAGTGCCGTCACACCGTAACCCCTCTGTGGTATTGTGGAAGAGTACAGGGTTGGACCCTGCGGTCCAATATTAAAATGATATGAATCTGGTACAGGCGTCAGTGCACCCAAATATTGTGCCTTTGGTGGCAGCCAGTGCCTTCACACCGTAAGTAACCCCTCTGTGGTATTGTGGAAGAGTGCAGGGTTGGACCCTGCGGTCCAATATTAAAAAGATATGAATCTGGTAAAGGTGTCAGTGCACCCAAATATTGTGCCTTTGGTGGCAGCAAGTGCCTTCACACCGTAACCCTTTTGTGGTATTGTGGAAGAGTGCAGGGTTGGACCATGCGGTCCTATATTAAAAAGATATGAATCTGGTAAAGGCGTCAGTGCACCCAAATATTGTGCCTTTGGTGGCTGCAAGTGCCTTCACACCGTAACCCCTTTGTGGTATTGTGGAAGAGTGCAGTGGTGGAGGTTTTGTGAATACAGAAGAGATCCCCGATCTATTCAGTTACGTCAGCATCAGGGGATTGATAGCTGCTGATCCAGGACTGATTCATTTTTATAAATGTTGGCCGGTCCACAGAGTCGGTGGACAGACGCACCCTTTTGTCTGTGACAAAACCTCCAGTAGCACTGAACGTCCTTTCAGAAAGCACGCTAGATGAAGGGCAACCTAGTAGCTGCATAGCATATTGGCTAAGTTCTGGCCAGTGATCCAATCTCAACACCCAGTAAGCCAGTGGATCATCTGCTGGAAAGGTATCCAGGTCTGCCCTTGCCCCTAGGTAGTCCTGCACCATATGGTGAAGACGCTGGCAATGGGTGCCTACATTTGACGTCCCTGGGCATCGTGGACTAAAAAATTTGGAAAAGGCATCAGTCAAGCAGCCCCTTTCACCGCTCTTCCTCTGATCAACCGCAGCCTCAGAAGCACCTGTGTCATCACTTGGTAACCTACCAGTGCCTGTAAAGGTGTTACACAAGTGTCGCTTTAGAGCGTCCTCAAGTTTTTTCATCCTGTCCTCCCTCTGTGAGGGCAGGAAGAGCTCTTCAACTTTACACTTGTATCGTGGATCAAGAAGGCTTGCCAACCAGTAATGATCCCTCTCCTTGATAGCACAAATCCTGGGGTCCTTTACCAGGCTTTGCAGGATAAGGGAGCCCATGCAGCGTAGGTTGGAGGTGGCATTAGCTTCCGAGTCTTCCTGGTCAATGAGGAGGATGACCCCATTTTGCACTTCCTCCTCCCAGCCACGTACTAGTCCTTGGGTTTCTGGGCACACAAAACCCTCCCTTGAGTAATCCCCCACCTTCAATGCCCCCACTACTTAAATATTCCTCCTCCTCATCCTCCTCCTGTCTGATCTGAGGACCCGTAGGAATGCTGTCTGCGTAAAGACTGGGGCCTTGAGAGCTAGGGAATGCGTCCTCTTCCTCCTGCTGCTTTGCCTCTAGTGCCACATCTATAATTCCCCGCAGAGTGCGCTCCAGCAGGAACACTAAAGGAATTATGTCACTGATGCATGCACTGTCCCTGCTCACCATCCTCGTTGCCTCCTCAAATGGCGACATTACAGTGCATGCATCCTTGATCATCAGCCACTGCGGGGGGGGAACAAGTTGACCGAACCTGTCCTTGTGCCATACTCACACAGGTACTCGTTGATGGCCCTCTGCTGCTTGTGCAGCTGTACACCTGGTGGGCATGTCACAGATCAGACGGTTTGTGGGAAGGTGGAATTCTCTTTGAATTTCTGCCAGGCGAACACTTGCTGGGAATGACTGTCTGAAGTGGCTGCAGACTTTTCTGGCCTGGCTGAGAAGCTCTGCCAGCCCTGGGTACCTGGTTAGGAAACGCTGTACCACCAGATTTAGGACATGTGCTATGCATGGTACATGCGTCAACTTACCCAGGCGTAGGGTGGAGAGAAGGTTGCTGCCATTATCACAGACGACCATTCCCAGCTGAAGCTGGTGTGGTGTTAACCATCTCTGCACCTGCCCCTGCAGAGCTGACAGAATTTATGGCCCGGTGTGACTCCTGTCCCCTAAACAAACCAGCTCAAGCACAGTATGGCATCTTTTTGCTTGAGCCATTGCGTAGCCCCTGTCACGCATCGGTTTAACTGCCACTTCGCCAGAGACAGAGAAGGAGGAGGAGGAGTAGGGAGAGGTGGTGGTGGAGCAGACAGACCTCATACAAGCAGCTTTCTGGAGGCGTGATGGATGAACAAGCTCCAGCACAGAGCCCCGTCTTGGATCCCTCCCAGCTGCAATTAGAGTTACCCAGTGTGCCGTGAAGGAAATGTAACGGCCCTGTCCATGCTTGCTGGACCACGTGTCTAAAGTCATGTGCACCTTGCTGCTGACTGTCTTTCCCAATGACTCCATAACATTTTCTTCCACGTGCTGGTATAGTATTGAAATGGCCTTCCTTGAAAAGAAATGGTGTTTTAGAACCTGCCACTGTGGTACAGCACATTCAGCTAATTCACGGAAGGAAGCAGAGTCTACCAGCTGGAAAGGCAGCAGCTGTAATGGAGTAATTTTGCTAAGCTTGCATTTAGACGCTGTGCTTGGGGATGCTTAGGACTATATTTTTTGTTACGCTGCAGCAGCTGGGGCAATGTAATCTGACTGCATAAATCTTCAGCTGATGGGATGCTGTCACATTGTGAGGAAGGACCTGGTACATCCATTACTGTAGCATCATCCCTGTCAGTGGAGGTTGGAGTCAATGACATGGCAGGACATATAGTGGGGGTAGAGACAGGTGAGGAGGAGGACCTACACAAAGTGTTGCGACAACGGGATGCGTGGCAGGTGGTCATATGTCACCTCAAACACATGGTACCCAAGCATCCAGTGTCTTTCCCACGCTTGATCCTCATCTGACATAGATTACAAATAGCAATGGTGCGGTCTGCTGCACATTTCTTAAAGAACTCCCAGACAGCAGCGTTCCTGGATGTGTGCTTTGAGACAACAGCGCTCTGCACCTGAGCATCTCTGACATCTGATGCCTTGGACTGGCTAGTGCTACGGCTGGTCATAGAGGACGTTGTGCCTCGTGTTTGTTGTGCCTCCTCCTCCTCCTCACTTGACTCCTCTGTTCGATCAGGCACCCAGGTGGAGTCAGTGACCTCATCATCATTGTCATCACCCCCTATCTCCTCGTCACTGGAGCCAACTTGGCAGTATGCTGCAGCTGCTGGGGCAACATGAGTGCCAGTTATTTGTTTCTCATCACTGGCATCCCCTTACTCTAGGTTGATTATATTCCCTTCCTCAACCTCAGAGATTGAATGAGAGCACTGTAGTTGCTGCGCATCCTCAAGCAGCATGTCACTGTCATTGTAGTCAAACAATTCAGCTGACTCCTCCATGTGTGATAGTGAGGCTACGGCAGGAGTAGCTGTGGACATGGAGGCTGCATTAGATGCTTTGGCAGCTGAGGTGGACTGTAAAGCACTACAAGCCTGGCTGGCAGAGGACTCGGAGGATGAGGATGGCCTGGTTAGCCAATCCACCAAATCCTCTGTATGTTGCTGCTGCTTAAAACGGCCAGCACCAGTTAGAAAGGACAAGCATGCCCCTGCAGAGGATGCACCACGTCCACGACGACCAGAGGCACAGCCTCCCGACACAGAGGCTGCTTGCTCTCTTATCTGTGTCTGGGAGCATCTGCCTGTCCTATTTGGTCTTTCTGACATGGTGAGTGATATATAGATTAAAGATATACAGAACTCTGATTCAACTCTGTTATAAAAATTGGAGATATGCTGTAGAACTCTGATTCAACTCTGGTATAAAGATTAAAGATTTCTAGAACTCTGGTATAACTCAGTGAGACACCCTGATAGCTGGCAGCCAGTGAGAAGACACAGATTACAATTCCCAGAAACCTCCTATAAATCAGTGAGACCCCCAGATGGGTGGCAGTGTGACAAGACACAGATTACAATTTGCAGAAATATGTGGGACCCCCTGATAGCTGGCAGTAAGAAGACACAGATTACAATTCCCAGAAACCTCCTATAAATCAGTGAGACCCCCTGATGGGTGGCAGTGAGAACACACAGATTAGAACAATTCCCAGATATCTTGTAGAAATTACTGACCCCCAAAATAATTGCTGGGAGTAGGAACACACAGATTAGAACAATTCCCAGATATTTAGTATAAATGAATGACCCCCAAAATAGTTGGTGACAGTGAGAACACACAGATTACCATAATTCACAGATATTTTGTCGAAATTACTGACCCCCAAAATAGTTGCTGGCAGTGAGAACACACAGATTACCACAATTCACAGATATTTTGTAGAAATTACTGACCCCCAAAATAGTTGCTGGCAGTGAGAACACACAGATTACCACAATTCCCAGATATTTTGTATAAATTACTGACCCCAAAAAAGTTGCTGAAGTGAGAACACACACAGATTACCACAATTCCCAGATATTTTGTAGAAATTACTGACCCCCAAAATAGTTGCTGGCAGTGAGAACACACAGATTACCAGAATTCTCAGAATTTTTGTAGAAATGAGACCCCCAAAATAGTTGCTGGCAGTGAGAACACACAGATTACCACAATTCCCAGATATTTTGTATAAATTACTGACCCCCAAAATAGTTGCTGGCAGTGAGAACACACAGATTACCACAATTCCCAGATATTTAGTATAAATGACTGACCTCCCCCCCCCCAAATAGTTGCTGGCAGTGAGAACACACGGATTACCAGAATTCTCAGAAATTTTGTAGAAATGAGACCCCCAAAATAGTTGCTGGCAGTGAGAACACACAGATTACCACAATTCCCAGATATTTTGTAGAAATGAGACCCCCGAAATAGTTGCTGGCAAGACTGAGAACACACAGATTAGAACAATTCCCAGATATTTTGTAGAAGTGAGAACCCCCCAATAGCTGGTGGAAGACTGGCAGTGAGAACACACGCTAACAGAACAATCTCCTCTCAAAAAACACGTGCTGAGGCAGCAAGGGACGCCTTATATAGTGTGCTGCGGGACTTAGCTCTGTGAGCCCATGATTGGGCAAAATTTGCCGAATCAGGACTCTGAGCCGTGATTGGCATAGTCTTGCACCTGTCTTGCACCTAAACTGTGGTCAGGTGCAGGCTGTAGCCAATTACAAGCTTCAGGCCAGTGGAAAAAGTGCATTGTGGTCCATTGTGGTGCATTGTGGGCGAACATGCATCGAACACGTGGAAATGTTCGTAGTTCGCGAACATGCGAACAGGCGATGTTCGAATCGAACTCCGAACCGATCGAACCGAAAAGCTCGTCTCTAGTCACCAGTGATTTGCATAAAGCTATATGACCGTACTTCAAAGCATGTTGCTTATTCCAGGTTTGAGAAGATGAGATCCCAGTGTCTTGTTTCCACTCGCAAATGGCTCTAAAAAGTGATGGAAAATGTGACAGTGATACACCTAATCTGACTACTTGAGATCCAACTGTTGTATGCAAATACATATTACATTAATAGCAAAACCATGCAAAGGGTGTTATGTTAAACATAATTTATTTGTAGCAATGGATGCTTCTGCTATCTCTCATGAATGCAGACAGGGTAAAGAATATACTGACTGTCTAGTTTCATAAGCAAAAATAAACTACACTATAACACTCCTCACCAAAGTCCTCATAAATATGGCTTTCCATGTATGGCTTTCCAACAGTAGCAATTTAATCCGCTTCGGAACATATACAAATAGCACCATCGCAATGGAAAAAAAACATGAAGATACCAGATCTATATTTAATGTGGCGCAAAGGTTGATGAAACTATTGGTGTGAAGTTGTTGCTGCTGGGAATTTTTTATTCCAATTCAGGGAATATCCGAATATGCAAATAGTTCCTATCACAGTTGAAAAAATCATCTGGGACAGTTAGTCAATGAGAATGTGGTTCCAATCTGTGCATAATTCAGGTAGGATCAAGGTAGCCACGGAGAACAAGCAGAGAAAAATTATTTTGCTTTATTTGTTGGGATAAGCTGGAAGTCGGATTTTAAATCCAGTAGCTACGACTTGATCTTTTAATGACACAGTGTCACGTTCCATGCTTCCAACCCTGTCTCCCTGCCCTCTGTATATGTGTATTCCTGCTTAGGTCTTGTTTTGTCATGTTGCTGTTCCTGTGTTGCAGCTCAGGGGTTAATGGGTGTTTGCCCGTGTCCTAATTTACTCCCCATAGGAGAGCAATGGACCCATAAGGCATTGCTCTGTCATTGTTCACTTCCTGGTTTTCAGTGTTGTTGTTTCTGAGAGCTGCCTGTTGATGTTCCTGCTTAGTTTGTAGATATTTTTGTTATTCTTTAGTCTTGGTTCCCTGTATGTCTTTCTGTGCATTTCTGTTATCGTGTTCCTGATTTGTTTCTAGCGTTCTTGTGTTATTTAGTTTTCCTTACTGTGGTTTGTTTTCTATGTGTATACATTATACTGATTCCCTGGTTATGATCTTCTGGCTTGGCTGACTTCCCTTCTGGTTCTCTATCCCTATATCTGTCTGACGTACTCGCTCTGGTTCTGACCTCTGACTTCTCTCTTTTGACTACATATTTTGGATTATCCTTTATCTGTACTGTTTCCAGTGAACCCTGTAATCTGTGTTCGTCATAAGACTCTGCACAGCTACTAAGGTAACTTTTCATTTAGAGCAGATCCGGACATTCTAAGGTCTGTCCTATCAGAGCAGGGCTGCTATGGTATAGCCGTGCAGAGGTCTCCAGTTTCTCCTGTGTTGTTTGTTATATATATTGCTGTTGTGCCTTGTATCTCTGCATATAGGGGCTTTTACTTGTACTAGGGCCTTACTACGGCGCAAGCCACTGTGACACACAGGCAGCAATATGACTCTTTCCCATCATATGAATCGCAGATACAAAAAGAGAAAGAAGAGTACTATAGGGGTTATTCAGAGAAGAACGAAATGTCGCCGACAGTTCCCTGCACTTCAGGGAATCAAAGTTCCCCACCCTGCAGTGAATTCAGCATACACCGCAGGGTCCCCAGAGAGCAGGGAAAAGCCACCGCAAACCCACCACACCCGCTGAAAACCCGATGTAACTGCTGGAAAAAGCCAACAAGCACAGCTCAGACCAGACCAACAAGAAACAGTACACTTGAAATTTTCAATTGAACACTTTTTCTTGAGAAAGGATTTTACCAGGAAGGATACATTGAGATTTCTCTAATTTTCAAGTATGTCCTGGGTGGCGAGTATGTACCGTTGGGTGTCTTGCCCAAGGACACTTACTGGAGAGGTTGCTAACTGGGATCAAGCCCATGACTTCACAGGCTCTCTCCATGCAGAGCAGTGATATTACCTCTACTCCACCCAGCCGGTACTGGTGTTTGCAAAAAAAACTACTGAACGAACATGCCTGGAATTTACATTAAGGTCCTATGAATGATAATAAAAAGGTCTGTTTTCCAGTTTTGTAACAATAAAAAGGTCTGTTAAAGAAAAAAGAAAAAACGCTATTTAAAAAATAACAGAAAAAATGCCTAAAAGAGCCTAAAAAAATCTATAAACATAGAGACGTTTTACTGCAGAATAAGATAATAAACACTCTATTAGTTGATTAAAACGGAAATATTTTTAACATTGAAGCCTATGGGATACGTCTGAATAAACCTGCCGAATGAAAACACTGAACAGCAGGGCATTTAGGCAACTTTTCACTGATGTTCGGTGTTCTCTGAATAGATTAAACATTGCTTCTCTATAGGGGATTTCACTGCCTTTGAACAGGCACCGAACTTGCAGGCAGTTTGCCAAAATTTGGCAAATTGCCTGCTCTCTGAATAGCTGAATGGCCCGGAAATGGCACCATACGCTGAATTTCGGCGTCCGGTTACATTTCAGGGCCAGATCGGCTCTCTGAATAACCCCTTAATTGTCAGTACTAATCTTGGCTAATAAGGGGCTTATGCTTTGTGAGCTCTGCTATGTATAATGCTATATCTAACTCCCCTACTCATCATGACTTTTGATGTTTCTGCATTAGCTGAAATATAGTTTCCAATGTCAGAAAATTGAGAAAGGGAATCAAATTTGAATAAAATGGATAACATTAGATTTATAGGTGGCAGATATCCTGCCATCTTTGCCCCCAACTGTCCTAAAACCACTTTCAATGGGTTATGTCACATCATACCACCAATATCCAATTTTGACAACATTAACCTCTCACTCCTGAGTCATTTCACCCCTGTGTGCTAAGCTCATTTTGACCGTTTTGTGCTCATAATGTTTATACGCGATTTGTCATGTTTTCTTGTAGGACCCAGACAAATTATCTATCCTTATTTTCAGCAGACTTGAGAGATTTATAATATATCATTGTTAAATGTATACTTCTTGTGCTGCCAGAATGTTATAGCAAAAAATTATTTCAATCATTTACAGTGTGTAATTTTTTTTCATATTTTATCATCCGAGCCTTTCTGGTTATATATTCTATGGGGTACTATTGTTAAATAATTAGAAATGGGAAGCTGTTACTGTATTTTTCTGAAAAAATACACGATTTTTAGCTAAAATTTAAAAAACAAAAACTGTCATCGTGAGAAATGAGGTGAGATAGTGCAGCATCATTGTTCACATTATAACTGAAAAGTGAACAATAGTGCTGCATTATAAAATAGTAAAAAAACATTTTTATTTATTTTATTTTTACACATAACCTGGTCATGTTTGTTATCATTGGAAAGGCCATGCTCTGGCTCTACCTTTCCAACGATACAAAACATGACCCTCTAGCCTTTATTGGTTGGGAGATATGGGGGATCCAAAGGATACCATAGGGAATTCTCTCCCGACTAGGGGGGATTCCCTTTCTCACTTCATCACGGCAATGCGCAACGTGGTCTGTGCACAAGGGAAAGCCACAGAAACCCTGTGAACTGACTGGCACTGCAGGACCATGGTATTGGCAAGTAAAGGATTAAGAGGGGCATTGCTGGAAAGGTCAGACTGTTACCTTTCCAGCAACGGCTCTCTTATATTCTTAACCCCTACCGATGGGAAGATAGAGGGGACCAAAGGACCCCACCCCTCCCCTTCATGCACTTTCTCGGCTCTGCCAAGGGGGCACCTGAAAAAAAGTCAGTGCGCCAGCTGGGGTTCCATGGAACAGTCTGACTTCTAGGAATTCAGTCCACTGCGGGGCCCCGACCAGAAAGGTGACTATCTTACCCCTTTGCTGCGGAACCACGTGACGGGTGGGGAACATCCTCCACATATAGCGGGTAAGCCCCATGACATTCCCTACATGTCGTCTGCAGCCAAAGGGTTAATTAGGCATTGATAAAAAAAACTCTTACTTAGAAAAAAACTTAGTTTTAATCTTATCAATTAACACAGTATTGATTCACAAAAGGAAAGATATATTTTAAAAACTATCAAGTTAAAACTCTGAATTAAATACATAATAATAATAATAATAAATACATTCAATGCAAAAATAGCTAATGTCATGCATTTGTTATTTATTTGCCATTTCAATAGGTCTATGAAATTCATTTTAGAGGGAACAAACAAAATGCAATTAAAGCTGACACAATACAATTATAAAATATTCATGACATTGTCATTGGGGTTTGTGCTGAAGCAATCCCGTCTGCTATAACTGTATTCGTGTACAATTTACAAACAAATTAAATTGGCATGCAAACTCACAAATGATGCTAGGGTCATGGCTCTGCATACATTTTTTTTCTTTGCAATGTTTTATCAGAGAAAGTTCAAGGCAGGACTGAATGCATAACAGCCTGAAGAATGTATGTAGAAGCTGTCTATGGAAATAAGCTGCGCCATATCAAGGCCTCCGCTGTCTACTACTTCTACTTTTAAAGGAAAAGTAAATCTCACAAACTAAATCCCACAGAAAAATACAGTTAAGCAGCTTTACAAAGTGTTCTGGCAAATCAAAATTACAACATAAATGATAAAGTGACTGGATCATTAGAAATAGCCCAAACATAATCAAAAGACAGTTTTTTAATTCAGTTTTTATTAATACTAATAAATAATTGTAAGCTTGCATTGGACATGGGAATATCGTAAATCGTGTGATACCAATTCCATACAAAGCGGAAAGCTGGGAGCTAAGAATGTGAATTACAGAATGTGATTGGCTTATGACCCTGTTAAAGGTCAGCTATTTAAATGCACTATATACATACTCGTTAACAAACAACAGCCCAAAACATTTTCATCTATCTCCTTCTGTACTAGCCGATCTTTTTTTTACTACGTTATAAGAATATATTGCACAAATTGTAATCTGCAATGCAAGAAAAAAATATGCCATCACATCAACAGAAATGTCATGCGGGTAGTGCGCTCATAAAAATAAATAAATACATAAAATAAAGGGAAGCAATTAACCAGCTATTTCACCGATGACCCCAAAAAGGAATGGCGGCGCAGTAAGGGGTTAAGGAAAAAGGGGGATATAAATGAGGGAATAAATGGCCTGCTACGTGGTGCATCCGGATTTTCCCCTGAGCCCTCGCGAGAGATCAGTAGGTCGTAGAGTTGGCCACAGTACCAGGACCACTCCAGGGCCAATCAGACAGCCAGAGCTATAGTAACTGCCTGCATGGCGCACTGGGGCTAGTCCCCGGTCCCTATAAAAAAAGGGGGGTCGTGCCACGGGCCCATTGGACGCGTTTGTCACCCCGACCAACTCTGCCGCGCAAACCCCACCGCGTGCTAAAATGGCGGATGGTCCCTCTTCACCGCACATGCCTCCGGACTCCGCTGAGGCCATCCGACGACTGGAGCGAATGATCTCAGCCCTCCCCTCAAAAACAGATCTCTCGGATCTTGTGACGGATCTGAAGGAGAGCTTCGCCGGAGACATAGGAGTGATCAGAACGGATGTTGCGGCCCTGACATCCAGGGTGAGCCTCCTGGAGGATGAAATGAATCGCCCCCCGTCTCTGCACCACCCCCGGCGGACTTAGGTGAGCTGCGGCGCCGTGTCGATGACCTCGATAATCGGGGAAGGCGTCATAATATACGGATCCGTGGCCTGGCGGAGGCTGAAGGCGCGGAAGACCTACGCAAATTAATAAACGAAGCCTTCTGCATGGTGCTAGGCTGGCCCATTGCTGAGGTGATTCAAATGGACAGAGTGCACAGGGCCTTGCACCCACGCCCGCCACCCACTTCTCCCCCCAGAGACATCATATGTTGCCTCCCGAATTATACCCTCAAAGAGCGTATCATGGTGGAATCAAGAGCATCCCGTTTTTGGGAATTTAAGGGTAGCAACCTGGAATTTTTCCAAGACTTATCGCCCTTTACGCTAACGGCCAGACGATGCCTCCAACCGGTGGTTCTCGTCTTACGACAGGCCGACATCCCGTACCGCTGGAGCTTTCCTTTCGCCCTGACGACCTTGCGGAACGGTACGCGACACACCGTCTGTCACCCATCAGATGTCCCAGGCTTCCTGTCCGCCATGGACCTACCAGAGATCGTGGTCCGCAACTGGGAGCTGGAGGAGCGCCGACCTGCGCCACAGGGTCAGCTGCGGCCTAGGCGCCAGAGATCCCGGGGCCGACGGCGACGGCGCTCTGGAAATGGAGCCCCGGCTCAGATGGCTCCGGAGGAAGGTTCCCCGTGAGTATATTACGCACTGAGACTTGCCTCTACCACTATTTTTGAAGTCCTATGACCGACCTTTTTACCACGGCTGTCAGCTGCCCACCTCGGGGGTCCTTGACGCCGGACGCTACTTTTTCTGGCGTCTATGCCAGCCTGCCCGGGAGCCCGTAACCAGCCCTGTACACGGTCCGGCGCATGTTTGGTCGCTACAAGCCCACTATAGACCCGAAGAATGGACACCGATCAAGTTTTGCCCCCCTTTTGTTTTGGCTATTATATGTTTCTCGGTGGGTTCTCGGAATGGCTTCACGCGTGGATTACGGTTTGACTCACCCGTGTGTCCATATGAAACTTTCGCCTTACGACCTATTCATAGACTAATGCTAGACCCACAGTTTGGTGTTTGCTTGTTTCATATGATTACATGGTTCGGCTACCTGTTACATAATGTTTTCTTTGAGTTCTCCGAATCACCTATTTTACTTCCAAGTGCGTTACGGGCTGGTCTCACATATGCATAGCTATGACACTTCCACCTTACGCCCTATGCACAGACTAATACGCAACCCACAGTTCGATGTTCACTTGCTTACTATGGTCGCATGACTCGGTTATCTGTTATATAATGTTGGGTTTATTAATGACACCCAGCCAGCTGGCGGATGATTGAGGGAGGGATACTGATAATTTCTATACCCTACCGTTGGGAGGGGTGATGTACGTCTATATGGGCGGGGGTCCAGTTGGTATAGCGCACTCTTACTATTTGCAAATTTTGCGATTTTTGTATTCTACAGTTAGATGATGCACTGTACAATTGTCGTTTCGCACTCTTACTCTTTCCACCCTATCACCAGATGAGACACGTGACGCGCCTTGCTTCGAGCAATCGGCCCTCTAGAACCCCATAAAAGGCTGGGGTGTGGTTAATCTCGCGCACACTTAAATGTTTATATTCTAAGACTGAGCAGAGTTATATCTATATATGTTGGTTATTCCGCACTTTTAATCTTTGCGCCCTGCCGCCAGGCGGGGCATGCCACACTTGTGGAATCGCACACACAATTTTTGAGCCCTGCCAAGGGCTGGGATGTGGCCGGTTTTCCGCACATTCTAATTTTGGACTCTGCCGTTAGGTGGGGTGAAATCTAGTTGAGGGGTTTACACTCTAATTTTTGCACCCTGCCGCCTGGCGGGGCATGAAGCGACTATGACCACACGCACACAATTTTTGACCCTGCCGAGCGTGGGGCTGTGGTAGGAGTGTGTGGTGTTTTTTTTATTTTTTTATTTACGCTTTTTATTTCTGAACCCTACCGTTAAGAGGTGTAATGCGTATTTCAAGGCTTTTGCACTTTAATTTTTACACCCTGCCGTCTGGCGAGGCGTGCTCAATTCATGAATTTGCGCATACAAATTTTGTACCCCGCCATGGGTTAGGGTGTGGCTGGTTGTCTACACGTTTCATCTTAGAACTCTGCAGACGAGTGGAGTAATATATGTTTCAAGGTTTCACAATCTAATTTGACGTCCTACCAGCTGACGAGACATGATGCGCCTGTCATCTCTCACGCCCAATTTTTAACTCTACCCAGGAATGGGATGAGAATGACTTCTCGCATGTATATTTAATTTTTGCGCACCGCCGGCTGGTGGGACATGATACATTTGTTACCACGCGCTCACTGATTTTACGTCCAGCCACAACGGACCGGGGAGTGATAGGTTTCCGTCCGTTTATCATATAACTTACCAATGTACTACCAACTCACATACCCCCCCTTTTTTTTTTTCTCTCTCCCCCCTTCTGCCCCACCACTGGGGTGGGTATTGTACATATACTTGTATATATAGGTTCTTACCTTTTTTGCGCATGATACTGCTCATGATCTGCTTTCCTGGAGTCGGAGGGGACTCTTTGATTGAGCTTCCTACTATTTTTTCTGTTCTTCTCCCTTTTTCAAACCCCTATACCATTCGTGCCGCTACATTTCCTGCGGCGGAGCGCTCTGCCTCTTCTTCGTTCAGGAGTGGACTGGGAGATTGACTCCCGTACCTTCGAGGACTAGACGCCACTCTTTCAGGGGAACTAGTCGACTCCCAACCAGTTTCGAGCTGACTAGACCTCCTCCTGAGGCATCCTACACCTCATTCTCTATCCTGTTACCTTGATTCTAACCCTTTAACTTTTTCTTCTCTCCCCACCCCCCCTTCTTTGGTTCTATTTTGTTTGTTGTTTTTGTCTCCCTATCGCCTACCCAAACCCCCCTACCCCTTTAACCCCCCCTGCGGTCACCATGGATGCGTCCAGGGGGTTCGCCCCGCTGTCCCTGCGCCTCCTCACGTACAACGCTAAGGGCCTCAACGTCCCGGAAAAGAGGCGCCGACTCCTACGTGAAGCATTGGCCTTGAGGGCGTCGGTACTCTTTCTGCAGGAAACACATTTTCGCCTGGGATCGGCCCCGGCTCTACGCGATTTTTGTTTTCCCACGGGTTACTTCAGCGATTATCAGGGTGGCAAGAGCCGGGGAGTGGCTATCCTTTTCGCCCGGGATGTACCCTTTGTCCTAACGGACGTACTGAGGGACCCGGAGGGGCGATACTTGTTCGTCAAAGGTACAATCGCAGACTACTGTTACACGTTCACTTCGGTTTACCTCCCTAACACTGCGCAACATCGGTGCCTGACGTCTATTATGCGCCAATTGGAGACCTTCATGGATGGTAGTCTTGTTGTTGCAGGGGATATTAACCTACCCTTAGACCCAAAAATGGATACTTCCCTGGGTCGCTCTTCGATTCCTGCGAATGTGATACAACAAGTGAAACGTCAGTTGGACGATCTCCGTCTGGTTGATGTCTGGAGAGCTTTCCATGCTGGGGAGCGAGATTACACGTTCTGCTCCCCTGTCCATAACACACACTCCCGCCTAGATTACATATTCGTGCAATACCATCGAGTGGATCTAGTTGAGACGTCGACAATCGAAGCCCAGACTTGGTCGGACCACGCTCCGGTAACAGCGACACTGACCTCCCCTCTCTATCGACCGTCGGAACGACAGTGGAGACTGAATTTATCTCTCCTTGCGGATCCTGGCTTTGTAGCTGAGGTAGACTCACAACTCAAGACTTATTTCGAGACGAACGGTGACTCGGAGGTCCCCGAGCCGACGGTTTGGGAGGCACACAAAGCCGTGGTCCGAGGCCTTTTTATTAGCAAAGCCACGGCCCTGAAGCGCCTCCGCTCCGAACATGTGAAGCGACTTATCGGAGATATTCGCGACCTGGAGGTCCGACACAACACGCTTACTGAGCCCTTAGTTCTGCCAGAACTTCAGGCTAAGCGCCGAGAATTGAATGAACTGCTTGATGCGGATGTTAAGTTTGCGGCCCAAAAGGCCCGCTGTAATTTTGCCCTTAAGGAAAACAAACCTGGCCGTCTCTTGGCCCAGATTCTCAGACGCAGGCAGAACGCCTCTTATATCGCGAAGATCCGATCACAGAATGGGATGTTGCACGTGCTTCCTGAGACTATTTTACTTGAGTTCCAACGCTACTACCAGAACCTCTACGACTTGACTGGGAACTCGAACACCGGACCCCCACTCGCCACAATACAGGACTACCTACGGGATAGACTCCCACGTTTGCTCTCTGAATCTGCGGCAACCACCCTAGAGGACCCCATTAGTGGGGAGGAGATTCACACGGTATTAAAAGCACTTAAGCCCCACAAGTGCCCTCGACCGGATGGCCTTCCGGCAGAGTATTATCGAACGTTCTCGCCCACGCTGGTGCCTCGCCTTCTTACACTATACGACGTAATCCGATCGGGCTCCCCCCTCCACCCTCACACCTTGTCCGCCACAATATCGGTTATTTTGAAACCGAATAAAGACGAGTGGACCCTCGTAGTTATCGGCCGATCTCGCTTCTTAATGCGGACCTGAAGATCATGGCCAAGATTATGGCTAACCGTCTAACCCCACTGTTGCCATCCCTGATCCATCCAGACCAAGTGGGATTTGTACCGGGGCGTGAGGCCCGGGACGCAACTACCCGAGCTCTGGGAGCAATCGGCGTAGCGAAAAGGACCGGCGAGGGCATTCTCCTGCTTTCCACGGATGCGGAGAAGGCCTTCGACAGAGTACGCTGGGATTTCATGTTCGAGGTGTTGAAGGGTCTAGGAGTGGGACCCTTTTTCATGCAATGCCTGGCAGCTCTTTATGATACTCTCACAGCCCGCGTTAGGGTCAACGGGGCACTGTCGGCACCACTGGCGGTGAAGAATGGGACTCAGCAGGGATGCCCCTTATCACCCCTGCTCTTTGCCCTCTCATTGGAACCACTGCTGGTGGCTATCCGACGCAACGCGGATGTGGCGGGGATCCAGGGACATGTATCCGAACATAAACTATCGGTATATGCGGACGACTTGCTCTTTTTTCTCACGAAGGTAGACTCCTCCCTGACGGCCGTCATGTCTGAATTAGACTCTTATGGCTCCGTTGCGGGTCTTAAAATTAATCATGACAAATCGGAATTCTTGGGGGTCTCCCTGGCATCTGCTACATTGGAAACCATACGCACTACCTATCCGCTCCGACACTGTCCTACTTCCCTCCGGTATCTTGGCACCTGGTTAGCGGTCTCCTCGGATCGACTTTTCGACTTGAACTTTACTGGTATTCTATGCTCGTTTCATTCAGAATTGTCTGACTGGACGAGTACACACATCTCCTGGCTGGGCCGAATGGCAGTGTTGAAGATGAACCTATTGCCGCGTCTCTTGTACCTCTTTCATGCACTACCTATTGCAATCCCGGCATCGTTTTTTCGGACGTTCCGAAAGGAAATCCTGCAGTTTATATGGCCAAGGGGGCTGCCCCAGGTTGGGATCGCAGTGTTATGTCGACCGAAATCCAGGGGAGGATTAGCTCTCCCTGATGTGAAACAGTATTACGTAGCTTGTCACTTACTTCGAATCGTTGACTGATCGGCTTCTGAGCCGAATAAGAGATGGCTTGACCTAGAGCGTGTTCTCTCTGGTGACCCATTATGGGCGGTGCCTTGGTTCCCGCAGGTTACGCGCCGAGGAGCCCCGTCGGATCCAGACCCAGTCGTAGTTACACTACGTATATGGCACAGGAGTAAAATGACCTATGGTCTGTCCACGGCTATCTCCCCTCTCCTGCCTTTAAATCACAATCCGAGGCTCCCGGCCAGAGTCTTACCGTCTTTATGCATCCGACTAATGGGCACAAGGAGACTACGGGCCATGGACTTTCCCTGTGACGCGGACGGAAATGCCCCACAATGTTTCGGAGAGGGGGACCCCCCGTCATGCTTGGAAAGATTTAATTATATGCAGATTAGGACATTCCTCCGCGATCTCAACTGTGGATACAGTTTACACAGGCAGCTCATGCCATTCGAGTGCTTCTGTCAGAAGGGGCTCACCCTTGAACACGGTGTGTCTACTCTGTACTGCCTGCTCCAAGCATCGGACACGACCGACCCCCTCTTTACATCAAGATGGGAAACAGACCTGGGAGTCACCATTATGAATGCACAGTGGGCCATGACTTACATCCTGATACACAAAGGGTTCTGTGCTTCACGGACTCAAGAGACTTCCTATAAGATCCTGACATACTGGTACAGGACTCCCTCGCTCTTACACCACATTTACCCGGACGTCACCCCCATCTGTTGGCGCTGCGATACTGGTGTGGGTACGTATCTACATATTTGGTGGTCCTGCCCACGAGTACTTGAGTTCTGGAAACTAATCCACTCTGCGATCCATCAGGTGACTGATATGGACCTTCCATTCACCGCAGGATGCTTCCTGCTTTTCCACATTCCACTTCCCATCGGGACCCTGAAGCGATCGGTCCTACTCCTCATGATGTTGGCGGCTCGGGCTTTGATCCCAGTACACTGGAGATCCCCGGAAGTGGACGCGAGAGTCATACATTTCCCCTCCTCCTTCTTCCAACCCCCCCTATTTTTCCTCTTTCTTCTTTCTTCTCTCTCTTTCTCTTTTTCTCTTTCTTCTCTCTCTCTCTTCTCTTACTCTTCCTCTCTTTTCTGCCTCTTATTTTTCCCTTACCCATCCTCTTGCAGCCATGGAAGCGCAGACGGTGATGGTAGCTGTCCACTAGGGAACATGGTACTCGCCTTGGGAGACCTATCCCCTTGACGAGTGCCTACCGAAACTGTATATTCCTTACCTGCTACGCTCCTGATTGGTACCGAAATTTAGGCCGACATAACTGCTAGATTGTACGGAGTGTGCTTGCACAATTTAGAACTCGTGGTCAATGTCCCGTGGATGCGATGCTATGGTTGTATCTGTTACCTGTCTGATTCTTATGACATTCCCGATTCTGTGTTCTGTATACCTGACTTGATATTCTATATTTCCTGTCTTTACTGTTTACAATAAAACTTTGAATTACAAAAGAGATGCGGGCAAATCCTTATAATCCAGGTGAGGTAAACTTGGGAGATCCAGGAAGATGACAAGTCCAGAGGTCTGTAGTAAATAGGAGATCCAGGAGGTTTGTAAATAATAAGTCCAGGAGAACTATAACAGGGATAGCCTTGAGAGGGTAGGATCCAGCAGAGTATGGGTCATAGGATTCTTGGAGGAATAGCAGGTAGCTCCTAGCAGCTTGGATATTTCCAAGACAATGTGGAAGCATTGGGTTTCAGGTGTGGCCTGGTTTTATGCAGGAGTAGTAGGTGATCTAGGCAACACCTGAGCATTACACAGGCAGAGGTGAGTAGTGGTACTGCTATTGAAAGTCTCACTACTATGAGCCAGCACTGGGTTTGGGCTTTTTATTACGCCGGCGGCGATGATCCTTACATCAACCCACAAGGACAATAGAGATATTGCAGAACAAATAAAAAGCCAGAGGTCAGTACACGAAATCAGTATAGTAAATAACCATACAAGGAATATAGAGAAAAACTAAAGTCCAAATAACAGAGCCAGGGTCAATACACAGAATCAAAATAAACCAGACAGGGACAAGAGCAGAAATCAGAACCAAGAATACTTAGCCAGAATCAAACCAGGGGATCAAGAATACTGAAAATCAGGAACACACTGAGGGGTTACTAGGAACCACGACAGGGCCCAGAGCTCTGTCAGTTTCGGTTATTTAGAGGCCTCCTAGGTCTATGACCAGGTGCAGCAGTCCCCGAAGCTAGTGTAGCGCTGTTTAAGGATTGTGTTTGCTGCATTTACTTGTTGTGGCCACCAGAGGGAGACAGGGGCAATATGGACTATGCTGGACACAAACGGAACTACAATTTCCATCGTGCTTTGCGGTGGAGACAGGAAGTGGGTGGGAGAGAGAGGAAGGACATCCGCAGCCTTGTGCGGGAGGAGAGGCAGAGTGAGCCGAGCGGCGAAAGGTGGAAGACGCACGTGAGACTGCCAGGGATCGTGACCAGGCCGGAGCGCAGGCGCTGCCTCGCGGGTGCTGGAGATTGGGACAGTGACTTTACAGAGACCTACCTACACACTGCTGAGAGGTTTGCGCAGAAATTTAGTTCCGGTTGGACCCGAGTAAGGAGACCGCGATGATCCATTGGGAGTGCAGGCGGTAGGCCGTAGTTTCTCATTGTGCAGATCGGACAAGCAAGGGAGCGGATCCGGTGGCACAGAATCCCAGTGTAAAAGCGGAGAGACATCCTTGATCGGGCAGCGGAACAGATTGTCTGACGGATGGGTGAGAGGCCTTCCAGGCCACAGTTCCAAGTATAACAAAGCACGCTGCATTATTGTTTAAATCTACAGGGCCCCAACGTGACTAGGCGAAGATTTGCTCATTTCATTCACTGGCCAGTTGAATACAGTACCCGGGTACCCGAGATCATACACATACACCTTTTTGAGACATTACTTTCACAGGACTTACACTCCAGAACTGAAGGGGTTAAACTTTTCTTTTGCCGCCGCGTGTTTTCCCGCATTACGAAGTCCTGTCGTTCATATACCGTGTCTACATTATATATGCCGCTTTATTGGGATCAGTAAAGTATATAATCTATAAAATCCACAACAGTGCTGGTGTATATTTATTCCCTAGTGCGGTGAGACTAACCCGAGGTTAATTCAGCGGCTCCTCCGGGAGTGAGCGCTACAACTGTTTATTATAATATACTGCAGTAAAAAGCCTCTTTATTTATAGATTTTTTTATGATCTTTCAGGCATTTTTCGGGATATTTTTTTTTTTTAATCGTTTTTCTTTAACCCTTTCGCTGCTGAGCCTTTTCCCACCTCTGTGCTGAGGTCATTTTTACCGGTTTCGCTCATCATGTTTAACCGCGTTTTGAAGCCTTATTTTAATATATGACCCAGACATATTATATATCGTTCTTTCCGGCAGACTGTGCAGATTCATAATATGTCATTATTATATGTATACGTTATGTCATGTCTGTATATTATAACAAAATATGCAATAAAATTTGAATTTTCAATAATTTACAATGTGTAAAGTGGTTTTTTTCACATTTTAAAATGCGATCGTTTGCGGTTATATTTTCTAAGGGGTGCGCTTGTTAAAAAAATTAGAAATGAGGAATCGTTACTTTTTTTGGGGGAAATTACGTGTTTTTTAGCAAACGCCCCCCATAGAAAAAATCGTTAGTGCAGCATCATTGTTCACATTATAATTGAAATGGGAACAATATTGTTGCACTAATAAATCTAAAACAAAACCCAAAAAACATTTTTTTTTTTTAAATTATTTATTTATTTTTTAATTTTATTTAAAAAATTTTTTTTTACAGTTTACATGGTCATGTTTGGTATCATTGGAACGGCCACGCTCTGGCCGTTCCAATGATAGTAAACATTAACCCCTAGCTGTCACGGATCGGGAGATAGGGGGTTCATTGGAACCCCCTATCTCCACTATAGGTGGCAGCAAGGGGTTAATTTGAAAACTGGCGCCATCGCGCTCTGCGCGATGACGCAGTCATTAGGGGGATACAGTGGCGTAGCGTGGGGGGGCTGGGGGGCCGTGGCCCGGGCGCAGTTTTGTTAGGGGCGCATTCGCGCCCCTAAAACTGGCCCGGGGGTTGAGGGACCCAGATGCCGGGCAGCGCGGGAGCGCCTGCCCGGTCTTGAACAGTCCGTCCTGTGAAGTGGATGCGGCTGTGTGCGTGCGCAGCCGGTCACGTGGTCCGGCTAATCAGGTGGTACTGAGTCTCTGTACCACCTGACTGGCCGGACCGCGTGACCGGCTGCGCACGCACATAGCCGCATCCACTTCACAGGACGGACTGTTCAAGACCGGGCAGGCGCTCCCGCGCTGCCCGGCATCTGGGTCCCTCAACCCCTGCCGGAGCTGGGGCAACAATCCAGGTGAGAGCTGGGGCAAATCCATGACCTGGGGGCAAATCCATGTGTGAGCTGGGGCAAATCCATGAGCTGGGGGCAAATCCATGAGCTGGGGGGCAAATCCATGAGCTGGGGGCAAATCCATGAGCTGGGGGGCAAATCCATGAGCTGGGGGGCAAATCCATGAGCTGGGGCAAATCCATGAGCTGGGCCAAATCCATGAGCTGGGTGGCAAATCCATGAGCTGGGGGCAAATCCATGAGCTGGGGGCAAATCCATGAGCTGGGGGGCAAATCCATGAGCTGGGGGGCAAATCCATGAGCTGGGGGCAAATCCATGAGCTGGGGGCAGTATCCATGAGCTGGGGCAAATCCATGAGCTGGGGGGCAAATCCATGAGCTGGGGGCAAATCCATGAGCTGGGGGGCAAATCCATGAGCTGGGGGGCAAATCCATGAGCTGGGGGCAAATCCATGAGCTGGGGGGCAAATCCATGAGTGAGCTGGGGGCAAATCCATGAGTGAGCTGGGGGCAAATCCATGAGTGAGCTGGGGCAAATCCATGAGTGAGCTGGGGGCAAATCCATGAGTGAGCTGGGGCAAATCCATGAGCTGGGGGCAAATCCATGAGTGAGCTGGGGCAAATCCATGAGTGAGCTGGGGCAAATCCATGAGCTGGGGGGAAAATCCATGAGCTGGGGGGCAAATCCATGAGCTGGGGCAAATCCATGAGCTGGGGGGCAAATCCATGAGCTGGGGGCAAATCCATGAGCTGGGGCAAATCCATGAGCTGGGGGCAAATCCATGAGCTGGGGCAAATCCATGAGCTGGGGGGCAAATCCATGAGCTGGGGCAAATCCATGAGCTGGGGGGCAAATCCATGAGCTGGGGGCAATCCATGAGCTGGGGCAAATCCATGAGCTGGGGGGCAAATCCATGAGCTGGGGGCAAATCCATGAGCTGGGGCAAATCCATGAGCTGGGGGGCAAATCCATGAGCTGGGGGCAAATCCATGAGCTGGGGCAAATCCATGAGCTGGGGGGAAAATCCATGAGCTGGGGGGCAAATCCATGAGCTGGGGGCAAATCCATGAGCTGGGGGGCAAATCCATGAGTGAGCTGGGGGCAAATCCATGAGTGAGCTGGGGGCAAATCCATGAGTGAGCTGGGGCAAATCCATGAGTGAGCTGGGGGCAAATCCATGAGTGAGCTGGGGCAAATCCATGAGCTGGGGCAAATCCATGAGTGAGCTGGGGGCAAATCCATGAGCTGGGGCAAATCCATGTGTGAGCTGGGGCAAATAAATGAGCTGGGGGCAAATCCATGAGCTGGGGCAATATCCATGTGAGAGCTGGGGCAATATCGATAACGTGTCCACAGGTTGGGGGGGGCGCACAATTCTTGGCTGGCCCCGGGTGCTGACAACCCACGCTACGCCACTGGGGGGATATCCCGGAAGCTTGGCCGACATCCAAGATGTCGGCCAGCTCCGGGAGGGGACCGCGATACGGCGCATGTTGGCGCCATATCGCGATCCAGCCCCCTAGGGGTTAAAGACAGCCGCCGCTTGGAAGGGCAGGCTGTGCCCTTCCAGGCGGTGCCTGCCATTAACCGCTGGCATGCACGGATGGGGAGGGGGAGAGGTCCTCCCATTCAGGCATCTTCCCTGCAATAGCGGGGGGGTGCCTGAAATAGACGTCATCGCGCATGCGCGATGACGCCTATCGTGCCCGCCGGGGTCCCGGAGGTTGGGCTGATCGCGGGCTGCAAAGGGAGGACGCGCTCAGCGCGTCCTCCGCAGCCAAGTAGCAATGCGGTTGGACGCGCTGAGCGTGTCCACCGCATTGAAGTGGTCAACAGCCCTTTTTATTATCATTTATTGGATCTTATATGTAAATTTCAGACATTTTCGTTCTGTGGTTTCTTTGTAAACAGAGTTTCACTTTTCAAACATTCAAGCGTGCTGTTTTTTTTTCCACTCCATTCGTCTGCGGTGTCGGCTTTTCCAGTGGCTGCTCTGTGCTGTGATCGGCGGCTGCTCAGGTTTCTCCGGAATGTTTGGCGGGGTTAATCCATGTTTTTACGGGTTTCGGTGTACGTTCGCGGGGTTTTGCGGTGAGTGTTCGGCAGGTTTGCGGCGGCTTTTCCCTGCACTACGACAGCCCTGTGGTGCTTGCTGAATACACTGCAGGGTCGCCGAAATGGGATCGCTAAATTGCACCGAATTGAAGAGAACGAAAAGTCACCGAACGTGCAGTGACTTTTCGATTCTCTTTGAATAACCCTGATAGTGTTAACTGAGACTGTGATCTCATATGTGCTGCATTCCTATCTGCTGAGACTTCATCTAGCTGAGCCATGACATGGAGATTCAATAGCATTGATGGATGATTACTTACTCATATATCATGCACTTCACAAGTAGCCTCACCACTTGATATAAATGTAAACCTCTTATAGAAGTACAATTTTACACTGAAAACGGCACCATAAATGCAACAGTCTAGTCCTAGTACAGATTTTTAGCATTTTGTTATATTTCACTGTTTAAATTGTGAAAACTCAACAATAATCTTACAACATACACAGGCCAGCCACACTATTAAAACAACCTGGTTAATATTGTGCAGCCACCCCTCGTCCTGCCAAAACAGCACTGATGCATCAAGGCAAGGACGCCTAAAACCCGGACTGGGACAAAATATAGGCCCGGGTATTTTGGACTAAGCAGGCCACATTTTTTATTCTACACAGAGCACATTACTGTGAGTTTTATTGCTGTGGAGCTCTGTGATACACTCATACACACCGCACATTACTATGTAGTTCTGTGGCACCCTCATGAACATTGCACATTACTGTGGAGCTCTGTAAAGACTCATACAACACTGCACATTATGGGGTGTCACAGAGCTCCACAGTAATGTGCAGTGTTTATGAGGATGTTACAGAGCTCCACAGTAATATGCAATGTTTCTGAGGGTATCACAGTGCTCCACAGTAATAAAACTCAATGTAACGTACCGATATCAATTTATTCAACCCCCCAGCATATCAATTAATTCATGTCTCCCCAGCATATAAATTAATTTATTTCTCCCCAGAATATCAATTCATTCATTTCTCCCCAGCATATCAATTCATTCATTTCCCCAGCATACAGCATATCAATTCATTCATTTCTCTTCCCCAGCATACAGCATATCAATTCATTAATTTCTCTCCCCAGCATATCAATTCATTAATCTCTCTCTCCCCAGCATACCAATTCATTCATTCATTTCTCCCACCCGCATACCAATTAATTCATTAATTTCTCTCCCCAGCATACCAATTAATTAATTTCTCTCCCCCCAGCAAACCAATTAATTAATTTCTCTCCCCCAGTATACCAATTCATTCATTCATTACTCTCCCCCACAGTATACCAGTTAATTCATTCATTTCTCCCGCAGCATACCAATTAATTTATTAATTTCTCTCTGCCCCAGCATACCGATTAATTAATTAATCCCCCACGCATGCCTCATGGGTGGCCCAGTGGTGCGTACCGGTGGGAGCCAGGAGAGAGACGTCCTGTCACACACAACAGGGAGGATCCGGCCCACATGTGCCTTAATCCCAGGCCGCATGTGTGTGGGTGCACCCTGTGACCTAATCAGCTGGCCGCTGATCAGGTCGTAGGGCTCACCGGATGGACTGTTGCCCTCCCTCTTCAGTCGGCTGCCTTGCCAGGTGGCAACCGACCAGCAAGGGAGGCTAGCGGCTGACTGGCCTGGGAGGCTGGCGGCCTACCGGGCAGATGCCCAGTTTGCCCGATGGCCAGACCGGGCCTGCCTAACACCTCTAAAGATGTCCTGTGGTATCTGGCACAAAGACATTAGCAGTAGATCCCGTGATGTCCTGTAAATTGCGAGGTGGCCCTCCATGGATTGAATTAGTTGTTCCCACGCATCCCACTGATGTCTAGACTGAGTTGGGGAAATTGTAGGCCAAGGCAGCACATAGGGCCCTATTACATTCTTAACGCTAACATTAGTGCTCAGCGGTGTGAGCGTTACCATTAGGTTAAGTGGCCCTTGCGCGGGCTGACCATATTACATTTCGAACGCTGAATAAACCCTCTAGCGATTTGGATCTTGCACTTTATCAGCGCACGTTTACTGTACTTTGCGCTCCTCATGTTAAGCATAGGGAGGACAAAGAGTTAATTAGCGTTAGGATCGCAAAGTCCTAATGCTAATTACGCCCCGCTGTGGGACCATCTGCGGCACCAGCTAAAAACCCCACCAAAAATCACATACTCACCTCTCATCCTGCGGCGCGAATGGTGGTTCAATCAGCTTCTTCTGGCCGCCAGGAGCAGAGAGAGGGGGGAAAAAGTACCCCAGTCTCCCTTTGCGATCACTCCGCCGACCTGCCGGATCTTGGAAAGGCAAGATCCTGCAGCATGTCATCCTGCAGTCTCTCCCTCTTTTCCCGGCGACAGAGGAGGCGGACGGAGCCACGGTCCTCGTCGCGGGATACTAGGTGAGTATCTGATTTTTTTGGGCGGCGATTTCTGCTAGTGCTAACGGATTCTGCACCAGCGCAATCCGTTAGCAACAGGTCCAGGCTGTGGTTAACACTTTGTTAATCGCAGCCGGACATTAATCAGCGTTAGGACTTTGTAATCCTGACGCTAATTAACACTTTGTGCTCCCCATGTTAAGTATAGGGAGCACAAAGTACAGTAACCTCACGCTGAAAAGTGAAGGTACCAAACGCAAACGGGTTACTTAACCCGTTAGTGTTTGGAATGTAATTTGCGGTGGCCAGGAGGGCTAACATTAATGCTCACACAGGTGAGCGCTAATGTTAGCACCAAGATTGTAATGTGGCCCAATAAGTCCACTGCTGACCAAAACCAATTATCTCCAAAATAGTCATGGAGTTCTATTTTATTTTCAAATATATTCTGTTAAACCAAACTCAGATGTTGATTTCCAGGATACTTGGGTCTTCAAAGAATCATGGACTCTTTACCATTGGAAAAGGAACCCATTTCTGGGGGGGATATCTTTTTCACTGCAAGTCCGCAGAAAGGCAAAACATAATTCAGGAGTTAGCAAACTTGGCCCTCCAGATGTATTGGAAATACATTTCCCATATGTTTCAGACAACGTGATGAATGGTTGAGCACCACTGGAGATGGAATTCCAAAACATTTGGCGGGCCAAGGTTGCTGAACCATGATATTATTAAACCACTTCCTGTTAGCAAGTTCAGTTTATTAGCTTACTATCCTCCCTCTTCATGACATAGAAATTGGAGAAATTCAATAATATTAGGGCGGTAAACTAAAGCATAAACTCTTCTTATGCAAATGTTCTTGAACTTTTGGATTAAAATTGGTTCAATGGAGAGACTTTCCAGTAGAGAATGTTTTCTTTAATTGACATTTATCTGTCTTGATTTATAAGAAAGTGGGACGAGAGTCACTTTGAACTTGGGATATATGGACCTAGAGATGCATTTGGGAGGTGCAGGCCTGATATTCTATATTGTTTCCCTGCCCTCTCCTATGTTGAAGTCATCCTGTACCTACAATTCTAGGTGCAGTGTGTTTGTGTTTTTGACATCTGTGCTATGCATGAATACTGATATTGTTATTATCGTTATTGTCTATGTTTATCTGTGACTATGTGATAATAGGATTACTGTGTATGTCGCAGTAGCCCTTTACAACTCCCCCTATCTAGAATATATTTACATCTGTTAAAGGTTGGAGTGGTTTTTGTCTCTTTTGTCCGGCAAACATTGCTCCATTATTTGATACTTTACAATCTGAATCCCCTATTTATCCTCACAATCTGCTAATGTCCTATTGATTTGTTGCAATGCATTTTAGTTACCAGAGTTAATTCCATTTTCTGTCCCAGGTCTAATTATGTCCCGGACACCAAGACCCCAGGCAGTGATTCCTAAGCTGTCGCAGCAATACGCCAGGGAGAGATTTCCCATTGGCAGCTAGGAGCTGCCTGGCACTGTGTATATATAATTCAATAAAGGCTCAGTCCCGCGTCAATTGTTCTAATCTCAAGGTCTGCGTGCTGTCTCATTTCTGGGAAATGCTATCAACGCACTTTAAGTGTACCCGTCCTTAAGCTTCGGCTAAGAGCTGGAGAAAGGCACGAAAGAATGCTGGTGGAAGAATGGGGGTCCAGCAAGGGAACGGCATTAACAGATGTGACCTAGTTGGAGTACAGAAATATGTTACAGGATGTATATGAAGAATTAATTTTGTAATTTTATTCACTACATAATGCAACCCATGTTTTTTCTACTCTAAATAATTCTTATTTGGATACCTGTGTGTACCATCATTTTTCATCTTTTCGTTATAGTTTTTATGTGTAATCTTTCTGATACTGACCAAAAGTGTTATTTTTCTTCTTGCTACACCTCTTGTTCAATCATCTTTGTGTTGGAATTCCCTTGGTTTTATGACTTTCTGGTTCATATTTTTTATGCTTGTTTTTACTTTCAAATTTCTTTTTCCTGCATTATTTCTATTACCTAACTGCAAAATTTTAGCTTTCTTTTATATAATTGAAACACTCCGGCAATCACGCATGTTTGAATCGCACTGTTCTTTCTGATTGCTGAATAAAAAGTGAATTTAATTCTATTCATTAAGGATTTTTAAGTTTTAGTTTCCATGACAACAACATAAAAGAATACATGTGAACAAATGCACTTCCAGAGCCCATACACATTTAAAGGCATCATACAGTGACTATATTTCAATGAGTTACAACAATGCCCGATCAAAGAGACACGGAATAGAAATCCAGCATTATAGACATCTTGCGTCCTCATATAGGTCACTCTACCTATATTTTAGCAGACATGTATTTTTATATTACTCTAATATAGAAGCAAAACAGGTCATGGGAATATTTATAGGGTTTAAAATTGCAAAAGGGGTCTGATTTAAAAAAAAAAAGACGAGGCTTTTTTTCTCTCGCCAACCACATCATCTTTTTTTTCTTCTCTTTGAGCAAGCTACATTCAGTGTTGCTGTCTCTGGTGCTGAAACCTATTTCAGCACCAGGAACAAGCAGTTAATCCGTTTCAGCGCAAAAGACAGTCTTTTTTTTTGTTCCCGCAGCCTGTCCATCGTCCGATCTGAGTTGTCCACGGACGCTTCCAGTGGACGACCCTGATCAACAGATGGTGTTGTCCGTAGTCGGATGACCAAGTCGGTCGCCCGACTACAGTGCCAGTGGACGCCCAGACAAAAACATGGAGGATAGACATGATGAATATCTTCCTGCATGGGTGATAACGGCATTGTGGAGATTTCGGTTCTTATCTGTTCTATTTTTGCTGTGAAAACGCACTCTATGTCTTCGGCATTGAGGTTAGAGTGAGGAACAGCCACAGCAGGACGGAGAAGAGAGTTGAACGCGTCAAACAGGCGTTTTGGGTTCCAGGAGTGAGTGTGTAGTGAACAAAGTCTGTGTTGAAGCGGATCTTTTTCAAATAGCGGTCAGCAGTTATAGTACATCTTTGGAGATGCTAGGTCAATTTGTTGTGCCAAGGTTGCAAGTTTTGTCGCCTCATTGACCAGGGTTTTGACGGTGATAGCTTATCGACGGTGGAGGAAAAAGTAGAGTTGTAGTGGGTGATGGCTTCATTAGGACTTGGAGAGAAATAAGACAGATGAGAGCGGTACAGATATATCAGATGACAGATGACGTCAGTGTGACGGCCGGGGTCCATAAAAGCGCTGGTCTGACTTCAAGAAAGTCAGACAACCGCGGGACTCTGGCCAGAGAGGTGGTTTCGGGAGGGTGCTTTAAAGATATGACGTACCAGGTACATCCTTGGTCATAATTGACCATTATCGTAGGACGTACCTGGTACGTCAATGGGATTTATGGGATTATTAAATTATATACACTCACCGACCACTTTAATAGGTACACCTTGCTTTAATTCTTTGTCCCATAGAGTCAACAAGGTGTTGGTAACATTCCTCAGAGATTTTGGTCCATATTGACATGATAGCATCATGCAGTTGCTGCAGATTTGTGGGCTGCACATTCATGATGCGAATCTCCCGTTCCACCACATCCCAAAGGTGGTCTATTGGATTGTGATATGTTGACTGTAGAGGACGTGTAAACTCATTGTCATGTTCAAGAAACCAGTTTGAGATGATTTGAGCTTTGTGAGAGGGTGCATTATCCTGCTGGAAGTAACCATCAGCAGATGGGAACACCGCGGTCATAAAGGGATGGACATGATTGGCAACAATACTCAGGTAGGCCCAGGGCCAGATTAATAACTTGGCAAAGTAGGCATGTACCTACTGGCACCTGCCAGAAGGGGGCGCATTGCTCTGTAAATAAAATTAACACATTTTTAAAATTTACAATCATTTAGACCATTGTATCTCTGGAGAGCTACAGGCTAGTGGGACATATGATATATCATTGCAAAGGTCAGATTATGCTCTTTCCAGTGATACTATACTAAATATTACCAGGTCAGAGTTATGTAAAAATAAAATAAAAAATTATATTTTTCTCTTTTTCTAAAGTAGCACTATAATTCAGTTTACAATTATATAGTGAACAGTAATGCCTTTTCATATAAAACAAACAATGCCACTGCACTAACTCAACTAATGCAACAGGTCTTGCCCTTTCTTTGGATTTGAGCAGAGAGAAACTGTTTAATTTTTTTGACTTTTTTTTTTTTAAGTTTGCACCAAAAGAAAATTGAAATAGTAATTTTGGCATGTTTTGGTTTTTTTTTGGGTGGGGGTAGGGGCGCTCCACATTTCTCGGCCCTGGGTAGGTCGTGTTGTTTAAGCAATGCTCAATTGGTACTAAGGGGCCCAAATTGTGCCAAGAATATCCCCCACACCATTACGCCACCACCAACATGAACCGTTGATACAAGGCAGGATGGATCCATGCTTTCATGTTGTTTGCGCAAAATTCTGACTCTACCATCTAAATGTCGCAGCTGAAATCAAGACTCATCAGACCAGACAACTTTTTTCCCAATCTTCTATTGTCCAATTTTGGTGAGCCTGTGCAAATTGTAGCCTTTGTTTCCGGTTCTTAGCTGACAGGTGTAGCACCCGTGTGGTCTGCTGCTGCTGTAGTCCATCTGCTTCAAGGTTGGACATGTCATGCGTTCAGAGATGGTATTCTGCATACCTTGGTTGTAGCGAGTGGTTATTTGAGTTACTGTTGCCTTTCTATTATCTCAAACCAGTCTGCCCATTCTCTTCTCACCACTGACATCAACAAGGCATTGTCGTTCACACAACTGCCACTCACTGGATATTTTCTCTTTTTCGGTCCATTCTCTGTAAACCCTAGAGATGGTTGTGCGTGAAAATCCCAGATCGCCAGTTTTTAAAATACTCAGACCAGCCCACCTGGAACCAACAACCATGCCACGTTCAATGTCACTTGAATCCCCTTTCTTCCCCATTCTGATGAACGGTTTGAACTTCAGCAAGTCATCTTCACCACGTCTAGATGCCTAAGGCTAATGTCAGACGAACGCAGTTATCACGTCCGTGTCGCCGCACAGTTTAACGTCCATCGTAGCATAGTATAATAATCTATAGAGACCCACACACGAAGTACGTGCGCACCGAAGTGCACATGCACCACGCAGATGGCTACGGATGCAATTTAGGCAAAGACGTAAAACCGCTAAGGCTAGGGTCAGACTGAGGCAGTGCGAACGCGCGTGCAGCCGCACTTAATCACGGCCGCACTAGCAGCAGATGCCGGGCAATGACGGCCAATATACGAAGTACGGTCGCACAAAAGTCCGGCTGCGCAACGCAAGTGGAAAACGAACGCATTTTTTCGAGAACGTGAAACCGCAGGTACTGACGTACAGAGTGCGCTGCGTCCGCTAGCGGCGTGTTTGCATGATTAGGAGACGTCAGACGCTGCTAATGTCCGGCCAACATAACGTCCAGACACAAAAAGTGTTTTATTGATGATCCGTACAAAATCACGGACGAAAATGCGCATAGTATGACCGGTATCACGTATTCTGTGAAAAAATGCGTCCATTCGTTCCAACGCACTTTTTCACAGACAACATAAAAATGCGTTCGTCTGACCCTAGCCTTAGACGGACGCGCAGAGTGCACCACGTCCACGTAGCGGCCTGTGTGCATTATGCTGCGACGTCAGACGCAGTGCATTTGCGACGTCCATAACGTTGACGCTCAGAGGTTTTTATGGTCTAGCTGACTGTACCTGTCTTTTAATTTGAATTAATTTTGATTCCCAGATTTCCTTTTTTTGTTCTACATCCGTCAAAAAAAACGGACTGTGTGGTGTCTCTACGGTATCTTCCGTCAGTACGTTCATACTTTATGCACGCATGCAGAGTGCGCTCAGGCTGCGTTCATCTGACATTAATCTTGACGTAGTGAGTTGCTGCCATGTGATTGGCTGATAAGCAATTTGTGTTAACGAGCAATTGAACAGGTGTGCCTAATGAAGTAATAAAGTGGCCGGTAAACGTATATTTCAAAATATGCAATCTAATCATAGTCACTCTGTAAAGCTTTGCTTTATCCTTTTTGTAAGTGTTCAATTTATTTTGCATATTTGTTCTAGTTGTTGGAGGGTGTGATGGTGGCAGACCATATGTGCCCTAATGTTGCTGCTAACCTTTAGGCTGGGGTCAGACGAGCGCAGTAATCACGTCCGTGTTCCGCACATTAGTACGTCCGTGGTAGCAGAGAATCATGACCGATGAAGCCGTACACACGAAGTACGTCCGCATGGAAGTGCGTATGCACAACAGATGCAGCAAACGGACGCAAGTTAGCAAGAACGTAAAACCGCTAGAACGGACGTGCGGAGTGCGCTGCGTCCGCAAAGTCCGCATAGCTTTGTGTGTGAGTGATGGAACGTGGTCATTTATCCGTCCAGCATTTTTGACGGACAAAATGTTTTTTCATTTTAATTTATTTTACCTCCTACATCCGTCAAAAATAACGTCAGTCACAAAAACGGACTGTGTGGCCACTACTGCGTCTTCCGTCAAAAAGTGCGGCCGTACTGCACAGGCGCACAGTCCGTAGAAAACGCGCCCGTCTGATCCTAGCCTTAGTATTTAGATTAAATGGATTGAAATTCTTCCACAGCAAAGGGTGGCAAAAATAAATCCTTGGTATATTGTATTACAAAATGAAGCTTATTGTGTGCAATATTTTAACAATTCTGGATTAATTGTCATTACAGAAATGTTCTGTTTGGGGCCCTGTAAACTGTGCTATCCTTGCAGGTATATGTGTATATGTGTGCTGCCCAGCCTTCTGTGCTAGCTCCATCTGCCAGCAGCACACACACACACACACACACACAGCAGTAACAGCACAGGGCAGCAGCCAGCCAGACATTCTGCTCTCACAAGCTGCCACTGTCCATCTTTCCCTATCCCTTCTTTCCTCTTCTCCCCACCCCTTCTGCCATCTACCCTCCATCGCCATCCCTCTGGAGACTTCTCTTTATTTGGAGATCCCGGAAACCAGAGCCACCTCTCTCCTCCATGCCTGATACATAGTAACAGAGCAGCAGCCTGGGGATTTTTTTTGTGTGTGATTGCTCTGCCTTTTTTCCATCGTCTCTCATTTATTTTCCATCAAGTCGTTTCCTGTAGCATTGATAAGCTTGGGTTCCAGTGGATCCTGTCATCCTCTCAACAAGCATCAAGAAGCAGGTAATGTGGGTGTTTGTGTGGGGTGGGGGCGATTTGGGGAGGGGATTTAGGGGCTGGTAGTGTAAGAAGGAGATGGGGGGGGGGGGATGGCAGAGCCTGGGGGCCTGGGTGTTTATGTTATGTGGTCACATAGAGTATGGGTACCTCTGTAATGTTGAGCTCTGCTGACAGATCACTTTAGAGTCTCATTAGAATATTACTGGGTTTGAATGATCTCACATCAGCCCCCACCTACCCATCCATTCACTCCCTCCCCCTACCCTGCAAGTGCATGGCCTGCATGGCATGTATTTTCCTATCAGCCCTCTGTCTCCACTGTAAGCATGGCTATGGATCTTCTGTTTAAACATTGAATCATAGAAAAATGTCTGTCAAGAATGCCTTCAGATCAGCTATGATGGCAGGATCATGGTTTTGTGTGACATTTAAAGACATACATTGTATTTATTTAAAAGCATATTATTGTTAATTGTTGTCGTTTATTTTTATTCATACATTTTGCTCAGACAAATATCAATATGAGTGCTGGCTTTTTAATAATTCTTTGTTGAGTTGGAAATGTCACCTTGCAGCGGGCGCTCATTTCAGTACATCCTCAAGGAGCATTTACTGGGGTTAGCACTGAGCATACAAATAACAAACACTGTTGTATGCACAAATTATATATACTGTACATACCTCCTAACTGTACTGAGTTTGCTTTACCAGTCCTTATTTAGGGCCATGATCCATCATTCTTTATTTATCCTCCAGTATCCGCCTTTCGCGGAATCTATGTAATAATCCCTAGTCAACATAGAATGTTTTAGGACAAACGTGTTCTATTTCTGAGAATTAAAGGGTCATTTTAATTGTTTGAGCTTTCCCAAAACCAATCCAGTTTGTTAAAACAATTCATTACCTAAACTATGACTGTCAACTCCTGCTTGTGCTTTGCACTATTATGTGAATCTTGTAGGCCTAAGCAAGAGTTGCCACAGGGACCTAGCTGGTCAGTAAAGCGGATGTGTTTAGGTCAGTATGGAAAAGTCTGCAGACTCCCCAAGCTAAGGGCAATAAAAAAAATGGATATAAATTAGGGAAATCCTACAGGTCTATTCAAAGAAAGGTGAAAAGCAGAAGAATTGGCAGGAGAAGAGAACAATCTAGACCAAATGGGAGAATTTTTTGGTTTGGCTATCTTGACCTAGAATTTTCACTTCTCCAGTCATTCTCCTGATTTTTCACCTCTCTTTGAATAGACCTGCTAGTTTTAACTTGAGGAAATGACTTTGGTGATTAAACTTTAATTTCAGATACCACTAGATCACTGTAATTATTTTGTGCCAGTGTGAGAGACTTTCAATAGTACTCTGGGCATGGGCAGCCCTGATGGCAACTTACCACCGGATGTGCTAGGTTGTTATGCTTCCATCTAGTTATGGTAGTTATGCTTCCATCTCTGGTACCACAGCTGAGAAGTGGCCAAGCCCTCACCACTTCATCCCCCCTCTATGTCCTGCATGCCTTGCATCTAGAGTATGAAAAGGCAAATAGTGCCACTGGCAACTTCTATTTAAGCAATTAAGCCTATAAAAGGATGCTGTGTAATCTACTTCCCATAATATAAAGCAAAATGGGACAACAGGATATACTCATTGTGTTCTGGACAGTCACACGCATTTTATGGGGGGGCGTAGGAAGCAGCGCACAATCATTTTAATTGATAATAATATTTAGTAGAGTGCGCAATCTTGGAGATAACAATTTCTCCCTATGTGGGAAGTCCAAGGGGAGGTTTTAAATTTTAAACTAACCCAGGAGTGAGTTATTAACCCTTGCACTATAAAAAACAAAGACTAAGGCCCGTGTCAGACGAGCGCAGTGATCACGTCCGTGTTGCCGCATATTTTAACGTCCGTGGTAGTATACAATTATGATCCATAGAGACCCACACACGAAGTACGTCCGCACAGAAGTGCGGACGCAGCAAACGGGCGCAAGTTAGGCAAGAAAGTAAATCCGCTAGAACGGACGCACAGAGTGCGCTGCGTCTGCAACATCCGCATAGCTTTTTGTGTGAGTGATGGAACGAAGTCAGACGGACTGCATTTTTGACGTCCAGCATTTTTGACGGACAAAATGTTTTTCATATTAATTTATTTTCCTTTCTACATCAGTCAAAAAAAACGTCAGCCACAAAAACGGACTATGTGGCCACTACCTTGTCGTCAGTCAGAAAGTACGTCCGTTGTGCCTAAGGCTAGGGTCAGACGAATGCATTTTGTACGGACTGTGCGTCCGTGCAGTACGGACGTACTTTCTGACTGACGACAAGGTAGTGGCCACACAGTCCGTTTTTGTGACTGACGTTATTTTTGACTGATGTAGCAGGGAAAATAAATTAATATGAAAAACATTTTGTCCGTCAAAAATGCTGGATGCACAAATGCAGTCCGTCTGACCTCGTTCCATCACTCACACACAAAGCTTTGCGGACGCAGCGCACTCTGTGTGTCCATCCTAGCGGATTTACGTTGTTGCCTAACCTGCGTCCGTTTGCCGCATCCGTTGTGCTTCTGTGCGGACGTACTTTGTGTGTGGGGCTCCATTGGTCATAATTATATGCTATAACGGACATACAAATATGCAGCAACACGGATGTGATCAGTGCACTCGTCTGACCCGAGCCTAAAAGGATGTTGCTAGAAGGTCCATTTACAATCAGACAAATCACAGAAATCCACCTGAGATCTCATCTCCCCAGTCAGCCCACTCCCCATGGCTACTGAGGTTCATCAGGTCATTTGTTTGTGGAATGACCAGCCTGGATATGTCTTAGGCTGTTTATATGCTGTTTTTTGGTCCCAGCATTGTTGAGCACATGTACCATGAGGAACCAGTTTACAGTCAATCTATATTTATTGCATGATGAAGAATTTTTATTTATAAACGGCAGCTCATTATTTGTAATCAATGTATCTTTAGAAAGCAGAACATCTCTCACATGTCCTCCTGTAGCTGTTGGTAGAATACTGACCTATCTTCTTTATGTATTGTTGAATTGTCCTGTCTTTACCCATTGGACCTTGTACAGCACTACGGAATGTGTTGGCACTTTAAAAAAAAAAAAATTGCTTTTGCGTCTTCATAATTGCACAGATATGTTTACATCCAATATTTTCCAATACAACACACATATAAAATTAAAATCTAAAAAAAAATCAGCTGCTTGCCAGCGAATCATGTTAGAGAATATATCAATGGAAGTCCAAGCAGTTTCAAAGTGCTATTAGAAAACACACTCTGTAATAGAATGTTCAACGTATACCTCCTAATTAAAGGAACTCTAGCCATCATCATGACCAAACTAACTTAAATAATCATCTATGGCAGTGGTTCCCAACCGCGGTCCTCAAGTACCCCTATCAGGCTAGATTTTAGGATTATCTTGGGGAAATGCAGACTGAATCCTTCAATCACTGAGCAGAAAATCATATCACCTGTGCTTCAGATATCTGGAAAACCTCTCCTTAGGGGTACTTGAGGCCTGCGGTTGAGAACCCAAAATGCTATTAATCATTCATGCTGAATAGCCTTCCAGCGATTCAATCAGCTTTTTACAGGTTATGCAGTGCTGAGCTGCAAATGCCTCTCACAGACCATGTAGTTATATAGTTACATAGGCTGATAAAAGACGTGTGTCCATTGTGTTCAGCCTTTCACACAGCACCTACTGCTGTTGATCCAAAAGAAGGCAAAAAAACCCCAGTCTGAAGCGCTCGCCAATATGCAACATACTGGGGAAAAAATCCTTCTTGACCCCAGAACGGCATCAGATTTCTCCTTGGAGCAAGAAGCTTTTACCCACATATTAAATATTGTAACCTTTAATATTATATATTTTGTTTTAAGGTTTAAAAAGTAAATAGTAATATTTGCAGATATTGTGCATATTTTCCAACTGTCCCACATTCAGTATCACGGTCCTAATTGTGGATTAAAACACCAGGCTGATATACCTTTATGTAAATGTGGCCACTGCTCATCTATAACATTGATGACATTTCCTCAAGTTATGACCGGTCCTCACATTATTTCTGTACCTCCTTCTGTACCTATGTAAATATTATTGGGAATGGTAATGACTGACATTGCTTTAGTATTCCAATATATTTACATATCATCTTTGTCTTATCAAATGATTCCGGTAATAATCTTCTAGTTAGCCTCTATCCCGCCTCTCCCCCCTACAATCCATTCTGAATGCCCCTGCCAGGCTCATCCACTTCACCCGCCGCTCTGTCTCTACCGCTTCTCTCTGCGAGCCCCTTCACTGTCTCCCCATCCACTGCAGAATTAAATTCAAAATCCTTACCCTGACCTACAAAGCTCTCGCTAACTCAGCTCCCCACTAATCACCAAATACACCCCAGCCCGCACCCTAAGGTCAAACAGTGACCTGCGCCTAGCTTCTCCCCGCATCACCTCTTCCCATGATAGACTGCAGGATTTCTCACGCACAGCCCCCATCCTCTGGAATGCTGTTCCTCGTACGGTCAGACTTTCCCCTAGTTCCCCTTCTTTTAAACGCTCCCTTTAGACATTCCTACCACCCAACTCACTAATACACCTCACTGACAAAACCAGCCCATCACTCTCCGCTTGTAGTCCATCACACTCACCTTGCTGTCCCCTCCTCCTGTTTCCACCAACAACCCTTCTAGATTGTGAGTTCCCACGGGAATAGGGCCCTCGTTTCCTCCTGTACTGGTTTGTCAAAATGTTGTTCAATGTATTGTAACCTTGTCTATACTGTGCCTATTGTACAGTGCTGTGGAATATGCTGGCGCTATGTAAATAAAGTATAAATAATAACAATAATAATTCCGGTTCTACCGTTTAATTTAAAATATGTGAGGAATTGATGAGTGATATTCTTTCATACCCTCTTAGTAAATGGACTGACCATCTGAAAACGCAATCTGCCCCCCCCCCTTTCTTTTCTTTTGCAAGGCTTTGGGAAATACCCTTCTTTGACCAGCCCTATCTGCTTTCAGACAGGAATATCCCTTTTCTAGGCGAGCCTACCCTATAATTGATGGCTGAGGACCTGACTGTCCCACGTTTTTTTGGGTATCTTCATTGACACAGTCACGTCACTGGCGTGTTACCTCCAAGGCCTTTATACCTGTGCCCAATGTCATACCTCGCAATGTTGGGAGGCTTGCGATTTACATTTTTGTTATAGAGGTCATTATTCCATGGCTTGACAAATGCAAGAGCCAGGTAGCCACAGGCTCATAGAACTGTATCTGTTTGGATACTCCTTCATATACAGTATGTATACAGTGGCAAGAAAAAGTATGTTAACCCTTTGGGATTACGTGGAGTTTTGCATGAATTGGTCATAAAATGTGCTCTGATCTTCATCTAAGTCACAACAATTTGAAAAACACAGTCTGCTTAAAATAATACAACACAAACATTATATGTTTTCATGTGTTTATTGAACATAACATGTAAACATTCACAGTGCAGGGTGGAAAAAGTATGTGAACCCCTAACCTAATGACTTCTCCAAGAGCTAATTGGAGCCAGAAGTGAGCCAACCTTGAGTCCAATCAGTGTGATATTATTGGATGTGTTGCTGAAAGCTGTCCTGCCCTTTAAAAACACACACCAGTTTTGGGTTTACTGGTTTCAAGAAGCACTGCCTGATGTGAACCAAGCCTCGCAGAAAAGAGCTCTCAGAAGACCTACGATCAAGAATTGTTGACTTGCATGAAGCTGGAAAGGGTTACAAAAGTATCTCCAAAAGCCTTGATGTTCATGTGTCCACGGTAAGACAGACTGTCTACAAATGGAGAAAGTTCAGCACTGTTGCTACTCTCCCTAGGCGTGGTCGTCCTGTAAAGATGACTGCAAGAGCACAGCGCAGAATGCTTAATGAGGTAAAGAAGAATCCTAAAGTGTCAGCTAAAGACTTACAGAAATATCTGGCACATGCTAACATTTTTGTTGACACATCTACAATAAGGAAAACATTAAACAAGAATGGAGTACACGAGGACACCACGGAGGAAGCCATTGCTGTCCAAAAAGAATATTGCAGCACCTTTGAAGTTTGCAAAAGAGCACCTGGATGTTCCACAGCACTACTGGCAAAATATTCTGTGGACAGATGAAACCAAAATTGAGTTGTTTGGAAAAAACACACAACACTATGTGTGGATAAAAAAAGGCACACCACACCAACATCGAAACCTCATCCCCACTGTAAAACATGGCGGAGGGAGCATCATGGTTTGGGGCTGCTTTGCTGCCTCAGGGCCTGGACGGATTGTTGTCATTGATGGAAAAATGAATTCCAGAGTTTATCGAGACATTTTGCAAGAAAACGTAAGACCATCTGTCCGCCAACTGAAGCTCCGCAGAGGATGGGTGATGCAACAGGACAATGACCCAAAGTATACAAGTAATTCAACAAAACAATGGCTTCAACAAAACAAAATACTCCTTCTGGAGTGGCCCAGTCAGAGTCCTGACCTCAACCCGATTGAAATGCTGTGGCATGACCTTAAGAGAGCGATTCACACCAGACATCCCAAGAATATTGCTACACTGAAACAGTTTTGTGAAGAGGAGTGGTCCAAAATTACTCCAGATCATTGTGCAGGTCTGATCTGCAACTACAGGAAACGTTTGGTTTAGGTTATTGCTGCCAAAGGAGGGTCAACCAGTTATTAAGTCCAAAGGTTCACATACTTTTCCACCCTGCACTGTGAATGTTTACATGTTCTGTTCAATAAAAACATGAAAACATATAATGTTTGTGTTGTATTATTTTAAGCAGACTGTGTTTTTCTAATTGTTGTGACTTAGATGAAGATCAGAGCACATTTTATGACCAATTCATGCAAAACTCCACGTAATCCCAAAGGGTTCACATAATTTCTTGCCACTGTATATGCAAAACCTTACCTGGTACCTAAACTGTATGTCTAGCTTCAAATACATTTATCAAGTCCTGCATTATTATTTTTATTATTATGATTTTCCAAAGTCTTCTGCTTCGAGCAGGAAGTGGCCAATATCTGCCAGCCAATCCTAGTCGTAGCAATGCCTTTATTAGCAATTCAGTCTGGATTTCATTATATGCAAGCGGAGTAACTAAGAACCAATCAATTTTCAAATTATTTTCTTACCTTGGCTTGATTTATAACATAGAAAAATCATATTTACAGTGGACAGCAAAAGTCTACACACCCTTGTTAAAACATCAGGTTTCTTTTGATTGAAAAAAAATGAGACGGGGTGGTCCAGAGCACACGTGATTGTGCTGAGCTCTGCTCATTCTACTGCGGATTACCTGGATTTTTCACCGATTTTCGTCTTGAGTGCCTTCTTGCCTTCCCTCCACCATCGGCCACCAGATGCTGTGTTCCAGAGGCTGCTTGCAACCCCCCCCCCGCCCAATTAGTGATAAGGGCGGAGGTCACACTGTACCCGCTGTCGGCCAGCAGCCATTTTCTTTGCTGCAGTCGTGACCCAAGCGCTTTGTCCCAGCAGCCCACTGGTCTCTAATGGGTAAAACGACTAAGGGTGTGGGAGCAGTGGAGGCTCCTCATACCCCTGATCTACGCCAATCATTGGGAGGAGGATTGGGTCGGCGGCAGTTGCAGCCCATAATTAGCACATGCTGTTGACGTCCCACCTGTCTCACACGTGGTACAGCTGGATTCGGTGGATGATGGTCTCCCAGCCACCAAAGGCGACATACGGACCCTACTGGCTGATGCCAGGAGTCCTGGCAAGCGGACTTGCAGTCCCTTGGTGCGGCCCTGGCTGTGACCCAGACGGCAGACATCCAGGCCTGCACGCAGGAGATGGAGGGAGTGCAGCCTGCGACCTCTACTCACCCGTGTGCGCTTCAACAACAATAACCCAGCGGCTTACAGTCTGCCATGGTGGCTTTGGAATCAAGACACCAACATAAGAATGTGACACTACGTGGAGTGCCGAAGTCGGTACAGGACTCGGATTTGCTGACATTTTTAACGTGTTTTGTGGCTGCAGTACTCGGTTCCACTGAAGGTCTCTAGCAGTGGCGTAACTACCAGGGTGGCACTTGCCCAGGCTGTGGTGGATTGTTAACCCTTTAAGGACTTTAAAGTCAATGCATTTATGATGGAACAGTTTTGTCATTCATCCTTAAGGGTTAATTAGGCAGCAGAGGCCTTGTTATCTTTTGTCTGGCTATCCATCATGAGTCTGACACTTCCTGGTGTCTTATTGCAGTGTCTGGTCAGCTTATTAATCTATCCAGTTAAATGGGGAGAGAGTTTTGCATTCTTATTAAAAACATTTTGTTAAAACTCCATAAAAGAAAAAACCTCATTAAAAAAGGGTTATAAAAGGGGGAGAGGTCTATTAAACTAGATCCAAATTAATACTCCACCTTTATAACTGTTACAGTTACAAGCATTTATAAACAGCCAACGAATTCCTTAGCGCTGTACAATAGGAGAGACAGAATAACAAATATACATGCATGTTACACACACTGAACAGAAGGAGGAAGGACCCTGCTCATGAGCTTACAATCTAAGAGGAGAGGGGTGGCACACTAGATGAGGTAACCTAACACAACAGAAATCTATATGAGGATCCATAACCCATTCTTTAAATTGTATGGCCATTTTAAGAGTGCTAAAAATACCTGTATACACCTCTTCTGCACTATCCAAAAGTTGCTGGTTTCAAAACCTAATAATACTATAACCTATCGCCTAGTATCCCTATTATATTAATATTACCATAGCATTAAATTCCATAGCTAATGGATGATAGTGCAGGAGACATGTATACAGGTATTTTTGTAAAATGTTTTTAGTAAAAATGCAAAATTCTCTGAGCGTGGGGGGGGGGGGGCCTTCATGGATTCTTGCACCGGGACCCTGAGGTTTCTAGTTATGCCTCTGCAGAAGGGGTAGGAGTTGTATTGTTGTTGTGTGCTACTCATGCTAGCCATTCAATACAGTCCAATGGACTAAATGATTTGTAAATTGCTGCCACTGTAAGGATCTGTGTTCAGTCAACCAGGGACTGGATTCTTCATCCCAGTCTGTTGAAGGAGTAGGCGTGTTCCTTTGAGTCATCCTGCTGAGCCAAGGAAAAACACAAATGTATATCTTGTCTCCTTATCCTTCTGTGCGATAGGTATATTGAGATTTTACTGATGGAGCCTCTAGCAACTTTCAGTATCATTGTATAGGCAGCTGATATATATTTTCCTTGCATGACTATAACACTGTTCTAAACTTCTATAAACAATATTGCATTCTTATGATTCCTGGCCATTAAAGCCATTATCAATAACACTCCCCCCCCCCAATGACAAAGAGTGTGAAGAGAATCAGTTGCTAGGGCTCAACTTTTCAAGAGAAAAGACCTCGCCAAACAATGCCATTTTATTTAATTCTTTGCTTAACATTGGTCAAAAATGAGAATTTTTTCTTAAGAATATTAATGACAATATAGCAAATTGGGATCAAAAACAAAATAGGGAAATTACTGTATGGAGACAGAATTAACAAAAAATCATAGCGCAACATGAATAATAATCCGGGAATAAAATTGGCCCCAAATGACTGCACTCACAAGCTATAAGAAAAATGTAGGCATATAAGATATGAAGGAATGTTCACTCATCTGATCTCCTTGGCTCTCCGCTCCGGCGGCTCCTTACGGGGGGACGATGAATGATCCAGCTCCGAACCCAAATGGAACCTGTCAGGGCTACATTAACTCGCCGATTCCGGGAGAGAAAAGGGCCTTGAGAGAATCAACAGAACTTCCTGCTCGTGGTGCGTTATTTTGAAGGGTCTTTATTAAATCCAAGATTAAAAAACAAACATGTGACGCGTTTCGTGGAAAGCACTTCCACCTCCTCAGAGATGTAAGTGCGCTAAGTATATTGTTCATATAAATACTATAGAAAAGTCACAGTCAAGTCTTGAATTCAATTGGTCGCTGATTATTTCCACGTTCCACCTAAGGACCGCAACCGAGAGTCTTCCGGTGGAACGCGGAAGTAAGTAACCAGAAGACTCTCGGTTGCATTCCTTAGGTGGAATGTGGAAGTAATCAGCGACCGGGGGCTCGCCTGAGCCTGGAGGACGGCCGAGCAGCATGCGACAGCCAGAGGACGGTCACCGCTGGAGCTCAGGGCCGAAGTAGGAGGATGTAGATGAGTATGTGTAGGCAACTAGGCCCAGGCCAAGCTGGGGGCTCGTCTGAGCTTGGAAGACGGCCGAGCAGGCAGCTCGGCCAGCCTCCAGGCTCAGGTGAGCCCCCAGCTCGGCTGGGCCTCTAGGCCCAGGCCAAACCGGGGGCTCACCTGAGCCTGGATGCCGGCCGAGCAGCCAGCTCGGCCGGCCTCCAGACTCTGGCGAGCCCCTGGCTCGGCCGGGCCTCCAAAGGGAAATTTTCAGCCTTTTTTTTTTATTTTCAGCTGAATTTCCATTTCGGCCAAAACCGAAAACACAATTTTTGGCGATAATTTTCGGTGGCCGAAATTTCGGTGCATCCCGAATCCCCACCGGTTCCCCTTTTATTTTCTATGCCCCATAGTACATTATCTTGAAGCATTTTATATAATGTTACACGAACATATGACAACAACGGTACAGTGAATTTGCATCATGTATTCATGGAACTACCTCACAACTTTATATAGACTAAATTATATTTAACCCCTTCACTACCAATATCAAGATATCTCGGGTTTCAAAGGCACCATCTGGTGCCGGATATCGAATATCTCGATGGGCTGATCTGCAGCCCAAAAGCTAATGAAATTAGTTTGCTACAAACAAATTTCGTTAGCTTCTGGGCTGCAGAAGGTGTCCCAAAAGTTTTAGCCCTGTGGGCATAATGTCCAAAGAGCTAAAACTGTAAAATAGGCAGCTGAAAGCTCTGAAATATTGAATTTTCAGACGCTGTCAGCAGCCGATGCAGGGAGAAATAGAAGAAAATAGACCTGCTGTTAAAACCTCTGTAACTCAATTTGACAGTAGATGGCGCCATCTTATGGCTAAATAGGTCATTACAGTAGTAGATATATATTACTGTATAATTAATGATTTTTCCTAAACCACTGGTTTCTGACAATGATTTTTGGAAAATCACTTGGTAGTGAAGGGGTTGAGTACAGTACATTGGATTTGCCAGATTTCATCGTCAGCTAAACCTACAAAGGAACAAAGCTATGGTCATGGTTAATAAGCCATACCCAGTTATGGCACAAAGGTTCCTATCACCTCCTTCAAGCTAAGGACATACTTGAAAACGAGAGAAATCTCAATGTATCCTTCCTGGTAAAATCCTTTATAAATAAATAAATAAATAAAATAAATAATGCTAGCACTCCCGTTAGCGCTAGCTTAAAAGAGGTGATAGTGCTCTGCACAGATTACCTCTGATTCGCTAACGGGTTAAAAAACCTGTTAGCGAATTGGTATTAGCGGTTTATACCGCGAGCTTACTGTACTTTGTGCTCCCTTTACTTAACATGGGGAGCGCAAGCAGAGATTAACTAGCGTTGGGATCACAACGAAATAAACCTCAGCAAGGGGTGCTAAGGCTACAAAGTTATCAGGTGCCAGGTTCCAAGGAGCATCACTCCTTGTAGTGGGCGAATTATAACAATTACCGTCTGCTCAAAAAATGAATTTAGGAAGGAACACTGTTAACCCCATCTGCTCAACAACATAGTAAATAAAAAGTGCTGACATTAGGACGCGTTTCGCTGAGACCGGAGCTCAGCTTCCTCAGCTTAGTGGCAAACAAATTGTGGGGCACCCCTAAGTGGGAACACGAGTAAAAATACCCACTAATGCTATAACATTTTTTACGTTTTTCGATACTTCAAATAAAAAGTTTTTTGTTTTTTCTGGCTTACCATTGCCAGATTTACTCCATCCTATCTATTTTTCACTGGCTATGATAGTGATGCACCTGCCAACTTTGTAGCCTTAGCACCCCTTGCTTTGGTTTATTTTCTTTTGCGTATTGAAGGGTTACCCCCTAGCTGGTGCCAATATATTTGGTATGATACTTTCACGGTTTTCCAGTTCCCTGTTTTTCGTTAGGATCACAAGGTCCTAATGCTAGTCACAAAGAGCTGGCACTAACTGAAAAAGATAACAGCTCTGAGCTGCTGCTAACTGGTTCCGCTGCTGCAAAATCAATTATCAGCAGCTGAAAAGCCCCCCAGAAATCAAATATTCACCTCTTATCCCACTGCGAGAACAGCAGCCCGATCCGCTGCTGTCAGCAGTCTCTGTCCAATTATTTAAAGGCAAAAAAACCCACTCTACTTTTCAGTGGTAGTAATTACAAAGCAAAAAGCAGATTTGTGTCAAATGCATTAAAAAGAAAGATTGAAATCTCAAATTGACATGTGTTCTGACCCTTAACTCCAATATTGAAGCATCTTTGGAAGTGTGTACAGATTTGCTTGTTTTGGGGTATGATAGGTCAAGCTTTGCACACCTGGATTTGAGTAGTTTGTTTCATACATCTCTGCAGGTCAATTCAAGCTCTGACAGGTTGAAAGGGGACCTTCGGTAGACAGTTGCCAGATTATTCAATAAAAATCTATATACAAAACTTTATTTTACTCCATAAAAAGTGTAGTTGATGCCCATGTATTCTTACAGACTCCTGAGTTCGGTTTCAATTTCATTGGAATCCAGACGCACCCTTTCCAACCTGGTGTTTAAAGAGATTTTCTGGGAAGCTGCCACCCTACCTGAATAGACTGCTTCCCCCAGTAGTTCCCTCCTCCTATAACCTCCGAACCAGGACCAGCACCCTACTTGCAATACCACAATACAAAAAGAAAGTGGCTCGATCCTCATTTTCCTACAGAGCACCGCAGTTATGGAATAACCTCCCAGACGCCATCAAATCTTCCCCCAGTCTTAAATCACTCAAGAGCTCCCTATTAACATGCCTCGATACAGTGTGCACCTGTAAACATGTAACATAATGAATATATTTCCTACATATTTATCTTCTGTATTAATCTGTATATTTGTGTTGTGTTTTATTTTTAATATCTTGCATTTTATTACTTTGAATTTCTGTAACACTTCAATGTTCTTGAACCCAGGACATACTTACAAATGAGAGAAATCTCAATGTATCCTTCCTGGTAAAATCCTTTATAAATAAATTTGTCAAGCTCTGTGCTCTGTAACTTGATCAATATGTGTAAAATCTCTGTGGAACCAGTCCATATACCGTAATCCTCACCGACGTGCTGCACTCCATAGCTGTCAATGTTATAGAAGGACTCAAATAATTCTCAAACAGTGTATTATTCCTCATGTCCTCACAGAACCGAGCAACGTTTGGCCACACTATCAGGGTTATTCAGAGAGCGGTGAAAAGCAGGAGAATGAATGGAAAATTCGAGGTCAAAATAGCCAAACCAGAAAAATTCTCCCATTTATCTCACTTTCCGAATCGGCTATTTTGACCTAGAATTTTCCATTCTCCAGTCATTCTCCTGCTTTTCACCTCTATATAGCCCTGTGTGATTTGACAAAGGGCAGCATTCCCTATTTGGCTAACTGGTCATGATGATGGGGGTCAACTGCTTTGCGAGCAGAAACACCTAAAATACTATCCATTGCATGTTGCAGAAGATCAAGTTTATCGCAAAAGGGTTAGAACAGGAAAGGAGCTGTCCAGAGTCATTCCGTGTGTTACACAGCCTGGAGCTTGCCATGACAATTACCTGCATAGCATGAAAGCTGCGAAATCTGGCATCCTCCTCAAATATATTATTATTATTCTTTATTTATAAAGCGCCAGCATATTCCGCAGCGCTGTACAATAAGCACAGTATAGACAGGGTTACAATACAATGAACAACATTTGACAAACAGTACAGGAGGAGATGAGGGCCCTATTCCCGTAGGAACTCACAATCTGGGAGGGTTGGGGTTGAAAACAGGAGGAGAGGACTGTAAGGTGAGAGTGATTGATGGTTGTGTCAGTGAGTTGGGTGGTAGGCTTCCCTAAATAGGAATGTTTTCAGGGAGCGTTTGAAGGAAGAGAAGTTATAAACTCCATCCATTAAGTCACAAATTTTGGTTTTAAATATGTTCACATATTTGTATTTAATTTAACATATTTTGCTGCCTGCTATTTATACCGCTTTAATTTTCTTATTTTTATCATTGACTACATTTACAATATTTCATATCATTTAAATAGAAATCTGTAATCAGTGTACATCATTGTATTTTTTTGAGTGCGCATTAACATTGTGGCTTAGAAATGCTCTTATGGTAGTATAACAGTGGTTCTCCGCTGTTATACGTACAGTATTGTTGGAATACAGGACATCCACCAGCAGCATTATACTGTCAAGAAAAACCTACCAACAGGGTTTTAATGCGCAATACAGTGGAACAGAGAAGTGTTTCACTCTATAATGTAAAACCCCTTTTGTGGTCTTTTAATGTACAGCAGAATCCCACTGATGGGTTTAATGAAAATACAAATCCTGCTGGTGGGTTTACTTGACAGTAGAATCCCACAGGTGGCTTTACAATAGACGATGCTATTCTAGAATGTGTAATCATGCTGGCATGTTTACAATAGACATTAGTCATACTGTACGGTGGAACACGGTACTCCTTAGTTATACTCTAAATCCGCCATCGCAGACTTTTTGCCTACTGCAAATTGTGCAGTAGAATTTTTATGTACATTTCAGATTTAAACTCTGACAAAAGGTAAGGTCTTATATGTTCCCTCTACATATCAGTATTGATTTAAAATATTTTTATACACATCATTATCAGAGTTATTCAAAGAGAATCGAAAAGTCACCGCACATTCGGTGACTTTTTGTTCCCTGTAATTTGGCGCGATTAGGCGATCCTAGTTCGCCGACCCTGCAGTGTATTCAGTATGCACCACAGGGCCGCCGTACTGCAGGGAAAAGCCGCCGCAAACCCGACGAACACTTACCGCAAAACCCACCGAACACTCACCGAAACCTGCAGAAACAGCTGGATTAACCCCGCCGAATACGCCGGAGAAACCCGACTATCCACTGATCACAGCGCAGAGCAGCCGCCAGAAAAACCCTACACGCAGACGAATGAGGTCGGAAAAAAGAGTACACTTGAAAGTTTGAAATTTGAAACGCTGTTTGGAAAAAAACTACTGAATGAAAATGTCTGAAGTTTACATATAAGATCCAATGAATGATAATAAAAACGGCTGTTACAGTAAAAAGATTTATTTTAAAACAAAAACCAGGAAAAAAAAATCCCAAAAAATGCCTAACAGATCTTAAAAAAAATCTATAAATAAAGAGACTTTTTACTGCAGAATATAATATTAAACGGTTTATTAGATATTGGATTAAAACGGGAATATTTTTAACATTGAAGCCTAGGGGATTCGTCTGAATAATAATGCAAAATGCAACAACCGAATAGCAGGGCATTTCGGCAACAATTCCCTGCTGGTTGGTGTTCTCTGAATAGACGAAGCATTGCTTCTCTATGGGGATTTCACTGCCCTCGAACAGGCACCGAACAGGCACCGTATGTGCAGGCAATTCGCCAAGATTTGGCGAACTGCCTTCTCTCTGAATAGCCAAATGGCCAGGAAAGGTAGCCGTACACTGAATTTCAGTGCTCAGTTACCTTTCGGGGTCAGATCATCTCTCTTTGAATAACCCTGTATGTAGTTTGTGTGAATATTGTGTGTCGTTTTTAAACTGTACAGTAAACAATATTTTGCTCTGCGTGGTTTGGCAACTATTTAAGGTTATATGTTTTCTGTTTATTAGTATCACAATGCCTAAACCACATGTTTAAATAACTCTTTTCAATGCTTTTGGTGACCTGAGTGTTATTAACGGGGAGTGCTAATAAAGAATTTTTTTTAGATATATTTTTTTAGAAGATACGTTTTCCCCTTTGGCACGCAGTGCTTGCTCCATCAGCTCAGGGCTTTCAGAATGTGGAAGTCCTGAAGCTTTTCTATGCAACTTACGAAGGATATGCATATTGTGCATCGCTTGGAACTTGCCTTCTTTTGTACGCTAGTTCTGAGGCGCGTTCAATACCTCACCCGCTGCAAGTGCTAAGTTAGCAACTTGCCATTGAACGCCGTTCTGCCGCTCAGCGCTCAGCACTGCTAACTTAGCACTTGCAGCGACCCGAGGAGATGCTGCGAGTAGCTGAGTGTGACATATTAAAGATGGCCGCCGCCATGAAGCAAGTAACAATTCCGTACAGCAAGATGGCCGCCGCCATGAAGCAAGTAACAATTCCGTACAGCAATGTTAATTTTGAGGTTTTTGTTCACCAAAGCACAAAATATGTATTTATTATTTACCCCTGCACATAGAGATATATTACAGTTCAATTTCTATTTTGTTTCAGAAGTAAACATAACGTTTATTCAATAAAAACTATCATTTGTGGTGTGTGCATTAAAAACGGAATTGTGCTGACTGCTTTTCTTTATCATATTTTGTCCGAGTGATGCGAAAAACAATCTGAATCTTTCATTAAGAAATCGTCGGCCATTTTGGATTCGAAATTCGCATCCAAAGCGTTCAATGACACTGCTGCAGCAAACTGAATTGCTGCGCTGCAGCAATTCAGCAGCTGCTGAGGTATTGAACGGGGCTCAGTACTGCCTGTGCAGAACGATGGATTGGAGCTGTGCCTCAGAACCAATCCACCAGCTGCTTTGCTCGGGACATTCTTTAATGCGTAATTTTAATTAAATTATTTTTTACTTTTGCAAAGTATTTTGCCAGGAAGGATACATTGAGATTTCACAAATTTTCAAGTATGTCCTGGGTAGACAAGGCCTAGGCTTTCAATTTCTAGGGGGCAGCAAAGAACCTCACCACTAAATGGGTTACTCACAGAGCACCGAAATGACGCCAACATTTTGGTGTTCTGTAGTTCCCTGCACTTCGGGGAATAAAATTTCCCCACCCTGCAGTGAATTCACCATTCACCGCAGGGTCCCCAAAGTGCATGGAGTCGGCCGCTGAATGTTGCCACCGCAAACCCGTGGCCTGCTGTTTTCAAAAGAACTACTGAACGAAAATGTCTGGAATTTACATATAAGATCCTATGATTGATAATAAAAAGTTCTGTTACAGAAAAAAGAAAAACCGCTATTAAAAAAAAAGGGGGGAAATTTTGCTTAAAAATTACTAAAAGGTACTAAAAAAATCAATAAAGACTTTTTACTGCAGATTAAAATAATAAATGGTTTATTAGATATTGCATAAAAACAGGAATATTTTTAACATTGAAACCTATGGGGTTCACCTGAATAAACCTGCTGATTGAAACCACCGAACATCAGGGCATTTCACTGCCTTTTCTCTGCTGTTTGGTGTTCTCTGAATAGATTAACCATTACTTCTCTATGGGGATTTGCAATGCCTTCAAACAGCACCGTAATTGCTGGCAGTTCGCCAAACTTGTGTGTGAGCATAGGGGAGTGGCGGAGGGCGGGCTTCCCCAGGTACCAGTGATTATTTGGGTGTCATTAGGGGGTACTAGGAGGTGCCACTGTCACTGTGTGTCATTTTTTAGCAGTGTTCTCAAACAATGAGCAGCGGAGCAGGGTGTTTGCATACGGAATAAAATCGAATAGAATAAAAATCCTCCTCTCCTCCCTCCATAGCTCCTCCCCTGCCCTGCAGCAGCGCTAGGAGAGGGGGATGTGATTTGTGTGCAGAGAGAGAAGATGACAGTAAAAGGCAGGTAAAGGGGGGGGGGGTATCAGCAGAATATGAAGTCCTGTCTGCTTACTGCTGTTTAAAGTGGACCTTTGCTTAACCAGCACTGCAGTGATAGAAATTTGTCATTGAGCTGCCTGGCTCCTGGTGAGGCTGCGTGCGTGCAGGTCAAGCGGTCCGGCCAGTCAGGTGGTACTGAGTCTCAGTACCACCTGACTGGCTGAACCACGTGACACGCATGCACGCAGCTGCCCGCCCTTTTGTTAACACGGACTCTCACTCTATTCTGGACTGAACACCCACCGGGAAGGGAATCAAAGCCACGGTGCACCCTCTGGCAGTGGCACCCCACTGCTGACAAGATGGCTCCACGCACGGGCACAGCCACGATCCTAACGTGGCCTGGAGGGACCTCCTGCTGAGTCCGTACACAATCCCTGCTGACTCTGCACACAGCCCTACCGCGGACGGAGGCCGGTAAATATAGAATAAATAATTGCTGTGTGCTCATATTCACTTGGTTTGCTGGGAGTCTTATTGCAGTGGATTCTGATGCACTCATACACACCGCACATTGCATTGCTGGGAGTTTTATTGCTGTGGATTCTGATACGCTGACACACACCACACATTGCATTGCTGGGAGTTTTATTGCTGTGAATTCTGATACGCTGACACACACACCACACATTGCATTGCTGGGAGTTTTATTGCTGTGGATTCTGATACACTCATACACACTGCACATTGCATTGCTGGGAGTTTTATTGCTGTGGATTCTGTGATACACACTGCATATTACTGTGAGTTTTATTGCCCTGGAGCTCTGGGATACGCTCATACACACTGCACATTACTGTGAGTTTTATTGCTGTGCAGTTCTGATATGCTCATACACAGTGCCCATTTCTGTGGGTTTTATTGCTGTGCAGCTCTGTGATACACTCATATGCAGTGCACGTTTCTGTGGATTTTATTGTTCAACCAATTAGAGCGGCAGTGATCCAGTATACTTGACATGCGTGGCTGTTCTTTGTAAAAATGCTTGAATTTAAACATTTCATAATTTTATTTATCTTAGTAGATACATTTGAATTGGTATACAAAATATACAAGTAGGCACTTTGTATCCACTTTTAATATAAAGAGAGGAAAAGGCGGAGCTCTAAGAGGAAAAGGTGGAGCTTAAAGAGGAAGGGTGGTGATTAACCAGGAAGAGGTGTGCCCTTGACAGGAAGGGGTATCTCAAATTTAAATTAGGGGGTGCACGAGTTTAGTCAGGCCTAGGGCAGCACAAAACCTAAATACACCACTGGTGGTGACATCCGTGATTGATCTGGTGACAGGCTGCCAGGAAGGTAAAAAGACCCAGCTGGCTGGTGAAGCATATGTGAGTGGGGAAACTCCTCAGCTTCACACCGTGTTTACTGCGAACGGGGGGGGGGATCAATCCACACAACCTGGCCACAAGTGTCAGGGTGTGTAGGTTGTCATTTTAATGACATTTGCAGGTTATTTGGCTTATTAGGTCCACATTTGCTGTTTTTTTGTTTCTCACACGTGAATTTTTTTTAAATTGGGATTGTTGCGTTCATAGATCTGCTACAGGGAACTCCAGTGATTTCTTCTGGCGTGTGAAAGAAGATTTGTGGCATTCCCTAAAGTGTGCTTCTTTTGTAGCAAAGGGTTTTCCCCTTCTCTCAAGGCTTCCCTCTTTGGAGTTAGTGAATTGAGCATGTATTAGAGGAAATGCATATTTTAAAACACTTTGGCATGTGCTTTCCCAGGTGCTGGAGGCACAATGGTATATTTTCTGAGTTTTATTATCTATATTTTGGCTGATTGGGACTATTTTCAGGAAGGCGAGATCACTATGATGCCAGTTTTGATGGAGCACAGGTCAGCTTGTATTGTCCACTTACCTGAGATGGTCTGGGACTTCTGAACTTGCTCCATTGCATGGACACCCAGTCCTTGGAGAAATTCAAATGTTGACTTTCATGCAACCGGACTTGCTGCAGTTCTGGCTGTGGACCTCAAGGAATCATCTCCCACTGGTTATGAACAGATAGTTCAGGCACCTGGAGGTCTGTGGCCTACAGAAAATATACCATATCTACCGAGGAGGTATATGATTGCATTTGCCTCTCTCATGAATTTTCACACTGTCTGTGACCACAAAGGTCAGAGCAGAAAAATGGAAGTGTACAGAGATGCTCTCAGAGGAGGATCCTTCGAGCCTTAGAGTACAGACAGACAATGGGTGAACTCACAGATCAAGTGCTTCATACACTGCCAAATTTTCATACCTTTTGGGACACCTAGGGAGAGTAGATGTGGAGGCTATATTCATGGCAAATGTCATTGTCTTGCATATGGGTGGTTGGCACGACCACAGGGATTGCTTTACTCTCCCACTCCTTTTATATTATATTTCTTCTCTGTCTTCTCTTCTCACCACTGACCGTTGGTTCCTCTTTTTCTTTAAGTAGGCCTTTTGAGCCTTGCAGATATGCACTTGTCTACTATTGGCCCACAGGCCAAGATTGACTTGATGTTCCTCTATAAGTTGTTTACAATTTGGTAGCCTCATAAGTGTCACTTCTGGATGCTGAAATCTGTACAGTGTACATGAATTGCAATAAAAAAAGTCAATTTAAAAAACCAAAAAACTGTAATTCTGTCCAAAGTCAATGGTTGAAACATTGTCTATTTTTGTGAGGGCATGAGGAATAAATCCTCTGTCTACGAACACAATTGCTGTGTCCTTCAATTACTTTGACTAGATCAGTAGTATAGACAGACAATAAAGTTTTATTTAATTACAATTTTGGATGTTTTTTTGTAATGTGTAGAAATCTCCAAGGATAAAGAGATTTTTATTTGGCAAGGGTGTTATACTTGACACAGTTTGAGCAATGTGACTTTAAAAAAAAACCTAGAATTATATAATTTACAATTCATTTTGGGCGATACAATGGACCATTATTTTATTTTCACATTGTTATTTTAAGAATCTTTTAACAGTAGAATATTTTATACAATTGTTGTTTTGTGTTGAGTGTGTGGGATTTTATATGCCCCAAAGCCTTCTGACTGTAACCTCTATTTAAGGCAAAGGAGAGTTTCAGCACACTTTAGATTAAACCTCTTAAATTGCCTTTTTAAGAAATATAAATCTCCTCGTTGCAAGTACAGGAAGATCCACTCAGATGTGACAAATTAATTAAAAAGAAACCTTGTCCATTGGTGTTCTCGGTATTACTAGCCTGTTGTGAGCAAATCCATGAAAAGAAAGCAGGACAAAAAAAAAATCTGTTTAAGATTTAAGGGATATTCTAGGAGTGTTCAGTGGTATCCTAAATATACTCTAAGTACTGTCAACTGTATAACGATTCTCTTTAAATCTCTGAAGGCTTGCCAAATAAGGACATTTATTACCTTTTCAGCTGGGAAATAGAGCAGTGCCTTAGCTGTTTAGATTAACAGCAGATCTCTCCTTCCTGTCTCTTCACTTTGTAACGTGATAGCATTCTACACGGGGGTACCAAAAAAATGAGAGTATTTATTCTCAAAGCAGCTTTACAGAAATAAAAGGCAAATAAAAATCGTTTGTAAAATGTAATAAGGCTTTGAAATACACGTTTCGCCGATGCTTGCCCAGCTTCATCAGTTGGATCTGGGCAAGCACCAGCGAAACTTGTATTGGAAAGCCCTATTACATTTTACAAACGATTTTTATTTCCTTTTTATTTCTGTAAAGCTGCTTTTGAGAATAAATCCTCTAATTTTTTTTGGTACCTCCGTGTCCTGTATTTCATTGGCAAAGGAGTCCACATCTGAACAGGAATCACAGCACCCACTGCACTGCACAAACTTCATTTTACAGAATTTTTTACTGTATTTATTTTTTTTATACAGTTTTGAATTTGCCACCTGGTCCCGCCCCCCTGTGTCACGTAGCTTCGAGGGAGCGAAACCAGTAAGCAAGTCGCCGGCTGCCGTGATCACACCTCGTGACTGCGGAGACGGCGAGGGAGCGAAGGATGCGGTGAGTATATACAGCCCGAGTGTGGCTCGGGGTTACCGAACGCGGTAGAGAAATTTAACCACGAGTCACACTCGGGAATACTGCCTGGCAGGTTAAAAACAGCACAAATATACAGATCAACACAGAAAATAAATATGTAGGAAATATATTCACTATGTTACATGTTCACTGGTGCATTCTGTATCGAGGTATGTTAATAGAGATCTCTTGAGTGACTTAAGGCTGGGGGAAGATTTCATTTCATCTGGGAGGTTACTCCATAATTGTGGTGCCCTGTAGGAATATGAGGATCGAGACACTTTCTTTTTGTATTGTAGTACTTTTTTGTAGTTCTTTTAATAAATAGTGGCTCAGTATATGTGCCAAAGACTTTTTTTTTAATATAGGCTTCTTACCCCTTCCTTCCTAGTCATCCAATTGCAAATCTTAGGTTCTTCCAATTATCATTTTGTATGGAAGTACCTGTTTTGCAGAGCTGGTGGCATTTGTGGAAAATTTGCCACCTGTATAACATGGTAAATTAGAGAGATGCTACTGTTGTGGAACGGTACTGTTAACATCGGCATTGTGTATTATTTATTTATTTATAACGTATTTTACCAGGAAGGATACATTGAGATTTCTCTCGTTTTCAAGTATGTCCTGGGTGTATGAAGCGGATATCATGATTTAAGGGAGTTTATTAGTGAATTATTCAGATTTTATGAAGATTATACAGAACTTGAACCCAAAGAGAAATGTGAACCGTATAAAATCCTATGATTTAGCCCTTTTATACAGATAAGTAAATGATTCTGCAGAGACATTAATTTAAAATCATATCTTATTGTGTGCAGGTATTTCCGTTAGAAGGAAGGTGATGAATACAATTAGTCATTTAATTTATGGGGTTGAGCAGATTCAGGCTTTTTTATTATAATACCAGGTAACACCGCGTGCTCCATATTCTGCACCATATATAGAGTAACTGCAGGATTATAATTGTAGGGTTTTGAAAAGCACTTTGGAATAGGTGATTACACATAATGGATTATGGAAATTAATGTTACAGACAGTGCCGCAATAATGCTGTGCATCCAGCAAGACCGAGATTGACGTACAAATTATAGCAGCCTCCCTATGGCACATTTTCTTGAAGCAAAGGAGAAATGACAGCTTGCAGACATAAGGATGCAGAGGAGGAGGAGAGCATGCAAGCTCCCTTTGATTAACAATGCACATTTTAGAGCCATTTACTAACGGTCTTTGAAGGACTTTTATAAGAGAGATAACTATTCTCAATATTGTAATTTTTTTCTATAAAACAAATATAATTTATAAAAAAAAAACAGTTGGTAGCATTCTTTTGTGATCAGGAATACTTGTCATGATTAACCCAGATATGCCAGTAACTCAAGAACAGTGCTTAACAGCTTCCAGCTTGCCAAAATATAAACTGTGGGGTTTCTGTAGGTTTCTGATGATAAACCAAACTGTAATGCAGATTCCCATACTATCATTCATTGGCAAACCCTGCAGATATTCATAAGGATAACATAAAATATACAAAATTCAGAGCACTCCACTATAATATAGTCTTAAAGATTTTTTAAAACCACCTGACTTGGAAATAAATGATGGGATTTGGTTACATGATATGACCATATATTTCATAAACCTGCGACAATGCCAATGTTCTCCACACTGGCAGGTCCCACGCTATGCCAACCTAATGATTCATCTTTTGTGTCATACCCCCTTACTTGGGACATGAACTCCTGGCAGATCAAGGATTAAATATAAACTGTAACGAGGCATGTGCATAGCTAAGAACAGTCACTAGGTTGGCATAATGTGGATGCTGACGAGATGGAGGACATTGGCATTGTGGCAGGATTATGCAATATATGATCAAATGGTGCGTTGGGTTCTGGTGATAGTGAGAGAGCAAACCATAGCATACACTGTATATCTCAAATTGTTGACATAAAAAGTAATGGATAACAAAAGCTAAATACTGTATGTAGAAAGCAAGAAAAAAGAAATTGGGGTTAATATGATATTATTTGAAGTAGGAATACAAATAATTGGGAAGACTATACACAAAGCCTTTTCTTGTGCATGAGTAATGGCAATGGTGGAAGGTTGAGTTTTGCCAAACGTTGTCAGGGACTGTAATTTTTTAGACACATACATTGACTAACCGTGAATGGCTGAAGTAGATCACGGCACATGGATTTTAGGAGACAGTACGGTAGGAGAGGATGCCAAGCAGAAGGAGGATTCAGACATCATAAATAGAGTGAGGGAACAAAAGGACATGGGGTACTGGGGGGAACTAGGAGATGCAGTGCATCATTACGCAGGGGGCATTGATGGTGCAGAAATATCCACCATTCAGTAATACCAGTGGGCATTGTGTTTGTCTATGTCTACCACCATGTGAATTCGATCTTTTGATCCATCTGGTTTTCTTCAACTTCTTGGAATTTGCACAGCATTGGGGCATTGGCTACACCACATTAGCAGGGTTGAGCATTTGCAGTAAGATAGATTGCCTACAGGTGGATAGACTTGGGTGTAGTGCAAGAGCATGACCTCTGGATAAAAAGTGGGGAAGTAGGGTGGCAGTGGGTTTGACATGAAACCTCATGAATTCCAATAAAATTGAATTTGCTGACATGACCACCAGACACGTAGATGCTAAGCTGCCTCAGTGGTCTTTCCTTCCACTGTACACAGAACCATCAATAATTGATTGGGGGTCCTGTACCACCCAGACAGGAGTTTATCGTCAGTTTTATGCGTGAGGCAATGAAACAGGAATTGGTGAGAATGCACACACCTAGCAGAGTCCTCATCAAGCTGGATATCTAGATCCTCCTTCCGTTTGGCCAAGAACGTCCGAGCGATGGGTTCACTCTTGTCAACAAGGCGATTATATGCAGTTAGTGGTTTGGAATAGGCATCATGGGGAGTTGCTAGTTATCATTCTATGGATTTGATTTAATTATATTGGCTTTCATTTTTAATCGTCTTTCGGACGCTAGTTTGTTCGCAATATTGGCTGAAATCTGTTTAAAGAAAAAAAAGCATCCATTTTATTCACTCTATTTTTCTCTATCAACTACTTTTAATGTCTTGATATTGTATCAAAGATCAGCATACAGATAAATTCGAATTGAATTGCATTTAAAGTTCATTTATTGGTTCTAGTGCTAGAATGTACCATTAAGAGCAAGATCTATTTGCTGTCGTGTTTTTGAAGCATTTCCAGATCGGTCCCAATGCTGATCATCCATATTTCACTTTCTCTACTTGGATGTCACTTGTATAATCCAATAAACAGTGAGAAAAAGTATGCACAGTATGACAGTATTTATTAACCACACTGAACACCAGTGTAATAACTGCATACTGTAACGCTAGATGTAAAACAATACAGTCACTGACTATGCATACTTTGGAAAAATAAATCCTTGTGAAACCAAATACTTTATTTTGTACTAGACTCCATGAATGTTGATACTGTTCCTTTGGCTCTGTCAAATTCATTTACAGTAATGGTAAATCACATTTTTTTGTTGCAGTAAATGGTGTTTAATAGAATGACTTCAAAGATGGTTTGTTTTGTGAATGATCAGAATATTTGCAGTTATTTCTTCTTCCAATATAATGTTTCAGAATGCTACTATCCCTCCTACATACTATTATCAGGGTAATTCAAAGAGATCCGAATTGCTTGAGAAAGGTAACCGAACGCTGAAAATCAGCGTTCGGTTACCTTTCTTGGACATTCGGCTATCCAGAGAGCAGGCAATTCGCCAAATCCTGGCGAATTGCCTGAACATACGGTGCCTGTTCGGTGCCTGTTCGAGGGCAGTGAAAACCCCATGAAAAGCACTGCTTCGGCTATTCAGAGAACACAAACCAGCAGTGAAAGGTTCCCCTAATGCCCTGCCATTCGGTGGTTTCATTCAACACGTTTATATAGGAGAATCCCATAGGCTTCAATGTTAAAAATATTCCCGTTTTAATTCAATATCTAATAAACCGTTCATTATAAAATTCTGCAGTAAAGAGTCTCTTTATTTATAGATTTTTTAGGATATTTTAAGCTTTTTTCTGAACTTTTTTTTTTTTTTAAAAGTCCAATTTTTTTTTTTTTAAGTTTACTTATTTTTTCTGTAACAGCCCTCTTTATTATCATTCCCTGGACCTCATATGCAAATTTCAGACATTTTCGCTCAGTAGTTTCTTTGCAGTGTTTCACTTTTCAAACATTCATACAAACTGTTTTCCTAATTTATTCACTGCGCTCTGTCTGCGGTCTCGGCTTTCTCGGGTTTTTCTGGCGGCTTCGCTGCGGGTGATCGGCTCCTGCTCGCGTTTTTCCGTGGTTTTCGGCAGGTTAATCCAGATGTTTTTGAGGGTTTTCGGCGTGCATTCGCTGGGTTTTGCGGTTCGTTTTCGTCGGGTTTGCGGCAGCTTTTCCCTGCAATTCGGGGACCCTGTGGTGTTTGCTGAATACACCGCAGGGTCACCAAAATGGGATCGGCAAAAGGAACCGAATTGAAGAGAACGAAAAGTCACCGTACGTGCATTGACTTTTCGAATCTCTTTGAATAACCCTGTATCTGTACCCCAATCTTTAGCTCACTGTCAGTTTCACAGCCTTACATTCAGTTAGGGTTATTCAGAGAGAGGTGAAACTCAGGAGAATGACTGGAGAAGTGAAAATTTGAGGTCAAAATAGCCAAACCAGAAAAATTCTCCCATTTACAGTTGTGTTCAAAATTATTCAACCCCCAATGCTGTAAAGGGTTTTAGGGAATTTAGTGTACATTTGTAATTGTATTCAGAATGAAATCCTACAAGGACTTTTTAAAGAACCATATGCAACTAAAATGACATCAATTGGTTTTGTAATACAGTAGTAAATGTTTCTTTTGTGAATTCTTCATTGACACAATTATTCAACCCCTTAAAGACTACCACTCTGAAGAACAGAGGTTCATTCAAGTGTTTTCAATCAGGTATTGAAAACACCTGTGGATGTCACGGAGCAGCAATAAAGCATAATAAGCACTAATTAGGCAGCTTTAAAATGACTGTGATACTCAGCTCCTTCTAGACATTTACTGGTGTGGTTACAAACATGGTGAAGTCAACAGAATGGTCCAAGAAGACAAGAGAAGATGTGATTACTCTTCACAGGAAGGGCAATGGCTATAAGAAGATTGCAAAGATGTTAAACATACCAAGAGAGACCATAGGAAGCATCATTCGCAAATTCAAGGCAAAGGGCACTGTTGAAACGCTACCTGGTCGTGGCAGAAAGAAGATGCTGACTTCGACTGCTGTGCGCTACCTGAAGCGTAGAGTGGAGAAAAGTCCCCATGTGACTGCTGAGGAACTGAGAAAAGATTTGTCAGATGTGGGTACTGAAGTTTCAGCTCAGACAATACGGCGCACACTGCGTATTGAAGGCCTCCATGCCAGAACTCCCAGGCGCACCCCCTTGCTGTCTTCAAAGAATAAGAAGAGTCGACTGCAGTATGCCAAAAGTCATGTGGACAAACCACAGAAGTTTTGGGATAGTGTTCTGTGGACTGATGAAATAAAATTAGAACTGTTTGGGCCCATGGATCAACGCTATGTTTGGAGGAGGAAGAACAAGGCCTATGAAGAAAAGAACACCTTGCCTACTATGAAGCATGGCGGGGGGTCAATCATGCTTTGGGGCTGTTTTGCTTCTGCAGGTACAGGGAAGCTTCAGCGTGTGCAAGGTACCATGAATTCTCTTCAGTACCAGGAGATATTGGATGACAATGTGATGCAGTCCGTCACAAATCTGAGGCTTGGGAGACGTTGGACCTTTCAACAGGACAATGATCCCAAGCATACCTCCAAGTCCACTAGAGCATGGTTGCAGATTAAAGGCTGGAACATTTTGGAGTGGCCATCGCAGTCACCTGACTTAAATCCGATTGAGAACCTCTGGTGGGACTTAAAGAAAGCAGTTGCAGTGCGCAAGCCTAAGAATGTGACTGAACTGGAGGCTTTTGCCCATGACGAATGGGCGAAGATACCCGTAGATCGCTGCAAGACACTTGTGTCAAGCGATGCTTCACGTTTAAAAGCTGTTATAACTGTAAAAGGATGTTGTACTAAGTACTAAGATTGAATGTCACTTGGTGGTTGAATAAAACTGATAATGATGTGAGCACAGAAAAGACATTTGTGGTTATTTCATTATAAATGTTACAAGGTGGAAAGCCTGCCCAGAGGGCAGTCTATTGTGGATATACTGCCCCTGCTCATGGATATATGCCCCAGCTCATGGATATTGCCCCAGCACGTGGATACTGCCCCCGCACGTGGATACTGCCCCAGCTCGTGGATACTGCCCCAGCTCGTGGATATTGCCCCAGCTCGTGGATATTGCCCCAGCACGTGGATATTGCCCCAGCACGTGGATATTGCCCCAGCTCGTGGATATTGCCCCAGCTCGTGGATATTGCCCCAGCTCCTGGATATTGCCCCCCAGCTCATGGATATTGCCCCCCAGCTCATGGATATTGTCCCCCAGCTCGTGGATATTGCCCCAGCTCGTGGATATTGCCCCAGCTCCTGGATATTGCCCCCCAGCTCATGGATATTGCCCCCCAGCTCGTGGATATTGCCCCCCCAAGCTCTCATGGATATATGCCCCAGATCAGACCCCAGGCCAGACATGGGGCGGCTGTTCGAATGCTCTATCGGCATTCGGACAGCCGCCCCATGAGCTCCGCGCCATACTTACCTTTCCGAGCGGCGCCGGGGAAGTGAAAGTTTCCCCGCTTCCGGTCGTTGAAGGACCCAAGTTGCGGTCACGTGACTCCCACGTGACCGGGGCTTGGGTCCTTCAAAGAGCGGAAGCGAGGGAACTTTCCCTTCGCCGCTCGGGGGTTGGATGCGCGCGGCAGCTGGGTGGAGGCTGCGATCGCAGCCTCTACCCGGCTGCTGTGTGCATCTTGTAACCGCCGCGGCGAGCGCACAGCCGGCTCGTGCCGCGGCGGTTGCATGCGCGCGCAACCAACCGCCGCTGGTTGCGCGCGCATGCGCAGAGTAAGGCTTGGCGACGGACACGCCAAGCCTTACTCTATTATAGTATAGATGTTATATTTGTCTGACCTACACCTGCCTCTTTGATTTAATTGTAAGCAAGATGACTGAATGATCAAAATCAATGTCAAACTGGCCAAAACACTCAATTTCAGTGGGGGTTGAATAATTTTGAACACAACTGTATCTCACTTTCCAAATCATCTATTTGGTCTAGATTGTTCTCTTCTCCTGCCATACTCCTGGTTTTCACCTCTGTCTGAATAACCCTGAGTATTCCTTTCTGAAAAAGGATTAATCCATGTTGTACTTGTCAAGAAACCTATTTGCTTAGAGCTGTGCTTCAGTAGTTCTTTGTTTTGTGATATCTCTCAGTGTCCAAAGCTAAACTGATACATTTGTTGCATTTTTTATTCTTCATATTCCATGTAAGGAGCTTATGTGTATATATAGCTATAATGACAGAATCTACATGTACACAAGGAATTCTGAATGTGCATATCTGAAGTTTATGTTGCAAGTCTACTTTCTTAAATAAATGACTTTTATTTCAAACTATTTCTGACCAGGTCTTCAGAATGGCAGAACTGCATGGATTAATGGACAGACTGGAGACTGCTGTCATACGGCTTGAATCCGTTCTATCAAAGTCTGCATTGGGAGATAACAATGTTGTCAATGGTATTAATGGAGGTATGAGTGTTTTATTACTGTTATTAATGTAATGCTTGTTCCAACGTGCGAAAAAACATTACATTTGCTTTTGGGCATTTTGTGTAATGATTATTTGTGGTTACAAACGCTCTCTGCGTGCTACATGGAAGGTTAAAAAAAAAAGGGAAAAAAATCCTTAAGTGTAATTGAATTCATAAGGAAATTGCTTGTTTGGTCAGAATTCTCCAAGATATTTCCCCAGCTTGGAATTGTCCTTTAAACATTTGCTGAACTAGATTTGGTTCTCTTTCATTCCCTATTTAATGACTAATGGCCCTATTCTGACCATGTCAGAACTACAAGACTTCTCAAGAGCGGCACCAGTCCTGAAGAACAACCTACCTCGCTCTATTGGGTTTTTCCCTAACCTCCAGTCTTTAAAAAAATCCCTCCGATCCATTCTTTTCAGATCAGCATGTAACATCACTGACCAGTCTCCCTTCTCCCTTACCCTTCCCACACACCATTGTAGCCTTCTTAACTCTTACCACCATATCTGTCACCATTTCCAATACAACCACTAGAATTAGAGATCCTCACCACGAATGAGATGGTAACTCCTCTTTTGTTCCTCCTCCCTTACTCTAGACTGTAAACTCTTGTGATCAGGACTCTCTTCACCTTTCGTCCCTGATGACAAAGTTTGTTTTTAAATGTATTAGCTGATCCCCCAATTCTTATTGTAAGGCGCGTGGAAACTGTTGGCTCTATATAAAGGACAATGTTTTATATCATCTAGCTCTTATTACTAATAAATGTATTTTTCTCTTAGTTCTTAATTGTCACAGTTGGTAATTGAGGTTGGTATTGTGTGCTCCGCAGGCATTGCTCCAAATGTGGAAGCTTTTGATTCCCTGCTGAATAGAACATTGGAAGAATATCTCAAAACCAGCAAGATCATTGGCGGAGATGTGGAAACACATGTAAGTGATAGACTTGCTACTGTGGTCATCATTGCATTTGATTCATCGTATAAGAAATGTATAATGTTCACCGCGCACCTGAAAAGCAAATATAGTATTGTGCAATGCTGGTGTATATACTGTATAAACCTCTGCACACCAATAGAACAAACAGTATTTTTATATACAGTACATACATACAGAAAAAATGGCGTCGCGCCTGTACTCACCAGAGCGGCTGCAACAGCCAGGAGTAACAGCCCAGTTCATGTATAAAACATAACACAAGAAAAAAAAGGATGTCATCTACGCTCGTTTCTATACAATTCCATGTGCTACAAAACATTGTTTTTTTTGTGTTTTGTTGCACAGGGAATTGTATAGAAACAAGTGCAGATGACATCTTTTTTTTTTTAGTATTTTAATATGTTACAGAACAACTGAAACCATCATACGTATACAATATATATTAATATAACTTTATATCATATGCATGGTGTGGGAGGGACAGAAGGGGGATACTTATATTTATATGATCTTTATATTGTTCCGGCATCTTTCTTGGATTTAGCTGAATATCAGTTGTAGCCCCTGAAGTGGGAGATGCTTTCTAGAGAGAGACCATCCACAGGGTAGAAGAAAAATTAGCAGAAGGACACTTAGTATAAAACTTAGTATAATTTAGTCTACTTAGTACAATTATATTTATTTAAGTTGATAAAATAATCAATGGACTGACGTAAAAATATATAATTCTATAGTATCTGGTTCACTAAAACGCATTTCACTAGTAAGCTTCTTCAGCAGGGCCAGATTTACCATTAGGCAGAGTAGGCATGTGCCTACAGGTGCCTGCCACAAGTGGGCGCCTTGCTCTGTGTGTAAAAAAAAAAAATATATATATATATTTTTCTACAATTTGCAATAATTTAGACCACTGTATCTCTGGAGCCTTTAGGGCTAGAGGGACATATGAGGTATCATTGGAAAGGTCAGCTTATAGCCTTCCCAGTGATGCTAAATATAACCAGGTTAGATTTATGTAAAAATAAAAAATATCTATTAAAATAATATTTACCAATTTTTTTACTAACACGGCACTATTATTCAGTTTACAATTATAAAGTGAACAGTGATGCTGCACTAACTCACCTAATTTACCATACTGCCAGCAAGTGTGTATCTGGTGAAGCAAACCATTGTTTAATTCAAAATCTAGACCATGGTGCTGCAGTGAGGAGGGACAGGGGGATTTTGGAACCTGCATCCCTGAATTGTACAGCATACGGAGTCTCTAGCCTTTACTATGATACCAAACATGACCATGTAATGTGTAAAAATAAAAAAATAAAAAAGTATATGCAAAATATTTTTTTCTGTGCTACAGCAGAGGCAATATATGCTTTTACATATAAAACAAACAATGCTGCTGCATTCACTGCCCTCCTCCTTTAACCATTCTACCCCACTGAATCCCTCACTCCCTGCTCCCTCTTCTACTATGTCTTCCTTTTCTACAGTCTCGGAGGAGGATGTAACAGAACCTCTTATGTCCTCCTACCCGACCACCTGTCCACTTGATCCTATCTCCTCACACCTTATTCGGCCTGACCTACCAGTTACTGTCCCTGCTTTGACTCATATTTTTAACCTCTCCCTCTCCTCTGGAATATTCTCCTCTGTATTCAAATGTGTTTTGATCACCCCATTCTAAAAAAGCCATCTCTTGATCCTACCTCCCTCTTGAACTACTGTCTCATCTCTCTGCTCCCCTTTGCCTCCAAAATCTTATAACGTCTGGTCTATAACCAGCTCACAGTCACCAGTTTTCTCGCTGCTAACTCTCTACTCGGTCCGCACCAGTCTAGCTTTCGCTCTCAACAATCTACTGAGACTGCTCTGACCAAGGTGACTAATGATTTAGCTGCCGCTGAAACCAAAGGTCACTTCTCCCTCCTTATTCTTCTTGACCTTTCCGCTGCATTCAACACTGGTGATCACCCTCTCCTGCTCCTCATGCTGCGTCAACTTGGCCTCAGTGACATCACTCTCTCCTGGTCCTCTTCTTGTCTCTCTCTTTTCGCTCCTTCACTGTGTCCTTTGATGGTGCCTCTTCACCACAAGTTCCTCTTTCAGTTGGGGTACCGCAAGGCTCTGTTCTGGGTCCCCTACTCTTCTCGATCTATACTGCGTCTTTGGACAACCTCATCTCTTCCTATGGATTCCAATATCAACTCTATGCTGACGACACCCAAATCTTCCTTTCCTCTCCCGATCTCTCTCCTCCGGTGTTGGACGGCGTTACAGCCTGCCTATTGGCTATCTTCGACTGGATGACTTCCCGTTTCCTAAAGCTCAACCTCTCTGAAACTAAAACCTCCATTCCTGTGCCAATTTCTCTTCAGGTGAATGGTGCCACCATTACTGCTACCTCAGTCTCAAGCTCCATTGCCTCAGGGTCCTCTTGAACTCCAATCTATCCTTTACTCCTCACATTCAGTCACTAACCATATCTTGCTACTTCCACCTAAAAAGCATTGCACACATCCGTCCTTTTCTTAATCAGGACTCTTCTAAAATGCTCATCCAAGCTCGTATTATCACCCGCCTTGACTACTGTAACCTCCTTCTCTCTGGCCTTAAGAGATCCTAGATTCTGCCTCTGCAGTCTGTAATGAACGCCTGCGCCAGACTCCTACACCTCACCTCCTGCACCACACCTCTCTGTCAATCTCTACACTGGCTCCCTGTTTCCTTTAGAGTCCAATTCATTATACTGGTGCTCACATACAAAGCTCTCCATAACCGCACCCCTGCCTACATATCCTCCCTTATTAACAGGTACATCCCATCCCCACCACTTAGCATCAGATCATTGGCTGAGCAATCAATTCCTTGTACCCACACCCCCCAACTTTTGCCTTCAGGAATTCTCCCGAGCTGCACCCTTTCTATGGAACTCCCTCCCCCGCAACATCAGACTCACCCGTCTCTCCAGTCCTTCAAGAAGTCTCTGAAAACGCATCACTATTAAGAAACCTATCAGCTCACTCAATGATCCCCCACTGTCATTTCCTGCTCCATCTTCCCATTCAGTCCTCATGCAACCCGCTACTTCAAATACCCTATTCACTCTCACCTAATGTGTCATGCCTCTTCTCCTCTTAGATTGTAAGCTCTCGAGCAGGGTCCTCCTTTTTTCTGTTCTGTGTGTGTAACATATATGTACAGTATATTTGTTATTCTGTTTCTCCCATTGTACAGTGCTAAGGAATTTTTTGACACTTTACAAATACTTGTAACTGTAACTAATTCAACTAAGGCAACAGATTCTGCCCCTTCTTTTGATTTGAGCACGGGGGAAAACAGTTTCAGTTTTTTAAAATGTATTTTTTTAGGTTTTTTGGCGACACCTGTTCTACTTGCAAATTTCGCTAGTGTGCGTTCTGTCTTGAAGCGCATATGTATACATATACACCAGCATTGCACAATACTATGTTTGCTTTTTAGGTGCGCTATGAACATTATACATTACTCCTGTTTCTATTGTGTCATTTGAGGTTTGTGGACACATTTGTTCTATTGTAGCAGCACCTGATACATTGTGTCATGTCTTTCATATAAACCTATTTAGCACTGCTGTCACACTATCACTAAACATTTGATTCATTATAACCAGAAGCTGTAAACATAATGGGCCCTATTACAATTTTCGCACAAACTTTTGTGCCGCCGCAAAAAAAACATTAACGCGAGGGGTAAAACCCTTTGCGCTGAACGTCGTATTACAATGTCAGCGCAACAAACGCGCATATACGTCTACCGCGGGTGAACCTGCGCGAACGCTGCGCGAGCGTACTTTACAGCGCGCTTCCTATACTTAACATTGTGAGCGCAAATGCGTTTGTGCGCTGGTACGCGGATGGTATTACAATCTATGCGCAGGAATTAACGCACATCCGTTGCGCGCATAATTTTAGCAACTCCTGAAAGCTGGTGTTAATGGCAAATCTGACAGATCTGGCCAAACCCAAATACACCAGCCCAAATAAAAAAAAGCAGCAAAGTATAGTTACATTCTACTCATTCTAAAGCAATAAAATGGAGAAGTTGTGTGTGCATTTATTATTGCTGCAGCATATATGCGCAGATTGACTTCGACAGGCGCAATTTCTTAACGTGAGATAATTGTGGTTCTTAATTCTGATTGGCTGAATCACGTGAAAAAAACAGTCCGCACACTGATTTCTGCACGCAACGTTACTGCGCGTGCATTTTGCGCGTCCGTTTAACGCGCGTTATTGCTCAACGGATGAAAAAAATGCGCGAGGATTGTAATTCCAGCGTTGATTTATGTTTGTTAACGTTTAAAGGGATACGCTAGGCAACATGACCACCTAAGCTTTTTTAGGTGGTCATGATGCCTGGAGTATGCCGCCCTCTGTCCCCCCTCCCTCCGCTCAGCAGTTCAGCTGAAAACAGCTGAGAGAGGCGGAGGAGTTTACTCTGCCCTCCCAGCTGTCAGCAGAGCGGGATTCAGATTTCCCGCTTCTGCCGACTATTGCCGAGTAGGAGACGTCATCGCGCTTTCAGCGCAATGACGTCTCCACCTCGCCGCAGTAACTGGCGGCAGCGGCTGAGGGTCAGTGTTGCGTGCATCCTCTTGCGCGCAACACTAATCCTCAGAGGGAGCGGGGAGGAAGCCTGCCGATTGGCTGGCTTACGTGAGAGGTGCGCATGCGCGCTTCTCACGTAAACCAGAAGGCAAGAACAATGCAAGAAGGACGGGAGCGGAAGAGGGGGGAGGTGAGTATAAAAAAAAAAAAAGACGCCGCTGGAAACAAGTGGATTTTAGGGTAAGTATTACAGTTACACAAAAAAAACAAACACCCTAACGATTAATTAAGGGAATAGGGATAGATTAGGATAGAAAAACGGGGGTTGATTTTTGAGTGGAGTGTTCCTTTAATGCTTGGTGCACAAATTCACGCATTGCACGTGCGTTTTTGCGTGAAGAATGTAATAGGGCCCAATGTGTCCCTATTATTAATCCCCTAACAATCAAACTTACAGAAAAAAAAGAATATATGTATGTATGTATAGTTTGGCAGCTTTGAGATCTTGAGAGTGACAGACAAGAGGCATGGTAATGATGCAATTTGCAAATAAACCCATCAAATGGTCACCAAATACAGAATCAGACTGGTAGCCACTGGCTGATAGAATTTTAACCATGTCTCCTAAACTTATGAATTATTCTGCACATAACTGTCTAAAAAACTCTGCTAGGCTCTTGAAAATGTGTGACTAGCTCCTATCATGCCCATTACATCATATATTATATCATATATAAATTATAATATTTACTAAAAGGTGCTTAGATATAAATTGTTTTCATAGTTTTGTTTTGTATAATTTGCCTTCGTGAAACATAAAATTTTAAAGTTTCCAATTTAAGATATGTGGGTGGCATTCCATGAATCCACAAACAACTACAGAGTGCCAACTTTGTTAACCATGCTAGATCTATAAAACATAGTAATTTATCTTTATTTTAAAAATAAAATAAAAGCTGACCTTTTCTTGGCTGTTGCCACACAAACTGTTTTATAGGTTTTTTATGGATCCATTTAGATGTACTCAACAAATATAAGTTAAAATGCACTGTTATGCTGAGTGAGACCCCACTGCCTTCTTGTCCTAATAAAACAGCACGTGTGTGCGGCCCGACAGCTGCTGTTTTGGTAAACCGTTTTGCTGCATTTGTTTCAGTAGCCACCTGTTAACTATAGCATGTGCTGCACACAGTACCTGACCTTACTAAAAGTGTGTCAGTCTCTGGCCTGACACCAATAGATATCATTTTTAATGCTAAACTTGGCCACTCTTCCACACTTGTCTTAATAGAAAATAAGAGAAACACAAAAGCATATTTCCTTCAAATGGTATTTTGTTTCAGGAACTGGTACTAATTAATTAATAAAGGGTGATTGTAACGGGTTTAATGCAATCCTTAACCCTTTTCCACCGGACAGGTTGTAACCGGTGGGAGGGAGTTAATGCCGGCCGCTGCGGCCCCTCCTCCGGCCCACCTAGCAGTTGCCAGGCGACTTGTGTCATTTGCTGCAGAGGGACGGCCTGGGATCGCAACGAATGCAGGGTGGGGGCGAAGAAGGCCCATCAAAGTCAGCAGTGCGTGCTATGCCACCCCGCGGTTTCAAGGCCCACCCACTGCGGGGACGGCATAGTATGCCCTGCGGTGGGAAAGGGTTGATTTTACCAGACTGAATATATTAAGGATTTTAGCAGCTGGAAATTTCTGCCACTGTTTTCACTGCTGAAGACGGGGACTAACATACATTTACAGAAACAGAAGATGACAGGAACAAGAATCGTGATATACTTGGTGGTAGGCAGAATTTATTTAGGGTAATTAAAGTGCAATAGAACATTACAGGAATATCTATTTAACTGTAACTTGACATAGAACAATTTGGAAGGAGCTGCGGCTTTGTAAAGATTGATGGCTTTCCAATGTAGGGCCATATTGGTGCTAACTTAACCAGAGCTGTTGTAAACTTAAAACCTCCATAGGGGGCGTGGCCGACTGCGAATGGAAGAGGTTGTGTTATAGTAGAGCTCCGCACGTACTTCTCTCCTCAGGGACCCTAGATGATTTACACCACAGATTTTTTTTTTTTTTGAGACCCTGAGACCCCCGAACGGTCGGTCACCGGGACAGTATTGTCCGGAGCCCGCTTGTCCCCCGCTCCGGACCAGAGACTCACTATTTGGCGGCTGTTTCCCCCCGGACCACGATGTCGGCAACCATCTTGCGGCCTAGCTCCCGGCCTCTGCAGCCATCCTCCCCTGTTCCTCTGAGTGCCCTGCCCACGGAAGGATTGATGGCGCGGGATGTGGAAACGGTGGGCCCCCGTTTCCTCACCACTGTGTCTGAACAGGGATGGACTGAGGCGGCAGGAGAGGCCATGCGCTGGGACGTTTCCCCTCCCCCCCTCGAAGTGAAGATGACGGCGCTGGAGGGCCTGGAGGCCTGTCTAGCAGTACTGGAGGGTGACGATGCGAGCCCGCTCACGAGAGGGACCTTGCGCCAGATGATGTCGATTCTGAGCTGGTGCAGGGGAGCGGCGGCTCCCTGTCCAGGTGAGGAGGTGGCGACTTTGCCTCTCGGCAGCGCAGAGGACCTGGAGGCCGAAGTTGTGGGAGCGCCCACAGGCTGTGCTGAGGTGGTGGACGGAGTGGCTGTCGGCGCTGACTTGGGAGATCTGGAGGAAGATCGGAAGCGGATCCCTTTTTTGCTGGAGGCAATGTCGGTTCCCGGCGTTGAGGAGGCACTGGACCACCTGGGAAGTGCTGCAGAGGTCGCTGTGGAGAGGAATGGCGGTTGCTCCCTTGAGTTGGCCCAGGCGGTGGGACTTCCCGTGGACGGCGCATTGCCCTTGGAAGTGGCGTGGATGGGCTCTCGGCCTCAAGTGGAGGCCTACGCCACGGCTGGTGCCTCTCAACTAGCCTTGGATACCTTTGTTCTAGGAGGAGACGCATACATGGGTCTCTGGCTGGATACAGGCTGAGGAAGCTTCTCTGCTATTTTATTGTCCGCTCCGGTGCCGGGCCTGCTTGCATTACTGATGCCGCCCCACTCTCCCATGATGTTTAATTTTTGATCCTCTCTACACCTCGTTAGATGTGCCTTTTGTTTTCTCCTGGGACTTGCCCCATGTTTTTGAGACCTATTTGAGGACTTTATTTGTCTCTGTGACATTTTTTGAGTACTTTCATTTTCTAGCTGAGAATCCCCCCCCCACTGATTCCTCCCCACAATGAGTCACTCCCTGAGGAAATACCTGGACTCTTGGTGTTCCTGATCCCCCCCCCCTGATGACTAGCCGAGACTCAGAGACATTGTTTTTGTCCTTTTTGCTGACTCCTAAGGTGTGCAGAGTAATCATGATGTCTTAGTGGATGCTGGGGACCTAATTTCTCCCCCCCCCCCCTTACGTTTTTTTTTTATTTTTATCTGATTGGCAGACCAGGACTCCCTTGGGGCGAGCCACTATGGCGACATTTTTTCCGGATAGGTCTGCCATAATTGGCCCTCAAGCCCTTGGCCGCGTGACATTTGTCCTCCATGGCCTCCTTGTCCTTGGACTCTCTGGAGTGAGCCAGGAGAGTTACGTAGATGGCCTTTGCCATATCCTCCTCCCTACCTTCCCCACCTTTTTTTTTTATTTTTTATTTCCCCCCCCGGTCCCCACTTCTCAACTCAGTGTCTTGCATCACTACTGTGTACACCAGCTTTCTCTTCTTCTTGGCCCTGCGAGGCCATTGTTTTCTGATACACTGGATGTTTTATACCGCTGTCTTTTCAAAATAAAAAAAATTGAATTAAAAAAAAAAACTCCATAGGCTATAATGGCTCTGGGAAGTTTACAACTGCTCTGGTTTAAGTTAGCACCAAGTATGTAATATGGCCCGTTTGTGTGTTACTCTCATCTTTTGCTGGTATTCTGCAAATACCGTCTCAGAAGCCCTGGTGTTCAGTGATTTTGCAAAATAATTTAACTAAAAAATTGCTTACTTACCACTGGATCCACAGTACAGAAGGCGAATATTTCTGTCTCATGAAAGCGCTTCTAATAGCGAGCCTCTAGTGGTTGACAGCTTAAATTTTCTCACGAGCGATTTGCTGTTAACAGACTATTAGAATGGGCCCCCTGTAAAGTACCAGGAGGATATAGTATGAGCTGCTAGTCATATACACTGACATGTGTGAAAGCCTCACGTGTATGCTCTGCATCTTGGGCATTGATGAATATAATGTTAACGCTATGTTGGCATGTATTGTACAATACTACAATATTTATTAAATGGAAAAAGGAATCTTCTTGGCGTAATACAAACACAAGAAGAAAAAGATATACTTATTATATGAGGGTTTTTATACCGGCTGAATTTTTTTTTAAAATGCAGCTTTGGGACATTATGTTTAAAAAAAAGATGAAATTTCTAAAAAAAAATTACTGTAATGAGAAATACTGTTATATTACTAATTATTTTACACAGCTGCATATCTGTATCCCCTGTACAAAATGACCCTGTATTATACAATGTTCTAAAATACTTCAAGGGCCTGCTCTGGACACACATAATGTGACCTGTATGTGTGACATTTTACGTAGATCACTTTATGTTTATGGTCCTTAGGTTGTGAGTACTTGGCATAAAACAATTCTACTAAGGAATCTGAAAAATCCAGATAGCCATCTCCTATACAATGTCCATGTGCTGGGCCTAAGAAACCCTGTATTGTTAGTGACTCTTGGCCGCTAATCGCAAGCCTCGCACGTGGAGCATTCAAATAGATTAAAATATAACATTTATTGGTAATATTAAAACAGAAAATTTATTAAAACACATAAATGACAACACATATGAGCTAAAATTTTGATTCTGACTCAAACGAGGTGATGCTGTAAGGGATGACAATCCCACCTGTTATCTTAAAGTATCACTATATAAGGGCTCTGGGCAATTGTTAAACATGTAATAACTTCAAACGGATACATTTGAATGTGCCTTCCTACCGGTTACATTGATATCGATATTAGATGTATCAAGAAGAAATCAACTCATATAATGCGGCCAATCTGCCGTGCTGCTTAGCTGTTCATCAATTTCCCATACCAGGCTATAGCCCCGTTATTCATTCAACAGGTGATTACGTGTTGGTCGATCATCTGATGACGGTAAGTTCAAAATGGAGTATTAAGTTTCTAGTCAATGTCACTTACATATGCAAGTTACCTAGTATTTCAAAGAAGGATCTATTCATTCAGTACTCATTATGACCTCAAAAACCAGTGTCGCTACTACAATAGCACCAGTCAACATCAGTTGGTTTCACAAGTCCATCTAAGATTCTAAAGATATTATGATGCCTTTTGTCCTGCACACGTGCGTTGAATTTTTATTTCATATGTGGTGTCATTTATGTGTTTTAATAAATTTTCTGGTTTAATATTACCAATAAATTTTATATTTTATTCTATCTATCTATTTGTATGGTCCATGCCCTAGGCTTGCGATTAGTGGCCAAGAGTTACTGTACTTGGCATAAAATATGCATTTGTATAAGATGATGGGTAACCATCCACACCATGAGTTGAGGAATGTGTTTTCTAAACCTTAAACACTGTAGGTTAGCTGTATATGTCCAAGAAAACTCATGGTTTCCCATTAGGCCCCCGGCACACGAGCGTATTTTTGCCTCATGTGCGCCCGCACTTCCCTGCGTCCGTGGGTTTTTGACGGGGAAAGCCCTCCACCGGACGTGAAAAAGGCCTCCCCGTCAAAAAGCTAAACGGACGCTGAAAGTATACAAAGCGCGATTCTCCATAGGAGGATCGCGCTTTGTACGCTGAGCGCAGAGAATGGAAGGAACGCCCACTTTCACGGACGTTCCTTCCATTCTCTCAAAACGCTCGTGTGCCGGGGGCCTTAGAAGACCTAAAACTCAATCACATCGTTTTCTCCATTAATGTCAATACAGCAATTATATTAGGTTTACATAGGATCTCAGAAGAATGACTGAAAGAATAGCTACATGTGAAGATGATGGCGGAAAGTGCTATAGGCAGTTGTTAATGCTCCATTTTTAGATGTGAAGCAGCTGCTGCAACAAGACCTTAAGAAAACAAAGTTTGCCTTAACACAACAAGGGTCCTATTCCCAGGTTGTCATTAAGCCTAGTGCTTGAGCCGTACAGCAGAACAGCTTGATCATGGTACCTATTTTTTTAACCCCTTAGTGACCGGGCGGTTTTACACAAATCCGTCTTTTAGTGACCGATGCTGTTTTTACGTTTCTGCGCTGTTAGTGTTTAGGTCAAATTTTCCTCTTACTCGTTTATTCAACCCACACATATTATACACCCTTTTTCCCGCCATTAAATGGACTTTCTAGAAATATCATTATTTCCATCATATCCAATAATTTACTATAAAAAAAATATGAAATATGATGAAAAAAATGGTAAAAACACACTTTTTCGTAATTTAATCCCCAAAATCTACAACCACCCAAAAAGACCCCGGCTAAATAGGTTCAAAATTTTGTCCCGAGACTAGAAATACCCAATATTTACATGCGTTTGCTTTTTAACCCCTTCACTGCTGAGACAGTTCACCTATGTGCGCTGCGCTCATTCTGACCATTTTGTGCTAATTATTTTTAGATGAAAGCCTAGGTCCTATTTAATTAAACCCCCCCAGACAAAAAAACTTTTTTAAAAAAAAACATTTTTTTATTTTATTTAATTTTTTTATTATTTTTTATTTATTTATTTAATTTTTAAAAAAACAAATTAAAACCAAACCTGGTCATGTTTGGTATCATTGGAAAGGCCATAATCAGGCCTTTCAAATGATGTCAAATATGACCATCTAGCTGCCATGGATCGGGAGATAAAGGGATCCTTAGGATACCCTTATCTCTACATGGCAGCTAGATGGTTAACTGGCCCACTGACATCCTCACACATATGGTGAGGTTGTCAGTGGGTGGGGGGGACCTGGAGGCTTGGCTGACATCCAAGATGTCAGCCCCCCCCAGGTTCGAATCGCGTTTTGGCGCCAATTAGTGCCGAAACGCGATTCGGCAGCGAAAAGGTTAATGCCATACACCGCTGAAAAGGGGAGATTCTCCCCTCTCCAGCAGTGCAAACGGCATCTCCCTAGCTTCAATGGTTGGGGAGATAGAGGGCTCCGAAGGAGCCCCCCCCTCCCCTCCATTGAATTGCATGGGGACGCCTGCTGATGACGTCACCACGCCCCGTGGCGACGTCATCAGCCTCGCCTGCCCATGTAAATCACATGGGCAGGCTTCCTCCCTGCCAGATCGCCGTGGGATCCAGCGAGGGAGGTGAGTATCGGGCGGGAGGGGGATTAGGCACCGCTGACGTACCCTGTACGTCCGCGGGTCTAACGGAGACCTGTGGACAGAACGTACAGGGTACGTCAGGGGTCCTTAAGGGGTTAACGACATTCTACATCCGGAACACAAGCTGAACTTGTGTCTGGGATGAAGCGCTTTGTTACTGTACATTAGCATCTCCTATACTTTGTATGGAAAGAATAGGGCCCTACAGTCCCTGGTGTTAGGTGATTGCGCTCCTGGTGATTGCACTTCTCATTCTGGGATGTAATTCCACCTAAAAATCCTATACTCACCTTAGATCCCTCAGTGGCGAGAGCAGCAGGATCCGCCACTTCCTCGGTCCACTTTTAGAGGAACAATGGGAACAAATAGTTCCCAGTGTTCCTACTCGTATCCCTCTGCTGCCCAGTGGTATCTCATTTGTGCAAACTTTGCAAGTGGTCGTGCAAGATCATGTCCATCTCCATGGAGTCCTATGGCTTAGTGCTGCTGCTGTTATCGTTTAACAACTCGGTCGAGATTATGATTGGAGCTGCTGAGAAAGCGGCTTTGTTGTAATTTGGGTGTTAAATGGCAGGCGCTAGTGGAAAACAGGACGCTCAGGTTTTCCATTAGCATCTTTTTAATACCAATCTTGGAATAACTCCCCAACTGGGTCATGCTGTTGTTAGATTTATAAATGATCTCCTATCCCAAAGCAAAACAGTATCTTTCCACAGCACTAGAAATATGGCCAAACAGAGGGAAACCAACTTTAACATTATGTTTAATAACCTTATGACTGATTACTGAAGCACAAGCTTCATTCATAGACAGAAAATAACAAATCACAATTCACAAAAATGAGAATGAAAAAATAAATTGATGACTTACTAGAGAACAATATATAAACGTACACATGCATAAATAAGCAGATTGAGAACTAAATGGATAGACAGATGGACAGATACGGAGGCTGATAAATAGGTGAATTGATAGACTCCTGAGACTCCTTGAGCGCTTCCACCAGCACTGCCTCCACACTATACTCGACATCCACTGGAATGACTTTGCTACCAACACTGAAGTCCTCAACACTGAAGTCCTCAGCGCTGGGCATAGCATATCTCCAGAATGGAAGTTCATCGCTTACCCAAGGTTGTGCTGTATGGCAAACTCTCCGCTGGTCACCGCGACAGAGGGCCGCCAAAGAAGAGGTAGAAGATCTCACTGAAGAAATCTTTATGTGCCTGCCACATCAACCATCGGCAGTGGTCTGCTCTAGCCTCCGATCGTGAAATTTGGAGACGCACCATTCACCACGCCGTCTCTTCCTTTGTGATTGCACGCAGGACAGATCTGGAGGATAAAAGGAAACAGAGGAAGGACCGCAACATCGTGGCATTAAATTTTATTTCAGACCAGACGTTTCCATGCAGCTGCTGTGGCTGGATCTGTCTGTCCCGCCTTGGCCTCGTCAGCCACCAGTGAGTTTGCAGCAGACATGGACAGAATACACAGCAATCGTGATGTAGGAAGACGATAAACATATATGACCTTTGCAACTCCCAGTAGGCGTTTCTTCCACACAGTGCCAAAATAGATGCGTTTCGTCCTATACCATAAAGGACTTAATCAGGGAGAGCGTGCATGACTGATCACTCCACTCTTCTTCTTCTTAGGACATTATTTAAGAAGAGCAGAGGGATCAGTCATGCACTCTCTCCCTGATGAAGTCCTTTATGGTATAGGACAAAACGCGTTGGAGTTGTAGTGTTCTTTGTTGCTATGTTTGCCATTAAAATCTTTTAACCGAAGGAACGTCTCTTGGCTCTTCCTGTGGCGGCAGTGTGGACTCATTCGAGAGGAACCATTGGTTGTGTGCTAACACGTTCATGATGGGCCTGTATATATCATATATCCTGTGAGTTTTATTTCTGGGGCCTTTCACGTGTGGACACTATTCTGCTGCACCATGACGTTTTTTATTGTGTTTTATTAGGTTGCATTCCCAGGGATAATTTATTGTTTACAGCAGAGATGGACAGCCCACTTCCTAATTTTCATTCATAAAGTCAAGCAAGAGAGAGATTCAGATTATATATTATATTTTTTCTCGAACAGCACATCACTTTAACACACTTATTATAAAGAAGGATGATATTGATCAACATGTACTCCAGTTCTGTAATCCCCAATGCTTAATTATGACCAAGTTACTTCTCTTTAAGCCACCTTTGGATAATTGTACATCATACAGCTAGCACACATATCTGCTGTGGTGTGTAGGTGAGCTGTGTTAATGAGAGGCACTCTCACATGGTGCTTATGATTTGGATAGCAAAGGGTATATCCAGTGAAAATTGTCACAAGTTATAGACCACAATATATAGGATATACTATCTATGGGAGACCCCCCCCCTCCGGTCTGGTCCCCCATATAATGAGTTAAATACAAATACCACTTCTACTATACCCTATATAATATCAGTAAGGAGAAAGATGAAGGCCTCTTATTTTGGAAGTCATCCTCTCAACCAGGGGTCAAGTACTGGGACAAAAAGTGAGGGAACTCACCCAAGAATTCCACAACCCCCATTACCTGAATATATATTATATATTCACGAGTGTAGCAGTATGGAGTGATACCTTTTTTTATTCGACTAACGTTCCATGTAAAAGACAAGCTTTTGAGAGTGTAACGCACTTCTTCAAGTCTGGAAGCTTACTGATCAGTGAAAGGTATCACTATGTACTGCTATACTACTGATTTTGTCAACTGGACTTAAACAGCCTATTGAATATATATATATATATATATATATATATATACAGACAAAGATCCTCCCAGTATTAAATATATATCCAGGCATCAGACCCCCCAGCATTATATACCCAGGCACAGGACCCCCAGTATTATATACACAGGCACAGGACTCCCAGAATTATATACCCAGGCACAGGACCCCCCCCCCCCCAAAATGATATACACAGGCACTGGACCCCCAAGAATAATATGCACAGGCACGGGACCCCCCCAGAATAATATTCACAGGTACTCAACCCCCAGAATAATATACACAAGCACTGGACCCCCAATATACACAGGACCCCCAATATACACCGGCACTGGACCACCAGAATTATATACCCAAGCACTGGACCCCCCCCAAGAATAATATGCACAGGCATTGGACCCCCAGAATAATATACACAGGCACTGGACCCCAATATACACAGGACCCCCAATATACACAGGCACCGGACCCCCAATATACACAGGCACTGGATCCCCGAGATTGTATATATATATCCAGCCAGCAGCACACTCATTCAGACCTTTAGATTCAGATGGGGACCCGCTTGCACCAGCGTGCTTTTGCTCCTCCACGCGGTCGCCGGCTACTGAAGGCTGTGATGAGCTCTCGCAAGATCTCGCCTGCAGGCAGTGTCACATCCTTCAGAGGACGGCGGCCGCACGAGGCAGCATGCAGTGCGGCCAGCTAAACTGTGTTGGGCTCGGGCAGGGCTGGGACAAAAAATTGGCCCTGGACTTCATCCATGAGTGGCCCAATCCAATTATGCAAACAGGCAGGGTCGCATTAAGATCTCTATGGGCCGGAGCAAAAGATTTTGTTTGGATTTTTTGACATTTAATGAAAATATATATTTTTTATTATTTTATATTGTGTGCAATTTAGGTGCTTTGCGTTTCCCTGCATTTCAGCGCTCTTTGGATGATTCCATTTCGCCAAAAATACAGTGAATTCATTATTGAAAATTCATTGTGTTTTGCCGAAAATGGAGTCACTGAAACAGTTTGCCCCCTCAATTCATATTAATAGCCCTCTCTATCGCCCCAATTCATATTAATAGCCCCTCTATCACCCCAATTCATATTAATAGCCCCTCTATCGCCCCAATTCATATTAATAGCCCTCTATCGCCCCAATTCATATTAATAGCCCTCTATCGCCCCAATTCATATTAATAGCCCCTCTATCACCCCAATTTATATTAATAGCCCTCTATCGCCCCAATTTATATTAATAGCCCAATTCATATTCTATCGCCCCAATTCATATTAATAGCCCCTCCATTGCCCCAATTCATGTTGATAGCCCTCTCTATCGCCCCAATTCATATTAATAGCCCAATTCATATTCTATCGCCCCAATTCATATTAATAGCCCCTCTATCACCCCAATTTATATTAATAGCCCTCTATCGCCCCAATTCATATTAATAGCCCAATTCATATTCTATCGCCCCAATTCATATTAATAGCCCCTCCATTGCCCCAATTCATGTTGATAGCCCTCTCTATCACCCCCAATTCATATTAATAGCCCTCTCTATCGCCCCAATTCATATTAATAGCCAATTCATATTCTATCACCCCAATTCATGTTAATAGCCCCTCCAATGCCCCAATTCATGTTAATAGTCACTCACACTAAACACTCTCACACTGTTATACTGTGCACACAGGTATATAAAATAGATCTTAAATTTTATGCACTGAGCAAAGCATATCACACACATACACACACACACACACACACACACACACATACACACACACACACACACACACACACACACACACACACCAGGGCTGTAAACTAATCCCTGGGTGGGCTAAGCAGATCACAGCAGGTGCATGATGCCAGGTCTGGCTTAAGAGCCTGTCTCTCCACAAACCTTTTATAAGCTCATCCAGGGAGCAGCCCAATACTTTCCTGCATGTCTCCCCTTCGACCATCCCCCCCCTCCTCCTACCTGCTGTGAGTGTCAGAGGCTGAGCTGCCTGTCACAGCTGCAGAAAGGGAGGCCGAGGTGAGCATCTCACACAGCAGCCAGACTTCCCTCTCCCTCTAAATCCAATGTGTGTTTGGGGGGGGGGGTGCAGCCAGCGAGGAGCAAGGTGGTCTGAAGCGCTGCGGGTGAGAGGAGTGGGGGGGAGAGAGGGGGAGACTGGTGCTGACAGTGTGAGTTGGGACAGGCTGCCTTACTTACCCGATCACCCCAGAACTGCCTCCAGCCACTGCAGAGCCATGGTCAGGTTGGGCCATTCATGCAGTGCACGCACTGCCAGTCAGCCTGGAGTTGCCTCCTGCTCCTTCCTGCAATGCTTGCGCCGGCGCGCTGAGTCACATGATACCAGCGTCAAGAGAAGGAGGAGTCAGAGGAACAGACGAATAGCCGCTCCTGTGGGCCGGCCGGCAAGCTGACTAAGCCTGGGACTTGCATAGGTACATGCCTGGGCTCGGGCCACAGTGGGAACCTGCGTTCCCGCAGCGTTCCCGCAGCATTCCCGCCGGGGGAAAAGTGCGGGAACGGTGTTCCCCCACGTTCCCGCTGGACTCGAGCCCTGCTCTCAACCCCCCCCCCTCTAGTGAAGATTCTCCCTATCTAACCATATTCACTGCAGTGCGCTAGAGGCATAAAGGCATGATTAACATTTTGAGTTAAACTCTGCTCTTGTTGTATTTCTGTCCTTCAGGACAATAACAGGACAAGAATAGGCTTTGCATTTGCCAACCAGTGGTTGTGTCACATAGAGTTTAAGATCTGCTGAACTGGAATATAGAAGAGTCAATTCATAGCTTGCAGTCAGCAGAAATGCCAACAATGGGGTCTGAAATCCAGCTCTTTACCCTTTGTTACTCTGAACCACACTGCTGAACACGAACAGCCATCAGAACCTCCCGGACGATATAATGAATCGAGCACTTGACATCTATTGCCACAACGTATTACAGGGGCCACAATGTCTGCCATGTAAAGATCTTTAGGACAATTACATGATGTGCAGCATTTCTTTATTTCAGAATACTGTGTGAAAATTCTGCCTTATTATTGAAATCCAGAATTCCTAAACAATTCTCCTGACAGTTATGGTCTCCCCATTTTATTCTGTATTAGTATTAGACTTTTTATAGAAATACCTTTCTAGGTTATGCTGCAGTGCATGTATTTTACTATGTACCTATTTACTGCTAATGTTTTCAATGTGAAATAACTTCGATTGTGTATAAAAAAAATGTAATAAAAAATATTTCCAGCTGCAAATCATTTTCAACTACATGGTTTAATATGGATAATTAAGTTTAACTTTTTAACATATGTTTTAGGTGAAAAATACACAGGTAGAATCTTTCCCACTGCAGCCTCTTAACGAGGGTACCTTGTTAACCCTTAATTGACAGAATAAAGACAAAAAAGAAAAGGGCGCAAGATAGGTGGAAATTGAAAAAATACCTCTGGAGCACCCCAGATACAGTTAGGGTACTCCTAGGGTTCACAGTAGATTGATATCTTTAAAGAGCGCTTTTGCTTCTTAGCTGGTTAATATAGCATGCGCTGAAAAATCTAAAGAGAACATATATTGTGCAGAATATTTAATTAAAATTTTTTAAAAAATCACCGTGTTAAAACAAACTCACAAAAATAGAGCACAAATAAATGTGCAAAACAGCATTTGCCACAATGGCCAGAACCTCACGATTTCTGTACGACAAACCTCCGGTCTGCAGTCCATCAACATATAGATCGAAGCCCGTTGGAATGGAACGCTGACTCAGCATAAACTGGAGTTCATTAGAATGGAACACTTGCTCAGCATGGATATTCGGCTTGGTCTCTGGCTTGATTTCTGGTGTACAGAACTTTGCTCAATGCATTTCGTGGGGCACACCCACTTCCTCAGGAGCTTTTAATTTTTTTTTATTAAATATACTGCACAATATATGTTCTCTTTTGATTTTTCAGCGCATGCTATATTAACCAACTAAGAAGCAAAAGCGCTCTTCAAAGATATCAATCTACTGTGAACCCTAGGAGTACCCTAACTGTATATGGGGTGCTCCAGAGGTATTTGTTAAATTTCCACCTATCTTGCGCCCTTTTCTTTTTTGTCTTTATGTTTTAGGTGAATTAAATGGTTAGCATTTCCTGTTCCTTGTCACCCTGACCCCTACCGAACAGTTATCTCCCTGATATATTGTGTAAAGCTATTGAATGTTAGTTATAATCTCAATTAAGTATTTTTTTTTCAATATCAAATGTCACCAGACATGGGGCCCTATTCCAATGTTGGTGTTAAATGGCAGATGCTAATGGAAACCTGAGTGTCTGCTGTTTTCCATTAGCACCTGTCATTTATCACCTGCAATACAACGGAGCTGAGTTTTCAACAGGCCCAGTCGATATCCCCCTGAAGTGTTAAATGATAACACCAGCAGCACTAATCAACGTGCTGTTATTAGCTCCAGGAGTCCATAGGACTTTGTGGAGACGGACACCATCTTGCGCGAGCACTTGCAGAGCTCACACGTGTGAGGCTAGACCAGGCAGCGGAGGGATACACAGGAACACTGGGAACTATTTGTCCCCAGTGTTCCTCTGCCGCAGAGAGAGTAAGCCGTAGATCCCGCCGCTCTCTCCACCATTGGGTATGAAGTAAGTATTGGAGTTTTATGCAGGATTACCGTAAAGTGCTAGATAATTGTGCAGAAATGTAACGCTGGTTGGAATAGCTCGTTTTTCTTTTGCTCGGGGTATATTAATGTGTTCCATACAAAGTATAGAAGACGCTAATGTGCAGTAACCAGACGCAACATCGGAGATGCAAGCGGAGCTTGCGTCTAGGATGGAATACCCCATTGAAAAAATTAGCACAGTGCTTGAGCCATTCTGCTATATGGCTTGAGCACTGTGCCTAATGGTAACTTAATGGTAACCTATGAATTGTTTTTTTGTTATATTGTGATTCTTTTGATACCTGTTCTTTTAGCAAATGTGTTGTCTCTCTTCAGCTTAAGTTCAAATCATTCCCGATACCATAATGCAAACAAAATAAAGCCTAGATCCAATCTGCAACACTTCTGTGAAATATTGCATTGCTTTTTTTTTTATGAACAAGAAGCACGAAGAATGCTGGTAGATAATCAAATTTATGAGCCCCTGAAACAAAACCCTACAAGGGAGTCTGCAATATAGTTTCACCAATTATTGGAGAGCGGACATACAACGGGAGTTTTGAATGATAAGGAATATAAATATATGAAAATCGAACACCAATTACCCCGGTCTTTTATCATTTTCCAAAGATCCATAAAATCAATCAACAACCACCAGGAAGACCTATAATTTCAGGTATCAGATCTATATCAAGAAAAGTCTCAGCATACATAGACCACCAGCTACAGTCATTAGTAACCTCCACTACGTTTTATCTTAAAGACACAATCAATGTCCTACAAAAACTAGAGGACAATGAATGGGAAGAACATCCTGGTTAAAATTGATGTCCACTCTTTATATAGTATAATAAAGGGCAACCAGTCATCAAAAACATGTATGGAAAACTCTGGCCTTCAAAAGGGATCAAATTGAATTCATAATAGATGCGATTGATTAACCTTATTCTACATAACAACTACTATTTTGAATTTAACGGCACCTTCTTCCTACAGAAAATGGGTTCAACAATGGGAACCCACTTTGCTCCCAGTTACGAAAACCTCTTCATGTCCCATTGGGAAGAGGAGGCATTGCGTAGCTCAGAGCAAAATTTGGTATTTTACAATAGAGAGATAATATGTTTTTCATCTGGCAAGGAGATGAAACAAGGTTTAAAGGAATGCATAAGTGCCCTCAATGATCATTACCGCAACACCTAGCTGGAGTCCACTTGGAGCAAAGAAAGAGTGACCTTTTTGGATTTAACAATTTATATTAAAGAAGGCCATCTAAGAATGAAAACCTTTTGGACAGCAACAACTTTTCCATAAAAAAAAACAGTTTTCATGTATCACACTGGTTGAACAATATAACTAAGAGTCAATTCTTATGACTAAAAACAAATTGCACCCAAAATAGATAGGATAGAGAACAAAAAACACGACTTGTACAAGCCTTTGAAAAGAAAGGTTACCCTTTAGATGGGTTAGTAAAAACCCAATATGAAATAGAGGGCCTAGAAAGAAAAGATCTTATTTAAATACAAGTAAAAGGTTAGCAATACAGATAACACATATGCCCCTTTATCATTTCATATAATCGACAAAATAATAAAATCAGGCAAGTTGTCAGGAAATATTGGCCAATCTTACAGTAAGACCACAGTTTGAAACAAATTCTACTCTCTGAACCAAAATTTGTTTGCAGAGGGGTTGATAATATCAAGTAAAAGATTGTAAGAAGCGACTACTCTTCAGCGAAAAAACAAAAATAAATCTACAACATCCCAGGGTGGGGGGGGGGTTTAAGAGTGTGGAAACTGCCTAAATTGCAGAAGCACAGACAGTAAAAAATGCATAATTTCCAAAATCCCTATAAAGGATAGCTCCTTTAAAATTCGAGAAGTGATCCCCTGCTTCAGCAATAATGTCATATATCTGTTACAATGCTCATGCGGATTAAGATATATAGGGCGTACTTCAAGAGCCCTTAACACACATTCAGGAGCACATTCGCAATATCAAAGAAGGTTATGAGGCGCGCAGCGTACCCTAACATTTCAAGTAAAAAACATAACTGCGATCCATTACAGGTAACCTTTACAGCTACGGTATAAAAAAGATACGAGCCCCAAGGAAAGGCAGTGACCAGAAGAAACTCCTGGGGAAAGAAGAAATGAAACTCATTTATATTTTTCAGGCATTGCAACCGTTATGAGTAAATGCTGACTTCGAAGTCTACCACTTCTCAGATTAATATCAACATAAAATATTCTTATATTTATCCATTACACGTTGTTCCTTTTCTCTTAATGTAGTTGTTTTATTCATCTTTTTAGATACACATAAACCTATAAAATCATGATATAGGAGATCTAAAAAGAGAAGGAATTTTTCACCCACAATAAATTATTTATTAATTCATTTATATCCTTGGGGAAAAAAATTCCTGTTGGGGTAAACTCAAACCACTCCACACGTTTATGTTCATGGGCGTCGCCGGGGGGTTGCGGCCCGCACCGGGTGACACCATCCCCTAGGGTGACACCCTAAATTTTTTTATTTATACACAAAAATATTTTACCAGGAAGGATATATTGAGAATTCTCTCATTTTCAAGTAAGTCCTAGGTAGGCAACGCCTAGGCTGGCACTTTCCAGGGGGTGGCAAAAAAAACACCACAAAGAGGATATTCACAGAGCACCGAAATGACGCAGACATTTCAATGTTCTGTTGTTTCCCGCACTTTGGGGAATCAAATTTCCCATGTAAATTCACCACAGGTTCCCTGAAGTGCAGGGAATCAGCCACCGAATGCCGCTGCAAACCCGTCGCCTGCTGTTTTAAAAAGAACTACTGAACGAAAATATCTGGAATTAACATATAAGTTCCTATGAATGATAATAAAAAGGTCTGTTACAGAAAAAAAAAATTGCTATTAGAAAAAAAATAGATTTTTTTTTAAAAATGCCTAAAAGATACTAAAAAAATAAAATCAATAAATAAAGAGATTTTTTACTATGGATTAAAGGAATAAACGGTTTATTAGATATTGGACAAAAACAGGAATATTTTTAAAATACAAGAGAACACTAGTAGCGCTGATATGTAGGCATAGGAAATCGCTAATACACACTAAATGGTCCTTGTTGCTCAACCATCATTAAATAATAACAAACAGAGAAATGGTGTAGCGATATCAATGTCCTCCCTGGGGTTGAGTCAAAGTCCCAATGCTGTACTCTTGAGGTCTTCCTCTTTAAATACCCACAGATAAAAACATAAGAGAAGTACATCATAGTGCGACCCATAGAAAAACACATAAATATGTGTGGATGAACAATAGGCTTCCTCAGCCTATTGTTGAAAGTAGTAGCCAGCTGAGGAAGCCTTTTGATACATTATCTAACTGGCAAAACGCGTTCTGGCTTTTGTATGTTTGTTTTACCTTTTTATTAAAGTTTTTTACTATTGCTACTGGAGTCTTCATTTGGAATGAACAATAGCACACACATGGGGTGGAACCTTCCTGGTTCTAGGTAAACCGCTTGTGGGTAATTTCCGGCCACCCAAATGCCCTTCCGAAAAGGCTTCACTCTCCACGTCCAAATGGATCACGTCCAAAAAGTGCAAACGAAGATATGAAAGTCTGCTCCGGATGAAGGAGTATGTAATATGTGATCCATTTGGACGTGGAGAGTGAAGCCATTTCGGAAAGGGCATTTGGGCGGACGGAAATTACCCACAAGTAGTTTACCCAGAACCAGGGTTCCACCCCATGTGAGTGCTATTGTTCATCCACACATATTTATGTGTTTTTCTATGGGTCGCACTATGATGTACTTCTCTTATGTTTTTATCTGTGGGTATTTAAAGAGGAGGACCTCAAGAGTACAGCATTGAGACTTTGACTCAACCCCAGGGAGGACATTGAAAGCACGTCCATGCGGCGTTAGGATCCAGGAGCCGCCGTCCTCTTGGCAGAATGGCTGTTCCTGTGCATCTCCAGAATCAAGATCGCGTCCAGGGCATTCTCCTCTCTCGGCATTGTTCAGAGAGAGGAGATGCCGAGACTCCTGTGCACCCCCGCAAGCGTGATCCAGGGATCCAGGAGCCTCGGCATCTCCTCTCTCGTAATGATGTCGAGAGAAGGGAATGCCCTGGCCACGATCGTGTGCCCGGAGACGCACAGGAGCAGCTTCTCTGCCAGGGTGTTGTGTCATATATGGTTCCTTATGGAATACTGTTCCAAGGAGCCCTCGCAAAGATCAGAACTCCACCTCCCCAGGCTCCAACACATCAGGGGGCTGCACAAAGCCGTGTGTTTGGGAGGCGCTGATGTGTTGGAGCCTGGGGAGGTGGAGTTCCGTTCTTTGCCGAGGGCTCCTTAGAACAGTATTCGATAAGGAACCATAGATGACACACAGGGTTGCTACTACCATGTGGTAAGCGGAAAAAATCCGCGAACCACTGAGTCCGCGGACGCGGAACTGCGAATGAACGGGGGATTACTGTAAATTAGAATTAGAATATATCAATAAAGGATACATTTATAATAGAGCCTACTGTAACAGCAGAGATATTGCTGACCAGATCCATTACTATGATGTATGGGGCTAAGAGAATACCTGTGCTGCTTTCCTTTCCATTGCCTGTTAAGTGCCTGTTAATTTTGGGTGAGGACCTGTTTTTTGTGTTTTTTTGGAGTTCGCACCAGGGTTGAGCAGTAGGTAAAATTTTGCGATTAGCTTCCCTCAAGTTAGCGCAGGCCCAAAGTGATCTGTTAGTTGCAAAAGCGCTAGAGATGTCTAGCGCTCCCCATGTTAAGTATAGGATGCGGATTTGCGCTACATATTATAATAACGACGCACTAAGTGATTTTTCTTGTTTATAGCGGGAGGCACATGATCTGTTGGTTCGTTGCTAGACTGAATTTACCTGGCGCTAACGCAAAAACATGCTGACGCTAGGGTTAGCTCACACCAGGTGATAGTGCCCTAAATAAGTATATATAATTAAAAATCCAAAATGCCAGAGTAATGTGATGCAATGATACCATTTTATTGTACTAACCTGGTACATAAATTCTAAATTCTATTTGGCGCTGTTCCGTGGTGTTCGCCAATGTCTGATAACTGCTTCAGCGACTCCAATTTTAGCAAATTACAGTGACCATTCACTAAATAAGGAATTTGCAATATTTTCAGTGAAATAAATTCCCCGAAATGTGACGAAAAGCAAAGGATCTAAAGATGAATAGACCCTTTAGATTCTAACTCCCCTAAACCAAGGGAAATGCAATAAAAATAATAAACAGTATGGCATGTAGCTACCCATTAACCCCTAAAATTTCATAAATCAAGGAAAAAAATAAAATGTATACTGTGAGGGATGAAGCCTGCCCATTAACCCTCAATACACAACTAAACCAACAACTAAAGTAATACAATGTAATATATAGTCTGAACGTTCACCCCTTCATTGCTGAAACATTTCAACCTTGTGCAAACGTTTACTTTACACTAAATATGGTCATGTTGGATATCATTGGAAATGCCAGAATGTGCCCTTTCCACCTCGATTGTCCATATCTGATGCACAGGGACGGAGATACTGCGGTCTGAATATGTGAAGGAAGCTGGATGCTGATTTCTAGTTTGGGGGGGCACATGGGGGGGCAAGCAATAACCTAGGGGGGGCAATTGCCCCCCTGTAGAGACGCATATGTGTAGCATCATTGTTCACATTATAATTGAAATGTGAACAATAGTGCTGCATTAATTAAAAAAAGCTAATTTTTTTACATACATTTTTTTATTATTATTTTTAGTTTTTAAAATTGTATTTTTACTTATAACATGGTCATACCCTGGCCTTTCCAATGATAGCAAACATGACCTTCTCGCTGCCACCAATCAGGAGATATGGGTGTTCAAAGAACCCTCTATCTCCACTATAGGATTTCCTTAGGAAATCCTTGGGCAGCTAGTGGTTCCCCGGTTAACTGACGTCATCAAACTGACGTCATCGCGTCATGCATGGTGAATCAGTTGACGAGAGGGGGAAGATGGCAGCCCCCACTGGAAATAGGAAAAATTAAGGCTTAGGCACCATCTCCCTTGGTGGGTCACCGGAGAAGGGGGTCTCTTGCTATACAGCCCCAAAGAAAGTAAAAAAAAACAATAAATAAACTCCGGATACCGTGGTATTAATACAAATGGATTTATTCCAGAACCAAGAATAACGACGTTTCGACCACAACTGGTCTTTGTCGAGCTCGACAAAGACCAGTTGTGGTCGAAACGTCATTATTCTTGGTTCTGGAATAAATCCATTTGTATTAATACCACGGTATCCGGAGTTTATTTATTGTTTTTTGACCCACTGGAAATAGGCTGCGATCCGGTGCCAATTGGTGCTGGATCGGTGCCTGGCGCTTGAGGGGGTTAACAAAATACATCCCTGGAAAGGTCAGACTGTCACCTTTCCAGGGATGCCTGGCATTCCCTGCTACCCCCCCCCCCCGGTGACGAGGAGATAGAGGGATCCAAAGGATCCTCCCCTTCAGGTGCTTCCACTGCGCCGGCGGGGGCGCCTGAAACTGACATTGCATCCAGCGCGATGACGTCAGTGCGCCGGGAGAGTATAAAAACGCAGATCTGGCTTCATTGAAGCAGCGTTAAAGCCCACCTAATGCAGGACGGCATGGGGCTGCACCACACTAATAAAGCTACAAATAGAAATTATAAATGTATAAACCACATCTGTAAAGGCTGTTATCACTTTTTTGTTGGAAGTAATTTTAGTGCTTAAAATGTGATGATTCTAGAATGCCTTCTTTGATGGCTGCCTGTGCCTGGAGAACATTTTTAGAGCAAATAAGTATGTCAAGATCTTTGGGACCTTTTTTGATAACTGCCCCATATGAGGTTGGGCATGCTTAATTTGCTCCCTGAAGGGATTTGCTATGTCACAAATTCAGTTTGCTTAAGGACAGGGGAGGATTGCTGGATTATAGTTTGAGCAAGGGAAGCACTATCTATAATTTTATGACTGGACGAGTTTATGTTGAAATCAGCAGAAGTTAGGCATCCAGGGATAAGGATGTGAGCAGGATGAGGGAGAAATTACAGAATTACTCTACATTATGGGTTCATCAAAAGGATTAAACCAGATTGTATGGTTTTCAATAGCACATTTAGTTTAAAACCTTATATTCTGGTTAAAACATGCGGATTCATTTAATTTATACATTTTAACTCATTATTTTCTGGTTTATAACTCCCACTTTAAACTCATAAACTGGTCTAGGGCAAAAGCTTTACATAGGGGTTATTCAAAGATCACCAAAATTTCAGCGGCATTTCGGTGTGCTTTCATTCAGCACACTTAGGCGAGCTGAATTCGCCGACCCACGTCGTGAATTTAGCATTCACCGCAGGGTCCCTGAAGGGTGCCGAATGGATCCGACGAACGCTGCCGATAAACCCACCAAACGCCGAAAAATCACCGAACGTGTTCGATAAACCTCCGGAAAATCAACGAACGCAGTGTAACGGTTAGCCCCTGCTTGGGCCATCGTGGTGGCTTGGAACATGAGATGAAGCCCTTAAGGCAGGTGAGTAACTGACTGGACACAAGGACAGACGGATTTCTCCAAAACCAAGGAGCACCAAAAAAACAGAACAGAATTGCCACTAAGCTCCGAAGGCTTCAAGACCGACAGACAACTTAGGACACTCAGAAACACAAAGATACACTTGACAATCCGTGAAGGGAGCAGGCTGCAGGACAGTAAACAAAACAGACAGACTATACTAAAAGAGGTCCTTATAAGCGGCCTCTGAATATAATACTAAACTAAGACAGACAAGGTACATAAAACATGAAACATACAAGAATCGTCAATCAGGCAGAGGTTGGCAACAGATCAGAAATATACGGTACCAGGGGGGAGTAGAAGGGATAGTCAAAAATAAAGCCGAGGTCAGAACCAGAAAACACTTGAACAGGAATGCTTTGCAGCAACTCAGGAAACACGAACCAGACAGAACCACCATCAAACTCCACAAACAGTCAATGAGGCTCTGTGCTGCTGGGAATATATAGGGAGTGGGTCTGTGTGATTGGGCCATGTGACCCCAGACCAGGAGATCACAACAGAACCCCAGATCAGCCCTAAACAGCACAGCCAGACACACCATAGGGGAAAAACAAACATGAAGACCCTTCACCACCAGGGGGCAAGGCCGAGACGTGACACGCAGCTGCAAACCGCCAAACACCTCTGATACGCCGCCAACAACAGCCGATCATCTGCTGAACTGGGGTAAAAAAAAAAAACAACAAAAAGAACGCAACTTTTAAAAGGCGCTTTAATAAAAAATAATGATGTAACATGAAAATGCCTGGAAACAATATATAAGGTCCTATGAACAACAATTAAAAGGTCTGTTACAGAATAAAAAACACCTTTAGAAATAGTCGGAATCCAAAAATCTTTTTGCATTTAAATCTATGGAATTTGCCTGTTTAAATCTGTCTATTGAAACAATTGAAAATCTGGGCTTTTCGCCAATGTTTCCCTAATGTTCGTCAGTCTCTGACAGTGGTGTATTTAGGTTTTGTGCTGCCCTAGGCCTGACTAAACTCGTGCACCCTCTAATTTAAATTTGAGGCATCCTTTCCTGTCAAGGACACACCTCTTCCTGGTTAATCCCCACCCTTCCTCTTTAAGCTCCACCTTTTCCTCTTAGAGCTCTGCCTTTTCCTCAGAAAATCCATCAGAATCCACAGCAATAAAACTCCCAGCAATGCAATGTGCAGTGTGTATGAGTGCATCAGAATCCACTGCAATAAAACTCCCAGCAATGCAATGTGCGGTGTGTATGAGTGCATCAGAATCCACTGCAATAAAACTCCCAGCAAACCGAGTGAATATGAGCACACAGCAATTATTTATAATATATTTACCGGCCTCCGTCCGCGGTAGGGTTGTGTGCAGAGTCAGCAGGGACTGTGTACGGACTCAGCAGGAGGTCCCTCCAGGCCACGTTAGGATCGCGGCTGTGCCTGTGCATGGAGCCATCTTGTCAGCAGTGGGGTGCCACTGCCAGAGGGTGCACCGTGGCTTTGATTCCCTTTCCCGGTGGATGTTCAGTCCAGAATGGAGTGAGAGTCCGTGTTAACGAAAGGACGGGCAGCTGCATGCGTGCATGTCACGTTGCTCAGCCAGTCAGGTGGTACGGAGACTCCGTACCACCTGACTGGCCGGACCGCGTGACCTGCACGCACGCAGCCTCACCAGGAGCCAGGCAGCTCAATGACAAACTTCTATCACTGCAGTGCTGGTTAAGGAAAGGTCCACTTTAAACAGTAGTAAGACAGGGCTTCATATTCTGCTGATACCCCCCTTTACCTGCCGTTTACTGTCATCTTCTCTATCTGCACAAAAATCACATCCCCCTCCCCTCTCCTAGAGCTGCTGCGGGGCAGGGGAGGAGCTATGGAGGGAGGAGAGGGAGATTTTTATTCTATTCGATTTTATTCCGTATGCAAACGCCCTGCTCCGCTGCTCGTTGTTTGAGAACACAGCTCAAAGCTGACACACAGTGACAGTGGCACCTCCTAGTACCCCCTAATGACAACCCAATAATCACAGGTAGCTGGGGCGGCCCGCCCCCCGCCACTGCCACTCCCCTAAGTACACCACTGCTCTGTGATATGCTCACACACAAGTTTGGCGAACTGCCAGCAAGTATGGTGCTGTTTGAAGGCAGTGCAAATCCCCATAGAGAAGTAATGGTTAATCTATTCAGAGAACACCAAACAGCAGAGAAATGGCAGTGAAATGCCCTGATGTTCGGTGGTTTCAATCAGCAGGTTTATTCAGGCGAACCCCATAGGTTTCAATGTTAAAAATATTCCCGTATTTATGCAATATCTAATAAACCATTTATTATTTTAATCTGCAGTAAAAAGTCTTTGATTTTTTTTTTAGTATCTTTTAGTCATTTTTCAGATATTTTTTAGCAAAATTCCCCCCCCCTTTTTTTAATAGCGATCTTTCTTTTTTCTGTAACAGAACTTTTTATTATCAATCATAGGATCTTATATGTAAATTCCAGACATTTTCGTTTAGTAGTTCATTTGAAAACAGCAGGCCACCGGTTTGCGGTGGCAGCATTCAGCGGCTGACTCCATGCACTTTGGGGACCCTGCGGTGAATTGTGAATTCACTGCAGGGTGGGGAAATTTTATTCCCTGAAGTGCAGGGAACTACAGAACACCAAAATGTTGGCGTCATTTCGGTGCTCTGTGAGTAACCCATTTAGTGGTGAGGTTCTTTGCTGCCCCCTAGAAAGTGAAAGTCTAGTCCTTGCCTACCCAGGACTTACTTGAAAATTTGTGAAATCTCAATGTATCCTTCCTGGTAAAATACTTTGCAAAAGTAAAAAAATATATATTTTTTTTAGGGGTGGGGCCACCCGGTGAGGGCCACCGCCCCCTGGAAAGTGCCGGCCTAGGCCAAAATACACCACTGGTCTCTGAATAGATTAACCATTACTTCTCTATGGGGAATTTCACTGCCACCAAATTGTACTATATTTTGCTGTCAATTCGCTAATATTTGGCGAATTGCTAGCTTTCTGAATAGCCACATTGCACCGTACGGGTAAATTCACCGTTCGGTGCAATTCGGTGGCAAATTCAATTGTCTTTGAATAACTCCTATGGATTCAGTTCCACTACTCATCCACCATCTTCAAATTTCACCAGCCACCAATGGATTATATTACAATAGATACAGTTAAACACCGATAACAACTTGCTAAAATTACGACAATTATCAAATACAAAGCGTTTTCTTTTGTAATGTTCTTATTTTATATTTCTAGGCATCCTTGGTTGGAAGTGCCTTTAAGGCAGAAAGATCCTTCTTAATTTATGCCTCCCAGCACCAGAAGCCACCACAGGTATGACAATTCTTATTGACAATGTATGATATGGGAATTCTATTTATATATTACTTCACAACTCTAACAGCAACTGGGGTTACTGGTCTCCGGCTTGTGGACCAGACCCAAACCTGTTACAGCGTCCGTCCCTTCTCTCCAGCCAAGCTGATCCGCAGCAGCTTTCCTTCTCCCACAACCCTCAGCCGGAACTTGAGGGAGTGCTGGTTTTTTTTGGTTTTTTTTTAAACTATTTTACCAGGAATGATACATTGAGATTTCTCTTGTCTTCAAGTATGTCCTGAGTAGGCAAGTATGTACCGTTAGGTGTCTTGCCCAAGGAAACTTACTGGAGAGGTGCTCTAACTGGGCTTCAAACCTGGGTCTCCACAGTTATAGAGCAGTGATGTTACCTCTAGTCCATCCAGCCAGAGTATCTCTCCCCAACCACCAGACACAGCTTAGTGCAGGGGAATAGTAATGTTTTATTGGAAATGGGGACCAGTTATAAGGGAAACAGGGAGGGGGAGGTAACATGACATAATCAACTGAATACATTGTCTACATGAGTGGGATTTTAATTCCTTCAGGAGACAAAGAAACTTGATCAATTACACACTGCAAACGTTTAGCAAACAGACACCGATTTTTTTCAGATTAATCTATGGTCAAACAGATAGCATGAACAATACGTCTACATAGTTTCTCTAACGCAAACCAACTCCTAAAATACAGTTTCAAGATATAAATATATTTGACCCATTAACCCTTAGGTGCCCACTTATGCCCATTTTCCTTGAGAACTGGCTTTGCCATATTGGTCCACAATCTCTTGGCAGAAGGCCAGCATCCACACTTGTCCAACAGGCATAAAGGCCATGTATAGGGCAAGGATGAGGGCACAAAGGTAGAGGGAGCTTTGGTTACAACAACCTTCTTGCACAATATGATTTATTTCTTTGTCAAATATTTTGTGAGAAAGGCGTACATTGAGACTTCCCTAATATTTATGGATAAGCTTTGATAAGCAATCATTTGTACTCTTGTAGTATGGTCCATACCATTTCAGGATTAATTAGACTCACTGTTATCCTGAGTAAGAAGTGGAAACATAAATATATAGGGCAGCATTCCCTAGTGAACGCTAACGTAAGCGTTATTGCTAGGATAAGTGTATTTAACGCATGCCCCCATATTGCATTCCTAACGCTACACCCGTTAGTAATCAATTAGCGCATCGGTTTTTGTGCTAGCTTCCGCAAGCTTACTGTACTTTGCGCATCCTATTACTCAACATGGGGAGCACAATCATTAATTAATGTTTCGATAAGTAAGGTATTACAAGGTAATTACAAAATTGCCACAAAGCAAAATTTTAGTCTGCTCGGCTGCTTTTTCTGGACGCGCTCGGCAGGATATCGGATCCAATCCGATAATTTCTGTGTGTTCCCGGACCCGGAGGCTTATTGTATCGGATCCGATCCAATAAGCTGCTGGGACCCACTGAAATTATCGGATCCAATAATTTCGGTGGTTTTGTGGTGTTTTGTTTTTTTCTAAATCGCCGGTTTTGTGGCAGCTTTTCCCTGCACTTTAAGGACTCTGCGGTGAATTCAGCATTCACCGCAGGGTCGGGGAATTTGATTCCCCGAATTGCAGGGAACGAGATCACACCGAAATGTCCAAATGTCCATTTCCAAACTCAAACTGTAGCAGCACCATGTACTTGTATGAGTCTCATTATCTTCTTTTTAGAAATATTCCTAACATTAAATATCTCTATTAAAATTTAATTTGGAAGGTCTGCAGGTATTACTCATTACCACAAAATTGCCACGCTGCAGGTCAGTTTGACTGCTTAACTTTGTTCAAAGTTGAATATATTTTGTTATCATTTCCAACTGTAGCAGCACCATGTACTTGTATGAGTTTCAAAATACAAACATTTTTAAAATGGTCCTCCAAAATTATTCTGTCATGTATTTTGCGGCAATTTGTGAGAACAGGCTTACGCCATTGTTACAAAGTATGTAGTTTTGCTCTCCTAGCGTTTCTAGGGCTGAAATTAATTATTATTTTCAGAATCTATTAGTTGTATCAATATAATTTTTTTTATTAATCATTTCATCGGTTATAAAAAAATATATATTTTTTGTTTACATAAAGGAACACTATGTTAAAAAAAATTACCCCCTCCCTCCATATTTCTCTTTTTTTACGTAGTGTGTGTAACTTTCTTATGTACGGCATAACTTGTGTACTTTTCACAGACAAAGTACGCAACACCTGGTCAGCCCATGTCTGCGTTCTCCCCAAATGAATGCTGCTATGATTGTTTAGATAGACTGATGTCAGAATGCAAAGCGAGGTGAGAAGGATGGGGGCACTCTATACAGCCTGACCACTTTAATAAGCTAAAGTGGTCAGGATGCAAAGATTGACTCTTTTAAAATTATTTCATAATGAAACTGAGTGGGGGAGGGACTGGACTCTGGAGGTAGGAAGAAGTGATCCTGTGTAAGAAACACAACACTAGTGCGACAGCGAGTGAGTTTACGGAAGAGACTGGACCCAAGTGTAGGAGGGAGTTTGTGGGAAAGAGTGGGAGGAAATGGAGAGATGGCAGCTCCTGACTGGAGAGAGGGAGGGGTGGTGGTACAGGACCGCAGCTCCAAGTAAGGATAAAACACCGGTGGTGCAACTCTTCCACCCAGTCGCAGTGCCTCAGGGTATGTGATATAGTTCTTCTAGAAACATAGAATATGTCGGCAGGTAAGAACGTTTTGGCCCATCTAGTCTGCCCAATTACGTGGATACTTTCCCTGATTTATCTTTTGTTTAGGATAACCTTATGCCTATCCCATGCCTGCTTAAATTCAATCACTGGTTTAGCCTCTACCACTTCTACTGTAAGGCTGTTCCATGTATCCACGACCCTCTCAGTAAAATAATACTTCCTGAGGTTACTTTTAAACCTTTGCCCCTCTAATCTAAGACTATGTCCTCTTGTTTTGCTACTTTTTCCCTGTTATATATACTCCCTTCATCTGCTACTGTTGTAAACTAAATAAAAATAATCTGGTTATGTCTAACATAACCCTAGAACTGAATCATACTCTGTAAAGCAGGCAGCACGTCATCTTCAATCACCTCCGACGTAGCATTTGAGGTTATTAACATTTAACTTAGTCTGACTTTAAACAGGGTGTGCTGTATATAGATAAATTAATCGATAATGAGAATAGTTCCAACTATTTTCACTGTCGATTGGTTGTTTCCACCCTGGGTTACTGTGTTTCTTATGGTCTGTAAGTTTAGGGAAACCGGAGGTATGCGTTAGGTCTCTTAAACAGGAAGAAATAGATCATTCCCTAATTCCGTTGTGGTTCACATTATGGTATAAGAAGGTATAACAAGCAGTCCCTACGGTACCATGATTAAACTGGGGTCTGTTGCCAAGTGACAATGTGAGATTTATATCACAGAACTGTTACAATGTCCTGCCTCCTAATTCCTAAAGCTACACAGTCTGTGCTGAATCCACACAGGAAAGCTAGCAATTAGTTTATCAAAATGCACAGAGATGGGAAAAGCTAATCAAAATGACAGCATATCTGCTAATACCAGAGAGAAGGGGGTAATTGTGCCATTCAGATGTCTAGACTGTTTGTTTTAGTAATGTAAAGCTGTGAATGAACGATTGAGTCACAACTAAGGCACATCAGCTTTGCAGAGATTCATAGACAGAGAAGTGGAGACTGAGAGGATTTGCACTATTCCCATCCATGTCACACAGGGTGACTTTTTTTGTTTTAAATTAAAAAAATCTCTCTCTCTCTCTCTCTCTCTATATATATATATATATATATATATATATGCACTCCCAGAAATCTTTGAAAAGAGAATAACTTAAGAAGAATAACCGTATAAAGGTTGCAACTTTGTAATACAAAATATCTTGATATTACGTGTTAGTCATTTATTCCAACACCATTGTACTTTCAATATATGGTTTCCCAGGACTCTATTTAGCTGAAAATTTGATGACACTTATTTACCGATAGTCTTTTTTTTTTTTTTTGGAGAGCTGAGCGTTATTGAAGGTTGTCTCATTAGTAAACTGGCATTTAAAAAGCCTGTACTGTTTGAGCAGTAATTTTTCAGTAATTCATGTACTCATCAGTAAAGGTATACCGCTTCCTGTGATGTGGTCTTCCATGGTAATCAAAAAAAATACTTGCTAGCAGTGTGGAAAATGAGAAGGTTAATGCAGCATCATTGTTCTCTTTATAAAAGTGAACCACAGCAGTGAGTAATTAGCGTTAGGACTTTGTAATCCTAAAGATAATTACTCCTCCCTTACTGCTTGTACTCCCCACAATCCGAACACTAACAGTAAGCAAGGAGTAATTAGCATTAGGATTTCAAAGTCCTAACCAGGGCTCGAGTCGAGCGGGAACGCGCAGGAACGGCGTTCCCGCACTTCTCCCACAGCGGGAACGCTGCGGGAACGCAGCGTTCCCGCTGTGGCCCGAGCCCGAACGCTTAGCAGGCGGCCGCCGCACATTGCCGGCGGCCGCGTGCTTCCTATTCTAACGGCCGGTGACCGGAAGTGGAGCCGCTCGCCTGGCTGTTTCATAGATCCCAGGCGAGCGGCTGCACTTCCTGTCAGCGGCCGCTGAAGCAGGAAACACGTGGCCGCCGGCAGTGTGCGGCAGCAGCAGCAGCAGCAGTGGTAAGTTGGGCTGGGGGCTGTATCCATGAGACCAGGGGCACTATCCATGAGACCAGGGGCACTATCCATGAGACCAGGGGCACTATCCATGAGACCAGGGGCACTATTAATGAGACCAGGGGGCAGTAACCATGAGACCAGGGGCACTATCCATGAGACCAGGGGCAGTATCCATGAGACCAGGGGCACTATCCATGAGACCAGGGGCAGTATCCATGAGACCAGGGGCACTATCCATGAGACCAGGGGGCAGTATCCATGAGACCAGGGGCACTATCCATGAGACCAGGGGCAGTATCCATGAGACCAGGGGCACTATCCATGAGACCAGGGGCACTATCCATGAGACAGGGGCACTATCCATGAGACCAGGGGGCAGTATCCATGAGACCAGGGGCAGTATCCATGAGACCAGGGGCACTATCCATGAGACCAGGGGCAGTATCCATGAGACCAGGGGCAGTATCCATGAGACCAGGGGCAGTATCCATGAGACCAGGGGCATATCCATGAGACCAGGGGCATATCCATGAGACCAGGGGGCATTATCCATGAGAGTTGGGGCATTATCCATGAGAGTTGGGGGCATTATCCATGAGAGTTGGGGGCATTATCCATGAGACCTGGGGCATTATCCATGAGACCTGGGGGCATTATCCATGGGAGCTGGGGGCAATTATATCCATGAGAGCTGGGGGGCAATATATACCCATATGAGCTGGGGGCAATTATATCCATGTGAACTGGGGAAAATATATCCATATAACCAGTGCTGTGCATATTATTCTTGGGGTTCAGTGCTGTGTATATTATTATGGGGGCTCTGTGCTGTGCATGTTATTATGTTATTGTTGGGGCTCAGTGCTGTGTATATTATACTGGAGGCTCAGTGCTGTGTATATTATTCTGGGGGCTCAGCGCTGTGTATGTTATTCTGGGGGCTCAGCGCTGTGTATGTTATTCTGGGGGCTCAGCGCTGTGTATGTTTTTCTGGGGGCTCAGCGCTGTGTATATTATTCTGGCGGCTCAGCGCTGTGTATATTATTCTGGGAGCTCAGCGCTGTGTATGTTATTCTGGGGGCTCAGCGCTGTGTATGTTATTCTGGGGGCTCAGTGCTGTGTATATTATTCTGGGGGTCTGTGCCTGGATATATATATATATATTATAAAATGCGTTAGTCCAGTTGCCACAATCACGAGTATATACTGTACGTAGTGATACCTTTCACTGATCAGTATAGTTTCCAGTTTACACTCTTGAAAGTTTGTCTTTTAAATGTAAAGTTAACCCAATAAAAATGGTATCACCGGCTCGTCCGGCTATACTCGTGATATATATATATATATATATTTTCTTAAGGTAATGGGGGTTGTGGAATTCGTGGGTGAGTTCCCTCACTTTTTTTCCCAGGACTTGACCCCTGGTCCTAACGTTAACTAATCACTGCTGTGGTTTACTGAAAAGTTAACCACAGCTTGGAGCTGGTTATAACTGATTCCAGTTCTGCAGAATCAGTTAGAAGCAGCTGCAAATCCCCCCAAAAATTAGATACCTCTCATTTCAAAGCAAGAGCGGCGGCTCAATCCGCCTCTTCTCGCCATTGGGAGCAGAGTGAGACTGGGGAAAAAGTCCCCAGTCTCCCTCTGCGATCACTCCGCAGACCTGCATTATCTTACAAGAGGCGAAATCCTGTAGGTCAGTGTTTCCCAAACCTCTCCTTGGGACCCTCAGCCAGGCCAGATTTTGCAGATCACCTAGGGGAAAAGCAGACTGAATCCTGCAATCACTGAACAGCAAATCATATCACCTGTGCTGGGCTTCACATATCTGGCAAACCTGGCGAGGAAGGGTCCTGAGGACAGGTTTGGGAAACACTGCTGTAGGTCATGTGACCTGGCAGTCGAAACCTCAGTGGAGTCCTAGGAACTCCATGAGTGGATGCACGGGGCGGTGAGTTAGTGCTATGTCGAGTATCCTATGGCTTAGCGTTGCATTACGGGGCGGGCTGCTGAAGTAGTAGCTGCCCCATAATATGGAGCTAAAATGGGGATGCTATGTGGTAAATATGCAGGGACAGATTTTCCTCCTTAGCATCCCCGATTTTGCGTGCAGTATGTAATACTACCTATAGTGTTTGGAGTTGTTAAGTTTACAACAGCTTTGGTTAAGTTAGCACCAACTTTGCAATATTGCCCTTAGCCTTACAAACAAAAGACCTCCTGCCGGGGGCGGAGCTAACAGCCGAGGAGAGAGGACGTGTGCAGCCGGGCTCCGTTGAAGATTTTGCTTGTTTACCTGTAATCCTGACTGCCATCGACCTCATAGACGACCCCAAACCTGTATAAGGTCTGTTTGTGCACCCCTGAAGCGGTCTCACCGAGCAGCAGTGGTTTAAAAGGACCCAACCGATCACTTGCAACACTTGCGGCCTACTCCGGTCGGCCATTTTGCAACCGCGGAGTTTATTATTTCACTCGCCTGCCGCTTGCTGCCCTACTCGAACTTAGCACCCGGTGCGCCCGTTGTTTGTGGGGACCCAGGTGCTTGGGAGATCCCGAGGAGTGAGACAGATTGGGGACCGCTTTGTACGGTGACCTTTGTTAGTAATATACTCCGCTGTACTTTTATTCAGACTAAACAGTCAGTATACTGCTACTTTAATGGGGAGGAAGACCGGGAAGAAACCTCTGCTACCGAATGGTACCCAGCAGCGGGACATCCGTGATGCACTAGGTGAGGCCCGACGAAAGCGGCAGGGCGAACCCCACACATATTTGTCTCCCACAGCGAGTTCTGCGGAAGAGGAGGAACCGTTTTGGTCTGAGACCTCGGTGGCTGCCCGGCATTCTCCAGGATTGCTGGGGGTAAAGAATCGACCGGGGTCGACCGCCGGAGATCCAAAGCCATCAGTGGCACGACGGCTGGAGACGCCATCTGACCGCTTGGATTCTGTGGACTCCCTTCCTGCAGCCCCTGGGAGGCGGATGTGTACGGACCGCATGTCCTTCACGAGGGAGGATGTTCGGAGCTTATTGAGGGAAGCAATGGATGAGATGAAGGCGGTGTGGAGGGCGGATTTCGCGGCCATGTCTGCAGACCTGACGCAGGTTAGAGACCGTTTGACGGCTGTGGAGGCTCGAGTTGACGAGGTCGAAGTGATCCAGACACTACTTACGCCGCAGGTGGAATCGTTACAGTCGCAGGTCGCGCTGCTTACGGGAGCGGTAGGAGCAGCTGAAATCCGACATCGCCAGAAGAATATTCGTATCCGGGGGATCCCGGAGACGCTTGCTGATGCCGACCTTTTGCCATTTATTAACAAAGCTACTTCTGCGATGCTCGAGTCCGCAACCAGTCCTGTTTTTCAGAAAGCCATCCGGCTTCGAAAGGCGGCCACGGCCCCGGTGGACTCCCCTCGAGATGTGCTGGTAGTGGCGGGGTCGGTGGCTGATAAGCGCCAATTGATGTCGCTCCCTGTGGCCCGAGCACCAATTGTTTTTGAGAATGTATCCTTATCTTTATTTAATGATCTCCCATTTGTGACATTGATTGCTCGACGTCAATTCCGAGAGATCTCAGCGTTTTTGAGGAGCTGTGGGGTGAAATACAGGTGGGGGGTGGCGGGATCTCTGTACATATATCATGATAATTTGACACACCTGGTGACTTCGCCTGAGGCGGCGTGGTCCCAGCTACGTTCAATGGGTCTGTTTCCAACCCCAGAGATAAATAGTTCTGGACTGAACGGTCCCCCCGCTTCTACGAAGGATCCGGGTTAAGTATGGACCTGAAATCAGGCAGTGATATACCTGGACACTCTGGTCTATATTGCCTCTTAACGACCTTTTTCGGATTGTGTTTCCCCCATTAGTACTATTAATTTTCTTGGACTATTTCTGACTTTACATATTCCCACGCCGTGCCTTTTGATTTCCTGCAATTTTTTTTTTTTTTCCAGTTTCATTCAGATGACTTTTTAAGTATACGCGATACATTTCGCCGATTTCGTTTTTTCCGTTTATTGATGTTTTTATTCTCCTTCCCCCTTCTATATTATTTGGTATGATATGTGCTTGATCTGCTGAGGATGGTGTACCCACCCTTCCCCCCCCTTTTTTTTTTTTTTGGCATTTTTTCAGGTTGCCGGAGGCGTGCCACCATGGCTTTGAGTTATGTTTGGCCCTCGGGCTCCTAGGCCTCGTGACATTGCTCCTACATGGCCTCCCTCGGGAGTGTGCCAGGAGAGTCACGGTTATGGTCTTTGCCATTCTCCTCCTACCCCCTATTCGACCCCTTCCCCCCTTTTTTTTTTTTTTCTCTGCCCTGTGGGTCACCATCTTCTCAGCAGCGATATATATATATGTACAGCACCATTCTCTCCCCATTTATTTTTTTCTTCTTATCCCCCTCCCCTCTTTTCCTTGCGAGAAATTTCTGTCAAAATATGACTATATGGTTAACTCTATGTCACATAAGTGATTTCTTATGGCCCTGCGAGGTCACTTTCGTTGGTTACTTTGATTTTATTTCTGTTCGCCAAATAAGGCCGCCTTTTCTTATTTTTTGTTGTTTACCCTCGATGAGACCCCCCTCTTAGGGGATGTTTGTTAAAATGTGATTTTCCTCAGATGACTTCTTTGTTTTATACTGATGTGTTTCTTTGATGACATTACATGGCTCTGCGAGGCCATTCCATGCTTTGTTTGTGTTTACCCTCGATGAGACCCCCCTCTTAGGGGATGTTTGTTAAAATGTGATTTTCCTCAGATGACCTCATTGTTTTATACTGATGTGTTTCTCTGATGACATTTCATGGCCCTGCGAGGCCATTTTATGCTTTGTATGTTGTTAAGCTGACTCTTTTTCAAAATAAAAACTTTGAAAATAAAAAAAAAAAGACCTCCTGCCACCTTATCTAAACATTCCCTCATCCACCTCACTAACTGTTAAATACTGTAGGTTAAACAAGAGCAGTAAAGAAAAGCTTTTACACAAATTTGATAATTGTTCCATCATGGTAAAAATCCAGGAAATGGAAACAGGAGATAAAAAAATAAAATTTTATTTTTCCTCCTTACATGCCTTACTTCAAACAAAAGATCTAAGAAATCACAAAAAGTGAGAGTTGCTGACATAGGACAGTCTTCCCAGATATGTTAAACAAAATGAGTATGAATTTATAAAGTGTGCAGGCTGTGTATACCTATAAGGTTCTGGTATGGATGGAAAGAAAAATGTATTGACGTTCAGGCAAGAGATAACTCCAAATCACCTACCAAATTCAATAAACATTTAGACCTACAAAAGTAATCCTAGTTGCAAATTAATTCATTTGTAAGTCATACCGTCTGCAAAAGTAATGTGCTAATGTATGAGGTCGTCTGATCTTATACTGTATATAGAAGCCGTTTAGAATACATAAAACTGAGTACTATCTATTGATACAGTTAACAAGAGTAGCCTAGCGGATGGTGATGAAATGCGGGGTATTAGGCTGGGTTCACACCTCATCGTTTTTCATACGCGCGTAATACGTAATCGTTTTTCATACGCACGTAATGCGTTTTTGGCGCGCGTGTCACGCAAACGTGAAAAATGCGCAAACGCGCATTGCAGCGCGTTCACGCTGCAGTCTATGGCCGCGAACGTGCTGCAATACGCCCCAAAGAAGCTCCTGTACTTCTTTGGGCGTATGGCGTTTTACAGCGCGTTCCTACGTGCTGTAAAACGCCCAGGTGTGAACGGGCCCCATAGGAAATCATGGGATTTCCGTGCTTGGGCGTTTTCCAGCGCACAGGAACGCACTGTAAAACACCCAGGTGTGAACGGGGCCTTAGTGTATGAAACAAGTATTCAGTCATAAAAATGCAGTTGTAAAATAAATTATGATTAATAATTCCACCCATTATCACAAGTTCACACTTTCCAGTTAAAGCAGAGTTTTTGTTGTTGCTGGGTGGGGTTTTTTGTGTGAATTTTCAATAGTATGTAGCCATCATCTTAAAAGCAGGAATAATCCATCATGGTGGCTCACAGTGCCTTCAGAAACTTTGCATCTCCCTGATTTGGGAGATACTCAAATGCTTCACTACTTTACCATAATATAGCTGGAATTATACCATATGTAGGCAACAGTGGTTCTGCAGAAGAGGGGTGATACGAAGGAATGGACTTCATCTTCGGCAATACTTGTTGAGTATTATTGGATTTACACCAGCCCAGTACTTTAAGATGGTACAGTTATTTGTCCAATAGAATTAATTTGTAGCCAACAAAGCATCGGGCTCGGTTCCAACTGGAGCGACGGTAAGGGAGGAGAAAATCTGTGCGAGCAGATTTCTCTTACCATCTTGCTGTTACCGATGCTATTCCGACCCAGATGAGCTATGTGCGTCTGGAAACGGAATAATTGTAAACCGCAGACTGATACTTGAAGCAACGCAAAGCACTGCTGTGAGTATTGGCTCCTGGAGTCCATATGACTCCATGGAGCTCTGCGTGAGCCTGAATGTGCAGGGGCTGGGGAAGGAGACGCAGAGGAACATGGGAACTGCTTGTTCTCATTCTCACACTGCTCGCAGCCAGAGGAAATGGCGGATTGCGCTGCCCTGTGCACTGCGGGATCTGAGGTGAGTAAGGGATTTATTGGAGTTAATGGAGGTAGTAAGTGATTTTGCAAAAGCATAATCGGTTAACAACAGGGATTCAGAATCCTTCAGTTACTGGTTCAGAGGAAGACACACTGCTATCAGTTGGAATAGCTCATTCTCCTCTAGTGAAGTGCAAATTCATGTCTCCAATACAAAGTATAGGAGATGTGAGTTTACAGTAAGCAAGCGCAGCAACTGAGGTGGAAGCAGGGCTTGCATCTCGGTTGTGATCTCTCGGGACGATTTTAAACTATCGTCTGGGGCAATTTTCCCTCACCGCTCCAGATGGTCTCTTATCATCCCGGTTGGAATCGGACCCATGATGTATAAAGTCACATTACCCTCCCCAGCGTTCCAATTCTGACATATTTTATATGTCAGAATCTGAAAAATTTATCTAGCCCCCTAGCGGTATCAGAGTGTGGCTCGGGGTTAAATGCATTGCAGAAAGCGTTAACCCAGAGCCACACTCGGGATACCACTGGATACATACCTGTCCCTACGCTCCCGCGCTGTCCCCATTCTCCGGCGATCGTGACATCCTATTTCCTGGTTCCCATCTCATGAGAAGGGAACCAGGAAGCAAAACGCTGCAAACGCCAGAGGAGAATGCGATCGTGGAGGTCAGCGAGGGCGCGCAGGGCAGGTATGTATACAGCCCGAGTGTGGCTCGGGGTTACCGCTTTCGGCAATGAAAGTTAACCCCGTGCCACACTCAGGAATACCGTCAGGGGGGGTTAATATTTATTAGGAAACAAAATGCAAATTTGTAAATCTAGCTTTTTTGCAAGACTGCACATACTTTTAATCATGGCCAATTTGGAGAACATAAGGGTAGAAATTAGGTGTTAAATCAGATCCTGTTCATGGTAAATTGGTTCAGTCATGAGACCCCCCCTGTTACACCTCCTGCTCTTTATTTTGAGGCCATCTATTCTCGCTGGCAGAGCTCCATAGGATTATTAAAGATCGGTAATGTGTTGCCTAGGGAGCAGACATCCCTTCCTCAATGATCAATAAATAACTTGTGAGCGAAGAGTTCTTTCCCTGACAATTTACCTCCCAGTTTAAAACAATGTATACATAACATGCAACAGCTCCTGCTATGTACCTCTACACCCCGTTGACGTGCTGTAATGTCAGTGGTGGATGAGGCTACCCCCTCCCACCCCAAAAAAAGATTTTATTTAAATTTATATTATTTAATAAATATACATACTGCTCCCATCCCTGCTTAAGTTCATTTCTGGAAGGGCGCCGAATTCCTGGTGGTCTAGTGGGAGATCCATCAAACTTGTGTCCAAGAACCATGGTGGTCCATTGGGGGCAGCCACAGAGCACCTGCAAGCAGCCATAATGTATCCCTAGTGGTGTTGTAGTGGAGCATTGCGATCTGACAGAGTATGTAGTGCTCTGTCAAATCTTGGCTGAGTAGTATGTGCGCTCTGACTCTCACTGAGCACCATGTAGCACGAGGGAGTGTTACAAGTCTGCACACGACCGAGTTGCAGATTGCATTTTCTCCTACAGGACCACCAAGGTGCATAAGAGGCTAAGGCTGGGGTTAGAGGAACGCAGTGCGAACGTGTGTTGAGCTGCATTTTATTACGGCCGTAGTAGCAGCAAATGACGTCCAATGACGGCCAATATACGAAGTACGGCCGCACGAAAGTTCGGCCGCGCAACGCAAGCGGCCAACGAACAAATTTTTTCGAGAACGTGGAACCGCTAGTTCTGACACACAGAGTGCGCTGCGTCGGCATAGCAGCGTGTGTGCATGATTAGGAGACGTCAGACGTTGCACGTCTGGCCTACATCACATCCATTAGTTATTTATAGCTCCGGCAAAAAATACCACCGGCATTGCGCATCGTATGACTGCTATCGCGTTTTCCGTGAAATTGCGTTCGGATGCATCAACGCACTTTTTGACGGTAGACGTGAAAAATGCGTTCGTCTGACCCTAGCCTTAAGGGGCGTCAGGGGGTCCAAGAATCTTGGTTGCTGGGCTGCTTCAGGTAATAACCCCTTGTTCTGGGTTACCGGAGTGCCCAGGGCTATACTGACAGGTGAAGCTCTGCCTCACATCCCTGCTATAGAGAAAAAAGGTGGGATATCCTGCACACATTCCTGCGAAAAATACTTAATCATAGAGTACCGCACACAGGTGCTCAATGGTCCCAGGGTAACCAATCCCTGCAAATAATCCAGTAAATAAGTGGAAATTTATTGCACTTCTAGAAGGGTATAACAGCAATTATAATTTACAGGGTTATTCAAAGAGAATCGAAAAGCCACCGCACGTTCAGTGACTTTTCGTTCTCTTCAATTCGGTGCAATTTGGCGATCCCATTTCGGCGACCCTGCGGTGTATTCAGCAAGCACCACAGGGCCGTCGTACAGCAGGGAAAAGCCATCGAAAACTCACCGCAAAACCCAGGCGAATGCACACCGAAACCCGCAAAAACATCCGGTTTAACCCCGCGAACACGCCGGAGAAACCCGAGCAGGAGCCGATCACAGCGCAGAGCAGCCGCCGGAAAAAGCTGACACCGCAGACAAATGGAGTGAAAAAAAAAACAGTACGCTTGAATGTTTGAAAAGTGAAACGCTATCTGCAAACAAACTACTGAAAATGTCTGAAATTTACATATGAGATCCAATGAATGATAATAAAAAGGGCTGTTACAGAAAAAAGAAAAAACGATTAAAAAAAATTAAAATGGAAAAAAAGGTTTGAAAAAAAATCCCTAAAAATGCTTAACAAATCCTAAAAAATCTACAAATAAAGAGACTTTTTATTGCAGAATATTATAATAAACGGTTTATTCGATATTGAATTAAAACGGGAATATTTTTAACATTGAAGCCTAAGGGATTCACCTGAATAAATCTGTCGAATGAAGCAACCGAATGGCAGGGCATTTCGGCAACTTTTCACTGCTGGTTTTTGTTCTCTGAATAGACGAAGCTATGGGGATTTCACTGCCCTCGAACAGGCACCGAACAGGCACCGTATGTGCAGGCAATTCGCCAACATTTGGCAAACTGCCTGCTCTCTGGATAGCCAAATGGCCAGGAAACGTAACCGTACGCTGAATTTCAACGTTCGGTTAACTTTCGCCAGCAATTCGGAGCTCTTTGAATAACGCTGATAGTCAACCACAAGAAAGGCCACTTCTGTGGCTGAAACTTTGTGGTTGATGGTATAAAGATTGCCATTCCCACTAATTCCTCCTGGATCAGCAGGGAGAGCAAATTGCGCAGAAAAGACTCTGGGACTTCCCAGTTCGGGAGCCCTGAGCTGAAGAGTAGGAGCAGCATGTGCTGCGGGACAAAACGTGAATAAATTTAACAGGGAAAAAGAAAAGGAACAAAAATTGGGCAGAGGCAGCCTCTGCTCAATTATTAAAGGGAAAAAAATGGACACTATTATTAAGTAGAGTGGTCCTCTAAGTATTAAGCGTCAAGAAGAATATTTGTCTTTCATTGGCACCTTTTTAAAATAATTTTGGCAGCTGACTCAGAAGAACAGTAGTATCCTTTATTTAGGCTGTGCAAATATGGAAGATTTGCTTCTTACAAGCTGCAAACCAAAGTCAGTAAGCAATAGACATGTGTCATTCGTTTCGGTCCACATTGAAACTGAGCCAAAATATCAGCAGTTTGGATCAATCTGAATCGTCATTATCTGCACCAAATCGCTGGAATGAAAAGATCCCGAATTGATCTAAACCTAACCTATTAGTTGGCCAGATCCGAATATAATAAGATTTATTTGGATTAATTCAGAATACTATTTGAAAGAAATGGTCATTTCTGAGCTTGTCCATCACTTGTAGCCTATGCATCATTTTGTAGCCTTTGTGTCATTCTTTGCATCATTTTGGAGCCATTCTTGCATCATTTTCATCATTCTTGCGTCATTTCTGTACTTAAACGTCATTGTGTGTGATGTTTCTGAGCCCATGCGTCATTCTCTGTGTCATTTTGGAGCCATTCTCTTGGTATTCTGTTAGTGATTTGTCTGCCCGTGACTGTTTTCAGAACCTACAGTATGCATTGTTCAGTCGTTCATAAAGGGGAGCCCCACCAGCGAGACTTCCAGGACTCTTTAGATGGCGGCCACCGCAGTCCCCGCATGGTTTTGCCGCCTTGACTCCCGCTTGGATATGGCTCCTCAATATGAGGATGGCCGCTCATGGTTCCTGTACAGTGTGGATGACCTGGCTCTCCCTGATTCCGTGCCTGCGATGGCTGGCGCTGGTGCCAAGACCCACGACCAAGGGGAGCTGTGGTGCAAGGTGACCCCTTTTCTGCCTCCGGCCCCCTGATTGTTGCTGGGGACAATGACTCTCTACACTCTACTAAGGGGGATATTAAGTGCCTGATGGCCGATCTGAGACTGCTGTGGCTGGCTGACCTTGCGAGGTGCAGGATGTGGTCGCCAAGGTACAGGAGCAAGTATCAGCAGTAAAAGAGTGAGTGGGGAGCACCGAGACACCTCAGGTCCAGCTGGCGACCCAAGTTGAGTCTCTCCTGAAGCAGGTGGACCATCTTTCTGGGGTAGTGGAATCCTTGGAGGCTCGACATCGACATTGTAATATCCGTATTAGAGAACTTCAAGAGTCTGTATCCTCAGAGGCCCTTTTCCCACACGTTATCCATCTCGCAGCCGACCTCCTTTGCTTGCCACCGAGTGGAGAGGGTGTTTTTGGGTCTGCGTTTCGTATTCAGAAGGTGGCGGCGGCCCCGCCTGAAGCTTCAAGAGAGGTTATTGTGGTGAATCGGGAGGTCTCTGAAGACCTGCATTATGGCCAGCGGCGTAGCGTGGGTTGTCAGCGCCCGGGGCTGGGCAAGAACTGTGCGCCCCCCCCAACCTGTGGACACGGTAACACACCATGATTCCCTGACACCAGTAGAGTATTGACCCCCGTTACCCCACAAGCACATGTATTGTATATTATTAACAAAATACTGATATAATAAAAAAATTAAGCACACATGCCCCCTCGCTACGCCACTGCTACCAGTCACCCTGTCCAAGTATACCCTATCATAGTTCCACTCTCAAACTATACCTAGTCATTCTCTCCCAGTATCCCCAGTCACCCTCTCCCTCCAAGTACCCCCAGTCACTCTCAGTACCCCCACTTTCTCTCAATACCCCAGTCACTCTCCAAGTACCCCCACTTTTTCCCAGTATCCCCAGTCTCTCTCTCTCTCCCAGTACCCCCAGTTACTCCCCCCAGTCACTCACTCTCTCCCAGTACCCCCAGTCACTCTCTCCAAGTACCCCCACTTTTTACCAGTACCCCAGTCTCTCTCTCTCTCCAAGTACCCCAGTCACTCTCTCTCTCCCAGTACCCCATCACACTCTCCCAGTAACCCAAGTCACTCTCTCCCAGTACCTTCAGTCACTCACTCTCTCCCAGTACCCCCAGTCACTCTCTCTCTCTATTGAATACACCCAGTCACTCTCTCCCAGCATACCCAGTCATTCTCTCTCTGAACCTCCAGTCACCCTCTCCCTGTACCCCCTCACTGTGTGTTGCTCACGCTGTTTTGGTGTCATACAGTGTCGCCTACCTGCATGAAGTTGTTGGTGGCCCGGGGGAGCTGTCCAGGGGGCTTAGTGGAGACCAGATGTTAAATGTACTGCAGGGCAGGCGCCTCCCTCCATCCTTCCTGTTCAACGGCTGCAGGGCTGCCAGCGGCGGGGGGCTGGCACAGGGCTTCAAGGGGGGCTGACAAGCATGGTACAGGGTGTTCCGGTGAATAATGCTGTGCTGCTTCATATGACTCATGTCAGCGTTAAGGAGGAGTCAGGACAGGACCAAAATTCGTAGCGCTAGGTCACCACCGGTGTGGCAAAACTGGACAACACCATGCTGATTCCTGCTGGAAAATATTAGTGGTTCAAATTTTTTTTTAAATTTTGCGCCCCCTAAGAAAATTGCGCCCGGGGCGACCGCCCCCGAGGCACCCCCACGCTACGCCACAGATTATGGCCCTTCCAGCAGCACAGAGTGCCGTCCCCTTTGAATCTGCCTCTCTAACTTTGTATCATGACCTGTCTTTTATTACTCTGATGTCCTACAGAAGGTTTAGTTTGGTCATGACCCTGTTTCGCAATAAGGGGTCTCGATACAGGTGGGGCAGCCAGCTCAATCCATTTCACCTTAAGGATGGTGCCTCATCTAATTACTACATGCGATAAAGCTTGGCGCTTCTGTCTACCTTCAGATTCCTCCCCGGTACACCTCTGAAGGATGGCTCTCCCCAGGGCCCACGTTGATTGTTTTATGGACTACATGTCTGTTCCTGGTGCCTACCGATCCCACGTTTCTCCTTGCAGCTGTATGGCAGCTTACATTTTTATTGAAACAATGCGTAAAAATACATTGAGTCTTCAGTTCCATTCTTGTTGCCACAATGGGAAATGAGAAGGTGAGTAATTGTAGCAGCATTGTTCTCCTTTTTTTTGAGAAAGGATTTTACCAGGAAGGATACATTGAGATTTCTCTCGTTTTTAAGTATGTCCTGAGTAGCGAGTATGTACCGTTGTGTCTTGCCCAAGGACACTTACTGGAGAGGTGCTCTTGCTGGGATCGAACCCATGTCTCCACAGGCTCTCTCCATGCAGAGCAGTGATGTTACCTCTACTCCACCCAGCCGGTACAAAGTGAAAAGTGGACATGGAGACGCTTTTGAGGAAAAAATAGAAAAAAAATCCCCTGCATCTCCTGTTATGGGATTTCCATGCCGGGCAGGGGGATCCCTGTTTCTGAAATCATCACGTGATGTCAGGGGGCAGTCCCACAATGAGGGGAACACAATTTTGACCAATCATGGCGGTGTGGACAGGACACGCTCAGTGTGTCGGACATATACAGAAAGCAATCCTGTCAACAAACTGAGAGCGTCCCTCATGGCGAAGCGAATAAACATTCACAGTGCTGTGGAAAAAGGCAACACTTGGGCTTATAGTGGATTTACTTTGTGAGGGTTTTATTTCGTTTTAAATTGTTGTTTTTTGGCTGCTCGAATTAGGGGTTTCTCTGTGGTGCCATTTTGGCTGCCATGAATTGGAACCTGCACAGTCCACCTGTGCCAGCCCATATACCTATCATGGGTGATGTGTTGCTGTTGCAATGGGTAAGTTTATAATTATCTGAATTTTTATAAAAAAAAATCTTAATATAATTTCTTGTGGTGATACATGATTAACCTAGAACATGCCATGAAAACAATCTTTCTAGACAGTGCAGGTTTAAAACCACCTCCAATAATTAGCCCTTGGCCATACAATATTTCTGCAATGTAAAACATTCTTTCAGCTAAAATACTTAATATCCATATGTAATATCATGGGCACTTAAAGGGATATGCATGTCTAGAAAACAATATTTTAAATTCAAAAATTTTAAACAGTTATACCTATAGACGAACTAGAATAAATGAAAAGTTTTAAAACTGTATAAAAATGTTTTTATTTTCTTGCTTTAAACTCATTTCCTCTTCTTTGGCCACGACCTTCAGCTAGGGGTGTTTCTTCAGCTCCCACTTCCTGAATATTCACCGCCTCCTCCCCGCCCACTACTCCATCAAATGAACTAGAACAAGCTGTGTACCTGAAGCTCTGCGGACTTTCAGGAACTCAGACTGGGGATACCGAGGAGCTGAATATTAGCTTTCACTGTAACTGTGAGAGTGAGACTCGCTCATCTCTGGCTCACTCACACACTCACCTGCTGACTCACTCACACACTCACCTGCTGACATGCTCACTTGTGCTCTTTCATGGATTACATACTTACTGCCTCACTCAAACTCCCTCACAGTCACTCGCTCTCACACTCTTGTGCTGTCTGTCTCTTGTGCGTGCTACCTCTCAATTGCGCTTTCTCTGCTTTATCTTGCTGTCTTTCTCTCTGTACCTTTTTCTTGCTGTCTCTTTGTGCTTTTTTTTTGTTGCTGTACCTCTCTCTGCTGTCTCTTTTTCCCCCTGTGTGTACGATTTCTTTCCCTGTCTCTGCAGTAGCTGGGGGAGAAAGAGATACAGATTGAAATGGCACTCAGCCCTGCCCTCACACATGCTTGATGTGTTTTTTTTATCTAATACCTAGGTATACACACTGATTGGTTACCTCAAAGTGCCTCCTAAGGTGGGCACGGAAAACTCCAAGAAGGAAAAGCGGGGAAATATGAAAAAATATCATATTTACTTGCTTTTTATACGTAGTAAATGAGACTACTCATTACTACTCGAGACTCACTCGAGGCAATTCAAATTTTTAAAAGCACACTAGCAAAGCATGCATGTCCCTTTTAAGCTGTATAAAAATCTGATGTTCTGTCCACTTACTGCACCCTTCAAGCCCCACATTTTGGAAAGTCTATGGAAAATAGACTAGTCTCCCCTTTGCACAGACATCTTACAAAAGGAATACATCTGCAATTCAGCATATAGCTGTAGCATGTAACGGCACATCTAACTTAAACATGGTTTCATCATTAATAAAAATTGGACATAAATCTTAATGGCACATGTGAACGTAAAACAAAAGTAGAAAGCATGGAAAATAATTTAAATAGTTTACATATTATAATACTAACTGAAACCTGTACATATGTCGTTTTTTAAATCGCTGGTCTATAAATCCTAGGAAACGGAACAATGTATCTTTAATATTTTGACAATGTGGCTGACAGCACAGTGTCACAACATTTTTACGATTTCTTTCCTATAAGCTTATGTTTACATCAGTCTGTGATTCTACTTTTTCTTCTGGACATAGAGTATTGTTGTGAAGCCAAAACAATAAAATTCTGATATATAAAATTGTAGCGGACTGAACTGTATATATTCCATTGACACCTGCTGTGCATGAGGTAAATGGTATGTGTTATCATTGACAGACCAGAATGCATGATTCCTGATTGGCTGGGCCACTTCCTGGTCTATGATTAACTAATCAGATGTTAATGCTGAGTATATAGTTTCTTTTTAATATTTGTAAAATATGTTTCCAGTTTTAAGTGTTTAATTAGATGAAATTATTCTTTTGTTGGCTGTCCTGAAAACAAAAGTAGTTACAGAGAAACCCTGAAAGGGTTATTTTTTAAAAAAAATAATTCAGAGGGTAATTATTAACTTCTGCTGCCAATTACATCCCCCTCCAAAGAAATCTAAGTTTTGTCTTGGAGTTTAATTGGAATTGACCCTCCTTGTAGTAGATTTTTTTTGTTTGGAAGAACTGAACTATTTCATATATCACATAACATTCAATGGCTATAGTGAGGTGTGAATATGGTCACAACGATTCTGGACATATACAGTTGTGTGAAAATGTGTTGGCCCCTTCCTTATATTTTTATTTTTTTGCCCGTTTGCACCCTTTAATGTTTCAGATCATCAAACAAATTTAAATATTAGTCAAAGATAACACAAGTAAACACAACATGCAGTTTTAAATGAAGGTTTTTATTATTAAGGGAAAACAAAATCCAAACCCACATGGCCCTGTGTGGAAAAGTGTTCCCCCCCCCCGCCCTTGTTAAAACATAACGTAACTGTGATTTATCACACCTGAGTTCAATTTCTCTAGCCACACCCAGGCCTGATTACTGCCACACCTGTTCGTTATCAAGAAATCACTTAAATAAGACCTGACTGACAAAGTGATGTAGACCAAAAGATCCTCAAAAGCTACACATCATGCCGAGATCCAAAGATATTTAGGAAAAAATGAGAAAGAAAGTAATTGAGATCTATCAGTCTGGAAAAGGTTATAAAGCTATTTCTAAAGCTTTGGATCTCCAGCGAACCACAGTGAGAGCCATTATCCACAAATGGCAAAAATATGGAACAGTGGTGAACCTTCCCAGGAGTGAACGGCCGACCAAAATTACCCCAAGAGTGCAGCGGTGACTCACCCAAGAGGTCACAAAAGACCCCACAACAACATCCAAAGAACTGCAGGCATCACTTGCCTCAGATAAGGTCAGTGTTCATGACTCCCCATAAGAAAGAGACTGGGCAAAAATGGCCTACATGGCAGAGTTCCAAGACAAACACCGCTGCTGAAAAAAAAGAACATAAAGGCTCGTCTCAGTTTTGCCAGAAAACATCTTGATGATCCCCAAGACTTTTGGGAAAATACTCTGTGGACTGACGAGACAAAAGTTGAACTTTTTGGAAGGGGTGTGTCCCATTACATCTGGCGTAAAAGTAACACTGCATTTAAGAAAAAAAACATCATACCAACAGTAAAATATGGTGGTGGTAGTGTGATGGTCTGGGGCTGTTTTGCTGCTTCAGGACCTGGAAGACTTGCTGTGATAAATGGAACCATGAATTCTGCTGTCTAACAAAAAGATCCTGAAGGATAATGTGCGGCCATCTGTTCGTGACCTCAAGCTGAAGCGAAATTGGGTTCTGCAACAGGACAGTGATCCAAAACACACCAGCAAGTCCACCTCTGAATGGCTGAAGAAAAACAAATGAAGACTTTGGAGTGACCTCGTCAAAGTCCTGACCTGAATCCTATTGAGATACTTGTGGCATGACCTTAAAAAGACGTTTCATGCTCGAAAACCTTCCAATGTGGCTGAATTACAACAATTCTGCAAAGATGAGTGGACCAAAATTCCTCTACAGCGCTGTAACAGACTCATTGCAAGATATCGCAAGCGCTTGATTGCAGTTCTTGCTGCTAAGGGTGGCCCAAACAGTTATTAGGTTTAGGGGGCAAACTCTTTTTCACACAGGGCCATGTGGGTTTGGATTTTGTTTTCCCTCAATAATAAAAACCTTCATTTAAAAACTGCATGGTTGTGTTTACTTGTGTTATCTTTGACTAATATTTAAATTTGTTCGATGACCTGAAACATTAAAGTGTGACAGACGTGCAAAAAAAATTTCTTCGGAAGGGGGCCAACACTTTTTCACACAACAAGATATGAGGACTAGAAGTGATTACAGGTAATGACTTGAGTTCCAGTTGGATTTACACCCTGGTAAGATCTATAGAGCCCTATTCCTTCGCGAGATTGCGCAGCGCCTTGGCAAGAGTTGTGCCCAGCGTTAAGAAGCGGCAAATCCGGCCACCGTTCTCACTGCGGGATGAGAGGTTAGTATCAGATTTATTGGGGGGTTAGGGGGTGCATATTGATTTTGCATTTCCAGACTCCTTTAGCACCAGCTTTTAGGACTCGCTAAAAATTTGCCTTCCACGGCCCACCGGTAATTAACGCTAGCACTTTGTATTACCTTACTTATCGAAATGCTAATTAAAGATTGCACACCCCATTCTAAGTATAGGAAGCGCAAAGTACAGTAAGCTCACAGAAACTACTGTAATAAAACATGCGCTTATTGATTTCTTACAGGTTTAGCATCAGGAATGTAATATGGGGGGCATACATTCAACACACTTATACTAGCGATAACGCTTACTGCATCTGAATGCTAACGTTAGCGTTAAATAGGGAATAGTGCCCATAGTGTGCTTTATCTTTCTGGAACTAATATTTCTAATGCATGTGTTAAGTGTTATTTCTTTAGTCAACCCTTTCACTGCGGAATACGTGTGGGGAACATCATAGGAGTCTCCCGCTGTATGTGGAGGACGTTCCCCACACGTCTTCCCGCTGCCCAGGAGCTTTCGCTGATAGTCAGCTCTCTCCTCCAGGATCCCTCGGCATTCTGACTTCCTTGAAGTCAGACGCTGCTTTTGAGACTCCTACCAATGACATCATCGCATCGGACACAATGACTTCATTTTCAGGCGGTCACCTGGCAAAACCGGAAGATCGACTGAAAAGGGGGGATCCTTTCAGATCCCTCTCCCTCCCTACTGGGAGGAAGTAAAAGTTAAAGACAGGTACTGCTGAAAAGGGCAGAGTCTGCCCTTTCAAGCGATGCCTGTCTTTAACCTCTGTCTGCGAACCAGCACCATTTGGCGCCAGATCGTGGCCTAGTTCCGTTAGGGGCCACCATCTTATATGGCAGCTCAACCTCCGGGTCCCCCCTCGTCATCTGACATCATCACGCATGGCTCAATGACGTCAGTTAGCCGGGAGACCCCTAGCTGCCTGGGGATTTCTGAAGGAAATCCTGTGGTAGAGCTAGGGGGGTCCTTGGAAGCCCTGTATCTCGCCGATCGGTGGCAGCTAGAGGGGCATGTCTAGCATCATTGGAAAGGCAAGAGCAATAAAAAGTATTTTTTTGTGTGTGTTTTCTTTTTAAGGCAACATGATTGTTCCCATTTCAATTATAACGTGAACAATGATGCTGCACTAACGATTTTTATTTTTTTGGTTTTAACTAAAACTCACGTCATTTTCCAGGGAAAAAAAAGTAAAAAGTTCTCATTTCTAATTTTTTTTAACAAATATACCCCATAGAATATATAACCTCAAAGGCTCGGATGATAAAATGTGAAAAAAAAATCACTTTACACGCTGTAGATGATTGAGAAGTAAAATGTTATTGCAGTTTTTGTTATAATATTCGGGCAGGGCATGACATATAGATATAATAATAATATATTATGAATCTGCAGAGTCTGCTGGACAAAAGGATATATAACATGTCTGGGTCGTATAATAAAAAGTGACTTCAAATCGCATTTAAAAATGATGAGCAAAAACGGTAAACGGTAAAAATGAGCTCAGCAGTGAAGGGGTTAAACTCCCAAGATGGCATCTGTCCTGCTATATTCTTAACAGTACTCTGTAGGCAAAAAAAAGGAAACCCTTGCTCCTTCCCACCCAAGGTTTTTTTTTATTATTTTTTTCATTTTCTTTGCTTATAGCATTTAAACTTTCCTTTTAGAATTTTTCCAGCAGCTGTGATAGGCAGCCTTCAGGGTGAAGGTGAGACTTCCACTTGTAAGTGTCGTCTTAGAGGCCTGGCAGGAGGATCAACTCCTGTCACCCAAACCAGTTAACTTGACTTAAGTGGTCATGCTGGCTAAGGTTTCCATGTAAGCATTAGACATGTGCACGGCCAGAAAAATTGTTTTGTTTAGTTTTGGATCATTTCGTTCGTTTTTGTTTTTTCTCGTTTCGGGCCAGTCGATATCTTAATGCGATTTGTATTTTGGACAGATCCGAAAATTTGGACGGCAAGTATTTCATTTTTTTCGGGTCCATTTGTTTTTTATTGTTAATTCATATTTTGGGTTGATTTGTTAATTTGGATGGCCGCTATTTTCTTTTTTGGGTCCATTTGTTTTTTTCGTTTTTATTGTTAATTCGTATTTTGGGTTGATTCATATTTTGTTTTTATTAGTTATTTCATTTTTACGAAGGAATGTGGTACGGAGGAGGCGCTAAAGTGGATAGGATATTAATTTGAATATGTATGCAGCCTACTGGAAGAGGAACACAAAACCTTGACAGAAATGTGTTTGAGATACGAAAAGAAGTGGGAGTTACTCCAGTGGCGCAAAAGGGAGGTAATTTGCGTTAAATCCGGGTTAGTGCGAAATGTTAGAGCACAGTCTAGGAACAAGAAAACAACACAGCGCTTCAAAAGACCAAAGTCCAAAATGAAGAAAGTGAAATAAACACTCAATATGTCCATAGGCCAAAGACGTTGTCTTTTGAGGGTGGATCTTCTCAGAGTAATGTCGATGGAGTATGTACTGTAGGGAGAAAGCACAAACACAGAGGACCAAAATTGCGCAGTAGGACAGTACCCAAAGTGAGAGTATTATATATCAATAATCAACTCACATTTTGTGGAGCCTACAACCGGCTCCCAGGAATAAGGCGAGCAGGGACTTTATGTTAGGTGCCCATAAAACCTTCACACGGCTTCTTTCAGGATTCACCAATGTGAGGGTACTGTAAGGAAATTGACAGAGACCAAAGAGGCACCTCCTAGTGCAATAAATCACACATAACTTAATAATTTAAAGGCAGGTAGCCAAATTCAAACTCACACGTTGTTGAGCCTCTATTGGCTCCGTCACAATACGCTTAGGGAATCATAAGGTATTCCCCAGACCTTCTTTGCAGGAGTTAAAAAGGCAGACAGCAAAAAAAATTTTTTTTTTTTTTTTTTTAAAAAAATTAAAAACATTTATTCATTTTAAAATAGATAGATCATATCTACCAAACCAAAGACCAGGACGCGTTTCGCCTACAAAGGCTTCCTCAGCTGAGGAAGCCTTTGTAGGCGAAACGCGTCCTGGTCTTTGGTTTGGTAGATATGATCTATCTATTTTAAAATGAATAAATGTTTTTAATTTTTTTTTAAAAAAAAAAAAAAAAAAAAAAAATTTTTTGCTGTCTGCCTTTTTAACTCCTGCAAAGAAGGTCTGGGGAATACCTTATGATTCCCTAAGCGTATTGTGACGGAGCCAATAGAGGCTCAACAACGTGTGAGTTTGAATTTGGCTACCTGCCTTTAAATTATTAAGTTATGTGTGATTTATTGCACTAGGAGGTGCCTCTTTGGTCTCTGTCAATTTCCTTACAGTACCCTCACATTGGTGAATCCTGAAAGAAGCCGTGTGAAGGTTTTATGGGCACCTAACATAAAGTCCCTGCTCGCCTTATTCCTGGGAGCCGGTTGTAGGCTCCACAAAATGTGAGTTGATTATTGATATATAATACTCTCACTTTGGGTACTGTCCTACTGCGCAATTTTGGTCCTCTGTGTTTGTGCTTTCTCCCTACAGTACATACTCCATCGACATTACTCTGAGAAGATCCACCCTCAAAAGACAACGTCTTTGGCCTATGGACATATTGAGTGTTTATTTCACTTTCTTCATTTTGGACTTTGGTCTTTTGAAGCGCTGTGTTGTTTTCTTGTTTACATAACTGCCATTTGGGTATTTAGAGAAACCCCCCATACAACATTCAGCGAGTGGGATAGACACCATTCCGGTGGGCGCTGCACCCCTCTTTTTCCTTTATTACAGTCTAGGAACAGACCAAATGGTAAAGTGCTATCTTAAGTAAACACTCGGAAAGTGCAATGCAATCAAAAGTGCATATGGTGTGAACAGCTAGAAAAGTGCTAGCTAGGAGCACAGTCTAGGAGGAGACCGATGATAAAGTGCTATTTTAAGTAGTGCAAATGCAATCAAAAGTGCATATGGAGCAAATAACAGCTAAAAACGTTGTGCACGTTATAAAGTGTAAATATATGAACAGGTCATAAAAACATAAAAGTACATAAAAAGAGCATAAAAAACAACACACACTTCTTGTGCAAAGTGCAAATATAAAGTGCAATTGAAATAGCACAAAAAAGGTAATAAAAATAGTCCAAAGATAGTGCAAAAAAGTCTAAAAAGGCTAAAAAGCAGTCTTCTACGTGAATAAATAGAAGGAGGGCTTGTTGATAACTGTGTAGGTCTCTCACTTATAGCGTCCGTATACGAGGATCCTCCAAATGGGGGAGAGATGGATCTTATCCTTGTTGTCCTAGTGGATTCTGCATTCTAGTAGATTCCACGTTCTCGTAATGCGGGGAAGGAAAAAAAAAGAGAGAGAGAGAGAAAAATAGTGCAATATTTTCTAGATAAATTTGTCGTGGAAGGATGCAAGAATAATGCACACTTACACTTTCCAGAGCCTATATGGTCCAGGCTCTGGTTCGAAATGCACTGGGCCAAATATAGAGTGGCCTCTTCCCTTCTTTTAAAATTATTGTTCACCTCGGATATAGAAAGACAAAGTATTCATAGCGCAACTTGAGTGGTGACTGGGTACATTGGTAGAAATAGGGTTAATCTCACTCACCGATGGTGGAGCCTTGTTCCAGGCTCAGCTTAATGGCATGCAGTGCTCCTTTGCTCGGTGGGCACGTCACCTCTTTAGCTGCACCTCTTTAGTGGTCTTCTACTGGCTCAGAAGGGCAAATAAAGTAAATAGACCAAAAAAACAGCAGCAAATCCACGAATTGGTAAGTTAAAATAACGTGGTTTGTTGAGAAAATCTAAAATAAAGGATGGGGAGGAAGGGAAAAAAGAAGAATAATAATGGTGGAGGATACGCGTTTCGGCAACTCACGTGCCTTCATCAGTCCATAAGAGAAAAAGGGGCAATCAGAGGCATTCCACAGGTCTTTCTTTATATAGATACAATAGGTTTTCAATTAGGGTGTGTCTAATCATTTACTTCCGGGTTCAAAGGTAACCTAATCACATAATGAGTATATCCAATGTGGTAATGTATTTAAACGAATAAGATATACTTTCTGATTGTATATTACAATGTATAAAAAAGATAAATTCGTATTTCTAATCTTTCGTTCGGTTGTTTCCGAATTCGTAAGTCTATTTTCGTAAATCAGAAGGACTTCCGGGTTCGTCGGTCTCCTGCTTTCCCGGTCAAATTAAGAACATGGCGTTGCGTTCCAGCGCCTAGCGCTTGCGTTCCATCTATATGATGCAATTGGTGTGCAGAGTTCAATATTTCGATCAAACTTCACAAGTAAATGAACATACGAAAAAATATACGAAAAATAAGATATGCTTTCCGATCGTATGGTACAATGCATAAAATAAGTTTCGTATTTTTAATCTTTCGTTCGGTTATTTCCGAATTTGTAGGTCTATTTTCGTAAATAAGAAGGACTTCCGGGTTCGTAGGTCTCCTGTTTTCCGGGTCGAATTGAGAACATGGCGTTGCGTTCCATCGCCTAGCGCTTGCGTTCCATCTACATGATACGATTGGCGTGCAAAGTTCGGTCAAACTATACAAGTAAATGTACATACGAAAAAATATACGAAAAGATATACGATACAAAATGGGTGGTGCTAAAACGAAAAAGAACTCTATACGAAAGAATATAAACAAAAATAAGAGAACGTGTGATTGCGTTCCATCTAACATTATGATACTTAACATATAGGATTCAATGCTCCAATCAGACTTTGAATTACCAATACCACAAAAGTAATAAAATAATTTTGAGGTGGGATTTGTCACTTCTTGAAAATATTTTAAAACGATTAAAAACGATACGAATAATCGTATGTACGATTAGAAAATAAAACGAATCGGATATTGAACGTAAAATACATTGATGAGGGCATACTTAAAATATGATGTGCAGGAAATATAAAATATATAAAATATAAATTATAAAATATAAATCATATAAAAGACATCATGTAAGCAGATGTCTAAAAGAATAAGTAAAAAATGTATAAAAGCTATATAAAAGGATTTGCAGAAGGGGGAGTATGTATAAAATAGATATTGTATATGTGAATAAAAGGAGGAAATAGTATTGGAAACTAACCAAGGAAATGGCACAGCTCGAAGTCGGCATTTAAACCTTGTGGGTGTAATGAACCTAAATTAAAGATCCAGCTCATTTCCTCTTTCCCGATCAGTTTGTCAAAATTGCCACCTCGCCATGGAGCTTCAACTTTTTATTCCAATGAAAATCAGCCCAGCTGGATTCATGGCGTGTTTAAGTTTAAAATGTAATGGGACACTGTGATTGTCGTTTCCATTCCTGATGTTCCGGACGTGTTCCTGTATCCGTATATTAAGGGGTCTGGTGGTACTGCCCACATATTTCAGACCGCAGGGACATATAAGTAAATATATAACGTTTTTCGTAAAACAAGTGATAATGTCTCTAATTTTAATTGGTCCGGTGATTCCGTCAATTTGTGTAATTATCTGTTTTGGGCTTCTCGTATTCCGACAATTAAGACAGTTCCCGCATTGATGAAATCCTTTCTTAATGTTATGGAAATGGGATGTTGGCTTTTGTTTTTTAGTATGCTTTTGGGCCAATGTCATTTTAAGGTTGTTGGCTCCTCTGCATATCATCCTGGGGTTGTCAGGCAGTATATCTTTTAGTAGTGGGTCCTTTCTTAAGATCGGCCAGTATTTTCTTATCACTTTCCTAATTTGTTTATTCTGCGCACTGTATGGAAAAATAAAAGGTACATCTGTTGCGTACTCTATTTTAGTTCTCTGGTTCTTTTGGAGTAGAGTTGCCCGTTTGTAATGCCCCGCGCCGCGGTCGGACCACAGCCGCCATGTTGGGACGCCTAACAGACTCACCTGAGGTCCCTCGTGGCGCGTCGCTCCCTGGTTCCGGCCTGCAGCTCGAGGGAGGAGAGCCAGGATGTGTCCCACGCCGTCTCCGGGATCCAACTGAACAGGAGGCGAGCGCGCATGCGCGATCATCCATCCCAGAGCATGAAGACCTAGGTACTCTGGCGCCCTCTGCTGATCAAGTTAAGGTACTGCACCCCACCTGCACTGGAGATCCTCGCATACCACCAATCAATCTACCAAGCACTCAGGTATCTCTACTCCACCTGCGAATCCCAGGTGAACGGTGTTCGTATGATTCCATGAACCCTATTTAAACCTGCCGCCTTCTTCAGTTCACTAACCAGGTTATACTGTGGTTATACCACGTTACCCAGTGGTTCCTCTCCGTGTTCCTCTAAAAGGATTCTGACTTCCGTTCCTGTTGCCACGGTCCAGCTCCGCTCTGGTTCCTGTTGCCACGGTCCAGCTCCGCTCTGGTTCCTGTTGCCACGGTCCAGCTCCGCTCTGGTTCCTGTTGCCTCGATACATCTCCGCTCTGGTTCCTGTTGCCACGGTACAGCTCCGCTCTGGTTCCTGTTGCCACGGTCCAGCTCCGCTCTGGTTCCTGTTGCCACGATACATCTCCGCTCTGGTTCCTGTTGCCACGGTACAGCTCCGCTCTGGTTCCTGTTGCCACGGTACAGCTCCGCTCTGGTTCCTGTTGCCACGATACATCTCCGCTCTGGTTCCTGTTGCCACGGTACAGCTCCGCTCCGGTTCCTGTTGCCACGATACATCTCCGCTCTGGTTCCTGTTGCCACGGTACAGCTTCGTTCTGGTTCCTGTTGCCACGATACAACTCCGCTCTGGTTCCTGTTGCCACGGTATAGTTCCGCTCTGGTTCCGGTTGCCACGATACAACTCCGGTTCCTGTTGTCACGGTTCCAACTCAACTCTGGTTCCTGTTGCCACGGTACAACCCCGCTCCTGTTCCTGTTGCCACGGTACAACTCCGCTTGGTTCCCGTTGCCACGGTACCACTCCGCTCCATTCCTGCCACCACGGTACAGCTCCATTCAAGCTTGCCATCGAGTGCCAATTCCACCTCTCGGCATACTTCTACCCCCTGGACTATTTCCAAGATTGCAACCGTATTTATCTATCCTTACAACTCTCTGTTCTGGACTTTTATTTCCGTCAAAGAAACATTACATTATTATATTCTGGACTTATATTTTGTTATCTTCAGTAAAGTCTGATCAATCATATTCCCTCTGGTCTCCTCCTTCGGCTTGCCATTGGGTTCCATACACCCAACACCATACAGGGGTCAAAGCCTCTGTCCTTACACCGTTCTACGTTTTTCACCTCTAGTCTGCTGGCTTCAAGTCTATCTGGGTCATATCCTTTTTCTACGAAATCTTTTTTCATTATTTTATATTTTATATTTTATATTTCCTGCACATCATATTTTAAGTATGCCCTCATCAATGTATTTTACATTCAATATCCGATTCGTTTTATTTTCTAATCGTACATACGATTATTCGTATCGTTTTTAATCGTTTTAAAATATTTTCAAGAAGTGACAAATCCCACCTCAAAATTATTTTATTACTTTTGTGGTATTGGTAATTCAAAGTCTGATTGGAGTTTTGAATCCTATATGTTAAGTATCATAATGTTAGATGGAACGCAATCACACGTTCTCTTATTTTTGTTTATATTCTTTCGTATAGAGTTCTTTTTCGTTTTAGCACCACCCATTTCGTATCGTATATCTTTTCGTATATTTTTTCGTATGTTCATTTACTTGTATAGTTTGACCGAACTTTGCACGCCAATCGTATCATGTAGATGGAACGCAAGCGCTAGGCGCTGGAACGCAACGCCATGTTCTCAATTCGACCCGGAAAACAGGAGACCTACGAACCCGGAAGTCCTTCTTATTTACGAAAATAGACCTACAAATTCGGAAATAACCGAACGAAAGATTAAAAATACGAAACTTATTTTATGCATTGTACCATACGATCGGAAAGGTTATCTTATTTTTCGTATGTTTTTTCGTATATTTTTTCGTATGTTCATTTACTTGTGAAGTTTGATCGAAATATTGAACTCTGCACACCAATTGCATCATATAGATGGAACGCAAGCGCTAGGCGCTGGAACGCAACGCCATGTTCTTAATTTGACCGGGAAAACAGGAGACCTACGAACCCGGAAGTCCTTCTGATTTACGAAAATAGATTTACGAATTCGGAAACAACCGAACGAAAGATTAGAAATACGAATTTATCTTTTTTATACATTGTAATATACGATCAGAAAGTATATCTTATTCGTTTAAATACATTACCACATTGGATATACTCATTATGTGATTAGGTTATCTTTGAACCCGGAAGTAAACGATTAGACACACCCTAATTGAAAACCTATTGTATCTATATAAAGAAAGACCTGTGGAATGCCTCTGATTGCCCCTTTTTCTCTTATGGACTGATGAAGGCACGTGAGTTGCTGAAACGCGTATCCTCCACCATTATTATTCTTCTTTTTTCCCTTCCTCCCCATCCTTTATTTTAGATTTTCTCAATAAACCACGTTATTTTATCTTACCAATTCGTGGTTTTGCTGCTGTTTTTTTTTGGTCTATTTACTTTATTTGCCCTTCTGAGCCAGTAGAAGACCACTAAAGAGGTGCAGCTAAAGAGGTGACGGTGCCCACCGAGCAAAGGAGCACTGCATGCCATTAAGCTGAGCCTGGAACAAGGCTCCACCATCGGTGAGTGAGATTAACCCTATTTCTACCAATGTACCCAGTCACCACTCAAGTTGCGCTATGAATACTTTGTCTTTCTATATCCGAGGTGAACAATAATTTTAAAAGAAGGGAAGAGGCCACTCTATATTTGGCCCAGTGCATTTCGAACCAGAGCCTGGACAATATAGGCTCTGGAAAGTGTAAGTGTGCATTTTTCTTGCATCCTTCCACGACAAATTTATCTAGACAATATTGCACTATTTTTCTCTCTCTCTCTCTTTTTTTCTCCTTCCCCGCATTACGAGAACGTGGAATCTACTAGAATGCAGAATCCACTAGGATAACAAGGATAAGATCCATCTCTCCCCCATTTGGAGGATCCTCGTATACGGACGCTATAAGTGAGAGGCCTACACAGTTATCAACAAGCCCTCCTTCTATTTATTCACCTAGAAGACTGCTTTTTAGCCTTTTTAGACTTTTTTGCACTATCTATGGACTATTTTTATTACCTTTTTTGTGCTATTTCAATTGCACTTTATATTTGCACTTTGCACAAGAAGTGTGTGTTGTTTTTTATGCTCTTTTTATGTACTTTTATGTTTTTATGACCTGTTCATATATTTACACTTTATAACGCGCACAACGTTTTTAGCTGTTATTTGCTCCATATGCACTTTTGATTGCATTTGCACTACTTAAAATAGCACTTTATCATCGGTCTCCTCCTAGACTGTGCTCCTAGCTAGCACTTTTCTAGCTGTTCACACCATATGCACTTTTGATTGCATTGCACTTTCCGAGTGTTTACTTAAGATAGCACTTTACCATTTGGTCTGTTCCTAGACTGTGCTCTAACATTTCGCACTAACCCGGATTTAATGCAAATTACCTCCCTTTTGCGCCACTGGAGTAACTCCCACTTCTTTTCGTTATTTCATTTTTATTAGTTATGTGAAACTGATTAATTAATTACTTAGATTAGGGTAAAAAAAAAAGAAGTAACCCCCGTGCCTCGGAAAAATCAATACATAAAGATATACTTTCTAACCCTAATTTCTACCGCTAGTGTCTAACCCTCATTTCTAACCCTTATTATCGGTGTTTCGTTCGACAGGTTTAATCAGGCGAATCCTATAGGTTTCAATGTAAAAAAAAATCACATTTTTATTTGCTTCGGATCATTTCGTTCCTTTTTGGGTAATTTTCGTTCTGTTTTTTTATCATTTTCGTTACGATTTTTCGTTTAGTTTTTTTCATTATGTTACCGCAATTTGTATTTCGGACCGATTCGTTAATTTGGACGGCCGATTTTTCGTATTTCAGAAATGCTTCCATGATACGAATGGATAATTTTCGTTCAAATTTGGAACTAAATGAAACGCACATGTCTAGTAAGCATACGTTTCAAACTCTAATTAGTTAACAGTGATAAATAGTGAACAATTATCCAATTCCATCCTATAGGCCAGTGGTTCTCAACCGCGGTCCTCAAGTACCCCAACAGGTCAGTTTTTCCAGATATCTGAAGCACAGCACAGGTGATATGATTTACTGCTCAGTAATTGCAGGATTCAGTCTGTATTTCCCCCAAGGTGATACTTAACCGCTTCGCTGCAGAGGACGCACTCAGCGCGTCCAGCCGCAGGAAGCGTTGGCTATGGAGAACGCGCTGAGCGCGTCTTCCCTTTGCAGCCAACGATCGGCCGGATTCCAGCCGATCGCTTTGCCCCCCGGTAAGGGCATCCGGGACCGCCGTGGGCACTAATAGATGTCATTGCGGCGGCGCGATGACATCTATTACAGGTGCCCCCCCTGCGAGTGTGAGAAAGGTGCCTGAAAGGGAGGGGGAGAGGTCCTCTCTCCCTCCCCTTCCGTGCGGGGCAGCAATCAAAGTCAGGCACCGTTTGGAAGGGCACAGCCTGCCCTTCCAAACAGTGGCTAGCTTTAACCCCTTGGGGACCAGATCGCAATTCGGCGCCAAAAAGTGCCAGATAGCGATCCTCACCCAGAGCTGGCCGACATCTTGGATGTCGGCCAAGCTTCCGGGATCTCCCCCTAATGACTGGCGTCATCGTGCATAGCGTGATGACGTCAGTTCTGGAGTTAACCCCTAGCTACCACCAATGAACAATGTACCCCCTATCTCCCGATCCGTGGCAGCTAGGGGTTAATGTCGTTGGATCACCCAGAGCATGGCCTTTCCAATGATACCAAACATGACCATGACATGACAAGTTGTTTATGGGCCAACTTGACTGCCTGTATTCTCCCGACCTTCACGGGCAGTCAAGTTGCATACGCGCAGTCAAGTTGGCCCATAAACAACTTGTGAAGCCACTTTATGAGGGCTGGAAGCTCTCCCAAAGCGTGAGTGCCCACTTGTTGATTTGAATTCGAAGTAATACGAAGTTCATACAATACTGTACTATGTGCTGTACATTTCTTTATTTGAGTTGTATACAAGATGCAGTGCGCAATTTTGCCTTGAAGGTTTAGGAAAATCCAGGAAAGGAACTACATCCCTTCTTTCGTAAGCTCACAGCTTTCCTATTAGTTCTCTCACCTTAAGATGCACGGAGGAGCGCTGTTCTATATGTGTTGATTGTTTACTTTTATTCTGAGATATTGGGAAGAATATGTCCTTTTTGGGCTTCTGTAGCGATCTCCATTCACGTTGTAAGCGCACTACCATTTGTTGTTTTTTTTACAAAATTCTTAATAGCACAGTGGGTGGATATTAATTGAGGAATTAAAACAAATGTAATTTCTCCTGTTTAAGCCAAAGTGTTGCAAGTCCGTTGTCAGCTTTCCACATCTAGCTTTTAAAGAAGACGCCTAAGTGTTTAAGGATGAGTGATTGTCTTACACACATATGAAGACACATACTATGTGTGAGAATAAACAGCGCTTGGGGCTTGCAATGTGTGAACGGGTTTTGTAATACCCAGGCTCCCTAGCATCCCCTTGATTCCTTCAGTGTGAATTGAGGCTGCGCTGGGAATATGACTCCTCTTGGCATACTGTGCTCACAGCCACTGTAATAAATTACTGTGCGGAGGGCCTGCTCTTTTACTTTTTATGGTCATGTTCTATATTTGTGTGTGTGCGCGCAATGGGAACAGTGAGATGGCTTCCTTACCTGCTATAAATGTTTATGTGTACCAACTAGTGGATGCCTGCCGTACAAGACAATGTAGAAAAATGATCCTTGGGTTTTGCAATTAAGTACCCTTATGGACAGGCATTCCTTTCTTGTACAATATAATATTAAATAAGTCTAAACAAGACTATTATCCCTCTCGCTGCCTTCTAATGAAAACATCCTATAAATAGAAGTGAATTTTCTGAAAATAAATGAAAGACCTTTTTTTAGATCTTTCCATGACCTTCCAGTGTCCTTGAAACCTATCTGTTCTAAATAACATCAGCATAATATGCAGTTAATGCTTTGATAAAAATAATAAATAATAATTTATTTTTGCATTATGGTTACCATAGCTGGTAAAATCTAAATTTCTTTAGAATAGTTTTTTTTGGGAGATGAAAAACAAGTTATTTTGTCTGCACAATACTTTTCTTGTGATATTTTTGATACTTGTGTATGAACTATCATTAGCCTGAATGGATGCTTTTGTTTATTGTACTGTAATCAATTTTTTCGTACAGAAGTCACATGCTTTTAATGATAAAATATAGCTATTTAATGTTGTTTTTATGGCTTAATTACTCGATTAAGCGTTAAAAATTTTGATCGATTACAATTCTTTTGATCGCCGTCAGAAGCTGTGCGCCCTTACTTTCTATCAGCTCTGGTATCGGACTCTAGGAGTCCAAATATGGAGCTGTACTGGCTTCCTGGGGCCCTACAGCAGCGCACGCGTCACACACAGCGACTGGCGCAGGAAGAAGACGGCAGCGGAGGAGCGGTGAGTATGGTGCTGCCTGTCTCAGTCCAGCCTCGGACCCAGCCAAACCACAGCAGGGCCCAGATCCCAGGCACACACCAGGCCCCAGACAAGACCCGCATCCCAGACCCCAAGACCCAGGGCCCAGACCCAGGCCCAAGACCCAGGGGCCAGACCCCAAGACCCAGGGACCAGACCCCAAGACCCAGGGACCAGACCCCAAGACCCAGGGCCCAGACCCAGGACCAAGACCCAGGGCCCAAGGGCCAGAGCCCAGACCCAGGGCCCAGACTAATGCAGAGTTGCAATGCAAGAAGATCAGCTAAAAGTAGTTGGATGTGTATGTGTGCTATAATTAATCGATTTAAAAAATTTTTGATTAAATCGAACACGAAACTTTTAATCATTACCAGACCTAGTTGTTTTGTTTCTTTCTAGAAATATCTCTTTAGGTAAAGTGTATATGAGCCTAACATCACATTGTATCCTATTTTCAGGGGTCAAGTCGAGTGGGAATGCAGTTCTTCCATTACATACTCAGAAGGAACTGGTTTCCCTTTTGGTCCACACACTCTGAATCTTATATTGGATTCTAATCCTATAGTTCTGTATTAAGTCACCAGAAATACAGTTGTGTTCAAAATTATTCAACCCCCAATGCTGTAAAGGGTTTTAGGGAATTTAGTGTACATTTGTAATTGTATTCAGAATGAAATCCTACAAGGACTTTTTAAAGAACCATATGCAACTAAAATGACATCAATTGGTTTTGTAATACAGTAGTAAATGTTTCTTTTGTGAATTCTTCATTGACACAATTATTCAACCCCTTAAAGACTACCACTCTGAAGAACATAGGTTCATTCAAGTGTTTTCAATCAGGTATTGAAAACACCTGTGGATGTCACGGAGCAGCAATAAAGCATAATAAGCACCAATTAGGCAGCTTTAAAATGACTGTGATACTCAGCTCCTTCTAGACATTTACTGGTGTGGTTAAAAATGGTGAAGTCAAGAGAATGGTCCAGGAAGACAAGAGAAGAGGTGATTACTCTTCACAGGAGGGGCAATGGCTATAAGAAGATTGCAAAGATGTTAAACATACCAAGAGAGACCATAGGAAGCATCATTCGCAAATTCAAGGCAAAGGGCACTGTTGAAACGCTAGCTGGTCGTGGCAGAAAGAAGATGCTGACTTCGACTGCTGTGCACTACCTGAAGCGTAGAGTGGAGAAAAGTCCCCGTGTGACTGCTGAGGAACTGAGAAAAGATTTGTCAGATGTGGGTACTGAAGTTTCAGCTCAGACAATATGGCGCACACTGCGTAATGAAGGCCTCCATGCCAGAACTCCCAGGCGCACCCCCTTGCTGTCTCCAAAGAATAAGAAGAGTCGACTGCAGTATGCCAAAAGTCATGTGGACAAACCACAGAAGTTTTGGGATAGTGTTCTGTGGACTGATGAAACAAAATTAGAACTGTTTGGGCCCATGGATCAACGCTATGTTTGGAGGAGGAAGAACAAGGCCTATGAAGAAAAGAACACATTGCCTACTGTGAAGCATGGTGGGGGGTCAATCATGCTTTGGGGCTGTTTTGCTTCTGCAGGTACAGGGAAGCTTCAGCGTGTGCAAGGTACCATGAATTCTCTTCAGTACCAGGAGATATTGGATGACAATGTGATGCAGTCCGTCACAAACCTGAGGCTTGGGAGACGTTGGACCTTTCAACAGGACAATGATCCCAAGCATACCTCCAAGTCCACTAGAACATGGTTGCAGATTAAAGGCTGGAACATTTTGGAGTGGCCATCGCAGTCACCTGACTTAAATCCGATTGAGAACCTCTGGTGAGACTTAAAGAAAGCAGTTGCAGTGCGCAAGCCTAAGAATGTGACTGAACTGGAGGCTTTTGCCCCTGACGAATGGGCGAAGATACCCGTAGATCGCTGCAAGACACTTGTGTCAAGCTATGCTTCACGTTTAAAAGCTGTTATAACTGTAAAAGGATGTTGTACTAAGTACTAAGATTGAATGTCACTTGGGGGTTGAATAAAACTGATAATGATGTGAGCACAGAAAAGTCATTTGTGGTTATTTCATTATAAATGTTACAAGGTGGAAAGCCTGCCCAGAGGGCAGTCTATTGTGGATATACTGCCCCTGCTCATGGATATATGCCCCAGCTCATGGATATTGCCCCAGCACGTGGATACTGCCCCAGCACGTGGATACTGCCCCAGCTCGTGGATACTGCCCCAGCTTGTGGATATTGCCCCCCAGCTCCTGGATATTGCCCCCCAGCTCCTGGATATTGCCCCCCAGCTCATGGATATTGCCCCCCAGCTCATGGATATTGCCCCCCAGCTCCTGGATATTGCCCCCAGCTCCTGGATACTGCCCACCAGCTCATGGATACTGCCCCCCAGCTCATGGATACTGCCCCCCAGCTCATGGATACTGCCCCGCAGCTCCTGGATACTGCCCCGCAGCTCCTGGATACTGCCCCGCAGCTCCTGGATATTGCCCCCAGCTCATGGATACTGCCCCCCAGCTCATGGATACTGCCCCCCAGCTACTGGATATTGCCCCCCAGCTCCTGGATATTGCCCCCAGCTCCTGGATATTGTCCCCAGCTCATGGATACTGCGCCCCAGGTCATGGATACTGCGCCCCAGCTCATGGATACTGCCCCCCAGCTCCTGGATATTGCCCCCCAGCTCCTGGATATTGTCCCCAGCTCATGGATACTGCCCCAGCTCCTGGATATTGCCCCCCAGCTCCTGGATATTGTCCCCAGCTCATGGATACTGCCACCAGGTCCTGGATATTGCCCCCCAGCTCCTGGATATTGTCCCCAGCTCATGGATATTGTCCCCAGCTCATGGATACTGCCCCCAGCTCCTGGATATTGCCCCCCAGCTCCTGGATATTGCCCCCCAGCTCCTGGATACTGCCCCCCAGCTCCTGGATATTGTCCCCAGCTCATGGATAGTGCCCCCCAGCTGGTGGATATTGCCCCCCCAAGCTCTCATGGATATATGCCCCAGATCAGACCCCAGACCAGACATGGGGCGGCTGTTCGAATGCTCTATCGGCATTCGAACAGCCGCCCCATGAGCTCCGCGCCATACCTTTCCGAGCGGCGCCGGGGAAGTGAAAGTTTCCCCGCTTCCAGTCGTTGAAGGACCCAAGTCGCGGTCACGTGGGACTCCCACGTGACCGGGGCTTGGGTCCTTCAAAGAGCGGAAGCGAGGGAACTTTCCCTCCGCCGCTCGGGGGTTGATGCGCGCGGCAGCCGGGTAGAGGCTGCGCTCGCAGCCTCTACCCGGCTGCCGCGCGCATCCAACCCCCGAGCGGCGGAGGGAACTTTCCCTTCGCCGCTCGGGGGTTGGATGCGCGCGGCAGCCGGGTAGAGGCTGCGAGCGCAGCCTCTACCCGGCTGCTGTGTGCATCTTGTAACTGCCGCGGCGAGCGCACAGCCGGCTCGTGCCGCCGCGGTTGCATGCGCGCGCAACCAACCGCCGCTGGTTGCGCGCGCATGCGCAGAGTAAGGCTTGGCGACGGACACGCCAAGCCTTACTCAATTATAGTATAGATGTTATATTTGTCTGACCTACATGTACCTCTTTGATTTAATTGTAAGCAAGATGACTGAATGATCAATGTCAAACTGGCCAAAACACTCAATTTCAGTGGGGGTTGAATAATTTTGAACACAACTGTATATGATGTTTTTCGACAAGTATCATAATGATTCTCTACAACCCAGCTTATTTTCATTTTTAAATATTCAGGGTTATTCACAAAGAGCCGATCTGGCCCTGAAATGTCACTGAACAGGGAATTTCCCCAAACGGTGAGATTTTGGGGCCATTCGGCTATTCAGAAAGCAGACAGTTCGCCAAATTTGGGCGAATTGCCTACAAATACAGTAGTGTTCGACGGCAGTAAAATCCCCCATAGAGAAGCAATGGTTAATCTATTCAGAGAACACCGAACAGCAGTGAAATGTCAGAGAAATGCCCTGCTGTTTGGTGGTTTCATTCATCTGGTTTATTCAGGCGAACCCCATAGGTTTCAATCTTAATCATTAAATATCTAATAAACCGCTTATTCTTCTACTCTGCAGTATTCATGTTATTTTTTTATGATCTTTTAGGCATTTTTCGGTATTTTTTTTTTTAAATAGCAGTTTCTCTTTTTTCTGTAACAGACGTTTTTATTAACATTCATAGGACCTTATATGTTAATTCCAGACATTTTTGTCCAGTAGTTTTTTGCAAACAGTGTTTCAATTTTGAAACTTTCAATCGTATTGTTGTTTTTTTGCCCGTCCAGCAGCTTGTTGGCTCTTTTCTGCAGCTGGTCGGTGCTGTGTCCACTCGACCGCTGTCCAGCACATTTGCGGCAGTTGTCCGGCAGGTTGGAGATGGGCGGCATTTTTGCAGCGGTTTATAGGATCGGATCTGCTCCGATAATTTATCAAATTGGATTGGATCCAATAATTTCCAGGTTTTTTATTTTTAAAAACGCACAGACTCACCGAAATTATTGGATCTGATAATTTCGGCGGTTTTGCGGCGGCTTTTCCTCGCGCTTCAGGGACCCTGTAGTGAATGCTGAATTCATCGCAGGGTAGGGAAATTTGATTTCCCAAAGTGCGGGGAACGTGAGCGCACCGAAATGTTGGTGACATTTCGGTGCTCTCTGAATAACCCCCTATAGCAGTGATGGCGAACCTATGGCACGCGTGCCACAGCTGGCACGCGGGGCCGTCTGTGTCGGCACGCGATCCATAGGCTTGCCTCAGTATGCAGGCCCCCTCCAAGTGCTCGTCTTTCTTTGTGCGGCCGCCGGCAAAGGATGTAGCTCGGCCCCTCGCCTGGGATCCACCAGCCGCGATCTTGCGTCATCGCGGAGTTTGCAAGATCTCGTGAACTCTGGGATGTTGCGAGACCGTGGCTTATGTGTGGTTCCCAGGTGAGCGGCCGAGCTACATCCTTTGCTGGTGGCTGCTCGAAGGATGAAAAGCACTCGGAGGCGGCCTGGCAGAGGAGACTGATTGGGACCACGTGAGCTGGGGGCAATATATTTGTTTATTTATTTATTTATTTATAAAGGATTTTACCAGGAAGGATACATTGAGATTTCTCTTGTTTTCAAGTATGTCCTGGGTTCAAGAACATTGAAGTGTTACAGTTACAGAAATACAAAGTAATACAATGCAAGATATTAAAAAAAACAAAACACAAATATACATATTAACAGAAAATAAATATGTATGAAATATAGTCACTAGGTTACATGTTTACAGGTGCATTCTGTATTGAGGTATGTTAGTAAGGAGCTCTTGAGTGACTTAAGACTGGGGGAAGATTTGATGGAGTCTGGGAGGTAGGTTATTCCATAATTGTGGTGCTCTGTAGGAAAATGAGGACTTTTGTATTGTGGTATTGCAAGTAAGGTGCTGGTCCTGGATCGGAGGTTATAGGATGAGGGAGCTGCTGGGGGAAGCAGTCTATTCAGGTAGGGTGGCAGCTTCCCAGAAATGCTCTTAGACACCAGGCTGGAAAGGTAAAGGGTGCGTTTAGACTCCAGCGATGGCCAGTTTAGCTCTTTTAACATGTCACAATGGTGGCTCATGTAGTTACATTGTAATGCAAAGCGGCATATATTAAATGTGAGCTAGGGGCAATGTATTAAATGTGAGCTGGGGCAATATATAAATGTGAGCTTGGGCAATATATTAAATGTGAGCTGGGGGCAATATATTCATGTGAGCTGGGGCAATATACAAATGTGAGCTGGGTGCAATATACAAATGTGAGCTGGGTGCAATATACAAACGTGAGCTGGGACAATATATAAATGTGAGCTGGGACAATATATAAATGTGAGCTGGGGCAATATATAAATTTGAGCTGGGGCAATATATAAATTTGAGCTGGGGCAATATATAAATTTGAGCTGGGGCAATATACAAATGTGAGCTGGGGGGAATATATTAATGTGAGCTGGGGCAATATATTAATGTGAGCTGGGGCAATATGTAAATGTGAGATGGGGCAATATATCCATGTGAGCTGCGGGCATTATATCCATGTGAGCTGGGGGCAATATATTAAATGTGAGCTGAGGGCAATATATAAATGTGAGCTGGGGCAATATACAAGTGTGAGCTGGGGCAATATACAAATGTGAGCTGGGGCAATATATCCATGTGAGCTGGGGCAATATATCCATGTGAGCTGGGGCAATATGCAAATATGAGCTGGGGCAATATATTAATGTGAGCTGGGGGCAATATATAAATGTGAGCTGAGGGCAATATATAAATGTGAGCTGGGGGCAATATATAAATGTGAGCTGGGGCAATATATCCATGTGAGCTGGGGCAATATATCCATGTGAGCTGGGGCAATATATAAATGTGAGCTGGGGCAATATATCCATGTGAGCTGGGGCAATATATAAATGTGAGCTGGGGCAATATATCCATGTGAACTGGGGGCAATTATAAATGTGAGCTGGGACAATGTACAAGTGTGAGCTGGGTGCAATATACAAATGTGAGCTGGGGCAATATATCCATGTGAGCTGGGGCAATATATAAATGTGAGCTGGTGCAATATGCAAATGTGAGCTGGAGCAATATATTAATGTGAGCTGGGGCAATATATTAATGTGAGCTCATTAATGTGAGCTGAGCAATATGTAAATGTGAGATGGGGCAATATGCAAATGTGAGCTGGGGGCAATATATTAATGTGAGCTGTGGGCAATTTATAAATGTGAGCTGGGGGGCAATATATAAATGTGAGCTGGGGCAATATACAAGTGTGAGCTGGGGAAAAATACAAATGTGAGCTGGGGCAATATATCCACGTGAACTGGGGGCAATATGTAAATATGAGATGGGGCAATATATTAATGTGAGCTGTGGGCAATATATTAAATGTGAGCTGAGGGCAATATATAAATGTGAGCTGGGGCAATATATCCATGTGAACTGGGGGCAATATATCCATGTGAACTGGGGGCAATATATAAATGTGAGATGGGGCAATATATAAATGTGAGCTGGGGCAAAATACAAGTGTGAGCTGGGGCAATATATCCACGTGAACGGGGGGCAATATATAAATGTGAGCTGGGGCAATATACAAGTGTGAGCTGGGGAAAAATACAAATGTGAGCTGGGGCAATATATCCAAGTGAACTGGGGCAATATGTAAATATGAGATGGGGCAATATATTAATGTGAGCTGTGGGCAATATATTAAATGTGAGCTGAGGGCAATATATAAATGTGAGCTGGGGCAATATATCCATGTGAACTGGGGGCAATATATCCATGTGAACTGGGGCAATATATAAATGTGAGATGGGGCAATATATAAATGTGAGCTGGGGCAAAATACAAGTGTGAGCTGGGGCAATATATCCACGTGAACTGGGGCAATATATAAATGTGAGCTGGGGCAATAGATAAATGTGAGCTGGGGCAATATGCAAATGTGAGATGGAGCAATATATTAATGTGAGCTGTGGGCAATATATCAAATGTGAGCTGAGGGCAAAATATAAATGTGAGCTGGGGCAATATATAAATGTGAGCTGGGGCAATATATTAATGTGAGCTGGGGCAATATATAAATGTGAGCTGGGGCAATATGTAAATGTGAGATGGGGCAATATATCCATGGGAGCTGCGGGCATTATATCCAGGTGAGCTGGGGGCAATATATTAAATGTGAGCTGAGGGCAATATACAAATGTGAGCTGGGGCAATATATCCATGTGAGCTGGGGCAATATATAAATGTGAGCTGGGGCAATATATAAATGTGAGCTGGGGCAATATATAAATGTGAGCTGGGGGCAATATATCAATGTGAACTGGGGCAATATACAAGTGTGAGCTGGGGCAAAATACAAATGTGAGCTGGGGCAATATATCCAAGTGAACTGGGGGCAATATATAATTGTGAGCTGGGGCAATATATTAATGTGAGCTGTGGTCAATATATAAATGTGAGCTGGGGCAATATATAAATGTGAGCTGGGGCAATATATCCATGTGAGCTGGGGCAATATATAAATGTGAGCTGGGGCAATATGTAAATGTGAGATGGGGCAATATATCAATGTGAGCTGGGGGCAATATAACCATGTGAGCTGGGGGCATTATATCTATGTGAGCTGGGACAATATATTAAATGTGAGCTGAGGGCAATATATACATGTGAGCTGGGGCAATATATAAATGTGAGCTGGGGGCAATATATCCATGAGATCTGTTCCTATTGAAAGGCGGTCACATGACATTAAATAAGAGTATTGGTACTCGGTATTGGTGAGTACCTGAAAAAAGTATTGGTACTTTTACTCGGTCTTAAAAAAGTGGTATCGGTGCATCCCTAACTAGTGCACAGTGCACTAGTTGAAGTGTTAATAGGAGTTATGTAAGATGGGGGAACGTGAAGATCCTTTTCCAATTGCAAAAGCTATGCCAGCTGTTGAGAAAGCGGTGAATTGTTTTTTTTTTCAACTTCGGCTGCAAGATTTTAAAATTCTCTTTACGATTCAACACAATTACCATTTTAGTAGACAGACCCCTTATTCTTTTATCACAGTTGATGGTCAAGTTCTTAATAAAAAGCTGTTTGTAGGATTAAAATGTCTTATACTGTATTTTTCTTCTTAGACTTAAGCACATAATTAGTTCAGACAGTCGTATGAAGTGTTTTTCTAAAATATACAATTAGGCCCCGTTCACACCTGGGCATTTTACAGCGCATTCCTACACGCTGTAAAACGCCCAAACGCGGAAATCCCGCGATTTCCTATGGGGTCCATTCACACCTAGGCGTTTTACAGCAGGTAAATTGCGGGGTTGGCACTTTGAGACACATAAGTTGGTTCAGCGATCCAATTTGGGCACTCGGGCTCAAAAAGGTTCGCCATCCCTGCCCTATAGATATCAAACTTGCATGTGAAGTGGTTGGTTACATGCAACATGTCAGTGTTTATTTAGGGAGCAGGAAGCAGGAATCATGGAGAGTTCCTGCACTCATTTTTTTTCAGGACTAGACCCCTTCATATTTTTTATAAAGGAAAGCATGTCTAAACGAAGAAAAATCCACGCTCTCTCAACAACCATTTCTGTCATCAAGACTAACAGGGTTATCCAAAGAGATTCGAAAAGTCACCGCACGTTCAGCGACTTTTCGTTCTCTTCAATTCGGTTCCTTCTGCCGATCCCATTTTGGTGACCCTGTGGGGTATTCAGCAAACACCGCAGGGTCCCCGAATTGCAGGGAAAGGCTGCCGCAAACCCAACGAAAACTAACCGCAAAACTCACCGAATGCACGCCGAAAACCCCCAAAAACATCTGAATTAACCTGCGAAAACCACGGAGAAAGCCCGAGCAGGAGCCGATCGCACACAGCCGAAGCAGCCGACACCACAGATGAGGGAGGTGAATAAATTAGCAAAACCATTTGTATGAATCTGTGAAAATGAAACGCTGTTTGCAAAGAAACTACTGAGCGAAAATGTCTTAAATTTGCACAGGAGGTCCAGGGAATGATAATAAAGAGGGGTGTAACAGAAAAAATAAGTAAACTTAAAAAAAAAAAAAAAATCGGACTTTTAAAAAAAAAAATTAAAATTAAGAAAAATGCTTAAAGTATCCTAAAAAATCTATAAATAAAGAGACTTTTGCTGCAGAATTTTATAATGAACGGTTTATTAGATATTGAATCAAAATGGGAATATTTTTAACATTGAAGCCTATGGGATTCTCCTGAATAAATTTGCCGAATTAAACCACCGAATGGCAGAGCATTTTGGGAACCTTTCACTGCTGGTTTGTGTTCTCTGAATAGCCGAAGCAGTGCTTTTCATGGGGATTTCACTGCCCTCGAAAAGGCACCGAACAGGCACCGTATGTTCAGGCAATTCGCCAGGATTTGGCAAATTGCCTGCTCTCTGGATAGCCGAATGGCCAGGAAAGGTAACCGAACGCTGATTTTCAGCATTCGGTTACCTTTCTCAAGCAATTCGGATCTCTTTGGATAACCCTGTAAGAGTTTTTTTTTTTTTGTTTGTTTTTTTTAAAGAGAGAGACCACCCGCAAATGGTTGGCATCTTTTATCAAAATATACTAAATAAAGTAATCAGGCCTTAGCTTAGTGTTCCCAAAAGTGATGTTTGATTCAACAAGCTGATATGAGTCTGACAGAGGAGCAGTGTGTTTAATATCAGATGGTGCAACTCTGCATCCTGTAATAAAAACGTCTCATGTCTGTCCCTTCTGTGAACTGTGGCAATATATACCGTATGCAACTCTCTCTCCCTTTAAATACGCAGAGTAAAAGGAATTTATTTTGATCATAGTTTTCCTGTAAGTCCGATCTAAATGAATAGTATATAGAGCACACACTTGCAGGCCGTGAACCTTGTAAAATATCATTGGTATGCTGTTAGGAGTATAAAATGACGGTAGAGCGAGAAAAAAAAGAATTGAAAGATTACTGCAACGCCAGTTGCAGCGAAGATGACATTAAGTGCCAAAGTATTAATTTATTATTTTATTTATAAAGTTCCAACATTCGTCACTGCAGCACATTTTGTAAACCTGAATTTAAGAATTAATGACAAAAAAATGTAGACATACATAAGAGATGTTCGTGATGGCCTACAGCTAGTATGGTAGTTCAAATGCAAAAAAAAAAAAATATATATATATATACATATATATTGTTTAGGTAGGCGTGTTAGTCCAGATGCCAAAATCACGAGTATAGCAGTCTGTAGTGATACCTTTTTTATTGGACTAACGTTACATTTAAAGTACTTGTACTTTAAGGCTAGGGTCAGACGAACGCATTTTTCGCGTCATCCGTGAAAAAGTGCGTTCGAACGCTTGGACGTATTTTTTCACGGAATACGCAATAGCGGTCATACGATGCGCATTTAAGTCCGTGATTTTGTACGGATCATCAATAAAACCCTTTTTGCGTCTGGACATTATGTTGGCCGGACATTAGCAGCGTCTGACGTCTCCTAATCACGCACACACGCCGCTATGCGGACGCAGCGCCCTCTGTACGTCAGTACTAGCAGTATCACGTTCTCGAAAAAATGCGTTTGTTTGCCGCTTGCGTTGCGCGGCCGCATTTTCGTGCGGCCGTACTTCGTATATTGCCCGTCATTGGCCGTCATTTGCTGCTACTACGGCCGTGATAAAGTGCGGCTGCGCGCGCATTCGCACTGCGTTCGTCTGACCCTAGCCTAAATGTAAAGTTAGTCCAATAAAAAAGGTATCACTACAGACTTCTATACTCGTGATATTTACATATATACATATACATATCACTACGTACTGCTATACTCGTGATTTTGGCAAACTGGACTAACACGGCCTATCGAATTTATTTATATACACTTATTTAGGTTGTGGTGGAGGGCAAAAAATTAGATTAAAAGCCTCCACACTGAAAATTATTAAGTTTATTATTGCAGAGGCCATTTACACATCACAGCAATTCAAAGAACTGCATCACTGAGCTCAGGTGCTACATTTCCCATATGCAGCACAGAACTCTGGGTAAGACATGCAAATCACCTCTGCAATTTCCCATTTTTTTTGCATCCTGGGTTGTCTTTCACATACGGAAGAGCCCTGGGGCCATGCAAAAAAAATATGAAACAAAATTCTGACTTTTAAAGTCAGAATTCTGAGATAAAAAGTCAGAATTCTGTGTTTAAAAGTCATAATTGTGGGATTAAAAATCAGAATTCTGAGATTAAAAATTAGAATTCTGTGTTAGAAAGTCAGAATTCTGTGTTAAAAAGTCAGAATTCTGAGATTAAAAATCAGCCTGTATCTCTGTCCCTGGGCATCGCACTGAGTGGGTTGATGTGTCATTTGAAAGGGCAGATTCTGCTCTTTTCAGTGATGTCCAACATGATCATATACAGTGTAATATAAATCACAAATAAATTATTAAATAAAAATTACACTTTTTTTCACACAGGTTTCTACAGAAGAGTACGGAAGAGCCCTGGGGCCATGCTAAAAAAAAATACGGAACTAAATTCTGACTTTTAAACACAGAATTCTGACTTTTTATCTCAGAATTCTGATTTTTAATCTCAGAATTCTAACTTTTAGGCTAGGGTCAGACGAACGCATTTTCACGTTGTCTGTGAAAAAGTACATTCGAACGAGTGGACGCATTTTTTCACGGAGTACGCGATAGCGGTCATACTATGCGCATTTGCGTTCGTGATTTTGTACGGATCATCAATAAAACACTTTGTGCATCTGGACGTTATGTAGGCTGGACATTAGTAGTGTCTGACGTCTCCTAATCACACACACACGCCGCTAGCGGACGCAGCGCACTCTGTACAACCGTACTAGCGGTTTTACGTTCTCGAAAAAATGCGTTCGTTTTCCACTTGCGTTGCGCAGCCGGACTTTTGTGCGACCGTACTTCGTATATTGGCCGTCATTGCCCAGCATTTGCTGCTAGTGCGGCCGTGATTAAGTGCGCCTGCACGCGCGTTCGCACTGCCTCAGTCTGACCCTAGCCTCAAACTCAGAATTCTGACTTTTTATCTCAGAATTCTAAATTTAAACACAGAATTCTAACTTTTAAACACAAAATTCTAACTTTTAAACACAGAATTCTGACTTTTTATCTCAAAATTCGGACTTTAAGGCTAATGTCAGACGAGCGCATTTTATACGGAATGTATGTCCGTGCTCAACGGACATACTTTCTGACTGACGACAAGGTAGTGGCCACATAGTTTTTTTTTTTAACTGACTTTTTTTGACTGATGTAGCAGGGAAAATAAATTAAAATGCAAAACCATTTTGTCCGTCAAAAATGCTGGACGCACAAATGCAGTCCGTCTGACCTCGTTCATCACTCACACACAAAGCTATGCAGACGTGGCGCACTCCGCACGTCCATTCTAGCGGATTTACGTTCTTGCCTAACCTGCGTCCATTTGCCGCGTCCGCACTTCCGTGTGGACGTACTTCGTGTGTGGGGCTCCATTGGTCAGACTGCTATGCTGCCACGGACGTACAAATGTGCGGCAACACGGACGTGTACACTGCGCTCGTCTGACACGGGCCTAAAAGTCAGAATTTTGTTTCATTTTTTTTTTAGCATGGCCCCAGGGCTCATCCGTAGTGTTCTGTAGAAACCTGTTTGAAAAAAAGTGTAATTTTAATTTAATTTATTTTTGATTTATATAACTCTGTATATGATCATGTTGGGCATCACTAAAAAGAGCAGAATCTGTCCTTTCAAATGACACCCCAACCCACTCTGTGCGATGCCCAGGGACAGAGATACAGCTGATTTTTAATCTCAGAATTCTGATTTTTAATCTCAGAATTCTGATTTTTAATCTCAGAATTCTGACTTTTTATCTCAGAATTCTGACTTTTAACCTCCCTGGCGGTCTGATTTTTTTCAAAATTTTGTGTCTAAAAGCGTTTCAATTTTTTTAGAAAGGAAATGTGTTGTTTTATATAGTAAACCTGTAATCCTTAGGAATAACTCACTGAAATACGTGCAAACAAGCATCTGCTAAACACACAGAGTCAGATAAAGTTTGAAACATGAAATAATAATTTATTATCCAAAATAATGCCAATAAATTATATTCAATAACATATTCAAACCAAAAACACTGAAATCTTTCAGAAAACAAGGGTGCAATATTAGTCACTGCATATTGCCTCAGTGTAAATATCCTTGGTTTGATATATTATTTCAATTATGTACACTCTTATTTATACAGCAACATTCATAATGCATACAGTGTCAGGGTTATCCAAAGAGATTCGAAAAGTCACCGCACGTTCGGTGACTTTTCGTTCTCTTCAATTCGGTTCCTTTTGCCGATTGCATTTCGGTGACCCTGCGGTGTATTCAGCAAACACCACAAGGCCCCCGAATTGCAGGGAAAAGCTACCGCAAACCCGACGAAAACTAACCGAATGCACTATGAAAACAAGCAAAAACATCTGGATTAACCTTCCAAGAGGAGCCGAACAGGAGCCGAATCACACAGAGCCGAAGCAGCTGTGACGTAGAGGAGGCAGTGAATAAATTAGAAAAACCATTTGTATGAATCTGGGAAAAAGAAACGCTGTTTGCAAAGAAACTACTGAGCGAAAATGTCTGAAATTTTCACAGGAGGTCCAGGGAATGATAATAAAGAGGGCTGTTACAAAAAAAATAAGCAAACTGAAAAAAAAAAAAAAAAAAGGGACTTTTTTTTTTTTTTAAAAAATTCTGAAAAATGCTTAAAGTATCCTAAAAAATCTATAAATAAAGAGACTTTTTGCTGCAGAATTTTATAATGAACGGTTTATTAGATATTGAATTAAAACGGGAATATTTTTAACATTGAAGTCTATGGGATTCTCCTGAATAAATTTGCCGAATTAAACCACCGAATGGCAGGACATTAGGGGAACCTTTCACTGCTGGTTTGTGTTCTCTGAATAGCCGAAGCAGTGCTTTTTCATGGGGATTTCACTGCCCTCGAACAGGGACCGAACAGGCACCGTATGTTCAGGCAATTCGACAGGATTTGGCGAATTGCCTGCTCTCTGGATAGCCGAATGGCCAGGAAAGGTAACCGAACCCTGATTTTCAGCGTTCGGTTACCTTTCTCAAGCAATTCGAATCTCTTTGGATAACCCTGTGTATCAATAATTATATTGTCATATAGGATAGAGATCTTCAAACCATATATACAGTAAAGTTCAGTCTTAGAATGTGTATGGTCTGTTTCTGATCTGCTAGTCCCACCTAGTGGCCTTTCATGAGAAAGTCATGCTGTTAGGGATTTTACACTCGTATATATATATATATTTTTTTACAGTTTGCTGATTTGCTGCCTGGTCCCGCCCCCTGCATCACGTGGCTCACAGGGTGCGTTACCAGGAAGCAAGTCGCTGCAATCACACTGCGGGGGACGGCGAGGGAGAGCAGGATGCGGTGAGTATACAGCCCGAGTGTGGCTTGGGGTTACCGTTCGCGGTAGCATAATTTAACCCCGTGTCACACTCGGGAATACCACCAGGGAGGTTAATCTCAGAATTCTAACTTTTAAACTCAGAATTCTAACTTTTAAACACAGAATTCTGACTTGTATCTCAGAATTCTGACTTTAAAAGTCAGAATTTTGTTTCATAATTTTTTTTAGCATGGTCCCAGGGCTCTTTCGTATTCACAGAACCCTCCAATCAATGCCACGCCATAATAGGTGTTTTTTTTTTTACCAGATATCAGGTTTATGCACTCCTGGACAGCGCTGTTTCGGAATATATATATATATATAATATATATATATATATATATATATATAACGTATGTAGCTATTATGCGATTTCATTGGCAGCTCCACACTACATTCTGAAGTGTTATTAACCACTTCACTTCTGAGTCATTTCACCCATGTGGGCTGAACTCTTTTTGACCATTTTTGCTCATCACATTTAAACGCTATTTGAAGTTATGTTTTGTTCTAGGACCCAGACAAATTACATATATACATATCAGATTTATACTGTATCATTAATATGTGTATGTTTTGTCATATCAGAATGCTGCATCAAAAAGTGTCTATTTAGATTTCAATAATTTGCAGCATGTAAAATAATTTTTCCACATTTTATTACCTAAATGTTTCTGGTTATATATTCTACAGGGTACACCTTTTAATAATCAATCAGAATAGGAGACCCTGTTACTGCATTTTTTTAATGAAATAAACAATATTAACCAACATTGAAAAGATTAAAAAAACCTCTTTGGTACATCATGTTTCATGAATAATATGACTATCAGGGTTATCCAAAGAGATTCGAAAAGTCACCGCACGGTCGGTGACTTTTCGTTCTCTTCAATTCGGTTCCTTTTGCCGATTGCATTTCGGTGACCCTGCGGTGTATTCAGCAAACACCACAGGGTCCCCGAATTGCAGGGAAAAGCTGCCGAAAACCTGACGAAAACTAACCGAATGCATGCTGAAAACAAGCAAAAACATCTGGATTAACCTTCAAAAAAGCCGAACAAGAGCCGAACAGGAGCCGAACAGGAGCCGAATCACACAGAGCCGAAGCAGCTGTGACGTAGAGGAGGCAGTGAATAAATTAGAAAAACCATTTGTATGAATCTGGGAAAATGAAACGCTGTTTGCAAAGAAACTACTGAGCGAAAATGTCTGAAATTTTCACAGGAGGTCCAGGGAATGATAATAAAGAGGGCTGTTACAAAAAAAATAAGTAAACTGAAAAAAAAAATCGGACTTTTAAAAAAAATAAAAAAAATAAGAGAAATGCTTAAAGTATCCTAAAAAAAATCGATAAATAAAGAGACTTTTTGCTGCAGAATTTTATAATGAACGGTTTATTAGATGTTGAATTAAAACGGGAATATTTTTAACATTGAAGCCTATGGGATTCTCCTGAATAAATTTGCCGCATTAAACCACCGAATGGCAGGGCATTAGGGGAACCTTTCACTGCTGGTTTGTGTTCTCTGAATAGCCGAAGCTGTGCTTTTTCATGGGGATTTCACTGCCCTCGAACAGGCACCGAACAGGCACCGTATGTGCAGGCAATTCGCCAGGATTTGGCGAATTGCCTGCTCTCTGGATAGCCGAATGGTCAGGAAAGGTAACCGAACGCTGATTTTCAGCGTTCGGTTACCTTTCTCAAGCAATTCGAATCTCTTTGGATAACCCTGTATGCATAAAACACTCTTCATGTACTCCAGCTTGGGAAATGAGAACGTGAATAAGTGCAATGACATTGTCCTCTTTTCACATCTATGCCCCGTTCACAATGTGCTATTTATCGTACGTATTTTGCCGCGACGTCGCAGAAAAATCTGCACGACGTCGCGCTGTGTAGCTTCTCCAATGCATTTCAATGGAGCTGTTCACATCTTGCCGCGCGACGTCACGCGACGTCGCATGTCGCCCGTTGCAGTAGCAGGTCACTAGTACATGACCCTTTTTGCGATTTGCTATTTGTGATTTTGCGATTTGCATTGGTGGTGCTTGGCAAAAATCACACAAAACCGCGACGCTGTGCGACATTATCGCACTATGTCGCGAATATGAAAATCGCGGGATTTTCAAATCGCACAGTGTGAACAGGGCCTAAGACTAATGTCAGACGAACGCAGTCAGAGCGCACTCGGCGAGGTCCTTATGCTGGCCTCTAAGCAAATATAACTAAGACAAACAAAACACATAAAACAAGAAACATATAAGAATGGTCAGGACTAGCAGAGGTTTGCAACAGATCAGGTATACAGGTTACAGGGAGTAAACAGAATGGGTCGTCAAGAAAGCCAAGGTCAATACCAGAGTAAATATAGGAATGCTTTGCTGCAATACAAAAAACAGAACTTCACAGAACCTGAACTCACAGGAACAGAATATATAGAGAACAGAGAACAGACAGAGAATAGTCAAACAAGCTGAGGTCACAACCAGAGAAACTATACACGAAATGCTAAGTAGCAACACGGGAACAAGGATGCAGAAAGGCAGGAACAGAAGTCACCTTCAGAACTCATGCCAGGTCAATGAGCCTCTTTGCTGCTGGCGTTTAAATAGGAGCAGGTCTGGTTAATTGGACATGATGTGACCCCAGACCTGAACAGCACATCAGAACCCAGGAGCAGCATAAGGCTGTGTAGCCAACCACAGAGCGTGCAGAGCTGCCCTGAATCCCTCACACCACCAGGGGGCGCGGCGAAACTGGTGGAAACGTGACAGCTTAACAGTCAGCTTTGGTTTAACTGTATTAACCCCTGGTATCTGGCTCATGAGTGTCTTTGGTATTAGCCCCTGGCAGTTGTGACTCTAGGAACAATATTTAGGGGGGGCACATAAGATACCACAGTCAAAACGGGGGGGGGGCGGTAATAATTTTCATCACTAAATCATACCACTGGAAAAAACTATCACCCGGTGTGAGCTAAAACGCCATTGCTAAAGGAAAAAATAAGCACAAGTCGCTAAAACTGATGACCTACTAACCGATCACCTTGTCCGTGGGGGTCCATGTACATGGTCATTTAGCGCAAGCTAGGGAAACGCTAAGACCCGGGCTGAGACCCAGCGCTAATGCGGTTGCGTACAGGATAGAACTGTTTTTTTCCAGTGCAGAGTGCCGGGCCATACCTATTCTCTGCCCTCACAAGCTTGTATAAGTATTATGAACACATCCAGTGAATAACCTCACACCCTGCATTATTACAATCCTCCAAGGTGGCCGTATCATGCATGTTTATACGAACACATATTTTAATTAAGGCTGATGGGCATTGCATGATAAATACACTGCCTGCCCTTCCAACCGGTGGCTGTCATTAACCCCTGGGGACCGGGATCACGAATCGGCGCTGAAAAGCGCCGGTTCGTGATCCTTTCCCGGAGCTGGCCGACATCTTGGATGTCGGCCAAGCCTCCGGGAACTCCCCCTGAGGACTGGCGTCATCGTGCATAGTACGATGACGCCAGTCCTGGAGTTAACCCCTAGTTGCCACCAATGGTGGAGATAGGGGGTTCCAATGAACCCCCTATCTCCCGATCCGTGGCAGCTAGGGGTTAAAGTTTGGTACTGTTGGATCGGCCAGAGCATGGCCTTTCCAACGATACCAAACACAACTGTGAAAAAAGTTTTTTAAAAAAAATAAAAATTAAAAATATAAATAAAAATATAATATTTAAAAAAAATTATAAAAAAAAAAAGTTTTTTTTTTTTGTTTGTTAATGCAGCAATATTGTTCCCATTTCAATTATAATGTGAACAATGATGCTGCACTAATGATTTTTGTATGCGGTGCGTTTGTTAAAAATCACATAATTTTCCCCCCAAAAATATGTAACGAGACCCCATTTCTAATTTTTTTAACAAGCACACCCCATACAAAATATAACCGCAATTGCTCGCATGTTAAAATGTGAAAAAAAACACTTTACACGTTGTAAATTATTGAAAATTCATATTTTATAGCATTTTTTGTTATAATATACAGACAGGACACGACGTATACATATAATAATGACATATTATGAATCTGCTGAGTCTGACGGAAAGAACGATATATAATATGTCGGGGTCATATACTAAAATAAGCCTTCAAAACACGTTTAAACAAGATGAGCGAAACAGGTAAAAATGAGCTCAGCACAGAGGCGTGAAACGCCTCAGCAGCGAAAGGGTTAAACATGGTCCAAGCTGTCACCCTAATAATCAACTGCTTACATAGTGTGAATAACCCCAGCATAAAATGTTTAAAATTAGGCAATATATTAGAATTAGGACACATGTCAATAAAGGATACATTTATAATAAAGTCTACTGCAACAGCAGCGACATTGCTGACCAGATCCATTACTATGGTTTATGGAGCCAAGAGAACACCTGTGCTGCATTCCTTTCAATTGCCTGTTAATTTTGGGCAAGGATCTGTATTTTTGTAGTTAGCAATAGAGATTAGCAGTAGGTAAAATTCTGAAAATAGCGTCCCTCAAAAAATTGGCGCATGCACAAAGTTATTTGTTAGTTGCAAAAGCGCTAAAGATCTCTAGTGCTCCCCATGTTAAGTATAGGATGTGGAAAGTACAGTAAGCTTGCGCTACGATCGCTAATAGAAGTGCACTAAGTGATTTTTCCTGTTTGTGGAGCGGGGTGCGAACAATCTGTTTTCAGGCACTAGACTGAATTAATCTGGTGCTAACACAAAAAATGCTAAATCTGAGGTTAGCTCACCCCAGGTGATAGTGCCCTAAATAAGTATATATATAAATAAGATTCCAAAACCCCAGAGTAATGTGATGCAATGATACCTTTTTTTGATACTTAAATTTAATATTTTATTCGCCACAATTCAGCAGTTTTTAGGGACTCCAATTTTAGCAAATTACAGTGACCATTCGCTAAATAGGGAATTCACAATCAGGGTTATCCAAAGAGATCCGAATTGCTTGAGAAAGTCAGCGTTCGGTTACCTTTCCTGGCCATTCGGCTATCCAGAGAGCAGGCAATTCGCCAAATCCTGGCGAATTGCCTGCACATACGGTGCCTGTTCGGTCCCTGTTCGAGGGCAGTGAAATCCCCATAGAGAAGCACTGCTTCGGCTATTCAGAGAACACAAACCAGCAGTGAAAGGTTCCCGAAATGCCCTGCCATTCGGTGGTTTCATTCGGCAAATTTATTCAGGAGAATCCCATAGGCTTCAATGTTAAAAATATTCCCGTTTTAATTCAATATCTAATAAACCGTTCAGTATAAAATTCTGCAGCAAAGTTTCTCTTTATTTATAGATTTTTTAGGATACTTTAAGCATTTTTCTGATTTTTATTTTTTTTTATTAAAAGTCCGATTTTTTTTTTTTTTTTTTTCAGTTTACTTATTTTTTTTGTAACAGCCCTCTTTATTATCATTCCCTGGACCTCCTGTGAAAATTTCAGACATTTTCGCTCAGTAGTTTCTTTGCAAACAGTGTTTCATTTTCCCAGATTCATACAAATGGTTTTTCTAATTTATTCACTGCCTCCTCTACGTCACAGCTGCTTCGGCTCTGTGTGATTCGGCTCATGTTCGGCTCCTGTTCGGCTCCTGTTCGTCTTTTTCAAAGGTTAATCCAGATGTTTTTGCTTGTTTTCAGCGTGCATTCGGTTAGTTTTCGTCAGGTTTGCGGCATCTTTTCCCTGCAATTCGGGGACCCTGTGGTGTTTGCTGAATACACCGCAGGGTCACCGAAATGCAATCGGCAAAAGGAACCGAATTGAAGAGAACGAAAAGTCACCGAACGTGCGGTGACTTTTCGAATCTCTTTGGATAACCCTGAATATTTTTGGCGGAATGAATTCCCAAAATGTGACGAAAAGCAAAGGATCTAAAGATGAATAGACCTCTAAGATTCTAACTTCCATAAACCCAGGGAAATGCAATAAAAATAATAAACAGTGTGGCATGTAGCTACCTATTAACCCCTAAAATGCCATACATCAAGGAAAAAAATAAAATGTATACTGTGAGGGATGAAGCCTGCCCATAAACCCTTAAAACACAGCTAAACCAAGGCATAAACAAAAGTAATATACAATGTAATATAGAGTCTGAATGTTAACACCTTCACTGCAGAGCCATTTCAACCCTGTGAAAACGTTTATGTCTACATGCACGATATTTAAGTTTTATATGATTTTAATTTACATTGAATATGGGCATGTTGGGTATCATTGGAAAGGCCAGAATCTGCCCTTTCCAAATCTGATGCACAGGGACGGAGATATAGTGGTCCAAATTTGTGGGGGAAGCTGGATGCTGATTTTTGGCTGGGGCACATGGGGGGGGCAAGGAATAACCTAGGGGGGCAATTGCCCCCTGTAGAGATGCCTATGGCCCCTGATGTTTATTATTCATTCCTGTTTGTGTATACCTCTAGTACTGTTTATATTTGGAAAAGGCTAGAATTACTGGCCACTTCAAGGACCGGCAGTGTAGTATAGCTTGTCTGCATTTAGGCATTAGACCAAGGCTCAAAATTTCCACTCGCCTACTAGCATTTGGCGAGTGGAAATTAAGTGAGGGCGAGTGGAAATGCACACACAGGCAGCACAGAATTATTTTGTGGTGCGTATTCCAGCAGTGCCAACGTGCAGTCCCCCTTTCCCCAGGCTGCACAGTGGCAGGAATCAGCTGCCTAACCTGACCAAGCTCGTCTCTGGCACTGGCAGGGGGGTGGAAAGGAGCTTCCCTGCCTCCTTTGCTCCACTCACACTGGGGTCTGATGACTGGGTATACATGTATCTGGGGTCTGATGTCTGGGTATTAATGTTATTTTTGTATTTCTATTTTAAATAAAACCTTTAACAGTGTAATTTCATAAGATAATTTAAGGGGGTGTGTTTAGGGGCAGAGTTAAAGGCTGGGTAGGGGGTTATGTGGAGCAACTGGTGGCGAGTAACTCTTATGGCCTGGTTAGTAGCTTGGGACTTGAAATTTTGAGCCCTGCATTAGACATTATATCTAGGAGGTAAAAGTTAAGTTTTGCTTTTATTTATCTAAGTGTTGCTTACTTCAGACTTTGCATAGCAAACCAATTATTAAATAGAACATTTGGTGTCTAAATTATTATGGCAAAAACCCTATTACAAAGACAATAGAATCATATTTTGGCTCCTATACCCCCCATACTATTACTAAAGGGGAGCCACAATAGTTCCCATTTTTAAACAAAATATGAGCAAAATCCATGATATGACTGGATAATGATGTTTTTAGATCACTTCAGTGTAGCAGTAGAGAAGAATATTCTGTTGATTCATATTTTCATAATCTTTTTTCATAGTTAAAGTGTTCAAGGTTCTTTTGTAAGGATTGTAAGAGTTTCTTTTTTTCCTTTGTGTTATGGTCAATCCATTTGAAGGAGTTATATAAAACAGTGACTACAATATATGCAAAATGGTGAAACGGTATAGTGGATCTTAGAAATGGTCACAAATGTATTGATACGAAAGGTTTGGTTTGCATATTGAGCTTCACAATTTTTAAAATAAGCACTCTGAGACTCTTCTTTCTTTTATATCTCCTTCATGCAGTTTCATAACTATAGGGGTTATACAATAAGCAACGAACTTGCCACTGAATTGGTGCAATTTCGTGGCAGTTCGTCTATTCAGAAAGCTGTCACTTCGCCAAATACTGGCGAATTGACATTTAAATACGGTGCAGTGAGCCACAATTCGGCAGTCTTTGGCGGCTGCTAAATTGTCCCACATAGAGGTAATGGTTAATCTATTCAGAGAATACCAAACTGCACCGCAGTGTCAGTGAAATGCCCTGATTTTCGGTGATTCAATTCATCAGATTTAAACAGACGAATCCTAAAGGATTCAGTGTAAAAAAAGTTTTATTGTTTTTATTCAACAGTTTAGGCTGGGGTCAGACTAGCGCATTTTTAACGTGCGTTTAGGCGCACTTAATCACGGCTGCAGTAGCAGCAAATGACGCGCAATGACGGCCAATATACGAAGTCCGGCCGCGCAACGCAAGTGGAAAATGAACGCATTTTTTTGAGAACGCAGAACCGCTAGTACTGACGTACAGAGTGCGCTGCGTCCGCTAGCGGCGAATGTGCGTGATTAGGAGATGTCAGACACTGCTAATGTCCAGCCTACATAACGTCCAGACGCAAAAAGTGTTTTATTGACAATCCGTAAAAAAAATCACGCACGAAAATGCACGTCGTTTTCGCGCATTCCGTGAAAAAATACGTCAATGCATTCGGACGCACTTTTTGACGGTTGCTGCGAATAATGCGTTCGTTTGACCCTAGCCTTATTCTTTCATTTTCAGAAAACTGTCTTTTTAATTATTTTTTGGAGCATCTTTTTTGTATTTTTTAGATTAAAATTTTGATTCCCAAATTTTCTTTAAAATACTTTTTTTATTCTGTAACAGACCTTTTTATCTTTTATAGGACCTTTTTTATTATCTAGAGACATATTTTATTTCATTTTTAAACACCTATTAGAGGAACAGCAGAGTTCCATTTTTTTTCTGCAGTTCGGCGGTCTTCGGCGGCTCCATGTTCGGTGCACTTCGGGGACCCTGTGCAATTCACTGCAGGGTCGGCGAAATAGAATCGCTTTAGTGCGCCGAACCAGATAGCACTGAAATTTCGGTTCTTTCTGAATAACCCCTTATGTTTCATAAACCCCACAGCGCATATGCATAATGAGCAGAACCTCCCTGACCAGCAGCCTTAGATAACTGAGTTCTTACTATTTATATGTATGTAGATTTTTTTTAAATAATAATATGAATTGAAATCAGAACAAAAATATTATCAAGGTGATCACAAACTTTCCAATATAAAACTGTAAACAGTGCATTGTTTTTTCATGTGAGATAAGACTTTTACCTGGTGTCTTAATATTAGGAAACATTTACCAGCGTTGACTTTATTTCCGCGTCATTTTCTGTGGTGTCCACAAGGGGGCGAATAAATGATAGTTTACTGTCTTTTCCATTTTCACTGTTTAAAATCAGAGTGTTGAGGGTCCAGATGCTGTGATTATGGATGTTTGTGCACATTGGCATGGTGATATTGTTGTAGTGTGTGGTTTCCTGGTGTATTTGTCTGTTATCCTTTATTACACTTTATACACTTCTTGTGCTGCAACAGGGACTTAACAGTTATTTATTACAAATACTTAAACATTAATATGAAATACACCTCAAATAAGTGGACTACAGCACATTTGTCATAAAGTGCAGCACTTATGTCCTGTTCCATTTTAAAGACTAAAAAAACACCCTGATGAACTCTGCAATAAAACCGAAGTGTTTATGCAAAAGATTCAAAAGTAATCTGAGGCAACTGTCTCCTGTCTAAAGTGACAAGACGTTTCATATAGCACATGCCTTAGACATACTGGAGGTTTTTCCAGCCTCTATTCTGCATTATCTAATTCAACATTATATTTCTTTCTTCCCGTGCTGTCAGGTTGTAAGCAGCCTCCTAATATTTGTATCCAACATGTTCATGTTAAAAATGGCAATCTAATCAGATGAGGTAATAACTATGCCTGGTTTTAGGTTTAACCCCTTAAGGACGGGAGTAATTTTACAACTTCGGCGCTGTTTCGGAAGTAGAAGTTTGCTGAGCTAATTTTGACCGTTTTTAAGTCACGTATTATTATACCACCCAGACAAATTATATATCGTTCTTTCCGGAAGACTCGGCAGATTAATAATATATCATTATTATATGTATATGTCATGCCCTGCCTAAATGCTATAACAAAAAATGTAAAAAAAAGTAAATAAATGTGAATTTTCAATAAAATTTCAATCTTCCACAGTGTGTAAAGTGTTTTTTTTTTAAATTTTATTATCCGAGGCTCTGCGGTCATTTGCTATGGGGTAGATTTGTTAAAAAAATTAGAACGGGGAACCCATTTTTTTTTTGGGGAGAAATTGCGTGATTTTAGCTAAACCCCCCAAAAAAAAATCATTAGTGAAGCATCATTGTTCACATTATAATTGAAATGTGAACAATAGTGCTGCATTAAAAAAAAACAAAAAAAAAACACTTATTTTTTTATTATTTAATTTATTATTTTTTTATTATTTTTATTTTTACTTTTTTTAAACTTTTATTTTACTGATAACATGGTCATGTTTGATATCAGGCTCTGGCCTTTCCAGTAATATCATACATGACCCCCTAGCTGCCACCGATCAGAAGATAAAGGGGTTCAAAGAACCCCCCTATCTCCTCTGTGGGATTTCCATAGGAAATCCCTTTGCAGCTAGGGGGTTCCCCGGTTAACTGACATCATCGCGCATGGCGCGATGAGTCAGTTGAGCGGGGGGGGACCCAGAGGTGGGGGCTGCCATCCAAGATGGCAGCCCCCACCGGAAATAGGCCGCGATCGGGCACAAATTAATGCCCGGTCGCGACCTGGCAACTAAGGGGTTAACACCCATACATTGCTGGAAAGGCGAGGCTGTGACCCTTCCAGCGATGCTGGCCACAGCCGCCTGGTCCCCGGCGATGGGGAGATAGAGGGATCCAAAGGATCCCCCCCTCCCCTTCAGGCGCTTCCCCTGCTCCGGCGGGGGGGACGCCTGAAACTGACGTCATCGCGCCCCCGGCGCGATGACGTCAGTGCGCCGGAGGAGGAAACCCTGCCGATCTGACTCTGTGGGACTCAGATCAGCGAGGGAGCCGCCGGAGGAGGTGAGTATCTGCCGGGGGGGCTGAAAACGCAGAGGACATACAATTACGTCCTGCGGAGTCAAAGCCCGCCTAATGCAGGGCGTAATTGTACATCCTGCGGCGTTAAGGGGTTAATGCGTCATTCAAAGCAAATGTTGAAGTAGTGTGCTTGGATCCTGGTACAAGGAAACCATCTGCAAAAGCATAACTTGGCATCATCAAACATCATATTATACCATTGTACGTTTTTATGAAGCTAGTCCGTGCCCTCCTTTGACTGCACTTCTGTAATGCCTGATGTACTGGGGGGCGAGTATGAGCCCAGGGATGCAGTGATCTAGAAGCAGACAACTGGATGAGGTTCCAATATGGCGTTCTATTGTACAAGTATCATGGCAGAATGGTAATTCTGGTCCTTGGCAAATGAGGGTATCGGATTTGAGCTGAGGCGCGAGACTGGATAAGGGCTGACTTAGGGACGAGGCAGGGGAGGAGAAACATAGGCAAGGTAAACTAGAGACAGAGGAGCACAGACACTGAGGGAAACACTAGACAACAGACACAGGTATGACAGGGAAAGGGCTGGCTGGGTACTGGCTGAAGATGAGGGCAGGGCTGGATTAAGATCTCTATGGGCCTGGAGCTGAAGATTTTGGTGGCTTTTTTCAGAAATTTAGTGAAATGAAAACACATTTTAGTTTATTTAATAGTGCAGATACGGATATATCATCCAAACCTTTGTGGTTATATATTCTATAGGGAATTCTTGTTAAGGAATTTAAATGGGAACCTGTTACTGCATTTTTCTGAGAAAATATACAATTTTAACCAAAAAATTAAATATTTCCCTTGTGTCCTGGAGGGTGGTGTTTTATGAATAATTTGACTATGTATGAAACACTGACCTTGCTTCCAGTGTGGAAAATGAAAAGGGGAGTAATAGCAGTTAGACATGTGCACAGCACAAAATTTCGTTTTGAACTAATGGATTAGTCCTAAAATGCAATTTATTTAGTTGCTAAAGAAATTCGTTTTCTGTTCTTTAGTATGAAAACTAATTTCATTCATCCGAAAACCAGTGGATACAATTACTATTGTAGTGGCTCCTCAGAGGGCTGAGATCGCTGCTTGTTACAGTATCTCTCACTCTCAGCACAATGTGTCAGGCAAAGCTGTTACAGTAACTGACTGCTGCTAATCACAGCGCTCAGAGTTTCAGTAAAACTAGTAAATAATATTTTTATATATAAGAGGTTAGAACAATATTATTTCCTTGTTTTACTGAAACTCTGAGCGCTGTTACAGTCAGTTACTGTAACAGCTGAGCTGATACATTGTACTGAGAGATAATATAACAAGCAGCCGATCTCAGCGCTCACAGCCACTGGATTTAAAGGGCTAAAAAAAAGGCTCCTCTCTGTATAATGTATAGAACATCCTCCTGCATTAATTAATACCCATCTCTGTATAATGTATACAACATCCACCTGCATTAATTAATGCCCCTCTCTGTATAGAACATCCTACTGCATTGGCATGTGGAGGGTGCAGAACTTCGGAATGCAATGCTTATCCAGCACAGGAGAGGGAACTTTTACTTAAACTTTGTATCTCTGTGGGGGAGACACAGGAATATAAAAGCAGGGGAGAGGGAAAATATTAGCGTAAATCGGTCTGAAAGCTCAGAGAAGAGATGACTGGTGCAAATTAATTTTTATAATAGAATAAAGCACTTTTAATCCAGGGAAAACATTCAAATAAATCACACTGAAGGCTCATAATGACAGAGTAACCGTGAGAGCTAGATAATAAATGTATCAGACGTAATAAAACCTTTATAACAAGCAGCACTGGGAGAGGAGAGGGACTTTATATAAAACGTGTATTATAGATGAGGAAAGGGGGATAGTGCTCCTGGATAATATAAAATATATCAGACCTAAGCCCCTATTATGCAGTGCGGGAGGGGAGATAACACACGTTTTATAAAGTCCCTCTCTTCTCCCAGCGCTGCTTGTTATAAAGGGGTTTTTACTATCCAGCCCTCCTCTGTCATTAGCTTTCAGTGTGATTTATTTGAATGTTTTCCTTCTCCAGCTGCTTTTATCATCTTGTCTGCCTCATAGACATGCAAGGGTTAAGTAAAGGTTTCCTCTCCTGTGCTGGCTGTCTGTGCTGCGAGTGAGTATTCTGGAGCTCTATCACTGTCAGATTTTCGGGTAGGGGCCGGGAAGGATTACACATACAAACCTTTTCTGTAGCTTTGCGATGTTGCGCTCTTCATTACTGGTCTCTTTCACTCATCAATGTAATATCACAAAAAGGACTGAAACTAAAATGTAGTGCATTTTATTATAGTTTCTTTCGTTTTTTGTACCGAGCAGTTTCGTATCTCTTGAGTCATACTAAAACTAAATTATCCCAAAATTCGGACTAAATCGTTTTAGTACTAAAACGAATGCACATGTCTAATAGCAGTGGTATTGCTCATTTTATACATGACAAATTGACAATGCCATCGCTTTGGAACTAAAAATATATAAATAAAAAAAGGGTTGTATTTTGTTTGTTTTGTCTCTTTTCTTTTAGATTTTACATTGTCACGTTTGGTATCAATGCAAAGGTCAGACTCTGACCTGTCCAATGACAACTTACTTGAATTTGTGAGGTGTAAATTTAGTGATGCGGGTTTCTAAAGGCCCCCTTACCCAGTGCTCTTCACTGCAGTGTGGCGGTTTAGGTTTTTGATGTAACAATGGTATGTGCCATCACCTCTACACCTGTTGGTGACATGAGAAATGAGATGTGAGTTAGTGCAGCATCATTGTTCACTTTATAATTGAAAAGTGAAAAATATTGCTGTGTTAGAAAGAAAAGGAAAAAAGAAAGACATATTTTTATTGTTACATAAACTCTGGTCATGCTTTGTATCATTGGAAAGGTCATGATCTGGCCTTTCCAGTGATACCTCACATGACCCTGTAGCTGCTATGGAGTTGGAGATACAGGGGTCCAAATGCCCATCAATGCAGACATAGTTATCCTTTCTCTGGGCCTATTCTGGGACATGGGCCTGGAGCTGCTGCTCCATCAGCCCCTATGTTAATCCGGCCCCTATGTTAATCCTGGATGAGGGAAGATGGAATGATCAGGAGATGTAGGGCACTGGAGGCTGGATACCGGAAATGGAGGGCAATAGCGGTAGTCACGGGGCTTGAGGGCAACAGCGGCAGGCATGGCTGGGAAACAAGACTCAGAGAAAGGGAGCAGCTTTAGGGTGATTCTTTACACAAAGTGTAGCGCAATGTTGAAGCTCTGAGGAAGGGGTGTGTCTTCCTTAAATAGTTGAATCCAGGGCTCATTAGAGGGAGCACCTCTTGTGCCTACAGGAAGGTCAGAATATTGCAGAGTGATGTAGTAAAGGTGCTGCTGCAAAAGTCAGGGTGGGGCAGCACTGGAATGGGATTTTTTGCTGCGGTGTGCCATGAATTTACAATGAGCATGATTGATATTCTAGTGCCACAAGCCAAAAAGACTATCTTTTGACACTCTCATTGTTTACATAAAAGTAATGAATACAACGTTTTCTTACATTCAGTACCTTGGGTGCTGCCAATAAAGATCCAGGCAAAAGATGTCTCTATGATCACATTATAACTGAGAATCTGGGACAACAATTAGGGTATTATCTGTAACAGATCTCCATACCCCGACTGGGTCACATCTGTTAACACTGCTCCCTTGCCAGACTCCTATAAAATATGATATATATGGTATTAGATAATGGGTCAATGTTTGCCAGACAAACGAAGACCACTCAAACCAATAACAGATGCGGACATGTTCTAGATAGGGGGAGTTGAAAAGGGCTACATCAACCCAAACCATAATCCTATTAGCAAATAGTAACAGATAAACAGACAATAGTGATAATAACAATAACAGTATTCATGCGTAGCATAGACGACACAAACACCCTGCACCTAGAATTCTAGGTACAGGGTGACTTCAACATAGGAGAGGGCAGGGAAACAATATAAACCTTCACCTCCCAAATGCATCTCTAGCTCCATGTACCCCAAGTTCAAAGTAACTATATAATTAGTTTTTTCCTGGGGAAAATATATTGAGGATTGTGAGATCCCCTGAAGAGACTGACGAGTGGCCCCCTAACAATTCATAAGCGGAAGATTAGTGGATGGTTGACTGAGCCCCCTATAAGCTCCAATTTTGTGAGTGCTCCCTGTATTTCGACGTATCAATATTGTATATCACAGTAATGCACTAGTTGTTTTATTTTTTATTTTTTAGATACCTTGTATTACGAGGAATAGGGTACAGTTTAGTGATCTGGAGGTTAATATCATCCTTTTGTATCTTTAGCTAACCTTTTCATGTGGCACGGCACCCAGATGTAGAATTAGAGAGATAATTTTAAATTTACTTATCCTTATTTTCTTTTAAAAGTGCAAACACTAAGGACAAGATCTAGGTTTTGACTGCTCAGAAATATAAGATCAAATATTTAAAATACAATTGACTTTCCAAAATAAAGTTAAGTTCCTAATCTGTGAGTCATTATGTGCAAACCGATCTGTTTTGTAGCAGTCATTAGAATGTCTGAATAAACAAACAATGATCCTATGTCCCTAAATGGCTAATCATTCTTGGAAAGAAATTGTTCTAATTACATTGTGGACAATATGCTGGGGGGGGGGGTTTAGATAAAAAAATTTATTGAAGATTTTTCTTCAACATTAATAAGGGTACATAAAAATGGAAAAGCAAACGATTCGAAATACTATGTAGCATGCCAAGAAGTTAAACAGATAATACCTCCAACAAACATTAAAGGAAAGAGAAGATAACCAGATCAAAACTACATATAGCAAACATTGCCATAAGAGGATAGGAAAAAAAGTATAAAAAGGCAAATTCAATCATTAGGACAAGATGTATCCCATAAATTTCAAAGTTCACAAATTTGGACAGTCTATTCAGGACCAATAGCTCGATGACAAAATCCTTCGAAGGAGTAAGATTTACTGAAAATGTGATATATAGTTACATCTGTTTATTTAGTACATTTACTGTGTATATATTCAGTACCTTAGTCAGCCTTGGATGGCATTCGGAAGCTGCGGTGACATAAATATGTCTTATATAAATGTATAGGAGTAGATATACAGTAACGTGCTGGCCAAGATGAGCCGGAACAGGAGATGGGAATGGCAGAGGCAATGATAGTGAAGCCATTATGTTAGTTAATTTCTGACGTAAATATTAGTGAATCCACTAGGGTTATTAAGGGGGTTATGCAGAGAGAGCCGATCTGGCCCCGATATGTCACCGAACAGGGAATTTCCCCATACATTTCAGGGCCATTTTGGTGACATTTCGGGGCCATTCAGCTATTCAGACAGCAGGCAGTTCGCCAAATCCTGGCGAATTGCCAGGAAGTACAGTGCTTGTTGAAAGGCAGTGAAATCCCCAATAGAGAAGTAATGGTTAATCTGTTCAGAGAACACCGAGCAGCAGAGAAAAGTTGCCGAAGTGCCCTGCTGTTCGGTGGTTTCATTCGACAGGTTTATTCATGCGAATCCCGTAGACTTCAATGTTAAAAATATTCCAGTTTTTTTCATTATCTAATAAACCGTTTATTATTTTAATCTGCAGTAAAAGTCTCTTTATTTATAGATTTATTTATTTTTAGGAACTTTTAGGCATTTTTCAGGATTTTTCGGCAAAATAATTTTTCCATTTTTAATATTGTTTTCCATTTTTTTTAAAGCGTTTTTTCTTTTTTCTGTAACAGCTCTTTTTATTATCATTCATAGGATCTTATATGTAAATTCCAGACATTTTTGTTCAGTAGTTCTTTTGCAAACAGCATTTCAATTTTAACACTTTCAATCGTATTGTTTTTTTTTACCCTGGTCGTCAGTTTGTCGGTCTTTTCCGGCGGCTGGTCTGCGCTGTGATCAGCGGCTTTTTCCGACGAGTTCGGCATTTTGTTTTTGGTGGGTTTTCAGCGGGTTTGCGGCGGGTTTTCCCTGCACTCCGGGGACCCTGCGGTGAATGGTGAATTCACCGGAGGGTGGGGAACTGTGATTCCCCAAAGTGCGGGGAACGAGAGAGCACTGAAATGTCGGCGACATTTTTGTGCTCTCTCAATAACCCCCTTAGTTTATATAAAACTACATATAGAAGTGTCAGAGAACTAGGCACCTCTTTATCTAATGTTGTGTACATAGATTCTACCACTGCATGAAGCAGGGATGGACTGGGCCGGGGGACAGGGGGGTAAATGTCCCCCGGGCCACCACAATGCTGCAGCCGCAATGCGCCTGACTTTTGAGCCTCCCAATTATTTATTTTTCACTCGCGGCCGCGCACTAAGCATAGCAGCGTTAGCGCCGGGCCGGCCCCCCACGTGATCCTTCCACCGCGGGATGCACAGCCAGCGTGCCATGCACAGTCACATTGTAGAGGAGGGTGCGGTCAAGAGTGACGTCAGACGGCGCGGGAGCCTGTGGATAGAGTGGACGTCGTCAGCCAGCCTGTCAGTGCCTGCTCTGCTGCGTAGTGCGTACTTCGCTCCAATCCAAATTGCGAAGGACGGAGGGAGGCAGCAGGGCCAGGAGCACTAGCAGACAGTGGAGACTGGAGAGAAGCCCAGCCAGCCACCCAGGACTCAGAGACCCGGCCGAGCCAGACCCAAATTATAATTTTAACCCCTTCCCGACTGCTGACGTACTATGTACATCCTGCCCGTGGGTTTACCTTAGACCCGCGGACGTAGATAGTACGTCATCGGGCTTCTAACCTCCCTCCCGCCGATACTCACCTTCCTCGCTCGTTCCCTCGGCGTTTATGGCAAGCTGGAAGCTTGCCTCGCAATTTCCTGGGGGCCGGTGGATCCGCGCTGCGTGATGACGTCATCGGCAAGCGCCGGTAGTAAAAATTCAAGAAGGGGAGGGGGGCTCCTTTGGAGCCCTCTATCTCCCCAACCAGGCAACGCACAGTAATGCTTTTTGCACTGCTGGAAAGGGGAGAGTCTCCCCTTTTCAGCAGTGTATAGCATTAAAATTTCCAAAATGCGATTCGAACCTGGAGGGGGCTGACATCTTGGATGTCAGCCAAGCCTCCAGGTCCCCCCCACCCACTGACAACCTCACCATATGTGTGAGGATGTCAGTGGGCCAGTTAACCCTCTAGCTGCCATGTAGAGATAGGGGGATCCTTTGGATCCGCCACAAACGGGATCTGCCACAAACCCGACGAACACTCGCCGAACATTCACCGAAAAGACGCAGAAACCGCCGCAAAAACCACGCCGGAAAGAGCCGACGATCACAGCACAGAGCAGCTGCCGGAAAAAGCTGACAAGCTGACAAATGGGGTAAAAAAAATAAAATAAACAGTACATGTGAAAGGTTCAAAATTTAACCGCTGTTTGCTAAAAAACTACAGAACGAAAATGCCTGCAATTTACATATAAGATCTAATGATTGATAATAAAAAGGTGTGTTACAGAAAAAAGAAAAAAACGCTTTAAAAAAAGTAGACATTTTTTCGCCAAAAAATGCCTAAAACATCCTAAAAAATCTATAAGTAAAGAGACTTTTTACTGCAGAATAAAATAATAAACGGTTTATTAGATATTGAATTAAAACTGGAATATTTTTAACATTGAAGCCTGTGGGGTTCATCTGAATAAACCTGCCGAATGAAACCACCAAACAGCAGGGCATTTCGGTAACTTTTCACTGCTGTTCGGTGTTCTCTGAATAGACAAACCATTGCTTCTCTATGGGGATTTCTCTGCCTTCGAACAGGCACCGTATGTGCAGACAACTCGCCAAAATTTGGCGAACTGCCTGCTCTCTGAATAGTGAATGGCCACGAAATGTCACCATACGCTGAATTTCGGTGTCCGGTTACATTTCAGCAACATTTCGGACCTCTCTGAATAACCTTTAGAGTGCATTTTTATTTTTATTTAATTACTCGGACATTGTAGTTCTTTTAATTGCGTTTCATCTGTCTATCGCTCTATCTGTCTTCTACACATGTAACAGTAGCTTAAAGTCAGCTAAACACTCTTGTTTCATGCGTAAAGCATACAGAGGGAAGAAAATAGATTTTCATAATTTATGACAAGGTTTTCTTTTACAATGGTGAAGAGGAAACGTGCATTCCAAACTAGACAAAGTTAGCCATTCTAGTGGTTGCAATAGGAACCGCCCAGGCACGCACCCTGGATACATACAGCAGGAAAGAGGGTCCAGGCACTCTGCATAGGCTTGAAATGGCATTAGTTTTTTTGGAATTCTGCAACATTTTCAGCCATAGAACATGTGCTAGTGAAAGGCCATCTTTGTTCTTTTAGCAGATAGCCAGTTGGAGGACTTGGTGAGCTATCTGGAGATCTGGGCTGTAATGGTCAACGCTTTTATTTTTGCATGTGCTCTTTATTTGTGAATTTTCTCTCTGTTGCTTTATTTCCAGATATATCATTTAAATTATTGTAGTGAATTCTATCCTATGTGTTTTATTCTATAGTGTTAGTTGAAGATGTAGTGCAATACTGTGTTCAATGGAGGGCTCTCTGCCTGTATCAGGGGAGTACCTCATGAAGATATCAGTTTCCCACATGTTATCCCACAAGATATCCCACATGTTCATTTGCGCAAGTGCACTTTGGTTGTGGGGGTAGTGAGGGACACCTTAGGGAAAGCTTCTATATGAGGCCACTCTATCTAAGATGGAGTAGAGGTAACATCACTGCTCTATAACCGTGGAGACCCCGGTTCAATATAATATTGATATCGCGCTAAAACAGGAACGCGTAAGAAAAACATGCAGGTGCAGATTTTTCTCCCTAGCGTCCCCGTTTTAGCGCGATGATTGTAATGTGGCCCCATATCGGCTGCAGAGCCCAGTGGTAACATCTCTGCTTTTCGACCATGGGGGGCAGCAAGTCAAATCCCGTTCAGCACATCCTGTCAGGGCTGCGGGTTCTGGGACGGCTGGTCCGGCGGTCCCCTCCACATCGGGCTGGTGCTCAGGGTGCGGGGTTGCGGCTGGCACGTGGGCCTGGCGTTACCCGGAGACCCGGCTTACCTCCGTTGCAGGTCCATGACTCCCGGCTGCTGGCCCAGCACGTGCCCCAGAATGGACGCGCGCGCGGCCAGGCTCCACCAATATGGCGGCCGGCCCACGGCGCACGTCTCTGACGTCACCGGCATCTCAGATTGAGGGAGGAGCTCCATGGGTATTTAAGGGTAGACTTGCCATTCAATCCTCGCTCCGCTATTGCAGCAGTTCCCTCAGTATTTGCTCTTCCTATTTAGTATTGATGCTTTCCTGTGCTTGACTTGGCTTGTGACCCCGACCTCCGTGTACCGCTGTGATCCTGACTTGGCTTGTGACCCCGACCTCCGTGTACCGCTGTGATCCTGACTTGGCTTGTGACCTCGACCTCCGTGTACCGCTGTGATCCTGACCTGGCTAGTGACCTCGACCTTGTCTTCTCCACCAACTCCTTGGGCTCCCTGTACCCTGCTCCCGGGATCCCTGACAGAATAGCGGAGCCAGAATGGAGCTTGCTGATGTCGCTGGGGCAGTGGAAACCCTGTCTCAACAGGTGAACACCTTATCCTGCTCCATAAGAGATTTACAGAATGGGCATCGGCACCTCCAGGAACAGTTGTTATCGTTCCAAGCTACCCCACCAACCCACCCATTGGAGTTGACTCATGTTCCAGAACCCCGTATTCCCATGCCTGAACGTTATTCGGGCAAGCAAGACCACTTCCAAGCCTTCATGATGTCGTGTGACCTTCTCTTTTCATTGAATATACGGACTTATTATAGTGATTTCGTTAAGATACGTACGACGATATCACTTCTAGTTGGAGAAGCACAAGCATGGGCTCATAATCTATTACGCTCCCAGAGCTCGGTATTGGAGACATGGCCGCTCTTCCTCAACGCTATGGCCGCAATGATCGACGACCCGTACTGCGGAAAATGCCCTTAGAACCCTACGGCAAGGACGTCGTTCAGTGGAAGCTTATGTCACGGACTTTCGTCGCTTCGCCTGTGAGACAGGGTGGAATGATGTCGCCTTGATAGGGCAATTCCATCTTGGTCTCTCAGAGGCCCTAAAGGACGAAATTGCACGAGTGGGAATCCCTTCTTCCCTTGAGTCCCTGGTTCAATTAGCCATCCAGATCGATAGGAGACTTCGCGAACGAGCAAGGGAAAGATCAGCTTCCTACTTGCCAATGCTCCGTTCTCCTCCTGCTCCACCACCCAGTAATCAGTTGGCGCTACCCGCACCAGAGGAACCCATGCAGGTTAGCGTGGCACAAGGCCGACTCCCACCGGAAGAATTACACCGACGACGTATGCACAATCTCTGCCTGTATTGTGGTCGACCAAACCATACAGCACGTTACTGTCCGGAAAAGAACCGGGGTCGAGCAGGTAACCCCAACTCTCTCCTTCGTCTTTTACATCTGTCCACCTCCAGTTGCTGCAGCCCTTTATTGACACTCCCTCTTGTTTTACAGTGGGGAGGGAGGATGCTACTTCAAACCGCGATGGTTGATTCAGGAGCAAGTGGAAACTTCCTCGATAAAGCAGTCGTTGATGCCTTTTGTATTCCAGTTGCAAATAAACCCTTCCTTTGCATATTCAGGTCGTTGATGGGTCTTCTTTGCCTTCTGGGCCGGTTACCACCGAAACAGGGCCGTTACAAGTAACCATAGGCCCTGGGCATAGGGAAACGATACGATTCGACATCATCACCACTCCGTTGTTCCCAATTATTTTAGGTCTCCCCTGGCTACGTCAGCATGACCCCCAGGTCTCATGGTCTTCTGGCACGTTTATCTTCTCGTCTTCCTACTGTACCCAGAATTGTCTCCAGAAACACCGTCATGTCTTGAATACAGTCCTAGATATGCATATGACACCGCAGTATCACACTGTTCTCCCTAAAGAATATTCTTCGTTTGCAGATGTGTTTGAAGAAAAAGGAGTGGAATCTTTGCCGCCCAGAAGACCGTATGATTGTCCGATTGAGCTACTCCCAGGAGCTCCCATTCCGTACGGCAGGCTCTATCCGTTATCGGAACCGGAATTGAAGGTATTGAAAGGCTACATTCAGGAGAACCTGGACAAAGGGTTTATCCGGCACTCAACGTCACCGGCAAGTGCGGGTATCTTTTTTGTGGAGAAGAAGGATGGTGGTCTCCGTCCCTGCGTTGATTTATCGCGAATTTAATCTCATCACGATCAAGAACAGATACCCTCTCCCCTTGATTCCAGAACTCATCGAGCGTCTCCAGGGAGCAACAGTCTACACCAAAATCGATCTCAAGGGAGCCTACAACCTCGTCAGAATGCGTAGAGGCGACGAATGGAAGACGGCGTTTAGGTCACGCTACGGCCATTTCGAGTACATGGTGATGCCTTTCGGGTTATGCAACGCACCTGGTACGTTCCAACATTTCCTCAACGACGTCTTCAGAGACCTGTTAGACCAGTATGTCGTGATCTACTTGGACGATATCCTTGTTTTTTCCTGTTCCCTCGAGGACCATAGGGTCCATGTAACAACAGTCTTGACTCGCCTCCGAACACATCGGTTATATGCAAAGATCGAAAAATGTGGTTTTGAGGCAAATGAAATAGAATTCCTTGGATTTTTACTAACTCCAGGATGTCTCGCCATGGATCATAAGAAAGTAGCAGCCATCAGCACCTGGCCTACACCTACAGATAAAAAGGCTATCCAACGATTCATAGGCTTCGCCAACTTATTTAGACGCTTCATACAGGGGTTCTCTTCCATCATCTTACCCCTCACTGGGTTGACCAAACAACAGATTAAGTTTTGCTGGTCTACCGAGGCCCAACAAGCGTTTGACGCCTTAAAACATTGTTTCAGCACAGCACCTGTTCTGGTCCTACCGGATCCCTCACGACCGTATGAAGTAGAGGTTGACGACTCTGATGTCGGAATCGGGGTGGTTCTCTCCCAACGGAGACCCCCAGAACAGACGGTACATCCTGTGGCATATTATTCCAGAAAGCTGACTCCCGCCGAGACGCATTACGATGTTGGCGACAGGGAACTACTCGCCATTAAATGTGTCCTCACGGAATGGCGTCATCTCTTAGAGGGTGCTCTACATCCTTTCCTGGTCTTCACAGACCATAAGAATCTGGAGTATCTACGGACGGCTAAAAGACTCAATCCACGACAAGCCAGATGGTCGTTATTCTTTTCTCGTTTTGACTTCCAGGTAACCTTCAAACCCGGTATCCAGAATAAGAAGGCTGATGCATTATCACGTCTCTCTTCGCCGATCCATCCGACACCCACCATTGAAATGGTTCTTTCCCCGAGCAGATTCATCGGCATTACCACAAACCTTATGCAACAGATACGTTCCCATACCGATACTAGCAACCAACCCCATGTAATGGGAACTCAAGAACAACGTTAGCAATGTCTTGTCCCGGTTCAGGACCGAGTAGCAGTACTCCAACAGTTCCGTGACACTCTGGGAAGCGGTCATCCAGGGATACGTAAGACCAAGGACTTGATAACTCGTTACTTCTGGTTGCCTACCTTGGCTCAGGATGTTAAGGACTTTGTTGGTTCCTGCTCGGTTTGTGCCCGTGCCAAACATAGCACAAAGAAACCAGTAGGCCTCCTACAACCCCTTCCGGTACCTGAACAACCATGGTCGCATATCACCATCGATTTCATCGTTGAACTTCCTCCATCAAATGGTTTCACTACCATAATGGTAACCGTGGATCGTCTGACCAAAATGGCCCACTTCACTTCCATTCAAGGCCTGCCTATCGGTGCACAAACAGCATCCTTGTTCCTACAGAACATATATCGCTTGCATGGCGTCCCTGAATCCATCGTGTCTGATCGAGGGGCACAATTCACATCCCGATTCTGGAGAAGCTTTTGCCGGGCTTTAGGGATTTCTGTTGACCTGTCTACAGCATACCAACGGACAGACAGAGAGGGTGAATCAATCCTTGGAAGCATACCTACGTTGCTACACAACCTATCTACAGGACGATTGGGCCACATTATTGTGCACTGCCGAATATGCCTACAACGCCCGACTGCACGATTCTACTCGTTGTTCTCCCTTCTTCCTAATGTATGGATACCATCCTGCTCCTCTCCCTGATTTGCCTTCTGTTATCCCAGTTCCCAGCGTTGCCGCCCGCCTACGGGCTCTCCGAGTATGTCAAACAAAGGCCCGTGCATGCCTCATGACGGCTTAGAATGTGTACAAGAGATATGCTGATCGTCACCGTAATGCTTCCACGGGCTATACTGCGGGCCAAAGGGTGTGGTTGTCCACACGCCACCTGCGTCTCTCTTGTCCCTCTAAGAAATTGGGCCCCAAATATATAGGGCCATTTACCATTGTTGCCATGATAGGACCGGTGGCTGCTCGTCTCCGGCTTCCTCCTCGTTACTGGTTCCATCCGGTGGTGCACGTATCCCTCCTGAAGCCAGTTGGTGCCAACTCTTTTGCCTCTTATGTCCGGGCTCCGGCCCTTGTCTGTGCTTTTCATGCTGCTCATCCCGGGCGTCCGGGTCCGTTGCATGTCCTGAGGCCCCGCGCTCCGGGGGGGTTATGTCAGGGCTGCGGGTTCCGGGACAGCTGGTCCGGCGGTCCCCTCCACATCGGGCTGGTGCTCAGGGTGCGGGGTTGCGGCTGGCGCGTGGGCCTGGCGTTACCCGGAGACCCGGCTTACCTCCGTTGCGGGTCCATGACTCCCGGGGGGGGACGACGAGTGGGTCCCCGGGTGCCTGCCACAGGCCTGCGTCGCAGCCCAAGGCTGCTGGCCCAGCACGTGCCCCAGAATGGACGCACGTGCGGCCAGGCTCCACCAATATGGCAGCCGGCCCGCGGCGCACGTCTCTGACGTCACCGGCGTCTCAGATTGACGGAAGAGCTCCATGGGTATTTAAGGGTAGACTTGCCATTCAATCCTCGCTCCGCTATTGTAGCAGTTCCCTCAGTATTTGCTCTTCCTATTTAGTATTGATGCTTTCCTGTGCTTGACTTGGCTTGTGACCCCTACCTCCGTGTACCGCTGTGATCCTGATTTGGCTTGTGACCCCAACCTCCGTGTACCGCTGTGATCCTGACTTGGCTTGTGACCCCGACCTCCGTGTACCGCTGTGATCCTGACTTGGCTTGTGACCCCGACCTCCGTGTACCGCTGTGATCCTGACCTGGCTAGTGACCTCGACCTTGTCTTCTCCACCAACTCCTTGGACTCCCTGTACCCTTTTCCCGGGATCCCTGACACATCCCTCCAATACAACTGTGGAGAAGCAAGTCTCGACTTTACAAGAGGTCACTGCTCTACAATCATGGAAAAGCAGACTCCGATCCCACTCAGAAGACACCACCAGCAAGTGTCCTTGGGCAAGACACGTAACGATATGGATGCGCCTACCTCACAAAATACTTGTACTTCTCATAGATTGTAAGTTCCCTTAGGAACAGGGTCCCCCTGAATTAGGCCATATCATCCATTTGTGGTATTCTAATATATCAACACCTTGTACACTGATCTTGTAAAGCGCTGCGGAATATGTGGCACTATATGAATAAGGGTAATAATAATAATAAGAGAAACAGGAAGAAATTAACTCTGGACGTTTCATTTGGGAAATCTAACAAAGTTCTCAAAATTATGTATGTTCACTAGGGGTGTAGTTGTGCGGAATGTCATGTCAGGTCCCCGTCTAAGCGAAGCCTTAGGCAACCACCTATTTTTCCAAATTATATGGCTGTCTGTTTTTTGCATTTTGGTCTTTAATTATTTTATTCCAGTGAATTGTTTTTTGTTTGTATCCTTTTTTCATTTGCTCCAGGTAGCTTGAACAGATAACCTTGGCACCTGAGATGTTTTGAGAAATTTGTGTCTTATAATTCACTGCCAGTCACAAGGCTGGCATTGTAATCAGGGCGTATGAGGTTCTGAGACACCTATAGTGCTAGGATTACCCATATATTTGGTATCTACAGTTTTTGTAAGTTTGCATACTACTACTGGAAAGATACTAAAACATGGAGAAACATTTTAGAGCATGATTTATTACATAGGATTAATACTCTTGGGTTATATTCCAATAGTCTGTCACTAAATGTAAATGATAGGTAAAAAGAGGATTGGCTAGCCTGATATAAAGAATAATAATACAGGCTGTGCGTATACAATTATGTTAAATAAAACCATCTAAGGGCCATCTGGAAAATAACTTCTGAGGAAAGAAATGCTACTGTTCTCGCATCCATAAATAAATTTTTAAGCATGTAGAAGGACTTGTCTCTAACCCATCCATGGGAATAAGAGGTAAAGTACAAACTTCTGTTGTTCTTTTTTAGCTTTGATGGCTATAGGCCAGATTTACCATCATTTTAGCTGCTTTGGTCTTCATCAAAGTGACAACAATACCAAAATATTATGTCTTTTTACATTTTTTAAAAGCAGGCAACTCTTAACATAGTTAAAGCTACAAATAAACCCTTTAAAATGTATCTGGAGGTTACTATACAGATTTAGTAATTCATAACTTTCTACAAAAATTCCTTATTTAACCCATCAGAATAAAGATATATTACTTGATCCTCAATGTTTTGCTCCCCATTCCATTGCTGACATAGTTTTTTAAGAAATTAAACTTTGTGTTAACCCTATTTTCCACAGCCAGACATATATGGAATGTAGCCTAGTTCTTCCCAACGCAAATTTATACAAAAAGAATGAAAAGTTCTTGTAAAATAAATTATGTGTCAAAACATTGTAGTCATTAGGGGATTTAAATCATTACTATCTCTGAAAAAAATCCTTAACGAAAATGTGGCTTAAGGCCATTTCCAAATCATGGATAAAAAATACAAATAGTTAGTTTATTAATATTAACTGGTTTTATATCATTTTAGTAGTTACATTAAGTCCAGATAAATATGGAAAGTGTGTAGTGGCGTTCTAATTGAGTGGTTCTGAAATTCTACAATGTCTACGTTAACTTTGAGACCTAGAAACACTGGAGAGGTTATTCACTAAGCACTGAGCTTGCCACCAAATTACACCGAACTGTGAAATTTGGTGCCATTTAAAGGAAGTTTGTCTGTTCACTAAACTGTCAATTCACCAAATACAGTTGAATTGATGACGAAGTACGGAGCAGTTCGGCGGTCTTCGGCCCATATAGAAGTAATAGTGCGCCTATTCACAGAACGCTGATCTTCATCGAAGTGTTGCGAAATGCCGTGATTTTCAGTGATTCCATTCGACAGGATTATAAAGGCAATTCCCATATGTTTCAAATGGTTTTAAAAACTTACAGGGTTATTCAAAGAGATCCGAATTGCTTGAGAAAGGTAACCGAACGCTGATTTTCCTGGTGAATTGCCTGAACATACGGTGCCTGTTCGAGGGCAGTGAAAACCCCATGAAAAAGCACTGCTTCGGCTATTCAGAGAACACAAACCAGCAGTGAAAGGTTCCGTAAATGCCCTGCCATTCGGTGGTTTAATTCGGCAAGTTTATTCAGGAGAATCCCATAGGCTTCAATGTTAAAAATATTCCCGTTTTAATTCAATATCTAATAAACCATTTATTATAAAATTCTGCAGTAAAGAGTCTCTTTATTTATAGATTTTTTAGGATATTTTAAGCATTTTTCTGAATTTTTTTTTTTTTTAAAAGTCCGATTTTTTTTTATTTTTTATAAGTTTACTTATTTTTTCTGTAACAGCCCTCTTTATTATCATTCCCTGGACCTCATATGCAAATTTCAGACATTTTCGCTCAGTAGTTTCTTTGCAAACAGTGTTTCACTTTTCAAACATTCATGCAAACTGTTTTCCTAATTTATTCACTTCACTCTGTCTGCGGTCTCGGCTTTTTCCGGCGGCTTCGCTGCGTGTGATCGGCTCCTGCTTGGGTTTTTCCGTGGTTTTCGGCAGGTTAATCCAGATGTTTCTGAGGGTTTTCGGCGTGCATTTGCCAGGTTTTGCGGTTCGTTTTCGTGGGGTTTGCGGCAGCCTTTCCCTGCAATTCGGGGACCCTGTGGTGTTTGCTGAATACACCGCAGGGTCTCTGAAATGGGATCGGCAAAAGGAACCGAATTGAAGAGAACGAAAAGTCACCGAACGTGCGGTGACTTTTCGAATCTCTTTGAATAACCCTGTTAGAGTTATTTATAAAGAGCCGATCTGGCCCCAAAATGACACCGAATAGGGAATAGGGAATTCACCCATACGGTGACATTTCGTGGCCATTCGGCTATTCAGAAAGCAGGCAGTTTGCCAAATTTAGGCGAATTGCAAGCAAGTACGGTGCCTGTTTGACAGCAGTAAAAGTCCCCATAGAGAAGCAATAGTTAATCTATTCATAGAACACCGAACAGCAGTGAAAAGTTGTCAAACTGCCTTGCTGTTCAGTGCTTTCATTCGGTAGGTTTATTTAGGCAAACCCCATAGGCTTCAATGTTAAAAGTATTCCCGTTTTTATTCAATAACTAATAAACGGTTTATTATTTTAAACTTTAGTAAAAAGTCTCTTTATTTATTTTTTTTAGAATCTTTTAGCCATTTTTTAAGGAAATTTTTTTTACATTTGTTTGATAAATAGCGGTTTATCTTTTTTCTGTAACAGATATTTTTAATTATCTTTCATAGGACCATATATGTTAATGACATTTCGATGCTCTGTGAATAGCCCCTTTAATATCATTTTTTTTTTTAAAAAATGTAACTGTTTGTTTTTTTTCATTTTCAGCAAATTTATTTTTAAAATTTTATTTTTTAGAACACCATTTTGTATTTTTTAGGCAAAATTTTTGTTTCTCAATTTTTTTTAAAGGGTTTTTTTAAACGTAGCAGAACATTTTATTATCTTTTTAAAGGACCTTTTTTTATTATTTACAAACATTTTATTTTTTTAGGACATTTTCTTTCAGTATTTTTTTTGCAAACAGTGATTCAATTTTGACACTTTCAATCATGTTTTTTTTTTACCTGTCCGGCGGCTTGTCGGCTTTCTTCTGTGGCTGGTCGGCACTGTGCTCATCGGCTGCATTTGGTGGCTGGTTTGTGGCGGATGCCCGGTGGGTTGGGGGTGGCATTTGGCGGCTGATTCGCTGCACTTCAGGGACCCTGCGGTGAATGGTGAATTCACCGAAGAGTGGAGAAATTTAATTCCCCGAAGTGCAGGGGACAAGAGTGAACCGAAATGTCGCCGACATTTCGTGGCTCTGTGAATAGCCCCTTTAATATCTTTTTTTTTTAAAAAATTTAACAGTTTGTTTTTTTTCATTTTCAGCAAATTTATTTTTCAAATTTTATTTTTTAGAACACTGTTTTGTAATTTTTAGGCAAAATTTTTGTTTCTCAATTTTTTTAAAAGGGTTTTTTTAACATAACAGAACATTTTATTATCTTTTTAAAGGACCTTTTTTATTATTTACAAACCTTTTAATGCATTTTTATTGGTTTAGACAGCTATTCGGAGAATAGGAGAGTTTCGTTTTTTATTATTTTGGTGTTTTTTTTGCAGTTCGATGGAATTCGCCAAGGCCTCTTCGTTCTCCAGGTTTTTCATAAGGCACCGGCAACTCCATCTTTGGCACACTGCGGTGACCATCCGGTGAATAGTGAATTTATCATACTGTCGGTGAATTGGATTCGCCAAAGTACACCAAACTGCGCTGAAGTGAAAAGCACCAAAATTTTGGTGCTTAGTGAGTAGACCCTTGAGAAAAATAAATTTATGAGTTTTCTTTTACTCTTTAGAACAATTATGTTGAGTCTCAGAAAATAAAAATGGTGATTGTTTAATTTTCCCAAAACTTGACATTAAAGGTATTACTGCCTCCTAGTGTCAAGTATCGTACCGGTTTGTAATTGCGCATACACACACGAACCAACAGGCTGAGAATGAGGGGCAGGACACAAAAAGGGCTGACCTGACACTGGAATACTGAGGAGACCAATACATCAGGAATCATTACATGGTTTGCTTGGTTTGGATTTTGGACAAATTATGTGGAATGAGTGGCGGGTCAGCTGGGCTACACCAGTCCGTCTCCTAGGATCACTGTAAACAATATATAACATTTAGAGCCTGTTTTCAAAACTTGCCCAGTCTGGTTGGGGGTAAGGCTGGCGTCAGATGAGTGCGCTATGTGCGCCTGTACTGACGTGCTTACTGGCGTCCAGGAAACTCAGGGCAGCGCTAAGTGCCGTCATGAGCATCCCCTCCATGGAGTCCTATGGACTCCATGGAGGCTTCTCCTGCCAGGTCACATGACTGGCAGGATCTCGCCTCTCGCAAGATCCTGCAGGTCGGCAAAGTGATCACAGAGGGAGACTGGGGGGGTTTATAGCTGCAGCTGATTCTGCAGCAGCGTCTTTGGAGAGTGGAAGCAACGTCCTATGGAGGATCCTGCTTTGCAGCCCTGTTGATTGCGCGTCTAGCATTTTGATGGGGAGGCTTTGTGCACAGGATCATGCTGCATGCGCAAATCATGCACGCGCTACAGCGTGTGACTGGCCCCGTCAAAGAGTCACAACGCTGTGACGGGCGCTGGTAGACACGTCAGTACGGGCACACATAGGCCCCTATTACATTCTTCTCGCAATTTCATTCGCGCAGCGCAAATTTTTTTGCGTGCATCCGTCCAGCGTTATCGCGCGAAAATTAACGTGGTATTACGATCCGAATGCATTTTCTCATCCGTCAAAAAATAATGTTCGTAAAAACTATGCGCAAAACGAAGAGTAATACTTGCGCAGTAACGTAGCGCACGTAAATCCGTGTGCAGACTGTTTTTTTCGCGGGATTCAGCCAATCAGAATTAAGAACCTTAATTGACATCAATTTACCTTAATTGACTCACTTAAGTTTTTGCGCCTGTCAAAGTAAATCTGTGTATACATGCTGCATCAATAATAAACACACGGACGAAGTCACAATTTTATTGTTTGGGTATGCGTAGAATGTGTAACTATTCTGTGCTGTATTTTTTTTTTCGTGCTGGTGTTTTTCGTTTCGGCCAGAATGTTCCGATTTGCAGTTACCACCAGCTTTTCATAGATGTTAAAATTATGCGTGCAAACGTCGTTCGTAAAAAGATGCACATCGATTGTAATACCATCCGCGTACCAGCGCACGAATGAATTTGCACTCACAGTGTTAAGTATAGGACACGCACAGTTCATCACGCTGGCGCAGGTCCATCCGCGTTAAACGATAACGCGCATCGTTTGCGCAAATGTTGTAATACGACGTTCAGCGCAAAGGGTTTTGCCCCTCGCGCATGCAAAACCAAATGCGCGTGGAATGTAATAGGGGCCATAGTGCGTTCGTGTGACACAGGCCTAATTAGCTTATTATCCAATTTCATATTGTGAGTCTGGAATTAAATGAAAATTTGGAAATATACTTACCGGTACATATAAAAATATATGTATAGCATACGTATTTCCAAAAGTCTTGCACTGACAGATTTTCAACATGTGCAGAGAATACGACAGCGCTTGGAAATGAGAGAAATCAAACAATGAATGCACAAAGTGATATATGTAAACCAAGAACCATTTCTTCTGTAAAACCATTCTAGAAGTCTTGGATTTCCAAAGAATGTTAGTTTTTAATACCTATGGAATGTGCATCATAATATAAAGAGAAATAATATCCTACATTCCTAATAAAGTCCATGGGCTGTCTATTATGTAATTAAATCTACGAATGCAACTCATGATGTTGAATAGAATTAATTGAATAACTCTTTGAATTAATTAAATGTAATTGCTTTTAATAAAGTAAAATAATAGAATTTAATCTTTTTCAATATAGGCTGAAGAAGCCTTGATTTTGAAGCCATTAGCAGAAAGAATACTTGAAATCCAGACATACAGGGAGAAAAATCGTGGAAGCACGATGTTTAATCACCTTTCAGCCATCAGTGAGAGTATCCCAGCCCTGGGTTGGGTTACAATGGTGAGTTTATTTTAAAATCCTTACAATGAACAGACAACCTTTTAACCTGCTCTTGGTATTTCTTAACATTTTACCATTATAATATCAAAACCAGTTTTAACATAAAGAAACGATAAATTGATCATTTACGTCAACTGAGCAATGTTTATTCATTTATATTTAGGCCCCAAAACCAGGTCCATATGTCAAGGAGATGGCCGATGCTGCTACGTTTTACACCAACAGGGTATTGAAAGATTACAAAAACAGGTAAGAGCTGATTTTGGCGTGCCTCTGTCTCGTCCTCTTCAGCTATCTTGTTCCTTTCTCCTATTCTTTTCACCTTCCATTGTTCCTCTGCTACATTGTTTTCACCTTCCATTAAGCCACTGCACATTCCTCTTAATTTCATTGTGTTTGTGGCAATTGGTGTTGTAATAATGAATCTTTCAGTTGGCCTTATTTTGGGACATGGGCCTGTAGCTGCAGCTCCAATAGTCCCTCTGTTATCTCATCCATGCACACACATATAGGTTGTTATTCAGAGAGCATCGAAATGTCGCCGACATTTCGGCGCTCCTTCATTTCCCGCAGTTCCCTGCTCTTCGGGGAATCAAAGTTCACCACCCTGCAGTGAATTCAGCATTCACCACAGGGTCCCCGGAGTGCAGGGAAAACCCACCACAAGTCTGCCGAACACCCACCGAAAAACCCCGCTGGAACCGCCGCAAAAACCACGCCGAACACGTCGGAAAAAGTTGACGAGCCGCCGATCACAGTGCAGACCAACCGCTGGATAAAGCCGACAAGCTGACGAACGGGTTAAAAAAAAAGAATTGCTTGATAGCGTTAACATTTAAATGCTGTTTTGCTGTTTGCAAAAAAACTACTGAACGAAAATGCATAGAACGAATTTACATATAAGATCCAACGAATGATAATAAAAAGGTCTGTTAAGGAAAAAAGAAACCACTTTAAAAGAAAACAGAAAAAACTTTTGCCGAAAAAATCCTGAAAAAATCAATAAATAAAGAGACTCTGTACTGCAGATTAAAAGAATAAATGGTTTATTAGATATTGGGTAAAAATGGGAATATTTTCAACATTGAAGCCTTTGGGGTTCGCCTGAATAAACCTGCCGAATGGAACCACCGAACAGCAGGGCACTTCGTCAACTTTTCACTGCTGTTCGGTGTTATCTGAATAGATGAACCATTGCTTCTCTATGGGGGATTTCACTGCCTTCAAACAGGCACCGTACTGGCTGGCAGTTCGCCAAACCCTGGTGAACTGCCTGCTCTCTGAATAGCCGAATGTCACCATACTGGGAAATTCCCTGTTCAGTGACATTTCGGGGCTTGATCGTCCCTCTCTGAATAACCCCTATAGACTTGTATACATAATTACACTCAGTGCAGGTTTCTGTGCCACTAGGGTTATTCAATAACTACCATTCTTTTGATGAATGAACAGTAGTTTAACTTCTGCGTACTACGGAGAATAAATACAGCAAAACAATGATGAATTCACTGTTTGAGTACCTGTCCCCATAGTTTGCTGTGCTTAAAGGTGTTTCCACTGTAGTTTCTGATGGCGCTGTCTAGCATAGTAATATTCAGTTACACTTTCCTCGATCCAAATCAGCTGGCGGCAGTGGGGTATTTTGGCCTGGGCCAACAAGGCCTAGGCCTAGGGCGGCACTTTCCAGGGGGCGGCGGCCCGCACTGGTGGCCCCACCCCAAAAGTATTTTGCCAGGAAGGATACATTGAGATTTCACTAATTTTCAAGTAAGTCCTGGGTAGGCAAGGCCTAGGCTTTCACTTTCCAGGGGGCAGAAAAAAAAAAACCTCACCACTAAATGGCTTACTCACAGAGCACCGAAATGACGCCAACATGTTGGTGTTCTGTAGTTCCCTGCACTTCGGGGAATAAAATTTCCCCACCCTGCAGTGAATTCACCATTCACCGCAGGGTCCCCAAAGTGCATGGTGTCGGCCGCTGAATGCTGCCACCACAAACCCGTGGCCTGCTGTTTTCAAAAGAACTACTGAACTAAAATGTCTGGAATTTACATATAAGATCCTATGATTGATAATAAAAAGTTCTGTTACAGAAAAAAGAAAACCCCTATTAAAAAAAAGGGGGGGGAATTTTGCTGAAAAATGGCTAAAGGGTACTAAAAAAAAAATCAAAGACTTTTTACTGCAGATTAAAATAATAAATGGTTTATTAGATATTGCATAAAAACGGGAATATTTTTAACATTGAAACCTATGGGGTTCACCTGAATAAACCTGCTGATTGAAACCACCGAACATCAGGGCATTTCACTGCCATTTCTCTGCTGTTTGGTGTTCTCTGAATAGATTAACCATTACTTCTCTATGGGAATTTGCAATGCCTTCAAACAGCACCGTACTTGCTGGCAGTTCACCAAACTTGTGTGTGAGCATATCACAGAGCAGTGGTGTACTTAGGGGAGTGGCGGAGGGCGGGCCGCCCCAGGTACCAGTGATTATTTGAGTGTCATTAGGGGGTACTAGGAGGTGCCACTGTCACTGTGTGTCAGCTTTGAGCTGTGTTCTCAAACAACGAGCAGCGGAGCAGGGCGTTTGCATACAGAATAAAATCGAATAGAATAAAAATCCCCCTCTCCTCCCTCCATAGCTCCTCCCCTGCCCCGCAGCAGCTCTAGGAGAGGGGAGGGGGATGTGATTTGTGTGCAGAGAGAGAAGATGACAGTAAATGGCAGGTAAAGGGGGGATATCAGCAGAATATGAAGCCCTGTCTGCTTACTGCTGTTTAAAGTGGACCTTTCCTTAACCAGCACTGCAGTGATAGAAATTTGTCATTGAGCTGCCTGGCTCCTGGTGAGGCTGCGTGCGTGCAGGTCACGTGGTCCGGCCAGTCAGGTGGTACTGAGTTTACTTATTTTTTTCTGTACCACCTGACTGGCTGAACCACGTGACACGCACGCAGCTGCCCGCCCTTTCATTAACACGGACTCTCACTTTATTCTGGACTGAACCCCCACCGGAAGGGAATCAAAGCCATGGTGCACCCTCTGGCAGTGGCACCCCACTGCTGACAAGATGGCTCCACGCACAGACACAGCCGCGATCCTGAGTCCGTACACAGTCCCTGCTGACTCTGCACACAGCCCTACCGCAGACGGAGGCCGGTAAATATAGAATAAATAATTGCTTTGTGCTCATATTCACTCGGTTTGCTGGGAGTCTTATTGCAGTGGATTCTGATGCACTCATACACACTGCACATTGCATTGCTGGGAGTTTTATTGCTGTGGATTTTGATACGCTGACACACATACCACACATTGCATTGCTGGGAGTTTTATTGCTGTGGATTCTGATACACTCATACACACTGCACATTGCATTGCTGGGAGTTTTATTGCTATGGATTCTGTGATACACACTGCATATTACTGTGAGTTTTATTGCCCTGGAGCTCTGGGATACGCTCATACACACTGCACATTACTGTGAGTTTTATTGCTGTGCAGTTCTGATATGCTCATACACAGTGCCCATTTCTGTGGGTTTTATTGCTGTGCAGCTCTGTGATACACTCATTTGCAGTGCAGGTTTCTGTGGATTTTATTGTTCAACCAATTAGAGTGGCTGTGATCCAGTATACTTGACATGCGTGGCTGTTCTTTGTAAAAATGCTTGAATTTAAACATTTCATAATTTTATTTATCGCAATAGGTATATTTGAAATGGTATACAAAATATACAAGTAGGCACTTGGTATCCACTTTTAATATAAAGAGAGAGGAAAAGGCGGAGCTCTAAGAGGAAAAGGTGGAGCTTAAAGAGGAAGGGTGGGGATTAACCAGGAAGAGGTGTGCCCTTGACAGGAAGGGGTGTGTCAAATTTAAATTAGGGGGTGCATGAGTTTAGTCAGGCCTAGGGCAGCACAAAACCTAAATACACCACTGGCTGGCGGCATGATACTATGGTCTCAGCTACCCCTGTATTCAATTTCTGCATTTGTAAGACTATGCCAGTTCAAAAAAGCATGTAGCTATACTCTTCGGTTTCTGATTGCAAGATGTGTAACCTGTGGCAGGACGTTACTGATGTACCGACAGTTTGATAATGCCCTGAGGTGTCATATTTCATAAAAAAAGATACATTATTCTGATTTTATTTGTAGTTTGAAATTAATATGAATTTTTGCAGGTCTGGCCCAAAATGTTAACATCACCTAACACACCCCATAATGCCAATAACCTTAAAAACCCTAGGCAGCTATAATATATAAAGTACAAGTTACAATCTTGTTAACCATAATGAAAAAAAAACAGTAAGTAGCAATACTTTACCATAGACTGATCTAGAAGACCAGAGGAATAATAATATTGTAGACTTTGTGGGCACTATTACAATGATCACGCTAAAACGGGGACACTAAGGAGAAAAACCTGCGCCTGCAGGTTTTTCCTTAGCGTCCCCGTTTTAGCGTGATATTACGGTGCAGGCGCTAATCCAGCAGCCTGCACTGTAACACAGCGCTAAGCCTCAGGATGCTCGTGGCAGCGATAAGTGCCGATGCAGGCATCCCCTACATGGAGTCCATAGGACTCCATTGAGGCCTCCGCTGCCGGTCACATGACCTGGAGCATCTCGCCTTGCGAGATCCGGCAGGTTGACATAGTGATTAGCAAACGGAGACTGAGGGACATTTTCCCTCAGTCTTTCTCTACTCTCAGCGGCAAGAAGAGGCGGATGGAGCCGCCGTTCTTGCTGCGGGATTAGAGGTGAGTATGTGATTTTTGGTGGGGTTTCAGCTGCTACTGGCTGATTCCGCAGAAGCGGAATCAGTTAGCACCAGGTCCTAGATGTGGTTAACTTATAGTTAATCGCAGCAGGACAGCAATTAGCATTAGGACTTTGTAATCCTAATGCTAATTGACACTTAGCGCTCCCTATGTTAAGCATAGGGAGCGCAAAGTATAGTAACCTCGTGCTGAAAAGCACAAGATTCGAATCGCTAACGTTTTTTTTAACCGTTCGCGTTCGGATTGTAATATGGTCGGCCCACGATAGTCCTATGGACTCCAGTAGGTGATATTTGCGGCTGTGAGTTACAGGGCAGGCCCCTGGATACAGCACCTGCCTTGTAACAAAAAGGAGACGGTAAGGGGAAATTTGCGAGCGCAGGTTTTTCCCCTTAGCGTCCCCATACTAGCTCAAGGCACATGATAGTGCCCTTAATATTTTTTAAAAAGCACTTTGTTATCAGGTCAAAGATCATGTGAAAGCGTGACCAGTGACGGGTACGTCTATAATGTGATTCACATTACCACGATCATGGCCATACTGCAAAAAGGAGCTTGTTGCATTGATGACAGCATCTGCACATTTTTACAAGAACATTTTACATTACTTGAAAAACTCACTTTTTTTCTCACATTTTTTTCCTTTTTGCTCATCCCAGCTTTAAGTTTCTAGAAACCAGTAGACCCTGGAGAGGTTTATGTGAGAACAGCGCATGCATGAAACAGCAGCCTCATGAACTCGCCATGCTCTCAGCCAGAGTGATCAGTGCTGAACGTGCACCTCATCTGTGTGCAGCACCACTCAATTAAAAGATGAGGCAGCTGCACTCTCTGAAAATGTTCACTAAATTCAAGGGCTTGTGTAGATGCATTGACTTCAGTGGCTTTCAAATGTTCTGACAGACTGCAGATTCAAACCCCTGCCGCTGATTGACAGCGGTGTACGTGGAAGAAACCCCTATTCCTCCACAGCTGTCACAGCCGATCGAGAAAGGGGAGGACATACTCCTCTCACTCTGACCGCCTAAATAACCAAATGTGGTCAGGGTGAATAGTGTCTGTTTAAGTCGGTGAGTCCTACCCTAAATTTTCACGGGAGACACTGCTGAATCTCCAAAATGCTTTTCGAATAGCTGTTTTTAATAGTCTATATATTACATATTTTCTGTGTGAGCTGATTTCTTTGAGGTTTTCAACAATTCCTTTACACAATATACTAATTCAATATTGAGATTTGCAAATATGTTTAGGAGGTACAGCGAAAATGAGACAGGAGAGTCCAGCTCACATTATTTTGTTACATCTAAGGGGCAGGAAAAAGATTAATATTAGATAAGTTTAGGATTCAGTGTATACTGTGCTGAGCCTCATTCTCAAGGATTCATTCTCTTCATTCTCAAGTGATTCATTAGCTATCTTTTGGAAGGAACATAGGATGTTACTTTTTCTGTCAGAATGTTTCCAATAATGGCACTGAATTCGACTTCAACAGTGTGAGGTCTTTGAAAGAGCTAAAACCTTTGTATACAGAGGACTTTTTTTATTCCTTAGTAGTCATAAAAGAACCACGATAAAAATTCAACATATAAGGAGGGAAGGCTTCTAATATATTTCTTTCAGGTCGTGCCATCCCACTGGTGATCACATATATTGGTTGTGATGGTTAAATGTCAGTAAAGACCACCTGTTAAGTACTTGGTTGTAAATTCTTTATCCATTGCTATATACTTGCCAAATGCCAACTTCAATGATTCCGTTGGACAACCATAAAATAGGGGCCCTTCCTGCTGTCATCACACAAGACAGGATTACTCTCATTTGACCACTTAAAGCGCAGCATACACATATCTAGTTTTTCTTGCTTGCCAAATTCTCAGCATTTCCGCCATGCTTGAACAGTTAAGGCTAGGGTCAGACAAACGCATTTTTCACATCTACCGTCAAAAAGTGCGTTGATGCGTCCGATCGCGTTTTTTTCACGGAAGACGCGATAGCGGTCATACGATGCGCAATTTCGGCCGTGATTTTTTACGGGTCCAAACCAGGAAACTTTGGGTGTCTGGACGTTATGTTGGCCGGACATGAGCAGCGTCTGACGTCTCCTAATCACGCAAACACGCCGCTATGCCGCCGCAGCGCACTCTGTACGTCAGTACTAGCGGTTTGACGTTCTTGCAAAAATGCTTTCGTTTGCCGCTTGCATTGCGCGGCCGAACTTTCGTACGACCGTACTTCGTGTGTGGGCCTGCGTTGGACGTCATTTGCTGCTACCACGGCCGTAATAAAGTGCTGCTAAATGCACGTTCGCACTGCGTTCGTCTGACCCCAGCCTTACTAGTATTCTATGCACAGGCAGTTCTGCTCTGCCGCCGGTCACCTCTTCGGTCTGAAACATTTACAATGTGACCATTTCCACAGACCCAGGTTAAAGTCTATTTAATTGTACCATAAATAAATTTCATCTGCAACCACCTACATCACAGTTCTCTTTACACCTTTAAAAATGCTTGCCAAATATTGACATTTATTTCCTTTTTAGCTGGAAAATGGACCAGTGGTTTAATATTTTGTGTTTTCATTTTTTGTTTAATTTTGTTGATCTTTTCTGCTTATTTTCCTGCTCCACCAATGGTTCTGAACCTTCCAATCTGTTTGCTTTTTTCACAAAAAGAAAAACATAGGATGTATGTAATTTATAAACAGCCTAATAAACCTAATAAATAAATAAAAATATTTAGTTATAAAAAAGAAGAGAAGGTTATGAGTTAGACCTTCCTTTGCAGTTCTGTAGGGATTGGTTTTCATGCATGTCTGGAAGCTAATTACTGTGTTTATCTTTCGTACAGTGATGCTCGTCATGTTGATTGGGTAAAATCATACTTGAATGTTTGGACTGAGTTACAATCTTATATTAAAGAATATCATACCACTGGAATCTCGTGGGGCCATATGGTAAGAACACTACATTAACACATCACTAAATACTTGTACGGTTCTTACATTGTCATTGCGATTTTTTATTATTATTTATTTAAAAGCCGAGCAGTGCAAAAGTGCACAGCAATAGTAAGTCAACAGTACACATGAAGAATAAGGCAATCTCGGCAGAGAGAAATGCAGAGACATATTACAAAAAGAAGAAAAACATTCGACCAAGTTGTACATAAATGTGATGGGTAAACAAAAAAAAAGTATAGGTGCGAAAAAAGTAAAATTCAAAGAAGAGTACATGACAAAAACTGTAACAGGCAGAAAACCCCCGAAAGAGGCAAGTCACCAAGTAAGTAGGACCCTATGGGTTGCGATATAACAAAAATAAAATGGTAGAGCGGGTCAGATAATAGAACATTCATATTTGTGTGAAAGGAAAGTGACCAGGGCAAAGGGTGAGGGCTAGGAGCGATGTGTAATCCATTCTTTGAAAGTGGGACTGGCATCAGATTTCCAGTGATGAGCAAGAAAGTTTCGAGCCGTCATCAGAATAGGTAACGCTACCGACGTCTTAAATCTTAAGTCTGGGGTGATAGTGGGGTGCTAGACAACAAGAAGGACGCAGGGGTAAAGGGCAGCTGAAGATCCGTGACTTCCGCCAGACTCGTTTGGATCAGTTTCCAAAAAGGAGAAATATGGCTGCAGATCCCACACTATTCTCACAACTCCAGCAATTATGGGTGGAGAGAAGGCCAACGAAAAAGGAGTGTGGGAGTACAACACCAGAATGACAACACTATATAAGAGTTGGCCTGGAGACAGGGACAATGGGCAGTCTTGTCAGGTCCCATTATAAATACGAAAAGGGGCTAAGAGTATCCCATTAGCTCTTGCTCGGGCATTAGAGGCTTGGTATAAGGCAGCAACCCAGCATCGGAATGCAGGTGGGAAGCCCATGTGTCGTAAAGTGGTGAACAGGAAAGGCCAGGAAACCTTGTTGAATGCCTTCGTCATTATGATTTCTGATTGCTACATTATAGACTTCAGACTAATTCATTTTGAGGATTTAGATCATACCGTTGTATTCTAATTCCTTAATCATATTAGCTGGGGACTCCAAGTTATATCCCAATAGCCATTGAATTTGTCAAGTCCCTGTTTCTAACTTACTGCCTCTTCTTAAACATTTCAGTATAAATTATGAAGAGTTTAATTTTTCTGGATCAAACCATGAATTACTGAAACAAGTTTTATTACTGCGGAGGACTATTAAATTGAGCACCAAACATATTTGTCATATATAGCTCTTTAATACTCAAACATTTTTATCTGTTTTATTGCAAAGAAATTTTACAGTTCTTAACTCCACACATGCAGAGCTCCCAAAAGAAATGGATACCATGTTAGGAAACATCCACCAGGGAATCTGAGTCTCAGATGTTCACACTAAAGATTAATGTTTGATAAGTGGTTTTTTTTTTTAAATAAACTTTATTTGTAGATTCAGGCCCACAGTACAAAGAGACATGAACCGTTATGGTCAAACATGAACTTCATAGATAGACACAGTAGGCATAAAGTTACATCATAGGAAATTAAATCAAAAGAAAAAGAATGAACAAACAGCTAGGCTTGAGCCCCTTCATTCAAGAACCGGGGTAACCCAGATATGGGCATCTCCCTGGGGAGTGGGGATGAACCCTTCAAAGTCTGCAGTAAAAACCAGGGGGCATTTTCAAAAGCACTGTGAATTTTGCCTCTGGTGGTCTCCAGTAAATGTTGCATAAGGGTCCCCATACCTCGAAAAAGTGTTTCACCTTGAGGGTACTGTTCAACAGGGCTTCTGCCCAATCATGATGAAAAAGTGCCAATAAGTGTGGTTAGACCATCTGGATAAATGGTGAGGAAGGAGGAGACAACCACTGCCCAAGAATTGCCATTTTAGCAGTGGCAGAAAGGATCCCCAGTAGGATTTTGTGTGGTCGAGGGATTATTGAGTTGAGTTCGTCGTCCGGTAGGATATTAGCTAACGCCCAATCTAGAATATCTGGCACTTGAAGTTTTAAAATTTGGGAGCCAAATCTCCTCACCACGTCCCAAAACATAGAATTAAACAGGCATACCATAAACAGTGAAAGATCATCAATAAAGTGAAGACATTTCAGATATTGATCTGGGAAATCTGAAGAAAGCAAAGCTAATCCATCTGGGGAGTAATATACACCATGTAATAATTTAAAAAACATCTCTTCGTGTTGTGCTGACGGTATTAGTCTACGGCTCTACACAGTCTGTTTGTGGCCACAATCAAGTTAAAAGGGGAGAGGTGAGGGAGGTGTGTTGATACGTGTTTTAAAGCTCAAACAGGTCCATGCAACCTAACCATTCATGTCAGCAACTGTCCACTTCTTTTCATTTATTCTCAGAAATACTACAATAATGTTACACCAACAATAGCATGCCACCTTGTGGCCACCTGCGAGAATTCCTTTAAATCTAAATACAGTATATAGAGGTGGGGGGTGTTAAGTGTTCAAATGTTTGAGGTCTCTTAGACATTTCCTTGTTTCTGACAACAGAAGCAGACTTTTTGTCCATTGATATAATATTATGGCAATCAGATATACAATGTAGACATTATGAATGTTGTAAATGATTATTGTAGCGGGAAATGGTTGAATGGTAATTTAATATCTTTATAGCCATACAGAGGTCCATTATCAGCAATCATTTGTCCTGTGTTTCAGTGGCTGGAGTCCTAACTGTTCAGCCGGAGTTGCTGCTGTTCCTATCCTAAGTGCTCCCACTTTCTTCTACCAGGGATAAATTTTCATCAACCGAGTTCTTATCACATCGCCACGCTTGAATTCGCCGAGCTCTACAGAAAAACTCATTTTTTCACAAACGTTTGTAAATGCAGACTGCCTGGCTCGGTGCTTGATTTTATACACCTACAACAATGGGTCTGATTGAAACATTGGAAATCAATAAGATATGTGACCAATACCTTGACAAACATATATATATCTATTATGAACATCAGTGATTTGCAAAACACTTGTAATAATTTAATTCTTTTTATTAAAACATGAAAGATTATTTTCATTGTCTGCTACTCGTATGACTCTGTTCCAGTGCCGGCGTGCTGTGCTTCTCTCCATACACAGAGGGATACTTTTTTGGGGGGTTTTTTTATTCTTTTTTTTCAAGGGATTTCTTTGCTTTCGAAATGTGGTAATGAGCATATTTCTAAGCTGTTTGCCTAGAGATGTAATGTTAGCAGCAGACTCCGTGTCGCTATTTATGGTCCTTTACCATAGTTAACCTTTTTAAAAATCTAACAGCTGGACCGAGCAAATGTTCCTTTCATTACTGCGGCGCCTGCCAACATGTAAGAGACTTCTATGAGTGATGGCATTGCACTACAGCACGCTTCCTATGGGGGCTGCTAAGCAAGGAACCCGACAGCTGTATTGCAGAGCAAGAATTAATATCGGTGCGCAATCATCAGGCTCAGATGAAAACATTTACGCTATGTTTCAGTAGCATTTGATCCTTTATAACATATGTGAGCCGTAACATTTTTACTGGGTTTAAATCGGGCAATAATCGCCTCGGCAGGAACGAAAGCATTTGATTTAAGTTAAAACAGAGAGATTTGAATTATGTGCAAGTTATTCTTAGCATATTTTGAGCACAAATGTATTTCTTTAGGGGGGGGTCAGAATCAAACATTTGAGGAAGAAAGCTTTAAAATATAGTTAAAATATTATGGGCCCTATTACATACTTCACGCAAAAAAGCACGGTAAAAGCGTAAATTTTTGCGCGGAGCGTTAAGCGTGTAAATTAATGCTTGTATTACAATCCTCGCTCATTATTTCATCCGTCAAAAAATAACACGCGTAAAAAAGACGCGCAAAAACGCATGCGCATTAACGTTGCGCTCAGAAATCAGTGTGCAGACTGTTTTTTTCACGCGATTCAGCCAATCTGAATTAAGAGCCACAATTGTCTCCCGTTAAGTTTTTGTGCCTGGCAAAGTCAATCTGAGTATACATGCTGCAGCAATAATAAAAACACGCACAACTTCTCAATTTTATTGTTTGGGTATGCGTAGAATGTGTAACTATACTTTGCTGTATTTTTTTTTCGGGCTGGTGTATTTGGGTTCGCCCAGGATGTTCAGATTTGCAGTTACCACCAGCTTTTCAAAGACGTTAAAATTCTGCGCGCAAACGCTGTGCGTTAAATTTTGCGCATAGATTGTAATACCATCCGCATACCAGTGCACAAATGCATATGTGCTCCCAATGTTAATTATAGGATGCGCGACGTACAGTACGCTCGTGCAGCGTTCGCGCAGGTTCACCCGCGGTAGACGATTACGTGCGTTTGTTGCGCTGACATACTAATACAACGTTCAACGCAAAGGGTTTTGCCCCTCGCGTTAATGCGTTTTTGCACAGCTCTCGTTGGTCCTTTAGGTATACACAAATCTGAATCTAAGATGACTCCTATAGTTGTTTCTTGATATTTATACGTAAATGGAGTCTGTATATTATGCATAGTGATCAGTTTGTACTGCTTTACATATTTTACTGCCTTGTATTCCAAAGCCAATTAGCAAACACATTGGGCTCTATTACATTCTTAACGCTAGTGTAAGCGCTCAGATATGTGAGCGCTAGCTAAATTGCCTTTAACGCATGTCCCCATATTACATCACTAACGGGTTAAAAAATCCATTATCACATCGGTGATTGCGCTCGCTAGCGCGAGCTTACTGTACTTGCCTCTGCCTATACTTAACAAGGGGAGTGCAATCAGCGTTCGGGTTACTAAATCCTAACGCTAAGGCTAGGGTCAAACGAAAGCATTTTTACACGCGAACGTAAAGAAGTGCGTCCGAACGCATTGACGTATTTTTTCATGGAATACGCGAAAACGGTCATACGATGCGCATTTTTGTGCGTGATTTTTTACAGATCCAAACCAGGAAACTTTGGGTGTCTGGACGTTATGTTGGCCGGACACGAGCAGGGTCTGACGTCTCCAAATCACACACACACACCGCTATGCCGCTGCAGCGCACTCTGTACGTCCGTACTAGCGGTTCTGCGTTCTCGAAAAAATGCGTTCATTTTCCACTTGCGTTGCGCAGCCGGACTTTCGTGCGACCGTACTTCGTATATTGGCTGTCATTGCCCGTCATTTGCTGCTAGTGCGGCCGTGATTAAGTGCGCCAGAACGCACGTAAAAAGTGCGCTCGTCTGACCCCAGCCTATTTACCGCACTGATGTGGTAACGAAAAATTTAACCACAGCTAGAAGCTGGTGCTACCTGATTTCACTTCTGCAGAGTCAATTAGCAGCAGCTAACCCCCCCAAAAAAAGGAAGATACTCACGTGGTAAGAACGGTGGCCTGATCTGCCCTTCTGGCTGCCGGGAGCAGAGTGAGACCGAGGAGAAATAGTCCTCAGTCTCTCTCTGTAAATCACTCCGTGGACCTGCACGATCTCGCGAGAGATCACGCAGGGCTCGCAGACCGGCAGCACAGTCCTCCATGGAGTCCTATGGACTCCAGGAGGTGATATATTAGCGTTAACGCTGCCGCAAGTATCAGGGAGGGTTAGCGCTGCGTTACGGCAGGCTGCTAAATTAGCACCTGCCCCATAATATGGTGCTAAAACGGGGATGCTATGGGGAAACTGGCAGGTGCAGGTTAGGCTAGGGTCAGACGAACGCATTCTGTGCGTCTGTGCACAACGGACGTACTTTCTGACTGACGACAAGGTAGTGGCCACATGGTCCGTTTTTGTGACTGACTTTTTTTTTACTGATGTAGATGGGACATAAAAATAATATGAAAAACCATTTTGTCCTTCAAAATGCTGGACGTCAAAAATGCAGTCCGTCTGACTACGTTCCATCACTCACACACAAAGATATGCGGACGTTGCGCACTCCAAGTCCGTTCTAGCGGTTTTATGCTCTTGCCTAACTTGCGTCCGTTTGCCGCGTCCGTTGTGCGTCCGCACTTCTGTGCACACGTACTTCATGTGTGGATCTCTATTGATCATAATTGTATGCTATTACGGACGTTAAAATGTGCGGCAACACGGACGTGATCAGTGCGCTCGTCTGACCCGAGCCTTAACGTCTCTGTTTTAGCGCCATAAATGTGATATGGGTCATTGCGTTGAAAAATTTTATGTGTTACAAAATGTTGTAATGGAATTATTAGTGTAAAACTGCATATATTTTTTATTTTACATACAGGGTTAATCAGAGAGAATCGAAATATCGCTGCACGTTCGGTGACCTTTCATTCCCCGCACTTCGGGGCGATTCTAGTTCGCAGGCCCTGCGGTGTATTCAGCAAGCACTGCAGGGCCCGCCGGAGTGCAGGGAAAACCCGCCGCAAACCCGCCGAACACTCAAGTCACCGAACACTCACCAAACTCCCACAGAAACTGCTGCAAAACCCCGCCGAACATGCCGGAAAAACCTGACTAGCCGCCAATCACAGTGAAGAGCAGCCGCCAGAAAAACCCGACAAGCAGACGAATGTGGTGGCAAAAAAAAAAAAGTACGCTTGAAAGATCGAAATTCGAAACGCTGTTTACAAAAAAACTACTGAACAAAAATGACTGGAATTTACATATAAGATCCTATGAATGATAATAAAAAGGTCTGTTAAGGAAAATTTTCAAAAACAATAAAAAAATTGCCTGAAAGATCTTAAAAAAATCTAAAAATAAAGAGACTTTTTACTGCAGAATAAAATAATAAACAGTTTATTAGATATTGAGTTAAAACGGGGGAATATTTTTAACATTGAAGCCTATGGGATTTGCCTGAATAAACCTGTCTAATAAAAACACTGAACAGCAGGGCATTTCAGCAACTTTTCCCTGCTGTTTGGTGTCTCTGAATAGATGAGCCATTGCTTCTCTATGGGGGATTTCACTGCCTTCAAACAGGTACCGTACGTGCATGCAATTCGCCAGAATTTAGCGAACTGCCTGCTCTCTGAATAGCCGAATGGCCCCGAAATGTCCCCGTTCGCTGAAATTCAGTGTCCGGTTACATTTCAGACACATTTCGGCTCTCTCTGAATAACCCCCATTCTGTTTGCCAGAAGGTATTTTTTTTAGTATTCTAACACTGGTATTCAGGACTGAATAGAGGAAATCAACAAGTCGACCAACTGGGTGCCAAGTCATCATTTGTGAGGACTTTAGTGACTTAAACAGTCTGACAATTATTAAAATAATTTTTTTACTACTTGGAAAACAAATACATAAACCATAGCAGCAGATGTGCCCCATAATTATAAAGTAAAAACGAAAATATTTTTGAACCGGTCCGTGGATAGGTAGATAAGATCTATTGCTTTCTTATCTAGCTAGGTGCCTATTTATAAATTATAGTTCTAGAAGATCTCATTTAATGTGGTTGTTCATTATATCTTCTTTAAAGTTAGGGCATTTGAAATTTCCATACATAATGTGGTTTCAGACTACATAGTGTAAGTCGTGTTTGCAAGCCTGTGACTGAATAGGTAACATTAGCTGCTGGCCACATAAACAATGCAAGAACTGAGCAGGTGACAAACTAGGAGTCTTCAAAACAGAGCCACACTGACCAATGTCTGTATAAACAAGTACGCTTATTCAGATATGGAAGAAAAACAGAGGCCCTCTTTTCAGTGACAGTAACAGAAGTGTGTGCATGTCAGCTGTTTCTTCATGTAATGTATCGCTGCACGCGGGATTGCATGTAAACAGGTGGCTGGAATTGCAATGCTGACTAGGAGAAGCAGATACACTTACAGGAGAAACACCTTAACAAAGGATCCATGTGTGTGTCATTATCCACCTGTTCTCCAATGCAGTAATCTGATCACTAACGTTTTTTTGTGATTCGACATGTGTTGTTATGGTTGTAGAAAACACGGCATGTCTGCATGGCTTCAGTGTATTGAAAAGAAAGAAGCGTTACATATCTGTCTAATGAAGAGTACTTGCCCAAGGCCAATTTTAATGCCCCAGACAGACAATCTGTGTTTGCCACCTTTAAATGGGCACTATATGTTTTTAATTGTCATTACGGGGAATCAGTTTTGATATATATTGTATAATAGATCAATGTAGAAGGTACGTTTTGTAAACCAGTTCTTTACCACCTAACCATGTTGTAAACACAAAGAAAAGCTAGAGGTGGATCAATATTGTGGCAACATTTGCTCATGGCCCCTATTCATCAGGGCTGGATTATCAAAGGGGCTAATGGAGCTGCAGCTTCAGGCCCAGGCCTTTCCCTCAAAATAGGCCAACAAAAAGTTAGCCATTTCTGCATGAGAGAAATGGGGCCAAGGCAAAATAGGGTGTGAGAGAAATGGGGTCAAGGCACAATAGGGTGTGAGAGAAATGGGGTCAAGGCACAATAGGGTGTGAGAGAAATGGGGTCAAGGCAAAATAGGGTGTGAGAGAAATGGGGTCAAGGCACAATAGGGTGTGAGAGAAATGGGGTCAAGGCACAATAGGGTGTGAGAGAAATGGGGTCAAGGCACAATAGGGTGTGAGAGAAATGAGGTCAAGGCACAATAGGGTGTGAGAAAAATTGGGTCAAGGCACAATAGGGGGTGAGAGATGAGACACAATGGAGTGAGAGATGGGGCTGATGCTGTACAAGATGTGAAAGATGGGGTGCAATGAAGTGAGAGATGTGGGGCAGAGGCACAATAGGTGCTCACAGATGGGGAAAAGACACAATGGGGACTATCACAAAGTTGGCCCTGCAGGTTTCCCCTTAGGCTAGCATCAGATGAACGCAGTCATCACATCCGTGTCGCCGCACAGTTTAACGTCCGTCGTAGCATTGATTTGTGATCAATAGAGACCAACACACGAAGTATGTGCACACCGAAGTGCGCACGCACCACGCAGGTGGCAACGGACGCCATTTAGGCCTCGACATAAAAGCGTCCACGTAGCGGACTTTGTACTTGATGACGCAACGTCAGACGCAGCGCATTTGCGACGTCCATCATGTTAACGCTCAGAATTTTTTTTGATCTGGCTGACTGTACCTGTCTTTTAATTTTAATTACATTTGGATTCCCATATTTCCCTTCTTTTTCTACACCCGTCAAAAAAACCAGCCCGTGTGGTGTCTACAGTATCTTCCGTCAGTACGTCCGTCCATCCGTTATGCACGCACGCAGAGTGCGCTCAGATTGCGTTCGTCTGACATTAGCCTTAGTGTCCCTGTTTTAGCACCATATTGGTTCAGTAGCCTGCCCTGTAACGCAGCTTTTACTTACTCATTTTACTGGTAATTAGCCAAGTGAGTGTAACACAAACAGATTAATATCTGAAGAGCCTGTAACATGGATTATTAAATATACATATCATTTTGATAATTATAAAAGACCACAAGGCAAGAAAACACCAGGGACTAGATTACATTCTTGATGCTAAAATGGAATTGTATTTTAACGTGATATTCCAGGGCAGGCGCTCCCTCTGCACCTTGCCCCAGACCCATGTGCTTCCCTCGGGGGTTATATTCACAGTAGCGCCTCCATGAGGATCTCCTTCTGGAGTCTGATGACTCCATGGAGTGTTGCCCTGCCAGGCTGCGAGGCCAGTGCAATCTCGCTCTCGAGAGATCACGCAGCTCCGCCGAGTGATCACGGAGGGAGACTGGGGACTATTTGTCCCCATTCTCACTCTGCAACCGGCGGCCAGAAACAGCAGATCGGGCCATGGGATGAGAGGTGAGTATCGGGTTTATTGGGGGGGGGGGTTTAGTTGTTGCCAAATGAATCTGCAAAAGCCGAATCAGGTAGCACTAGCTTCTAGGTAAACATTTGTTTACCCCATCGGTGCGGTAATTAGCGCTAGGACTTTGTAATACTTTTACTTATCCTAACTCTAATTACGGTTTGTGTTCCCCATGTTAAATAGAGTGCACAAAGTACAGTAAGTTCACGCAAGCTAGAGCAATCACCAGTGCATTTACAGGATTTTTTCCCCTATTTAATGTTAGGGATGTAATATGGGGGTATGTGTTAAAGTGACTTATCCTGACGTTAACGCTTACATATCTGAATGCTACTGTATGTAATCTAGCCCCAGATAGGTATAAACCCCCTTTTATACACGCACCACGTGTTTAATGATATCATTCCCAGGCGTCGCGTAGTTTTAGTATTGTGCCTAAATGCTCAGGTGTCTCACAGTTATCCCAAAGGGAAATATATAAATACGTATCCTAAGATTTCTTCAACAACAAATCAATCTATAGATGCATCTATAACAGAAGCAGGTTCTTTCCTCTCTGTGGTATCATGTCTTCAGCTAATTAGGTAAGATATATTTAAATAACATTTCCACTTCATTATTGAACTATAGGGGCAGATGAGGTTACATTTTCTTTTCAGGTACAGATATAAAAAACGATAAACTAGGGACCAGAGATAATATATCCTTAAATGTAAACCATAATTCATAATAGCGTATTAAAAGAAATTGTGAAAATTATATTTTATTGACAGTGGATTTGTGATCAACTGTAAAATGTGAACATTAAAATACTACATTAAATCATAACTTTTTTTGTTAAATCATAAGTAACATTACAAAACATAGGAAGTGTCAATGCAGAGAGCATTGAGTATACATAAGTATACAATGTAATGAAAACTACAAACAGAGAAACTCTGGCCACCATAAGCATTAGATAGCATTTAAAACATTGAATTAAAATGTTTATATATTCAGGCATGTACTGGCCATTGGGACTACAGCGAAATACCCGGCAGGCCGATGGCTCAGTGGGCCGGTGTGAATGCTGGTTCACCGCTTCTTGTACAGAGTCTCTTCAGACGCAGTCACCGTGCCGGTGAGACCGCTGCTCATCCGCCTCACCTTAAGACATGGTACACGCTCAACCTCAGCCACTGCGTTGCTTTACTCAATCGCTCTACAGTGGCTCCAGTTTCTGCAGAGTGATTGGTAAAGTGATCTGGTTGCTCCAGCAATGACGCTGGACTGGTTGACGTCACCCCTCCCACTGATCCCCGCACAAAGTGATGTGAGAGGGAGGAGAAGAAATTAGAAAAACTGAGAAAAGAAGAATCAAGAAAGTAAAATAATTTTTAAAAAAAGTTGAGTTTATTTTCAGTTCTGTTCACAAATTCATCAGAAATCATATTTAGCAAATATAACATAAAGGTGAAATACCACTTTGCCCATTTTTTTATTGAAAAATATAAAAGAAACAGACCTTATATTTTATCCCAATATCCTTTCAATTTAAATATACTCGAGGTTTATTTTCCAATATATGATATCATCTACAGTTCAGAGAAAACATAAAATAAAGCTGAAATCATACTGTATTTAGCTGGCTTTTTTTTGTGCGATACTTATGGCTTATATACTATGGGGGTTATTCAGAGAGATCCAAAATGTAACCGGACACTGAAATTCAGCGTACGGGGACATTTCAGGGCCATTCGGCTATTCAGAGAGCTGACAATTCGCCAAATTTTGGCGAATTGCCTGCACGTACGGTGCCTGTTCGAGGGCAGTGAAATCCCCCATAGAGAAGCAATGGTTCGACTATTCAGAGAACACCGAACAGCTGAGGAATGTCTGTGAAATGCCCTGCCGTTCGGTGGTTTCATTCGACAGGTTTATTCAGGAGAATCCCATAGGCTTCAATGTTAAAAATATTCCTGTTTTAATACAATATCTAATAAACCGTTTATTATAATATTCTGCAGTAAAAAGTTTCTTTATTTTTAGATTTTTTTTTAGGATCTTTTAGGCATTTTTTGGGATTGTTTTGTCATTTTTTTTACATTTCTTTTTTTAACAAATTTTTCTGTAACAGACCTTTTTATTATCATTGATTGGATCTTATATGTAAATTCCAGACATTTTCGTTCAGTAAATTTTTGGCAAACAGCGTTTCAAATTTCAATCTTTTTTCCTTCCACCACGTTCGTCTGCGTGTTGGCTTTTTCCGGCGGCTGCTCTGTGCTGTGATCAGCGGCTGCTCGGATTTTTCCAGCGTGTTCGGCTTGGTTTTTGCAGGCGGTTTCTGCGGGTTTTCAGTGAGTGTTCGGCGAGTGTTCTGCGGGTTTGCGGCGACTTTTCCCTGCACTACGAGGACCCTGCGGTGCTTGCTGAATACACTGCAGGGTCAGCGTACTAGGAATCATCGAATCGCCTCGAAGTGCGGGGAACAAAAAGTCACCGAACGTGCAGTGACTTTTCGGATCTCTCTGAATAACCCTGTATGTATGTTTGTCCTAGTATGCATAATTAAAGTGGGTAGGTCTGGAAGAAGTCCAGGGCCAATTTTTTGTCCCAGTCCAGCCTTATATATATTATAGTTTTCTTCTTGGTTGCAAAGGCAAAAAAACATAAAGTCAAATTTTCATCCTCTGGCAGATTTATACAATGTAGCAATTGCTTAACACCAGCATTTTGGGAGCAGGTAATTTTTTTTAAAGATCGAAATATGAATAGCGAGAAACTGGGCATTGCTCCTTATTTACTTTCTCTCACTAACACTTTGTATATTGAGCATAAATGTACTATTAACTGCTGCACAATATGACAGGTGGAGGTACTAACATGTATGAGTTAACATCTCATTTGTAAATAATAATTGGCTAGTTGCTTTGGTGTTCAATATATATATGTTTTATTATAGACATTTTCAGGACCACCGAATGCCAAAGGAGATCCACAAGTGCAAAATTCACCATTTGGCCATCCTCCTCCACCACCACCTCCCCCTCCTCCTCCATGTCCATCTATACTGTCTGATTCTCCACTATCAAAATCCAAAGAGGATGCCTCTCAAGATCGATCCGCCTTATTTGTCCAACTCAACCAAGGAGAAGAAATTACAAAAGGTGAGAATTCGGGAATCACGGTGAGTGAAATCATGTGCAATTAGGGATACCATTAGATACAGCAACATTTTGGCCAGACTGGGGGCACTATTACATTCTATACGCAAATGTTTGCCGCGGTATTTACCGCATATTACAATCCAAAAGCAAACGGATTAAAAAACCCATTTGCGTTTGGTATCTTGCGCTTCTCTGCACGAGGTTACTGTACTTCGTGCTCCCTATGTTTAACATGGGGAGCGCAAAGTGTTAATCAGCGCTGGTATTACAATGTCCCAGCACTGATTAACGCCTGGCTCTGGTCAGCGCAAAGTTAGCCAGAGCCAGTATTTGGTGTTAACGGATTCCGCTGCTGCAGAATCCGTTAACACCAGCTTTAAAAATAATAAAACAGATCAGATACTCACCCTCTGTCCCGCGGTGAGGACCGCGGCTCTGCTCGCCTCCTCCAACCGGCGGGAGCAGAGAAAGACTGGGGGAAAAAGTCCCCCCAGTCTCTCCCTGAGTATCACTACATCGACCGGCTGGATCTCGCGAGGCGAGATCCGGCCAGTCACGTGACCGGCAAGGAGGAACTCAATGGAGTCCTATGGACTCCAGCGAGTGGATGCTCGCGGCTGCGCTCAGCGCTGCTGCAAGCATCCAAGCTTTTTACGCTCGATAACAATGCAGGCAGCATTTTTTGCTCCTGCTTTGTAATCCAGCATTAAAACGTGGACGCAAGGGGGAAAACTGCGGGCACAGTTTTTCCTCCCTTGCGCCCGCGTTGAGCGTAATAGATGATTTATTTTTTGTTACCGCTCTATCCCATTACTAAGCAGTGTAAACCTTTAGCATAATATTTTTGTCAAAACTATTAGATTTTTGACATGTTAATATAGGGTTGCGATATCTAGAACTTGCCATTTAATTTGTGGCCGAGTGCAAATAAACGATGCATTAAAATAATAGTTTACCTGCCTAACATGTCTGTTGGGTCTTGTTATATAGAGATATCAGATTACTTCAGCACATTTGTGTCACAAAAGGGACACTACCCCCTCCCCCCGTATTGTTTCAGCACTTGTCCCTCACTGTGTAGCATTGGGCTTAGAATGGAGTGGATAGGTCAGATCTCCAAAAACAACTCATAAGAATTGTATTGTGTGGGATGTATGCAAATGATATCACCAGGAGGTAGAATAGAAGTCTTCTAAACCCACTATCAGATTTCATTCAGCTGCCATCTCTTATCTCGAGTAGCATAGACAGCACCATAGACCCCCTGCAGCCTTATCTAAACATTCCCTCCTCTACCCATTGCCTATTCACTGCTTTAAAGTGAAACTTGTGTTCATATTGTGGTAAATGTTGCATCATGGGAAAAATTCCACAAAATGGAAACAGTAGATAAACACCTAACTTAATTTTTCCTTTTTATATGCAATTAATTGAAACAAAGAAAAAATCAGCAGCATGTGTTTTATAATGGGTTTTTTTAATGCACAAGTAAACTAGTTACAGTTTATGTTACTGGTAGTGTTCCTTTAACAGGGCTTAAACATGTTTCTGATGATCAGAAGACACATAAGAACCCCAAGCTTCGCGCTCAAGCAAGTCAATCTCGATCCCCCTCTAAAAGCCACACTCAGAATCCCTCTTCTACAAAGTCACCTCCGCAGACCTGTCATCCGTTGCTGGAATTGGAAGGGAAGAAATGGCGAGTGGTATGAGTTAATTCATTTAAACGTAATATTTTGATCTGCTCCTTAAACCAGCCGGTACTACCCATACAAATTATTGTGTGGAAGTTAATTGATCATTAAATTTCATTATAAAGTCAAATCTAATGGAGTAAAATAAAAATGTTTTACTGCAGCCATATTACGTAGGGCCATGCCACTTATTTACTTAATAGAATTACTGTCTATGAATATGTCTTGACTTATGACCTAACGTATGGGAAGAAGGTTCATACTACTGAAATAGAACAAAGCCACCATAACCCAGCTCATGTGTTTTCCAGCTCCTCCAGTTTTCCCAGTTTAGTTTCTAACTCAAAACTTGTTATTTTCCATGAGACTTTTTTGAATGGTATTTGCACAAATGTCTTTCTTTATTTTTGGCTGGACAGTTGATACAAGACATAGCACTACCAGTGTCTATTTTGGAATCCTTAAACTGTCTTCTTCACTTCCACTATTTTCCTATGTAACATCAGGCGGTGTTTCCAAACCACAACTGAGACATCAAACTTGGTTTTATATCATCTAAATCAATATAATGGTGGTAACCACTTTCAATCATTCTTACTGACCCTTGACTTGGAATTGAGCAGAGGGATGTGCTCAGTCATATTGTGTAGAATTCAAAATTGTATGGAGTGAAGTTCAGTGACAACGAGTGATACGTCCATACATGGAACACTTCCTAAAAGTAATCTGAGAGATCCACAAAGTAGTAGATGCTGGTGAACAGGGATTTGGACTTGGGACTGCTATTTAGTGATTACCTGTAGATACTCGAGTATACCGCTAGATTTTGGTGACAAAAATTTACCTTAAAATTGGAGGGGTCGCGTTATATTCGAGACATCTGAATTGCGTGTAAAAAAAAAAAACTTGCCTTGCTCTGGATATCACATCTCCCAGAAGTTCCGGTAGTCTCGCTGGAGTGAATACGGGCTCCCTGATGCTTGCAAACACTTCAGGAACTCCCGGATTCAGGAGAGGCGGGATCCATCACGGCCAGAGGGCAAGCTCTGTTTAAGCCAACCATTCACCTCGCTCGCCTCCGCTGGCCATCTAATCGCTAGTAAAGATGGGTGGCCGGCAGCTTCATACTTAGTATCAACGGCAATCATTCTAGAGCAGAGCACCCTGGCCTGAGGGGGAGTCTGACTGTGTGGATTTTAATTGTTTACCGGTACAGTAAAATTTTGCTCCTCGCGTTATATTCGAGTCTTGAGTATTCTCTCATTTCCATAATAAATCTCTATCCATCGCATTATATTCGGGTCGCGCTATATTCAAGTATCTACGGTAACTACCTCAATGTTCTGTCACCTACATATGTGTATAGAATTTAGCTTTTGTTTTTTTAGGTTGTTAATAGGTACCGAATTATTGTTGTAAAGATAGAGTGGAGAATGTTCTCAAGATGTCTCCAAATTGTGTTCTCTTTGTATTTTAGGAGTATCAAGAAGGGGTAGAAAGCCTGGTTATTGAGGAAACTGAGCTGAAACAAGTGGTTTACGTTTTCAAGTGCAAGAAAGCAACTCTGCACATAAAAGGGAAAATAAATTCAATTATCATCGGTAAGTTTATGAAATTCTGATTAGAATGTATTCCCTTGAGCAGTGGTTCCCAACCGTGGTCCTCAGTTACCCCTAACAGACCATATTGTAAGGATTTCCATGGGGAAATGCAGACTGAATCCTGCAATCACTGAGCAGCAAATCATATCACCTGTGCTGTGCTTCAGATATCTGGAAAGCCTGACTTGTTAGAGGTACCTGAGGACCAGGGCTGGGAACCACTGCCCTAGAGTAAGGCTGGGTTCACACCTGCGCGTTTTTTTTACGCACGCAATATGCGCGTATCGCGCAAACATAAAAAACGCGCATTGCAGCTCGTTCACAGCCATAGACTGCAGAGTGAACGCGCTGCAAATACGGTCAAAGAAGCTCCCGTACTTCTTTGGGTGTAGGACATTTTACAGCGCGTTCCTGCACACTGTAAAACGCCCAGGTGTGAACGGGTCCCATAGGAAATCATGGGATTTCTGTGTCTCAGCGTTTTACAGCGCACAGGAACGCGCTGTAAAACGCTGAGGTGTGAGCCCAGCCTAATTGTTTTAGAAAACCTTGTGAGGGTAATTTATCGATTCCCTTCTACTTCCAAAACAGGTTAATACTGTACATTGTTTTCCAGGTCAAAAATGGTTACCAGTACATATTTATTTTGAAAACAGGGCATACAATAAGTGATACTTGTTCCAACAAATGTTTAGAAGACAATACATAAGGGGTTATTCATAAAGTACCGAAATTTCGGTGCTCTCTCATTCAGTGCACATCGGCGAATTCAGTTCACCGACCCTGCTTTGAATTCAGCATTCACCGCAGGGTCGCCGAACGATCTGCCTAATGCAGCTGCCAACCGTCGATCAACCTGCCGAACGGACCGCCGACCGCAGCCAACGATCCACAAACGCAGCCGAAGATGTGCCGAGCAGACCGCCGAACACCGCCAAAAAAAAGCTGATCAGCCCCGAACGCTGCCGAACTCGTGGTAAAAAAAAAGGGTATTTTTTTAAAAAGGTGTTTAAAACAATAAAAATGCATGTAAATAATGAAAAAGGTCATATAAATAATAATATAAAGGTCTGTTACAGAATAAGAAAAAAAACATTTTAAAAAATGGAAATCAAAAATTTTGCCAAAAAAATCCAGAAAACTGCCTAAAAAAAATCTAAAATATAAATTAAAAGACTTTTTGCTGCAAATGAAAAGAATAAACGGTTGAATAAAAAAAGTAATAAAAACGGTATAATCTTTACATTGAAGCCTGTGGGATTCCCCTGTTTAAACCCTAAATTTCGGTGCAGTTCGGCATATTCTGTATAAAGTAACCATTACTTCTCTATGGGTTATTTCACTGCTGCCGAAGGTCACCGAATTGCACCCTATTTCACTTTTAATTCGCCAATATTTGGCGAATTGACATTTTTCTGAATAGCCGAATTGCCATGAAATTACACTGTACAGAGAAATTCACTGTTCGGTGCAATTCGGTGGCAAGTTCAGCTCTTATTGAATAACCCCTATAGTGTATGTTACAGTATTAGAGTAAAAAAAAAGGTCAGTTCAGAATTTATGGTTACAACAGTTCGGTTGGGCTTTCCAATTCATCATAGTCATTGTTTGTGATAAAATCCTACTAATATCTGTCCATTTGTCTATCTGTACTTTGTAATTTTTTGGAACTTATGTTTGCGGGCTCCTTTTGCATGGGATGGTTACCTGTTATGTACTGCTTTGGTTTTAGATAACTGCACCAAGCTGGGTCTTGTATTCGATGATGTAGTTGGAATTGTAGAAGTAATCAATTCAAAAGATGTTCAAATACAGGTAAGACTTACGTTAATGCCTGTACCAGTGTATACAGTATTGCTGTGTACAATGTATATTTTATGAGAGTTGTGGTTACATCAGAATTCTACTTTGCGTTCATGCGAAGACAAAGCGTCACCATACGTTTTAAATTGCTATTCCATTTAAATATGTCACTGTTCTAGTTTTAAAAAATAGAAGTATAAATATGTGTTTTCCTGAACTAGCAACTCCTGTAGTAACTCCATATTAAATCCACATAGCTTCATCAAGAGCTTCTGCAGTTAATAACATTAACACAGACGTGGGTCACTTGATTTGTAGAGGACAAGCACTACATCATAGTGTAATGTTATTTGGGCTGTTTACAACTTGGATCATAAATAAAACTTACGTTTTTGGCACTTTGCCATGTTATACCAAAGTCTTGGCTGTTTTATAATAAATGATAGTAAAGTATTATAAGGAAAGTCATACCCTATGGGCCATATTACAAAGTTGGTGCTAACGTAACCAGAGCTGTTGTAAACTTACCAGAGCCATTATAGCCTACGTAGTCTACGGGGTTGATAAATTTACAACTGCTCTGGTTAAGTTAGCACCAGCTTTGTAATACTGCCCTAAATGTTTATTACTACTACTGTTAGTATGGAAGTAACTCGTAATTACAGTATTTTTTATTAAACTCTTTTTACTACGAAGAGGTTTTCCATGGAACCAGTGACAGCAACCAAGGTTAGGATTCCTAATAAAATCCGTTAAGTTGTCCCATGATCTTCTAACCAACACAATTTCAACTATCTGACCCCCTTTGTTGTCTTTACAGTGCTTTTACACTGAATGCACTGTATTTGACAGTCAGATGGTTCCCTTTCCTGGACAGTTCAGGTACAGCAGAGAGGCTACTGGCAAGTATCTGCCAAACAGTTACATCGTCAGGTTCTGATACAGTGCATGAGTTGATACTCCAAAATACTCCAAAATAAATCCATATCGAGTTGACTCTGTCTCCAGCACTTTATGGTGCTTTTGCAGATAGTTTTTAGTTGGTCCTCCTTCTTAAGCCTTTCACTACCATGATCTTCAGTAGCATCCCAAATCATGTATCAGAACATTTAATTAAACTGGTTTTAAAGTTCATAAATATCTTCAGTTTAAAATGTCTTGGCTTTGAGCTATGTAATATCTACATACGTTTGGATAATATGGGTATTAATTTACATTACACTGGAATAGAAGCAAGCAGTGGCGTAGCGTGGGTTGTCACCCTCAGGGGCCAACTAAGAATTGTGCGCCCCCCCCCAACCTGTGGACACGTTAGCATGCCCTGATTTCCTTCCACCATTAGGGCATTGAACCCCTTAACTGTGATACAACAACCACTCGGGATACTTGGTTCCAGCCAAACAACATGGTATTCTAGGGTATAAACAGCCGCAGACTTGAAGTTGTGAAAATGAAAGGTCTTTTTATTCCAGCATAAACAAACACCACACTTGCCTTTGAATCACTATTGCAGGTGATTAAACAAAAAACTACAAATGAAAACTAGGGATGCACCAATACCACTTTTTTTTAACACTGAGTACGAGTATCGATATATTTTAAAGGTACTCACCGATACCGAGTACTGATACTTTTATTTTATGTCATGTGAACACTTTCCAATAAGAACAGACCTCATATAAAAATGCCGCCAGCTCACAAGTATATATCCCCCAGATACATATACACAGAATGTCCCCAGCTCACATGTAGATTGCCCAAAGCCTCACATGGATATGCCCCAGCTCACATGGATATTGCCCCAGCTCTCATGGATATGCCCCAGCTCACATGGATATTGCCCCAGCTATCATGGATATTGCCCCAGCTCTCATGGATATTGCCACTGCTCATATGGATATTGCCCCAGCTCTCATGGATATTGCCACAGCTCTCATGGATATTGCCCCAGCTCATATGGATATTGCCCCAGCTCTCATGGATATTGCCCCAGTTCATATGGATATTGCCCCAGCTCACATGGATATTGCCCCAGCTCACCTATATATTGCCCCAGCTCACCTGGATATTGCCCCAGTTCACATGGATATTGCCCCAGCTCACCTGGATATTGCCCCAGCTCACATGGATATTGCCCCGGCTCATCTGGATATTGCCCCAGCTCACCTGGATATTGCCCCGGCTCATCTGGATATTGCCCCAGCTCACCTGGATATTGCCCCAGCTCACCTGGATATTGCCACAGCTCATATGGATATTGCCCCAGCTCCCATGGATATTGCACCAGCTCACCTGGATATTGCCCCAGCTCATATGGATATTGCCCCAGCTCCCATGGATATTGCACCAGCTCACCTGGATATTGCCCCAGCTCACCTGGATATTGCCCCAGCTCATATGGATATTGCCCCAGCTCCCATGGATATTGCACCAGCTCTCATGGATATTGCCCCAGCTCACCTGGCTATTTCCCCAGCTCATATGGATATTGCCCCAGTTCACCTGGATATTGCCCAGCTCACCTGGATATTGCCCCAGCTCACATGGATATTGCCCCAGCTCATATGGATATTGCCCCAGCTCACATGGATATTGCCCCAGCTCACCTGGATATTGCCCCAGCTCACATGGATATTGCCCCAGCTCTCAAATGAATATTGCCCCAGCTCACCTGGATATTGCCCCAGCTCACCTGGATATTGCTCCAGCTCTCACATGGATATTGCCCCAGCTCATATGGATATTGCCCCAGCTCCGGATGCCAGCAGGGGTTGGGGGCTGGATTCCATGCAGCGGGTTGAGGGGGCCCGGATGCCATGCAGCGGGAGTGCCCGGTCCTGAACAGAGTGAGAGTCCGTGTTGAAGGGGAGGAGGCTGCGTGCGTGCGTGCGTGCGCAGGTCACGCGGTCTGGCCAGTCAGGTGGTACAGAGACTCAGTACCACCTGACTGGCCGGACCGCGTGACCTGTGCACGCGCGTAGCCGCCTCCCCTTCAACACAGGCTCACACTGTTCAGGACCGGGCACTCCCGCTGCATGGCATCCGGGGACCCTCAACCTGCGGGCCCTTGGGCGGCACCCGAGGGCCCAGCGGGTCAGTCCAGGCCTGAACTTTTAGGGGCGCAAATTTCTTTTGAAATTATGCGCCCCTAAGAAAACTACGCCGGGGCCACCGCCCCCCCCCCCCCACGCTACGCCACTGGAAGCAAGAGAGTCATGCAAATCACGTCACTGATAACAGATACAGTGGCCTTAATGTCAGATCGGCCTGCAAAGAGGGACCAGGCAAGGTGATGTGGCGGTTCTAATATCATCCTAAACCACTAGCTAAAGAGGTTATGGCTCCCATTGTTCTGATTAAATGCAGTGTGAAATGCACTGGGCAGTCTATACACACACTACTGCAGGAAAGAGGCTTCCGTGGGGTTAATTTGCTCATTTATATGGGAGTTATTAGTACTATATAAGTATCAATTATTCTTACTGTAATTAATATTGTGTCTTGCTTATTTTTACAGCATTTCTTTTTTAAAAATTCCATAAATAAGACTATTAACCCCTTCCCTGCGGATGACATATGGGAAACCTCCTAATGTGTCTCCATTTTATGTGGAGGATGTCCCCACACACGTTGCACGATAAACTCCCCTTAGATGGGGAAGTTTGGACCTCTGTATCTCCACTTCTGTAAACCCCAGAATGAGTCAGAATGAGATGTCATTGTAAAGGCTATTGTTTGGCCTTTCCAATGATAAGAAAACATATAACCAGGGTAAAAATAAAATGAACCTTTTTTCCCTTTATTCTAAAGTAGCAGCATTGTCTCCTTTTACTTATAAAAAACACAAAGGTTTGGAAAATAAAATATGAAAAAATGAATTTACATGCTGCATATAATTGAAAGCCACATGGAAATGTACACTTTCTGATTATTTTTTGATGTAGCATTCTGATGTGACATGACATATCTACATAGTAATGATGTATTTTGAATCTCCTGAGTCTGCTGAAAAAAAACCTCCAGTATATAATTAGTCTGAGTCCTACAATAAAACATGACTTCAAAGTGATTAACCATGATGAGCACACATTGGTGAACATGAGCTCAGCACACAGGGGTGAAGTGGCTCAGGAGTGAAAGGGTTAATGTATACCTTCCCACCATACTAAAAAGCGTGTCCTCATCTGTGCACTGTAGGCATATCAAACAGTGTTACCCATTTACAGAATGTTGTAAAGTTGCTCTTGTGTGCGCACGCTCGTGTGAGCAGAGCCAAGACACTCACAAAGATCTTGTGCTGTAACCCTGAATTCTTTTACTCGATGTATGTCGTGTGAATAACCCCCTGAAATAGAATTGTTCCTAATCTGATGTTATGAAAATGCTAACTGGGCCAATTCATCCCATTGCTATTTCTAAGGTCATAGGGAAAGTGCCAACTATTTCAATCAACAAGACAGACGGCTGCCATGTATACCTGAGCGAACTTTCAATAGACTGCGAGATCGTCAGTGCGAAATCATCTGAGATGAATATCCTTGTCCCAGCTGACGGAGATTATGTAAGATACTTTCTAAACTTTGTTAACAAATTCTTACTTTTAACACCATACATTCTGTGAAAGCAATAATTGTGACATCTAGAAACATAGAAACATAGAAAAATGTCGGCAGATAAGAACCTTGCGGCCCATCTAGTCTGCCCAATTACATGGATACTTTACTTGGATTTATCTTTTGTTTAGGATAGCCTTATGCCTATCCCATGCTTGCTTAAATTCAATTACTGTTTTGGCCTCTACCACTTCAACTGGAAGACTGTTCCATGTATCCACCACCCTCTCAGTAAAATAATGCTTCCTGATGTTACTTTTAAACCTTTGCCCCTCTAATCTAAGACTATGTCCTCTTGTTTTGCTTTGTTTCCTTTTAAATATACTCCCTTCCTCTACCTTGTGGATTCCCTTTACGTATTTAAATGTTTCTATCATATCTCCTCTGTCTCGTCTTTTTTCCAAGCTGTACATGTTAAGATCATTAAGCCTTTCCTGGTAACTTTTCTCCTTCAAGCCGTACACCATTTTAGTAGCCCTTCTCTGAACTCTCTCTAAGATGTCTATATCCTTCTGGAGATACAGTCTCCAGTACTGCACACAGTACTCCAAGTGAGGTCTCACCAGTGCTCTGTACAGTGGCATGAGCACTTCCCTTTTCCTACTGCTAATACCTCTCCCTATACAACCAAGCATTCTGCTAGCATTTCCTGCTGCTCTATTACATTGACTACTTACCTTTAGATCCTCTGAAATAATAACCCCTAAATCCTTTTCCTCAGATGTTGAGGTTAGGACTGTATCAAATATTCTATATTCAGCCCTTGGGTTTTTACGTCCCAGGTGCATTATCTTGCACTTATCCACATTAAAACTCAATTGCCACAGCTCCGACCATTTTTTTAGTTTACCTAAATCATTTGTCATTTGGCTGATCCCTCCAGGAACATCAACCCTGTTGCAAATCTTTGTGTCATCAGCAAAAAGACATACTTTTCCATTAATACCTTCTGCAATATCACTAACAAAAATATCAAATAGAATGGGTCCAAGTACTGACCCCTGAGGTACCCCACTGGTAACAAGACCTTGCGCCGAATAAACTCCATTTACCACAACCCTCTGTTGCCTGTCACTCAGCCACTGCCTAATCCATTCAACAATATTGGAATCCAAGCTCAAAGATTGCAATTTATTGATAAGCCTTCTATGCGGAACAGTATCAAAAGCCTTACTGAAATCTAAATAAGCAATGTCTACTGCACCACCTGTGTCTATTATTTTTGTTACCCAATCAAAAAAATCAATAAGATTAGTTTGGCATGATCTCCCTGAGGTAAACCCATGTTGTTTCTGATCCTGTAATCTATGTGTTTTTAGATGTTCAACAATCCTTTCCTTTAACATGGTTTCCATTAATTTCCCCACTACTGACGTAAGACTAACTGGCCTATAGTTCCCAGATTCCTCCCTACTACCCTTCTTGTGAATGGGCACAACATTTGCTAATTTCCAGTCTTCTGGGATGACTCCCGTTAGCAAGGATTGGTTAAATAAATCTGTTAACGGTTTTGCTATTACATCACTGAGCTCTTTTAATAATTTAGGGTGGATCCCATCAGGCCCCATTGATTTATTTGTCTTTACTTTAGACAGCTGCTGTAGAACCTCCTCCTCTGTAAACTGATATGTAATTGTCTCGTTAGTGTTTCCTCCTAACTGAGGTCCCTTTCCTTCCTTTTCTTCTGCAAAGACTGAACAAAAATATTCATTGAGGCAGTCAGCGAGACTTTTATCCTCTTCTACATACCTTCCTTCCTTTGTTTTTAATCTAACTAATCCTTGTTTTACTTTTCTTTTCTCGTTTATGTATCTAAAAAATGTTTTGTCCCCCCTTTTTACTGACTGAGCTATTTTCTCTTCTGCGTGTGCTTTGGAAGCTCTTATAAATTGCTTTGCCTCTTTCTGCCTAATCTTATAGGTTTGCCTATCTTCTTCACTCTGAGTTGTTTTATAATTATTGAATGCTGTCTTTTTGTTCTTCACTATTTTGGCCACTTCTGCAGAGTACCACAGTGGTTTCTTCCCTTTTTTGTTTTTGCTAACAAGTCGAATGCAATTGCCTGTGGCCTTCAATAATGCTTCTTTTAAATATATCCCATTTCTCCTGGACACCCTTTAAACTCCTCCAGTCTGATAATGACTCCTTCACACAAAGTCTCATTTTAGAAAAATCTGTTTTTTTAAAGTCTAAAACTTTTGTTTTTGTGTGGTGTGGCTCCATCTCTGTTCTTATATTAAACCATACTGACTGGTGATCACTAGATCCCAAATTTTCACCTACAACAACGTCCGATACCAAACCTCCATTTGTGAGTATTAAATCCAATATGGCCTCTTTACGGGTCGGCTCCTCAACTACTTGTGTTAGAGATAATCCCAGTAGGGAGTTTAGAATATTTGTACTCCTGGTGCACCCAGCAGTTTTGGTTTTCCAGTTCACATCAGGAAGATTAAAGTCCCCCATGATAATAACTTCCCCCTTCATTGCCATTTTGGCTATTATCTCAAGCAGCAGATTATCTAGCTTCTACTTGTCCAGGGGGTCTATAGATCACACCTACACGAGCTACTGTATGATTGCCAAATGTTAGCGTAACCCAAACTGACTCTATGTTCACCTCGCTCACTTTTATTTGGTTCGTTTTTATGTTGTTTTTCACATACAGGGCCACTCCTCCTCCTTTCCTACCTTCTCTGTCTTTTCTATATAAAGAGTACCCCGGTATTGTTATGTCCCAGTTATTTTTCTCACTGAACCATGTCTCAGTAACCGCAACTAAATCTACCTTTTCAGCTGCCATCATTGCCTCCAGTTCATTGATTTTATTGACTAAACTGCGAGCATTTATAGACACGACTCTGAGCTTGTCCTTTTTTTCCCCGCATGTTGCTTGCACCCGCCGATTCAGTTTGGGGGACAATCAGGCAGATTGTTTTTTACCCTTTTGTCCCCCCCTCCTAGTTTAAATATTTCTTTGCGAAACCTTTGAACTTCTCACTGAGAACATATGTTCCCCTATGAGTAAGATGCAAACCATCTTTTTTATACAGTTCCTTTCTGCTCCAATTAGAGCTATCATGGGACACAAAGCCAAATCCTTGCTCTCGACACCATCCCGAAGCCACAAATTAAATTCCCTATTGCGCATCTGCCTATCCTGAATGTTATGCACAGGCAAAACTTCAGAGAATGATACAGTGGACGCAATCTGCTGTATTTCACCTCCAAGAACACAAAAATCCTCCTTAATCTCAGAAAACTCATTGCTAGCCAAGTCATTTGTCCCTAGATGGACTAGAACATCCACTTCCCCTTGCTGCTTTGCTTGTTTGACAATATTGAGAATACGTTTCTTGTCTCTACGAGCAGTAGCCCCAGGAAGACATCTCACCAAACCACTACTCTCCAGCTCCACACCTCTTATGATAGAATCACCCAGCAACAATTGCCTTCTATCATGTCCCACCTTTTCCTTATTGTTCTTGGTTGCAGTCCTGCATACCTTAGGCATAGGGGATGGTGGTTCCTCAACTATGGTGTCTGAGCCTACTTCCGTCTCACCACTACACTCTGAAAGTGCCCCAAAAGAATTAAGAAGAGCCACAGACTGTGGGACATGCCTTATATCCACAACTCTAAGTCTACCAGATCCTACAGTAGTCCATCTGCCACTCCTAGGAGGCCTCTGTGGCAGTGGCTTTGTAACAGTCATAGCCATAGCCTGAGTTTGTGTAACAGATAATTTACAAATCTCAGACTTCAAACAGGCAATTTCCTGCTGCAATAAAGAGAGCTGCCTACATATCAGGCACACTCCAAACCTCCAAAAATTGGATCTAAAAACAAATGCATGACAGTTCTTACACTGGACCAAGCCTGCCATTATAAAAGAATGGATTTAAACCAACAAATCTTACCTTTTTGTAGGTTTTCTACCTCCTGTCTAACCTCAGACTACCTCCAGAGTATCTACGTAAAACAAATAAGATAAAAAGCATGCGTCACTTGCACAATGCAATACAGATATGCAGATAAAAATGAATTTACACTTAGGTTTACAATATCAGTAATATCTGCTGTCGCTCTGCTGGTGCCTGAGGGTTAACGTAATTAGACACTCTGATTACAGTCAATCAAGGGAACATAGTACATTAGTGATACTGTCTTGTTTAAAACGGAGGTCATTGTCAAATATCCTATATTCAGCAGATTTCACTTTAGGAGCAACGTTTCTTGTTATTTAACCCCTTCACTATCAAGTCATTTTCCATAAAAATACTGAAATTGACCCTTAACCCTATAAAACACTCACACACAAACACTTCTGCACAAACGCACAGTCTAAAATGCATTGACAGTATCATAACAGTGTATTTAGATACTGTGTGCAATATGTCACAGGTAGAGGGCTTCCTCTGCTGGTCACTATTAGAACTGCATCTAAAACTGCAGTGGAAAGTTTCTGAGGTTCATTCCCAGGCTTAGTGAGCTGCAGATCAGTGTACTGTAACTTCAGGGGTTTATCCTAGTGCCCAGCTTATTGTTGTTTGCAATAAACCAAATTAATTTGCAATGTTCCAAATAAATACAGATCTTATTAAATATCTTAAGCACCTGCTGGTGTTTTAAAAGATGAAGGAAACCGATGACAGTAATGAAGGTGTTAAGTGGGAGAGATTCACTAAACCTTACTTTGTCGTGCATTACTAAGACATTGTAATTAAAAAACAGATGCCTTCATGTGCATCTCGGTGCATAAGGACGGTAGTAAGGTGTGCTAAGAATCTCAAAAGCATCTTGCACTACTGTTGTACCTAAAATGCATTCTCCAATATACTCCACTTTATTACTGATCATGTAGACCAGTGGTTCCCAACCGCGGTCCTCAAGTACCCCCAACAGGTCAGGTTTTCCAGATATCTGAAGCACAGCACAGGGGATATGATTTGCTGCTCAGTGATTGCAGGATTCAGTCTGCATTTCCCCAAGGGTATCCTTAAAAAATGGCCTGTTAGGGGTACTTGAGGACCGCGGTTGGTAACCACTGATGTAGACTGATATGGACATGTTGGTATTAAGTACGGGTTTGATATCTATATATTATGTGCAGTGTGAAGGCTTTTAATCAAATTTTTTGCTCTCCACCATAACTTAAATAAGTATTGATTTACCCTATGGGTTAAGCATCATACTGCAACTGGTCATGCCTAGCTCCTGTTGAATAAACCCGAAACAGCGCTGTCTAGGTGTGGCTTTGACCAGTTGCATAACCTGATCTCTGCTAAAAAAAAAAGCCATCTAGTATGACATGGCATTGATTGAAGGATTCTGTGTAAAAACAGACCCAGGATGCGAAAAAGTCATACAGATGTCATTTGCATGTCTTACCCAGAGTTCCTTGCTGCATATGGGGAATGTAGCACATGAGCTCTGTGATGCAGTTCTTTGAATTGCTGTGATGTGTAAATGGCCTCTGCAATAATAAACTTTATTATTTGCAGTGTGGAGGCTTTTAATCTCATGTTTTGCCCACCACCACAACTTAAAGAAGTGTGGCTATATATATATATATTTGCTGCCTCTAAACTTCTTTCACTCACGTCCTCCCTTGGACTCACACAATCCTCCCTACCCACCGCGATGGTCACGCTATTGACCTTGTCTTTTCCAACCTCTGCTCCATTTCTGAGTTCAACTGTCGCCCTTTCCCCATCTCTGACCACCACCTTCTCTCTTTCAACCTATCTGGACTTCCTAAACTCCCTGCTCCCCCACCCCACACACACACTCGCAGAAATCTACATGCTGTGGACCCCCATCAATTCTCCAATCTACTTCACCACCTCCCTTACACCTCATCCTTCACCTGCCCTGATGCTGCCACTAATCACTACAACACTCCTCTTATCTCTGCTCTAGACACTCTTGCTCCTCTTCGACTCTGTAAGGCCCCACGCCGCCAGCTTCAACCCTGGCACACCCTCCAGACTCGCTACCTGCAAAGATGCTCCCGCACTGCAGAGTGTGCCTGGAGGAAATCCCGCTCTGAAGCTGATTTTGTTCACTTCAAGTTTATTCTCCGGTCATACACCTCTGCCCTCCACTTGCCCAAACAATCCTTCTCATCTCATATCTACGCTGTCCTCCAACCCTAAACGGCTCTGGTCCACCTTCAACACCCTCCTCTACCCACCTGCACCTCCCCCCTCAGCTGCCTTCAGCGCTCAAGACCTGGCAGACTACTTCCTCAGTAAAACTTTAATTATCAGAAGCAACATCCCAACACAAGATAGTTATCTGCCACCTCCACTCCCACAGGTCCCCTCTGTCACCCTCTGCCGCTTCCTCCCAGCCACTGAGGAGGAAGTCAATTCCTTATTGTCCTCCTCACATCTCACCACGTGCCCGCTCGACCCCATTCCCTCACATCTAATTCCTCCCCTCTCCTCCTCCCTCACCCCTGCTCTCACACACATCTTCAACCTATCTCTCTCCACTGGCTCCTTTCCATCCGCCTTCAAACACGCGCTAGTTACCCCTTTACTAAAGAAACCATCCCTCGATCCCAACTCTCCATCCAACTACCGCCCTGTATCCCTGCTTCCCTTCACATCAAAGCTCTTAGAAAAACTAGTCTTCAACCGCCTCTCCCTCTTCCTGTCCTCCAATTCCCTACTTGACCCCCTGCAATCTGGCTTCCGTCCCCTACACTCAACTGAAACTGCCCTCACCAAAGTCACCAATGACCTCCTAACTGCTAAAAAACACAGCCACTATTCTATTCTCATCCTGCTTGACCTCTCGGCTGCTTTTGACACTGTTGACCACCCCCTCCTTCTACAGACCCTCAACTCTCTGGGTCTCGGTGACACTGCACTTGCTTCGGTTGACTCCTATTTATCCAACAGGTCCTTCTGTGTGTCCTTTGCAGGTAACTCCTCCTCTTCATTGCCTCTATCTGTTATTGTACCTCAAGGCTCTGTCCTTGGTCCTCTGCTCTTTTCCATCTACACCTCCTCCCTGGGCAAAATCATCAACAGCTTTGGCTTTAATTACCACCTCTACGCTGATGACACTCAGATCTACCTCTCTACCCCTGATCTCTCTCCCCCTGTCCTTTCAAAAGTCAGTGACTGTTTATCTGGCATCTCCTCCTGGATGGCCTCCCACCACCTAAAGATCAACATGTCAAAGACTGAACTCCTACTTATTCCTCCCTCCAATGCCTCCCCACCTCCTGACTTCTCTATCACGGTGGAGGGTATCACCATCTCCCCATCAAACCAAGTTCGCTGTCTTGGAGTTACACTTGACTCTGCTCTTTCCTTCATCCCCCACATCAAGTCTCTTTCCTCCTCCTGCCGATACCAACTGCGTAATATTTCCAGAATTCGGCCATTTCTTACCGCTGTCACCACAAAACAACTCATACACGCCCTGGTAATCTCCCGACTCGACTATTGCAATAATCTCTTATCTGGCCTCCCTCTGTCCCGCCTCTCCCCCCTACAATCCATCCTGAACGCCTCCGCCAGGCTAATTCACCTCACCCGCCGCTCTGTCTCTGCCGCACCCCTCTGCGAGTCCCTTCACTGGCTCCCCATCCACTGCAGAATTAAGTTCAAAATCCTTATCCTTCCCTACAAAACCCTCACTAACTCAGCTCCCCACTACCTGTCCTCACTAATCACCAAATACACCCCAGCCCGCTCCCTAAGGTCAAACAGTGACCTGCGCCTAGCTTCTCCCCGCATCACCTCTTCCCATGATAGACTGCAGGATTTCTCACGCGCAGCCCCCACTCTCTGGAACGCTCTCCCTCGTACTGTCAGACTTTCCCCACTTCTCTTCCTTCAAACGCTCCCTTAAAACATTCCTATTTAGGGAAGCCTACCACCCAACTCACTGACGCAACCATCAATCACTCTCACCTTACAGTCCTCTCCTCCTGTTTCCAACCCCAACCCTCCTAGATTGTGAGTTCCTACGGGAATAGGGCCCTCATCTCCTCCTGTACTGTTTGTCAAATGTTGTTCAATGTATTGTAACCCTGTCTATACTGTGCCTATTGTACAGCGCTGCGGAATATGCTGGCGCTATATAAATAAAGAATAAGAATAATAATTTTATGTGCCATGTAAATCAACAGAAAGGAGGTCAATAACATTTTCGATGAACCAGTATTTGTGTTTATATTAGAACTTATTTCTGAAATTATTGTCACAGTAATAAGAAATGAAGATATGTCTTCAGTCTTTTTCTATTTTTTCTTTAGAATGGCAGGTGCTAAAGGTTTAATGTTTAGAAAAACAAAGTACAAGTTGCACATAGGGCACTAAGTGGTATACTGAAGTGTTCAGCTTTTCCACTTATGTGGTTTTATTGGGGCAATAGAAAATATCATCTGATTGCTAGATGAGCAATAGTTTAATCCAACCACCTAACAATCAGCTATTGAGGAAGTCACATAATATTAAGGACGTGAATAAACCACAATTTCCTTTTTGCTTATTGAGAGCTATATATTACCAGAAGTTTGGGGAATTTGGTTCTATATTGAAGACCTAGTAAGGTTAGTTCTGCAGTCTTCTAGTGAGCCTATATCTATAAGTTTCTGTATGATGTATTTATTCTGATTCTGTTGACAATTTAATGGGTGATTGATTGTTATATATGTTGAATTATCCTTCTTGTGTCTTCTAGTTTGAAGAAGATGAATTATTTTGTCATATGCGCTCTTGTTTATAGAAGATGTTGTTTGAAAATGTTGACCATTTCTAGCACTATTTATAGATAACCGTGGTTTTGAGTTTGGGCCCTACATTGCATTGGACTTTATTATCTATGATATTTAGAACCATATGTTCTTGTCCACTTACAGTTTGGATCAATAACAATCACTAGTTTGTAAGTGATGCGATTTTGAAATTAATATACTTTGGGCTCTATCTACTCCTTCAAGCTAACACTAGCGTCAGCACTAGTTTAAACGCGGCCAGATCACCTTCGTTAAAAAACCCATTAGTGGTCGTTAGCGATTTGTAGTTTACTGTACTTTGCGCCCCCTATACCTAACATGGCGAGCGAAAAGTGAAATAACAGATTAAGAAGCGTTAGGATCACTTGGTCCTAACGAACAAGTTACCACCTGCTCAGAGGTGTAGGTAATGGATTCCGCTACTGCAGGGTCAGGTTGTTGGACTCGGCGCCTGCCCCCCGATCTGCTGGGGAAACCGGGACGATAAGGGGAAGTTAGCGCATGCTAATTCTTCCCCTTTAGCGTCCCGGTTTTAGCTCAGGGCAGCTGATAGTGCCCTTTGTATTTTATTGTTATAACGGTATCCCACTTGGTGCCCTTATGGGCTATTCGTATTTTGGGTGTATCAGGGGTTAAGCCCCATTTACTAAGTGGTAGATCCCACTGATTGTGTGGGTAGTAGGTGTAAGCTGCTCCCTTTGGTTTGCTAAAAAAAAAGGGGAGAGGTCAGCAAAATTGTATCAGGAGTGAACTCAGGGAGTCTGGATCATTGAGGTTTCAAAAACTGCTTCCTGGGAGTTAAAATTGACAGCAGCTCATAATCCTCCAGTTTTCAGAGCTCTACAGACTTTGCCATTCATGCATCTTTAATCGCATTCTGTCCTGGGGATGTATTGTATCCCAGGGTTTATCTAATCTGCTCTGTTTATTTTGTCTCTCTGCAGAAAGAATTTCCTGTTCCTGAACAGTTCAAGACTTCATGGGATGGATCCAAGTTGGTCACTGAACCTGCAGAAATGATGGGCTAATCAAATATTTTGTATTTTTTTCTTTCTTTCAGGAACAAGCCCCAATAGAGGGTTTATAAGCCTATTATACGTAACACTGCCTGCATTTCATTTCTAGTGGAGTTTGTTCCGTTAAAATAGGGAATTAATTTCAATATGCTGTATTTGGCATTTATTAAAGTATTGGATCCTCAAAACAGTTACATAACTAAGCATATTGCAGAGTGGCTGGAGAGCAAGGAATGGGAAATGGAGCTCTGAAATAATTAAAACCTGTCAGTATTTTTCTGTCACTTCTCTTTTTTGATATATGTGGTTATAGTTGTAGGATATACAGTATATATGAAAATAACATGTATGCCAGGATCGGTTCAAAGAAAGTTAGTTTCAGTGTTACTATCTGCAATGTGATATATAGTATTCATGGTGACAACATTTGTGAAATTGTGCATCAACAGTGATGATGTGATAGGCAAGTAGAAATTGGTGAACCACAAAAGACTTTACAGGCCATGGCGCCAGAAATCTGGTAGGAAATGGTAAATCGTGCTTTTGAATTTTATGTATATTGAGACAAGTGGATGTTTGGTAATAGACGACTTTTTTAAAATTGCAATTTATTCACATTATAATTATGATGGGCTTTGATCCCCTGTAGTTATACACGTTGTAGCTGTTATAATTAATCAACCCAATTTGATGGGTATAGGACTGAATCTGCATGACATAGTTGTAATGGTTAGAAGATCCACTACAGCTTATTTTTAATAAACTAGACATTAACAGGGTTCATAAGTATTAACTGGTAAATAAATATAATTATCATGGTTTTGTTTAAAGACATAGAATTGTGATTATGTCATTCATGCTCGGCTACAATCAGTTGTTTCGACACATTGCCTCCTTCGCTATAGCGTAAGTATAGAGGGAAACAATAATGTTGTGTAGAATTTGCTGTAGCTGAGTACTTAAGAATAAGAAGGCATAAAAAAAATGGTTATACAAATAAACACATTCTGGGCCTTATCAGGTGGTGTGAGCTAAAACGCCATTGCTAACAGAAAAATCTAGTGTGAGTCGCTAAAAGGTAGCGCCTGACGACCCACCAACAGATCACCTTTTCCGTGGGAGTCTGTGTAGAAGGTTGTTTAGCGAGCGCTAGGGAAACGCTAAGACCTGGGATGACACCCAGCTCTACTGCAGTTGTGTACAGGATAGAACGTTATTTGCCAGTGCAGAGTGCCAGGCCATACCTATCTCCTGCCCTCAGAATCTTGTATAAGTATGAACACATCCAGCGAAGAGCCCTCACATCCCTGCATTATTAAAATCATACAAGGTGCCCGTATCAGCTATGTTTATATGCACAGCACACATATATTAATTGAGGCTGATGGGCATTGCGTGATAAATGCCACCCAACAGCATATAGAATCATTACAATGCATTTAATAGATCCAAAAGGAAGGCCATGTGAGTGACAATAATTTCCCTGCTGCAGCATATAAATAATACATGTTTCGGGGCAAGATTTATCCATGTGTCCCTTTAAACATGGTCCACATGGTCACCCCAATAATCAACCGCTTACATACTATATATAAACCCCAGCATAAAAAGTTTAAAATTAGCCAATATATTAGAATTAGGATACATTTATTTATTTATCTATAAAGTATTTTACTTGTTAATAAAGAGGAAAAAAGGGGGGTTTGTGAGCTAAAACCTTGTGAGACGTGAGCGGGCCCCCAACGTAGAGCAGGCCACTAGTGCTGTTGGTCATTCTCAGGACCCTCACAAACCCCCCTTCTCCTCACTATTTGTTAATGAAGAATACATTTATAATATAGCCTACTGCAACAGCAGCCACGTTGCTGACCAGATCCATTACTATGGTGTATGGGGCCAAGAGAACGCCTGTGCTGCATTCCTTGAAATTGCCTGTTAATTTTGGGCAAGGACCTGTTTTTTATGGGGTTTTTTGGAGTTACCACCAGGGTTGAGCAGTAGGTAAAATTTTGCGATTAGCGTCAATCTAAAAACTTGGTGCAGGCACCAAGTGATCTGTTGGTTACATTAGCACAAGTGCTCTCTAGCGCTCCCCATGTTAAGTATAGGATGCGGTAAGTACAGTAAGCTCGCGCTAAGTGATTTTTCCCATTTCTAGCGGGAGGCAAATGATGTTTTGGTCAGGCGCTAGACTCATTTTACCTGGCGCTGACGCTAGGATTAGCTGACACTAGGGCCCTGTATATTGAGCGTACCTATAAAAGTGTCAACTGCACAAGTTAGTGAATTGTGCAATGTAGTTAGCCCAGCTTTCACTATATAGCTGGGACATTGCATTTTCTGGGGTCTTTATTCTGACCTTGGGCCAGCTCACAATCAGGACACAAAGAACAATGCTTGAGCCATACAGCATAACAGCTCGGGTGCTGTGCTTAATTTTAACTCCTTCTGTTCCATCCGAGCGGCTCACATGTAGCACCTAGTTACTGTACATTAACGTCTTCTATACTTTATATAGGAGACATTAATGTGCCCCTATCAGATGAACAATAAACTGTTCCAAACAGTTCGTTCTCCGTCTGCGCCTGACATTATTCTGAAATGAATACCGTTTCTCAAAGGCTGGTGCTAAGCGTTTGCGCTCCAGCACAGCCAGTGAGAAAATGTTTTATAGCTACACTTGAAAGTTAAAAATGTCAATTGCCATAATATAATAAGAGCGAAAACGCTAAATCAATGAAGGGAATCTATCTTGTGCTTCTAAATTCTTATGCCTTTCATTAGGTATCCTGAGGATCCGGTGCTTTAAATTAATATCAAATACTCCTGAGCAATACTGTATTAGTTAGTTGTTTTTTTTTTTTTTTTTACATAGCACTTTTTTATGTGATTCCATGAAGCTTTCAGACAATAGTGCAAAGGAGTGTGAGCATGAACTCTTAAGTTTTTCCTTGTTTAGCAAATCCTTCTGTTCTACTTGCTCTTTTTTTGTGCTTCGATATTGTTTAGTTATAATAGTTAGACCAGTTATTAATAATGAACATGTTATCAACATTGATTACTTTTAGAATTGCTTTTATTATGCCAAAATAATGTGTTCTGTTAAATGTACACATTTTAAGTGCATTCCGCTTTTTTTTTTATGAGTAGTTTTTATTGACATAAAAAAATGACAGCATCTGTATAGATTTGTAGATTGATTAATGTAAAATTTAGACTCCCATCCCAGGCTATCGCATCAAACACACAACAAATAACCTTGGACCTTATGGCTCAAAATTAATACAATGCAGGATCAATATATCCCAAGGTGAAAAAATGCACTGGACTGCTTTATTTGTAATAAAAAAAAAGAAATACGCAAAATATACAAAGATAAACACGAATGAAAAACTACATATGTAACAAACATATATATTGTTACATATATATGTGTGTATCAAATAGTCTATTGGAAGCACAGCAAAGTACACTAATCCTCACTATCTCCACACCAGGGGCACCATCACCTCCTTTAACGCTAGTGCTAGCGTTCACATAAATGAGCGTTAGCGCTAGTTAAAAGAGGTGATAGCGTTCCGCATAGTTTACCTCCCGATCGCTAATGGGTTAAAAAATCCGTTAGCGAATCGGTATGGGCACTTTTTAGCCCAAGCTTACTGTACTTTGCTCTCCCTATGCTTAACATGGGGAGCGCGAAGTGTAAGTAATGAGTAATTAGCATTAAGATCACAAAGCCCTAATGCTAGTTACTCACAGCTGTCGCTAAATAAAAAAGTTTGCTGCAGCTTAGAGCTGGTGCTAACTGATTCCACTTCTGTGGAAACAGCACCAGCTGGAACCCCCCAAAAAACAAATACTCACCTCTCATCCCGCGGCGAGAAAGGCGGCTCGATCCACCACTTCTGGCTGCCGGGAGCAGAGTGAGACTGAGGGAAAAAAGTCTCCAGTCTCCCTCTGCGATCACTCAGCCGACCTGCAGGATCTCACGGGAGACAAGATCCTGTCGGCTATGTGATTCGGCAGCAGAAGCCTCCATGGAGTCCTATGACGGCACTTTAGCGCTGCCCCGAGCATCCTGGACCCTAGCGGCCAATACGGCGCCTGCTGCTGGACTCATAATCTACAAGTAAAACAGGGATGCTAATGGGAGATTAGCAAACGCAAATTTTTCCCCTTAGTGTTCCCGTTTTAGCTGTAGGCAGCTGATAGGGCCCCAGGAAGGTTATCCAATGGCTGATAGGCTTCAGGGTGGAGGGAAGATCTCAACTTTGAAAGTGCCACAGTGTGCAGGAACTTCTGTGAGGAGAGGAGGGACACTAAACACGGCATCATTAAGGGGTCATGGTAGCTAGAGTATCCCTTTAATCTTCAAGAAAACCCAGTTCTTGAACAATCATGATCTTGGGATAGTGCTGGTGTATGGGAAGTGAAGTTAATCCTAGACTATATCACATATTGCTATTGTGTATCTCTCCCATATGGCATATGTTTCACGAGTATTCTAGAGTCACACTAAAGTGCGCCATGATAAAACCAGGTGTCTGACCTTGATCTTTCAAGTGATCTCAGGCCAAACACAAATGATCTATTAGAAAAAAATGATGGGATTTGTAGTCCAATATACACTGATCTACAGGGTTGGGTGTATTGCTTAACAGGCTGCATGCCAATAAAATGATTGACTAACATAATAGCTGTTTTTTATTAAAGCTCTATCTACATTACACAGGTTATTTTTTTTGTGGATAACCATTCATTAACGGAAACGGTCATCACTTTACTAATGTTATTGTCATTGAAAATAAAATTAGAAATGAGTATATGTAACCTTAAGTAGAGCTGTAATGAGGTATTGGAATGGCCAAGCTGATCAGCAACACTTAACCACCTGTAGGTAATTGACAAAACTTGATGAAAAGTAACAACATTGGAACTGATCAGAACGTGGTGTGAACTTGTTTTAGTCCTTTAAATAAAGATACAGGGTGCGTCTGACCTAAGAGAACATAAAGTAAATTAATAACAAAAAGTAAATAAAGTATTTCCCTTTGATGCATACATTACAAAAGAATATGCAAAAAAATTTAACACTTGTAAGGATACATTTTACATATTTAGGGCTAGATTCCAAGCCTGGTATAAGCTTAACCTGAGCCCTGGAAAACGTAGCCACTCCATAGATTTGGCTAATGGCTCTGCTACGTTTTCCAGATCTCCGGGTAAATTTATACCAGGCTTGTAATCTAAAGTTAAAAAAGTGGTGATGGTCTTTCTTGAATAGGACTATTAAATGGAGTAGAGGTAACATCACTGCTCTATAACTGTGGAGACACAGGTTCGATCCCGGCAGGAGCACCTCTCCAGTAAGTGTCCTTGGGCAAGACACCTAACGGTATATATTCGCCAACTAGGACATACCTGAAAACGAGAGAAATATCAATGTAAACCTTCCTGGTAAAATCCTTTCTCAAAAATAAAAAAATAATGCCATTAGTACAAATGATGCATGTGCCCCTAATGCATTTCAGAAGGTGGTCAAGATCCAAAATGCAATTCCAATGCAGTCAGTTGCATGTATGGCTAAATCATGAATCAGAGGTGTATGCTAGACCGTAGCTTTATTGAGCACTTAATAGTAAGGCACAAGTACAACCCCAGAAAATATTGGGGGACATATAAGATGTTTTAGTTGCTTCACATGTTAGAAAAATGACAGAAAAATATGATTATCCTGTACAATTATATTATATGCCATGCACGTTCATGATGTACTTTTAATATAATCCATTCCTTATGTCACTATAAAACAAAACATATGCACAAAAATATAAATATTAATCGCATTATCATCCTATTATTAACAGTATACTTATTAAGCAGGATGTGTCTGTTACTGGTTGTGATTGTTCGGCTATGGTAACAGGTTATCTACTGTCAGTAGAGAATTGAGTTATTGTAGGTGTATGTGTTTAAGTAAGGTTTTAATTAATTCTTTATTATTAAAAAAAAAATTAAAAATCAAACACTGTATTCGTATTTACAATAATCTCTTAAGTAACTGTTTATATGTTAAGACTGAAAAAACAAACAGCTGATTTGTTTCAAATGACACACTATTAATATGATCGTTGTGGTAAAGACGGGAGACGTGCATCTCACCTTTTTTCACCTTTTGTTATATAGGTATTCTCTTTTTAAAGCTCTCAAATTACTAATGGGAGTGAAATATTATAATTATGATTCATAAAGCAATCATTGACATTTTTAAAAATGCACAAAAAGGAGAGAATGATATAAAAGAGTGCAGATTTCAGTTTAGTTGATTGCTTAGCAATGTTGTTGGTCAGGTGCACTATGATGACCTTAATATTTTTAAAGGGACATTACCACCAAAAAGAAATGTCCTTACTGTGTTTATTTTATGTTGCTGATTTCTTACATGTGCCTTATTTTTCTGTTTGGTTAGATAAGAAAATATTTTACTCTGTATGTGTCACTGGGTGCATCCATTGTATGATCTTTTGTGTTGAAAACTATCCCACCCCCACAGAGGAGTATTTTTACATCACTTGGTCCTCACTGGGTTTCAGACTGGGTTTTTTGCCTTCTTTTGGATCAACAGCAGTAGGTTATGTGGGAGAGGCTGAACCCGATGGACGCATGTCTTTTTTCAGCCTATATAACTATGTAACTATGTAACTGTGTGACTGGCCATATAATGGAGTCTATGGTTCGATCACTGACTCAAATCATTGTATTGTGTGGGATGTATTCAAAGGACATCACCAAGGGTAGATTAGAAATCTTTTAAGCTCCCTGTCTTATCTCATTCAGCTGCCATCTCTTATCTGTTAGCTTGGAGAACAATAGACCCCCTGCTGCCTTATCTAAACATTCCCTCCTCACCTCATTAACTGTTAAATAATGTAGAGTAAATAAACAAAAGCCAAAAAGCTTTTGGTAACTGTTTCATCATAAGAAAATATACAAAATGGAAACAAGAGATCAAAACCTTACTTTATTTTTCCCTTTTTACATACAATTACTTCAAGCAAAGAAAAAAAAACAGCAGCATGTGTTTTATAATGTGGTTTTGTTTAATGCACAAGTAATCTAGTTACAGCTTATGTCAGTGATAGTGTCCCTATTAGAAGGAAAATATATATAATTTTACTTCTCAAAAATAGTTATCATATTTATCCAAGAATCATGGATTTGGGTATTATAAAAAAGAATGCTGTAAATTATCCCTTACCACAATGACTAAAGCACACAAATCCCCCTTGATCTCAGTCTCTGTGCAGAATGATTCAGTGCTGGAGGTGGATTCAGCATGTGTCATTGGGAGTCAGTTATTTAAAGACTATCACGTTTGTCCACGGTATTACATAGCTTATGTCTCACATTGTAGAGATCAGAGTTTGGCCTTTATAATATTTAATATCTGTAACAGTGGTGTGCTTTGGATTGGGTGTGTGTATGTATAACAGCCGATCCCAGTAGGGGTGGATCGCTTCAGTTTTCTGGAAATAGCTGCACATGGATGCATATAAGAATTTTTTGAAGTTTAATCACAACTAACTTTGGCACTGTTGGGATCACACCATTTTCCGGCTTGTATTATTGTGTTAAAATTACTTATGCTAGCGCTAACGCTTACATATCAAGACCAGGGACGTGCTGTCAGGGGCGGCAGGTGAGGCAGGGCCTCATCTGACATTAAGTCAGTGTGCTCAACTTTGGTGGTTATATTTAAATAATCAATCTGTACTAAAATAATTTTATATTGAAAAAGGTTCCCATACTCACCTGCTCCATGCTCCTCAGCCGTCTGTCTCTGTCCTGTTTTTTTTTTGTTCAGTTTGCCGGCTGGGTATGTATGAATCATCAAACAGACAACAGCGGCAGCACTGAGCCAGCCTACCCTATGCAATTTGCGTGGCTGAACACTACACTAATTGCCACCGGCGCGTTGCCTACTTCCTGGCTCAACGCTCTTCAGTGCCACAGAGAGGCACTGAGAGCAATTGAATTACTTGAGCCAACGGGAAAACACCATTGGTCTCAAGCCATTCAATTGATTTAAAAAAACGCCTTCCATGGATTGATTGATTGCAGGACAGTCATGTGACTGTCCTCATCAGTCGAAGGGGCGTCGCCACGTGGGGGGGCAGAGCTCAGAGCACATGTGTGTTACTGTGCTGGGGTGTGTGGCCTCAACTTCTGACATTGACTGAGTCAGGCAGTGTCAGAGAGATCCAAAACGAGCGCCGCAATCTCCAAAATGGCGGGAGCCCACCGAAACTAGCGCCGAGTCACCGTATGTGGGGGCGCCGACTGTCCCCCCTCCTCATCCAGAACACCAACAGAAACGGGTCTCAGGCTGCTGGTTCCAAAATTTATTCAGGGAGGGAAAAACCCCAAGGGGTAAAAAATCGTGGTAACGTTTCGGCCTCAAGCGGCCTTAATCATACATAACAGATAAACCAAACACCCATCCTTTTAACCCCATATCCACCAATCCAGTCTCTAATCTATTTGAATCACAGGTGTATAGTATAATCCACTTAGAAATACGAAAAATTACACCCAAACGTAAATATATAAAGAAAAGAAAAAGTTAAAGCGCAACCAAATAACAAGAAAGAAGAAAACAATAGGAAAACCAAATAATTAAATAAATAAAAGAACATGTGAAAATAAATATAAATAAAAATTAAGGAACTCCTACTCAACCGCACTCAGATGCAGCGCGGTGTGCAAGGGGCAGTAGAGACATAAACAATATAAAGAGATCATGTACAGCGACAAACAATGTCCGCCAATATGTAAGGACAGGGTGCACTAGTAACAATGATGTAAATCAAATTCTCTGTTGAGGCCCCTGGGCCATAATGTATCTAGTCTATGTATCCAGCGCTTTTCTTTCTGTTTTAATAATTTAATCCTATCTCCTCCTCGCCGTGACACCGGGACATGGTCTATAATCTGAAACCTAAGTTGTGCAATATTATGCGCAAGTGCAAAAAAATGTTCGGGTACCGGCAGGTCATACCGGCCAGTCCTGATGGTAGACTTATGTTTAGAGAAACGTTCTTTCATTTTGGTCGTAGTTTCCCCTACATATAATAAGCCACACGGGCATTTTAATATGTAAACCACATACGATGATTCACATGTGTAGAAATCCCGAATCCAGATTTTATCACCTGTGTGCGGGTGTAACAAAAAATCTCCCTTAATCACTGCATTGCAAGAGGAGCAACCAAGGCACGGAAAAGTGCCTTTCTTGGGGATACCCAAGAATTTTTGTTGTTTTACTTTCAAAGGGCCAATATCAGCTTTTATCAGATGATCCCTTAAGTTTCTATTACGTTTATATGCAAAAATCGGGGGATCCAGAAAAAAGGGAATTTCCCTATATGCCTTATGTAAAATGCCCCAATGTCTACGAATGACGTTATTAATACGTCCACTGACTTGACTGAATTTGCTGACAAAAGGGATACGTGTTTTATGGCGGTGTTTAGGGGTTCTTCTTGAAATCATAGTCATCCTATCAAGACTTTCCACCCTTTGTAATTCACCTCGGAGGAGAGCAGCTGGATAACCCCTTGTTTTAAACTTATTGACCATGCCTTCTAATCTATCCTTCCGGACCCTAGGGTCAGAAACATTCCTAACCACCCTCAACAATTGGCTGCGCGGTAAAGATCTAAGTGTGTTGGCCGGATGGAAACTACAAAAATGTAGTAGACTATTCCTATCAGTGGGTTTAGTGAATAAGTCACTCAACAACCGTTCTCCTTCTATAATGAGTGTTAAATCTAAAAAATCTATCCTCTCACGACTATGTGTCATGGTGAACTTAATATGCTCACTAACCCCATTAATGTCCTTAAAGAAAGTTTCCAAATCCTCCAGATTACCAAGCCAAATCCCAAAAACATCGTCAATGTAGCGCCACCAAACATGAACAAATCGAGCAAAAAACGGATGACTATACACAAAGTTTTTTTCAAATGCATCCATAAAGAGATTTGCATAAGCAGGTGCCATGTTGGACCCCATTGTCGTCCCCCTACATTGTCTATAGACCGTGTCTCCAAAGAGGAAGAGATTATTACATAAGACAAATTGCACAAGCTTCAATAGAAAAGCTATCTGCATCTCAGAAAACGCATTCTCCCTAAGTGCCTCATTAATAGCTCTTAAGCCATCTTCATTGGGAATTTATGTATATAAGCTAGTCACGTCCCAAGTAAATAGGATAGCTGGTCTATCCAGGGACAAACTCTCCAAACGATGCAAAACATCCTTACTATCCCAAATGAAGGACCTCGTTTTTAAAACCAGAGGCTGAAGAATCCTATCAAGGAAGACCGAAATAGGCTGCAGCACGGAATCCGAGCTCGCCACTATCGGTCTCCCTGGAGGATTAATCAGGCTCTTATGCACCTTAGGTAACACATAGAAAACGGGCAAAATCCCATATTCCTTTTTAAGATATTGATGGAGATCTACATTGATGACTCCTGCCTCTAGGGCCTCCTTCAACATAAAATCAATTTCTTTATCTCTTTTAAGAACTGTATCAAAGTCACTAACTAAATAAGTGCCCCTATCCTGTAGCTGTCGTTCCACTTCCTTTATATAATCAGCTTTATTCATAATAACGATCGCGCCACCTTTATCGGCTGACTTCAAAATAATAGCCTTATTCTCATGTAAATTCTGTAATGCCTTATATTCTTGACGCGACATATTAGAAAAACGAGCCCCCTTAAACCCCTCCAAGATCTCATCAATGTCCTGGTAAACAAATTGTGTAAAAGTCTCAATGGGGGGCGTAGAAGGTGGCACAAATGAACTTTTATTCCACAGTTCTAATTGTTTAGCACCAAAAAGAGCTTCATCTTTTGCTACTGTGACTTCTTCTTTACCATGGAAAAACACTTTCAATTTAATGGCAGGGAGAAACCTTTCAATATCAACTCGCAGAGAAAATGAATCAATATTACTTTGTGGGCAGAATGAAAGTCCCCTTCCCAATACCTGTTCTTCTAATGCTGTTAATTGATAGTCCGAGATATTAATCACTAGCGACGGCGTGTCGGGTTGTACATTTTTGGATGATACATTTTCTTCATACGTGTTGGATTCTGTCTCACATCTCCTCCTGTGTCGCTTTCTCCTCCTCCGTCCACACCTGGGCGACCTACGGTCAAAAAAGAAGAAGAGGTAGGGGCATGTGAAAACATTTGGTCATCAGACGTTTCCAAATCTGTATCAGTGGAGACATTTGTAGAAAAATTGCCCCTATCTCCTCTCTTATTGAAGCGGGGTGTCTGCCGTACTCTTTGTGGTCTCCCCATTCTGGGCAAATTGGAAGGTTCCCTTTGTGTCCACTTGTATACCCGTCCTCTTGAGTAATCCTCCAAATCTCTAGCGAATTTCAATCTCTTTCTATTCTCTATCTCCAAACGCATGTCCTCCATTTTTTTATTTAATTCCACGTGATACTGGTCTACTGATTCTACTGTAGTAATTTCTTTAAATTGTTCCTCTAGTGCCATAATCTCTGTTTCCAATAATTTCATATCCTTCTGTAGTTGTTCTATAGTTAATAATATTAAATCGAATGAACATTTATTCAATATAGTTCAAATTTCTGACAATATGCCAAATCATCTGAGAATAAAGTAGGTCTTAAACGGATACGTAATCCCCGTGGGATCCTTTTCACTTTAAAGTACTCAGTCAATGTGACACAATGTAATTTGTAGCTCACCGATCTCCCCTTCATTTTTTCAATCTGTGCTTTCAATGTTACCTCTCCTGGACAACTCAAAAAGCATTCCTCAGTGGTAGAAATGCCCACAATCCGCGCTGCATCCTCGGCGGTATAAGAGAAGACTCCTTCAGGGGTAGATGCGCCCTCTCCCATCTCCATACTCACAGCGTACCCTCGAGTGTGTATCCACTCGTCCACTTCCGGGTATTGGGGCTCAACCACGTGATCACGGCTACGGCAAGCAATGAGATCCAAAACGAGCGCCGCAATCTCCAAAATGGCGGGAGCCCACCGAAACTAGCGCCGAGTCACCGTATGTGGGGGCGCCGACTGTCCCCCCTCCTCATCCAGAACACCAACAGAAACGGGTCTCAGGCAGCTGGTTCCAAAATTTATTCAGGGAGGGAAAAACCCCAAGGGGTAAAAAATCGTGGTAACGTTTCGGCCTCAAGCGGCCTTAATCATACATAACAGATAAACCAAACACCCATCCTTTTAACCCCATAGCCACCAATCCGGTCTCTAATCTATTTGAATCACAGGTGTATAGTATAATCCACTTAGAAATACGAAAAATTACACCCAAACGTAAATATATAAAGAAAAGAAAAAGTTAAAGCGCAACCAAATAACAAGAAAGAAGAAAACAATAGGAAAACCAAATAATTAAATAAATAAAAGAACATGTGAAAATTAATATAAATAAAAATGAAGGAACTCCTACTCAACCGCACTCAGATGCAGCGCGGTGTGCAAGGGGCAGTAGAGACATAAACAATATAAAGAGATCATGTACAGCGACAAACAATGTCCGCCAATATGTAAGGACAGGGTGCACTAGTAACAATGATGTAAATCAAATTCTCTGTTGAGGCCCCTGGGCCATAATGTATCTAGTCTATGTATCCAGCGCTTTTCTTTCTGGGATTAAATTATTAAAACAGAAAGAAAGGCGCTGGATACATAGACTAGATACATTATGGCCCAGGGGCCTCAACAGAGAATTTGATTTACATCATTGTTACTAGTGCACCCTGTCCTTACATATTGGCGGACATTGTTTGTCGCTGTACATGATCTCTTTATATTGTTTATGTCTCTACTGCCCCTTGCACACCGCGCTGCATCTGAGTGCGGTTGAGTAGGAGTTCCTTCATTTTTATTTATATTTATTTTCACATGTTCTTTTATTTATTTAATTATTTGGTTTTCCTATTGTTTTCTTCTTTCTTGTTATTTGGTTGCGCTTTAACTTTTTCTTTTCTTTATATATTTACGTTTGGGTGTAATTTTTCGTATTTCTAAGTGGATTATACTATACACCTGTGATTCAAATAGATTAGAGACCGGATTGGTGGATATGGGGTTAAAAGGATGGGTATTTGGTTTATCTGTTATGTATGATTAAGGCCGCTTGAGGCCGAAACGTTACCACGATTTTTTACCCCTTGGGGTTTTTCCCTCCCTGAATAAATTTTGGAACCAGCTGCCTGAGACCCGTTTCTGTTGGTGTTCAGTGTCAGAGAGATGAGACGAGTGTCAGTCACGTGACCGACTACTCGTCCATTCTGCGCAGGACCGCCAGAGACAGTGCCTCAGAGTGCACAGCTGGAAGTGCAACTCGATGTAGCACACCTAACTGCCTGGTACATATAATTCTGGGGTCTGTCTCCCTGGTACATATAATTCTATGTATATCTGGCTCTGATACTAGCCAGTGCCTCATCAGCCACTGACCTCACCGGCACCGCACGTCACTGGTCCTGTGTATATCTGGCTTTGATACTAGCTAGTGCCTCACCAGCAGCCACTGACCTCACCGCACGTCACTGATCGAGACGCTACATTAGCACCAACTTTGGAATAGAGCCCAAAGTGTTTTAAAGCACAAACTAATCTTGTTTTCTATAAACTAAATTTATTTCCAGATATTGGGCCATATTACGAAGTTGGTGCTAACTTAGCCAGAGCTGTTACAAACTTAACAACTCCATAGACTATAATGGCTCTGGTAAGTTTGCAACAGCTCTGGTTAAGTTAGCACCAGCTTTGTAATATGGCCCACTGGTTCCTTTAGGGAGGCTCTGCAAATCTAGTATAAACAATTGTGATTCATTATCAGCAAAATCCTTTTTTGTTTGAATCTAACAGTAGCTACTAGTACTTTAAGAAAAGCTAGTGTGTTTTACATCAACTTTAGTTGGAACACTCACAGCTGTGATAGAACGATTTAGAAACCATTAAAGGGCCAAATAAATGCAGTTGTAAAAGAGGCAATGTAAGTCTTATTTGCTTGTCCTTTATTTGCGATGTATAAACAGTAATGAGAGCACTAAACTAAAACGGAAGGACCAAGCAAAACGGTGATCACGAGAAGGGAACCAGGAACTAAAACTCCACGATCGCCGGAGGAGACAGCGCGGGACGGCAAGGGAGTGCAAGGACAGGTAATGTATGCAGCCCGGGTGTGGCTCGGGGTTACCGCTTTCAGCACTGAAATTAACCCCGAGCCACACTCGACCAGGGGGCCAGGGATTAAATTGAATATTGCGTATACACGTGTATGTGCGCGCATATACGCGTGTATACGCAATATTCAATTTAAGAATTTTTTGTGTGTGAATGAGGACTTACTATTCACTTACTGGAGCCATTAACTGTTACTGTAAAATCAAGAAGCAAGATCACAATGGAGACGTTAATAATGAGATGGCAGTGGTAAAAATGTGCGCTTGATACCCTTTAGCATCTGACCATTAACCACTGTATTCCATTCTAAATGGATCTCAAGACACTAACTTTGGCTGGAGACGTTAAGATTTCTTAGCAAGACGTAAAAAATTGTGTGGAGCAGTGAAATTAAAGTCTGGAACTGACAAAAGTGGATGCACGACGCTGCTAATGCTAATTAAACACCTATGTCTGTATTTCAAGCCTGGTGTAAACTTAACCAGAGCCTTAACGACTCCATAGACTTTAACGCCGCTCTACATGCTATGCCGGCAGTGCGACAGGAGGGCTTTGAAGATGCAGGGGGTACATGTGCACCCCGTTGACTTCAATGGGCCACTTTGGCCCCTCCCCACAGTTTGCACGTGTCGTTGGCTGCAGAGAGAACTCAGCCAATGACGTGCGTACTGTGTCGGCTGCGGGGTGGGCCAAAATCAGCGGCTCACGGCAGCACCTGTCAGTGACGCGTACCTGTAAGCCTCACTGGGGTTAACCCCCACCCAACGGGCGACACCCACCCGTCCTTAAGAGTATAACCATTCATGGAAGTTAACACCAGGGTTTGCATGTCGTTATGAGCGTAACACTAGTTTTTAGGAAGTATTAAAGTACCCTGGTTTGCATGTAGACATTGAGTTTATTCACAACCTTGGAATAGGTCGCTATTCTTGCATTTCTTAACAACTTGCACGTCCCATGTTAAGTATGGGAGACGCCAAGTCCAGTAACCGAAAGCAAGACGTTCTGTAATGACAAGGGTGAAATAGAACATGGTGAATCTCCGGTAATAACCCCAGCTGTTTTGTCATACAGCTTGGACGATAACCTTAACATCTCAGTTGTTATCTGACCCGCAATTTGGAAGAACAAGTGTGCATGAAGAAAAAATGTTACAACAATCATCATAACATTATTAAACAAATGAAACATATTTTTATATTGTGTCCAGTCTATATAAAGAATGTGTCCCTGTATGCGACGATGTGACTTTTTAGTATTGTAAAAGGAATACAAATATGAAGTGTGGTTTTGTGCTGTGGATTTGATGGATTAAACTGTTAGAAAGCACTAGTCGGTGTAGGAGGTAACTATTTTATCATGCAAGGTGAAGTTCTTAAAGACCTCTTGTGGACATTATGTAAAAGCATTGCAAGTACCTGGGCATTGATGTCCACAATTGGCAGTTGTCACTAGGTCTAGGGGTCTTCAGTCTCGACTAGAATTCTATATCCCTACTTTCAAGGGCGCAGGGTCCTTGTCCTGGCCCACATTAACCTCTTTCTTCAGAATTGTCATATTGTGTCTGATGATTTCCTTTAGAAGAGAGGTCCTCATCTGGAATATATCTTCACTCCTTCTGTCTTCATGATCCTCATGTGGGTTAAATTAAAGTTCTATATACCAAAAGAACAAAGAAAATGAGGGGATAACTATTAGTTCCTGCTCCCCACCCACTCACTTTTTGCCCTAAAAAACTAAAGCATTTTCTCCCCACAGCCACCATGCTTTCTGTCTTCCAGTACTGGTGGTACCTGGCTACAGCACATAGTTGGGTGTCATGCTATGATTGACAGTTTATTGGTGACTAGCTTGCACACAGTCTATATAATGCTTTCCAAAAACTCTCGTGTTCATCCAGACAACTGCTTAACTCCTTAAACTGTTTGTGCACGCCGCGCTCCTATACACATAGCCACTTAAATAAGCTTAAGTGGTCATGGCTAGGATGTCCCTTTAGCCGTTTTCCACCATAAAATTCACTTATGCAACCCAAGAATCATGGAGACACAGAGGATGGAGGTCTATGCTGACTGCTATGTCACCAGTGAAGGTTAAGGTTTTGATGACTATCATGACTGTATAGAACACATCTTGTTAGAGTTTAATATCTGCTGAAAACAAGCACGGTTTGGACAGCCTGCTTAGAATTTTTCATGTGAAGAATCCGCCTTGTTCTAGGTGAGATACAATTTGACAGTAACAGGAATCTCTACCGCGCATAACCATTTCCAATGGCCTACTTGCATGTAGTGCAGCTGTTGGGATCATTTGATTGTAAAATTCATAGTAAGTAATGTCTGGATAAATATAACTGTTGGAGTTCCTGATCTGATCAAAAAAATAAGAATGCACAAGGTAAAATAAAAATAATTTTTGTCAATATTTGTTAAATGTTTTGGTTTTGTTTGTATGGTTTCTGTTTTATTTGTTTTCTTATGCATGCATACACACTCAGGAAAAAGTCGACAGTTAGAGGGGCACTGCAACCAAAAATTGTCCTCACTTTGTTTATTTTATGTTGCTGATATCTTACATGTACTTTGTTTCTCTCTTGTAGGTCTAGTTAAGAAAATATTTTAACCACTTCGCTGCGGAGGACACGCTCAGCGCATCCTGCCGCAGGAAGGGTTGGCTGCGGAAGACGCACTGAGCGCGTCCTCCCAAAGCGGCCTGCGATCGTCTGGATTCTGGCCGATCGCTGTGCCCCCCGGTCACTCCGGGACCGCCGCGGGCACAATAGATGTCATCGTGGTGGCGCAATGACATCTATTTCAGGCGCCCCCTCGCGTGTTAACCCCTAGCTGCCACCAATGGTGGTGATAGGGGGTTCCAATGAACCCCCTATCTCCCGATCCGTGGCAGCTAGGGGTTAATGTTTGATAGCGTTGGATCGGCCAGAGCATGGTCTTTCCAACGATAGTAAACATGACCATGAAAATTTTTTTTTTTTAAAAAATAAGTTAAAAATAAAATAAAATAAAAAATAAATTAAAAAAATAATAAAAAATAAAATAAACAAGTTTTTTATTTTTTATTTGTTTTGTTAATGCAGCAATATTGTTCCCATTTAATTTATAATGTGAACAATGATGCTGCACTAACGATTTTTATATGGGGTGCGTTTGTTAAAAATAGCTAAATTTTCCCCCAAAAAAAATGTAACGAGTCCCCATTTCTAATTTTTTTAACAAGCGCACCCCATAGAAAATATAACCGCAAACGATCGCATGTTAAAATGTGAGAAAAAACACTTTACACGTTGTAAATTATTGAAAATTCTAATTTTATGGCATATTTTGTTATAATATACAGACAGGACATAACGTATACATATAATAATGACATATTATGAATCTGCCGAGTCTGCCAGAAAGAACGATATATAATATGTCTGGGTCATATAATAAAATAAGGCTTCAAAACGCGGTTAAACATGATGAGCGAAACCGGTAAAAATGACCTCAGCACAGAGGCGGGAAATGCCTCAGCAGCGAAAGGGTTAAGCTATATGTGTCACTGGGTGCATCCATTTTTTTATATTTTATGTTGTAAACTCCCCCTCCCCCAGTATTATTACATTACTTGCTCCTCACTCTGTGGCAATGGCCATATAAAGGAGTGAATGGGTCGATCACAGTCTCATATCTCATTGTATTGTGTGAGATGTATTCAAAGGACATCACCAGGGGTAGATTAGAAGTTTTTTATGCTCCCTGTCATATCTCATTCAGCTGCCAAATCTTATCTCAGACTCTAGAACAATTGCCTTAACTAAACATTCCATCCTCCACATCTTTAACCCCCTTTTCTCACTCAAAATAGAGTTATCTCGACTTTGCAGTGTAATGCATTGAAAAGCACTCATTAGCATATCAAAAGACCATTTTCACACCTTTTTTAAAGCAAGATAAGTATGTCCCCGGTGAGGAAAGAAATCCTTTGATTTATGTCTCTCCAAACACCCTGGCAGGTCCAGACTGGCCATAGGACATACCGGGCAAATGCCCGGTAAGCCGCTGGCCTTCCAGGCTGGTCGGCCACTGGAGAGCAGGCCTTCTTCATTGTTCCCACCTGGCAAGGCTGCCTGGGGAACACAGCCCATGTTCTCTAGGCTGCAACCTAGGCCCGGCGTGGTTTTTAAGATGGTGGCCAGCCATCTGGTGTACCCTGTGACCTAATCAGAGGGATCCGGCGGCCATCAGCCCCCTCTAATTAGGTCACAGGGTGTGCCGCGTGACGTTTGCTGCCAGGACATAAGGGCAGCAGACATCATGTGGTGCACCTGTGGGTTAATCAGAGTGTGCCCTGACATCACGGGAAGGAGCAGCAGATCTCCATGAATGAAACTGAAAAGGGAGGGGAGTGGCAGCTCATGGAGTACATTGACCATGCCGTCCTGAACTTCACACACAGAAAAAAATCGCTGCTCTTCGCGGCCTGCCAACCATCCTATGGACTGTTTGGACATCACTTCTGTGAGTGACTCCAGCAGCCGGCCAGAAGACTTGACACTAGGGATGAGCCGAACACGCCCGAGTTCGGGTTCGTACCCGAACCCGAACTTTCCAAATGTTCGAATCCGAATCCGAACTCAATACCAGTCAATGGGGCTGAAAATTCGGTTTTTAGAGTGCCCTCCAAGAGGGCATATATGCTAGATATTTGCCATAAAAGGTGTATGGGGGCCCGGGTAGTGCCCTGGGGGACAGGAAACAAGGACAAAAAGTTTAAAAAAAAACGTTTTTAAAGGGACAGTGAGTTTTCCATGAAATAATGGTTAAAAATAAAAACGAAAAATTCCTTCAAATATCGTGCCTAGGAGGTCCCCATAACCTGCCCGTGAAGTGGCGGATTTCTAGGATGTATAGAAACATTTAAAGACCAAAAAATTACGTTTCAAATGACAGTAAATGCATTTCCTTTAATCTATAGATAAACAACTGCTTGGGGCGGCAGTCTGTATGAAAAGAGGAGACATTTTCGGAGATGCAGAAAAAGTTTAGTGATTTTTTGGGCTAAAGTATTGTGAAACTTATGCAGGCTTTGGATGAAAGTAACAATAGGTGCTTTAAAATTGGGCCTTTAGCGTCGGCAACAGTACCGTCACACCGTAACCCCTCTGAGGATATGAATCTGATACAGGCGTCAGTGGCAGTGCACCCAGATATTGTGCTTTTGGTGCCAGGCCTGCAAGTACTATCATACAGTATCCCCTCTGTAGTATTATGGAAGAATGCAGGGGTGGACCTTGCGGTCCTATATTAAAAAGATATGAATCTGGTAAAGGCGTCAGTGCACCCAGATATTGTGCTTTTGGTGCCAGACTGCCAGGCCAGCAAGTATCATCATACAGTAACCCCTCTGTAGTATTGTGGAAGAATGCAGGGGTGGACCATGTGGTCCTATATTAGAAAGATATGAATCTGGTAAAGGAGTCAGTGCACCCAGATATTGTGCTTTTGGTGCCAGACTGCCAGCAAGTACTATCATACAGTAACCCCTCTGTAGTATTGTGGAAGAGTGCAGGGTTGGACCCTGCGGTTCAAAAAATTTAAATGATATACAGTTGTGTTCAAAATTATTCAACCCCCAATGCTGTAAAGGGTTTTAGGGAATTTAGTGTACATTTGTAATTGTATTCAGAATGAAATCCTACAAGGACTTTTTAAAGAACCATATGCAACTAAAATGACATCAATTGGTTTTGTAATACAGTAGTAAATGTTTCTTTTGTGAATTCTTCATTGACACAATTATTCAACCCCTTAACCACTTCGATGCGGAGGACGCGCTCAGCGCGTCCTCCGCATGGCTCCTGCTGTGCTGAGGACGCGCTGAGCGCGTCCTCCCTTTGGGGTCAGCGTTCGGCCGGGTTCCGGCCGATCGCTGGCCCCCCCGGTGCGGGCTGACATCCTCGATGTCAGCCCAGCATCCGGAACCGCCGCCGGTGAAATTAGGTGTCATCGCGGCAGCGCGATGACACCTAATTCAGGCGCCCCCCCCGCATGTGCGGAGGAGGCGCCTGAAAGGGAGGGGGGGAGGTCCTTCGGACCTCTCTCCCTCCCGATCGGCGGCGTTGCGGGGGTTAACCCAGGCACCATTTGGAAGGGCACAGCCTGCCCTTCCAAATGGTACCTGGCATTAACCCCTGGGGAGCTGGATCACGAATCGGCGCTGAAAAGCGCCGGTTCGTGATCCTTTCCCGGAGCTGGCCGACATCTTGGATGTCGACCAAGCCTCCGGGAACTCCCCCTGAGGACTGGCGTCATCGTGCATAGCACGATGACGCCAGTCCTGGAGTTAACCCCTAACTGCCACCAACGGTGGAGATAGGGAGTTCCAATGAACTCCCTATCTCCCGATCCGTGGCAGCTAGGGGTTAACGTTTGGTATTGTTGGATCGGCCAGAGCATGGCCGTTCCAACGATACCAAACTCGAATGTGAAAAAAGTTTGTAAAAAAAAATAAAAAATAAAATAAAAATAAAAAAATATTTTAAAAAAAATTATAAAAAAAAATAAACACTTTTTTTTCTTTTTTTTGGTTTGTTAATGCAGCAATATTGTTCCCATTTCAATTATAATGTGAACAATGATGCTGCACTAACGATTATTGTATGCGGTGCGTTTGTTAAAAATCGTGTAATTTTCCCCAAAAAAAAATGTAACGAGACCCCATCTCTAATTTTTTTAACAAGCGCACCCCATACAAAATATAACCGCAATTGCTCGCATGTTAAAATGTGGAAAAAAAACACTTTACACGCTGTAAATTATTGAAAATTCATATTTTATTGCATTTTTTGTTATAATATACAGACAGGTCATGACGTATACATATAATAATGACATATTATTAATCTGCCGAGTCTGACGGAAAGAACGATATATAATATGTCTGGGTCATATACTAAAATAAGCCTTCAAAACGCGTTTAAACATGATGAGCAAAACCGGTAAAAATGACCTCAGCACAGAGGCGGGAAAAGCCTCAGCAGCGAAAGGGTTAAAGACTACCACTCTGAAGAACAGAGGTTCATTCAAGTGTTTTCAATCAGGTATTGAAAACACCTGTGGATGTCACGGAGCAGCAATAAAGCATAATAAGCACCAATTAGGCAGCTTTAAAATGACTGTGATACTCAGCTCCTTCTAGACATTTACTGGTGTGGTTACAAACATGGTGAAGTCAAGAGAATGGTCCAGGAAGACAAGAGAAGAGGTGATTACTCTTCACAGGAAGGGCAATGGCTATAAGAAGACTGCAAAGATGTTAAACATACCAAGAGAGACCATAGGAAGCATCATTCGCAAATTCAAGGCAAAGGGCACTGTTGAAACGCTACCTGCTCGTGGCAGAAAGAAGATGCTGACTTCGACTGCTGTGCGCTACCTGAAGCGTAGAGTGGAGAAAAGTCCCCGTGTGACTGCTGAGGAACTGAGAAAAGATTTGTCAGATGTGGGTACTGAAGTTTCAGCTCAGACAATACGGCGCACACTGCGTAATGAAGGCCTCCATGCCAGAACTCCCAGGCGCACCCCCTTGCTGTCTCCAAAGAATAAGAAGAGTCGACTGCAGTATGCCAAAAGTCATGTGGACAAACCACAGAAGTTTTGGGATAGTGTTCTGTGGACTGATGAAACAAAATTAGAACTGTTTGGGCCCATGGATCAACGCTATGTTTGGAGGAGGAAGAACAAGGCCTATGAAGAAAAGAACACCTTGCCTACTGTCAGGGCCGGATTAAGATCTCTATGGGCCTGGAGCTGAATATTTTGGTGGGCTTTTTTTTGGAATTTAGTGAAATGACAACATATTTTAGGCTATTTAATTTTGCATATATATGTATATCTAACCAGGCAGATACTGTAGGAGTAAATTTCCATTCATATTTCAATCATCACAGCGTGTAAATTTATTTTTTCATATTTTATCATTCAAACCTCTGGTTATATATTCTATAGGAAATTCTTGTTAAAAAAAATTAAACATGTAACTGCATTTTTCTGAGAAAATATACAATTTTAACCCAAAAATGTGATATTTCCCATGTGCTTTGGATAATGGTGTTTTATGCATAATATGACTATGTATAAAACACTGACCTTGCTTCCAGCGTGGGAAAGGAGAAGGTGAGTAATGGCAGTGGTATTGCTAATTTTAATACATCGACTCTGAGGCTCCTATTGCTTCTCTTTCTTGCTTTATTAAACATAGCAGCAAGTGGCAACTAGCAAGAACTTTTGAAAATATGAAGCATTTATATTGAAATAAAGAGAAAACATATAATAACAGTAACCGGTATATATGGTATCTTCCAACACCCCTTCCACTCCTATAGATCTGTCCTCTTTCCTGTTCAGTGCCCATCAAAACCAATCCACGTCCCTCCTACTTCCTCTTTCTTAGCTGCTCGGCGACTGGATAAGTATTTATATTATCTCTCCTGTGATATCCCGTTTTTGGTTATTGATTTAGGGATATACATACACACATGTGATTTTACTGTTTGTTTAGATTCTAGCGAGCGCCCGGCTTTAACCGCGGCGTTCGCGTTTTTTCTCTTCAAGTTTCTCCTTTGATCCCCCTGGTGACCACGGTGTAACCTCGTCTGCCTGCCTGTCCGAGACGCTGCACGCCCTCGCTGACTAGGTGGGCGGGGTGTACCCGATAGGTCTGCGCACGCAGGGGAAATTCCGGCGCCATTCTCTCTGCTCCATCCAGCGCCATGCCTCGCGGAAAGACCCCGCAGCGTACAGCCTCCCCGGCGGAGATATCTGCTCAATCCTCAGATGAGAGTGTGGGTGAGCAATCTCAACCTCCCGCCCTGGTACAAGCGCAGATGGCTCCTTCCCAGCCTTCCACCTTAGACCCTTACATGCAGGCGTCCATTGACTCTGCTGTATTTAAAGCTGTCTCAGTTTTGTCTGCAGATTTTACCCGCTCATTAAAAGAAGTTATGGCTGAAAATCGCCACCTTGATAACCCCCAGCCACTGGCGGATTATGACATGGGCAACACACTCACCGCGGTGAGGCCCCCCGAGATCCCCTTGGCCACCACGGGGAGACAGTCTGTGAAAAAAAGCACGAAACATGACTGGAGGGGCTGGCAACCCCGCAACACTGCCGGGACACGTGCACCCATCCCCCATTGCTGCATCCCGTAAATGTGCTCCTGCACACACGGCGTCAGCTCACACCAAGAGAATAAAATTCCGTTCTGTTTCCAACCCTGACACCGCTATTGTCCCTGCCCCGCTTCAGGACTCTATCCCTGATTCGGAGGAGGATGACACTAGCGATGTCATAGACGTTTATGCCTCGGACAAGGAGTTCACTGAAGACAATGTAGAAGTTGATACAGCAGCCCGCCCCGGCATTATCTATGACCCTTTGGGGAACCCCCTTTTCTGCCCAGAGGACCTGTCTCATCCACGGTCCGCAGAATGGTCCCCATTACCCCACGTTGAGAAGTGGGTTGATGCGCAGGTGCGGAAAGCCCTGGATAAAAATACACGAAACCGCATGAAAGCGGAATGCCCTCGCCCCACCACGAGTGGTAAAACGTGCTTAACTCCCGAAGTGGATAAGGCGTTCGTTGATTTTGTCACCCCTAAAGGCTGGACTCCCAGCAAGGGCATAGACCATGCCTTTAAGGTGTGTCAAGATAAACTACTGGACACTATGGGTCCTCTGATAAAATTGCTGGATACAGCAGAACGAGCAAAATTGTCCGGTGACCCCCTAGACCCGATACAGATAACCAATTGGACCCAACGGTCTCTAAGTTTTTTGGGTAATGCCAACACGGCCCTAGCGTCTGAAAGACGTAAATGTATTTTACTTAAGATGGATCGCCAATTGGCTGGTGTGGTGGACAACGAATTGGGCGCTGCGGCCAATGGTGCTTTGTTTGGAAAAACCTTTTTGAGGGATATGAATGAATATTCTGGGGCCTTCAACACAATGGAGCGAGTGTCCAATTCACTTAAAAAAGTGTTCTCTGGGGTTTTTCCACGGGCCGGTGGATATCGGGGCCGAGCTACCGGCCGTGCAAAACCCTTCAACTCAGGTCCCACTGGAGGCAATCCCTCCACTGCAATGGCTCCCGCGCCGTCCCCATTCTTCCCTTCCCGATCCCGACCATGGCGGGGCAGAGGATTCCGGGGAATTGTTTTCACACAGCGTGGTGTCGCATTACGTCGGACCCTTGGGTCCTCAATACTGTGCTAGGTTTTGTTCTGGAGTTCTCTTCTCCCCCGCTCCAACTGCAGATTCCTCTCCCTCTCCCCTTTTCAGGGGACGGTCAGACACTGATGGAGCAGGAGATTACAGAACTATACCAAAATGGAGCCATAGAACGGGCTCCGCGGGGACCCTCGGGCTTCCTGAGCAACCTGTTCTTGGTCCCCAAGAAGGGCGGAGGTGTTCGTCCAGTTATCAACCTCAGGGAGTTGAATGGGTCGTGACCTACCGTCATTTCCAGATGGAAGGCATGCACATGCTCAAGGATATATTGAGACCCCGCGATTGGTTGGCAAAAGTGGATCTCAAGGATGCCTACCTGACCATCCCTATTGCCAAGGAATCACGGGATTTCCTTCAGTTCCGATGGGGTCCCGACCTATGGCGATTCCGTTGCCTGCCGTTCGGCCTATCTTCGGCTCCTTGGTGCTTTACCAAGATGCTGAAACCGGTCGTAGCATGGCTGCGCGCCAAAGGGGTCCGTCTCATTATATATTTGGACGACGTGTTGCTGATGGCCTCCTCGGAAACTCAGCTGCGCCTCCACATATATTGGACGTTCAATCTTTTCCAGTCTCTGGGATTTCTGGTGAATCAAGAAAAATCAATTCTCTCTCCATCTCAAACCCTGGAATTTCTGGGATTCGGGGTGAACAGTGTCCTGATGTCTCTCACTGTCCCTCTACCCAAGTGCCGATCAATCTTACGCAAAGTTCGGTCCCTGTTGGAGGCTCACACTCCATCCTTACGAGACCTAGCTCGCGTGATCGGTCTTCTAGCGGCCACCAGGCTGGCGGTCAAACCAGCTCCATAACATTATCAGGCCCTCCAATGCCTGAAGGCCCTTTTCTCAGACGGGGTCTCCCCTATTCCGCTCCGATCTCTCTCTCGGGAGAGGCCAGACTGGACTTGGAATGGTGGATCGCTCACCTCCACTCCTGCAACGGCAGGCCTATCCTGGTGCCACCCCCGACGCTTACAATCGACTCAGACGCTTGTGGGTCAGGTTGGGGTGCTTACTGCGACTGTTCCTCCACGGGAGGTCGCTGGTCCGTGCAGGAGCGTCAACTGCACATGAACGGTCTGGAGCTCTTGGCAGGTCTTTTTGCGCTTCAGAGTTTCCTCAAAGATCGCGTTCATCGTTCAGTCCTCCTCCGGATGGACAATTTCCTGGCGGTTCGATATATCAACTCGCTGGGCGGCCCTCGCTCCCTCCTTCTGACAACAATGGCTTCCCGCCTCTGGGAGTGGTGTTTTCAGACCGGGGTCGAGGTCCAAGCACAGTTCATTCCAGGAATCTCGAACCAATCCGCAGATTGGAATTCGAGACATACAGAAGACTCCGGGGATTGGCGTCTGAGCTCGGCGGTTTTCTCCGACGTGACATCCCTTTGGGGACCTTTTCACTCGGATCTTTTTGCCTGCCGGCTCAACGCCCATCTTCCGATCTTCTTCAGTTGGCGGCCAGACCCACTGGCCGAGGCAACGGACGCTTTCCTTCAGGATTGGTCCAGGGCTCGCCAGTACGCCTTCCCGCCATTTCAACTGATAGCTCGCACATTGCGTCAGGTCAGGACTCAACAGACCCAGGTTGTGATCATCACTCCTTTTTGGCAGAACCAACCTTGGTTCCCGGTGCTATTGGATCTCCTCATGGATGTTCCCCGGTCTCTTCCGACTCTCCCGGATCTCCTGAGAGACGCCTCCGGGCAACCTCACCCTCTCCTGTCACCAGGATCCAGTCTGTTATTGGCCTCACTGGTTTCGGGATGCCCGGGGGAGCCGGAGAGATTTCGGACCGAACTACTGCACTCCTACGCCAAGCATGGGCCCCAGGTACTAGATCCTGCTATAAATCTGCTTGGCTCACCTGGCATCATTGGTGTCTGTCAAGGGATCAAGATCCCTTCCAGGCCCCTTTGAGCTTTGTTTTGGATTTCCTTACGGAGATTTTCGATCAAGGCCATGCTTATCGCACACTTAACGTGTATAGATCAGCTTTATCGGCTTACCATGTTGGTTTTCAGGGGGCACCTTTGGGCAAACACCCGTTGGTGTGTCGTCTGCTTAAGGGTATCAGATCTGACCGTCCTCCGTTGCCTAGATATACGACAACTTGGGACGTGCATATCCTCCTTGACTTTTTGGAACAATGGCCCTCTAACAAGGATTTATCCCTACGTCAACTTTCGGCTAAGTTATTGGCACTTCTTTGCATGATTTCCTGCAAACGGGTGGCTGATGTCAGGGTGTTAGACTTCAAAGCCCGTTCTTTCACACCAGAAGGTGTGCACTTTGACATCTCTCGCCGTACTAAAACGTCCATTTCGTCCGCCTTTTACCCGGCCTTCCCATCGCGTCCGGCTTTATGCCCGGTCCTTTGTCTTCAGGAATACGAATCTCGTACCGCCGCCCTCCGGGGCACTGAGGCTTCACCTCTTTTTATTTCCTTCAAGTCTCCCTTCGCTTCGGTAGGTACAACTACACTTGCGCGCTGGCTTCGTTGGCTCTTAGGATTAGCGGGTGTAGATACCTAAATTTTTGGAGCTCATTCGGTTCGTAGCGCGGTTGCTTCTTCCGCTGTTTCGGCAGGTTGTCGGTTGGAGGACTTAATGCGATCAGCTGACTGGTCCAGAGAATCCACCTTCAGCTCATTCTATTTCAAACCTGTTGTTCATTGGTCATCCGCAGTTGTGGGTTAGCTTTGAACAAGCAATAGGAGCCTCAGAGTCGATGTATTAAAATTATAGAATTTAGCTAAGTATGACGATAAGTTAGAATTTTAATAATAAGACTCTGAGGCGAGTATTGCCCGCCACTCCCACCGCTATTGTGGTTTTGGTTATTTCCTGGGTCTGCAGATCCAATATCTTCTACTCTCACGTTTTTTCTTTCCTCAGCCTCATAAAGGATTTCCTGGTTTCCGGTGGATTGCCCTTTGGATTCCCTATACACTAGGGATGCACCGATACCGATACTAGTATCGGTATCGGGGCCGATATTGCCGTTTGCACGAGTACTTGTTACTCGTGCAAACGGCCCGATACATCCCGCCGATACCGGAAGCCGGCGCTGGGCCGGCTTGCCGGTATTCGCGGGGCTGGGGAAGCTGGCCGCGTGCATGAAAAGCACGCGGCCAGCGTTCCCCTCCGGCGCGCCAAATACTCACCCTTCCTGAAGGTCCGGTCGCTGGGCAGTGATGCGTTCCCGCGGCCACTGGGCGCTCCTGTGACGCTGCCTCTCGGCTGGAGGCAGCATCACAGATGCGCCCGGCGGCCACGTGACCGCATCACTGCCCAGAGACCGGAACTTCAGGAAGGGTGAGTATTTGGCGCGCCGGAGGGGAACGCTGGCCGCGTGCTTTACATGCACACGGCCAGCTTCCCCAGCGTTCGAGCGGGGGGTAAATCGATGAGAGCTGCGGGCAAATCCATGAGAGCTGGGGCAAATCCATGAGACCTGGGGGCCAATCCATGAGACCTGGGGGCCAATCCATGAGACCTGGGGGCCAAATCCATGAGACCTGGGGGCCAAATCCATGAGACCTGGGGCAAATCCATGAGACCTGGGGGCAATCCATGAGACCTGGGGGCAAATCCATGAGACCTGGGGGCCAATCCATGAGACCTGGGGGCAAATCCATGAGACCTGGGGGCAAATCCATGAGACCTGGGAGACAAATCCATGTGACCTGGGGGCAAATCCATGAGACCTGGGGGCAAATCCATGAGACCTGGGGGCAAATCCATGAGACCTGGGGGCCAATCCATGAGACCTGGGGGCCAATCCATGAGACCTGGGGGCAAATCCATGAGACCTGGGGGACAAATCCATGTGAGCTGGGGGCAAATCCATGTGAGCTGGGGGCAAATCCATGAGACCTGGGGGACATCCATGTGAGCTGGGGCAAACCCATGTGAGCTGGGGGCAAACCCATGTGAGCTGGGGGCAAATCCATGAGACCTGGGGGCAAATCCATGAGACCTGGGGGCAAATCCATGAGACCTGGGGCAAATCCATGAGACCTGGGGCAAATCCATGTGAGCTGCGGTCAATCTCATATAAATTTTTATATGAGGTCTGTTCCTATTGGAAAGCGTCACATGATATTAAATAAAAGTATCGGTACTCGGTATCGGTGAGTACTTTTAAAAAGTATCGGTACTCGTATTCGGTCTTAAAAAAGTGGTATCGGTGCATCCCTACACTGATCACCTCGTACAGCAAAGAAAGAGGAAGTAGGAGGGACGTGGATTGGTTTTGATGGGCACTGAACAGGAAAGAGGACAGATCCATAGGAGTGGAAGGGGTGTTGGAAGATAACATATAATAACAGTAACAGGTATATATGGTTTCTCTTTATTTCAATATAAATGCTTCATATTTTCAAAAGTTCTTGCTAGTTGCCACTTGCTGCTATGTTTAATAAAGCAAGAAAGAGAAGGAATACTCGCCTCAGAGTCTTATTATTAAAATTCTAACTTATCGTCATACTTAGCTAAATTCTATAATTTTATACGTGACAAATGGACAATACCATCGCTTTGGAACAAAAAATAAATAAAAAGTTTTGTTTACTTTTTCTTTTAGAGTTTACATTGTCATGTTTGGCTAGACACTGTCCTGTTACACCTCAGTTGACATTGCAAGGTGTAAAGATTAGTGGCGCACGGTTCCAAAGCCCCCCCCCAGTGCACTTCGCTGCAGTGTGGCGGTTTAGGTTCTTGATGTAACAATTCGTAATAATGGATTGTACCATCACCTCCACACTTGTTAGTGACATGAAAAATGAGATGGTGAGTTACTGCAGCATCATTGTTCCCTTTATAATTGAAAAATATTGCTGTGTTAAAAAGAAAAATAAAGAAATATTTATTATATTATTTTATTTTTGTTGTTAAATAAAACCTGGTCCTGTTTGGTATCATTGGAAGGATCATGCTCTGACCTTTACGGTGATACCTAATATGACCCTGTAGCTGCTATGGCAGTGGAGATATAGTGGTCCAAATGCCCATCAATGCAGACAAATTTATCCTTTCTGTGGGCCTATTCTGGGGCATGAGCCTGGAGCTGCTGCTCCCTCTGCCCCTATGTTAATCCGGCCCTGCCTACTGTGAAGCATGGCGGGGGGTCAATCATGCTTTGGGGCTGTTTTGCTTCTGCAGGTACAGGGAAGCTTCAGCGTGTGCAAGGTACCATGAATTCTCTTCAGTACGAGGAGATATTGGATGACAATGTGATGCAGTCCGTCACAAACCTGAGGCTTGGGAGACGTTGGACCTTTCAACAGGACAATGATCCCAAGCATACCTCCAAGTCCACTAGAGCATGGTTGCAGATTAAAGGCTGGAACATTTTGGAGTGGCCATCGCAGTCACCTGACTTAAATCCGATTGAGAACCTCTGGTGGGACTTAAAGAAAGCAGTTGCAGTGCGCAAGCCTAAGAATGTGACTGAACTGGAGGCTTTTGCCCATGACGAAATGGGCGAAGATACCCGTAGATCGCTGCAATACACTTGTGTCAAGCTATGCTTCACGTTTAAAAGCTGTTATAACTGTAAAAGGATGTTGTACTAAGTACTAAGATTGAATGTCACTTGTTGGTTGAATAAAACTGATAATGATGTGAGCACAGAAAACACATTTGTGGTTATTTCATTATAAATGTTATGTTATATTTGTCTGACCTACACGTGCCTCTTTGATTTAATTGTAAGCAAGATGACTGAATGATCAAAATCAATGTCAAACTGGCCAAAACACTCAATTTCAGTGGGGGTTGAATAATTTTGAACACAACTGTAGATGTGGCACAGGCGTCATTGCAGCCAAATATTGCGCCTTTCATGGCAGCAAGTGCATTCACACCGTAACCCTTTTGTGGTATTGTGGAAGAGTGCAGGGTTGGACTCTGCTGTTCAAAAAATTAAAATGATATAAATCTGGCACAGGCGTCAGTGCAGCCAAATATTGTGCCTTTCATGGCAGCAAGTGCATTCACACCGTAACCCTTTTGTGGTATTGTGGAAGAGTGCAGGGTTGGACCCTGCTGTTCAAAAAATTTAAATGATATAAATCTGGCACAGGCGTCAGTGCAGCCAAATATTGTGCCTTTCATGGCAGCAAGTGCATTCACACCGTAACCCTTTTGTGGTATTGTGGAAGAGTTCAGTGCTGGAGGTTTTGTGCATGCAGAAGACATCCCCGATCTATTCTGTTACGTCAGCATCAGGGGATTGATAACTGCTGATCCAGGACTGATTCATTTTTATAAATGTCAGCCGGTCTACAGAGTCGGTGGACAGACGCACTCTTTTGTCTGTGACAAAACCTCCAGCGGCACTGAACGTCCTTTCAGAAAGCACGTGGATGAAGGGCAACCTAGTAGCTGCATAGCATATTGGCTAAGTTCTGGCCAGTGATCCAATCTCAACACCCAGTAAGCCAGTGGGTCATCTGCTGGAAAGGTATCCAGGTCTGCCCTTGCCCCTAGATAGTCCTGCACCATACGGTGAAGACGCTGGCAATGGGTGCCTACATTTGTCGTCCCTGGGCGTCGTGGACTAAAAAAATTTAAAAATGCATCAGTCAAGCGGCCCTGGCCTTCACCACTATTCCTCTGATAATCCGCAGCCTCAGAAGCACGTGTGTCATCACTTGGTAACCTACCAGTTGTCACGGTGGCAGTACCACCAGGCACGCACCACCCTATACTTGCCCTCCGATCCTTGGAAGTGGTCGGTCTGTAAATATATAACCCTATGAATATAACTCGCAGGAAGGTGAGGTCAAGGTTCCTGAGAGAAGCCCCTATATGCAGAGATGCACTGTAAACTGCAAGGGCAGGTGAAAGCAACACAGGGTTAACTAAAGACCTCTGTACGGCAATACCAAAGATTCCCTGCACTGAAAGGCCGGTCTTTAGGATAGCCGGATCTAATCTAAAGGAAAGTATTACCTTGAAGCCGTACAGAGTCTTTTGTTGTATGCAGATGACAGGGTTTCTTGGAAACGGTACTGACAAGGAATATAATATAGAGGAGTCACATAGAGGAAAGCCAAAGGTCATAACCAGAGAAAGTACGTCATATAGGATACAGGAATCAGAACCAGAAGGGAAGTCAGCCAAGCAAAAATCAGTAACCGGGGAATCTAAATGTAACATAAACAGCAAAACAAAATACAGCAATAGACAGAACTAAATACACAGAAGGAACTGACATAAACTGGAACAGAAATATTAGAGGCAAAAACTGAACAAGGATGAACAAACAGAGAATATCAGGAACACAGCAAGGAGCTCTCAGGACACAGGACGCAAGGAGACCAGGCAAAGGAAAAATGACCCAGCAATGTCCTATAGGTACATTGTTCTAATATAGTCAGGGGAATCAAGGCAAGGGTAAACAGGTGAGCAGCACACAGAACACCAATTAACCCCTGGGAGGCCACCCAGGAATTGGCAGCAACAGAAACACAAGGGAAAAAAACACAATATACAAATACAGAGGGCAGGAAGACAGGTATGCCAGCATGGAACGTGACACCAGTGCCTGGAAAGGTGTTACACAAGTGTCGCTTTAGAGCGTCCTCAAGTTTTTTCATCCTGTGCTCCCTCTGTGCGGGCAGGATGAGCTCTGCAACTTTACCCTTGTATCGTGGATCAAGAAGGGTTGCCAACCAGTAATGATCCCTCTCCTTGATAGCACAAATCCTGGGGTCCTTTAGCAGGCTTTCCATCATAAGGGAGCCCATGCAGCGTAGGTTGGAAGTGGCTTTAGCTTCCGAGTCTTCCTGGTCAATGAGGATGACCGTATCGTGCACTTCCTCCTCCCAGCCACGCACTAGCCCTTGTGTTTCTGGGCACACGAAACCCTCCCTTGAGGAATCCCCATCTTCAATGCCCCCACTACTTAAATATTCCTCCTCCTCCTCATCCTCCTCCTGTCTGATCTGAGTAGGACCCGCTGGAATGCTGTCTGCGGAAAGACTGGGGCCTTGAGAGCTAGGGAAGGCCTCCTCTTCCTCCTGCTGCTCTGCCTCTACAGCCACATCTATAATTTCCCACAGAGTGTGCTCCAGCAGGAACACTAAAGGAATTGTGTCACTGATGCATGCACTAGACATGTGCACAGCACAAAATTTCGTTTTGAACTAATGCATTAGTACTAAAATGCAATTTATTTAGTTGCTAAAGAAATTCGTTTTCAGTTCTTTAGTATGAAAACTAATTTCATTCATCCGAAAACCAGTGGATACAATTACAATTGTACTGGCTCCTCAGAGGGCTGAGATCGCTGCTTGTTACAGTATCTCTCATTCTCAGCACAATGTGGGCCATATTATATAGCTGGTGCTAACTTAACCAGAGCTGTTGTAAACTTCCGAGAGCTATTATAGCCTATGGAGGTTTTCAGTTACAACAGCTCTGGTTAAGTTAGCTCCCACATTGTAATACTGCCCCGTGTCAGGCAAAGCTGTTACAGTAACTGACTGCTGCTCATCACAGCGCTCAGAGTTTCAGTAAAACTGGTAAATAATATTTTTATATATAAAGATGTTAGAACAATATTATTTCCTTGTTTTACTGAAACTCTGAGTGCTGTGATGAGCAGCAGTCAGTTACTGTAACAGCTGAGCGTGATACATTGTTCTGAGAGATAATGTAACAAGCAGCCGATCTCAGCGCTCACAGCCACTGGATTTAAAGGGCTAAAAAAAAAGGCTCCTCTCTGTATAATGTTTAGAACATCCTCCTGCATTAATTAATACCCCTCTCTGTATAATGTATACAACATCCACCTGCATTAATTAATACCCCTCTCTGTATAATATATAGAACATCCTCCTGAATTAATGTCCCTCTCTGTATAGAACATCCTCCTGCATTGGCATGTGGAGGGTGCAGAACTTCGGATGTTGCGATGTTGCGCTCTTCATTGCTGGTCTCCTTCACTCATCAATATAATATCACCATAGGACTGAAACTAAAATTTAATGCATTTTATTTTAGTTTCTTTCATTTTTTGTACTGAGCAGTTTCGTTTCTCTTGAGTCATACTAAAACTAAATTATCCCAAAATTCGGACTAAATCGTTTTAGTACTAAAACGAATGCACATGTCTAGCATGCACTGTCTCTGCTCACCATCCTCGTTGCCTCCTCAAATGGTGACAGTACAGTGCATGCAACATAGAAGCGCCACGAACAACGCCACGGTGGGAAACCTGATAAACCAACCGTCTCCACGAGATTCCAATCAGATGGGGATGCCACCAGCCCCCTGGATAAGTAGAAATGGAAGAAATGATGGATCTCCAGTGGATAAGAAGTGCCAAACGGTTTATTCATGGAACAGCAGCCTTCAAAAAATGTATGATTAAGACCTCAGGGTTGAAACGTCACTGATTTTTTGAAGGCTGCTGTTCCATGAATAAACCGTTTGACACTTATTATCCACTGGAGATCCATCATTTCTTCCATTTCTACTAGTACAGTGCATGCATCCTTGATCATCAGTCACTGCAGGGGGGGAAAAAAACAAGTTGACCTGAACTTGTCCTTGTGCCATACTCACACAGGTACTCGTTGATGGCCCTCTGCTGCTTGTGCAGACGCTGCAGCATTGCTAATGTCGAGTTCCACCTGGTGGGCATGTCACAGATCAGACGGTTTGTGGGAAGGTGGAATTCTCTTTGAATTTCTGCCAGGCGAACACTTGCTGGGAATGACCGTCTGAAGTGGCTGCAGACTTTTCTGGCCTGGCTGAGAAGCTCTGGCAGCCCTGGGTACTTGGTTAGGAAACGCTGTACCACTAGATTTAGGATGTGTGCTAGGCATGGTACATGCGTCAATTTACCCTTGCGTAGGGCGGAGAGAAGGTTGCTGCCGTAATCGCAGACGATCATTCCCAGCTGAAGCTGGTGTGGTGTTAACCATCTCTGCACCTGCCACAGCATAGCTGACAGAATTTCTGGCCCGGTGTGGCTCCTGTCCCCTAAACAAACCAGCTCAAGCACAGTATGGCATCTTTTTGCTTGAGCCATTGCATAGCCCCTGCCACGCGTCGGTTTAACTGCCACTTCACCAGAGACAGAGGAGGAGGAAGAGGTGGTGGAGCAGACAGACCTCATACAAGCAGCTTTCTGGAGGCGTGGTGGATGAAAAAGCTCCAGCACAGAGCCCCATCTTGGATCCCTCCCAGCTGCAATCAGAGTTACCCAGTGTGCCGTGAAGGAAATGTAACGGCCCTGTCCATGCTTGCTGGACCACGTGTCTAAAGTCATATGCACCTTGTTGCTGACTGCCTTTCCCAATGACTGGATAACATTGTCTTCCACGTGCTGGTATAGTGCTGGAATGGCCTTGCGTGAAAAGTAATGGCGTTTTGGAACATGCCACTGTGGTACAGCACATTCAGCAAATTCACAGAAGGGAGCAGAGTCCACCAGCTGGAAAGGCAGCAGCTGCAATGCGACTAATTTTGCTAAGCTGGCATTTAGACGCTGTGCTTGGGGATGGTTGGGACTATATTTTTTCTTACGCTGCAGCAGCTGTAGCATCATCCCTGTCAGTGGAGGTTGTAGGCAATGACATGGCAGGACATACAGTGGGGGTAGAGACAGATGAGGAGGAGGAGGACCTACGCAAAGTTTTGCGCCAACGGGATGTGTGGCAGGGGTTCATATGTCGCCTCAAACACGTGGTACCCAAGTGTCCGGTGTCTTTCCCACGCTTCAGCCTCATCTGACATGGATTACAAATAGCAACGGTGCGCTCTGCTGCACATTTCTTAAAGAACTCCCAGACAACAGAATTCCTGCATGTGTGCTTTGAGACAACAGCGCTCTGCACCGGAGCAGCTCTGACATCTGATGCCTTGGACTGGCTAGTGCTACGGTTGGTCATAGAGGATGTTGTGCCTCCTCCTCCTCCCCCTCCCCCTCCTCCTCACTTGATTCCTCTGTTCGATCTGGCACCCAGGTGGAGTCAGTGACCTCATCAACAATGTCATCTTCACCCCTATCTCCTCATCACTGGAGCCAACTTGGCAGTATGCTGCAGCTGCTGGGGCAACATGAGTGCCAGTTATATGTTTGTCATCACTGGCACCCCCTTCCTCTAGGTTGATTATACTCCCTTCCTCAACCTCAGAGATTGAATCAGAGCACTGTACTTGCTGCGCATCCTCAAGCAGCATGTCACTCTCATTGTAGTCAAACAATTCAGCTGACTCCTCCGTGTGTGATAGCGAGGCTACGGCAGGAGTAGCTGTGGACATGGAGGCTGCATTAGATGTTTTGTCAGCTGAGGTGGACTGTAAAGCACTACAAGCCTGGCTGGCAGAGGACTCGGAGGATGAGGATGGCTTGGTTAGCCAATCCACCAAGTCCTCAGTATGTTGCTGCTGCTTAAGACGACCAGCACCAGTTAGAAAGGACAAGCGTGCCCCTGCAGAGGATGCACCACGTCCACCATGACCAGAGGCACAGCCTCCCGAGACAGGGGCTGCTTGCCCTCTTATCTGTGTCTGGGAGCGTCTGCCTGTCCTTTTTGTTCTTTCAGACATAGTGAGTGATATATAGATTAAATATATACAGAACTCTGATTCAACTCTGGTATAAGGATTAAAGATTTACAGAACTCTGGTATAACTCAGTGAGACACCCTGATAGCTGGCAGCCAGTGACAAGACACAGATTACAATTCCCTCCTATAAATCAGTGTGACCCCCTGATGGTTGGCAGTGAGAAGCCACAGATTACAAGTCTCAGAAACCTCCTATAAATCAGTGAGACCCCTTGATGGGTGGCAGTGAGAAGCCACAGATTACAAATCTCAGAAACCTCCTATAAATCAGTGAGACCCCTTGATGGGTGGCAGTGAGAAGCCACAGATTACAAATCTCAGAAACCTCCTATAAATCAGTGTGACCCTCTAATGGGTGGCAGTGAGAAGCCACAGATTACAAGTCTCAGAAACCTCATATAAAACAGTGAGACCCCTTGATGGGTGGCAGTGAGAAGCCACAGATTACAAATCTCAGAAACCTCCTATAAATCAGTGTGACCCCTTGATGGGTGGCAGTGAGAAGCCACAGATTACAAGTCTCAGAAACCTCCTATAAATCAGTGAGACCCCTTGATGGGTGGCAGTGAGAAGCCACAGATTACAAGTCTCAGAAACCTCCTATAAATCAGTGAGACCCCTTGATGGGTGGCAGTGAGAAGCCACAGATTACAATTTGCATAAATCTGATAGAAGTATGTGGGACCCCCTGATGGGTGGCAGTGAGAAGCCACAGATTACAAATCTCAGAAACCTCCTATAAATCAGTGAGACCCCCTGATGGGTGGCAGCCAGTGACAACACACGGATTATAACAATTCCCAAATATTTTGTAGAAATTTGTGACCCCCAAAATACTGCGTGGTACTGGCTGTGTGACAAGACACAGATCACCTCAATTCCCAAATGTTTTGTGGAAATTTGTGAGACCCCCAAAATACTTGCTGACAGTGACAAGACACAGAAGATCACCTCAATTCCCAAATGTTTTGTAGAAATTTGTGAGACCCCCAAAATACTTGCTGGCACCAGTGACACGACACAGATCACCTCAATTCCCAAATGTTTTGTGGAAATTTGTGAGACCCCCAAAATACTTGCTGGCAGTGACAAGACACAGAAGATCACCTCAATTCCCAAATGTTTTGTAGAAATTTGTGAGACCCCCAAAATACTTGCTGGCAGCCAGTGACAAGACACAGAAGATCACCTCAATTCCCAAATGTTTTGTAGAAATTTGTGAGACCCCCAAAATACTTGCTGGCACCAGTGACAAGACACAGATCACCTCAATTCTCAAATGTTTTCTGGAAATTTGTGAGACCCCCAAAATACTTGCTGGCACCAGTGACAAGACACAGATCACCTCAATTCCCAAATGTTTTGTGGAAATTTGTGAGACCCCCAAAATACTTGCTGGCACCAGTGACAAGACACAGATCACCTCAATTCCCAAATGTTTTGTAGAAATGAGACCCCCCAGACCCCCCAGTAGCATGGCAGACCGGCAGTAAGAACACACAACAACAATCTCCTATGAAATCTCCTCTCAAATGCATGCTGAAGTGGTGCGTGGAAACCTTATATAGTGTGCTGCGGGACTTAGCTCTGTGAGCCCATGATTGGGCAAAATTTGCCCAATCAGGACTCTGAGCCGTGATTGGCATACTGTTGAAAGTGTCTTGCACCAGACCTGTGGTCAGGTGCAAGGCTGTAGCCAATTACGAGCTTCAGGCCAGTGGGAAAGTGCATTGTGGTCCATTGTGATGCATTGTGGTCGAACATGCGCCGAACACCTGGAAATGTTCAGAGTTCGCGAGCAGACCAAACAGGCTAAGTTCGGTTCGAACTCCGAACCGAACAGCTCATCTCTACTTGACACAATCTGGCACGAGAGCCTAGGATCCCCCCAGCTGGCTAAGTACAGCCTACACCATTGCAGATGCCAGCTGAAGTGCCTAGTAAGTGTTGAGGATGGTGGAATCCTGAATAAAGTCATGACAACATGTTAGTGATTGGAAAAACATTTAAACCTAATTGTTTTCTAAATGTTGAAGGATTAGATTGATTTTAGGAAGGGATCTCTGCAAATATTATCATCAGAAATCAAGATAGCAGAAACAAAACCACTAATAGAGAATCCATAGGAGTGGAGTTAGCTGCAGGAGGAATGCAACAAGCTAGCAATGTCTGCAGTTGTTTGACCAAACGTATCCATCCTGTTGTCTTTCCAAATAAACCTGCATGGAGGTTAGGGGCTGAAACCTGCATGCTCCATTTGTCCCGTTTGTAATGTCAGGGAGAACACATTGAGTCGCTGTATTGTTTCAGATTCTGAATCTGTGGTTAGGTATCACAGAGCTAAACAGTAATGTGCATGAGGGTATCACAGAGCTCCACAGTAATGTGTATGAGGGTATCACAGAGCTCCACAGTAATGTGTGGTGTGTATGAGGGTATCACAGAGCTCCACAGTAATGTGTATGAGGGTATCACAGAGCTCCACAGTAATGTGTGGTGTGTATGAGGGTTTCACAGAGCTTCACAGTAATATGCGGTGTGTAGAAGAAAAAAAATTTTTATCCCAGTCCGGGCTTGCACCCTCGAGAGACTCAAAAAACAGCTGCAAATAGCAGCTCTAAACCTCACTTTGATAAAAAGTTCAAATTGATTACTGCTAGGGATGGGCTACCGGTTCGAATCGGTTCGATGTTCGCGTCGAACATCGGCTTTTCGAAAGTTCACGAACTTCGAACTTTTCAGGCCGTTCGCCAAAAGTTCGAAAAAAAATAATAATTTTGAATTTTTTTTAAACAAAATTTAATTTAAATTTTTTAACTAAATCAGAATAACAATTTATGTGCAAAATTTCTATTTCACTTGATATTTAATCATCAACTTCCCATCCCATGTTTTAAATAGATGTGATGATAACATGTATTCAACAAAAATCGCTTGTTAGTGAAAGGGTTAACTGGTAGATAATGTAAATTAAACATCAGTCTACATCAGTCAAAAAAAAGGTCAGTCACAAAAACGAACTGTGTGGCCACTACCTTGTCGTCAGTCAGAAAGTACGTCCGTTGTGCACGGACGCACAGTCCGCGTTCGTCTGACCCTAGCCTAAGAGATATGTTTCTGTTAGATTATAGAATCATAACTCACTTATACCACATCTGCAGTGGATGTCCCTCAATAAAAACTAGTATATAAAAAAAAATTAAGAGGAAAAAAATGTAGAAAGAAATATTTACAGTTGATATCAGTTCGGCTCTGTGTCATGAGATATAGCTAGGTGGGTCGTATAATAATGAGGGATATTCTCAAAAATTCTCTTGGCTTCCAACACCTACCTCCATTAACCCCTTAAGGACCGCTGACGTACTATGTACGTCCTGCCCACCCGCGGACGTACATAGTATCTCAGCGGCTCCTAAGGCTGGGGTCAGACGAGCGCAGTGTTAACGTCCGTGTTGCCGCACATAAGTACGTCCGTGATAGCATACAATTGTGTTAAATGGAGCCCCACACACAAAGTACATCCACACAGAAGTGCGGAGGCTGACGAACGCTGCAAATGGACGCAGGCCAGGCAAGAACGTAATACTGCTAGAATGGACGTGCGGAGTGCGCCACGTCCACAACGTCCGCATAGCTTTGTGTGCGAGTGATGGAGCGTGGTCAGACGGACTGCATTTATACATCCAGCATTTTTGACGGACAGAATGTTTTTTCATTGTAATTTATTTTCCCTGCTACATCAGTCAAAAAATACGTCAGTGAAAAAAACGGACTGTGTGGCCACTACCTTGTCGTCAGTCAGAAAGTACGTCCGTACTGCACGGACGCACAGTCTGTACAAAATGCGCTCATCTGACCCTAGCCTTACCTCCCTCCCGCCCGATACTCACCTTCCTTGCCGGCTCCCACGGCATCTATGGCAAGGTTCAAGCTTGCCTCGCCGTTTTCTGGGGGCCGGCCGATCCGATGACTTCATCACGCTGCGTGATGACGTCATCGGCAGGCACCAGAGGTGAAAATACAGGAAGGGGGGGGGCTCCTTTGGAGCCCTCTATCTCCCCAACCATGTAATCTACAGTGATGCTTTTTGCACCGCTAGAAAGGGGAGAGTCTCCCCTTTTCAGCATTATCGCTGCTGGATCGTGTTTCGGCGCTAATTGGCACCAAAGTGCGATTTGAACCTGGAGGGGGCTGACATCTTGGATTTCATCCAAGCCTCCAGCCCCCCACCCACTGACAACCTCACCATATGTGTGAGGATGTCAGTGGGCCAGTTAACCCTCTAGCTGCCATGTTGAGATAAGGGGATCCAAAGGATCCCCCTATCTCCTTATCCGCAGCTAGATGGTCATATTTGACATCATTGGAAAGGCCTGATCATGGCCTTTCCAATGATACCAAACATGACCAGGTTTGGTTTAAAAATAAAATTAAAAAAAATTAAACAAATAATAATAAAAAAATAAATAAAATAAAAGAATGTTTTTTTTTAAAAAAAATGTTTTGTCTGGGGGGGTTTAGTTAAATAGGACATAGGCTGTCATCTAAAAATAATTAGCACAAACCGGTCAGAATGAGCGCAGCGCACATAGGTGAACTGGCTCGGCAGTGAAGGGGTTAAAAAGCAAAAACATGTAAAAATTAGGTATTTCTATTCTCGGGACAAAATTTTGAAACTATTTAGCCGGGGTCTTTTTTGGTGGTTGTAGATTTTGGGGATTAAATTACGAAAAAGTGTGTTTTTACAATTTTTTTCATCATATTTCATATTTTTTTATAGTAAATTATTCAATATGATGGAAATGGTATTTTAAGAAAGTCCATTTAATGGCGGAAAAAACGGTGTATAATATGTGTGGGTTGAATAAATGAGTAAGAGGAAAATTTGACCTACCATATTTTTCGCTCCATAAGACGCACTTTTCTCCCCCCAAAAAGTGGGGGGAAAAGTGGGTGCGTCTTATGGAGCGAATACTGAGCGGTGCAGTGTTCTTTACCTGCGAGTGTCCGAAGCTATGGAGCTTCGGCGCTCGCCTGGGGGAACCACGTCACCAGCCGAGTTCTCGCGAGATCACGGCTGGTCATGTGGCTCCCCAGGCGAGTGCCCAAGCTCCATGCCGCCGGACGCTCAGAGGGAGCCGAACACGCGGCGGCGGCGGCAGGAGGTGAGCTGGGGACATTATCCATGAGCTGCTGGGGCATATCCATGAGCTGGGGCATATCCATAAGCTGGGGGGCATATCCATGAGCTGCTGGGGCATATCCATGAGCTGCTGGGGCATATCCATGAGCTGGGGCAAATCCATGAGCTGGGGCATTATCCATGAGCTGGGGCATATCCATGAGCTGGGGCATTATCCATGAGCTGGGGCATATCCATGAGCTGGGGCATATCCATGTGTGAGCTGGGGCATATCCATGTGTGAGCTGGGGCATATCCATGTGCTGGGGCTTTATCCATGTTCTGGGGCATATCCATGAGCTGGGGCATAGCCATAAGCTGGGGGGCATATCCATGAGCTGCTGGGGCATATCCATGTGCTGGGGCATTATCCATGAGCTGGGGCAAATCCATGAGCTGGGGCATATCCATGTGTGAGCTGGGACAAATCCATGAGCTGGGGCATATCCATGTGTGAGCTGGGGCATATCCATGTGCTGGGGCATTATCCATGTGCTGGGGCATTATCCATGTGCTGGGGCATATCCATGTGCTGGGGCATATCCATGAGCTGGGGCATTATCCATGAGCTGGGGCATATCCATAAGCTGGGGGGCATATCCATGAGCTGCTGGGGCATATACATGAGCTGGGGCATATCCATGTGTGAGCTGGGGCATATCCATGTGCTGGTGCATTATCCATGAGCTGGGGCATATCCATGAGCTGGGGGCATAGCCATGAGCTGGGGGTATATCCATGAGAGGAGCTGGGGCAAAATCCATGAGAGGAGCTGGGGCAATATCCATGAGAGGAGCTGGGGCAGTATATCCATGAGAGGAGCTGGGGCAGTATATCCATGATAGGAGCTGGGGCAGTATATCCATGATAGGAGCTGGGGCAGTATATCCATGAGAGGAGCTGGGGCAGTATATCCATGAGAGGAGCTGGGGCATTATCCATTATTACACTATTTGATTCAGAATATTTTTTTTCCTGTTTTCCTCCTCTAAAAACTAGGTGCGTCTTATGGTCAGGTGCGTCTTATGGAGCGAAAAATACGTAAACACTAACAGCGCAGAAACGTAAAAACAGAAGCGGTCACTAAAGTACGGATTTGTGTAAAACCGCCCGGTCACTAAGGGGTTAAATACATTTATCATCAAATTGAAATAAAATACTGCAAAAGTGGAAAATTTGAACTGCCATTTATCATCTTATACATCTTATCTTACATGTATATGAAGGAAAACATAAGTTCGAAGCATTTTTTTCTAGTGACGTAACATAATAATGCATGTTCCATACTCCACCTGCTGGCAGCACCAATAAACCATCACTCTGGGAGTTATTAAAGTAACATCATTAAACTACCATCAAAAACTGAAACTATTTGTTTTATGTTGCTGATGTCTTACATGGGCTTTGTTTTTCTCTTGTATGCTTACAGGGTTATTCAGAGAGAGGTGAAAAGCAGGAGAATGACTGGAGAAGTGAAAATTCTAGGTCAAAATAGCCAAACCAGAAACATTCTCCCATTTATCTCACTTTTCAAAATCTGCGATTTTGACCAAGAATTTTCTAAAATAGCCGATTTGCAAAGTGAGATAAATGGGAGAATTTTTCTGGTTTGGCTATTTTGACCTAGAATTTTCACTTCTCCAGTCATACTCTTGAGTTTCACCTTTCTTAAATGTGTCACTGGGTGCATCCATTGTGTGATCTTTTATGTTGTAAACTCCCCCCCCCCCATTATTTTTACAGCACTTTCTCGTCACTGTGTGACATTGAGTATAGAATGGAGAAAATTAGTCTGTAATCATGGAAACTGACTCACAGCACTGTATTGTGTGGTATGAATTCAAAGTAAATCACCAGGGGATAGATCAGAAGTCTTTTTACGCTCCCTCCTTGTCTTACCTCATTCAGCTGTCATCGCTTATCTCAGCAACACAATAGACCTCCTGCAGCCTTATCTAAACATTCCCTCCTCCACCCCATTGACTCTTAAATACTGAAGAAGCTGTACTATAGCTGTAAAGTAAAACGTTTGCACAAATTTTGCATCATGGGAAAATCCACAGAATGGAAATAGGAGATAGTAAACTAGTTACAGCTTATGTTAGAGGAAGTGTTCCTTTAAATGCTGGAGTTTTGCTGCACTTCAAAAATTAGATAAAATCGCCAGTATTGCAGTGCTTAGAAACGCCAACGCTTCTCAAAAGGAGAAGCTTTATAATAAAGCTTTTCCTTTTGCTGTTTGGATTATAGTTTAAGTAGCCTTGGCTTTTCTTGTCAAACACCACTGGAGCATTTCAAATTCTGCCATAAGCAATAAAAATGCAGTATTTCTTACCGTAAAATTATTTTACCATAGTAGTAGCAGCAGAATGGTAGGTTTCTTCTTCCCATATTACTTCTAGACAGGTTAGCAAAGCCTCCTAAAAAAGAACCATACCTGGGGACAGTTGAAACCCCTCCCTAACCTGTAGCTTCTCCCCTAGCCCCTATAACTACCGTTAGTACCATGAGCTCCCCAATCAGAAGTATTGCCGCTACGACTATGGTAAATGAATTCTACAATAAGAAATACCGTTTTACCATACATTGAGCGGCACTACGGTTGGTCATTTTTTCCTGTCCTCCAGAGTTAGCAGGGATGTTGGGGGAATCAGCTGGTTCCGGGAGCATTCACATTCTCTCACGAAGATCCCCAGGCTCGGCCTGGCTTCCCACAGGCCATGGGTGTCCTTATCAGATGGTCGGGTCAGCCAGCTCCTGCCCTGTGCATTGGCCGTGTAGTCTGGTGTGTCTTTGGGCCTTGCAGGTTGCGGCGGGATGACGTGTAGCTCCGAGTTGGATCGTCGGTGCATGCGCGGGCATGTCTGGCAACCATCTTGGACATGTGACGCTTTTAAAAATTCAACGCCAATCACTCCAGACACGAGCTCTGAGGGCCACAGGTCAGCGTTCGCTGTGCATATGGCACCTGGATCTACTTCTCTCGCCACAGATCTGCAACTACCACACAGGTGGGTTTTTGGTTTGCTGGCTTTGGTGTGGGGTCCTTTTTTATGTGTCTGTATTTATGTTTAGGATGTCTGCCCAGGGGGAGGCTCAGCCGGTCAAGGAGAAAGGGAAGGCCTCGTCTAAATCAAAGCACCTTGTGCAAAACTCCTGTGCGCAACCCATGCCTGATGGTTATAATAAAAAACATGCTACTTGTGTTCTAAGGAAGCGGCTGAGGATGTTAAGAAATTTGAGTTATTGGCCTTTGTGTCCAGGAACCAGGAGAATTTGCAACAGACTTTTGCGGATATACGGTCAGCCACTTCCCAGCCCTATCCCTCCTTGGATACACAGGGTCCTTCAGGGGTAGCTTTCACTGGTTCTAGAAAACGTAAGCTGGAGGAATGTGATGTTTTTAATGATGATCACATGGCTCTGGATATTCCTGCGGAAGAACACGAAACCCTTGCTGTATTTGATGAGGATGACATCTGTCCTTTGGTTAAAGAGGTTGCCACTGTCATGTGGGCACAGGAACTGGATCATTCGGGAATGTTTAAAGCCCATGGCTTTCCTTTCCATTCTTTATTGAAACAGGTTATGGCTTCACCATAACCTGTTTCAATAAAGGATGGAATGGAAGGTGTCGGACAGGAGACCATTTGTTTCCAAGCATTTTAAAATGATGATAATTAGTCCAGGGACAATGACTTTATTGTCTTGCCTAAAGTAGATGTTCCTGTGGCACAGATCATAGATCAACAATTCCTACGGGTGAATTGGCAAATTTGAAAGAGCCAATGGATAAGCGGATTGAAACTGCTTTGAGATATAACTATGCTGTGCTGGCTTTCCAGGCCAAGGCGCTACCAGGTTATCCATCCTGCGTAAGAATTCTACCTTAGTCACCCATTCTCGCCAAGAGGGTAACGTCTGCTTGTTCCAATGCAGAGGGATCAGCAGTTTGGCCGCAGTCACCAATCTCAATACTACCGACCGCTTCAAGATTTTTACGGGTGCCGGGAACTGCAACAGGATATAGTTAGATGGAGTGAACTCATATTCTTCATCTGAAATTGCACGAACTGCATTGTGAACCATCTTCCAGAAAACCTGAATATCAGGACAGTCCCACCAAATATGCAAAAAATCCCCAAAGGCCGCCTTGCACCGCCAGCATTGCGGATCATGAAGGGGAAACATCTTCTGTAGCCGATCTGGAGTCCGGTACCAAAATGTAAGAATTTTATAAGCATTTTCCGCGCAATGTAAAGACCCGGTCCCCTTGTGAATGAGCGTAAAAGTCTTATTCCATTCCTCATCTGAAATATGTTTTCCCATCACGGCACTCCACCTTTCTCTGAAAGCAGGAGTCTCTGCATATCGCCCAAGGAGCATGCGATATATGGTAGAAACACCTCTGTCCAACTGAATACCAAATTGGAAATACTGCTCAAAGGGCGTAAGAGGACAAGTGAGGCTGAAACCAGCCTTCAAAGAGCGCAGATACGATTGGATCTGGTGATAATTGAACCGTTCCTGAAGACGGATCGAAGGTGTTCCCTCCGAGTGCTGTAACGGGGGAGGATTACCATCCTTCAAATAGGTAGCCACCGTGATCCTATCCGGAAGGTCAAACCGCTCTTTCAGGGCTGTGCATACCCCTGGTGTAAAATCGGGTGCTTCTGAATTTTTATGTGATTCAGTGATTGAAACTTTAAAGTTGTCTTCACGTGTCATGGGACGTAATGAGGTGGCCCGTTGTGCAGCCTAGCTGAGATCATGGTTGGCAGACACAGCCTCTAAGAACTCTCTCTGTGGCCTGTCGTTTCAGCCTGGCATGTTATTTGGTTCTGCGTTGTAGGAATTGTTACAGCAACTGACAGATGCCAAGAAGGCCCTTCCTCAGGATCACCAGAGAGATACCTGGAACTGTAGGTTTTCTCAGGCCGTGGGTCCTTTCATCTCTACAACAGATGCTTCCGTCAGCCTCGCCAGCTTATGCCCGAAAAGAGACCACAGGCTCCTGAGTTACGTAAGTTCAGAAAATATTGACTCCAGTATTCTGGGGGGGGGGTCATCTCCACTTCACAGATGTATGGCAAGGGATGACCTCAGATGCCTGGGTCTTGGGGACTAGTCGTTATGGTTACACGCTTCAGTTTGTTTCTACTCCTCACAATGCCTTCCTTCTCTCCTCTCAGAGGTCTACTTACGCAGAGGACCAGTTGCTCTCAAAGGTCCAGGGCCTTCTGGAGAAGGGTGTGATCAAACCTGTGCCTTCTCAGGAATGTTTGCAAGGTACTTACTCCCATCTATTTCTGGTAGAGAAGCTGGATGGATAATTTTGCCCCACAATAAACCTTATATCAGTGAACCTTTACATCAGGAGAGAAGTGTGTGCAGCAAAGAGTGTGTGCATTCACATATGATTGTGCAATATTGTGTAGCTGTGTTAATTCCTGGCAGTGTGTTTAGTTGAGTAACTGACAGTACGTTTTTGTTTTCACTGTGGAGAGGGGCTTATTAAAATACTATTTTATTGTCAGGACATGCAGATTGTCTTTAGGGGCAAGTAGATTGAGCTACTGCTTTAGTCCATTGGACAAGTAGATTTTGTAATCATTTTGATCCCAAGCAGAAAGTATCAAGGAAGCCTAGAGGATCATGGGAGAAATTATCATATTGAATCTAGCATTCGACATTTCCCAAAGAAACAAACACCATGCATGTGGGCTTGAAGGTCAGAAAAATATGTAACAATGGAGCACCAGTCAGGCTAGGGTCAGAGTGGGGCAGTCGGAACGCGCGTGCAGACGCACTAAATCACGGCGGCAGTAGCAGCACATAACGGCCAATGACGGCCAATATACGCAGTACGTGCGTACGAAAGTGCGCCGACACCACGCAACCAGCAAATGAACGCATTTTTATCAGAACGTGAAACCGCTGCTACTGACGTACAAAGTGCGCGGCGGCCGCATGGCAGCGTGTGTGCGTGATTAGGAGACGTCAGACGCTGCTAGTGTGCGGCGTACATCACGTCCAAACTGCCAAAGTTTCCTGCAGTTCGTTGGAGCGTACCTGCGACCGTTGAACATGGCTGCTGGACCAGAGATGGACGTGGAGAGGCTGATAAGCGCTGTGGGGAGCATCCAGGGATCTGGGATACGGCCTGCGAGCGTTATAAGGACAAGGGGAGGAAGGCGAGCGCATGGGTCGAGGTGTCCCGTCAGGTGTACCCGGAGTACGATACCTGGTCCGAGAAGGAGCAGCACATACAGAGTGAGTATAATATTATTTAATTCATAATCCCATAAATGTAAATCACAAAAATGATAATAAACAAACAAATGAAATCATTGATGTGAAACTCAAATGCTCCCCAGCTGCCAGGGCACCTCACCTGCATCACTGATGAAATAATTAGATAGAGCATCGCGATACCTGTTGCTGTATCTATTCACAGCTATGATGTCATAGTTCACATCATCCTCAAGACCGACAACTGTGAGGGTATCGTCAAAATTAAAACCATCCCTGGCCCGCACATAATTATGTAGAATGCAACAGCATTTCACTATGTCCACACAGAAGTCCACATTCACATCCAGCGGTCTATGTAGAATCCTCCACTTGTTGGTCAGTATGCCAAAGCTACACTCCACATACCGTCTCGCCCGCGACAGCCTATAATTAAACACCCGCTTCTTCACAGTCAGGTGTGTCCCAGAGTAGGGCCGTAGGAGGTGTGTGGATAGGCCGAATGCTTCGTCACCCACGAAGGCATAGGGGACTGCCACGTCACTGCCAGGCAATGGTGCGGGTCTGGGGATGTTCAGGGTCCCACTCTCAATTTCATTCCACAGTGTGGAGTTCCTGAACAGTGTGGAGTCAGAGTCTTTGCCGTATGAACCGACATCCACATACACGAAACTATAGTTGGCATCTGACACCGCCAGTAGGCCAATAGAAAAGTAATGTTTATAATTCTGATACAGTGAGCCACTGTGCGGTGGCTTCACTATGCGGACATGTTTGCCATCCACGGCTCCCAGGCAGTTTGGAAAGTTGGCTCTCTCCCAGAATCCTGCTGCAATTTCCAGACATGCCGTATGTGTCGGTCTTGGCAAACATTCGCCCTTCATGGTCTCCCATATGGTTTGGCACACCTTTCGGACGATCTCACCAGCTGTTGATCTGCCAACGCGGAAGCTATAATGCAGATCCTTCAAACTGCACCCACTACCGAGATACCTAGAAGACAAAACAAAACTGTTTGAATATGATCACATACCATGAACACAAGCTAATGTCACTCTCATCATGTTTTTCAGCACAAGAGGCGATGAACAAATGGCGCACAGTACGCGACAACTACATGCGCGTCCAGAAAGCGCTCTGGAGCTGGTGCGAAAAAGGTCCGTGGCTACATTTATGCAGAGCAGCTATCGTTCCTCCGCAGGACCCAGGAGCCGCGCAGGTCTGTCAGCAGCATGGACCAGCCATCGACCTCCGGCACCCAGGCACAACAAATGGTGCCAGGAGATTCTGCCAGCTGCCAGGAGGAGGAGAACCAGGGTGGTGCTGAGTCGCAGATGGAGGAGGATTTGGCGACACCACAGGTGGCAGGTACCGCGACAACGGTCAGCACCAGACCTGGCCAGAAGAGAAGGGCACAGGCTGCAGACCTGGAGCAGGCCATGGTCACGTTCATGGAGGCACAGACCACCCATGCACACCAACGCTGCATGCTTGCGGACTCCGTGGACATGTCGTTCTCCAATGCATGTACGCTCCTCCTGAACAGGATGAGCGAGGCGGAGAAAATGGAGTATCGCCACAGATCTCTCGCAATATTGGAGGACATCCTTTCACGTCCCCATCACGCAGCCGCCTACCATGCTGTGCCACAATCCGCCAGTGGATCTTCCGTCTCCAGTGAGGTGCTGTCCACCCACCCAGCCATGCCCCCTGGAGCCAGGCCACACACGGAGTCGGGGTCCAGCTGTAGCCACACCACCGGCCCTCATGACCCAGATGCTCCGCGGTATCAGCAACTTTGATACATGACCTAAATATGTTTTATTATTTGTTTGTTATGTGTTATTGTTTTGATTTTGTATATATACTGACCTTCAGTTTACGAGTTGTAATATATGTCCATAATATATTACAGTTTCTTTTCATATTATAGTATTATTTATCAACATTGTTGTCGGAGTCATTTATGATTATGTACGTGTGATGTGATGCCCGTGTGTGTGTGTGTGCATGTAACAGTGGGCATGTGACTACAGACATGATGCACTCATGTCAGGTGACTGGCAGCGATGTCATGTATGCAGGTGTGTGACAGTACGTACCTCAAAGTGATGACTATCATCTCCTCCGGTGGTATGGCGGGCCGCATGTTGGTGTCCCTCTTGGTCAGTGGCTCCCGTACCCGCGACAACAGTTCATCAAAGGAGGCGATGGACATCCGCATGTAGTTGAAGAACTTCACGGGGTCCCTCTCTCGCAGTGGCCTGTACAGCGTCACAAAGTGTCCATGCGTGGGTCTGGCAGCGTTGATTTCATGAACCCAGGTTCGCCGCTTTCTCTTCCTCTTTAGGTACAGGTACCCCATCACACCAAACACAAAGACGTGTGCAGGATCCATCTTTGAAAAACGCCACCATCCCCAAAATGGCTTTTTATAACCCTTGCCCTTATTTTTTCATTTTTCAAGTGATTAGATTCATCTGATTTTTACTCTTTTTTCACCCCACCGTCATGGAATACGTCCAGAATTGAGCATCGTCCGACCACTCAAGCGCATTCCGTGAAAAAATGCGTGCGCACGCATCGACGTACATTTTGACGGTGGCTGCAGAAAATGCGCTCATCTGTCCCTAGCCTTAGAATGATAGCGAATCCACAACCAATATGATCAGTAAAGGAAGTCATCCAGTCATTGTTTAAAAGTTTGTACAGACTCTGACCCAACCACCTCAACAGGCAGAGAATTCCCCAGATTTATTGTTCTCAGATAACCCTAAAAATAACCCTTCCTATGCTTAAGGCTGAATTTCCTTTCATCCAGTCTAAATGGGTGACCCTGTGTCCTATGTATCTATTAATGAATAGGTTTCCAGACACCGGTACAAAACAGCAAAAAGCCAGGTTCCAAGTAGCCTTCCTAAAACCACAGCCCCCATGACATATTTGAGGTACCAATTAGATAGGTAGTGCCTCAGGGGCATTATAGTGCCAAAACACTCTGAGGGTCAAGGCTGCTGACCCCTGCCATACACCTTACCTGACAGATTGCATTCAGTGTTTGTGAATGTGTCTGTGGAAGTCAGTTTTCTGAAATTTCAGTCATTTAAAGCCCAGTTTCCTATCACCTCAGTGTTTCCAGTCTAGTCTCAGTCTGTGAAATTTCAGTGCCCTCTGAATAACCCCTATAGTCGGATTTTTCATAAAACGAAATGCACTAACAACCCAGCAACAATTTTTTTTTTCCGTTTTGGTTGAATTTGTGGGTGGGTTTGGGGGAAAAAGAGAGTAACAGTTTCTCCATTTATGATTTTTTTTCACAAAGACTAATCCATAAAATATATAATTACAAAAGGTTTTGATGATAAAATGTGGAAAAATAAAATTACACACTGCAAACGATTGCAATCCAAATGGAAACTTCTTTGACATTTTTTGTTATAGTGTTCTGACATGTCATGATGTATGCACACAGAAATTATCGGGGTTATTCAAAGAGAATCGGTGACTTTTCGTTCTCTTCAATTCGGTGCGATTTGGCGATCCCATTTCGGCGACCCTGCGGTGTATTCAGCAAGCACCACAGGGCCATCGTAGTGCAGGGAAAAGCCGCCGCAAACCCGACGAACACTCATCGCAAAACCCGGCGAACGCACACCGAAACCCGCAAAAACATCTGGATTAACCCCACCCGAACACACCGGAGAAACCCGAGCAGCTGCCGATCACAGCCGCAGGAAAAACCCGACACGGCAGACGAATGGAGTGAAGAAAAAAAAAACAGTACGCTTGACTGTTTGAAAAGTGAAACGCTGTTTGCAAATAAACTGCATAATGAAAATGTCTGAAATTTACATATAAGATCCAATGAATGATAATAAAAAGGGCTGTTACAGAAAAAAAGAAAAAACAATAAAAAAAAAAAACACACCGGTAAAAAAGTTTGCCAAAAAATGCCTAAGGCTAAGGTCAGATGAAAGCAGTTTTAACGTGCGTTTAGCCGCACGAAATCACGGCCGTGCTAGCAGCAAATGACGTCCAATGCCGGGGAACATACGACGAACGGCCGCACGAAAGTTCGTCCGTGCAACGCAAGTGGCAAACGAACGCATTTTTTCGAGAACGTCAAACCGCTACTACTGACGTACAGAGTGCGCTGCGGTCGCATAGCAGCGTGTTTGCGTGATTGGGAGACGTCAGACGCTGCACACGTCCGGCCAACATAACGTCCAGACGCAAAAAGTGTTTTATTGATGATCCGTACAAAATCACGGACGAAAATGCGCATCGTATGACCGCTATCGCGTATTCCGTGAAAAATACGTCCCTTCGTTCGACCGCATTTTTTTCACGGACGACGCGAAAAATGCGTTCGTCTGACCCTAGCCTTAAAGATCCTAAAAAAATCTAAAAATAAAGAGACTCTTTACAGCAGAATAAAATAATAAACAGTTTAATAGATATTGAATTAAAATGGGAATATTTTTAACATTGAAGCCTATGGGAATCACCACAATAAACCTGTCGAATGAAACCACCGAATGGCAGGGCATTTCGGCAACTTTTCCCTGCTGGTTTGTGTTCTCTGAATAGACAAAGCATTGCTTCTCTATGGGGAATTCACTGCCCTCGAACAGGCAGCGAACAGGCACCGTATGTGCAGGCAATTCACCAACATTTGGTGAACTGCCTGCTCTCTGAATAGCTAGGAAAGGTAACCGTACGCTGAAGTTCACTGTTCGGTTACCTTTCGGACATAATTCAGATCTCTTTGAATAACCCTGTATATATTCTGAATCTCCCAAGTCTTCTGAAAATAAGGATATATAATAGGGATGCCCCGAAATTTCGGCCACCGAAAATGGTGTTTTCGGTTTCGGCCGAAATGGAAACTCAGCCGAAAAAAACGTCTGAAAATTTCCATTAAAAAATTGGGCCTGGAGGCCCGGTCGAGCTGAGGGCTCGCCTGAGCATGGAGGCCGGCCAAGCTGCCTGCTCGGCCGTCTTCCAAGCTCAGGCGAGCCCCCGGCTTGGCCTGGGCCTGGAAGCCCAGCCGAGCCTGGGGCTCACCTGAGCTTGGAGGCCGGCCGAGTTGCCTGCTCAGCCGTCCTCCAGGCTCAGGCGAGTCCCCGACTCGGCCGGAGGGCCAACTGAGCAGGGGGCACACCGGAGTCTGAAGGCCGGCCGAGCAGGGGACTCGGGCGGGCCTCCAGGCCCAGGTGACGGATTTTGTTGGGGGGTGGAGAACACATACTCACCTACATCGGCCTCGAGTCCTCCATTGGTTGGACTTTCGTGACGTCATCCCGGCGACCGACACAGAGAGCGGGCACTGGATGCAGGATGACTGCCACCGCTGGAGGAGCTTGGGGCCGATGTAGGTGAGTATGTGTAGGCAACATACTCACCTGCATCCTCCTACTTCTGTCCTGAGCTCCAGCGGTGACAGTCTTCCGGCTGTCGCAGGCTGCTCGGCCGGCCTCCAGGCTGATGCAACCAATCAGCCATGCGAACCTGGGCCTGGAGGCTCGGCCGAGCAAGCTGCTCGGCCAGCCTCCAGGCAAGCCCCCGGCTCGGCTGGGCCTTGCAGGCCAAGCCGAGCCAGGGGCTCGCCTGAGCCTGGAGGCCGGTCGAGCAGCTTGCTAAAATACTAAAAGGTATTCTAAAAAATAAAGAAATATAAAGGGTTTTTGCTAAAAATTAAAAGAAAATACACAGGGTTATTCAAAGAGATTCGAAAAGTCACCGCACGTTCGGTGACTTTTCGTTCTCTTCAATTCGGTTCCTTTTGCCGATCCCATTTCGGTGACCCTGCGGTGTCTTCAGCAAACACCACAGGGCTCCCGAATTGCAGGGAAAAGCTGCCGCAAACCCGACGAAAACTAACCGCAAAACCCAGCGAATGCACACCGAAAACCTCCAAAAACATCTGGATTAACCTGCCGAAAACCACATAAAAACCCGAGCAGGAGCCGATCGCAGCCTTCGACACAGCAGAAGAGGCAGTGAATAAATTAGGAAAACAGTTTACATGAATGATTGAAAAGTGAAACACTGTTTGCAAAGAAACTACTGAGCGAAAATGTCTGAAATTTACATATGAGGTACAGGGAATGATAATAAAAAGGGCTGTTACAGAAAAAATAAGTAAACTTAAAAATAAAATAAAAAATCGGACTTTTAAAAAAAATAATCTGAAAAATGCTTAAAATATCCTAAAAAATCTATAAATAAAGAGACTTTTTACTGCATAATTTTATAATTAACGGTTTATTAGATATTGAATTAAAACGGGAATATTTTTAACATTGAAGCCTATGGGATTCTCCTGAATAAACTTGCTGAATGGAACCTTTCACTGCTGGTTTGTGTTCTCTGAATAGATGAAGAAGTGCTTTTCATGGGGTTTCCACTGCCCTCGAACAGGCACCGTATGTGCAGGCAATTCGCCAGGATTTGGCGAATTGCCTGCTCTCTGGATAGCCGAATGGCCAAGAAAGGTAACTGAACGCTGATTTTCAGCGTTCAGTTACCTTTCTAAAGCAATTTGGATCTCTTTGAATAACCCTGACAGTCTTTAAAAATGATATTATGATTTACATTGAATCCTATGGGATTTGCCTGTTCAAGCCTGTCGGACTGAAACTCCGAAAATCGGGACATTTCAGTGCAGTTCGGCGTACTGTAAATAGAAGACATGATAGTCTATTGGGCAATTTCGGTGCTGCTGAATACTGCCAAATTGTGGCGAACTGTACCATAGTTTGCAGTCAGTTTGCCAGTATTTGGTGAATTGACAGCTTACTGAATAGGCCTAATTGCCCCGAAATGCACCGACCAGTGCAATTCACAGCTCGGTGCAATTCGGGACCAATGTTTAGTGAATAGACCCTTTTGTATGGGAACAATTAACAAGGGAGCAGATAACTCCTCTGTCAGGTCAACAGCCGGCTGAAAAGGTAAAATCCTTCAGTCATTAAGGGGTTAATCAAATTCACCTATACCCAGGGGTCAAGTCGAGGGGGAACGCCTGGGAACGGAGTTCCTGCACTAATTTTGCAGAGGGAACGGAGTTCCCTTTGGTCCCATACTCTATAAAGCTTGTAGTCAGGTGTTCAATCACATATTTCTCTATTAAGTCACAATAAATATAGGATTTATCATATATTTTTGCTATATTTCACATATTTATTTATAAAGTATTTTACCAGGAAGGATAGAGATTTCTTTCGTTTTCAAGTAAGTACTGGGTTCAAGAACATTGTATTTCTGTACCTACTGTAACAATTCAAAGTAATAAAATGCAAGAATTAAAAAACAAAACACAAATATACAGATTAACCCAGAAAATAAATATACCACTATTTTACATGTTTACAGGTGCATTTCGTATTGAGGTATGTTAATAGGGTAAGTCTTAAGGGACTTTAGACTGGGGGAAGATTTGTTGGTGTCTGGGAGGTTATTCCATATTTGCGGTGCTCTGTAGGAAAATGAGGATCGAGACACTTTCTTTTTGTATTGTGGTATTGCAAGTAAGGTGCAGGTCCTGGATCGAAGGTTATAGGATGAGGGAGCTGCTGAGGGAAGCAGTCTATTCAGGTAGGGTGGTAGCTTCCCAGAGATGCTCTTAGGCTAGGGACAGATGAGCGCATTTTCTGCAGCCACCGTCAAAATGTACGTCGATGCGTGCGCACGCATTTTTTCACGGAATACGCTTAAGTGGTCAGACGATGCGCAATTCTGGACGTATTTCATGACGATGGGGTGAAAAGAAGTCTAGGGAAATCCGGCTGTTTGAACGTTATGTAGGCCGCACACTAGCAGCGTCTGACGTCTCCTAATCACGCACACACGCTGCTATGCGGCCGCAGCGCACTCTGTACGTTCAGTAGCAGCGGTTTCACGTTCTGATAAAAATGCGTTCATTTGCTGGTTGCGGTGGTGTCGGCGCACTTTCGTACGCACGTACTGCGTATATTGGCCGTCATTGGCCGTTATGTGCTGCTACTGGCCGCCGTGATTTAGTGCGCCTGCACGCGCGTTCCGACTGCCCCACTCTGACCCTAGCCTTAAACACCATGTTTGAAAGGTGAAAGATGCGTCTAGATTCCAGCGACGGACAGTTTAGCTCTTTTAACATGTCACAATGGTGGGTCATGTAGTTACATTGTAGCACAAAGCGGCAGAATGAATGAGTTATACAGTGTAGTAAGTTTATGAAGGTGTGCTCACTACACTACATCTCCGTATTCAATAGCTGGCATAAGCATTTGTTGTACAATCTTCTTTCTTATTGACATACATACATAAATTTATCAGAGCTGAGTTTGTGTTACATGCGACGTGATAATTGCTTATTGGGAGACAGAAATCCTGGTGAGTTCCCACACTTCTTTTTTTAGGACTTGATCCCTGCCTATACCCATGACTCCCTGGCCTGACTCCCTCCTTGCCCTCTGACTCCCAGACACTGCAGCAATGTGTCGGTTGAAGGTTCAGCAGCTGGGCTGTAAGCGCTAAACACTAGAGTTTGCGGCACCACACGACTTCCAAGAAAAAATGTGTGGAATCGAAAGAGCCTTCCGGTTCACATTCATGACAGGGCTCCGCCAAAATGGCTTCCGCCGTACTAGGACAACTGATTTTCCAGACGGGCTTGTGTCTCGCGGTCGTAGCGCTCTGCGCTGAAGGGTTCGGTGTAAGACATGGCGGAAGCACTGGAGGCTGATGGAGTCGCACGGGAAAGGAAGACGTGTAGCAACAAGCAGCAGGCTGCGAGGGGAGCCCAGCCTGACGAGTGCAGTCCGTCTATGAGCGCGGCGGAGTACTCCCGGCGGCTGCAGGAATGGCTGTGGCAGTGTTACTGCGGGGCCCTGTGCTGGCAGAGCAGCTGTGCCGCCGCCGCAGCGACATGGGCCATGGTGAACACGGGCGGCCCTGGGGAGACGGCCCGACCGGGCAACAGAGGGGCCACACTAGCCGCCAGCCCCGCGCCAACCGCCCCGGCCACCGCATCCTCCGCGGCAGGTGACATGCTGACTATGGGAGGGGGCATTCACCGACAGGCGGTGCTGGGGAGCGCAGGAAAAGTGCTGCCCCTGCTGAGTGTGCCAGGCAGTGCTGCAGAGCGCAGGAAAAGTCCTGCCCCCGCTGAGTGTGCCAGCCATTGCTGCGGAGCGCAGGAAAAGTGCTGCCACCGCTGAGTGTGCCAGGCAGTGCTGCAGAGCGCAGGAAAAGTGCTGCCGCCGCTGAGTGTGCCAGGCAGTGCTGCAGAGCGCAGGAAAAGTGCTGCCCCTGCTGAGTGTGCCAGGCAGTGCCGCAGAGCGCATGAAAAGTGCTGCCACCGCTGAGTGTGCCAGCCATTGCTGCGGAGCGCAGGAAAAGTGCTGCCCCTGCTGAGTGTGCCAGGCAGTGCTTCGGAGCGCAGGAAAAGTGCTGCCCCCGCTGAGGGTTCCAGGCACAGCTAGGAATCCGGTCAGTGAGTGGATGTATCCCAAAGAAAGTGGACTGTCTGGATAGTGAATTGATCCTGATTCTCTCCCCCCCGCCCCCCAACAGAGAATGGATTCTGCCGGCCAGTGGGTTTTATTAGCTGCTCAGTAGCTGGAAGAAGTGACAGGTGTCCAGGGAATGCTTGCTCTGATCACTTGGTCACCCTATGCCTGTCCTAGGGACGCTGTGCAAGCTGCATCTTGCGGGGCATAGGGGCACCATGCGTCCCCAGAAAAAATTGAAGTACTTAATTTCTGACCATGGCTGCTGGTATGTGCGTGAACTGGCAGGGGCTGACCCCATGTGAATGATCCACCCTGGGGAGAGGAGTCCATGTGTGTTATCCATACTGTGTTGTATGTACAGGGACTTTATGCCTCGTAACGTATGCCTCCAGTCAGTTCTTCAACGCTTTTCTTGAAGGCCATGATCAGTCAGTAGTTTGCTATATCCCCATGAGCACACACGGTGTCATTCTGCTGCGGTGTGCATTAGGGCGCAGACCCCTGGCGCCCGCATAACCATTTATTTTCACGTTGATCATATAAATGATTTGTCTGCCAAATAAATTTGGAAATTAACACTTTTTCTTCTTCCTTCTGTTGCAGGACGTGAATACATTATTCCCAGCTTGGCACAGAGGTTCCGGGCAGAGATGGTGGATTTCTTCATTTTATTTTTTATCAAAGCTGCAGTCATATTGAGCATAATGCACATCAGTGGAATTAAGTAAGTTTGCATTGAGATGCCTTTTGTTTTATCATGAGGCGCCTCGCAGCCATCCCATTTTATTGCCATACATATAAAGGGTTAACCGATCAAAAAGCAGGGCTACTACAATTATAAGGTGGGTTTTTCAGCCAATATCACGTTCAAATTATATCTTTAAAAGGCAGCGGGTCGCTGCGAGTCCCTGGAGTGTTTAACCCCTTAAAGACCAATGGTCTTTAAAGTCAATGCATTTATGGTCTAACAGTTACCCTTAAGGGGTTAAATGCTACTCATCATTATTAAATTGCATCTGTCCAGTAATACTAGGTCCTGAAAGCCTAGATGCAATCGGTCCGTATCGAGGGAGGCAGCAATCTAAACATGATGAATAATTATACCCGCTTGTCCGTATATTAATTTCACAAAATACAAAGTGTGTGTGCGCGCCTGTGTATTTTAGTCTCTGTAATTACGTGGCCTGCTTCTTTTGTCTGTGGGATCAGGCTGTTTTGGTCCCTGGTGCTGTGTTAAGCACATTCCCGTGGTCCTGCACACTGTCAGAAATGCTGTGGCAGAGCTTATGTTGTCGTCCCTGTTATAAAGATGCTGTTAAAGTGTCCGGCTGTAATATTACCCTAGTGAGAAGTTTCTATTTACGCTCTCTGGGATATAGAAGAGAGTGTGATGTTTCCGTCCTATTTCTGTGTGTTGCATCATGGCTCGTTTGTTTCATAACCAAGCTTTTAAAAGACATCCTGCTTCCTCTCATCTTGTGTTTTGTAAGTGCCTCTCCTATCTGACCAGACTGACGAGCAGCAAGAACCAGTTCCACACAGTACTCGCGTTTTTATTTATTTTTCCCCTTTTTTTCTGGTTTCAGTTGAACATATAAGCTTGAAATGATGGGATAATCCAAATTACTTTTTAAGTGCAATACCCCATAACATAATGTAAATAGCTTTGTGCGCCATTATTTACCTTTTTCTTTTTATCCAATATTTTGTTCCCTCTTCTCCCCCCCCCCCCCCCCATAGGGATATTTCTAAATTTGCCATGCATTATATAATTGAAGAGGTAGATGAAGACACTTCGATGGAAGACTTGCAGAAAATGATGGTGGTGGCACTCATATACAGACTGTTAGTTTGTTTTTATGAGGTAGGCTTTTAATACATGATTGTGTTGTGTTTTTTTTAAAAAAAAATTTTTAACCTTGATATTACCTCTTGGTTTCTAAGCAGACAAGCTTTGTAAAAATCCAGGGCCATTTTACAAAGTTGGTGCTAACTTAACCAGAGCTGTTGTAAACTTCCCAGAGCCATTATAGTCTATGGAGTTGTTAATAACAGCTCTGGTTAAGTTAGCACCAGCTTTGTAATATTGCCCCTAATCGGGTCGAAGAGGGAGCTCCCTCTATCAGATGTTGTATTTTTCACTACAGGGGTTATTCAGAGAGCACTGGCCTGTCAGCGACATTTTGGTGCTGTCCCGTTCACGCATTTCAAGTTAAATTCACCGACCCTGCGGCAAATTCAGCATTCACTACATGGTCCATGAAGTGCAGTGAATTGACCCGCCGAAATGATCACCTAACCCACCGACAAAACGCCAAATGTATCCGCCAAAAAAAGGCAATCAGCTGCCGACAAGGTATTAAAAAAGACCCGCAACTTTTAAAAGACATTTTCAAAAAAATACCACATGGAAACAATAGGAGGTCCTATGAATAGCAATAAAAAGGTCTGTTACAGGGAAAAAAAGCCAATAAAAATTGGAGGGGGGGATTTCCCAGAAAAATGCCAAGAAAACCCCCCAAACATTTTGCTGCAAATGACAAGAATAACCGGTTGAATAAAAATAGGGATATTTTTTTTAATTTTTTTTTTAACTTTGAAACCTATGGGAAACGCCTGATTAAACCTGTCGCATGAAACCACTAAAAATCAGGGCTTTCTCTGCAGTTCGGTGTTCTCAGAATAGATTAACCATTGCTTCTCTATGGGGGATTTCACTGCCGCCGAAGATCACTATATGTCTCTGGCAATTCAATAATATTTGGTGAATGGCCTCGAAATTGCACAGTATGAGAAAATTCACTGTTTGGGGAAATTTCGTGGCCAGTTTTTTGAACAACTACTTCAATGTGAATTTGAATTCTACAACAGCTTTGTGTTGGGATTGGAGGGCTATAGAAATATGTGCCAGTGTACATCCAGCCCATGCTTTTAAGTCTTTGCCACGTTAAAATCTGTAATGGTACTATCTCCCCGCCAACCCCCCCCCCCCAGTGAATCCTTTACCTGCAGTTGTAAAATGAGCATCTTTGGCTTGTACGCAGAGCGCCATCATCTTACATCTTGCTTGATTTCCCTAGTGGCCTGTACTTTGTTTCACATGTTAACACAGACATTGCATCAGTACCACAGCCAACAGTGTTAATTTTCAGCATCACCGAAAATGATGTGCAAACCCACAATGCGTAACAGAACCCTCCACCAAACCTACCAGAAACATTATGGCATAAAGCGTGCTTCCATGCTTGACACGGGCAGATCCATTTGCCTGATCTGGAAGCCGCGCACCACTGGGAAAAGAGGAGAAATGAATTAGACCAACTTGCATTCACCCAAAGGATTTGGCGGAATTCAATCAGCTTAATGTTCCCCCGGCTCACTTGTATGAAGCTTGTGTATCATTCCTCTCACCAGCGGCTGTGCCCCTTGTTCTTTTCAGAGGTGATTTCTATTGAAAGTAAATGTGTGTTCAAGCTTCATCCTCTTTAGTTATATAGATAAGGGACAATGTTATTCATGGTCATCCATTATCTGAAATGTGCTGAAATCATCTGACTTTTTGCATGTCGAAATTACATCACCAATGAAAATTCCACACCTGACCTCTTGTGATGGGGGACAAAATTATTAAAAATACTGGTATAAGATTACCTACAGGTCATGTCCTTTCCCCAAGATATCTTGTTTATTATATGCAAATAAAAGAAAAAATAATCCAGAATACAAAGCATGTCTGGTCCCAAGCATTGTGGATGAGGACAAAAGGAAAGGTAGTAGCGCTGATATATAGATAAGGAAATCGCTCATACACAAAGATGGTCCTTGTTAATAAACCATCAACAATATATACAAATCAGAAGAATAGTGGAGCGATATCAATGTCCTTCTTGAAGTAGAGTCCCGAGATTCTTGGGGGTCCTCTTCTTGCGATACACTCTCTTTTCATTTGAGGGATATCATAGTGCGACCCATAAAGAACCGTAAAGTAGATAGAGGTAACGAATTCGCACTCACATGAGATGGAACCCTCCTGGTTCTAGGTCAGTCGCCTTAGGGTAGTTTCTGGCCACCCAAATGCCCCTTCTGGAGTGGATTAATTGCCTGGAGGTAGTTGGTTATCCAAGTGTCTTTCCAAGTTGGTATCACACACGTCGTTTGGCGCCCACAGGAATCATCCACAGAAAGCCAGATAGTGGTGTGAATGTAGGTCTGCTCAAAAATTGGGGTTATACAAATAATAACTCCAATAATAAATAAAATTTAATAGGAAATAAAATACAGTAGCCAGAACGCGTTTCGCCCAAATAGTGTATCAAAAGGCTTCCTCAGCTGGCCATTATATTTGATCGTGTTTTATTTACACTCTTTGGAGTCACTATGTGTACACAATGATAGACCGTAAAATACAAAATGAGAGTATCATAATATTGATCAGTTTCCAAAACCTGTCCTCGGGACCCGCTGACACGCCAGGTTTGCAGGATATCTGAAACACAGCACAGGTGATATGATTTGCTGCTCAGTGATTGCAGGATTCAGGCTGTATTTCCCCAAGGTGATCTGCAAAATCTGGCCTGGTTGAGAGAGGTCAGGTTTGGGAAACCCTGATTTTATTTATTTTTCAGTCTGAGTAACGGTTTTGTTGGGTCACTTGATGCATAGCACCATCCCCTTGTCTATTACTTTATTTCATTAAATATGCACATGTGCAGATCTCCTCAATCAGCTGCCTCTGATCACTACAGCAATTGGTCTCAGAGTGCCGTCGGCACACTCTGTGTGTGTGTGTGTGTGTGTCAATTTTTATTTTATTTTTTTTAACGGTGACGAGCAGCCGGGAAATTAAAAAAATCATGGCTCCTGGTGACGCCGGGTAGGGTGGAGCAAACTCATCCACTTCACCCAGAGATATCACCAGATTTGGTGGTGCTGAGGGGACACTCATGACATCCTGACCACTTTACAGTTCTAAAGTGGTCAGGATGTGATGAGCGTCCCTTTTAATTTCAGGTTTATGTACCTGTTTATATTGATTTGATATCGGGGGAGTCAGCAGAATTTAGAGTGCTGATGGCAGCATCAAGCCTAAATCTCTCTGGTTATGATGCTTGAAAATGTAACCTACGTTAGGCTAGCTCCCCAACTCTTCAAGTTGCTTCAGTCATAGATGACTTTCCAATCCAAAACCTAGTTTAAATGTGGTTTTTATACCCTGTTAAGGCTTGTTAAACCCCATGGTTTTGTGTGCATAATGTCAAGTCTAATTTTTAAGATGTCGTTTATTGTTTTTTTTTATAAATTCTAGATTATCTGCATTTGGGGTGCAGGTGGAGCAACCCCAGGAAAGTTCCTGCTTGGGCTTCGTGTGGTGACATGTGATAGTTCTGTGCTAATTGCTCCGAATAGGGTACTCGTTATTCCTTCCACAAATGTCAATATGACTGCGTAAGTGTACATCTTTCCTTTTTAAAATATTTTATATGAACATTTCCAATTCCATAACACAATCTGTGCCAGGTTAAACCATTGCGGAGATGTATTTCTGGTTATGATCTTCCCTTTTCTCTTCTGTACCCCAACATTTCTTTGTGATATACACCGAGCATGAAGTGAATTGTTATATTGTAAATGAAACCTAAGTGAATTTCTTGTTAAGCCTTTGGTCCCATTCTCAAGATATCACATTATATGCAAATATTCCAAAATGCGAAAGTCTAAAACCCTTCACAAGTTTTTTGGATAAGGGGATACCTGTATACACACCTAACCTTTTATTAGGATGCCAATACCTCGATCCACTATCCAAGGTTTAATGTTATGCCACATTTCTTGTGTTAGTGGTCACTCAGCTGATTCAGGGAATATTCTAATATGTCTTGATTTTATAAGATTTGTAAGGGCTAGTAGTATACAGCAATATTACATTTTTAGCACATACCCTATTTTATCCACTTAAACAGTGGTTCCCAATATTGGTCCTCAAGTTTCCCTAACTGGCCTGGTTTGCACAATACTTACCAGACCAGATTTAGAGAATTGCGTTGGGGAAATGCAGACTGAATCCTGAGCAGCAAAATCATATCACCTGTGCTTCAGATATCTGGCAAACCTAGCCTGTTGGCGGGTAGGTGATGACCAGGGTTGGGAGCCACTGCCATAGAAAATGTTATACCAAATCCACCAAACATATGCCCTGGTATAGCTGGATTTAAAAATTATAAAATGATTGCTAAAATTATGTCTGTAAAAGTAACCCATGGATAGCCAGAGGGAAGAAGACTAACCTGGAGAACAATTGGTTATTCCCAGACAGGAAATGTTGTCTCACTGCAAACTAATGCAAGCATTTGGCAACAGAGGATGGCAGTGACAGGTAGCTGCTGGTACTGAAAGTGTTCGATTCCTATCCATCAAGGCTCCCTCCCTCCAGGCTCCACAGTTGACAGGGTGTCTGAATTTGTTGAGCCCAGCTGTTGATGACCATTAAGGCCGGGTGCACACTAGGCATTTTTTCTGCACACTAGTGCGTGTTATGATGCTCTTTTTGGCATGCGTTGTAGCCGCATATAATTACGCGGATAGAGAAGAACACACGTAGTACGCGCGCAACGCATAACGCGTGCTGAAGAAGTCCGTCATGGAAACACCAAGGCTGTTGCGCTAGTATTGACGTGACGTTGGCCATGTGCTGAACGTCAAATGCAGCACGCCTGCGCACTTGAACGGCCGCGTGCAAACGTCAAATCAGTGCACTTGCAGCTGTGACAGAGTGAGACAAGTGTGAAGGCTGGCCTGTGTGTGCTGCTGTTGGTTTTGTAGAATCCCCCCCCACTTGATCAACATGGATGTGGAGCTACTCATTGCTGCTGTGCAACAGCACCCCGTGTTGTGGGACACTGCACACGTGGACTACAAAGATAAGAATAAAAAGGCAAAGGCATGGAGTAACATTTGCAAAGCGGCTTCGGAACCGGAAAAAAGGATGAAAAGTATGTACCTTTTCAATTTTTTTTTTTTTTTATTTTTTTTTAACAAAAGCGTAAAAAAAAAATTAACTTTCAATTACTATATACAAAAATTTGCAAGTATTTAGCCACAACATGTTCTGTATGAATGTACAAACAGTGAGAACAAACTTTTACATTTTAAATTCTCCCAAGCTGCCACGGCACTTGTCCGCTGGCAGTACAGAAATAGTTTGCTATGGCATCTCTGAATCGATTTGAGGCTTCTATTAACAGTGCAACGATCTGTGTCATCATAGTCTTCCAAACCCAAAATGCCGAGGGAGTCACCAAAATTGTACCCATCGCGGTCACGTACAAAATTATGTAAAACACAACACCATTTTACTATATCCACAGCAAAATCGACATTCACATCTAATGGCCTGTCATGGAGCTGATGTAACGCTCCATGCTTCAAACCCCAAGAGGCTTTATGTTCAATTGTATCGTGTGTTTTTAAATATATTTTACATCGTTTGGTTTTAGTTTAAATTAGTTTAGTGTAAAATGGCGTAACTTTTAGTTTTAAATATACTTATATTCCTGTAGGTAAATGCGTTTTTGTATAGCCAGTAAACAAGCTTTACTGCTGTGTAATTTATGCAACAGGGCTTTTCCCCTTATCTGGCTGCATATTTGATTTCAAGAAGTCTGTGATAGTGTTTGTCTTTTAATCTGATGTGTTGGCACAATAGGTTATGCAAATGTTGTGTAAGCTAAAGGCTAAAGAATGTAAAGAATGTTTATTGTAAATACTTATCTGACATAATGTAATTAGCATATTGGTTGGACGAGGTGCGTCATTTATTCAAATTATGACTGTTGGATTTCAGCATAAATGGTGGCGTTTTTGTTCCTTAAAAGTCAGAACTCTCAGACTGAGACAGAGAGACAATCCTGTGGGAATATACAGCTCGTCTGGTGTCTCATTCAGGGTACCCACGATCACCCCCAGAAGGCACAGAGCGGCCCTCTGGAAATTCCTAACGGCTCCAGGGCAGAGAATCAGAAGCAGGCGGGTCAAGCTGCTCGAGGCGCTGAGGACAGCGCTCCCAGTAGCCGGGCTGACCGCAACAAAGGGGTGTCTGGAGAGTCAGGACAGACGGAAGAGAACGGTTCCGTCACATGGCCTATGTAGAATTAGCCATTTGTTTGATAGAATGCCAAAGGAGCATTCCACATTCTGGCTCGTGACAGATGATAATTAAAAAAATTTTTTCCCACTTAGTTGTCCCTTTGGTCGCAATAAATTGGTTGATAAAGCAAAAGCTTCATCTCCCCCCACAAAAGCTAAAGGGACAGCAATGTCTGTACCAGGCAACATCTTTGGCTTGGGAATATTTATGCTATTGCTCCATATTTGTTGCCAGAGTGTTGAATTCTGAAATACTGTTGAATCTTCAGTCTTTTCCATATGATCCAATCTCAACACATGTAAATCTATAGTTGGCGTCAGCAACTGCCAGGAGTCCAATTGAAAAAAATGTTTATAGTTCATGTATTGAGAACCATTCAATTCTGGCTCCACAACACGGATATGTTTCCCGTCCACTGCCCCAAGACAGTTATGGACATTGGCTCTATCGTGGAACCCCTTTGCTATAATCGGCCCATGTATTTTCATTCGGTGTAGGGATGCATTTCTCCTTCAGGGTGTCCCAAATCGTTTGGCACACTTTGTGCACCACCTTGCCTGCTGTTGTTTGTCCAATCCTGAAATTGAAGTTAAGATCTTGCAGACTGCAGCCACTTGCAAGATACCTGTAAGACAAATGAGATGTTTTTGGTTATGAGTACTTTCAATTAACATTCCTTATGTCATTCTTTTTGCTTTCTTGTACAAGAAGTCATGGCAAAATGGCTAACCGTCCGGGACAACTATGTCCGCAACCAGAAAAAACTGGAGGAATGTGGACGGTCCGGCTCAGGGGCCAAGGCGTATGTATTTGCTGAGCAGCTGTCATTTTTCTTTAAAAAAAAAAAAATTGGTGCGAAGACAAACTGAGCAGCATCAATCCCACACCATCCTGCTCACAGAACCCAACAGCCAACCCACCAACACCAAGCCTGTCAATTATACAGAGGCATCAGAAGGAGACTTGGAGGCTCTGGCCGAAGGAGCGGAGGCTCAATCCATGCGAGGTTCTGCAGTGGCTGCTGCACTTCCGACCTCATCTTCCAGGCGTCAGAGGGGAACCAGCTTGGAGCAGGCCATCATGAGATTTATGGAGGCACAAAAGCCTCAAGAACATACACCCCGTGCTGAGGACGATGATCATGTCGCTTTCTTCTACTCGATCCTGCCTCTGGTGCGTCAGATGACAACTAATCAAACCATTAATTTCAGGATGCAGACCATGCAGACAAGCTACAGTATTTTAAACCCACAACTACCACCCTTGTTCAACGCTGCAGGACAGCAGCAGCAGCCGCCGCCCGTGCCCTATGCTGCAAGGCAGCAGCCGCCACCCGTGCCCTATGCTGCAGGACGGCGGCAGCAGCCGCCGCCCGTGCCCTATGCTGCAGGACGGCGGCAGCGCCGCCGCCCGTGCCCTATGCTGCAGGACGGCGGCAGCAGCCGCCCCGCCCGTGCCCTATGCTGCAGGACGGCGGCAGCAGCCGCCGCCCGTGCCCTATGCTGCAGGACGGCGGCAGCAGCCGCCGCCCGTGCCCTATGCTGCAGGACGGCGGCAGCAGCCGCCGCCCGTGCCCTATGCTGCAGGACGGCGGCAGCAGCCGCCGCCCGTGCCCTATGCTGCAGGACGGCGGCAGCAGCCGCCGCTCGTGCCCTATGCTGCAGGACGGCGGCAGCAGCCGCCGCTCGTGCCCTATGCTGCAGGACGGCGGCAGCAGCCGCCGCCCGTGCCCTATGCTGCAGGACGGCGGCAGCGGCCGCCGCTCGTGCCCTATGCTGCAGGACGGCGGCAGCAGCTGCCGCCCGTGCCCTATGCTGCAGGACGCGGCAGCGGCTGCCGCTCGTGCCCTATGCTGCAGGACGGCAGCAGCCGCCGCCGTGCCCTATGCTGCAGGACGGCGGCAGCAGCCGCCGCCCGTGTCCTATGCTGCAGGACGGCGGCAGCAGCCGCCGCCCGTGCCCTATGCTGCAGGACGGCGGCAGCAGCCGCCGCCCGTGCCCTATGCTGCAGGACGGCGGCAGCGGCGCCGCTCGTGCCCTATGCTGCAGGACGGCGGCAGCGGCCGCCGCTCGTGCCCTATGCTGCAGGACGGCGGCAGCGGCCGCCGCTCGTGCCCTATGCTGCAGGACGGCGGCAGCAGCCGCCGCTCGTGCCCTATGCTGCAGGACGGCGGCAGCAGCCGCCGCTCGTGCCCTATGCTGCAGGACGGCGGCAGCAGCCGCCGCCCGTGCCCTATGCTGCAGGACGGCGGCAGCGGCCGCCGCCCGTGCCCTATGCTGCAGGACGGCGGCAGCGGCCGCCGCCCGTGCCCTATGCTGCAGGACGGCGGCAGCGGCCGCCGCCCGTGCCCTATGCTGCAGGACGGCGGCCGCCGCTCGTGCCTTATGCTGCAGGACGGCGGCAGCGGCCGCCGCTCGTGCCCTATGCTGCAGGACGGCGGCAGCGGCCGCCGCTCGTGCCCTATGCTGCAGGACGGCGGCAGCGGCCGCCGCTCGTGCCCTATGCTGCAGGACGGCGGCAGCGGCCGCCGCTCGTGCCCTATGCTGCAGGACGGCGGCAGCAGCCGCCGCTCGTGCCCTATGCTGCAGGACGGCGGCAGCAGCCGCCGCCCGTGCCCTATGCTGCAGGACGGCGGCAGCAGCTGCCGCCCGTGCCCTATGCTGCAGGACGGCGGCAGCAGCTGCCGCCCGTGCCCTATGCTGCAGGACGGCGGCAGCGGCTGCCGCTCGTGCCCTATGCTGCAGGACGGCAGCAGCCGCCGCCCGTGCCCTATGCTGCAGGACGGCGGCAGCAGCCGCCGCCCGTGTCCTATGCTGCAGGACGGCGGCAGCAGCCGCCGCGCGTGCCCTATGCTGCAGGACGGCGGCAGCAGCCGCCGCCCGTGCCCTATGCTGCAGGACGGCGGCAGCGGCCACCGCCCGTGCCCTATGCTGCAGGACGGCGGCAGCGGCCGCCGCTCGTGCCCTATGCTGCAGGACGGCGGCAGCGGCCGCCGCTCGTGCCCTATGCTGCAGGACGGCGGCAGTAGCCGCCGCCCGTGCCCTATGCTGCAGGACGGCGGCAGCGGCCGCCGCTCGTGCCCTATGCTGCAGGACGGCGGCAGCGGCCGCCGCTCGTGCCCTATGCTGCAGGACGGCGGCAGCAGCCGCCGCTCGTGCCCTATGCTGCAGGACGGCGGCAGCAGCCGCCGCTCGTGCCCTATGCTGCAGGACGGCGGCAGCAGCCGCGCCCGTGCCCTATGCTGCAGGACGGCGGCAGCGGCCGCCGCCCGTGCCCTATGCTGCAGGACGGCGGCAGCGGCCGCCGCCCGTGCCCTATGCTGCAGGACGGCGGCAGCGGCCGCCGCCCGTGCCCTATGCTGCAGGACGGCGGCAGCGGCCGCCGCCCGTGCCCTATGCTGCAGGACGGCGGCCGCCGCTCGTGCCTTATGCTGAGGACGGCGGCAGCGGCCGCCGCTCGTGCCCTATGCTGCAGGACGGCGGCAGCGGCCGCCGCTCGTGCCCTATGCTGCAGGACGGCGGCAGCGGCCGCCGCTCGTGCCCTATGCTGCAGGACGGCGGCAGCGGCCGCCGCTCGTGCCCTATGCTGCAGGACGGCGGCAGCGGCCGCCGCTCGTGCCCTATGCTGCAGGACGGCGGCAGCAGCCGCCGCTCGTGCCCTATGCTGCAGGACGGCGGCAGCAGCCGCCGCCCGTGCCCTATGCTGCAGGACGGCGGCAGCAGCTGCCGCCCGTGCCCTATGCTGCAGGACGGCGGCAGCAGCTGCCGCCCGTGCCCTATGCTGCAGGACGGCGGCAGCGGCTGCCGCTCGTGCCCTATGCTGCAGGACGGCAGCAGCCGCCGCCCGTGCCCTATGCTGCAGGACGGCGGCAGCAGCCGCCGCCCGTGTCCTATGCTGCAGGACGGCGGCAGCAGCCGCCGCCCGTGCCCTATGCTGCAGGACGGCGGCAGCAGCCGCCGCCCGTGCCCTATGCTGCAGGACGGCGGCAGCGGCCACCGCCCGTGCCCTATGCTGCAGGACGGCGGCAGCGGCCGCCGCTCGTGCCCTATGCTGCAGGACGGTGGCAGCGGCGCGCCGCTCGTGCCCTATGCTGCAGGACGGCGGCAGCAGCCGCCGCCCGTGCCCTATGCTGCAGGACGGCGGCAGCGGCCGCCGCCCGTGCCCTATGCTGCAGGACGGCGGCAGCGGCCGCCGCCCGTGCCCTATGCTGCAGGACGGCGGCAGCGGCCGCCGCCCGTGCCCTATGCTGCAGGACGGCGGCAGCGGCCGCCGCCCGTGCCCTATGCTGCAGGACGGCGGCAGCAGCCGCGCCCGTGCCCTATGCTGCAGGACGGCGGCAGCAGCCGCCGCCCGTGCCCTATGCTGCAGGACGGCGGCAGCAGCCGCCGCCCGTGCCCTATGCTGCAGGACGGCGGCAGCAGCCGCCGCCCGTGCCCTATGCTGCAGGACGGCGGCAGCAGCCGCCGCCCGTGCCCTATGCTGCAGGACGGCGGCAGCAGCCGCCGCCCGTGCCCTATGCTGCAGGACGGCAGCAGCAGCAGCCGCCACCCGTGCCCTATGCTGCAGGGCGGCAGCAGCAGCAGCCGCCGCCCGTGCCCTATGCTGCAGGGCGGTGGCAGCCGCCGCCCGTGCCCTATGCTGCAGGGCGGCGGCAGCAGCAGCCGCCGCCCGTGCCCTATGCTCCAGGGCGGCGGCGGCCCGTGCCCTATGCTCCAGGGCGGCGGCGGCCCGTGCCCTATGCTCCAGGGCGGCGGCGGCCCGTGCCCTATGCTCCAGGGCGGCGGCGGCCCGTGCCCTATGCTGCAGGGCGGCGGCAGAAACCCATACCCTATGCTCCAGGGCGGCGGCAGAAACCCATACCCTATGCTGCAGGGTGGCGGCAGAAACCCATACCTATGCTGCAGGGCGGCGGCAGAAACCCATACCTATGCTGCAGGGCGGCGGCAGAAACCCATACCCTATGCTGCAGGGCGGCGGCAGAAACCCATACCCTATGCTGCAGGGCGGCGGCAGAAACCCATACCCTATGCTGCAGGGCGGCGGCAGAAACCCATACCCTATGCTGCAGGGCGGCGGCAGAAACCCATACCTCATGCTGCAGGGCGGCGGCAGAAACCCATACCTCATGCTGCAGGGCGGCGGCAGAAACCCATACCTCATGCTGCAGGGCGGCGGCAGAAACCCATACCTCATGCTGCAGGGCGGCGGCAGAAACCCATACCTCATGCTGCAGGGCGGCGGCAGAAACCCATACCTCATGCTGCAGGCCCTGAACCCTCTGCCAGTAGCAGTTTCTACGCTGGGTTCCTGGCAGGATCGGTAGACTAGGATGTGCCAGAGCAGTGGCGTCGCAAGGTGGAGGCAGGGGTGCGGCCCGCACCAGGTGACACTGTCACCCTAAGGGCGGGTGTCTCACCCTGCGACGCAGTGTTCGGCTCCCTGCAAGCGTCCGAAGGTATGGAGCTTGGGCGCTCGCCTGGGGGAACCACGTCACCAGCCGAGTTCTCGCGAGATCGTGGCTGGTCACGTGGCTCCCCCAGGCGAGCTCCCAAGCTCCATGCCGTCGGACGCTCAGAGGGAGCCGAACACGCGACGGCGGCAGGAGGTGAGCTGGGGCCTGGGGGCAGTAGTCATGAGAGCTGCTGGGGCATATCCATGAGGGGAGCCGGGGCATATCCATGAGGGCTGGGGCAATATATCCATGTGTGAGCTGGTCTGGGGGACAATATATATCCATGTGTGCTTTCACTGCCTTCGAACAGGCACCGTACTTGCTGGCAGTTGGCAAAAATTTGTGCGAGCATATGAGAGAGCTCCACAGCAATAAACCTCACAGTAATGTGCGCTGTGTGTATGAGCATTCAGTGTTATATGGGAGTACTGATTTATGAGTAAGAGTAGTTAAAAAAAATCTGTAAAACTGGGGGGGGGTTACACCATAAGTTACCGCACCGGGTGACACCATCCCTAGTGACGCCACTGTGCCAGAGTATCGCAATTTGTAAATTTTAACCCTTTCGCTGCTGAGGCATTTCACACCTCTGCTGAGCTCATTTTTACCTGTTTCGCTCGTCATTTTTAAACGCGTTTTGAAGCCTTATATAATCTGTCTGGGTCATATATTAATATATCGTTCTTTCCGGGAGACTCGGCAGATTCATAATATATCATTATTATATGTATACGTCATGTCCTGTCTGTATATTATAACAAAAAATGCAATAAATTTTGAATTTTCAATAATTTACAACGTGTAAAGTGGGGTTTTTTCTTCACATTTTAACATGCGAGCAATTGCGGTTATATTTTGTATGGGGTGCGCTTGTTAAAAAAAAAAAAAATAGAAATGGGGTCTCGTTACTACTTTTTTGGGGGTAAAGTACGCGATTTTTAACGCACCTCAAACAAAAATCGGTAGTGCAGCATCATTGTTCACATTATAATTGAAATGGGAACAATATTGCTGCATTAACAAAAAAAAAAAACTTTTTACATGGTCATGTTTGGTATCATGTATTGGCCGATCCAATGATATCAAACATTAACCCCTAGCTGCCACGAATCGGGAGATAGGGGGTTACAATGAACCCCCATCTCCACCATTGCTTGCAGCTAGGGGTTAACTCCAGGACTGGCGTCATCGTGCTATGCACGATGACGCCAGTCGTCAGGGGGAGTTCCCGGAGGCTTGGCGGACATCCAAGATGTCGGCCAGCTCCGGGAGAGGATCATGATCCTCGCTTTTCGGCGCCGAATCATGATCCGGCTCCCCAGGGGTTAATGTCTGGCAGTCTCCCATGGCAGTCTGTGCCCTTCCAAACGATGCCTGCCTTAACCTTCTGGCTCCGGCAATCGGGAGGGAGGACCTCCCCCCCCCCCCCCTCCAGGCGCCTCCTCCGCACTTGCACCTGAATTAGATGTCATCGCGGCGGCGCAATGACATCTAATGGCCCCGCCGGGGTCCCGGAGTGCCGGGCTGACATCCGAGATGTCAGCCCGCACCAGGGTGGCCAGCAATCGCCTGGAATCCCGGCTGATTGCTGCGTCCTGTGCTAGGACGCGCTCAGCGCGTCCATAGCACAGGAGGTGCACGCGCTGAGCGCGTCCTTAGCACCCAAGTGGTTAAATTGGTTGATAATTTTTCTGAAAAAAAAAATGTTTGGGATTCATATTTCTAGTTGTTTAAAAAAACTTTTTTCTTGTGCCTTTTTTAATCAAAAAATTGATAAAGTTTTTAGGCATCAAACTTTGTTGTTGGCTTCATAAATTATTTGTGACTGATTCAAACATTTCCCACACCATGTTGGTAAAACATTTCTCACACCATGTTGGTGATATGGCGGCCCGCATTTTAGTGTCCATCTTGGTCAGTGGCTCCTTTACACTGGCCAGCAGTTCATCGAAGGAGGCTATGGACATCAGGAGGTAATTAAAAAAATTTCACCGGATCTCCCTTTCTCAGCAGCTTGTACAGTGTCTGGACATGTCCATGACTGAGTTTATGGGATGAACTCACCACTTCCTTTTCTTTAGTTTCTGCGAAATACGCGTATGCCAACAGAGTAAACAGAACTGCATCTTTCCCGTCCATCTTGTAACAAACACCTCACCACAACACACCTTTTTTTTTTTTCAACTTTATTAAAATTTCTTGTCTTCCAGCCCAGCTTTTTTTTTTCCATTCAACTCAAATACAGTTTTTACAACGTGCGTCAAATTTAACGCATCCTCTGGTGTCTACCATCTTTTTTAACGCATGCTAGTGCGCAGAAGAAAACGCCGAGTTGTAGAGATCTGATCATCATTCCACCATGAGCACTACAACCTCAATGTATGAAATAAAGAATACTGTGTGGATTAAGAACAGTTTTGTTCTTTTTTTAGTCACATTTAGATCTTTGTCAAGAATTATAGTGCTTGTTGTTAAAACGCCAGTCTCTGCATTTACATGTTTATTTTTTTTTCCAGATCAACGATAAGAGCCGTCATCAAGAACTTCTCCATAGCCTTCTTCTTCCCTGCGTTCATCACGTTGTTGTTCTTCCAGCATAACCGAACAGCGTATGACATTGTAGCTGGCACTATAGTTGTGAAACGAAACATGAGATGATTTTGCTAGTTTTGATGGACAATCAGTACGGACTGGGGGCATGTTCTTCTGGGCACAATGTGCGTGGGAGGCATTTAATTCACAAGGGCTGCTTTCTGTCAAAGAGCGTGTCATTGATCAAGGTTTAATAAGGTACTTCTACACAAGAGAATAACAAACAAAAGATCGTTATTACGGGATGCATGAGGGTTCTCAAGATTTTTTTTTTGGTTTTTCCAATCCCTTCACACTCAGTATTTCAATAACTTTTTTTGTGGATTGTGCTGCAAGTTCTATTGATAGTGGACTTTTTTATTACGCAAAAGAAAAGAAAATTTGTTTTCCCTTTTGCCACCCACATCCCTGAGACAGATCCCTGCCTCCTGTGTAAAGATAATTTTTTTAACTATTATTAAGCTGTATATATTAATTGTATATTAAACTTAACCTATTGTACAATAAAGAATACCAGTAGGAAGAATGTCAGATTCGATCACCCAAATTAAATCTTTATAAATATCTTGGTTATCAGATATGCTGATGTTCTTTGCAGCATCACTTGTGCTGTACTTTTCAGAAGTAGATATGACATTTTTGTTCATGGGGCCTACCAAGTTTTTGTTTCCTTGTCAGTTGCCACAAAAGGATTCTATGTAAAGCACAAGGGCCTCCATCGCAAGTTCCTTCTGGTGAACAGAGTATAATACAGTTGTGTTCAAAATTATTCAACCCCCACTGAAATTGAGTGTTTTGGCCAGTTTGACATTGATTTTGATCATTCAGTCATCTTGCTTACAATTAAATCAAAGAGGCACGTGTAGGTCAGACAAATATAACCTAACATTTATAATGAAATAACCACAAATGTCTTTTCTGTGCTCACATCATTATCAGTTTTATTCAACCCCCAAGTGACATTCAATCTTAGTACTTAGTACAACATCCTTTTACAGTTATAACAGCTTTTAAACGTGAAGCCTAGCTTGACACAAGTGTCTTGCAGCGATCTACGGGTATCTTCGCCCATTCGTCATGGGCAAAAGCCTCCAGTTCAGTCACATTCTTAGGCTTGCGCACTGCAACTTCATAGGCCTTGTTCTTCCTCCTCCAAACATAGCGTTGATCCATGGGCCCAAACAGTTCTAATTTTGTTTCACCAGTCCACAGAACACTATCCCAAAACTTCTGTGGTTTGTCCACATGACTTTTGGCATACTGCAGTCGACTCTTCTTATTCTTTGGAGACAGCAAGGGGGTGCGCCTGGGAGTTCTGGCATGGAGGCCTTCATTACGCAGTGTGCGCCGTATTGTCTGAGCTGAAACTTCAGTACCCACATCTGACAAATCTTTTCTCAGTTCCTCAGCAGTCACACAGGGACTTTTCTCCACTCTACGCTTCAGGTAGTGCACAGCAGTCGAAGTCAGCAACTTCTTTCTGCCACGACCAGGTAGCGTTTCAACAGTGCCCTTTGCCTTGAATTTGTGAATGATGCTTCCTATGGTCTCTCTTGGTATGTTTAACATCTTTGCAATCTTCTTATAGCCATTGCCCTTCCTGTGAAGAGTAATCCCCTCTTCTCTTGTCTTCCTGGACCATTCTCTTGACTTCACCATGTTTGTAACCACACCAGTAAATGTCTAGAAGGAGCTGAGTATCACAGTCATTTTTTAAAGCTGCCTAATTGGTGCTTATTATGCTTTATTGCTGCTCCGTGACATCCACAGGTGTTTTTAATACCTGATTGAAGAACAGATGTTCATTCAAGTGTTTTCAGAGTGGTAGTCTTTAAGGGGTTGAATAATTGTGTCAATGAAGAATTCACAAAAGAAACAAACACTTGAATGAACCTCTGTTCTTCAATCAGGTATTAAAAACACCTGTGGCAATCCTTTTTTTTTTAAAGTATTTTACCAGGAAGGATACATTAAGATTTCTCTTGTTTTCAAGTATGTCCTGGGTGGCGAGTATGTACCGTTAGGTGTCTTGCCAAGGACACTTACTGGAGAGGTTGCTCGCTGGGATCGAACCCATGACTCCACAGGCTCTCTCCATGCAGAGCGGTGACATTACCTCTACTCCACCCAGCCAGTACTGATGTCATTTTAGTTGCATATGGTTCTTTAAAAAGTCCTTGTAGGATTTCATTCTGAATACAATTACAAATGTACACTAAATTCCCTAAAACCCTTTACAGCATTGGGGTTGAATAATTTTGAACACAACTGTAAATGTTTCTCTTTACTCATTTGCAGCACTAGTGATATAAATATTTTATTAATGCTTGACCAGTAAAGGTAGAATTAGTGAGCTGAATGTTCCTAGCAGTATGTTACCTTTTGAACTGTAATACCAAATCATTACACAAGCAACAGAAATAGGCCAAAGTGCCCCTGTTCTGTCCAGCTGCAGTTTTACTGTAATATCCCATCAGTGGATTGTCATGCAGTGATGTCGAATTAGCCCTCAGCTGTGACAATGACTGTGCTGACAAGTCAGTTTTCCAATCGGGTGCACAGACCAAGCAGAGGGCTGCCCTGTAGCACCGGTCTCCGCTTGGACCTGTCGTTCCACCCCGTGGTATGACAGTGATATGAGGCGCAACTGTGAAACTTTGACAGGGGGGAAAAAAAACCCTTCCCCATTGTGTGTTGGCAAACAAATGCTGTTACATGAGCACAACTTGTTTTGGCCATGACCATGTCATTTTAATAATTTTATTGCTCACTGGTTCCTGGATGTTTATGGTTATCCATAAAAACCTGGTAAAAGACCATTATACAGAGGCTTAATGGGCCGGAGTTGTTCCAAAACTTAATTGCAAATGATACGATAATAGGTAAGGCTGTTAAAAATAATTGTTTTCATGATGCAGCCTTCAACGATGCATTCACGATAAGCATCGATTATTGGACTCTGATGTGTCACCTTCCCAGGTAAATATGGTGGAGAATGTCTCTCTCTCCCCTCTCCCTCTTCCCCCCCCCCCACACAGACAGTGTTTGTTTGGGGTTTTCCTCTCTTCCAGGTCTGTATCAGCCCAGGCTTTCGAGCTTTAGAAACCATTGTGTAACTGGGGGATGCCCGCTGCTACAGTTTGTTTCCCTCTGTGATTTACACCCCCCCCCTTGATTTTGCACCTCCAGCTGGCCAGCACGGACTCCACCAAAGCTACATACACTACACAAATTGCTTACAAAAAGGGGGGCAGGGTTTGAATTCTTTACATAAGTCCTTTTAAGTAAACCTTTTTTTTTATCCAATGAATCGAAAAATAGTCCAACTAAGCCATTATGAAAATAATTGTTAGCAAGTGGTATTTACACTACCCACCAGCAATCCCTATCACGGTAAATAGCTTTGTATAAAAACCACTTAAGGCAGGGCTCGACAAATTTGCTTTGATTTTAGGAGCCAGGTTTTTCTTCAGACTAACAAAGCTTTACTTTTAACAACTAAAAGATTCACCTATACCAATTTTTTTTTATAAGACTGAGTAATAATTTAAAGTGCTGTGTAATTTTTAGCATACTGCGGACTGCTTTGGTCACATGGAATTGTTTTTCATGTGTGTATTTTAGAAGCACATGTAATATTTAGCTTTAGGCGTGTAGCTCTTTTTTTCTCATTTGTTGGATTAGTGTGGTGGGCTTGGAGTAGTTAGGCTTTTGAGTTTTGCACCACTAGTAAAAATTTTTTCCCCATTTACATTTTGGCAGCACATGTATAGACATAATAAAATGTACGTTCATAGAATTTTAATTTACCATATTTTAATGTATTTATTGTAAGCCCCCTCTCCCTTGGTTGTGTGTACAGGGGGTTCTGCACACAGTTGTGGAGGATGGCTTTCTGCTCTGTGGGTTCAGTGACCCTGAGCTCTCAGGACAGAGCATTAAAGGTAACTGATGTACAGTGGCGTAGCGTGGGTTGTCAGCGCCCGGGGCCAGCCAAGAATTGTGCGCCCCCCCCAACCTGTGGACACTTTATCGATATTGCCGCAGCTCTCACATGAATATTGCCCCAGCCAGCTCTCACATGGATATTGCCCCAGCTCATGGATTTGCCCCAGCTCACACATGGATTTACCCCCAGCTCATGGATTTACCCCAGTTCTCACATGGATTTGCCCCCAGCTCATGGATTTGCCCCAGCTCTCACCTGGATATTGCCCCAGCGGCAGCCAGCTCTCACATGGATACTTGCCCCAGATCCAGCAGGGGTTGAGGGGGCCCAGATGCCGGGCAGCGGGAGTGCCTGCCCGGTCCTGAACAGCGTGTGAGTCCGTCTGTGTTGAAGGGGAGGCGGCTGCGTGCGCAGGTCACGCGGTCTGGCCAGTCAGGTGGTACAGAGACTCAGTACCACCTGATTAGCCGGACCACGTGACCGGCTGCGCCTGCACGCAGCCGCATCCCCTTCAACACGGATGGACTCACTGTTCAGGACCGGGCAGGCACTCCTGCTACCCGGCATCTGGGTCCCCTCAACCCGCGGGCCCTTGGGCGGGGCCCGGCGGGTCAGTCCGGGCCTCAAGTTTTAGGGGCACAAATTTATTTTGAAATTATGCGCCCCTAACAAAACTGCGCCCGGGGCCACGGCCCCCCCAACGCTACGCCACTGCTGATGTATGTCCTGATTTTGGTCTGGCTGAGCTCTGACAGCTCCTCTGGACACCTTATTACAGCAGTTCCATGTGTTTGCTCAGTGCTGATTTATGGTCATTGTAAATCAGCACTGAGCCTTCCCTGATGGTGCAGGACTCAGCAGATAGGGCAGGTGGATTAAAGCTCTTTTTTTATTATTATTAAAAAAATCAAATATTAACCTTATTAGTGAAAGCCTGTCCAGCAACGGGAGATCTGCAGCCCATGGAGGAGCATGGAAACCTCAAATAGGCAGCTGTGAAATAGAACTCTGCTGGAGCCCAGGGAGGAGCAGCTTCACCTCCTGCAACCAATGGGCGGAGGCAGGACTGATAATGACCTATGAATCTACAGGAACTTATCACAGGAGGGGAAAAAGCCAGACCTCCACAGAGATGCATTAAAACCCCGGCACCAGGACATTATTAGTCGCAATTGCGACCTGGCTCCTAGGGTTTGTCGAGGCCTGGCTTAAGGAAATACATATATGCCTTCACACAGAGCAACATTGAGGCATGCACAGAGCAGGTGAAATGATAGCAGTTGTAGTATTGCTACTAAACATGCCTGATTGTCACAAGATCGAAACATTTCAGTGCATCTTCCGGTCTATAGGGAATAAAACAATCTTCCTATTCCACCTGCTCAGAGACCGCATCTGTGTATTGTGGGATTGGCAGTCCTACTTTATAAACGCAGGACTTGGTCAAGCATACAGACCAACATTTGATGTACTTCCTTTAGATCGAGTACATTTAAATCTGGAAAGTCTATTACCCTGTTTTTTTACACCGTATTCTGACATTCCTATTGTACAGGGCGTTTAGAACGACAGTTTGGACATGCGCAAAGTTGCAGCAATGTCCAAGACTCATGTACTTGTTGACATTAACTAGTTAAATAAAAGAATTATACAGATTTCAGTCCCTAGAATGACCCTTTAAAGTTTAATATCAATGTTATTTTAGCCCAGATGGCGATAGGAGGAAGCTATAATAAAAAAAAAAGTTAAATCCAAGCAGTATGCAAGCTGGAACACTGCTAGATGGGTTTTAAACCGTATTAAAATAAAATAAAAAAAAGTTAAAACACCAAAGAAAAGAGATTTCCATCAAAATAAGGCATGTCACAAATATCTTCATGAAAATATAGGTAATACGTGTGCTGAAATTGGCACACGTATGGTGAACTTCAGCTCTCGACAGGAGGAAAATCTTACCCTGGCAGAAACCACCGTGACTGTTACTATGTAAAGTGAAAACTGCAGCTATTCTCCAATGAGTAGGGTTTGCAAAACAGAAGGATATAATTTTGAGAGCGCCACTAAAAAGCTGATTTCCCATACAAACCATGGTCAACACTAGGCAGCTTCAACGAACAAATTTGTAACTACACAAGGTAGAGGAAGGGAGTATATTTAAAAGGAAACAAAGTAGCAAAACAAGAGGTCATAGTCTTAGATTAGAGGGGGCAAAGGTTTAAAAGTAACATCAGGAAGCATTATTTTACTGAGGGTGGTGGATACATGGAACAGCCTTCCAGTTGAAGTGGTAGAGGCCAAAACAGTAATTAAATTTAAGCAGGCATGGGATAGGCATAAGGCTATCCTAAACAAAAGATAAATCCAGGTAACGTATCCATGTAATTGGGCAGACTAGATGGGCCGAAAGGTTCTTATCTGCCGACATTTTTCTATGTTTCTAAATCTATGCTAATTAAGTATGACAAAACATCTATTGAAACCTATACTGCAAGTGTTTTAGTGACGAGCAAGCCCCTTAATTTGTCACAGCACTAACGGACATTACTGACGGATTCCCCCTTAGGCTAGGGTCAGACTAATGATTTTTTTCGCGTTGTCCGTAAAAAAGTGCGTTTGAACCAATGGACGCATTTTTTCACGGAATACACGATAGCGGTCATACGATGCGCATTTTCATCTGTGATTTTGTACAGTTTTCAATAAAACACTTTTTGCGTCTGGACGTTATGTTGGCCGGACATTAGCAGCATCTGACATCTCCTAATCACACACACATGCCGCTAGCGGACGCAGCGCACTCTGTACGTCAGTACTAGCGGTTTGACGCTCAAAAAAAATGCATTCGTTTGCCACTTGCGTTGCGCGGCCGCACGTTTGTGCAGCCGTTCTTCGTATGCTGCCCAGCCTTGGACGTAATTTGCTGCTAGCGCGGCCGTGATTTAGTGCAGCTAAGGCTAGGGTCAGACTGAGGCAGTGCGAACGCGCGTGCAGGCGCATTTAATTACGGCCGCACTAGCAGCAAATGACAGGCAATGACGGCCAATATACGAAGTACGGTCGCACAAAAGTCCGGCTGCGCAACGCAAGTGGCAAACGAACGCATTTTGTCGAGAACGTAAAACTGCTAGTACGGTTGTACAGAGTGCGCTGCGTCCGCTAGCGGCGTGTGTGCGTGAATTGGAGATGTCAGACACTGCTAATGTCCGGCCAACATAACGTCCAGATGCACAAAGTGTTTTATTGATGATCCGTACAAAATCACGAACGCAAATGCGCATAGTATGACCGCTATCGCGTATTCCGTGAAAAAAATACGTCCATTCGTTCGAACGCACTTTTTCACAGACAATGCGTTCGTCTGACCCTAGCCTTAACACACGTTAATACTGCGTTAGCCTAAGAAGGGAATTCAATAAAGAATGTGGCAAAAAAAAATACATGATCTTTTTCGGTCAAGAAAACAATTTGGTTTGCTAGATATTGCCCCTTTTAATACTAAAAAAAAAAAATGTTGGCAGATATGCAATGTTTGAGTGCAATCCTTGTTTCAGGTGTTTTCTGAAAGTCTACAAGAGGTATTACATTAGCCAAACCTGCAAACAAATTCCACCTGTAAAGCTACTTGTTGGTTTGATTTAAGTTTAGTATGCCCAATGTACCGGCTGGGTGGAGTAGAGGTAACATCACTGCTCTGCTTGGAGACCACACTGAATGAGGACCTCTAACTTAAATGTGCCCATAATATATATATATATGCATAAAAAAAGAAAATTAAAAAAAAAAAAGGTATGCCCTTTCCCAGTTCCAGCTGACAGATCTTCCAACCTGTAGTACAAAAACATCCAGGGGTAACCATAAACTGTCAGATATATTTTACTGGGTTGAAGGAAAGTGCAGCTTCCAGTTCTACGCATAGAATGTTTTTTCCTTGATTAGACGGTTGCTGGTTTATAACAACACTTTTTTGCAGGCAGGAATAATCAAACAACTTCTGTAACAAATCTTTATGGCCCACATTATGTGATAAAAAAAAAAAAAAAAAAATACAAAATAAGCACGCATATGGAAGGCACCATTTGACACTTACAACCTTTGGAAAATAAGCTTGCGGAAATGAGCCAATTTGTGCCATGTGACCTTTGAGCAGCATAAGGTTGTGGATATACTAGTTTACATAAAACACAAAAACCAGTAGAAACAATGCAAACTAGCTGTAAGAGGCATGTTATTCAACAGTAACACTTTAGATTCAGTATCTTCTTTGATGACAAATTGCAGCTTATTCAGGTCCAGTTTGGTACCTTTGTAGACAACACATGGGATAATTTGACAGCTGTGTGATAGTCTTACAATGTGGCTTGCCGACAGGGACAAAGTCAATGACCCCAATTCTTCAACCATGAGAAGGGCAGAAACCTTTTTATATCCAGTTTCTAGATAAATACTAAAGAGCTGACATTTACAGATTAAGTTCACATACATTCGAGATGCACCCTTTCACCATTTTCAGATGCCAGTCTTACAAAATTAATTTAAAAGCCCTGTAAGAAGGTGAAAAGGTGGAATAAGTGCCCTACGTAAAAACTTTAAATTAACAAATTCTGTGAATAATAATCATGCTGCTTTTGAACCAGGGTAATTTAGCCCTCCAACAAAAAACAAAAACAAACAGGTTTATGTAAGCGCAGTCTTGCAATATCACGGATCACGTGAAAAGCTCATTATTCACATGTGATTTAATGTGACTAGTAAGAATTCAATACTTTTCCGGATTTATGTATATCTTGAGGAAAGGCAATAACAAGTACACCCATAACACAATAGTGAAAAAATGTGACGTATAAAGGGGATAGTGACTTCAGTTATCCAAATGGAGCCTGTTAAACTTCAGCTTTATAGGAAGAGGTGTCCATTTGGATAACGGAAGCCACATGTTCTGGGCAGTCTCACTACCGTTCCTCGTGACCTCCGTTATGCACATGGATACTTCTACCAATAAAGCCAAAGTTTAACAAGCTCCTTAACATGTGAGTGTCCATTTGGATAACTGAAGTCACTATCACCTTCTACATCACATTTTTGCACTATTGTCTCTCCCCCCCCCGTTCTATTTATGTACATCTTGAACAGTAATAACAAGTCTGCCCATAACACAAGTATTCTTACTATTCACATTAAATCATAGAATGCAATACCAGTGGTCACAAGTGAAAACCACAAGATTGCGCTTATATGAACCTTTTCCTGCATGAGCTTTTAAATGTATCATTTTATTTTTACTGAAGTATGGCATCCATTACAATAGATTTTAAACCACGTACGCGAGTGGGTTTAAGCATTAGATGAGGCAAGTAAAAAGATTTTAAATTTGCCCCATTAAAAGCCCTTTCCTTAAAGCAGTGGTTCCCAACCGTGGTCCTCAAGTATCTCTTACAGGCCAGATTTTGCAGATCACCTTGGGGAAATACACACTGAATCCTGCAATCACTGAGCAACAAATCATATTACTTGTGCTGTGCTTCAGACATCTGGAAAACCTGACCTGTTAGGCGTACTTGAGGACCTCAGTTTGGATCCACCGACTTAAGAGGAATATACACAAGAATGAGCGTCATAGGTTCCGTGGCTGCTATAAGGTTTTGACTCATGTGGAACATGGCAGAAGAACAGGTAGATGAGGAACAGCTTAGAAACAATTGTGGTAGAGTTAAAACAAAATGTATTTTATAATTTTATTGATGGCATTTATCCCGTGGTTTAACATGTTAATTATACTGTAATAAACATGGCTTTAATATTAAACTTGCTTATTATCCAAAGTCACCACAGTCCATTTGTGTAAATATAAAAATATATACTTAATACTTTGTACAATACTGGTTTTTGGTCCAAACAAAAATGGATCAGAAAAGCCAATAAACTAATGCTTTAAAGAATTCCCAATCATCTTTAAAGACTATTTTTTATTTATTCATTATGGAATTAGGCAACTTTGAATAATGAGATTTACACAATAAAATTTGCGACCATTCTAAACAAAAAATATTTGATGTAACAAAAATTAAAATTCAAGTTCACAGATTTTAGGTTATGCAGACAAGTATGCAGCAAAAAAGTATATATTTACATATAGATCATAAAACAAAAATGAAATTAAAGGCAACGGGAAGCTAGAAAGAATACAAGCAGGGGAAAAAAAAAAAGCATTTATTAAATGTAGAACTACATCTCTAACAAGTCCTGTTCAGGGACCATCCTGTAATCATTCATCATCTATCTGAAAGGTTTCGGTGCACAATACAATCGAAATTCACACGTACACCTGCACAAACGCGGCATAGAAATCAGTCATTCTCTACGCTACACAGATCCCTTCACTGGTAATTAAAATCTTCAAAGCGTTGTTAAAATAGTGGTGCAGATGAAAAGAGGTATTATACAAAAAGCCATTCGCTGTGTGGGCTATATTCACTTGTATAGCCAGATCATGCCAGGTCATGTGATGGTGCGGCTGCAGGAAGCAGATATTTTCGCTTAAGAAACTTCCCACCACCAAAACTTAGTAATAGAAGAAAAAGACATAAATGTTTCAGCAATATATTCAGATGTCCTTAGGCAGATCTGACTTCCACTAAACACAGCATGAGGTACACTCCAGTATTTGCACAATCAGGACACCATTATTTCTGTAGCAACTGCTAGTCTCTGCAAGAGATTTTTATTATTTCCTTCTCCTGGCAGTCTTTATTTTTCGAGTAGAAATTGAGGATGCAGGGGCATTTCTTCCATTGGTTCTGAAAGGAGAGACGTGTGCATTAAAGGATTGAGCAAAAAAGCGCAAACCTAAATAATTGTACAAGTCCTGCAAACCATCAAAGCTGGATGTACAGCAGAAGAAAAAAAAGATGGCAGAAAGAGCACCAATTATTTTAAGAAGACTATGAAGAATATGACAGCTGAAAGGATACGCAAATTTATCAGATATTCAGCTTTACTGCAAAGCTGTTCTTTTCTATTAGCCTTTAATAAAAGACAAAATGTGCTTCTACAGTAGCAATTAAAATTACAGTTACAGTATTCTTCAGATACAATGCACAGGCTTGGGTTTTCTATACTGGTAAGGTCTCAAAAGGTTTCTCTTCCAAAAAGGAAATCTTCAGGCAGAAGAAACATTTGTACATTAAGACCTGTCAACGTTTCATAAAACACATTGCATTCTTCCCCAAAAGGAACAAAGAGGTCAGCAGTCGAGGAGAGTAAACATCTAGCAGCATTTGTGGGGGGGGGGGGGGGACTCCTGCATTTGTTAGACGAGCAGGTTTATTGAAGGTACATCTATCTAGAAGCAGCATTCGGCTCCCCATGAGATTTTTTTTTTCAAGTTTCAAAAAGCCTTCTGAAGAGCTGAAATGCTACTCCTAGATCTACCTCCAAAAAGCTGCTCTGGAGAGGAGTGTCACTTCAAGCATGCAGAAGAACATGTGGTAGAGTAGAGTCCTCCACTGCACTTGCCAACATTTTCCTGGTCCACCACTATGATGTCCCTGTAAAATCAAACCACACGACAGGGTCTCTTATTTCTTAAATGGCTTTTAAAAAAGTGTTAGATTTTAAGGTTTTGAATTGACTCTTTACATATCGAGAAGCTAGATGTCAAAATATGCATGTGCATATTTGTTTGGGCCTCTGTTTTAGAGCATCTTTATTTTAGGGGAGGTTAGTTAACCTATTTACAATTCTACCAATTCTCTATATTTTACAACATATAAGGAACCTATCAATATCGCTTAGCATAGTGTCAGTTCCAAGATGTGGCTCATTATTAAAACACTCGATAAAAAAAAGATCTTACCCCAGGTTGAAGGCTGGGGGCTGGTTGAACGTAAAGCCAGAAGGTGCTGTAGATTGTGCAGCCGTTCCCACCGAATTGGAGCCAAAAGTGAATACTCCCGAGGAACCTCCAGTAGCAAAGCCGAAGTTTGAGTTTGGGTTTGTGTTTCCGAACTGGAAACTAGAGCCTAAAAACAGAAGATGAAGATTAGACTAACTAGCCAGCGAGAAATTGCTTGCTAAAAAGCAACTAAAGCAGCAAACCACACTATTTCATCTCATCAACACTGTCTTTTCACATGACAAAAGTAAATAGACTACACTTACCAGCAGGTGGAGCTGCACTAGAGCCAAAGTTAGGTTGAGTAGCTTGCTGGCCAAACATAGGTGGTTGCACACTGCTTGATACAGAACCAAATCCAGTTGCAGACTGAGTACCTGTTGGAAACAGGGACGTTGATGCCGAAGCGCCAAAGGCAGGAGTAGTAGATTGTGTGGCACCCTGACCAAATGCTGGCACGGGGTTGGAAGCTGGCAGTCCAGTGGGAGCAGAGGGTGCCGAATTACCAAAGATAAAGGGAGAAGCGTTTGTACCTGGGGAGAAGCAAGCTGGAATGAGTACCCACAAAAAGGATTTTTTTTCCTAAATCAAAAGATTTCACTAGTCTACCAGGTGCAATACATTAAAGTACCGGCACACCTCCCATAGAAGACGAGGCAAAGTGTTTTGAATAAAACAGTCAGGGCTTGATAAATCTGAGGGCCGAACAACCACCTGGAACATCTCCCTAGCGCCTAAAAATCTTATGCTCCTGGTCTCAGGAGAGGTCGGTACTCAGACATGTGAGAAGTTCACCAAGAACCACTCTTTTCAGGTTGATGGATGAGCAAAAGTAACCCAAGTGAACAAGGTGAGAGCTCTGATCATGCTCTGGTTAATGTGAGCTGCAAATCGATATTGTGCACGACTTCAATGACGCTTATATTTCAAGTTACTCTTTTTAGAATTCTATTTTCTTTTGAGATCTCATTACCATAGAAATAGATTGTATCATTTCGTAGTTATACCTTCACAGAGGGCTGAACCTCAGGGTGTTTAAAATGTTTATTAATAAATAAGTATTTCTGTGTAAAGCGATCATGAATGCTACTTACAATAAATATGAAATATAACCAGTACAAGTGCAAACAAAGTGAAATATTGGTAATCTAAATCTATGCCCGACTGCTCGATGTGTAGTTGGCTCCATGTTAAGCTGCTAGGTTTGACGACTTAATACCATTATACCATTTTACTGAAAATATGAAACGCAAGATCCCCACAATATGCGAGTGGATCGAGTTGGACATACTATGAAGACTGAAAAACTCAAACATTTGTAACCTGGAACAATACAGCCCTAAAAAAAACCTAGTATTAACACAGCCATTCTGAATTGTATTGTCCTATACACACACAAATTATTCCATACTTTAGGTGACACAAAAACAAATAATTGTGAAACAACATACACTGAAACAGTATGGATAGCATCGCCATTTGTACCTGCAGTATTGGATGTGTTTGCCGCTCCAAAATTGAAGCTTGGTGTTGCCGATACAGTGCTGGTAGAACTTGCTCCAAAGACAAATGGCGTAGCGGAGGCAGCTGTGCTGGTGGCAGTCACTGGTTTATTTTCCGAAGCAGAAAACACAAAGCTTGACTTTGATTCAGCTGGGGCACCGAACACCGACCCACTCGTGGTGGTGCTCGACTGGCCAAACAAAAATGGCCCTGTGGGATTGACTGCTGTGCCAGAGTTTCCAAACAGGTTGCTGGAGTTTGCTGATGTGTTTACAGAAGCTGTACCTCCAAAAACAATAGAACTGGTACTGGCAGGAGCTGTATTGCCAAACACACTTGTACAACTGGAATTTGCAGGAGCAGCGCTGCCAAACATGCTTGTAGAACTGGTGGCGCTAGCAGGTGTTGTACTGCTGAAGAGAGCCGAGCTTGTGGCAGCATTCAATGCACCTGCACTGCCAAACACACTTGTGGAGCTTGAGGCTGTGCTAGTTGGGACAATGCTGCCAAATAAACTGCCAGGGCCTGATTGAGCACCAGATGGACCAGTGTTGCCAAATACATTGCCAGAATTTGAGGGGGTACCTGATGGCGTTGGATTGCCAAATAGACCACTAGACACGGTTGGGGTTGTCATTGGAGCAGCACTGCTAAACACATTAGTGGAATTCACAGGCGTGCTAGATACTGCTGAAGAGTTCTGAGAACCACTGCTGGTATCACTGGTCAGAAAGCTGAATGTCTGTTTTGATGCTCCACTTTCTGGAAAAAAAAACAAAATTAGGAATTGGATGAAAATAGGGCTTGTGAATGAAGGAATAAGTACAGATGCACAGTGCATGCCAACGTTAAAAACCTAGTAGGGGAAAAAAAAAGTGCACGGTCTCCCTCCTTAAAAAAGGGACTCTAGCACCTATATAGCCATTTAATTTAGCCACCATGACTACTTAAGTTAGACTGTCTTCTCCCCCAGGTCCCCAATGGCTGCTTCCATAGACCGTCATAGTGAAAATCTCCCCTGCCCAGGGCTGGATTTGCATCTCAGGAGCCTATAAGCACAGAAATGGGGAGCGCCCCTACCCCCCCCCCCCCCAAAAAGAGAAACCTGCCAAAACGACTTTTTAAATTTTCGTTTTGGGGCAAACTAGTTTTTTTTTTTATTTAAAAAAAAAAAAAAAAACATTTTAAAAACCGGACAGTTTCTTCTCTGCATCAAATCAAAAGAAGGGGCTGAATCTGTTGCGTTAGTGCAGTGGCATTGTTAGTTTTATATGTAAACGCATATATTGCCTCTGCAATATACATTTTGCACTTTTTTTTTTTTTACACACACATTACATGGTCATGTTTGGTATCGTTGCAAAGATCAGACTCTGACCTTTCCAATGACACCTCACGTAACCTTGTGCGTGTACAATTCAGAGATGCAGGTTCCAAAGTCCCAGTCTCTCCTCACTGCAGTGCCATGGTCTAGGAAAGCATTGTAACAATGCGTTGCATCAGCTCTACATCGTTGGCAGTGTGGGAAATGAGAAGGTGAGTTAGCGCAGAATCACTGTTCACCTTATAATTGCAAACTGAATAATAGTGCTGGCATTAGAAGAATTTTTCTTTGTCATTTTATTTTTACATAAATCTAACTTGGTATAATCTGGCCTTTCCAATGATACACTCATATGTCCCTCAGGGCTCAAGAGATACAGTGGTCTAAAGGATTGTAAATTGGGGGGGAAAATACATACATACAACTTTTTTCACAGAGCAAGGCGCCCCTTGCGGCTGGTGCCTATAGGGACATGCCTACTCTGCCTAGATATGTATCCGGCCCTGCCCCAGAGGCTGCATGCTGATCCAGTAATGCCTTCTCATTGCAATGTTAGACAGCCCCATACTATATTATGTAAAACACGCAAATGTACCCTTATAAATAAAATTTAAATCCCCATTAAGTGCAGCTGGGAATAGTCTTCTCTGGTTGGACCATTAACTGACAACTGTAACCTACCCTAGATCTATATTACTTTTCATTGCTTCAAAAATCCCTGTAGAGGTCTGTGGAAAACGTAATTATAACACTAAAAAGGAAGAAACAGAAACTGCTTAGGTCAGTGTACAGATTGTTACAACTGAAGTGTGAAAGAAAAACCCACCAACTGACCTAACCAAATTACATTTCAACGTGGAATTAGATTTGTAGCAAACGGTGACAGATCATGAGCAACAAACAACCCCCCCAAACAGCTAACCAATAGTCAAACGGTTACAAATAAAAGCATTTTAAGGAGACAAAAACTGGTCGGAACTAGTGAGTTTATGAAGAACTACTGTACTTTAGCCAAACAAATAACACTGGTCAACAATTATTTTATTTTTCCCGGCATGGACTTTTGCAGCTGTTTTAAACCAATTTCAGGGTGCCAATTCCAAATCTGATCTCAGATTTGCCCCATCACATCTGCTTTTAATGCTATCGGCATACACCATTTGCATTGATTTTACCCAAAATTAACTCTTTGTCACTTATGATTGCAAGTTGTTGCGAGTCAGTGACTGCTTTAGTGTTAAAATTTGGTGCTGCATTTTTAGGATAATTTGTTTATAGTATCGTTTTATGTAGATATCCACATTTATTTAACGACTGGGCGGTTTTACAAAAGTCCGTCCTTTAGTGCCCGCTGCAGTTTTTACGTTTCTGCTTTTAGGTCAAATTTTCCTCTTACTTGTTTATGCAACCCACACTTATTACAGGAGTGTGGAAATTTTAAAAAAAAAAAAATCTACTTGTCCAACGGACTAAGTAGTAGTCCAATCTACTTGTCCCTCAGGACGATCAACTTGCCCTGATAATTTCAACAAAATAGTGTTTAAATATGTCTTTATTCATAACAGCCTATAGAGGCAGCGTCAGATACATGTGATGAATAAAGACCTTTATTTAAACACTATTTTGTTGTATGTATATATTAAGGATGCACCGATACCACTTTAAGACCGAGTACAGATACTTTTTTCAAGTACTCACCAATACAGAGTACCGATACTTTTATGTCATGTGACTACTTTCCAATAAGAACAGACTTAATAAAAATGCCCCCAGCTCACATGTATATATCCCCCCCGAGATATATGGATACTGCCGAGATATGGATATTTGCCCCCCCCCAAGCTCATGGATATTTCCCCCCCCCCGCCTCTCATGGATATATGCCCCCCCCAAGCTCTCATGGATATATGCCACCCCCCAAGCTCTCATGGATATATGCCACCCCCCAAGCTCTCATGGATATATGCCACCCCCCCAAGCTCTCATGGATATATGCCACCCCCCAAGCTCTCATGGATATATGCCACCCCCCAAGCTCTCATGGATATATGCCACCCCCCAAGCTCTCATGGATATATGCCACCCCCCCAAGCTCTCATGGATATATGCCCCCCCCAAGCTCTCATGGATATATGCCCCCCCCAAGCTCTCATGGATATATGCCCCCCCCAAGCTCTCATGGATATATGCCCCCCCCAAGCTCTCATGGATATATGCCCCCCCCAAGCTCTCATGGATATATGCCCCCCCCAAGCTCTCCTTCAACGAGTGGAAGCGCGGAAACTTTCCCAGCGCCGCTCAGGAAGGTAAGTATGCCAGAGAGCTCCAGGGGCAGCTGTCCGAATGCCGATAGAGCATTCGAACAGCTGCCCAAGCCCCTCGGATGCCGGCAATCCGGCTCAATGCTGGCTTCCGGTATCGGGGGCGTCAGTCCGCAGTCCGGCGGGCTTCTAGCCCGCCGGACTGCATCTCAAAAAAAACTCGCCCGGATCTTCATGTCCCGGGCGATATAATTCCCACACCCCTATATTATACACTGTTTTTCCCGCCATTAAATGGACTTTCTAAAGATACCATTATTTCCATCATATCATGAATTATGATGAAAAAAAAATACACACTTGAAATTTAATCCCCAAAATCTACAACCGCCAATCTATCTCCACTTGGCAGCTAGGGGGTTAGCTGGCCCACTGACGTCCTCACACATATGGTGTGGATATCAGTGGGTGGGGGGTGACCCGGAGGCTTGGGTGACTTCCAAGATGCCAGCCACCTCCAGGTTTGAATTGTGATTCGGCGCCGATTCGCAATCCAGCAGCAAAATAGTTAATGCTATTCACCACTGAAAAGGGGAGACTCTCCCCTTTCCAGAGGTGTAATTTTTTTTCCCTACAATATATGGTTGGGGAATCCCCTTCCTGATTTTTACTGCAGGCGCCGGTGGGCGCCTGCTGATGACATCGACATGCAGTGTGATGATGTCATCGTGCCTGCAGGCCCCCCTAAGAATGTGGTGCAGGCTTCTAGCCTGCCAGACCGCCGCAGGAGCCGGTGAGGGAGGCAAGTATAGGGCGGGAGGGAGGTTAGGAGACCCCTGACCATATATGTCTGTGGGTCTAAGGGAGACTTCCCGATCGGATGTACATGGTACGTCAGCGGTCGGAAAGGGGTTAATATTTTACTTCTGCAGGGCGTGATCTAACAATGGCTACAACATCCAAAAGAAGGAAATGCAGTAATGATCCAGATATCTTTTGCTACACCTATGAGAGCTTCACTTTGCAGGATCAATTTGCGTTTTTTATTGAAAATTCAGTATTTGATCTCAAAACACTGATGTGACCGACAAAAAAAACTGATGCCAGATTTGTAATCAGCACCCCAAAATTACCCTAAAAAACAGTTGGAATACCTTATGCCAGAAAAAGTGTGTTGATCAGTGTAATGTATGTAATATCCAAGTACCATAGATACTTGAGTATAACACGACCCAAATATAATGCGATTGATAAAGATTATGGAAATTAATCGCGCCATGCGCGATGATGTCAGTTAACTGGGGAAGCCCCTAGCTGCAAAGGGATTTCCTATGGAAATCCCTTGCAGGAGATAAAGGGGTTCAAAGAACCCCCCTATCTCCTGATCGGTGGCAGCTAGGGGGTTATGCCTGATATCGATGGAAAGGTCTGAGCATGGCCTTTCCAATGATAAACATGACAATGAAAAAAGTTAAATAAGTGTATAAAAATAAAAACAAAAAAATAAAAACTTGCTTTTTTTTGATGCAGCATTATCGTTCACATTTCAATTACAATGTGAACAACGATGCTTCATAGATTTTTTTTGGGGGGGGGGGGGGTTAGCTAAAATCACGTAATTCCCCCCCCCCCCACAAAAAAAAAAAAAAAAAGGGTTCCCAAGTCTACCCCATAGAATATAACCGCAAAGGATCGGATAATAAAATGTGAGAAAAAAAAAAACACACTTTATCCACTGTGGATGATTGAAATTTTATTGAAAATTCAATTTTTTTTACATATTTTGTTATAACATTCTGGCAGGACATGACTTTTATATATAATTATGATATATTATTAATCTTCCGAGTCTGCCGGAAAGAACGATATATAATTTGTCTGGGTGGTATAATAATATGTGACTTAAAACCGCGTTTAAACATGATGAGCAAAAACTTCAGCAAACTTCACTTCCGAAAGAGCGCCCAAGTTGTAAAATTACTCCCGTCCTTAAGGGGTTAAACAGTCAGGCTACCCCTCAGCCATTATGAAGCATGAAACCGTTGGCCACCAGAGCGAGGTGACCAACGCAGTGAATCATTAACCGTTAGCCAGCACGCCGGGAGGGGTAGTTTTCTGACCTCCGGCTCCAGCAGGCAAACTCCTCCACCGCGTCATCTGCAAATAGCTAGCCCCCCGAACAAGCGCCTGACGTCACTGCAGAGGTGCCACGTGATTATCCACACATTCTGAATGCGAGGACAATCTGCAGAGCATCTGCAGTGACGTCAGGACAGTGCAACAACGGGGTGGGGCTGGCTATTGGTGGACGACGCAGTGGATGAGTCTGCCTGCTGGAGGTCAGAAAATTACACCTCCCGGCATGCTGTGTGTAACGAGGGCGCATGCTCGGTTTTAAGCCAATCTTGAATGAGCAAGTTTTTTTTTTTTTTACACGCAATGCAAATCTCACGAATATGCCACCCCCCCCCCCAAATTTAAAAAGGTACATCTCTGCCACCAAAATCTAGCGGTATACTCGAGTATTGATATTCTTATAATCACGAGTATAGCAGTACGTAGGGATACATTTAAAAGACAAGCTTTCGAGAGTATAGCCTCTCCCTCAGGTCTAGATGCTTACTGATCAGTTCCTGAAATTGAACATTAGGACATTAACCCTTTCACTGCTGAGGCATTTCACACATCTGTGCTGCGCTCATTTTTACCGGTTTCGCTCATCATGTTTAACTGCGTTTTGAAGCCTTATTTTATCATATGACCCAGACATTATATCGTTTTTTTTCCGGCAGATTCATAATAGATCATTATTATATGTATACATCATGTCCTGTCTGTATATTATAAACAAAAAATGCAATAAAATTAGAATTTTCTATAATTTATAACGTGTTTTTTTTTCCACATTTAATATGCGAGCATTTGCGGTTATATTTTCCATGGGTTGCGGGTGTTAAAATTTTTAAATTGGGTCTCATTACATTTTTTTGGGGGGAAAATTATGCGATTTTAAACGCACGCACCCCATACAAAAATCGTTAGTGCAGCATCATTGTTGTTAGTGAAATCAAGGCCCTTAGGCAACTAACAGAAGATAAGAAATAAGTGAAACCAGCCGATAAGGGAGGAGGCACAGTAATATTATCGACTATATATTACGAAGAGGAAGCTTATAGGATCTTGAACGACCAGACTACCTATAATAAACTTAAAGGAGATCCTACCATGAAAATGAAAGAAAAATTTGATGAATGCCTTTATAGAGGCTATGCCCTAGGAGTCATCAATAATAACGAACACAAGTATATGAAAATCAGTCATCCGCGACGGCCAGTCTTTTACCATCTACCCAAGATTCACAAGAACTCCATAAAACCCCCAGGAAGACCCATAGTATCGGGCATAGACTCTGTCTAGTAGACTGTCAGAATATATAGATCTACTACTCCAACCTTATGTGAATAAAACCGCATCACATTTGAAAGACACTCTTAATATCCTCCACGATTTGGAGAAAAAAATACAATGGAAGGAACACTACATCTTGGTGACCAGTGATGTGAGTGCATTATACAGCAATATACCACACAGAGGGAATCACAGCCGTCAAAAATATCCTGGAAAGAACCAACTCCCTCCCCGAGCAAATAGACTTCATCCTAGAAGGAATCCATCTTATCCTTACAATTACTTTTGGTTTAATGAGGATTTCTATTTGCAAGTGAAAGGAAACGCAATGGGAACCAAATTCGCACCAAGTTTTGCGACTCTTTATGGCAGAATGGGAGGAACCATTAATACAAAAAGGAGGGGAAAATGTCATCCTATATAGAAGGTATATTGATGACATCTTTCTGATATGGGGAGGAGGAGAACAGAGCCTGGAGGGGTTCATAAAAGAAATGAATGGAAGAAACATAAATATACAGCTAGAGACCCAATGGAGTAAAGAGGAAGTGAATTTCCTCGATCTGACCATCTATCGGGCAGGCAACGAAATAGCCACTAGAACCTTCTTTAAACCTGTAGACTAACAATTTCATAGACAGAACTAGCTGCCACCTGGAGAAATGGCTGGAAGGGGTGCCAAAAAGCCAAATTCTGAGATTACGGAGGAACTGCACAGATATTGAGGTCTTTGACGAACAAGCAGAGAAACTACAAGGAGCCTTTATAGAGAAAGAATATGATCCAGATGCATTGGAAGAAACAAGAAAAGAAATCAGGAAAGACCTCCTGAAGTATAAAACTAGACAAAATATCCAGAAACCACAACTTCCCATAATCTATACCTATAATCAACAGAATAAAGCTATTAGAAGAATCATCTCTAAATATTGGCCTATACTTAGACAGGATCCAGCATTGGCAGAACTCCTTCCAGAGAAGCCCCGATTCATATGCAGAGGAACAGGGAACCTCAAGAAGGCCATTACCAGAAGTGAATACCCAGCCCGATCAAACAACAAAAAGGAACATTTCCAGATAGAGAAGGGATTCCATGGCTGTGGCAACTGCCTAAGTTGTAGAAGCACGGGGAACAAAAAAAGAATCATTAAAAGAAGTGGATCATAAAAGGGGAAAATGGAAAATTCGTGATATCCTTACGTGTTTCTCCAAAAATGTCCTATACTTATTAACTTGCCCATGTGGTCTTAAATACATTGGGAGGACGACCAGAGCCCTCAATGTGAGAGTTAGAGAACACATTAGGAATATAACAAAGGGATTAGAAACGCATAGCGTACCCCTACATTTTTAAAAAAAAAAAAAAAAAAAACACATAATTGTGATCCAAAGAACCTTCAATTCCTAGCTCTTAAAAAAATCCATCCACAAAGACGAGGGGGAGACACAACCAAACTATTAGGCAAAGAAGAGATGAGACTTATGAGTTTGGAACCTTGCATCCCCACCGGTCTCAACATGGATTTTGAAATCTGCCACTTCCTTTAAAATATCCTGAACGAGACAATCCACCTAACTGGACGACAAAATTTATATACAGCCTGTTATAATAGGATACCATCTAACCCTCCCCTAAGGCTATATACACTAACATCTGCAAATATCCTATGACCAACACCCTGGACGATACAATCCATCCAATTAGACCCCTACACAACACAAGAGTTTATATATAGCCTTTTTGTTACACTAGGATACCATCCAACCCTCCCTTAAGGCTATACATACATACTAACTATCTGTAAATATTCAGTGTATTATATATGTGAACAAGGTACTATACACAAATTCAACGAAATATATGTGCGATGTAGGGCAGCTTGTAATATCTTAAACCGTGTACTTGTAATACAATATAGCCCCATATGTAATGTCTAATGAAATACTGGTCTATAAATACAGGGAAATGTATACTATGCAGCATATCCGAATGCAATTCGGTATTATACACAGCATCTAACTCTACACCGTATGAGTATGTAATATGGGGTAATATGATATATACTAATTATCCAGCATCCGTAATGAAATATCACTTTGTAGATGTAGGGAAATGTACCATCTAATTAAATACCAGACAATGGGTATGAGCACAAATCATATGACCCCATTCGACCCCCTATCAAGAATTGGGAGATACAGGGGATGGATATGTCTCAAATATATTGTCCAATATGGAACCATGTATATCACATAACCCCATCTCGATCAATAAGTGTTACCTGCAAAAATTTCAGATCGGGTTACATCGCTACCCTGTCCTTGATATGCATACAGGGCTTCGTTATAACCAACCCAGTCCCTATGTTCCCAACCCTATTAGATATCATCTACTAGTGCATAGGTTTGAAACATTTCTTTCTGAATGAACCCGCTTTTCAGCCCTCGGGAAGAATAGAAACAAGCATCCTGTGTCCGGAGGAGGAATATAGCCGAGATAGAGGACAATCAGGATGATGTCATCACCCGGGGACGAGAGAAACAACAGATTCTCGGCAAAGCGGACTCTCACGCAGGCGCATGAGATTCACAAAGTGAAAGTGAAAAACTCGCGCCTTTTTATTGTATAAATTTCTGTTTTACCAAAAGAGTCCATCCAACTGATGAAGCTAGTGGCAACCTAGCGAAACGCGTTTTGGAAGACTACTTTTTACACTTTTTAAAGAGAGATACTTACTACTTGACCCCAATTTATTGTTTTACCGATATTAAACCCGCTTTTTAAGCCATATCCCTGCATCCTGCGTTTTTATTCCAAGGAAACCCCAGACCACACAAGCATCCTGGTACCCAGAGAAGGGCAACATTGGATCCGTGGAGGTCTGTCTACACGAAGGAACATCGCAGGAGCAGAGGAAGGCGAAGCAAAGAGGCGTGCATAAGGTCAAACAGTCCAAAGATCTTTGGGGGACAAAGTTAAAGTGCAATCAAGAAACCATTTGGTTTTCCAGATAGATTTTCCTCATCTAACCCCCACTCTCTGTTTTGGAGGCTTAAAAGACCAAGAGAGGGGGACCTGGACACATGAATTAACAGATGTTTCTCAGAAAGAGGGAACTAGAGACTGTTTTTTGTACGAAAGTTTTTATTTCTCAAAGACATTGCTATACACCAAAAAGCCACTAGGTGGCAAACTTGGATAAGGAATTACACCACCAGTCCTTTTTTTGTGTATATTTTGACTAACACTGTATGTATTGTTGTCTAAATAACACATTGTTCAACCTTATGGGCTTTCATATTGTCCTTGACACACCTACTGAAGATAGGAGTCTAAATCACCAGGGGATTTTCTAGATATATCCACCTATCTGCGAGGAGCGCCATTTAGCTGGGGAGCCCCCCTTATTCTCCATACTACCCTGGTAGCAGTTGTAGGGCTCTGCTGCAACCCCCTAGTGGCAGCATACACGCAATACATCCGTACACAAGCTCGGGAAGCGCCAGAAGGGCACCAACATATACACCAATCATTGTTCACATAATTGAAATGGGAACAATATTGCTGCATTAACAAAAATATTTTTTTTTTACTATTTTTTACAAGATCATGTTTGGTATCGTTGGAAAGGCCATGCTCTGGCCGATACAACAATACCAAATATTAACCCCTAGCTGCCACGGATCGGGAGCTATGCACGATGACGCCAGATCCAAGATGTCGGGCAGCTCCGGGAGAGGATCACGATCCGGCACTTTTCAGCGCCGAATCATGATCCGGCCCCCAAGAGGTTAAAGTCAGGCACCGTTTGGAAGGGCAGGCTGTGCCCTTCCAAAAGCAGCCTGCCTTTAATCTCTGGCCCCTGGTGATCGGGAGGGCCTGAAATAGATTTCATCGCGCCAGCGCGATGACATCTATTAGTCCCAGCCGGGGTCCCCGAGTGCTGGACTGACATCCAAGATGTCAGCCCGCACCAGGGGGGCCCAGCAATCAGCACGTCCTTAGCACAGGGGAAGCACTTGGCAGGACGTGCTCAGCACGTCTGCCGCAGCCAAGTGGTTAAGGGTCACATGGGTGGGGTATTGGATGTCGTATAAAGGGAGAGTCAAATGGTATGTTCAAAATGGGAAAATAAACGCAAGAGGGATCTTGGGCCCATAATAAAACAGATAAGATCATACAACCTAGAATTAAGAAAGGAAAAAGAAAAAAAACAAACAGTGAAGGCTGAAAGAGACATGGGGAAAAAAAAAAAAAAAGTAGACCAAGAAAAAGCGAAACATCAGCCAGAATTCAGCATGTTATATGACGTTATAATGGGTTAAAAACCCAGAAAACGACAGAGTCCAGCATTTATAGTATTAAAATATGCAATCATTTTCATTTCATATGTTGTGCGTTCACGGTGGTCTTTAAAATGTCCTTTGAGGGTTTTAATTTTGAGGTTTTGGATGGAGTGGCCTATTAGATTGAAGTGATGTCCCAGTGTGGTACAATATGTAATTTCCTGGTGGTTATTGGAGTGTCTGTGCTGGTTCATCCCGAGATCCGTTGTGTGCCCGCACTTCTGTGCAGACGTACTTCGTGTGTGGGTCTATCATAATTTTATGCTACCACGGACGTTAAAATGTGCAGTAACACGGACGTGTACACTGCGCTCGTCTGACCCGGGCCTTAATGTCCTAATGTTCAATTCTAGGAACTGATCAGTAAGCATCCAGACCTGAGGAAGAGAGGATATTACTCTCGAAAGCTTGTCTTTTAAATGTAACGTTAGTCCAATAAAAAAATGTATCACTACGTACTGCTATACTCGTGATTTTGGCATCTGGACTAACACGGCCTATCGAATTTACATATTCTTATAATGGATTACAGTAAGCACATTTGACAGGCAAAATCATCAGATCACATTTCGGTGCCGCAGCATGTTCCCATGAGACACAGGCAGGTAAGAGTCCGTGTTCATTAGCAGAACTGAGAGCAGTTCTGTGAGCTGCAGCACATTGGCTTTAATGTCTAGAATGCTACAACTTTATGAACCTGTTCTGGAGACCATTATTCCAATTGAGTTTTATGTGCAAAAAATTCACATTGCTCCAGCAAAACACCAGATAGAGTAGACCTGATCTTCAAAAGCACCTGCAGGTGCCTCAAGATCGTGTATACTGCAGCATAATAGTGATTGGGTTAACAGAACACCACCTCTTGCCATCAAGCAAGCGCTCTCGCAACAGTAATGCAAGATGCAGCTGTTGAGTGAACCGAAAAGCCAGCTGGGGAGGTGTATGCCCTTGTACCAGAGCATCTTCCAGCAACTGAACACTGTTCCAAAGTATGAAAGGCATTTATTTGTTCCACGATTTAGGCTAGGGTCAGACGGGCGCGTTTTCTACGAACTGTGCGTCCGTGCAGTACGGATGCACTTTTTGACGGAAGACGCAGTAGTGGCCACACAGTCCATTTGTGACGTTATTTTTGACGGATGTAGGAGGGAAAACAAAACAAAAAAACATTTTGTCAGTCAAAAATGCTGGACGCATAAATGCAGTCCGTCTGACCACATTCCATCACTCACAAAGCTATGCGGACGTTGCTCACTCCGCACGTCTGTTCTAGCAGTATTACGCTCTTGCCTACCCCGCGTCAGTTTGCTGCGTCCGTTATGCATCTGCAGTTCGGTGCGGACGTACTTGGTGTGTGGGGCTCAGTTGGTCATAATTATATGCTATAACAGATGTACTAATGTGCGGCAAGACGGACGTGATCAGTGCGCTCGTCTGACCCGAGCCTTAGACAAATCAGTTCTCAAGGATCAGTTTACTGAAATGTTGGCTTTCATCACCCCAGCAATACATGCATTATCTAGTGCTCACCTGTTGCGGTGGTGGCAGGTTGTGAGCCAAAACTAAAGCCTGGTTTTCCAATTTGATCAGCATCTTTCTCAGCGGGGTTAGACACACCAAAAGCAAATGTGGCCGGTGTTGAACTACTGTCTTTAGTTTGCTCTGGCTTTCCAAACACAAATGGTTTTGGTTGATCCCCTTCGCTTTTCTTGCCAAACAGCAGTGAGGGTGCACCGGTAGTAGTAGAGTCTGTTTGCTCATCTTTCTTTCCAAAAACAAAAGACGTAGACGCGGCATCTTTGGTCTGCTCTATTTTACCAAAAGAAAAGCCTGCAATGGGCGCTTCGTCTTTTTTCTCACCCAGTTCTTTTGTTCCAAAGGGAACGGTCAAACTGGACTTGTCCTTTAGAAGTTGGTTCTGTAACCCAGAACCTGCTGAGTTCTCTTTAGTAGCAGGAGCTACAGTGCTGGGTGTCATTCCTAAAGAAACACCAATGATGGTGGCAGACTTATCTGCAACCTCCTTATTGGCCGAGGCAGCAAAACTTTTACCAAACTGAAAACCCGTTGGCACGGGGTTACTGGAGGCAACCGTGCCGCCGGAGAAAAGGCCAGCATCTTTCTTTTCATCAGTTGCCTTGGTAGCAAAGGATGGAACGCCAAATTTAAAATCCCCTGCAACTTTTGGGAAAGAAAATCCAATGACAGGAGCATTTGTAGCTGGTGTAGACTCTGTAGAGATCCCCAGTTTCTGCTCTCCAGTACTGATTGAAGCTGGCAATCCAAACATGAAGGAAGGAGCTGTAGACCCGGTGGACAGGGCTGGAGCTGCAAAACCTGTAAACAAAAAAACAATACCTGTAAACATGTTTGTGTTGCCAGTAAAATAAACTCAAATTCAGCCCACTACAAAAGGGCTACCATGTCTAGAAAGTGTATTTAAATTTGACATTTACACTGATGAATCAAAAATAAAATTAAGGATGCTTAAAAAAAGATTTTCTTGCTTTAACCCTTTCCAGTCCAATGTCGGAATATATCCAACACCGCCTTTTTCCGGTTGCAGTCCAATGTCGGATACATTCCGACATGACCGGACCAGCCCTTCCTCACCAGGGTCCCACAGAAGTCTGACTTCAGGTTCTATACCCATCCGGCACACTAACATTTTCAGCGCTCCCCACTCCATTGCACTGGCACAATGACGTTAATGAATTAACCCCTGGCTGCCAAGGGGCTTCCCTATGGAAACACTATGGTGGAAATAAGGACCCCTCTTCTCTCTCCCCCCACCCCCCGATAGGTGGTGGCTAGAGGGCCATGTTTGATATGGTTTGCCTTTCCAAAGATACCACACGTTCAGGTTAGGTGTAAAAATACAATTTTTAAAAAAAACAAAAAAAAAAAAAAACACATTTTTAATAATGCAGCACGATTGTTCACGGTTCGATTTTAACGTGAATAATGATGCTGCATGACGTCAGAATGCGGTTTTTTCCAGTTTTAACTAAAATTCCCCATTTTCTCAGAAAAACACAGTAATGGGTTCCCATTTCTAATCTTTTTAACAGAAAAATATTGAAGAAATCCAGCACAACATGGTATATTAGAAAGAAGTTTGAACCCATTTCTAATATATCACGTTGTGCTGGATTTCTTCAATATTTTGCTGTCTTGAGGCCTTTGAGTGAGGACCTCCTCCAGCTGTGGACCTAATAAAGTATGTGAGTACATCTTCTGCATAATCTTTTTAACAAGCGTACCCATAGCATATATAAAAACGTAAAGATTCAGATATTTTACATGCTGTAGATTGAAATTTCAATGGAAATTTATTTTTACATAGCACTCTGGCAGTACATGACATTATATACATATAATAAGAGGGTGCCGGACAAAATCCCTACAGTCAGGTTCCCTAATGCCAACGGCCAACTTCCAGACAGAACAAGTGCCGGACATACCAAGTTCCCTACACGGCCAACTTCCAGACATCCATAATTCCAGCGGCTATCCCTAATACTAACACGCTAACCCTTAATGAGTATGGGCTAGGTTTGAAAGGGGGAGGGAGTCAGGGCTAGGTTTGAAAGGGGGGGGGAGGGAGTCAGGGCTAGGTTTGAAAGGGGGGGGGGGAGGGAGTCAGGGCTAGGTTTGAAAGGGGGGAGGGGAGGGAGTCAGGGCTAGGTTTGAAAGGGGGGGGGGAGGGAGGAGTCAGGGCTAGGTTTGAAGGGGGGGAGGGGAGGGAGTCAGGGCTAGGTTTGGGGAGGGGAGGGGAGGGAGTCAGGGCTAGGTTTGAAAGGGGGAGGGGAGGGAGGGAGTCAGGGCTAGGTTTGAAAGGGGGGAGGGAGGGCTAGGTTTGAAAGGGGGGGAGGGTGTCAGGGCTAGGTTTGAAAGGGGGAGGGAGTCAGGGCTAGGTTTGAAAGGGGGGGAGGGTGTCAGGGCTAGGTTTGAAAGGGGGAGGGAGTCAGGGCTAGGTTTGAAAGGGGGGAGGGAGTCAGGGCTAGGTTTGAAAGGGGGGAGGGAGTCAGGGCTAGGTTTGAAAGGGGGGAGGGAGTCAGGGCTAGGTTTGAAAGGGGGGAGGGAGTCAGGGCTAGGTTTGAAAGGGGGAGGGAGTCAGGCTAGGTTTGAAAGGGGGGGGAGTCAGGGCTAGGTTTGAAAGGGGGGAGGGAGTCAGGGCTAGGTTTGAAAGGGGGGAGGGAGTCAGGGCTAGGTTTGAAAGGGGGAGGAGTCAGGGCTAGGTTTTGAAAGGGGGAGGGAGTCAGGGCTAGGTTTGAAAGGGGGGAGGGAGTCAGGGCTAGTTTGAAAGGGGGAGGAGTCAGGGCTAGGTTTGAAAGGGGGGGAGTCAGGGCTAGGTTTTGAAAGGGGGGAGGGAGTCAGGGCTAGGTTTGAAAGGGGAGGGAGTCAGGGCTAGGTTTGAAAGGGGGGAGGGAGTCAGGGCTAGGTTTGAAAGGGGGAGGGAGTCAGGGCTAGGTTTGAAAGGGGGAGGGAGTCAGGGCTAGGTTTGAAAGGGGGGGAGTCAGGGCTAGGTTTGAAAGGGGGAGGGAGTCAGGGCTAGGTTGAAAGGGGGAGGGTCAGGGCTAGGTTTGAAAGGGGGAGGAGTCAGGGCTAGGTTGAAAGGGGGAGGGAGTCAGGGCTAGGTTGAAAGGGGGAGGGAGTCAGGGCTAGGTTTGGGGGAGTCAGGGCTAGGTTTGAAAGGGGGGAGGGAGTGTCAGGGCTAGGTTTGGAGGGAGTCAGGGCTAGGTTTGGAGGAGTCAGGGCTAGGTTTAGGGGGGTGTCAGGGCTAGGTTTAGGGGGGTGTCAGGGCTAGGTTTAGGGGGTGTCAGGGCTAGGTTTAGGGGGGTGTCAGGGCTAGGTTTAGGGGGTGTCAGGCTAGGTTTAGGGGGGTGTCAGGGCTAGGTTTAGGGGGTGTCAGGGCTAGGTTTAGGGGGGTGTCAGGGCTAGGTTTAGGGGGGTGTCAGGGCTAGGTTTAGGGGGGTGTCAGGGCTAGGTTTAGGGGGTGTCAGGGCTAGGTTTAGGGGGTGTCAGGGCTAGGTTTAGGGGGTGTCAGGGCTAGGTTTAAGGGGGTGTCAGGGCTAGGTTTAGGGGGGTGTCAGGGCTAGGTTTAGGGGGTGTCAGGGCTAGGTTTAGGGGGGTGTCAGGGCTAGGTTTAGGGGGGTGTCAGGGCTAGGTTTAGGGGGGTGTCAGGGCTAGGTTTAGGGGGGTGTCAGGGCTAGGTTCAGGGGGGTGTCAGGGCTAGGTTTAGGGGGGTGTCAGGGCTAGGTTTAGGGGGTGTCAGGGCTAGGTTTAGGGGGGTGTCAGGGCTAGGTTTAGGGGGGTGTCAGGGCTAGGTTTAGGGGGGTGTCAGGGCTAGGTTTAGGGGGGTGTCAGGGCTAGGTTTAGGGGGTGTCAGGGCTAGGCTAGGTTTAGGGGGTGTCAGGGCTAGGTTTAGGGGTGTCAGGGCTAGTTTAGGGGGTGTCAGGGCTAGGTTTAGGGGTGTCAGGCTAGGTTTAGGGGGTGTCAGGGCTAGTTTAGGGGGTGTCAGGGCTAGGTTTAGGGGGTGTCAGGGCTAGGTTTAGGGGGGTGTCAGGGCTAGTTTAGGGGGGTGTCAGGGCTAGGTTTAGGGGGGTGTCAGGGCTAGGTTTAGGGGGGTGTCAGGGCTAGGTTTAGGGGGTGTCAGGGCTAGGTTTAGGGGGGTGTCAGGGCTAGTTTAGGGGGGTGTCAGGGCTAGGTTTAGGGGGGTGTCAGGGCTAGGTTTAGGGGGGTGTCAGGGCTAGGTTAGGGGGTGTCAGGGCTAGGTTTAGGGGGGTGTCAGGGCTAGTTTAGGGGGTGTCAGGGCTAGGTTTCAGGGGTGTCAGGGCTAGGTTCAGGGGGGTGTCAGGGCTAGGTTCAGGGGGTGTCAGGGCTAGGTTTAGGGGTGTCAGGGCTAGGTTTAGGGGGTGTCAGGGCTAGGTTTAGGGGTGTCAGGGCTAGGTTTAGGGGTGTCAGGGCTAGTTTAGGGGGTGTCAGGGCTAGGTTTAGGGGGTGTCAGGGCTAGGTTTAGGGGGTCAGGGCTGGTTACGGTTAGGGCTAGGTTTGGGGGGGGGTTAGGGCTAGGTTTGGGGGGGGGTTAGGGAGTAGGCTTAGTGTTAGCCGCTGGGATTTTGGATGTCAAAGTTGGCAGTCAGGGAGTTGTCTGTGTAGGGAAGTTGGCTGTTGGGATTTTGGCATTAGGGAATCTGGTTGTAGAAATTTCGACCCAAACCCATAAGGATATATTCTGAGTCTGCTGTAAAAAAAGGATATATAATTTGTCTGGGTAGTACAATCAAATATGACTTGAGATTGCGTTTAAACAGGAGCATAAAAAAAAATATAATGTAAAAATGAGCTCAGTACACAGAGGTGAAAATGGCTCAGCGGTGGAATTAAAAATTCCATACAATGAGGACATAAAGACTAACATGAGGTTTTAGAATAGTAATTTCAACACAGGACTCTGAGGCTCACATTAGCTTCTCTTTTATTATTTACTCTCCGCAGCAATGAATAGGTTAACAATTCTAGAAAAAAAAAACATTCCGCCCACAATAGTGAGCATACACCATACAGTCCCATGTGATGTAGCCCCACCTTGAGGACAGCCCACCCTCTTTCTTGCTGCTGGCTCTCTCGGCAGATAAGTCTAGTTTTAATTCTGTTTGTGTTTTTCATGTAATTTGTTTGTTTTTGCACTGTTTCTACTGGACACCGTCCGAAATCGGAGGACAGTGTCCAGTGCGGATCACGTCACGGGAACGCTCTGGCGCCGATCCCCCGGATTTTTTCCTGAGTGCGAATTGTTTCTAGCCTGCTTTGTTGCACGTTGCCTGGTACCCCCTGCACCGATCCGCCGGTTTTTCACATTGTGTGCTTTCTACTGCCTTATTGTTTACTGGTTGCCTGGTTACCACCGCGCTATCGGCTCCCGGCTCGTGGGCCCAGGCCTCTCTGCCTCCACGCGGCTCCTTCGTGCGTACGGCTGCTTCCTGCGGCTCCGGCGCCATTTTACCTGCGCTCCAACACTGCTGTACATAGAGGAAAGCGGTCTCACTCCCGGTCACGCCAGACCCACTCTGCCTCCGAGGAAAGCTCCCATAACCCCTCCACTACTGGAGAGGGGGCTTTAGGAGCCTCCTCTACCTCCCGCAAATGCTCAGGCAGTAAGGCCACGGGCCCGTTTTGCAGCCCTGGAATCCTCCCTCCGCTCCATTGCCTCCACTCTGTCTGAAAGAGGCCCCCATATAAGCCACTGCAGCAGTCTATGGCAGACGCGGTGTCTGCTGTCCACGCACTCCAAACGAAATGGATTCTCCCTAACAGGCTGCCAGCCATGTGCCCCCCCCCACCCCATTTCCCACAGGAAATGAGAAATTATTGATGATGCAGACCCTGCAAATACTGGCGCTATAAGAGGGGCTGGCAACCCCTCAGTACGGCCTTCACAGAGCAGCGGGCATAGCTCCCGCAAGAGAGCCCCTGACCATGGGGACGAGCAAGCGGTTCAAGAGACGGCCCAAATACCAGTGCCCGCTCCCCAAAAAGGTCGTACAGATTGACAGTGGGGAGGATGAGGGGGGATGACCCCATTGAGATCCATGCGCCTGACAATGACTCTGACCTCCTTGATATAGATACTTTTGATTTGCCCCCGCCACAGACGGGCGAAACGATTTACGACCCTATGGGCAACCCGTTATTCAACCCTAAAGAGATAGCTCACCCAAATTCTACAGCCTGGCAACCCCAAGTTGAGAGATGGGTGGACGCATTTATGTGCTGTCCAAATGGACAAGACTACCCGCTCAGGGCTGAATGCCCCAGACCCACCACCTCTGGCAAAACCTGCCTTACCCCAGAGGTAGACGCTGAATTTTTAGAGACTTTATGGCGGAAAAAGGTTGGTCACCTAAAAGGGGCATCGACTTTGCCTTACGCACCTGCCAGGATAAAGTACTTGACATTGCCGGACCCCTGGTGCGGGTCTTCGATATGGTGCAAGGGGCCAAATTGACAAATACTCCCCTTGATCACTCCGAGATTGGTGGCTGGCTACAGAGGGCACTCTCCCTCCTTGGAAATGCCAACTCAGCTTTGGCCGCAGAACACAGAAAAGCTATTCTGCTTAAGATGAACCCCAAATTGGAAAGCATGGCAAAAACAGACCTGGGGACCCAGGCTCAGGACGAACTCTTTGGAGAAAGATTTGTAAAACGCTTGAATACTTCGGTTGAGACCAACTTTGCCAGAGTGTTCCCTGGACGGGTCTCTCACAGGGCGGGCAGAGGAGGGGGGGGGGTGTCACTCTGCCGGCCGTGCTGGGTACCCCCGTTACTCTGGCCCCGCAGTCAAAGAAAGAGCTGAAACCGCTTCAGGATCGCGTTTCTTCCCTCCCCGAGCCAGACCATGGCGCTCCAGAGGGTACTCAGCTGCCCCTGCCTCCGCTCCATTTTCCACTGGACCAGACGCTTCTGATCCAGGAGGAAATTCGAGATCTCCTCCGCAAAGGTGCAATAGAACCAACGTTGCTGGCTCAGCTAGCGTTCTGCAGCAACCTTTTTTTGGTGCCCAAAAAGGGTGGGGGTGTTCGCCCAGTTATCAACCTCCGCGAACGCAATCAGTTGTATACCGTCATTTCAAAATGGAGGGTATACCTACGCTTCAGCACCTACTCATGCAAAAACGACTGGATGGTCAAATTAGACCTGAAAGACGTATACTTGTCGGTGCCTGTCCGCTCGTCTCATCGCGACTTCCTTTAATTCCGCTTTTACGACAACTTCTGGCGTTTCGCGGGTCTACCATTCGGTCTTTCATCAGCTCCGTGGGGTTTCACGAAACTCATGAAACCAGTGGTTGCCTCCCTCCGCTCGGGGAGGGGGTTCGCTTGATAATTTACCTAGACGATGACCTCCTGATGTCTCAGTGACCACCCTAGTGGATCATCTTCGATGGACGGTGGAATTGTTCCAAGAATTGGGCTTCCTGATCAACGAAGACAAATCTCTGACTCCCACGTGTAGGATCGAGTTTCTGGGCCTGTTAGTGGATTCTTGCTCCCCCTGCTCCTGTACCTCCCAGACTCAAAGATGATGACCATTCGGAAAGAGGCTTCCCTTCGCCGCCGCTCGTCCACTACACTACGATCCCTGGCCCGGGTGATAAAGGTTATTGGCAATCATTCCGGCTCCGCTGCACTATCGAGCCCTCCAACAATTGAAGGCCCATTCTCTTCGGGCGGGCCTGGATTATCTGGACGTGGCTGTCCTTCCCGAATTGTCCCGTATGGATCTGGCTTGGTGGCTACACCACATGGCAAAGTGGAACGGCAGAGCGATTTTGGCCCCACACCCAGAGGTGATCATGGACTGATGCCAGCAACCTCGGCTGGGGTGCCCACTGTGAAGGTCTCGAGACGGTAGGTCGTTGGTCCTCCCAGGAAGCCACTCTTCACATCAACTCCCTGGAGCTACTGGTGGGCCCCTTCAGTCCGTTGCTTCACCAGGGATTCCGCTCATCGGCACATTCTCCTCCGTATCGACAACTTCCCAGCTGTCAGGTCGGACTCTCACCCTCATGGCCTCCCAGTTCTGAAATTTCTGCCTTCAACACGGCATATAGGTTCAAGTCCAATTCATCCCAGGTCTGACCAACATGCGAGCGGATTGGAATTCCCGACATCTGGCGGATTCCAGGATCGCTTCACTCTGGGGTCCGCTGCACTGGGATCTCTTCGCGTCCCGCCTGAACACCCACCTTCCAGACTTCTGCAGTTGGCTCAGGAATATAATATATATATCTAAAAAGCAGAATGACTGGAGGAGTGAAAATTCTAGGTCAAATTAGGCAAACCAGAAAATTCTCCCATTTATCCCACTTTCCAAATCGGCCATTTTGACCTAGAATTTTCAATTCTCCAGTCATTCTCCTGGTTTTCACCTCTATGAATAACCCTGTGTTACAACGGAGCGTGCCATTTTCCTGTTGAGTTGCAACAACTTACAGCATATGGGTCTATAAAGTGCAGTCCCTTTAGGAGGCTCAAGAGCCATGTGTACAAATGTGCACACAGGGAGGTGGCCATATGGGCATCCGTACACAAAGAAGTCCGCTCTTTTCACGCTCATGTGACCCCGGCCTAAAAGGTCTCAAAAACATGTGAGTTAATAGTTGAACCTAGTGCTTTACAAGAAGAGAATCTCTAAGGAAGGGGACCTTAATGAAGCTCATCAGTTGCTCCACGTTTCAATACGCGACCTGACACTGCAAACTAAAAAAAAAAAAAAAAAAGGAAAATTATGTTGAAATCTAGATTCCTACTGCTTTTGGGCAGACACCTTTAACACCTCCACTACCAAGTAATTTTCAAAACAGTAATATTTTATGGGGGGGGGGGAATTGGGACAAAAAACAAAACCCCAATGTATGTTTCACTACAGATGCCCTTGTTGACAGGCACATGTCCCCATGCGCTGATTGTGCAGTATCAGCTGGGATCCTTGTATTGGACAGATTCCCAGCGTTCCCTAGTTTAACAATGAGCATCATGTTAAAAGGTATTACAATTTTGAGGAACTGTCTAGAGCCCAAATACAAGCTAATTTCATCAAAAGAGCCCAGCTCCAGGTCGTATTAACATCTTAGGCTGCTGATCTGAAGGGGTTAAGCACAGACTATAAGGAGAGGTGTACAACAGGATTTTCCTGGAACTATTCTCTGTCATAAACCTTAACCATTAGCGTCTTACATTTTGACCCATAGAAAGAATTTTTTTTTTAAAAAAAAGCAGCACTGAAGGACATAGGTTTTATTGCTATAAAGAATTTTAGATCCCACCTTTTAGTTCTGGCTTGCTGCCCGGCTTGGCACTTTCGCAGGCAATGCATTTGCTGGCGTTGGCCTGGTTTTGCACTAGACATACATCACAATCCCAGCTTCCTGAAGGTTTCTTAAATTGATCTAACAATCCTGTTGTTTTTGGTGGTTCTGATGCAAGGGATTTATTCTGTGAAGGAGAGGATCCTACAAAGACAGGATTAAAATAAAAAAAGTTTCTTAAAAAAGGAGGAAACCGTAAGGAAGCCATGTAGATCTTTCTCCTCCGGAAGGGAGGGGATCTAGCAGCAACTGAACTCCATGGCACACAGTTTTTTCTTCAATGCATTCACTTACCTGATTTCTCTGACGCGCAGGCTATACATTTCACATCCTCTGCTTTATTTTGCACGCAGCACACTGTACATTCCCACGAACCTACAGGTCTTTTGAATTTGTCATCGAACTGGAAGCTTGCACTTAAGCCAAACTGAGGTGTAACCGCAGACTTCGTCACAGGAGGCATCAGCAGGACAGATTTAGGTTCTGCACCAGGCTTTGGTGTGTCACAGGCCACACATTTTGACACATCGGGTTTGTTCTGTACCAAACAGGTGTCACATTCCCAAGTACCTGCTGCCACTTTAAACTTTTCTCCAAAACCTTGAAATACTGGTGCTGGGGCAGGGCTTTTTTGAATGCCGCTTTGTTCTGAAGAGGATGGCCGTTTCAGGGGCCCTGCAGGTTTATCCTTAGAAGTGGAGCATGCTGCACATTTGTTAACACTTGCTCGGTTCTCCAGGAAGCAAGCATCACACTGCCAAATTCCAATCGCGTGTTTATTGGACTCTCCAGCAGCCACCTTGCTTGCTGGCTTTGTAAGGGGTGATTTACTTTTCCCAAGAGAGTTGGTTGTGGGTGAACTTGAAGAAAACCCTATGTGGGCATATAAAAAAAAAAAAAAAAAACACATTTACATTGAGACTTTGATTGTACACCGTGCTTACATGTAGGAATGCAATGAATTGATTGGAAGCAGAGGGCTTCATTCCTCTACATAGCATCTGGGCATCTCACATCACAGATCAAGTCTCCCTGACATGTAGGGATGGGAGACCAGTTTTACTGATCGAGACATACATACATAGTAATGGCTACCCCGCTGTGGAATACCTGTACAGGTTAATAAAGAAAAGTGGATGCATGTGTCTTTTATGACAAAGTGTGTGTGGTCTAGAATAGTGATGCAGCCAGACGGGGGAGTGTGGGATACATACATATTACAGGTTAATAAAGAGGAGAGGAGACACGTGCAATAGCACATCATCCTTTTTTTTATCCTCATGATCCAAAGTCAGCACTATTGTATTATTTGTGTTTCATATTCTGATCATTCCCCCACCCTTCTCCTATAATTTCATAAGCGTGGTTCCATCACTGCTAATATAACAGACAATGGGCTATATTCTGACTTGTGTAATCCTAAACAGAGCTGTTGTAAACTTCCCAGGGCCATTAAAGTCTCCGGAGTTGTTAGGTTTACAACAGCTCTGGTTAAATTCACACCAGGGTTGGAACAGAGCGCAAGGTTTTCAAATACAGATCTTTAAAACCACAGGCAAACCGAAAGCTATTCCTCCTAAAAGAAAAAAAATTCCTAGACACTATATAGTTTCACCTTCATGCAGGGACACTACACACCATCACTGCACCGTCATGTGTCTGAGTGGAGGGGGGGGGGGGTTCATGCAGTATTGGAAGGCTTTGGGCATCTACTACTTATATTGAACCAACAACCAAAATAAAAATAAAAACACAGGGATTGTGAATTCACAGAATATAGTGGTAAATGCTCCAAGAAAAAAAAAAACTACATTTACATACCTGGGCCCTTCAAAATATCCAACACGCTCCCTTCCTTTAAGGTTTTTGCAGGTTTACAAAACCCTTCATATTCCTCCTCTTTCTTTGCACCGAGGTTGTTCAGCAAGGATTTCGCTTTGTAATTAAGAAGAAATATATTAAACTCTAAAACGTGCAACCAAAATCACTTCATGTTAACACAGGAATACCAGGATATTGGATTTCCCTTTAGAAATATTAACGGAGCACTTTACAAGTCAAGCCAGGTCTTTCCATTGGAAGATACATATATGCATTTTTTATTTTATTAGATGGGTGTTCTGTCAATCACAAATTTCTAAGCATTTAGTTTATTAGAGTACTGTTTCTTTAATTGGGCGGCCATTACTGATGCCATACACTACAGTTACTTTCTGGTAGAGCCAGATTCAACCAGCATAGCTACCAGTGAGTCAAGCAGAAAGCAAGCGCCACAGTTCTTTTACACAGGCCTTCTGCTTATAAGTCTGTAAGTAGAACCTTCATGTTTTTAGTTATGTATATATTTTCAGCAACTCAAAGCACTGTTCGATTAGTTTAGTAGTGTTTGATTGTCTTCACATTAAGTTAAACTTCTGTTAGCCAGTAATTTACATCTAGGTAGCATGCCTGTCACTTATTTGTGTAGATTTGCATGCCTAGACTAATATATTGCCATAATTCCGTATTTTCCACAGTTTTACAAAGTTTAAAGATCTGAAAAGTAAAGATACAAATAAATAAAGTTCAGTAAAGACTTTTCTTCAATCCTGCTTCCAGATTTTTATTATGTTAGCTGTCTGCCAAGCTTTGTGCCTCAGACACACTGAGGGCAGAACAATGGGATTTAGATGCAACAAAACTAATGGGCATACCAGCAATGTAAAGCAGATATTTTGGAAGCGAAAATACAAAAAGTAGGTCTGAAACAAGCAATAGATTAATGAAAATGGTTGACAACCATTTTCATTATCGATTAATCGGTGTTTAAACCGTGTGTGCTGCATGCCCAGAGTCAGACCAAGTTAAAAGGTCAACTTCAGAGCTGTATGAAAAAGACATGCCAATTGCTTTTCTACTAGGATTTCATTCTATGGTTATGGCAGAAAGAAACATTTTTTTAGTTAACAACAATAGCAGGACTATAGCACAGATCCTGGGGTACTGCCACTGGGTGGAAGAGTTGGAGCCCTGTGCCACCACCTCATCCTCACCCTGGTTCAGAGCTGCCATCCCTCCCTTGGTCTAGACTCTAGTCCCTTTCCCAAACTCACTCCCTCCCTCCCACTCAGATTGTTCATGAAATTATGTTAAAAGGGATACTATGCAACCTGACCAGTTTACCTTGTAAGAGTGGGCAGGCTGCGTGGAGTGGCCCCTTTCTAATCCCACTAATTTAGCTGGGTGCTCATAGCAGCGTTTGTTCAGTGAGAAAGCAGACATGGGCTTGAGCTGCGGACGCAGCATCAATCCGTCGAAAGAGGTGCATCAAATACATCAGTATGCAAGCATACAGCAATACTGAGCTTGTGTTATTTGGTATACTGTGGTAAGAACAGTGCCCTGCCCACCTCCCCAGACATTGTCAAGAGGCTTCATTGAGTATGTGCCAGGCTCATGGACTTCCTCACTGAAACATTGTGTTATCTGCCACGTGAGAACAGGAGCTGGTGATTCCCGAGACTAACAGGGTTATTCGGAGAGCGTGAAAAGCAGGAGAATGAGTGGAGAATGAGTGGAGAATGAGTGGAGAATGAGTGGAGAATGAGTGGAGAATGAGTGGAGAATGAGTGGAGAATGAGTGGAGAATGAGTGGAGAATGAGTGGAGAATGAGTGGAGAATGAGTGGAGAATGAGTGGAGAATGAGTGGAGAATGAAAAATTCTAGGTCAAAATAGCCAATTTGGAAAGTGAGATGAAAGGGAGAATTTTTCTGGTTTGGCTATTTTGACCTAGAATTTTTCATTCTCCAGTCATTCTCCGGCTTTTCACGCTCTCCGAATAACCCTGATGGAAAGCAAAAAACGACTAAGACAAAACACAACCAAGTACACAAAATTACATTTAAAAGCATATAACAACAAATTAAGATGTTCTACCTTAAAATCAAAAAGTCAGCATATAATGGGAGAAATCCTGCGATACATAAAGTATATCAAGACGAGGGGGGGACCCCCCACTCCCCCATGACAAGTACCTATGTACTACTCAAACATAATAGCCTGGAAAACGATCACACCCCATGAAAGCCTGAGATCCTCCAGAATCCACATGTTCCCAGAGGTTTATTAAACAGATACTACGCAGTGCATACGTAGCAAATCACCTCACGGGTTTCCAGAGTCCCTGCAGTTCAAAGTCGTTCAGCTGTTCATGTAGATCTTCGACCATTTCACTTCCGGATTCTCTACTCTCTGGTCACGTGTTGACAGTGTAATGTACGGATTTGCAGACTTGTTTTGTTTGTGTACAAGGAACGGCTTGTGCAAGACTTCAGCTCCACCCCACGGCTTTTTAAAGCGAGCTTATACTTCGGAGTTTATGTTAACCATTTCAATACCAGCTGCCCCAGGTCATTTAACATAGTCCCTCCATTTGGGCCCATAGCAAATCCATACAATATTAAATAAACAAAACTAATGCTCTTTAAAACAATGAAACCCAAACTTAAAGGGGAATATTAGTAAAAAAAAAAAAAATCTTTAACCCCCTTTATTAATTGGCCAGACATTAGGAGTCTCATATTCTAGCTTAATATTGTGTATAGGTTTGAATATTTACTTTTGGACTCTAGAAGCTAAGATTACAATTATTTTATGTATACAATTTCTAAAATCTTTAAAATCTTTGGTGCAGATATTTGGTTGATACTGGAGGATCCCACGCTCCCATCGGGTTTGATACAGAGGGCCGCCTTCAGGGCATTACGCCCTATACTGATGTAAGGGGCCGAGGGAGCCCAGCCCGCCGGGACCCCTGTCAGCGGCGTCCTTTTTCTCAGCTCCGGTATCGGACTCGGAGTCCGAATCCGGAGCTGTACTGCCCGACTCCGGGCAGACTGGCTGGCTGGGCGTGCCAAGCAGCGTGCATGTGCCTCCCAAGCATGCTGCTTTGGCACTGCCGCCTCCAGTCACATGTAGGGTAGCTGCCCTCGACGGACAGCCAGGAGCACTGAAGTAGGGAGAAGAGGACTCCGAGCAGAGGAGAGAAGAAGAGGGAGAAGTAGGACAGGGACAGAAGACGCCCCTGGGCCCATCCAGGGCCCCAGCCAGACGCACCCCCCCATCCAGGGCCCCAGCCAGACACCCCTGGGCCCATCCAGGGCCCCAGCCAGACACCCCTGGGCCCATCCAAACAAATCCTGCTACTTCCACCTAAAAACATTGCATGCACCTGCCCCGGTCTTACTCTGGACTCTTAAAATGCTCATCCAAGCTCTTATCTCCCACCTTGACTACTGTAACCTCCTTGTCTCTGGCCTTAAGAGATCCCAGATTCGTGCGGCCGTACTTCGTATATTGGCTGTCATTGCCCGCCATTTGCTGCTACTACGGACGTGATTAAGTGCGCCTAAACGCACGGTAAAAATGCGTTACAAGTTTTTATAAGGCTGGGGTCAGACTACCTGTACTATTGATCATCACAATGGAATTGCACTGTAGATTCTATATTTTAGCACTGATCACCTATTTTAAAGTTGCAGGGTTAGGGGTTCACTGCAAAAAAGAAAGGCAGTGGTTTCAACCAGAAAGAAGTACATGGCTCCAGTATTGTGGCACTGCATAACCAATGACAAACAAAACCTTGGACACTGAATTTTTTAAATCCTGGTCCCAATAAATATGTACACTGTATGTTGGGAATCTTGCAAGGAAACATTTAAAAAAAAAAAAAGACATGCTTACCTGGGCTACTTGTAGCAGACACTTTATTATCTGCAGTATTTGGTTGAGACCAAACCTTCACAGCTGGAGCACTAAATGTGAAGCCAACCTACAGAGTATAAAACCAGGAACATCCTTAGGATTGGAAATGTTCAAAATTACAATACATATAGAATGGATTAAAACCGTTAAAAAAAATTTCATCTGCGCTAATTCCCATTATACCATGTGAAAAACAAAACACAATTAGGAGGTTTGGTTTCTTATTAATGGCCATTATAAGACTAAGCTCGCCCGCCAGCGTCAAGGCACCTCTAATGAGGGTGAGTCCTATCCAAAAATGAAGCCACAGGCTGCTGTATAGCAAACCATACCTGCTCATGCTGCTTGTCAGACATGAGATAGACTGGTGGGCCTTTATTTATGCTCCCCCAGAAACAAAATCCACTTTGGGATCGAAAACAAAGACCCGGGGGGGCGGAGCTGTGAGTGGATGAGTGTGGACGTGTTTCTGCGGAGCTCTCTGAAGACCTGGCCTTTCTGGCAATATTATACACGTCCCACCGTCCAGGAGAGCTGTTGCCTGGGTCATTTTAATTCCTGCTGTGCTGGAGCATCATTTATGGCCCGAGGCAACCCTCAATCTACCGTTTGCGGTGGAGTTTGAGCACACTGAAGATATTTGCGGCCTAGCCGGAGGTGGCCATCTTGGAAGCCTGCGCGGGAGTCGCCGACTCTCCCCCTGGGGTAATCTTACCTGATTTGAGGAGTGACCTGATGGCGGAGTGGATTGGCAGAGGGTCCTGCTTGGTGGAGGGCCCCCACCAGCTGGATGTCGAAGCCTTAGTGGAGCCTGCTTCCTCTTCTGCGGTGACGGCTGTTATCGAGCGTCCTGATGACTTGTGCCCGCTTACGAGGGGGGAGGTCTGGCGCCTCATAGCGGAGTTCCGCACGCTGTGGAAGGCGGATTTCCAGGAGGTGAGAGCTGCGGTTGTGGAGGTGAGCTCCCGGTTGGAGGCGGCCTCGTGTCGAGCTGTCGCAGACTGGCCAGAAGATACGTCGACCGTGGCCCTGGCAGCTGGCTGCTCTGCCGCAGAGGAGGATGGAGAGCGGTGCCCCGGAGCGCCGGGACAATGCAGGACTCCAGGCTGCTGGCGGAGGATGATAAGTTGCATCCCGCAGCAGTCGGGCGGCCAGCTGAGACACTAATTGCCGAGACTGCGGTGTCTCTTGGAAATTTGGGCCTTTCTGCTGCGGAGGTCTGGCACCCTAACGTGACATCAGGGGAGATGGTGATGCAGAGGATCTTTTCCCTTACACTTGGAGCGGAGTGCTGTGGGATTTTCTTCCCCTGCGGAGCTAGTGGAGGGTGCAGGGAAATGTTGTGCCTTAGTTTCCCGATCGCTGGGCCTAAATGGGCTGACTCTTTGGTCCCCTCGAGTTTCGTGACACTGGCTAAGGCCTATATGCTGGACTTCGGATGGATCGGCTAACGCTTTTCTTTTGACGAGACCCCCCCCATTTGATGCTGATGGTCTACTCCCCCTGATGACACCCCCTCACTGATGTCTGTGAATTAACCCCCCTTATTCATGTCTGCTATCTGTTCCTATCCTCTTACTTTTTGTTCCCCCCCTTTTTATGTTCTCCTGACTGATTTTATGGTCATGCCTGCTGAATTTTTGGGTATAGTGGTGTTCGTCTGGTGTTCGTTTGGAGCACTGGGACTTAAGCCCCCTCTTCTTATTTTTTTTTTTTGTGTAGGACATTGGGAAGCAGCCTGGGCGAGCCACTAGGGTGACTACCTAGGCTCTGTCCACCCTTTTGGCCCCAGGTCTCCCGGCCAAGTGGCCTCTTCCATGGCCCTCAGTTCCTTCAAGGTTGCCGGGGTGAGCCAGGAATACCACAATATATTTGGCAGTCCCTCACTACCCTTTCCCCCTCTCCTTTTTTTTTTTCTTTTTGTTTTCCTGGTGCCCCCCCAGCGAACTCCATCGCTCTGTTTTGCTCTTGCTGGATCGACCCTCCTGACGAGTTTATACATCCCCCCCTGTTATTGTATCCCCTCCCCCAATTTTTGATATTCTGCAGTTTCTTTTGAGATCCCCTTTTTATGTTTTATGTGATTTCTCTGAGCATGTCTTATCTGGCCCTGTGAGGCCACCTGGCTGGTCAGTCTGTGACCCTTCGTTTATTGCAAAATAAAATTTTGAAATACAAAAAAAAAAATCTTTATGCAAAATTGCTATATTACCCTATATTTAATTGTTACTTACACAGCCCATGTTTTAAATAAATGTATTGATGACAATTTTTTTTCAGCCAAAAATGCTTGTTAGTGAAAGGGTTCACAACCAAAGAATAATACACGCTTCCACCGTTAATATTTAATTTGTGTTCTTGATGTGGTACAAGAGAGTTACAACAGACCTGTCCTGTGTTATATTGTTTCCAACAGCATGTAATAAAGGGCTGTGACATTAAAAAAAAAAAAAAAAAAAAAAAAAAACAAAGACCCGGAGCGGGATCTTGCTGCAGGTATGACCTGGTCACCTGGTCATCCCTGCAGCAAGATCCCGCTCCGTGTCATAGATCCCAAAGTGAATTTTGTTTCTGGGGGAGCATAAATAAAGGCCCACCAGTCTACCTCATGTCTGACAAGCAGCATGAGCAGGTATGGTTTGCTATACAGCAGCCTGTGGCTTCATTTTTGGATAGGACTCACCCTCATTAGAGGTGCCTTGACGCTGGCGGGCGAGCTTAGTCTTATAATGGCCATTAATAAGAAACCAAACCTAATTGTGTTTTGTTTTTCACATGGTATAATGGGAATTAGCGCAGATGACATTTTTTTCTTTGTTAGGTTTCACACATGTTGGGCTGGATGCATTTGGTGGTTAAAACCGTTGCAAGTCTGAATTTTGGACACATTCAATATGGGTCTCAAAGTCCAAATTTAAAAAAAAAAAACATGGCTACTTCTTTAGCTGAAAGGATAGACTGAAAAGGCAGCCGACTACCAACCACAAAATAAAATGCTCTAGAATAAAACTCAAGCTGCTGGTTTGAGATATTAAATGTTCTGTTGTCACCAAAATTTAAAAGGAACTGCAAGATTTTATTTATTTATAAAAGATTTTACCAGGAAGGATACATTGAGATTTCTCTTGTTTTCAAGATACTTACAGATGATCCAGGAGACTGTGCATTTGACTCTGTTGACTTAACAATTGGGGACGAAAAGGTGAATTGAGTGTTTGTCAAGTTTGCTGTCTGGAGGGGTGAAGGGAAGAAAAAAAAAAGTTTAATGTAAATCTTATTTTTTCAATGACAGTATATTACTGGGCAATTAATGTATGCAAATGATGCCATTTTAAGTGCATCACCAGATTTATCCTTGATTTGTTGAGCAGATTTAACACTGTGGGACAAAACGGACAGGGGGCACAAAGGGGTTGTTATATAGAAACTGCAAACCTATCATTTCCCAAGCTGGACAGGTTTGGAAAGCAGTCTCAGATACCTTCATTATCATTCAATCAAACCATTAGTGAACAGCCGTAAAAGCCAAGGCAAACCAGTACATCCAAACCTTGATTAATGAATACTAACACCATTGCAGGTACATTACCTTGCCGTCTGTGGGTTTAGCAGCAATTACTGGGGATGCAGCTGTGGATATGGAGAAATTAAAGCTGGGAAGTGATGCTATGCATAACGGCAAAGGTACGTCAGGTAAAACAGGCTCTTCCAACACCTAGAAAACAAATATTTTAATGCACAGGGGAAATGTTTACAAAATCTAGTCCAGTGGACTAAAGCCCAATCTACATGTCCAGACATGCAAAATAATTTCAATAAAGTAGTATTTTAAGAAGTACCTCCCCACAATGGAACAAAAAAAAAAACATAAGGTTAGTTATACTTCTAAACACACTGCCAGAAATGATCGCTGCTACACAACCACACACCATCACATGTGAATGTACACTCCTTTTCCTGCGCACACAGGGTTATTCACTGACAAATACCAACATTTCACAAAACTAAAAGTGTGACAGAAGCTTTGCTGTGCATACAGTGAGTGTCACTCTGCAACTTCTATAGCTCTTTCAATTTTACTTTTGTGAAATGCTGGCGTTTTGGTGCCACAACACTGGAAAACACCAGCAGTTGGTGAATGCCCTTCACTGGGATTTAGTTTGATAACTGCACTGTTCTGCATATATAGCGCAACAGCCCTGGTTTAGGACAGTCCTGATTTTCCAGACCTGATTTTCCAGACCTGCACGAGTGTGGCTCAATATCTGCTCTTAATGTTAACCCAGGACAGACAGGCGCCCATCACATCGCAAATATTCAGATTGATTCATGGTGTTTGATACATAACTTTCAGCAGCCGACAAGGAAAACTAACAGGGTTATTCAGAGAGGTGAAAAATTAGAGAATGACTGGAGAAATGAAAATTCTAGGTCAAAATAGCCAAACCAGAAGAATTCTCCCATTTATCTCACTTTCCAAATTGGCTATTTGGTCTCGAATGTTCGCTTCTCCTGGTTTTCACCTTTCTCTGAATAACCCTGTAAGAGTTCTGCAGGAAGTCTGTCCATCAGGATAAAAGGGCATGAAAACTAGCCAGCCCAGCACATAACTCTTAATGGTCTGTCTGGCTATATGAACCCATGAATCCAGCACCCCTGTATTAGGTCACCATTTTTAAACAAGATAACCAATTCATAATATTTGTCAATACTAGTAAACAAAGTGCTGGAGATGTTCAAAGATCTACTTAACCCCATAGTGACCCGGTAGTTTTAAACTAGTCTGTCCGAAAGTGCCCGCTGCTGGTTTTACATTTCTGCGCTGTTTCTGTTTAGCTCTAATTTTCCTCTTACTTGTTTATGGAAGCCACATATTATATATGGTTTTTTCTCGCCATTAAATGAACTTTCTAAAGATACCATTATTTCTATCATATAATTTACTTAAAAAAAACACCCCACCCACTTTTTCAAACTTTAATCCCCAAAATCTACAACCACCAAAAAAAAAAAAAAAAAAAAAAAAAAAAAAAAAAAAAAAGACCCCCGGCTGAAAATAGTTCAGAAAATTTTGTACGTCCTTTGTCTTAAAGGGGAATTTTCCCCAGGACGTATTATGTACGTCAGTGGTTCTAACTGGGTTAAACGGTCTAGATTTCTGAGGTTTTCAAATAGCTATGAAAATGCTTTTACGAGTTTGTTAATCAGATGATTTGAAACGTTTTGAACCAGTTTTACCATAATATCACACGAGAAAAAATTAAACAGCTTAAAAAAATTAAAAATTAAAATCACAAGATTTGATAGCTCTATTTTAAAAGAACATTTTACAAATTCATAAAGACAATTACATCTTCTACTGGCTTTGTTGTGTAGTGAGCATTTCTCTCTCGCATCATTTTGCCTCCACCTCTGGATGTCAAGCCATTAGCTGCAGGAGTACTTGACATGGGATATGAAAAGCTGTGGCAGAAAAAATAAAAAAATATAAACACACACATTAATTAAAGTATGCAAACTTTGTGCTAAGCCATTTAACAATTTATAACAATTCCTCTCAAGAAGCACATTGTTTAAAGTGCACCTGACATGCCCAACTTAAGTTGGGCTCATTTGACCGGGAACTACTCCCTATGGGTCAAATTTTGCCAACACCTGTAATTTCTTGTCACTTCTGAGGTTAGGCCACAATCAGGACAAACATGAAAGAGACCAAAACAGGAAGCAGGCAAGTAGAGTCTGTGATATTGCATTCATATCAAAGACCAATAGGATTTTCATCCCCCGATGGGACATTACAGGAAAAAGGAGACTTTGCAGCTTTTGGGGACTTAAAATGAACCTGTACAATCATAGGTCTCTTCTGAAAACGGGTCGAGCCAGCAGCACTACCGAGAAGTTTTAAAACTGATTCCATTATGGAGGATGCCAAACTTTTAATTCAAGGTTTTATTAAATTCTGTTTATGAGTGATAATTGTAGCCTTTGAGAAAATCGATTATAAATAAACAGGGGAATGAAAGCAAACAAAGCAACAAATTGCAAAACTAATGTTATTGAGCATTGGCAATACTTGAGAATTTGAAGATTCCAACCCAAAACCATTCAAAAATGCACACCTCTATACAAGTCTTTTTTGTAAAAAAAAATGTGTTTTTTTTAATAAAAAAAAAAACCATAATTCTATTTAATACTCTCTAGTACACCAGCGTCACCTTTCAGTAGATTTATTCTTAAAGTAGTCGCTAACACCCAAGAAAACCGCACGCCATCATGCATGGCTTATCTTAGAATGAAGACAATACAAAAAGGCAATGAGGTGCAGCACCTCAAACGGTAATATAGTAAAGTGTAGCAAACTCAGCAGGCAGGTCTTCCATGAAAAAGGATTTTATTAAAAAGACTCCAACAGGGTTATTCAGAGAGGTGAAAAGTAGGAGAATGGCTGGAGAATGGAAAATTCTAGATCAAAACAGCTGATTTGGAAAGGGAGATGAATGGGAGAATTTTCCTGGTTTGGCTATTTTGACCTAGAATTATCCATTCTCCAGCCAGTCTCCTGCTTTTCACCTCTGAATAACCCTGTAAGACAGGTTTCGCTGGTGCACAGACCAGCTTTTTCAATCAGTAGCATTGAATTCAAATCGGTACCTATTGAAAAAGCTGGTCTGTGCACCAGCGAAACACGTCTGAGTCCTTTTAATAAAATCCTTTTGCAAGGAAGACCTGAATGTTGATTTTATCCCTAGGGTTCTGGTTGTTCCTACTAAAAAGCAGCTTGCCGACAAAAGGAGAGCCCTAAATAGGCTCAGAAGCATGTGAGTTGAGCAAAGAAAAATTTCTTTGCACGGTGGTTAAGAATGATCTGCACTATGTTACATTTCCTTTTAAGAAGCAGTATGGATGCAATTTTCGAATAAGAGGCTGGTGACGACCAGCAAATAGTCCACCTGTCTACAATAGAGCCAAGGAGGCTCTAATTTTGTGAGTTTGTAAAAACCTATTTCGAACAATTGTTCATTGTAATAGTGTTACGCTAAGAAATCTTTTATATATTTTTCATAGACCTTCATGATCAATGGTGATAGAAGAAAAAGTGTATACGGTAACATACTATATTACCGCTTGAGGCGCTGCACCTCATTCCCTTTTTAGAGTTCTATTTAAGACCTTTATTATCTATAAATCCAAGATGTCCTGAATTCTTTCATGACAGGGCACCACAAAGAAAAGCATTGTACCGAATCTCAAAACAGCTACACATAACCTACTCTAATTTTTGTAGCATTTGTGAGGTGTTGGGATTTAACTCCCATTGTACAGCGCTACTGAACTTGTTAGCGCTTTCTAAAAACTTTTAACCAATTAGAATACCAAATACTATTGCAATTTGGCCACTGGTTTTAGGTTTTTCTATGTGATGCACCTATTGAAGTAAGGACATACTTGAAAACTAGAGAAATTCTCAATGTATCCTGGTAAAATACTTTATAAATTTCAGTTGGTCTTTACTGTGGAAGAACCGAGTATGTACAAATTAACTGCTCCTTTAACATGGGAGGATGTTAGGAATAACTTGTGGATTGCTTTCAAGTGAACATTTTTCCATTGAGACGGTCTAAATTTAATGACATTTTGACAAACATCTAGACTTCCAAAACACTTTTTTTTTAACCAGGTTGTAGGCAGACATACAGGAGCATTTGACGGTATAAAAGCCAAACACTTCTTCCACTTTACTGGAATAAATGCTTGATACTGTAGTGCAATCGTGACCCACATGCAAACTGACCTCTCAGGTGGTGACGCTGTTTGTGGTGCTTCCGACGCAAGATTTCTTTTGGGTTCCTGTAAGCAAAAGGAGATATATATATATATATTTTATTAGTGAACGCTGCTTAAAAGGTAACAGGTCTGGTGGTAGAAAGTCAGGTCATCCGGTTACAATTGTAACCAGTCACATAAAAACATGTCAGCATGACAAACTGAATTAGGCTTAACATTGTCAGGTATATTACACAAAGGAATTTCAAAATGGATGCCTGTAGCCGTTTTGTTTTGAAAGATGGTTTAGAAATGAACGAGATTTTTTTTTACAGAGTTCATTCCTGGGTGAAGTCTTTTATAATTTTTTAAGAAGTGCCAGACATGAAGGAACCTAGAATGTTTGTGTGTGATAAGGTTAGAGTTAAGTGCTAAGACGTGTCATAATTAAATTTATTGGTCTGTTTTAAAACAAAAGATATTTTGTCTTTTGGGTATAGGAATAAGAGTTAATACTCCTAATATAGATTTATATTTACAAAATAGATGTTTATAATCAAGGTATATTTTATTATATTTACAGTAGGAAATATATACTCCAATAAATATTGTAGAAAGTATATAAAATTGGTAAATAAAAATTACTAAAGAATAGATTCTGTTGAGTTAACCAGAAAAGAATTTAGCTGATAGGACTCTGAGTAACTAAAAGGGAGTAGGGATATAAATCAAAGATGACAGATGGAGACACAGTGTCTAGTGACTGGGAGAAGAGGTCTTTGTGTAGATTGAACTTTTGACCCGAGATAAGAATATTAAAAAGAAATGGTGGAATTAAGAAGTGCAATACTGCCCTCTAGAGAGAGGATAGTAAATATATCAATAATATTGCCAGTGACGTCAAATTGGCTATAATAAGCGGCAATGTTATTTGCAAGTCAGTCGGAGATTCCAGCATTCAGACTCACACCGCAATGCATTCAGACGTCCAGTACACATAGCAGATCCCAAGACATGAGGCAATCAAGATTCACCAAATTTCTGACTCTCACCAACTCTCTAACTCACATGCATTGATTATCTGATAAATTTCACATATTCCAAAACAAAGCATCACATAGAAAATTCCAAGACTTATCAACATCCAAATTGGACATGTATTGTATGAAAAAAAAAAAAAGGAATTAATGTAATTATATATATTTGTAGATATTCTTGCAACGTAGACAGACTTCAGATATTTGGGTTAGATCCAAATTCTAAGTATTTTCTATTCTGCAGATAGAAATATGAAGAAGTGGATATAAGGATTTATTCCTAAAAGAAATGTTGTAAAATTGATACCAATATATATATATATTGAATTTGGAAATTACTGTGATTAAAATAAGCAAGGAATTATATAACTACAAAATAAAAAGCAAAAGATTAGAAGTTTAATTCTCGAGATTAGGGGAGGATTCACTAAATAAGTTTTTATTACTTATTAAATTAGCTCATCTTTTGTTGATCCATGTAGCATAGAGATATAGATATATATATAAGAGCTGGCTGGTTAAACATTGTTTGCTGGGAAATGCATGTTGTATTAAGCAGAAATGTTTATTAACCATTTGTGTATTAGTTACTAACTGATAAGGTAAATGATATTAATCATATATGCAGTTACTAACCGGAGATACATATATTGTGAAGCTAGTTTTTATATGCTGATGGATTGTGGTTTATAAATTGTTGTTTATGATATGAGATTTGAAGCTTTTTTGTATACGTAATAAATATATACCGTATATACTCTGGTATAAGCCGACCCGTGTATAAGCCGACCCCCCTACTTTTTCTCAAAAAACCTGTGAAAGGCTTATACGCGAGTCAATAAGTTAAGTGGGATATTGCCCCAGCTCATGGATATTGCCCCAGCTCATGGATATTGCCCCAGCTCATGGATATTGCCCCAGCTCATGGATATTGCCCCAGCTCATGGATATTGCCCCAGCTCATGGATATTGCCCCAGCGGCAGCCAGCTCTCACATGGATACAGGGGTCCGTCCGTGCGCAGGTCACGCGGTCCGGCCAGTCAGGTGGTACAGAGACTCAGTACCACGTGACCGGCTGCGCCTGCAAGCAGCCGCATCCCGTTCAACACAGACGGACTACGTGTTCAGGAACCTTGACTCGGGTATAAGCTGAATCGCGGTTTTTTGACTAAAAATCTGAGTAAAAAAACTCAGCTTACACCCGAGTATATACGGTATATATTTTTATCTGATTATTGTATTTTTTAAAGCAAAACACAGACAATTAAAAGAATTCAGGATAATTTCTAAGAAATATAAACGATTGATATTTGTGTCTCGTATAAGTTTCTTATGAAATAATAATCCCTGATATATTGGAGGCAACTGCCGAGGTAGGTCCAGTAAGTCCAATATAGACATATTGGAGGCTTGGCTGATAAGTCCAATATATAACGTGTTGTATTCACGTGCAGAGATTATATCCGACAACATGAACAAAACACATGTAAAATACGGAATTAAATCCTGTAAGTGTGCCAGCAATTACACCAACAGTGTATAAGAATGTGAGTGATTTTCCATAAACTCCACTTTTTGTGGCATGTTGACTTGTGGTAGCAGAGAGCACAAGATTGGCCCTGTAGACACAATTGTGCGATTTCCCTTACTCAGAAGCCCATGGAGTAAGTATCTGGAATTGCCTAGAATTAAATCTGAAGTAAGCAGTAATTTCCTTAACAGAGGAGATCACTAGATCCGACATTGCAGGGACAGTAATCCTATCAAGTACAGATCACTTTAAAGCAAGGTTTCCCAAACCGGTCCTCAAGTACCCCAAGGCCCTGTTCACACTGTGCGATTTATCCAGCGGATTTTGCCGCGACGTCGCAGCAAAATCCACGCGACGTCACGCTGTGTAGCTTCTCCAATGCATTTCAATGGAGCTGTTCACATCTTGCCACGCGTCGCAGAAGCATGTTGCAGGTACATGACCATTTTCTTGCGATTTGCTATCTGCGATTTTGCAATTTGTATTGGTGGTGCTTTGCAAAAATCGCACAAAACAGTGATGTTGCGACTATGAAAATCGAGCGGAAAGTCGCGTGATTTTCAAAGTCGCACAGTCCAGATTTTTAGAATCACCTTGGGAAAATACAGAGTGAATCCTGCAATCACTGAGCAGCAAATTATATCACCTGTGCTGTGTTTCAGATATCTGGCAAACCTGGCCTGTTAACGGGTCCTGAGGACTGGTGTGGGAAACACGGCTTTAAAAAGGGGACCCCCTTCTCATGCATGGAAATAAACTGAGTGGCTGCCCAACAGGTTTCCCACAACCATCCAGATGCCATTTCTCCCATATAAATATATTTAGACATTGCATACACAAGGGAACCCCCCCCCAAATCTGGCAAGTAACCAGCGCAATCCGAATGTTTCAAGGGACACTACCACTTACATAAGCTGTAACTAGATTACGCATGCATTACAAACAAAACCACATGCTGATGTGTTTCTTTGAAGTAACTGCATGTTAAAAGTAAAAAAAGTTGAAATACATCCCACAGAATACAATGTTCAACCCATATACTCCATTATATGGCCATTGCCAGAATACTGTGGGAGAAGGGGGCGTTTTACAACACAAAAGATGCACCCAGTGACACCGTAAAATATTTTCTAAACAAGAGAAAAACATGTAAGATATCAGCAACAGCAACGTGAACAAAATAAGGACATTTAAGTAATTTTTTTGGTCGTAGTGTCCCTTTAAACAGATTGTAAGAAACCTTTCCTTGCACTTGTTCTGGCTCAGGTATTGTACCTTGCTTAACTAAAACCCAACATTTATTAAACGCTCTATACCTCAAGACATCTTTAAAAATGTATTACTTTAGCCTTTCAGCTCCCTCCTCTACACCCCCATTGCACCTTTCCTGATCTACCACACCACTCCCCATGCATCTTATTATTACTTCACACTGTGTCACCTGTCTCCTCTTCTGGAGATTGTAAACTCTCGATCAGGGTTCTCTTTTCCGATAACTCTTCCCGTTTCTAATATGTTCAATTAGTTTATGTTCTTCTATTGTAAAGCACTGCAGAATGTTTTGGAGTTTTAAAAAAAAAAAATAATACACATTAAATGCAAGCTACTATCAAGCAAGATGTACTCACCTTCACTTGACCACTTTGCAATCTGCGCCTGCTTGCATTTACCAAACCAGATTGAGTTAACGAAGGCTTGATGTAGGACGATACTTTTGGAGAGACCAGAATTGATTTTGGCGTTACAAGACCCCGACTAGGTGGATATGGTGAATCAACCTAAGAATAAAAAAATAAAAAAAGCAGTTACGTATATACATTTACATGAGGTAAATTAGGTGAAGAGGGGGCAAACCACCCCACCCCACTGTACATGGTGGTTTATCGAATTTGTAATGTAGAAGACTAAAAAAACAAATATCTTCGCAGTATTAAGATTCCAGATATCAGCAGGAAAACTGAACAGTTTGTTTTGTTTCCATTTATTCTTCTGCAGTAGAATTTAAATCATTTTGAAAACCGTGCCATATTTCGAGTGGAGACTCATAAATATATATTTATATATATATATAATAAAAAAGTAAGCAATAGGGCTACAATTATCAACACTGGTGGACAAAAATAAACTGAACAATAAAAGGATTGTGGATATTTAAAACGCCACAGAAAGCTATAGAAAACAAGTGGAACCTGGAAATACTAAGGTTTGTACAAAACCAATATACAAAATTTACTGCCTCGTGTATTACAGTCCTACTCAAATGTGACAGTTAATCCTTTGTAGGATTAACTGTGCTTAATGACTAATATTTGTGATTAATTTGGAGACACACACAACCCCCTTCCTGGAGTGCATCGCACTTTAAATGACACTGTCATGCTCAAAACAAGAGCTTGCTTGTTAGTGAAATGCAAAATATTTTGAGAAAAATCAAAGCTGAACGATTCAAGAAAACAAAGTACTTGAAGAAAACTTACTTTTCTCTTTTTTGTGGAAATCTCTGAATTGTCCAAAAGAATTCTCTCTGACTGTAAGAAAGCGTTAAAACATGAACATGACATTCTACAAAGTTTATTCTAATTCAGCTGTGAAACCTAAACTAGGAGCCAGTAATCTACAGAGCCTGAAAATATCTCTAGCTGCCGATGTGGTAGACAAACAAGATGGTAACAATGCATCCGTCACAGTCCAAAACAAATCTAGGTTCTAGTCACTTCACTATAGCCATGGTTTTATAAAAACCGGGACTAGCGATCACCTCTGCCTCCTAGAAAAGAAACCGCACACAAGGTAGGGTTTATTGCTATACTTGAGATTTAGGCTTACATCATTACAGATACATATTGGGGAGAAAAAAAAGGAGAAGCAATGGATGGACCCCCACAGAGGCGACACTCCATTTTTTCAGAATGACAATCACAGTAGTTGTGCATTGTATATGCATAAGGGGGATACTGAAGGGGATGGTTGTCAATTCCAGTGAAGACTTTCCACGCACAAAAATAAAAAAAACTAGATGACCATTATAAAAACTATGAAACAGGTTATAGTCCAACAGAAAAATGCATATAGCAATGTATAAAGATAAGAGGATCAGAATATGTACTCTGGACTCAAAGTTATGCATCGTGTAAAATCAAGCAAGTACAGGAATCAAAAACCAAATATATTTATAGTTAAGAAAAACAGTTTAAACCAACTTTATTTTAAATAATAGTACTGCAGGATTTCTCACGCGCAGCCCCCACTCTCTGGAACGCTCTCCCTCGTACTGTCAGACTTTCCCCTAACTTCTCTTCCTTCAAACGCTCCCTGAAAACATTCCTATTTAGGGAAGCCTACCACCCAACTCACTGACGCAACCATCAATCACTCTCACCTTACAGTCCTCTCCTCCTGTTTCCAACCCCAACCCTCCCAGATTGTGAGTTCCTACGGGAATAGGGCCCTCATCTCCTCCTGTACTGTTTGTCAAATGTTGTTCAATGTATTGTAACCCTGTCTATACTGTGCTTATTGTACAGCGCTGCGGAATATGCTGGCGCTTTATAAATAAAGAATAATAATAATAATAAAAAACCAATTCAAAACAATATTAAAAACAACACAAATAGAATAATGTGGTATATGTAATGGTATATCTGGAAAAAATGGTCCAAGAATCCACAATACGTATCACTAATGCAATTATTGAGAAGTTAAGAAATATAATATGGATAACATATGTGGGTATCGTAATTAGAGGACTTATCCTATGGCCATGTGAATGCAGATAAATGTAATCAAGGGTAAGGGAAAGTATTCATTAATCCAGCGTAACCAAGATGCATAATAACAAATGTCCCAGATATAAATTGACTCTTTATTGATTCCTGAGGGACACTTATGGTTTGTTATCCCATAAAAAACCTTTGGTTATAGGGCGCTCTGCTTCTTTAGTTGGTGCATAATCAACAGTATCGTGCCAGTGTATGATGCAACAGCTTGATATCATTTAAAGTTAACCAGCGTATATAGTCTCATTGAGGCACATGAAACCATGCGGATTCGAATATAAATAAGGCCCCAACCGTGTAATAAATCATACAGGATGCCCACATTAAAGTTATTAAATAATCCAATTACCATACATAGCATTGGTAGTCGACCTAAACAGCGTTCTTTCATTAGCACATATTGAACAGTAGTTGCTGTAGAGTTGACAATGATAGATATATTAGGTGCCTGTACACCGCGTGGCCGCCGTTTAATGGATCATATAACGCTTGTAATTAACCAGAACAGCTTTTCCCATATACATATTTTAATTAGTGATTGCTGTACGATTGTTACGAGTCAAATCAATTGTATAGATGCATATACACCGCAGTCACACCGCATGACGTCAGAAGGATTACTTAATTGGTCATATATCGTTTATGATCAAATGATGTGTTTATAAAGGGATAAAATATTAAACAACGATTGCTGCCATATAACTAGAGCAGTTGGAATGATTGATATATTAAGTGCACATACACCGCGTGACCGCCACTTGATGGATCATATAACACTTATATTAAACAGAACAGCTTTTTTTCTTTATGCAGGTTTTAATTAGCTGCAAAATTGTCACGATTTAAATCGATTACAAAAGTGCATACACATCGCGGTCACTCCGCATAGTTTCAGAATAATTTTAACCCAAATAGATCATATAACGTTAATGGTCAATTCAACGGCGTTTTTCCAGATAAGGATACTGAACAGCGATTGCTGCAAATTGTAGCAGCAGAGGCGCCTACAGCTAACATAAGTGCGTATATACGTATGCACAACAACCGCATCACATGGTATTAACCAACAATTGCTACCATATGACTAAAGCAATTAGAATTGATTGATATATTAAATACACATACACCGTGTGACCGCCGCTCAATAGTTCATAGCGCTTGTAATTAAACAGAACAGTATTTTTCCCATATATACATATTGAGTAGTGATTGCTGTAGAATTGTCACGGTTTAGGTCGAAAAGATAGGTGCATATACACCGCGGTCACGCCGCATAACATCAGGCCTATTTTTGACCTAATTGATAATATGACGTTAATGGTCAAATTCAGCGGTGTTTAAGATAAGGACACTGAACAGTGATTCATGCAAGTTTGTAGCAGCAGAGGCGCCTACAACTGACATAAGTGCGTATATACGTATGCACAACGGCCGCATCACATGGTATTTAACAACGATTGCTACCGTATAACTAAGGCAATTAGAAATGGTTGATATATTAGGTACACATACACCGTGTGACCGCCGCTCAATAAATCATGGCGCTTGTAATTAAACGGAACAGTATTTTCCCATGCATATATACTTATTGAGTAATAATTGCTGCAGAATTGTCACGGTTTAGGTCGATAACATAGGTGCATAGACACCGCGGTCACGCCGCATAACATCAGGCCAATTTAAACCTAATAAATCATGTAACGCCAATGGTCAATTCAACGGTGTTTCCAAGATAAGGATACTAGACAACAATTGCTGCAATTTGTAACAACAGAGACGCCTACAGCATCACATGGTCGCCAAACAGGATTTTAACCAAATTACCAAAACTATATAAAAAATAGAACCATCATAGTGCCTGTTAAAAGGAGTATAGTACTCAGAGTAAAGACTCAACGCGTTTCGCCGTTTCCAATCACGGCTTCATCAAGAGTGGTATTACTCTGTGCAGGGACATCAATATATACTATTTTTTGATGCATGCTGGGAAAAGCGGTAATCAGTATGCAAATGAGGCACATAAGTTAAACATGTGGTCTCCCAGATACCGTCACTTCCGTTTGGAATAAATTATTTTAGAATACATTGTTGCTAAGTAACAAAGAACGTCGGAAGTATCCGACCGATCTATATGAAATACCAAGCATACCATGACCGGAAGGATTCTCTATTAAATTATAAACGGCAGATAAGTTAACAAACCCATCTAACCACCGCCAAATACAAGAATTATCCAAACGATCACATTATAGTTTTAAAGAAGGGGAAAAGAACCCAGAACTGCATCTATTTTTTTAAAAGAACATAGTGATGTTAGTACCCTGACATAAAAAAGTGTATATGAACAGTTTATAGTACACAATTGAAAAATAATAATGGAAAAATAGGGGGAAAAAAAAATATATGTATAAATATATATGTTAAACTGTTCTGTTTAATATAAGTGTTATATGATCCATCAAGTGGCGGTCACGCGGTGTATGTGCACTTAATATATCAATCATTCCAACTGCTCTAGTTATATGGCAGCAATCGTTGTTTAATATTCTATCCCTTTATAAACACATCATTTGATCATAAACGATATATGACCAATTAAGTAATCCTTCTGACGTCATGCGGTGTGACTGCGGTGTATATGCATCTATACAATTGATTTGACTCGTAACAATCGTGCAGCAATCACTAATTTAAAATATGTATATGGGAAAAAGCTGTTCTGGTTAATCACAAGCGTTATATGATCCATTAAACGGCGGCCACGCGGTGTACAGGCACCTAATATATCTATCATTGTCAACTCTACAGCAACTACTGTTCAATATGTGCTAATGAAAGAACGCTGTTTAGGTCGACTACCAATGCTATGTATGGTAATTGGATTATTTGCCTTATTTAATAACTTTAATGTGGGCATCCTGTATGATTTATTACACGGTTAGGGCCTTATTTATATTCGAATCCGCATGGTCTTTCATGTGCTTCAATGAGACTATATACGCTGGTTAACTTTAAATGATACCAAGCTGCTGCATTATACACTGGCACGATACTGTTGATTATGCACCTACAAAAGAAGCAGAGCGCCCTATAACCAAGGGTTTTTTATGGGATAACAAACCATAAGTGTCCCTCAGGAATCAATAAAGAGTCAATTTATATCTGGGACACTTGTTATTATGCATCTTGGTTACGCTGGATTAATGAATACTTTCCCTTACCCTTGATTACATTTATCTGCATTCACATGGCCATAGGATAAGTCCTCTAATTACGATACCCACATATGTTATCCATATTATATTTCTTAACTCTCAATAATTGCATTAGTGATACGTATTGTGGATTCTTGGACCATTTTTTCCAGATATACCATTACATATACCACATTATTCTATTTGTGTTGTTTTTAATATTGTTTTGAATTGGTTGTACTATTATTTAAAATAAAGTTGGTTTAAACTGTTTTCTAAACTGAAATTGGGTTACCCCCTAACCTTGGAAGGTTAACTTCCGTTGTATCGCTATATTTATAGTTAATCCTGCACCTCAACTAAAGATTACATTAAGAGAAAAAAAAAAAAAAAAAAAAAAAAAAAAGGTAATTCGGGTCTCTAAAATTGCCATCATTCGGCCTTTAAATTGCTATGCATATTCAGGCACGCACAAGGCATTTTATACACCACTCTGGGAGTTGTGCATGTTTGTTTTATATTCATGTCGCTGTCCATAATTTGAAGAGGTATACATAATGCAGTGCCCAGACGGATGTGATTGGTCTCAGTAAATGACCTCTGGTATTGCAAACAAACACTCTAAGCGCACACCATTATGAAGGTCACACTTCATTACTAACCTTTTACAGAAATTATGCTTTACGGAGACTAGGACATTGTTTTAGTAGGTTTAGATTTAGCCAAGGGAATAAATCTAATACAGTAGTGTTCTGAATCCTCATAAGTAGAATGGGGGTGACCCTTTAATTTTGAATAGATTTCTTGGAGGTACAGTGAAAGACTTCAGGTAGTTGTGAGACTTTCCTCTTTGCTTCCCAAATGTCAGCCCAATCCAAATAGGACATGACCTTCCAGTCCATCCTGAACCTTCTATGGGAATTAAGTTGTGAGATGGACCTCGCAGGGTAAGTTTCCGTAAACATTTCTTGTCCACAGGAACAAAGCTGTCTCTTACTCTGGATTCATGCGCATGGTCTGTATCGTTTAAGGATATGGATGGTTGCTGTATGTTTCTACAAGCAACGCAATTCCTGCATCTATGGAAGCTTTTCTTCCCACTTTGTGTACTATTATATTACTGTTATGTTAATTTGATTTTTTTCATTTTTGTACTGCACCCCGTTCGCTGGAGAGGCACGCTGTACCACCTCTGTTGGCCACCTGCTGCATAGCAATCATTACCTGTAGTGTTTTTAAACACCCAACATCTGGGTCTGACCCATCTTCTATTATGCTTACCAACATGCTGCTTGATACTCCTGATGACGCCTTTAAATGGCGAAACGTGTAGAGCTAGCAGAATGATCGCTTTCCTTTTAACCACATAACTCTGTTCCTGAAGTACTGAGGGCTATACTGCTCCAGGGTACCCAAGAGTGATTTTTGCTGACTTACAGCAGGAAATCAGCATCTCCTTTTCCTCATGGTCAGTAGGCGCCAATCTGTGTAGTCCTTGTTCAGGTATTAATGCCACCTTTCACATTGTATATTACCACATAGGGATAGTCCAAGGGCCATCACAAGGATCTTCAGGGAAATAGAATTCATGTGTGGCATATAGTTAAGAGAAAACTTGCTTTAACTTTTTTTAACTCTCCCCCCCTCTTTTTTCTTTTTGTGTGGTGTGGTCTTGTCTTGTCTTTCTAGTGAAGTCCTCAATTTGAAGGGGGGGGGGGTTCTAGACCTCTGACTTTGGTATGTGGGTTTATTTTTAAAGACCTACAATAAAAGCCAAGTTTTAAATCAGGCAACTTCCTATACTCTTCCACTGTACCTCCAAAAAAATATTTAAGGAAACTTACCCTGCGGGGTCCAACTTGCAACTTTATTCCCATATAACTGCCAGGATGGACTGGAAGTTCATGTCCTATCTACAAGCTCGGGAAAACTATTTGCAACAGAATTTGGATTCCGAGGATTGGGCTGACATTTGGGAAGGGAAGGGGAAAGTCTTGTGATCAGTGTCAACAGTCTACACAAACGCTACTTTGCTGGTCTACTACCCCTCCTGAACATTTTCATATGCAGAAAGTGTGTGTGTGTGTGTGTGTGTGTGGTGTGTGTGTGGTGTGTGTGTTGTGTGTGGTGTGTGTGTGTGTGTGTGTGTGTGTGTGTGTGTGTGTGTGTGTGTGTGTGGTGTGTGTGTGTAAAAATTCACGAGCGTTCATTAGATATTTACTTTCTAAGCCCTTAAGAGGAATTTTCAAATTCTGAAAATAAGCTTTTTGGGGAAACGGTCTCTGGCAACCAGGCTGGTATTGTATCACAGATGGCTATAAATCAAATATACCCGCATTCGAGAAGTACAGATAGGATATGAACTGACAGCAGTTTTAAAGGTATACGGTGACTACCTTTTACAAAATCTGGAGCCCATGGATTACCTCTAAGGAGACATTACATATTTAGTCCTCATCTCTGCCCACAGTAACAAAGCTGTCTCTTACTCTGGATTCATGAGAATGGTCAGTATCGTTTAAGGATGGTTGCTGTATGCAGGGCCGGCGCTGCAGCTAGGCAGCCGCCTAGAGTGCATGCCTGCCTAGGGCGCAGCGCCGGGCCTTAAAAAAAATTTGAGTGTGTCGTGGCGTGGCCGGGTCGCCGCAATCAACTCGCAGGCCGAGGAGGGCTGTGCGACTGACACTCGGAGTGTGACGACCCCCCCCCCCCCATCCAGCAGGCTCCACCTCTGCCGCACGCAAGATGCGCGGCTGCACGTGTTGGGGCTGGCGGCAGCACGCACGCCCCCACGTCAGGCGCCGCTGGAAGGAGGAGGCGGAGACTCGAGGGCCGAGGAGAGTTGCGCCAGAGACCGGAGTCGACAGGAATCGGCTCACCTTGGCTCCTGGAGAGTCCACACGACGGCCTAAGGCCTCACGCCACTTGAGGGTTCGGGCTCCGCCAGCCGCACGACCGGAATAGCGCGAGGCAGCCCAGGCTGGCAGAAGGCCTCAAAGAACTGGTGCACCGTGAAACTGAAGCACACACTGAGCTCCGCTGGCGCCAATGAGTGCGGTCGGGGCGACAGGCGCACTCTGATGACGTCTCAGAGTGGGCCGGCGACAACGCCCAGACTCCCTGTCAGGACTGGAGGAGGTGAGCGCCAGAGGAGCAAAGACCCCCTCCGACACAGACCAGGATCCAGACCACCAGGGAGACATGCCTCCCTCACTCCCACTGGACCACCATTGATTTGGCCCCCTCCCTGCACAAAAAGGTAAGCAGGAGAGGGGCCAATAGTTTATTTTTAAGAAGGAGGGGGTGGATTGAAAAGAAGGGGGGGGAATGAAAAGGGGGGAATGAAAAGGGGGAATGAAAAGGGGGGGAAATGAAAAGAAGGGGGGGAAATGAAAAGAAGGGGGGAATGAAAGAAGGGGGGAAATGAAAAGAAGGGGGGAAATGAAAAGAAGGGGGGGAAATGAAAAGAAGGGGGGGAAATGAAAAGGGGGGGAAATGAAAAGAGGGGGAAATGAGAAGGGGGGAAATGAAAAGGGGGGGAAATGAAAAGAAGGGAGGGAAATGAAAAGAAGGGGGGAAATGAAAAGAAGGGGGGGAAATGAAAAGAAGGGGGGAAATGAAAAGAAGGGGGGGAATGAAAAGAAGGGGGGAAATGAAAAGAAGGGGGGGATGAAAAGAAGGGGGGGATGATAGAAGGGGGAATGAAAAGAAGGGGGGGAATGAAAAGAAGGGGGGAATGAAAAGAAGGGGGGGAATGAAAAGGGGGGGGAATGAAGAAGGGGGGGGATGAAAAGAAGGGGGGGAATGAAAAGAAGGGGGGAATGAAAAGAAGGGGGAATGAAAAGAAGGGGGGAATGAAAGAAGGGGGGGAATGAAAAGAAGGGGGGAATGAAAAGGGGGGGGAATGAAAAGAAGGGGGGGGAATGAAAAGGGGGGAATGAAAAGGGGGGGGAATGAAAAGAAGGGGGGGAATGAAAAGAAGGGGGGGAATGAAAAGAAGGGGGGGGAATGAATAGAACCAGGTAGTCCCAGACCAGGACTACGTTAAAGCGACAGTAGCACAATAAAACATTTTTTTTTAAAAATTGGAAAAATATGAGATTTGTTTTATGTTGTTGTTAGCTTAGTGCTTCATTTTTCTCGTTTGTCTAGTTAAGGAAATATTTAACTGTGTCCCTGGGTGTATACAATTTGTGATATTTGTGTTGTAAACCCCCCCCCCTTTACATCACTTAGAATGGAGTCTATGGGTCAATCACAAACTCAAAATCATTGTATTATGTGGAATGTATTCTAAGGACAGGACCAGGGGGTAGAAGTCTTTTAAGATCTCGGTCTTCTTCAGCTGCCACCTTTTATCTTGGCCTCATCTCAACATTCCCATTACCTCATTAAACAAAAGCAGTAAAGACAAACTTTAGCAAATTTTCGTAAATGTTGCATGAGGAGGGGGGGGGGTGGACGACAAAAATAAAAGAAACAAAAATCCTAATAAAAATTTATTTCTCAGTTTTAGATGCAATTAGAGAGAAAAAACAACAGCAAGTGTTTAATAACGTGGTTTTGTTTATAATGCACAAGTAATCTAAAGGTTATGTAAGTGGTAGTGTCTCTTTAAGGAGCAGCTGTCTGAACAAGTGATCGACCAGCAGATTACATAATGCTTCTGCAGTATTTGGACCCTTGGGAGCACAGTTTAAACCAGATTCCGTTTTCTAAAACACTATCAGATTATATTTTGTCAGAAGCAATCTGAGCTTGAAAACTGCACATTGAGGAAAGAAAAATAAAAAGTTCTAAAGTTTCAAATTTTAAGGAGATGGTTATAAATTCAAATCCTGTAATAGTTTCCCAGTTTCTTGATAAAACACAACAGATGCAGCTCTGCAACAGCTGGGAACCCAACATATTGCCATTTGTGGTTTGTAATTGTGTATATAACTGCTTGTAGGGGGCTGCAATGAACTCTGCAATTAATCTAGCATACAACTCTAGAAAAGTAGGTTTTGAAAACATGCATATTTAGAAAAAGTTCTACAGAAGAGGCTGTCCATAATTTTGACCGCTATGGAGTGGCTTTTCCCGATTTCAAAAATAAGATTACAGGCAAATACACATAGATGTCGCAAAAACCCCCCAAAAAAAACGCTTCAAGTCTACTCACCGGATACAGAGACGAGATGGATGGTATTTTCTTTGCATCCTGCAATGAAAAATATGAAACGGTTTTTTTTCAGCCATAAAGAAAAAAAATGACAGACATCGCTGAATTCTGCCCGAGGCTAAACGTTTTACACCGATTTAAAGGAACACTCTAAAGTCCCAACTGGAGGATTGATGCGATTGGGGTGTTAGCATTAACCCCTGCTGACCTCCTACACCCTATTTTAACCATAGCTTAATTAAAGTCACATCAGAATACAGTGGCTCTCAAACTGGTCCTTAAGTACCACTAAACAGGACAAATTTTAAGGATTACTTTAAGGAAATCAAACGACATGTGTTGGGCTTCAGATATCTGGCATACTTTGCCTTTTAGGGGTACCTGGGGCTGGGAACCACAGCCTTAATACATTGCTGGTATCCCTCAGATCCAAAACAGGAGGTGACATGCTGCTAGCTATAGCAGGTCACTTGAAGGCAGGGGAGCTTGGGTGCTCTAGTCAATCCAGATAACACCAACATTGGAAAGGGAAAGTTTTCAAACATCCTGAATCCCTGTAAATGGAGTTCAAAGCTTGCTGAGCTCACATTCTAGGCAGGACTAAACCCTAGAATTCTGAGGGCTGAATCGGCCCCCAAGACACCTGTAGAAAGGCAAGAGAGCAGTGAGCACACAGCAGAATGTTCACTAATAACATTGAATGTCACACTGTAGACTGGGGCTGTCAAATTTCGGCCCCCCCAGATGTTTCTGAACTACAACTCCCATTTTTCCTGGCCATCTATTTTATTTAAAGAATTTTGGGAATTGCAGGCATCAACATGGGGGGGGGGGGGCAATGAGTTTGACAGTCCTGCACTTGAGCCGTACAGTATAACTATTGCAGTGCCTATTACACTAGAGATGCAAGCTGAGCTTGCATCGCGGATGTAGTGTCCGCTTACTGTACATTAACATCTCCTACACTTTGTACGGAAGTCTGTGCCCCAACATTATGGTGAATGGGCTATTCCAACCTGCTTGTACTACGTCTGTGCTGACATTCTGAAAAGAAAAACTTCTTTCAAAAGGTCGGTGTTATAGGAACAGTACATATTCTGATCACTTTAGATTTTTGAAGTGGTCAGGATGTGAGGAGTGGCCCCTCCCCCTCCCAGCTAGTTAAAAAGTTGAATGACGTGGTGGATTTTCCTTCACTCCACGCAGCGTCAACAGCAGTCGGTGATTTTGAAGTTCGAGAGGTCAACTTGCAGAGTCACGTCACTGTCTCAGACCATGTGTGCAGCTCCGACCTTTCTGCGCAGGGGCTAAAGAGGAAGAGCTGTGCGCAGCGAGGGACAAGGGGGTGAGTAAACAAAAAAAATTAAAAAAAAATAAATCACCTGAAAATAAAAATAAAAATTGGGCAGATTCTGTCCACAGCATCTGCCCATTTAAGGGCTTCAGCACAATCACGTAACATCAAAAATTCCATAAATCGCCTCAGATTCCTCTGTGGTGAGTCCTATGGACCCCGGGGGGCTGGTAACACCACGGGACTTAGCGCTTCTGATATCAACCTGCAGCTCGTAAGTATTCTGACACGAGCTGCTGGCAAAGTAAACAGTAGTAACACAGACGTTAAATGTGAGCCGCAAAAAGGAAGCGACTGCCACAAAAAGTTTTCCATACATGTCTCCCCTTTAACGTCAAAGTTGAGATCAGGCGCTTCATGTTTATATGGGAGGGGAATGAAGGACTACGGCTTTCAGAAAGAGTGAACTGTCCCACATTCTCTAGTAGAAGAGTCTGCACATGGGTCTCCCTCCCCCTCCCGCCCCCGCTTTACTGCATCTCCAAAATCTAAACATCCAGAAGGATCCTACATCAACATAACTTTCAAGCCGTCACATTGAAGTCCTGAAGGGCGCCCTACTGGGGCAAGTAATGATCTTCCCACTCTTATAATAATAATATTCCATGTATACTATGACAGATCCAAAACACTGTCACAGTGTAGAAACGAGAACTGACACAACATCAATGCAAATATTCAAAGTACTGTATATTAAATAATTACCGCTAAAGGACTTGACATCTTGTCCAACGACTGCAAGATACGTCGAGCAGCATAACTAATAACCCCACGTGTTTCATTGTTTGCAGGTTTTGCTTTAACTTGCAGTCGTAAGGGAGCCTAGAAGAAATAAAATTATATAGAAAACCATTGAATAATTAAACCTTGGTCTTCGCAGCTTAATGTAGGTTTGTATATAAATAAATTAAATCAGATATCATGAGTTACTTGAACCTGGCTGAAACTATAAATGCTATGGACAACGACGTCAACATTGGAAGAACAGATGTGCTTAGTAAATCATGGATTTTAGTAGCGAATGCTGGTGGGGTGTGCAAGAAGCACAATATGTTGTGCAGTCACAGGATTATGGTGTGAATAGTGGTCTACAAAAGAAAAAAAAAAAATCCTTTTCCTGTAATGCATTCAGCCTTACAGAGGACCAATTCAGTCTTGTCAGACACACAACAGGTGTTAGAAATGGGATGATCTTTGCGCCAAGCTACATGGAAAGCAAAACATCCAAGTCGCGTGACAGAACACATAAGCACATTCAAAGTGCAGTATACCATGTTAAGCCACAATTAGCAAGTGTCAACTAGAGAGAATGGAAGGCCTTATTGTGTTTATGGGGAAGGGAAATGCTTATGGAACTGGGAGCCAAGTTAATTTTAAGGTTTTGCGATATTGCAATGCTCGCAGCAAAAGGTGATGGGAATACCTTTTTATACATGCCAAGCAAGAGCAACATAATCAAATGGAGCAATGAAAATGCTGTTCAGTTTTGTTACTGAGTGCAAAAGGGAGTTCTACCGCAGTCATTGAATGTTAAAGTCAGGAACCGGTGGAATACCGGCTACGTTGCAGGCTAGATTTAGGCTGGTGTCAGACGAACGCAGTGATCACGTCTGTGTTGCCGCACAGTTTAATGTCAGGCGTAGCATAGAATCATGAGCAAGAGACCCACATACAAAGTGCGTCCGCACCGAACTGCGCACGCACAACGCACGTGCAAACGGACGCAAGTTAGGCAAGAACGTAAAACCGCTAGACGGATGCGCAGAGTGTGCCACGTCCGCGTAGCGTTCTGTGTGAGTGATGAGATGTCAGACGCAGCGCATTTGCGACATCCAGCACCTTGACGCACACAAAGGCTTTTCATATCCTTTCATTTTTATCATTTTGGATTATTAGTTTCCCATAATTCTCTTTTTTTCTACGTCCGTCAGCAAAAACACAGACTGTGGGGTCTACAGTTTCAGTACGTCAGTACGTCCATCCTTTGTGCACACACGTAGAGTGCGCTCTGTGTTAGAAGCGTTGCAGAAGTGCAGGCCAAAAAAGCAAGACCACAAGAGGAGGAACATGCCCTTTACAGCTTTATGATCCCCACTTCCCTTTTTTTTTTCCCCCCAGACTAGACCACTTAAGCAGCTAGTCGAATATGAAGCAGTTTAGTCTAGGAGACCACAGCTTTAAAGTTTAAGTTGTGAAGCACCAGCGCAACGGTAAGCTCTGGATGTTGTTACTGGGGTGTGAATGAAGATACAAATCAAAGCATGCGCAGCAGCATAACTAACCAAACAGACCCATGAAGGAAAAGGCAAATAGAAAAGGCCATGTTATATAGCCAGCTGCAGAGGTTAAAAACTGAATTGAAGTTACAATTCAACAACTGGGATTCAAGCAGCAGATAACTTACTGGATATGGAGTTCCTGGTATTCTTGTTGTACGTGCAGCAGCTCCTCCATATGTTGTTTTTCCAGGATAAAAAGGGGAATCTCCCAGCTTTCGGGATTTTAAAACTGAAGTGCTCCCCAGAGACTGTATGTAGCCATGTTGCAAAAACAAAATAAACCCCCCAAAAGATTAAAACCGAAGATTTATAGAACATATTCAGTGTGACACACACACACAAAATGACCTGGTTGTAGATACCATCTGGTATCTGTGGATTTTGTGTTTAAATTATTCCATAGTTTCTACATTTTATTCTTTAATGGAATAAGGACATACCTCCTACTTGTCCAAATTTGCACAATTTCTGGAGGCACAGAATCTTTTTTGGATGACCTTTATAAAATGGGGGGGGGGGGTTGAAGTGGTGGTTCTGAGATGTTTGAGTACACCTTTAACTTCAGGCATATAGCACGATAATAGAAAACAAGAGCATCAATGAACATTAAGGCCAGAAGAGCAGGGCTGAGAGTCTATCACTATCCACAATGTACTTTGAACAAAAATATGTCATCTAATCAAGTCACTTACCGGTGACAAAGCGCCAAAGGTAGAAAGGTTAAATGCGGGCTTTTTTGCACTCGAGGAATTATGAGACAGCGTATTTGACCGATCAGCTTCTGGAGACCATAGAGGAGGAGCATTTACGTTTCTGGGAACTGCTACATCTGGAGAAAGCGTTTAATTAAAAAAATAAAAAAGACATTAGACATCAAGACATAGTACAGTACTTTAATGTAGACCATGGGGTAGAGGGAACCGTACCCTTATCAGATGCCCGAGAAGAAAAGCCACTTGTTGTAGAAATGTTATCGTCATCATGCTGAGAGGTAGAATCTTTGATTTCCTTTACAAGTGAAAAACCAGAACTGCTGTTTGGAAACGCAGAAGATGTTGAGGGTTGGCAGTGAAGTGCAGGCGAATCCAACAGGTTGAAGTTCAGATTAGCCCGATGGAGTGATGGCCTTGTTAAAACATCAGGCATACTTAACGAGAATCGACTAGTTGATGGTTCTGAAGGAAGGGGGAAAAAAACAAGTGTTAAAGCTTAGTGGAATAGGACCACTTCCGATTTCAAAGTTTGCCATTAAAAAAAAAAAAGCTATAAGCGACAACTCTGCAGAAATATTTGTGGCGGCTGTGGCCCCTGAGCAAGAACCTTTTGAGGTCTAGTATGCGTTCTATTCATAAATAGGATGAGGATTGACCAACAGGCAGGCATAATGTACAGCAGGCCTCAAAATTTCCACTCGCCTGCTCGCATTTGGCGAGTGGAAATTACATGAGGGCGAGTAGAAATGCAGAGGCAGGGCAGGATAAGAGGTTAAGTGGGGCAACTAGTGGCGAGTAACTCTTAAGGCCTGGCTAGTAGCTTGGGACTTGAAAATTTGAGCCCTGATGTACAGGTTCACCGTAAATAACAAGGAACATGCTAAACAACCCGTAACGCATTGCTGCACAGCTGTTCATGGGGCAAAATGCTTTTCAATGTGTGTGCTGTGAACTGCAGTTGCCTGCAAACACCGAGGCAGAGGTAGTTGTCGCTCCTGGCACTTTTTCAAAAAATGTTCGGATTTACACCAATTAACAGTGGGTAGAGCACAGTGGGAGCTGTAACATACTTGGCAGGCAGTTTTAAACAAACATTAAAATCCAATTTGAACTCCTCTGGTACAAGATACAGAAGCAAATTAAACAACTCCCCGGGGCCACAAAGAAAACACCCACAAGCAGTCATAGAATTTACAAGCCCAAAAGTCACACTTACCTTTTAGAAGGTATCTAGAAGACTAGGAAAAGCCAATGCAGCACTCATAATAGCAGGACAAAGTCACTGTTCTGCACACGTGACATGGATGTTAAGAAGGACCAAGAAAAGTCCTGAGCTTACCTTCTTCTAACCTGACCCGATCAGGTGTGACTCTGCCATCAACAGTAGGGTCATCGTCAATATATATTTGATGACCTGGGTCTATAGTATTTTCTTCATGCTCAGTGTGTTGAGAATCGGGATCAGGTGCGTCTTGAACTCTGTCTGATGCTGATGTTTCCTTGTTGAAGTACTTCTGAAGCCATCCAGGGACAATGTTCTTGACAGTATCGGTCACACGCCCGATGATACCCTACACAGAGGGGGTGGTAAAGTTAAATGAGAGAGAACTAGAATGTAAAATTTTATCTAAACTCTGCATGTTAAAATAGGCATTTTCCCCACAAATTTCTTTTTTTTTCTTCTTAAGAGTTAAACAATTTAACTCCCCTGGCGGTGTTCGAGTGTTTCTCGGGGATAAAATTTCACCGCTGAGAGCGGTAACCCCGAGACACACTTGGGCTGCATACATAACCTCTCTCTGCGCTCCCTCGCTGATCCCCCGCAGTCTCCTCCGGCGATCGCATCGTTTTACTTCCTGGATTCCTTCTCGTGGAGGCAGGAACCAGGAAGTTTGAGGGTCGCAATCGCCGGAGGAGACAGAGGGAGCGCAGGGACAGGTGATGTATCCAGCAGCATCCTGAGTGTTGCTAGGGGTTACCGCTTCCAGCATAGGAATTTAACTCCGAGCAACAGCGATACTGCTAGAAGGGGGGGGGGGGGTGAAGGGAAAAAAAAAAAGCACTTTTAGACATTGGAATTTAAAAATAGACCGCCAGGGAGGTTAAATTGAGGACCCCAAAAGCAAGATTAATTGTTCCTTTGAGCAAAATTGCCAGGGAGAATATAAATCGTTTTTCACAATATTTGCACACTTGAGCAAACCAGATTTGTTATGCCCAAGTCTCCATGCTACATTCCCCTTGTGCAGGCAGGAATTCTGGGTAGGACATGCAAGTCCATAATTTCAAGTTATCGCTCCAAACAAAGACATGCACTTTCAACCTAGATACCAATGTGAGTTGCATAGTGCACAATATTAGTAGGAATATGGACAGAGACTGCACACCCTGACTAGGGCTGCAACTAACCATTATTTTTTGATTACCATAACCAATTCAGAGAAAGGAAAAAAAAATAAAAAATGAAACAAGCACTCCTTCCTCCCTTTTTTCTTATGCAATTTACGTACTGTACGTAACTTTCGTACTAATTAGATACGCAATTTGCTTATCTTGCATACAAGGGACACAAATGCAAGGCCAGAGTGATTAAGTGACTGGGTGGAGGGACCAGAGGGGTGAGTTTGGAAAAGGAAACAGACCCAAGCATGATACAAAGCTTGAGATCGGACCAAAAGGGAGGTATTGCAGTTCTGGACCAGAGAGAGGGAGGCAGGGAGGGTGGCACAGAACTTCAGCTTCAAGTAAGAAAAAAAACACAAGTGACACCACGCCAGGGTCTGTGCTATAGATCTACTTTTGTAAACAAAAAACAAATTGGCCATGTCTGGCATAACCCTACAACCAAGGCCAGTGTCAGACGTGCGTTTTTCAGAGCGGAAGGAACGTCCGTGAGAGCGGACATTCCTTCCACACTGACGCCTGTCTGCCCACCTCGCTGAGCGCAGTTAAAGCGAACAGCGCTGCAAAGCACGATCCTCCTATGGAGCATCTCGCTTTGCAACCCCCAAACGCACTTCGTAGCATTTCGACAGGGAGGCTTTCAGAACATCTGTGCTACAGCGTGTGGCCAGCCCCGTCACAATGCTGCGCCGGGAGGCACGCCAGTACACAGGCACCTAGTGTGCTCATCTGACACCAGACTGAGGCTGCAGTCACACAAGCACACCGAGTACGTTCATGTGACACCTCCTCCCTGGGTCAGTCACAGCTTGCCGATGGTTCAACGGGATGGCCAGGCGGTGTAGCATGCGCTACACCGGACGTGTTGAAACTCTCCATCAAAAATCTACAACTGACATAGTTCAGCGAAGTGGCCACGGGGTGTCAAAAGTGGAACGAACATTCTCAAAGATGTTCCTTCCGCTCATGTGTCCATAATCAGAGTAAAGCAGCACATCTTCTCCAATCAGCTCTGACACAGTGACTGTGATTATTAATGTTTCTCAGTCTGACCAATCTGTGTACAGCACACACGGTATAAAATCAAAAATGAGAATATAGTTGACTAGTCATTTCAGCCCTAGCGAGTTTTTAAATTTTATTTTTAAGTGGTCAGCCTGTGTGGTGTGCCCCCCCACCTCCCTGCAGCCCCATTAAGTGATATTCTTGTTTGAAGAGGAGTTTCCTTTGCCCACACAAGTGTCTACAGACACTGGGGATTTTAATATCCTGCCTGCCAGTGACCACTTGGGGGCTGAGAAAGTTAGCACACTCAGCATCAGGCACTTAGATGATTGTGTCCATCATGGTGGAGCCTCCTGGCATAATTCGTAACTTTGTGCATGTCTACATGTTGGGTCTCGCATTGAATCAGGAGGTGCCTTCATTTTTGCCTGTCCTGTTGTGTCCCTGCTCATTGCCCATCTGGCAACGAGCAGGGGCTTCAGCAACAGAGGGCTGATATGCCAGCCGAGCCCACTCTGTGGGACTGCCCCCAGGAAGCAGGCATCATCGCACATATGTGCGATGGTCGTCACAAACACCCCCCTCCATCTGACTGGCATGGGAATCCCAGAGATGCAAGGGTCTTTTGGACCCGTGTGTCCTACAAGGACAAGTGGAGGTATCGTTGGAAAGACCAGAGTCTGGCCTTTCCATTGATTTCCAAAATGACCACATAATATGCAAATATAAAAATAAAAAAAATTACATTTCCATATTTTTTCTTTTTGTTCTAAAAGCAGCAGCATACTTTATAAAAAGTTAATGATGCTGCACTAATATATTTAAGTTTAGATATATATTTTAATAATTTAACTATTAAAGCTTTAATTAAATTTAATATACTGCATTTTGATATTAAATGTAAGCATTTAATTCAAATAAACAGCATAACTGTTTTTGAGTGCCATTGCTGTTGGGCTCTGGGTTACAGTAATGTGCGATGTGTATGAGGGTTTCACACAGCTACACAGCAATAAAAAAAACTCACAGTAATGTGTGGTGTGTATGAGTGAGTTTTATTGCTGTGTAATACTCATATGCACTGCACATTACTGTGAGTTTTATTGCCATGTAGCACTGGGATACAATCATACCCACCGCTCATTGCTGTGATTGTGTGGGTTTGTACGAGTAAACTGCAATGCAACAAGAAGTGTTCCATTTAAACTAAATACCGGTGTTTGTTGATCACATTGTGTTTATTCTTAACCACATTCGAGAACAAAGACCTAATGTCATTTTATTGAACTTCTAGTATCAAGGTAAGTAGATGGTCATGAGGGACAAGTAGATCAGGCTACCACTTTAGTCCACTGGACAAGTAGATTTTTTTTAAATTTCAACACCCCTGTATATTGGAGAATCATCCATCTATGAAGTGTACATAAAATAAAACATTTCTTCTTTTAGAGGGTTCTGTACCTAATCTAATTTATAACAAACCAGCATACTAATGAAATTTGGAATTAAACAGTTTCTGCACGAACAGAAAATGTTCGACCTTGAGAAAAGCAGGCATAAGCTAATACAGTAGCTACAAGTGCTACCACCAGCCTATTACAGTCACTTTTAAGCAAAATTAGACAAACTCTGCTAGCAAAAAGGTCCTACACAGGTATACATTATATAGATTTGTATATAAATAAAAAAACATTTGCAGCTCATACAATAGATACAATGTAGCAAGTTCCAGACCTGGGTGCAATGTCCCATCCCAATAGGATTCATATCCTGAACTACATTTTGAGCCAGGCTTCACTATATACGCACACAAGTTGCCCTAGCGACTAAAGTCAAAGTGAGGAGGACGGCGACTCATGTGGATCATGTAAGCGGTTGCCTGATGAATCAACAAGGAGGCATGCACTGTGAGAGTGAATGGTAGGGATAGAGAATATCATTTTTCCAGAGCCGAAACCAATTATTGGCCACCTTTCAGACAGACAGCTGATAAAGTGCTGATGTTCTGTACAATGTGATTTTAAATAAATAAAATTCTACAGAAATATGGAGTCAAAATTGTAAACATTACAAACTGAGAAAAATTAATGTGCTTGTCAAATAATTTTCCAGAACACAGAAAAATGTCAACACTACACAATTTTTTTTATTTTTTTTTTATTTAGAGGGGAAAAAAAAAAAAAAAAACAAACCTCTCTAAACAATATTTTGGGTGTGTATAAGCATATCCCAGTGCTCCACAGCAATAAAACTCACAGTAATGTGGGGTGTGTATCTATGAGTGACTTTTATTGCTGTGGATTTCTGTGATACAGTAATGTGCGTATCACAGTGCAGCATCATTGTTCACTTTAGAATTGAAAAGCGAACAATAGTGCGGAATAAAAAAAAAAAAAATCTTATTAAAATTTTACATAAATGTCCAAGCATAACCAGGATTTAAAAATGCCATGTCCTATTTCTGACATCACCACACGCCTGCGTGATAACATCAGTAGGCGGGGATAGGTCCCGCAAGCAGTTGACATCCAAGATGTGGGCAAAGGAAGCTCTAGGCTTCACAGAGCAATTTTGGGCAAACGTGGCAGCAGGGAGGATCTCTCCATGCAACCTGACAGCAGTAAAAAGCTAAAAAAGGTGGTCAGTGATCAAGTTTGCTTGACAGAAAACTTGAGCCAGCAAGAAGCTATTGCCATTTAATAGATTTTAATGTGCAGCAGCGTCCTACCTAGATTCACTAAGTAATTCATAAATTTAGTGGCCAAAGGTTAGATTCTAGGAGCCGCTTTGTCAATCATGTCTTGTCTAACTGAATGCCTTCAGGATAAAGCAGCCATGTGGCGTCTACAGCAGGACTTGACAAAGCCAGGTAGCCACTGGCTTAGAATTTTACACCTGGCTCCTAAATTTCCAGTTTATTTTACACCAATCTAAAAACATCTAGTTGGCTTCAAGGTTTTCTTCCGGTCTCCTACATTTAATGTAAATATATCCAGCCTTGGGGTATGTATTTATATATGGGGGGGTGGTGTGTGTGCGGTGTGCATGTGTGTTAAATAGGGTGTCCAATGACAACAGAGCAAAGAAAATAAGTAAACAAATAAAACAATATATCACGTCACAATGTACAGATGTCAACAATACATATATATTTATTATTATATCAGAGCGGCCAAACTGATAGAAGCAACGGTCTACACTTCTAGGCTCAAAAAAGTAGCCAAAAGACCACATGCACAAAAAATACCTAACAGCAAAAACTTAACCTTTAATGGAGTAGCAAACAGTACAAAAAGAGTGATACAGTTACATTCCTAGATCTCTACATTATGTTATGGAAGTGAGACACCACATATTGAAGCACTATTGACTGCCTTACAACGATAGTGTGTTGACCATACCACTTCCACTCTGATCTTAGTGACTTATTATTACCAACTACTAAATTCTCCTACAAAAGGGTTTCAGAGATCATGAGGGGAATTTGGAACAGGACCCGACTCCTTCAGAATGGGGTTGCGGCTTTAAACTTTACAAAGGCAAATTTGGATGTGCCTCATTAAAAGGAGGCTCGGGAACAAAAACAAAAAAAACTTTATAAATCACACCTGACAGGAATCGTGGATCAGATTTGCGCTTGAGATGGAGCTCAGAAGGTAAATTTTTTTCATATTTGGTGGACATGTCCAACTCCAGTCGTTTTGGGGTGACATGCAAAACATTGCGTACAAGGTAGTTGATACAACCTAGATCTGAGCCCAGAAATATTTTTACTGCATATGTTCCCTCCTTTCTTTCCATTCATCAACAGAAAACGCTCACACATATTCACAGTGGCAACCTCATGGCTGGTCTCCCGATGGAAAACATTGGAAGTGCCGGGTGCTTTGGAGCTTAATTCACGTCTCACTGATCTTCGGGGTTGGATGGTATGGCGACCTCCATTAAAGGGACGGTTAAGTAATAAATCGGACCCTTGGTATTAGTGGGATGTAGCAGAGACTAAGATCTCCATCTAATTTTCTACTGGACACCTTGTCCCATGTAAATCATTTCAAGGTTTGAGGACATTCGACAATGTATTTGGACAATATACTCGTTTGTTTTATTTTTACATTTAAAGAGTGATACCAGGCAAGCCATATAGATTGCGGCACAGTATAATGGGTGAAAACTAGATGTCTAGCCCACACTGGTCTTCGATACAAATGTTCCAAGACAAGCTACACTATATCCAAGTTTTCTCCATGGGGTAAAGGTAGAGGGAAACAAGGCCACTAAAATTTACCCAAGTACCTGCCGGACCGACCAGCAGAAACTAAAATATAGAAAGTCCTTCGTGGGTCTGTGGTCATAGGACAGAACAGAAAATACAGAATAAATTCTAGGATTTCTATTAGGGATAGACAGATTTTTGTTTTTGACCAGGAACGATACAGCTTCGACGGTCTTTCTGGCCGATAGCCAGTGCCAATATTCTGGAAAGTGTATTTTATTTGTTGTTTTTCTTCACAAAACACAAATCTGACATTATGCATTAACAGAGTAAGTTTAATAACATTTTAAGCATTGCACCTTGCCCACTTAATTCAATAAAAAAAAAATATTTTTAAGCTTTTATTTTTACAAACAATAGGATTGTGTGCAGACTCTGGCTTTTGCAACAAAACCTCATTACCTGCAATGTAAGGGGGTTGTTATCTTTGGCCCTCCAGATGTTTTGGAATTACATTTGCCATGTTCAGCTTCTCATTAGGTTCTTAGTGTGCAACGATCTGGAGGGGCAAAGATGCTGACCCCTGCTGTAGGAAACAAGTGCCAGAAATACAGGGGATGATAGATCCCTGCATCTCCTGTTTAGGGAATTCCCGGTCAGATGGGAGGGAAGCCTAGTTTCTGATATACTCCAGTGCAATAACAGGATTCCCTACAGCAAGAGTTGATAAGCCTGCTGTGGGAGAAGCCCCAAATTGGCACTGGATCAGCAATGTTCTGTGGGACCTTGCGTGTCACGGCTGCAGTGAGCCAACTTGTCCAGTTATCAGCAAATAAAAAAGCTGGTACCGTCATCAGTAATTTGCAGAATACCCATCAACGATTAATCTGTTTATCTCTAAATTGCGATAAAAATTTCAAAAAGGCTAAATCTACCCTGTCCAACATTAATCTGCAGACGCTCAGCAGATGTGTCCAGATGCAGAGGTACCCTAAGAAAAATGGCTGTCACAAGTATTAAGTATCCAGAGCAAAAAAGCATCTTCAGAGTACACACTGCGCGTTTCGCTGTTATTACAGTGTCTTCAGGAGTGGATCATAGCATGTGCATATATAGAGCCATAAATAGAGGCAGAGATATATTTTTGTTGTATTTAAGGTTTACGCTATGAGACCGCTGTTTCCTCTCCCTTCCAGGTGCAATAAGGTGTAGAACAAAGAAGGGACGAGCCACTCAACCTAGAGCTGGGAAAATTAAGGCTCTAAAATATGTGAGTGAATCATTGCTCAGAGTTGGATTTCAGGTTATGATATCTGTGCAATTGATTTTCTTTTTCTCCTCTTGCTGGAGAAAAACATAGTTGAGAGACTGACCCCCTTCTTTCGAAATATAAGTACTATCCCCCAATTTCACATTGTGTTCACTTCAAGCATGAATTTGGCAAATTAATATGCACTTAGCATTGAGATTTATATTATGTCACTAATATACCTAGCTAGTGGGGAGGTGTATACAAGTGTGCCACTTTAATAAGAATTGTTTACTACATTATTTGTCCAGAATAAAGTAATTATATTTGATTTTCTTAATATTTGCAATATCACTTTGATACTGATAAAACGTGTGATTAATATATACATCACTGCAAGCACAACAAATGTGTTATGGTTTCATATACGTGTATAATAAACCAAAACACAGCTATTCTGCACACTGTATAAAGAAAGTGTGCAAAAAAAAAAAAATAATCTAAAAATTAGGCTTCCCAAAATACCTCCAACCATAAAAATAAAAAAATTAAGAAATGCACACCAATTGCAAAAAAAAACACGACTCAAAATTTTATAAACACAATCGCAAAACAATATATGTTACAGGGAGCAGAGGTCAATTACACAGACTAAATCCTATAACAAAAAGTCAATAGAGTATATAAAGGTATTAAATAAGCCAAGCAACCGCTCCCACCATTATTAAAGCATGAATCAAATAAGCAAAGAAATGAACCCAAACACAGGGATAAGAATCCCTTATATTACCCGGCACCTGGTTAGAGCGAGAAGAGAGCGGACCAAAACACCAACGTTTCAACTTTAACAAGGGACAAAGACTGTTAAAATCGAAACGTTGGGGGTGTTGTGGTCCACTCTAAACCAGGTGCCGGATAATATAAGGGATTCTTATCCCTGTGTTTGGGTTAATTTCTTTGCTTATTTGGATTCATGCTTTAATAATGGTGGGAGCGGTTGCTTTGCTTATTTAATACCTTATATACTCTGCCTTTTTGGTATAGGATTTAGTCTGTGTACTTATATACAACCTCTGCTCCCTGTATATATTGTTTTGTGATTGTGTTTAATAAATTTGGAGTCTTCTTTTTTTGAAGTTGGTGTGCATTAGGGATAGACCGATATCATTTTTTCAGGGCCGATACCAATACAGATTATCGGCAGCTTTTCTGGCCGATAGCCGATATTTGGTGCCGATATTCTGTAAAGTTAAAGTTCTGAAAAAAAACAGCACAAATCTGACTATGCCATGAACTCAATGGCCTAAACAACAATCTTCGTGCAAACGTTTCCACCGGTGCAATAAACATTTAACGCGAGGGGCAAAACCCTTTATGCCGAATGCCATATTACATAGTCAGTGCAACAAACGCACGTAATCGTCTACCGCGGGTGAACCTGCGAACCCTGCGTGAGCTTACTGTATGTCGCGCGATCTATACTTAACATTGTGAGCGCAAACGCGTTTGTAATACCATCCGCATACCAGTGCACAATCTATGCGCAGTTTGTAACGCACAGCGTTTGCGCGTATAATTTTAGCAACTCCTAAAAGCTGGTGGTAACGGCAAATCTTAACATCCTGGCCGAAACCAAATACACCAGCCCAAAAAAATGCAGCAAAGTATAGTTACACATTCTACACATACCCAAAGCAATAAAATGGAGAAGTTGTGCATGCATGTATTATTGATGCAGCATATATGCTCAGATTGACTTGTGGTTCTTAATTCTGATTGACAGTAAGCACACTGATTTCTGAGCGCAACGGTACTGTGCGAGCATTTGGGCGCATCTGGTTTACGCGCGTTATTGATCGGATCCAAAATGCGCGAGGATTGTAATTCCAGCAGTGATTTGCGCAGGCAAACGTTTAACGCTTGGCGCAAAACTTCACGCTTTGCGTGAGCGTTTTTGCACAAAGATTGTATATAGCCCAATGTGTTTAACATGTAAACATTGCACCACGTCCACTTCATTTATTCAATTTAATAAGAATTTCTATTTTATTTAATCTTTTATTTATTTTTTTTTTTACAAACAATCAGACCGTGTCTTTGGCTTTCTTAAAGATCTCTCATATGACCCTGTATAAGGGGTTCAGCAACCTTGGCCCTCCAAGGGATATATTACAGCTCTGGTTAAGCAGTCACTTTGTAATATTGGCCCACGTTTTGGAATTACATCTGCTATGATGCTCATCTTCTCATTAGGTTCTTGGAGCCTCATGGGAAATCCAGTTCCAAAACATCTGGAGGTCCCAGGTTGCTGGACCCTGCAGTAGAAACTAGACCCTGCATCTCCTGTATAGGGAATTCCCTGCCAGATGGGATGGAAGCCCCATTTCTGTTGCCATCACGCTCATGCACAATACGGTCAGTGAGCAGGGGTCATTCTGCAGTGAGGGCTTACAGCCTGATGTGGGAGAAGCCCCAGATTCGCACAGTTTTGTGGGATCTTGCGTGTCGCAGCTGCAGTGAGCAAACTTGTCCAAATATCGGCAAATAAAATGCCGATATCAGTAATTTAGTGAATATTGGCTAAACCAATATATCGGTCTATCCCTAGTGTGCATTTAACTTTCTTCACATTCATATACGTGTATAACATTGTCTGCTTGTTACTTTAAGTGTGCCTTAGTGTTCACTGTAGCGGATACACTTGCATGTTTCGCACCTGTTGGTTCCTATTAGGCAGCACTGTATATAATATAACAAAGAATATTTATATACAATTAATTAGTCGTCCCCCCACATATTTCAGTAGAATAGGTCAAGAGATCAGCAGACCCTTAAAAAAATAAAAAAAAAAGTGGAAAATGAGAAGGGAAGGAGGATCAGAAATACTAAAGCCCCCTGACCCACTACCCCTGCTTTTACGCATCAAAAAAAAAACCTCAGAACCACTAACCAGATGCAGTGAACAGAACATTGAAGGCTCAGCCAAATTATCACCCGTTTATTTGTAATAAAACATATTCTGCAGTGCTGTTACATAGATTACAATACGTATTTAGTTATACTGAAATGAGGTAGTGAGAGCCTTGCGCTCTAATGAGTTTATGTTCTATATCTCAATTTTACCCAACCCTGGTCCTCCGGTACCTCAAACAGGCCAGGTTTACAGGATATGGGAAGCACAGCACAGGTGATAGGATTTGCTGCTCAGGGATTGCAAGATTCAGGCTACACTTCCAACCTGAGAACCAGGGTTTTGAGCCAATGGCCTTTTGGGAAGCACAAGCAGACCAGGGATGCAGGGCTACACGGTGCTGTGTTTAACCTTCAGATTGACTGACAGCAGGTTTTGAAAAGCTGATTTAGCCTGACATGACAACTGGGCCTGGTGGAGTGATGACACTCCCATCACAGTGATCATCTGAAATGAAATGTGACGAATACAAGATCCTTACAATAAGAACACTAACAAATTAGGAAAAAAGACCGTCATAACGAGCCTGATAATTTTCTTGTGTTATATGAAATAGAACTGGAAATGTAATGTGTACCCGCGAGCAGAACGAGGACTAAAATAATCCTACAGCATGGACACGTGGGAGGGGACTAGAGGTGATGAGGTCGGGGTCTCTGGGCTCGGCTGTTGGGGTCTGGATGCTGCTTCATCCTAACTCAGGTCACAGGTCAGGAGCAGGTAAGTGCAGAGGATGGAGGGGCGGGTCACGTGACTGACACATGGGCTGAGCGGCGCTCCTCACGGGGCTGAGGCACCGGCGCTGCACCATGTGGAGCCCCAAGCAGAGGCGGCTTCACACAGTCACCCCCACCCCCTCATATACAGTGTATGCTCCACATGTCCCGACCTCCCGCACAGCCCCTACCTGCTGGCCTGGCTGGGGGCGGCCCCTGCTGTACGGAGCCCTGACTAAGCTCTGGTGATACCGCCGGCTCCTGATTTTGCCACCGGTGCCAGTTCCTCCAGCGCCGTCAACTCCTCCAAAGCCGCCTCCTCCTGGCGCCGCCATCCTCCCGACTCCTCCTCGGGTCTCTCCCGGCCCGAGGCCCCTCCGCCGTACTGTTCACAGCCGCCCTGCCGCTTCTGCTGCCGTCACGCGCCTCACACTCCTTGGAGGCGCTCTGGGCCTGCACTTCCAGCCGCCCCGCGATCCGACGCCTTTACAGCTGCCCGCGCGGGCTCCGGCCTCCGCTCTTCGCGCCGCCCGCTTGTCGCGTTTTGCGCTGTGTGCACGCAGCTGATGACGTAAGGACGTCAGGAAGAGCAGGAGTGCTTGCCGGGAACTGTAGTCCAGGTAGAGTTCGGCTGGGAGAGAGAAGAGGCGGGCGTTCCAGGAAACCTAGTGATTACCACTCCTTATCCGCCAACGTGACGGCGTCTGACGCGATTGGCTGCCTGGTTGGGCTCGGCAGCGAATTGCAAGGAGGAAAGGGGCGTGTCCCTGTCATTTCCGCCATCTTTTTTTTCCCGGACACCTTTGCGGGCCACGTGCTGAGCGCAATCACGTGGTGCCGGGTCAAAGGGGGGGGGGTGGATTGGGGATTATTTACAAGTGGAGAAGTAAAGGGGAGCGGCAAATTTGAAAGGAATGCGTAGCTTGCGGAGAAAGAGGCGCTCACAGGCCGCGTCACGGCACAGAGGGACCTGCTCACTGCGTGCAGAGTGTCCTCACTTGGCCTGTGTTTATGGCAGTGGTTCCCAACCGCTAACAGGACCGATTTTGCAGATCACCTTGGGGAAAAGCAGACTGAATCCTGCAATCACTGAGCAGCAAATCATATCACCTGGGCTGTGCTTCACATATTTGGAAAACCTGGCCTGTTTGAGGTACCGGAGGACCAGGGTTGGGTAAAATGGAGATCTAGAACATAAGCTCATTGGAGAGCAAGGCCCTCACTACCTCATTTCAGTATAACTAAATACTTGAGGACTGCTGTTAGGAACCACTGGTTTATAGGAACACCGTGCACATCATGTCCTAAACCTGCGATTTAAAGGATACTCTATCAAATAAGAGTTGATCTTAAAACTTTGGGCAGAGACTGTTCCTAATTATTATTTCAAGTGATTTTGCAACGCTATTTGCATAACGCTCTGACTTGCGCAGTTCAATATCGCCTGCACATTGGAGTTGGGTGTACATGCGCTAATCCCTAGCTGCCTCTTTGAGAACGCTCACTATCGCGGATGGTCTCAGAGCACAACGTCAGCAAGCTGTCTGCGGTCACTGGTGACAGACTGCCAGAAATTTAAAGAAAAATCCCGGCAGCTGGTGACGTGCGTGTGGGCAACGCCAACTCCTCCACTTCAATCCCCAATTTCTCCAGATCGAAGCAGCAGGGGAAGATTATCGTTTTTAAAGGGCTCAGAATGCGAAGCGGCTTTCTGTAACCCTTTCACTCCTCTGTGCTGAGCTCATTTTGAACAGATTTTGCTCATCGTCTTTAAACATGATTTGAAGTTATGTTTTATTATAGAACCCCGAGAGATTATATATCATTTTTCAAGCAACCTCTCTGTCAGGGATGTTGAACTCTGGCCCCTCATGTCCTATGGACTCCGGCAGGTGATCGTCGCAGCAGTGCGGAAGCATTGCCGCAAGCATCACTGGTTAGTGTGGCGTTCTGGGGCGTGGTGCTCTGCTAGCGCCTGCCCCTGATTACTTCGTTTGCAAGAGAAGGATTTTCCCCTTTAGCGTCCCCACGTTAGCTTGAACTTTGTAATAAGGCCCAGGATGTGTAGGTTCTGGGAAGGCAGGATATTCTCAATTTAGTCTGCTGAGTGAGTTATGCGGATGTTTTAAAACCTCCGGTTCCCACAGTGTTAACAGCCAAATTGGGGGGGTGTGGGTACTCCATGGAGCCTGACCACCTTAACCCCTTTGCTGTGGAAGAATTGTGGGAACGTCATGGGGTTTCCTGCAACATGTGGAGGACGTCCCCCAGACGTCATCTGATTTCTGCAGCTTTAGGGGGAGCCTGCGACCGACCAGGTCGGAGTCCAGTGGTGGTCTGACTTCCTTAAAGTCAGACTGTCTCATGGGACCCCACCCAGCGCTATGTCATTGCACCGGCGTACAATGAATTCATTTTCAGGTCCCTGGCCGAGGCGGGAGAGTGCCTGGGAGGGGTCCAAATACCCCCCTCCTCCAATCAGTAGCAGCTATGAAAATAAGAGCGGCATCAGTTGAAAGGTCACAATCTGCCCTGCCACCGGGCTTCCCTGGCGCAATGATGTCAGAAAGCGAATTCTGCCCTAGCTGGTCATGGAATTCTCTATAGTGGTGATAGGGGGTCCAAAGTACCCCCCTCTCTTCTGATCTATGGTAGATAGAAAGGCCAGAGTATGGTCTTTCTAATGATACCAAACACGACCTGGTTATGTGTAAAATAAAATATATATTTTTTATAATGCAGCACTATTGTTCACTTTTCAATTATAACATGAACAAGGATGCTGCACTAACTCACCTCATGTACCATGATGCCGGAAAAAGCGATGGCATGATGTGTTACTACGCATTGCTGCAAGAGAGCACAGGGGGGCAATTGAGAACCCTAACAGGGTTATTCAATCTAGACCAAATAGCCGATTTGGAAAGTTGAGATTAATGGGAGAATTTTTCTGGTTTGGCTATTTTGACCTAGAATTTTCACCTCTCTGTATAACCCTGTAAGTCTGATTTTTACAGTCACTCGGTGTCATTGGAAAGGTAAGAGTCTGGCCTTTCCAACGATAACAAATATGACCATGTAATGGGTAAAAACGAAAAAATAAAATTTATTTAAGGCAGTAGTATTATGTGCTTTTAATTTTAAAGCAAACAATGCCACTGCTCCAACTCACCTTATATCCCATGACAAGATCAAATGTGGAGGTGTTGGAGCAATTACGCATTGGTCCATCGAAAACAAGCCGCCGAACCGCTGTGAGGAGAGTGGGGGGTCTTTGTAACCCTGTATTTCCATTCTTTACACCCCACAAAGTCATGTTAGATGTCTGGACAGGTCAGAGTCTGACCTTTCTAATATCAAATAGGGATGCACCGAAATTTCAGCCACTAAAATTAATCGGCCGAAAGGGGAAAAAACGGCCGAAAATCATCCGAACCTGGGTCTGGAGGCCCGGCTGAGCAGGGAGCTCTAATCACTAGCCTGAGATGAAGCCCCAACCAGCGACGAAGCGGTCACCAGTCTGGCCGTCAGCAGGGTCAAAGGCTTCCGCCTCCGTGACGTCATCCCTATGGCCGGAGTCTCTGATGGTGCGCGCATGGAGAGTGGGAAGCAGTGGGCCTGTGCATCTGATGTAGGAGGACTGCCATGGAGACCGCTGGAGGAGCTCAGGACCGAAGTATTAGAATGTAGGCAACGTGATCTCACCCCCAAAAATCTGTAATTCAAACCTGGGCCTGGAGGCCCGACCGAGCCGGGGGCTCATCGGAGCCTGCCCAGCCCTCTGCTCGGCCTCCAGGCTCAGACGAGCCCTCAGCTTGGCTGGGCCTCCAGGTTCGGATGACTGATTTTCGGTATCGGTTTTCAGCTGAGCTGATCCCGCAGTTTTGGTATCAAATCGTCACTGACAGCATACAGAGGAATTCTATATTCCAGGGAAGGGTTTCCAATGGGCAAAGGAGCAATTGGTAGTACCTTCTATTAGCCACTGGTAAAGGTGAAATGGTGCAACGTAAATATAATAAAAAAATATATGATTGTGAAAAATTTATATTGTTTCAGAACATGACTTGATCAGCAAAACACAGTATATATAAATTTGTATAATCAACTTGAGGGGGGGAAAATCAACCTATTAAAAATAACAAAAATAGCACAAAGTGCAATATCTACTGCATGTCTTATTTTATGACTGCACTCACAAACACTGTAGGCTAGATTGCATGTCATTGTCTCAGGAGTCAAGATGCCAGCACATACTCAATTTCCCCGCTGCCACTTACTAGTTCAGTTACTAGTGACGTTGGCATGCAGAGAGCTTGCCGACGTCACTCTAAGACCCGTCGCTGTAATGAATTGATGTAAAAGGGGATAAGGAGGACCCTGTAAACTACAGAGACACCCCACGTGGTAATCACATGTCCCTACCAGAAATTAGGGGCAGCACTCACTCTACTTCAGGATTGAACCTGACCTACCAATAGTGCTTATCAAAAACTAATCAACAGTTAGCAGCATGAACCGTTGAATAGTGCTAGAGGAGAGGCAAAATGAAAAATTCATTTATTGTAACCAATTAGACACTCCCAGAACAGAAATAAAAACCTACACATATAACAGGCATAACAGGGTGTAATGGAAAGGAGACCAGTGTGGTTGGCAGTGCTCTATGATTGCATAAACAATCAATACAAATACAATCCTATTGATAGATACCCACAATGGGAGAAGTAAACACCAGGAGTGGTAATCAGCAAATGCCGTGGCACAATTAGCACACACAAACTGGCCCTAAACTGATCGAGCTCATGCTCAAATTTCTGTCCTCACCCTGACATGCAAGACACAACATGAAACAACTCTAAAATCAAAGTTGGTGCATAGAGCTCAACATATGTTTCGCCGGCTAGACGTCGGCTTCATCTGGAGCAAAAAATAAGTTATAAAATCAGTTTAGGGCCAGTTTGTGTGTGCTAATTGTGCCACGGCATTTGCTGATTACCACTCCTGGTGTTTACTTCTCCCATTGTGGGTATCTATTTGTATTGATTGTTTATGCAATCATAGAGCACTGCCAAGCATACTGGTCTCCTTTCCATTACACCCTGTTATGCCTGTTATATGTGTATGTTTTTATTTCTGTTCTGGGAGTGTCTAATTGGTTACAATAAATGAATTTTTCATTTAGCCACTCCTCTAGCACTATTCTACGGTTCATGCTAAGCACTGAATGGATGTATGCATGCGTACAGCTACGAACCATTGTTCTGCACAGGTGTTACGGAACTTGCATACCCAAAGCTCGCAAGTCCTGTTTTGTTTAGTGATTGGCCGAACACCCCCGTGTTCGGTTCGAACACGAACATTTGCTTTTAAAGGAACAGTGAGTTTTCCATGAAATAGAGGTTAAGAATAAAAACGAAAAATTCCTTCAAATATCGTGCCTAGGAGGTCCCCATAACCTGCCCGTGAAGTGGCAGATTTGTAGGATGTATAGAAACATTTAAAAAGAAAAAAATTACATTTCAAATGACGGTAACTGGTTTTCCTTTTAATCTATTCATAAACAACTGCTTGGGGCGGCAGCCTGTATGAAGTATGAAAAGAGGAGACGTATTAGGACACACAGAACAAGTTTAGTGATTTTTTGGCTAAATTATGGTGAAACTTATGCAGGCTTTGGATGGAAGTAACAACAGGTGCATTAAAATTAGACCTTTGGTGCCGGCTAGTGCCTTCACACCGTAACCCCATACGGTATTGTGGAAGAGTGCAGGGGTGGACCCTGCTGTCAAATATTACAATGATATGAATCTGGTACACGCGTCAGTGCACCCAAATATTGGGCCTTTGGTGCCAGCTAGTGCCTTCACACCGTAACCCCTCTGAGGTATTGTGGAAGAGTGCAGCGGTGGACCCTGCGGTCAAATATTATAATATGAATCTGGTACACGTGTCAGTGGCAGTGCACCCAAATATTGGGCCTTTGGTGCCAGCTAGTGCCTTCACAACGTAACCCCTCTGAGGTATTGTGGAAGAGTGTAGTGGTGGAGGATTTGGGATGCAAAAGAGATCCCCAATCTATATTTATTTTTTTTGAGACCGGATTTTACCAGGAAGGATACATTGAGATTTCTCTCGTTTTCATGTATGTCCTGGGTGGCGAGTATGTACCGTTAGGTGTCTTGCCCAAGGACACTTACTGGAGAGGTTGCTCGCCGGGATCGAACCAATGACTCCACAGGCTCTCTCCATGCAGAGCAGTGATGTTACCTCTACTCCACCCAGCCGGTATTCAGTTACATCAGCATCAGGGGAGTGATAGCTGCTGATCCAGGGCTGATTCATTTTTATAAATGTCAGCCGGTCTACAGAGTCGGTGGACAGACGCACTCTTTTGTCTGTGACAAAACCTCCAGCGGCACTGAGCGTCCTTTCAGAAAGCATGCTGGATGAAGGGCAACCTAGTAGCTGCATAGCATATTGGCTAATTTCTGGCCAGTGATCCAATCTCAACACCCAGTAAGCCAGTGGATCATCTGCTGTAAAGGTATCTAGGTCTGCCCTTGCCCCTAGGTAGTCCTGCACCATATGGTGAAGATGCTGGGAATGGGTGCCTACATTTGACGTCCCTGGGCGTCGTGGACTAAAAAAATTGCAAAAGGAATCAGTCAAGTGGCCCCCTTCACCGCTGTTCCTCTGATTAAACGCAGCCTCTGAAGCACCTGTGTCATCACTTGTGTAACACCTTTCCAGGCACTGGTAGGTTACCAAGTGTCGCTTTAGAGCGTCCTCAAGTTGTTTCATCCTGTCCTCCTGTGAGGGCAGGATGAACTCTGCAACCTTACCCTTGTATCGTGGATCAAGAAGGGTTCCCAACCAGTAATGATCCCTCTCCTTGATAGCACGAATCCTGGGGTCCTTTAGCAGGCTTTGCAAGATAAGGGAGCCATGCAGTGTAGGTTGGAGGTGGCATTAGCTTCCGAATGTTCCTGGTCGCTGAGGATGACCGTATCGTGCACTACCTCCACCCAGCCACGTACCAGTCCTTGTGTTTCTGGGGACACAAAACCCTCCCTTGAGGAATCCCCACCTTCAATGCCCCCACTACTCAAATATTCCTCATCCTCCTCCTGTCTGATCTCAGGACCCGCAGGAATGCTGTCTGCGTAAAGACTGGGGCTTTGAGAGCTAGGGAAGTCCTCCTCTTCCTCCCGCTGCTCTGCCTCTAGTGCCACATCTATAATTCCCCGCAGAGTGCACTCCAGCAGGAACACTAAAGGAATTGTATCACTGATGCATGCACTGTCCCTGCTCACCATCCTCGTTGCCTCCTCAAATGGTGACAGTACAGTGCCTGCATCCTTGATCATCAGCCACTGCGGGGGGGGGGACAAGTTGACCTGAACCTGTCCTTGTGCCATACTAACACAGGTACTCATTGATGGCCCTCTGCTGCTTGTGCAGACGCTGCAGCATTGCCAATGTCGAGTTCCACCTGGTGGGCATGTCACAGATCAGACGGTTTGTGGGAAGGTGGAATTCTCTTTGAATTTCTGCCAGGCGAACACTTGCTGGGAATGACCGTCTGAAGTGGCTGCAGACTTTTTTGGTCTGGCTGAGAAGCTCTGCCAGCCCTGGGTACCTGGTTAGGAAACGCTGTACCACCAGATTTAGGACGTGTGCTAGGTATGGTACATGCGTCAACTTACCCAGGCGGAGAGAAGGTTGCTGCCATGATCACAGACGACCATTCCCAGCTCAAGCTGGCGTGGTGTTAACCATCTCTGCGCCTGCCCCTGCAGAGCTGACAGAATTTCTGGCTTGGTGTGGCTCCTGTCCCCTAAACAAACCAGCTCAAGCACAGTATGGCATCTTTTTGCTTGAGCCATTGCGTAGCCCCTGCCACGCGTCGGTTTAACTGCCACTTCGCCAGAGAAGGAAGAGGTGGTGGAGCAGACAGACCTCATATGAGCAGCTTTCTGGAGGCGTGGTGGATGAACAAGCTCCAGCACAGAGCCCCGTCCTGGATCCCTCCCAGCTGCAAGCAGAGTTACCCAGTGTGGCATGAAGGAAATGTAATGGCCCTGTCCATGCTTGCTGGACCACGTGTCTAAAGTAATGTGCACCTTGCTGCTGACTGCCTTTCCCAATGACTCCATAACATTGTCTTCCACGTGCTGGTATAGTGCTGGAATGGCCTTCCGTAAAAAGAACTTTCGTTTTGGAACCTGCCACTGTGGTACAGCACATTCGGCAAATTCACGTAAGGGAGCAGAGTCCACCAGCTGGAAAGGCAGCAGCTGTAATGCGAGTAATTTTGCCAAGCTGGCATTTAGACGCTGTGCAAGGGGATGGTTGGGTTGGGACTATATTTTTTCTTACGCTGCAGCAGCTGGGGCAATGAAATCTGACTGCGTAAATCTGCAGCTGATGGGATGCTGTCACATTCTGAGGAAGGACCTGGTACACCCATTACTATAACATCATCCCTGTCAGTGGAGGTTTTAGACATGGCATGACATATAGTGGGGGTAGAGACAGATGAGGTCCAATGGGAAGTGTTGTGCCAACGGGATGCATGACAGGTGGTCCTATGTGGCTTCAAGCATGTGGTACCCAAGCGGCTGATGTTTCTCCCACGCTTGATCCTCTTCAGACATAGCTTACAAATAGCAATGCTGCGGTCTGCTGCACGTCGTGAAGAACTCCAGGACAGCAAAGTTCCTGGACGTGTGCTTTGAGACAACAGCGCTCTGCACCTGAGCAGCTCTGACATCTGATGCCTTGGACTTGCTACGGTTGCTCAGAGGATGTTGTGCCTCATTTTTGTTGTGCCTCCTCCTCACTTGACTCCTCTGTTCGATCAGGCACCCAGGTGGAGTCAGTGACCTCATCATCGTCATCACCCCCTATCTCCTCGTCACTGGAGCCAACTTGGCAGTATGCTGCAGCTGCTGGGGGAACATGAGTGCCAGTTCTTTGTGTGTCACTGGCACCCCCTCCCTCTAGGCCGATTTATACTCCCTTCCTCAACCTCAGAGTTTGAATCCGAGCACTGGAGTTGCTGCGCATCCTCAAGCAGCATGTCACTGTCATTGTAGTCAAACAATTCAGCTGACTCCTCCGTGTATGATGGTGAGGCTACTGCAGGAGTAGCTGTGGACATGGAGGCTGCATTAGATGCTTTGGCAGCTGAGGTGGACTGTGAACCACTACAAGCCTGGCTGGCAGAGGACTCGGAGGACTCGGATGGTTAGCCAATCCTGCAAATCCTCTGTATGTTGCTGCCGCTTAAGACGGCCAGCACCAGTTAGAAAGGACAAGCGTGCCCCTGCAGAGGATGCACCACGTCCACGACGACCAGGGGCACAGCCTTCCGACACAGAGGCTGCTTGCCCTCTTATCTGTGTCTGGGAGCGTCTGCCTGTCCTTTTTGGTCTTTCTGACATGGTGAGTGATATATAGATTAAAGATATACAGAACTCTGATTCAACTCTGTTATAAAGATTGGAGATATACAGAACTCTGATTCAACTGTGTTATCTAGATTAAAGATATTCAGAACTATGCTATAAGTCAGCGATTTCACTGATCTTTTCCCTGCAAGGCTGCCAATGTCCTCTACTCTTTCTGATTCACTTCCTCTCCTGCAGGCTGCAACACCCGGATAGCTGGCAAGACCCAGATTCAACTCTGAATAGATAAAGATACAGATTAAAGATACAGATGAACTCTGATTCAACTGTGGTATTTTATGGTATTTAGAATTAGATTAAAGATATACCAGAGTTCTGGAAAAATCTGTATAACTCAGTGATACACCCTGTCCCTAATAGCTGGCAGTGCCGAGACACAGATTCAAATTCCCAGAACTCTGGTATAACTCAGTGATACACCCTGATATGCAACAATCTCCTCTCTGATTCACTCCTGCAACACACACGCTGGGGCTGTGGGGAAGCCTTATATAGTGTGCTGCGGGATTTAGCTCTGTGAGCCCATGATTGGGCAAAATTTGCCCAATCAGGACTCTGAGCCCTAATTGGCGTAGTTTTGCACCTGACCTGTGGTCAGGTGCAAGGCTGTAGCCAATTACAAGCCAGTGGAAAAGTGCATTGTGGGCGAACATGCGGACATATTCACTGTTCGACGAACGGTCGGACGGCCAATGTTCGATGCAAACTTATGTTCGCATCGATCCGCCAGCCCATCCCTAGTCCTGTTGCGGTACGCAATTTGTGCTTCCTAAACTACGCAAGCGTAAAAGTGTAAATTGCACAATTAAGCCTCAGGGACTTCCGACTTCGAAAGCCCCAAAAGCTGAAGAGGAGGAGCAAGTGCACAGCGAGGGACAAAAATAATTGGACAGAGGCTGTTAGCATCCTCTGCCCAATTATTTAAGGGAAAAAAAGACATTCTACTTTTCAGTAGAGTGTTCCTTTTAACCCCTTCACTGCTGAGCCATTTCACGTCTGTGTGCTGAGCTCATTTTGACCATTTTATGCTCAAGCCGGATCGCGGCCCGGTGCCTCGGGTTAAATTCAGGCACCATTTAAGGCTTATGTCAGATTAACGCAGCCTGAGCGCACTCTGCGTGCGTGCATAAAGGACAGACGTACTGAAGGAAGATACTTTGGACACCACACGGTCCGTTTTTCTTGACGGACGTAGAAAAAAAAAAGGGAACTATGTGAAATAAAAATAATATGAATGATGATAAAAAATTGAAAAGGATATTAAAAGCCATTTTGTGCGTCGAGGTGCTGGACGTCGCAAATGCGCTGCGGCTGACATCTCATCACGCACATAGAACGCTACGCGGACGTGGCGCACTCTGCGTGTCCGTCTAGCGATTTTACGTACTTGCGTAGTTCGGTGCGCACTTCGTGTGTGGGTCTCTATTAGGCTTGTGCACCGATTTTTTTTTTTTCGGTTCGGATGTTTAAACTTTTCGATTCGGCTCGTTTCGACCGATTGCTGTTTCGATTCGGTTCGGATCGTTTTTCGTGTACATTTTTTTTTCGGATTATCGACCATTTTTCGGATTTTCGGGTCACTTTGCTCGTTTTTTGTATCGACTTCGGAAATTTTCGTTTTTTCCGAACGTCTGTTCTCCTCGTTTCAAAGTGTCTACGATCATTCTGGCGATTCTATCGTGTTTTTTTTTATTAAATAAAGATCCTTTTTTTCTTATGAATAATTGAATATACATTTAATCATATTAAAATGGTATGAAAGCCAAGGAACAAAAAAAATGAACAAAACGATTTAAAAAACGCTAAACTGACCCGAATGCCACAAGAAACAAGTGATACGCATTTACAAATACAAAATTTACAGAATCAGCGATATAACCGATAATAGTTAAATATACGATGTCCAGAATTACCGAAATGGAACCGAAATCACGAATGGAACCGAAATCATGAATAGAGCAAAAATAAATTTCGATTTGACACATTTCAAGTCCATTCGAAAACTCCGAAAATTTTTCGTTTTGGCTCGGAAAACTTTTCGGATCTATCGGTTTTCGGGTCCGATCCGATTCGGAAATTCGGCCGAATCCGAAGACACGAATCGGGAAATTTCGTGAAAATTCCGAAACGCACATCCCTAGTCTCTATTGCTCATGATTCTATGCTACGACGGATTTAAACTGTGCGGCAACGCGGACGTGATCGCTGTGTTTGTCTGACACGGGCCTACAAGGCTAGGGTCAATCGAACGCATTATTCGCAACGACCGTCAAAAAGTGCGTCCGAACATATTGACGTATTTTTTCACGGAATCCGCGAAAACGGTCATACGATGCGCATTTTCGTGCATGATTTGTTACGGATCCAAACCAGGGAACTTTGGGTGTCTGGACGTTATGTTGGCCGGACATGAGCAGCGTCTGACGTCTCCTAATCACGCACACTCGCCGGTATGCGGGCGCAGCGCCCTCTGTACGTCAGTACTAGTGGTTCTGCGTTCTCAAAAAAATGCGTTTGTTTGCTGCTTGCTTGCGTACTTTAGTGCGGCCGTACTTCGTATATTGGGCATCATTGCCCGTCATTTGCTGCTATTGCGGCCGTGATTAAGTGCGCCTAAATGCATGTTAAAAATGCGTTAAGGCAGGGGTCAGACTAAGCGGTGCCTGCTTTTTCCCGATCGGGAGGGAGAGGGATCCGAAAGGATCCCCCCCTCCTTTCAGGCAATCTCCTGGCTTTGCTGGGGGGTTGCCTGAAAATGACGTAATTTACGTTGGGAGGGCCACAAAAGCAGCGTCTGACTTCAGGGAATTCAGTACGCCGCGGGACCCCGGAGGAGAGAGGTGAGTATCTCTCCAGGCTCCCGCCGAGTGGATGACGTGTTGGGAACGTCCTCCGCATACAGTGGGGGTCTATGAGGACGTTCCCCACACGTCATCCGCAGTGAACGGGTTAAAAGTGCCGATTGTGAGCCACACCTTAGACCTCAGAGATCAGGCACCCTTACTTATAATGGAAAAAAAACACTGTGCAGTCAGTGCAGAGATTCTTATTGAACGGAGACGTTCTTGAGAGATCTCTCAACTCTGTGTTAGATCCAGGAAAGAGGTTTATTGAATTTCGCTCTTATCTTTATCTACTCACCGTCAAACACTACAATTTGTTTGCAATACTGTGTCAAGCCAACTTGTACTTATGTGTGCTTTTCCCTGCCACCCAGGGGTGGACTGACAACTAATGGGGCTCCCAGGCAATAGGAGATCAGGGGGCCCTTGTTCCACGCCCACAGAAGGTCACACCCATACAAAACCCCACCCATACAATGCACAACCCACATGTACATTGCTGTGTTAAAGAATGTCTTAACAAAATTTTCAATAATTATTTTACTCAGTTAAGAAAATCCACTCAGGCCCACCAGCGAATTGGGGGGAATCCACTGTGCCCCCTTCAGACTTACAGATGGCTACTGCTCTGCTGCAGCAGCATCACCCTCTCATTGCAGCTAAGGCTGCGCCGCGGCACAGATGGTCCCTGTGGCAAATGTGGGAAAGTTGACGATCACTTTTCTGGTTATAAGATACTGTACATTACTGATACGCTTGTACACACTGCACATTACAGAGCTCCACAGCAATAAAACTCACAGTAATGTGCGGTGTGTATCACAGAGCTCCACAGCAATAAAACCCGCAATTATGGGCTGTATGAGCTTATCACAGAGCTCCACAGCAATAAAACTCAAAGGGCCCTTACATATGTAACATTGGTGCTCAGCTGTCTCAGCGTTAACGTTAGCAGGGCTTTTTTTTCTGGAAAAATAGGTGAGGGGACTCAGAGTCCGATACCGGAGCTGTCAAAAATTAAAATGCAAAGGGCGGCTGGTGATGAAGTGCCGGTACGGCGTACCGGCTCGTACCGCCTCAAAAAAATCCCAGAACGTTAGGTTAAGTGGCCCTAGCGCGGGCTGCCAATATTACATTCGGAATGCTAGCGGGTTAAAAAACCCGTTAGCGTTTCGGATCTTGTGCTTTTCAGCGCAAGCATACTGTACTTTGCGCTCCCTATGCTTAACACGGGGAGCGCAATAAGTTAGCATTAGGATTACAAAGTCCTAAAGCCAATTACGTCCTGTTGCGCTTAACTCAAAAGTTAAACACCGCTAGGAGCTGGTGCTGATTCTGCTTCTGTGGAGTCAGTTATCAACTACAAAGCCCCCGAAAAATCACATGCTCACCACTCATCCTGCAGTGGGAACGTCAGCTCAATCTGCCTCTTCTGGCCGCAGAATGAGACGGGGGGGGGGGGGAGAAGAGTCCTCAGTCTCCCTACGCAATCATTCCACAAACCTGCAGGATCTCGCAAGAGGAGAGCTCCTGCCGGTCATTTGACCGGCAGTGGAAGCCTCAATGGAGTTCTATGTAATACTGCCCAAAAACATTTACAGTATATTTAATTTATTAAACTAAACTTTATATCAAAATGTAGTATTTTATTAAAATATAAATAAAATATAATCTATTATTAAAACAATTCTGTATTAAAATTTATATGAAAAAACAAATGAGTTAGTGCAGTGGCATTGTTAATTTTATAGGGGGCATAAAAAAAATGACGCTGCTTTTAGAACATAAAAATATATCTTTTTAGCATTTTATTTTATTTTTTGTTTGGCTTTGTTTTTTCACATTACATACAGGTGTATTCACTAAAAAGTGACACTCAGGAGAATTGTCAGGAGAAGAGAACAATCAAGGTCAAAATAGCCAAACCAGAAAAATTCTCCCATTTATCTCACTTTCCAAATTGGCTATTTGGTCTAGATTGTTCTCTTCTCCTGCCAGTTCTCCTGGGTTTCACCTTTTAGTGAATAGACCTGATAGTGATGTTGGGTATCATTGGAAAGGCCAGAGTCTGGCTTTGCCAATGCCACGTCAACTGTCATTGTTGCACTTATAGCCTGGGGGGCTGTCCCACAGCAACGGCTGATGTCAGTCTTGGCCAGTCCAGGCCTCCTCTATCTGGGCCCTCGGGTGGTGCCTGTACGCCGAATGTGTCAGTCCACCCCTGCTGCCACCACTTCTTGCAGACAGTTTCTGTACGCTTTCCTCTGTACTCAACTACAAAATTAACGAAAACATTGTAAGTTCTATTAACACGCCTCGATACAGAATGCACCTGAAAACAGGTAACATAATGAGTATATTTCCTACTTATTTATTTTCTGTGTTAATCGGTATATTTGTGTTTTGTTTTTAACATCTTGAATTTATTACTTTTTGTAACGACTGTAAAAATTTCAATGTTCTTGAACCCAGGACATACTTGAAAACGAGAGAAATCTCAATGTATCCTTCCTGGTAAAATACTTTGCAAATAACTGTAAATAAATAAAAGTGATTGTTTGGGGAAAGTGCAGTGCAGATTAAACACAGCAGATGGCGCTGAAAATTAAACAATCATTAAAAACTTTGGGCCCATGCTAGCAGTGGTGTATTTTAGTTTTGTGCTGACCTAGGCAACACAAAATTTGGGCACCCCCCATATCACAGAGCTCCACAGCAATAAAACCCACAGTAATGTGCAGTGCTTATGAATGTACACGGGATCCACGGCAATAAACTCATGTATTGGGCAGTGTGTAGGAGTGTACACAGGATCCACAGCAATAAAACTCCCGTAATGGGCAGTGCATATGAGCGTACACAGGATCTGCAACAATAAAATTCATGTAATGGGCAGTGCATATGAGTGTACGTAGGATTTAAAGCGTTTCTTCAATTTTAATTAATATTTACCATTCTGTGGCGCTGCAGGGGCAGGCGGCCAGCCGGCGATGTTCGGCTCGTTGCAGAAATGTGCCTGGCTGAGGCGTGGATCTTACTGGGCCGTAACTGCCAGGCAGCTTCTCAACACGTCACTCTCGGCCACAGGGCCAGTGCTCCCACTAGGCAACCGCCTAGGGCACACTGCCACCTAGGGGCGCAGCCAGCCCCAACCCAGGTTCTGTTACTGTACCCATTCCTCATTGTGAGGCTTGTGTAGCCGGCAGTGGCGGCTCTCAAAGCCGACATTGTCTGCTTGCGAAACCCCGCTAGCAGCGCATAAGGTGGACGTCTTATGGTGACGCGCAGACACCACCAGATGTGTGGGCGCCACCAGAGGCAGATTAAAGAAAAAAAAGAGGCAGGAGAAAGGAGAGTTTGGCACAGAAGAAAGAGAAAGTCACAGAAGAGAGAAAGAAAGGAAGGACAAAGAGGCAGAGAAGAAAGAAAGAAAAAAAGAGGCAGATGAAAGAAAGAGGCACAGAAGAGAGGCGCAGATGAAAGAAAGAGGCACAGAGAGCAGAGGAATGAAAGAGGCAGATGAAAGAAACAGGCACAGAAGGCAGATGAAAGAAACAGGCAAAGAGGGCAGAGGAAAGAAAGTGGCAGATGAAAAGAAAGAGGTAGAGGAAAGGCAGAGGAAAGAAAAAGGCATAGAGGGCAGAGGAAAGAAAGAGGCAGATGAAAAAAAAGAGGCAGAGGAAAGAAAGGCACAGACCGATCCCAGGCCCGACCAGCAGAGGGGTAAGATGGGCACCCAACAACTGTGTGTGTCTCCATGCAAAGTATGTGCCCCCCACGCGCACAGTGCGTATGTGTGTGTGTCCCCCCGCATTTCAGCAGCTAACAATATTTTTTGAGGGGGGCCACAAGTAGCTGTTCTTGCCTAGGGTGCAAAATAATCTAGCACCGGCCCTGTTCAGCCACACTCACGTCATTTAATGTGGCTGAGAGAACTGAAGCGTTGAGAAGCTGCTCGACAGCCACAGCCCTGTGGCGCTTGGTGGATCAGTAAGATCCACACCCAAGCTGAGTGGGAACATTTCAACAACCAACAGAATGTCACCAGCTGGAGACAGGTCCCCAGCTGGTGACATTCGGTTATTGCCCCAGTGGGGGTGTTTGTGGAGTATTTTTTGTTACGCCCCTTGATTCTCCCACACTTGCCAAATGCCTTGTTTGCCTCGCGGTAGATACACTGATATGCGATGTCCAGCCCACTCTAAGACTTATTCGTGTATGTAACAAAAAGTGTCAAGAGTTTAATCTTTTACAACATGTAAATGTATTTTTCCACATTTTGTCATTCATAACTTTGTTGTTTATATATCCTATAGCAGTGGTTCCAAACCCTGGTCCGCAAGTACCCCTAACAGGCCATATTTTACAGATCACCTTTGGGGAAATGCAGACTAAATACTGCCTGTGTAGATGTAATAAGTGTAGCAGGAAAATTTAATTTTAAAAATACATGTCCGAGGAAGAACCAATTAACATTGAGCGAATGCTTTTTCGGCATCCAATGACAGTTTTAAAGCCGGATGTTGCGCCTGTATATGATGGTCAATTAGTGTGAGATCTTTAATAGTGTTGTCTGGACCTTGCCTGTTTTAAATAAAGCCCATTCGATCGTCTGCCACTAACATGCAGTACATCTGATAACCGGGTTCAATACTAGAATAAACTGTGAGCCGCAAAAAAAAGGTATGATCCTCTTCTCCTGGGTGTAGGAGCCTCCAAGTTTCTAACAGCAGATGTTTGGCAAAAAGAGAGGAGTGGCAGAAGTAAGTGGACTGCACCGTTTGGGTGACTCGAGCCGGTAAATCCAAAGCAAGATTAAAGTCTCCACATAGAACTTGATGAAATTCCCTCCATCTTGGAACAAAACCTGTCTCAAGAAGGAGTGTGGCACCAGAGTAACATCACAAAGGGCTCCAGCAGGGGCCACGGTAGCCTTCCACACCTGAACAGCTGACTGTACAGGGTTTCAAAGGCCTACGTGTGTGGAAAGCAATGTAGTCACAAACCAGGTCACATAGGGAGTTACACCGATCCCGGCACACCACGGAGTTTCAAATTCCAATGCCTGGTTTCCAGGATCACTACTACGGATGGTAAGTTGTCGACCTGCTTCTGAATGGTGAGCAGGTGGGAAGATGTCACAGACTGCGCACCCCCCTGGACCTGCGTACAGGTTTCAACTTCTGTTACTTGGGCATGGGTCGTAGCGAGGTCAGTGTTAAGGGTTTGAAGATCCACCTTCCAGGACAGTTGGGCATCTGACAGGAAGGTGCGAATATCCCGCTTAGTGGCAGAGAGGTCGTCATTTTCTATCCAGTGCGATGGTGCTGGAGGAACCGGCTACACATCCGCACCAATTTTCAGCAGCACCTCAGCCTCTTCAAGGCTTCCAGAGTCACGGGGCCTCTGTCTCCTACTCTGCCCTCCTCCCAACGAGAGCCTGATGTCCAGAGTAAGGGGGCTCTCCACCACCCACCATATTTATGCTTTTTACTAGGGCTGTGCAATTAATTGCAATCGCAATCGCATCGCGATTTCTGACCCTGCAATTTCTAAATCGCATAAGGCTGCAATTTTCTGCTCCCCGTTAACTTCCGGCGGCATGGTGCTTTGGGCGCTCGCAGGGGGAACCACGTGACGAGCCGCGTTCTCGCGGCTCGTCACATGGTTCCCCCAGGCGAGCGCCCAAGCTCCATGCCGCCGGAAGTTAACAGGGAGCGAACACGTGGCGCACAGAGGTGAGCTGGGGCAGTATATCCATGAGCTGGGGCAGTATATCCATGTGCTGGGGCAGTATATCCATGTGCTGGGGCAGTATATCCATGAGCTGGGGCAGTATATCCATGAGCTGGGGCAGTATATCCATGAGCTGGGGCAGTATATCCATGAGCTGGGGCAGTACATCATGTGCTGGGGCAGTACATCCATGTGCTGGGGCAGTACATCCATGTGCTGGGGCAGTACATCCATGTGCTGGGGCAGTACATCCATGTGCTGGGGCAGTACTTCCATGTGCTGGGGCAGTACTTCCATGTGCTGGGGCAGTACTTCATGTGCTGGGGCAGTATGCATGTGCTGAATACTGAATACATTTAGAATGTATGTAGCATGTTTGAAAAAGCAAAACAAATTGGCTAAATCGCAAATAAAATCGCAATCGCAATATTCATTCAAGAAATCGCAATATGATTATTTTGTCAATATTGCACAGCCCTACTTTTTACCCATCTGGGAGCGTTGCAACTCAAGGTAGAGCACAGGGCCCCCAACTCCTACAGGCATTAAATATGGCGTCCGGCCTCCCAGGACAAAGACCACAATCACAGCAAAAAACTTAACTCACAAGTCCAGAGGGGAGGGACAAACCGGCTACGGAGTACACCACTCACTGGCCAGCTACTAAGGGATCACAGGTAGGTAAAAATAGCAGAGAAAGTTGCTGATAGAATCCTGTTTTCAGGGATAAAATGCAGAGCTCCACTAAAACGCATTTTCTCCCCGGATTGATTTTTTGTGTCGATCAATTGCCATTTTTTTAATCTGCAATAATCTTCTTTCTTGGTTTAGTCTGCTAGGAAAATGTATGATTGATCGGCTTATTTATTTCTTTATATTACAGTTTTACTCTGTTCCCTACACATTTCAAGGGAAAGAAATGTGTAACAGTAACTGGAGTTTACTGGTCCCCGGCTTGTGGACCAGACCCGAACCTGTTACAGCGTCCGTCCCGTCTATCCAGTCGCAGCAGCTTTCCATCCCTCACAACCCTCATCAGAACTTAAGAGTGTGCTGTATTATTCTATGCAGCTCTCCCCAAACACCAGGCAAGACTTTGTGCATGGAAGAAGATCTTTAATTTGAAATGAGGGCAAGTTACAGTCAGGTCCAGAAATATCGACAAAAAGCAGCAGGATGAATTCTGAAGTGTTTCGGGCAATATTATCTGCTCACATTCAGCCAAATTCTGCAGAACTCATTGGACGGCGTTTCACAGTGCAGATGGACAATGACCCAAAGCATACTGCAAAAGCAACCAAAGAGTTTTTGAAGGGACAGAAGTGGAATGTTATGCATTGGCCAAGTCAATCACCTGACCTGAATCCCATTGAGCATGCATTTCACTTGCTGAAGGGAAAATGCCCCAAGAACAAGCAGGAACTGAAGACCGTTGCAGTAGAGGCCTGGCAGAGCATCACTAGGGATGAAACCCAGCGTCTGGTGATGTCTATGCTGTTCCAGACATCAAGCTGGACCTGACTGTATATGAGAAACAGGGAGAGGGAGGTAAAATCAGAGGTGTAGCAAGAACTTGTTCGCGGAGTGGGAAATGAGGTAACAGCAGTGATATTGCTAATTTTATTCTTCACGAATAGACAATGCCAACGCTTTTCAACAAAAAATACAAATAAAATCTTTTATGTAGGTGTGTGTGTTTGTGTGGTTTTTTAATTATTTATATGACATTTTACATGGCCAGACTCTGACTTGCCCAATGACACCTAACAAGCGGTGAAGCGGCTTGTGTTTTAAATGGACCAATGTGTAATAACACTTTGCGCCATGAACTAAACATTTGCTCCCACGTGGGAAATGAGAAGATGAGTTATAAAGCAAACAATGCCTCTGCACTAAGTAAAAGCACATAATGCCACAGTCTTAGAAAAAAGGGGGGATAAATTCAAAATTTACTTATCTATGTTTACACATTACTTGGTCATATCTGGTATTATTGGTAAAGCCAAACGCTGACCTTTCCATTGACACCTCACATGACTTTGTGCGGTGTAAAAACCAGAGATGCAGGGTTCCGAAGGACCACCAGGACCCCCGTACTGCAGTGTGTCGGTTTAGGTTTTTGATGGAGCAATGCATAATAATGCATTATGCCATCACCTCCACACTTGTGACATCATGGGAAATGGGGGGCGAATTAGTGCAGCTTCACTGTTCACTTTATAATTGAAAAGTGAACAATAGTGCTGCATAAAAGAAAAAATAGAAATTTTAAATTTTCTATTTAGTTTAACTCCGAACCTGATGAAGTTTGGTATCTCTGGCCTTTCCAACAATTACAAGAATGGCCCGGTATCTTCTACGGTTCAGAGATACGGAGGTCCAAAGGACCTCACTTTCTCCTGTATTGGGAAATTCCACCCCAGTTGGCTCGGCATGGTGTCCACGAGCACACTGTCCACCGCCGCAGCCACCCATATTGTTGCGACCGGTGGTGACTAAAGCCTGCGATACACTCTGAGTCCAAAAGGAAGGAGCAGGTTGGTTGGTCCCGTCCTGGCCTGGCTCCTCCTTGATGCTAACCATCAGCAGCTGACTTGAGTCACATGCAATGACACAGCGTGCGAGCGGGAAGGAGCAGGAGGAGTGCCGTGACTCCACCAGGCTGCCCTGAAATGGGTACCACCATCGGTCGCTCATTTCATCCACAGTGCACCCTGAAATCAGCCGGAGTTTTAACAGGTAACTGGTAAGTGGTCAAACAATTCCTATGTCTCACCTCCTGAGTGTCCCTAATTAGAGGAGACAGTCCCTATTTTGTGCCATACACCTCTCTCTCGCATATACAGTATATAGTATTATTAGCTGCTCCCTATTTGCCAACATTAAGGCTGTGGTCAGACCAGCGCACTTTTAACGTGCGTTCTGGCGCACATAATTACGGCCGCACTAGCAGCAGATGACGGGCATTGACGGCCAATATACGATGTACGGCCGCACAAAAGTCGGCCGTGCAACGCAAGTGGAATTTGAACACATTTTTCTGAGAACGCTGAACCGCTAGTACTGACGTACTGCGTGCGCAGCTGCGGCATAGCGGCGTGTGTGCGTGATTAGGAGATGTCAGACGCTGCTAATGTCCAGCCTACATAACGTCCAGACGCAAAAAGAGTTTTATTGACGATCAGTACAAAATCACGCCTGAAAATGCATGTCGTCTGACCGTTTTTGCGCATTCCGTGAAAAAAATACGTCAATGCGTTCGGACGCACTTTTTCACGTTCGCGGGGAAAAAAGCTTTCATCTGACCCTAGCCTTAACCTCACCATATACCTGCTGTTTGTCTGTTTTGTATTTATTTTAACCATTTGTATCGGAGTGTTTTTCGTATAATAAAAGGTTTTTTGACTTACCACTCACGGATTATCAGCTGGAAAAACTTTGTTTTCCAACTGGACACCTTTGTAATTACTGTTCAAGTTATCAGGTTCAATCCTGCATTGGGAGTGCTAGCCCTGTTCAATAGCAGGGTAGGTGATTGTATACCAGGAGACTTGTTCTCCATGGTACGTTTGTTTATCTGTTGGTTAAATAGGACTTAAATGAGCTCAGCACACAGAGGTGAAACGGTTCAGTAGTGAAGGGGTTAAAAAAAGCAAAAACATGTAAAAATTGGGTATTTCTATTATCGGGACAAAATTTTTAAACTATTTAGCTGGGGTCTTTTTTGGGCGGTTGGTAGATTTTGGGGATTAAATTTAAAAAGTGTGTTTTTTCAATTTTTTCATCATATTTCATATTTTTATCGTAAATTATAGGATATGATGGAAATAATAGTATCTTTAGAAAGTCCATTTAATGGCGGGAAAAACTGTGTATAATATGCGTGGGCTGCATAAACGAGTAAGAGGAAAATTTGACCTAAACACAAACAGCGCAGAAACGTAAAAACAGCAGCGGGCACTAAAGGACGGACTTTTGTAAAACCGTCCGGTCACTATGGGGTTAAATAAAGTACATTACCACTTACACAAGCTCTAACTAGATTATAAACACACATGCTGCTTTTTTCCTTCTTTTTCTAAAGTAATTGCATGTAAAAAGGAAAAATAAAATTAGTTTTTATCTCCAGATTCCATTTTCTGCATTTTTCCCATGATGCAACATTGAGTAAAATCTAATGGTGAGTTTTACTATGTGTCTGTGCTTTATCCTATACAGTATAACAGTTAATGAGGTAGAGGAATGTTTAGATAAGGCAGCAGGGGGTGTATTGTGATTCAGGCTACTCAAAAGATGGCAGCTGAATGAGATATGACTGAATGAGATATTATTACAATACTTCTACCCCCTGGCGATATCCTTTGAATATATTCCTCACAATACAATGATTTGAGTCAGTCATTGACACATAGACTCCCCATTCTATGGCCATTGCCACAGTGTGAGGAGCAAGTTATGTAAAGATACTGAGGGGGGGGGGTTACAATACAAATCAGCAACATAACATAAAATAAGAACAATTCATTTTTTGGTGGTAGTGTCCCTTTAAGCAATTTGTGTAGTGTACGCAAATTGCGTAGCAATTGATGGATTGGTGTTGCGCATACGGAACCAGTTCTCAGCTGCAGTCTCCTATAATGCTCACTGCTTGAGATGTCAGAGGGCTGGAATTGCTGAAAAACCCTGTACAGTACAGATGAAGGTGTTATTCTATTTTTTACATACAGGCATTATGCCCACATAAAAATATTTTTACATTCTATTGGTATTTTTGGAAGCTGCATTGCTAATCTCATTATGATCACTACAAATCCCCATAAGCAGGACATATGACTTTCTTTATAAAATTTACTGTAATTCAGGGAAGTGCAGTCAGGGGCAGCAGGGCCTCCTCTGACATTCCATAAAGTCACAGTGTGCTGCTGTGGTGATATTACCATATTTAAATAATCTGTGAATAAAATAAAACGGAAGTTCACATACTTACCTGCTCCACGCTCCCCCACCGTGCTGGGTACATATAATTCTGGGGTCTGTGCTACTGGGTACAGATAATTCTGGGGTCTGTCTGCCTGGGTACATATATTTCTGGGGTCTGACTGCCTAGGCACATATAATTCTCGGGTCTGTCTGCCTGGGTACATATAAACTATATTGCCAAAAGTATTCGCTCACCTGCCTTGACTCGCATATGAATTTAAGTGACATCCCATTCCTAATCCATAGGGTTCAATGTGACGTTGGTCCACCCTTTGCAGCTATAACAGCTTCAACTCTTCTGGGAAGGCTGACCACAAGGTTTTGGAGTGTGTTTATGGGAATTTTTGACCATTCTTCCAGAAACGCATTTCTGTCATCCATGTCTTTATGGATCTTGCTTTGTGCACTGGTGCAATCATGTTGGAAGAGGAAGGGGCCAGCTCCAAACTGTTCCCACAAAGTTGGGAGCATGGAATTATCCAAAATGTCTTGGTATGCTGAAGCATTCAGAGTTCCTTTCACTGGAACTAAGGGGCCAAGCCCAACTCCTGAAAAACAACCCCACACCATAATCCCCCCTCTACTAAACTTTACACTTGGCACAATGCAGTCAGACAAGTACCATTCTCCTGGCAACCACCAAACCCAGACTCGTACATCAGATTGCCAGATGGAGAAGCGCGATTCTTCACTCCAGAGAACGCATCTCCACTGCTCTAGAGTCCAGTGGCGGCGTGCTTTACACCACTGCATCCGACGCTTTGCATTGCACTTGGTGATGTATGGCTTGGATGCAGCTGCTTGGCCATGGAAACCCATTCCATGAAGCTCTCTGCGCACTGTTCTTGAGCTAATCTGAAGGCCACATGTAGTTTGGGGGTCTGTAGCGATCGACTCTGCAGAAAGTTGGCGACCTCTTCACACTATGAGCCTCAGCATCCGCTGACCCTGCTCCGTCCGTCTACGTGGCCTACCACTTTGTGGCTGAGTTGCTGTCGTAACCAAACACTTCCACGTTCTTATAATACAGCTAACCGTTGACTGTGAAATATTTAGGAGTGAGGAAATTTCACGACTGGACTCGTTGCACAGGTGGCATCCTATCACAGTTCCACGCTGGAATTCACTGAGCTCCTGAGAGCGACCCATTCTTTAACAAATGTTTGTAAAAACAGTCTGCATGCCTAGGTGCTTGATTTTGTATACCTGTGGCCATGGAAGTGATTGTAACACCTGGTTCTGATTATTTGGATGGGTGAGCGAATACTTTTGGCAATATAGTGTATTTCTGGGGTCTGACTGCCTTGGTACATATAAGTCTGGAGTCTGCCCGGGTATATATAATTCTGGGGTCTGTCTGCCTGGGTACATATAATTCTGGGGTCCTGTGTATATCTGGCTCTGATACTAGCCAGTGCTTCACCAGCCACTGACATCACCACACGTCACTGCTGTAATTGAAACTCAAACCATTTCTGTCTGTATACTGACAATGCCTGATAATGTGACTTTGTGCAAGAGAATGGACACCATCTAGAGTTTAGAATTTTTCATTCCAACAACATTTCTGTAAAGGATAAACTAATACAAGAAAAATTAAAAATGAGCAAATCTATATTACATAATTTTTTCGCAGTCCAATTTGTGTGTAAAATTTTTTTTTTCTTCAATATTTGTTAAGTTTGCCTCTGTTTCAAATAAATGTTATAATTTATTTCAACAAAAACTGCTTTGTAGTGAAGGTTAAGTACCATTGTTGCCAGCTGTAGTGTAGGTCAAGAAAAATAAATAAATGGCAAATTAGCAGAAATAAACAGTTTATATTCTAAACACAAAGAAAATATATATTCCAGTAACAGTACTGCAAAGTATAATTTACATTTTGTACAGTATACAGCCAAACTCTACATGGAAATAACAGAAAGGAGAAACAGCAGCTCTTTACCAAAGTCCTATAAGTCTGACTCATTGTAGTGTTAAAAAGGATACAGACAGTAGGTCAACTATGCACACATCAAATGTTAAGAACCCATATTAAAAAAAAACATATATACTGACATTGTATTCCAATAATTCCCCCCCACACTGCTTTAGCAGCAATTTCAGAGGCAGTTTTGTTTCAATATTTTTTTTTCTACCCAAAATTGAAGTTATAAAAGTAAAATATAATAATAATTATGATCGTAGTGGAAGTGCATACAATTTTAGTACTGGAAACATTCTAGAAATTGTTCAAAAGGGACCCAGTACTGCTGTTCGCTTCAGTTAATATTTTATTTACCTATCCATGTCTTGGGGTTATAATGTATCATAGACTATGGGGCAAAACGTAGAGGTCAACGTTCAAATTCTGCACAATGTCATGTAATAGTTAGCATCATGTCTGTACATTCATTTTAGTAGCATGTCACAAAGGGTCAATTGGAGAAAGTAACCATCTAAATCCTCAGCCAAGCGAAAATTAAAAATAAATACACAGACGAAGCCCGTTACATAAAATCGACCCACAGGAATTTTACATGTAAAATAATAAACCATTGAGCAATGTGACAAACTTAAAGGGACATTCTAGTGGCTTTCGAATTTTACACATCTAGAATAGTGTAAACAGTCTTGGCAATAAGTTTTTCCCCCAAGCGTTATAAAAAGCTAGCTACGTCAGCCAGATTTAAAAAAAAAAAAAAAAAAAAATGAACACAGAAAATAAATATATAAATTATTTAGGGTACACAAGGGATAAATACATAATTAGTCCTTTTGCCTATCCACGCACAATCAAGTTTGTTCTGCCTTCATGTTTTAATATGAAACATTTTCGTTTTTGAGCAATAAAATGCATTATGAAACAAAATGTGAAGAGAACAGATGGCTATTTGTGCTACAAGGAACCAAGACAGCATTCAAACTTTCAGTATGGCTTTTAAATGCAAAAATACTTTCAAATGATCGAAATCAAGTCTTCCAAACTGAACACTGGAATAACTAAAAGACATAAGGCACTATCACTTACACCAGCTAAAACGGGGACACGAAAGATTTGCGGTGGCAAATTTCCCCCTAGCATCCCTGTTTTACTAGCACATTACAAGGCAGGCGCAGCAGCTTGCCCTGAAGTGGCCATTAGCCTTCTGGATGCTTGGGGCAGTGCTAACGCACCGCTGCAAGCATCCCCTCCATAGGACTGCATGGAGGCTCGTGCAGCCGGGTCACATGACTCTCGCAAGATCCTGCAGGTCCGCGGATTGAGAATGGGAACTTTTTTCCCCCCAGTTTCACTCTGCTCCCGACAGCCAGAAGCGGCGAATCGGGCCTCCGTTCTCACCGCAGGTTCAGAGGTATCGGATTTTTTTTTTGGAAGGGGGGGGGTTACAGCTGCTACTAACAGATTCCACAGAGCCGACATCAGTTAGCTACAGCATAGAGCTGTAGCAAACCTTTTCAGTTAGTGGCAACAGTTAGTAATTAGCATTAGGACTTTGCTTGCACTTTCCGCTTCCCGTGTTTAGCAAACTTGTGCTAAAAAGCTCCATTCTCGATGAGCTACCGGATTATTTAACCAGTTGGTGATCAGGAGGTGATCTGTGCATCCCACTATCACCTCAAATATCCAAGCGCTAACTCTCATTTATGTGAGTGCTAGTGCTAAGGTGATAGGGCCCATAGTAAGACTAGTGTGTAAAATAGCAGTGCCTTTTAGAATTACTTGTTATGGAGCTCTAGGTCTCAAAATCTACAGCTGAAACATTTTAGTACTAATTTCTGAACCAGTACATGGTATAAAGATGTCAAGGCTGTGGCGCACCATTGAACTATAAGTATCTGGGTGATGCATATGACATGCATTTAAAATAGGATATTTTATTTTGCAGTGATTACTGCAACCCCAGTCAATAAGGTCATCCATGTGCTGAGTCACTAAAAGGCAGTAAAGCAAAGCACTTTTTGGAAACACTGAGTATCCTGAAACAGAAGGAAAAAAAAGATATACTAAAGCAGTAGTTCCCAACCGTTGTCCTCAAGTAACCCCAACAGGTCAGATTTTAACCCTTTCGCTGCTGAGCCTTTTCACACCTCTGTGCTGAGCTCATTTTTACCGGTTTCGCTCATCATGTTTAAATGCGATTTGAAGTCACATTTTATTATACAACCCAGACATATTATATATTGTTCTTTCCGGGAGACTCGGCAGATTCATAATATATCATTATTATATGTATACGTTATATAACAAAAAATGCAATAAAATTAGAATTTTCAATAATTTACAACATGTAAAGTGTTTTTTCTTTCACATTTTAACATGTGAGCATTTGCGGTTAGATTTTCTATGAGTTGCGCTTGTTAAAAAAATTTGAAACGGGGAATCGTTACTTTTTTTTGGGGGAAATTACGTGTTTTTTAGCAAACGCCCCCATAGAAAAAATCGTTAGTGCAGCATCATTGTTCACATTATAATTGAAATGGGAACAATATTGCTGCACTAGTAAAACAAAAACGAAAAAAAAGTTTTTTCTAATTTTGTTTTTACAGGTTACATGGTCATGTTTGGTATCATTGGAAAGGCCACGCTCTGGCCGTTCCAGTGATATCAAACATTAACCCCTAGCTCTCACTGATCGGGAGATCGGGGGTTCCAATGAACCCCCTATCTCCACCATAGTGGCAGCAAGGGGTTAATTGTGAAACTGGCGCCATCGCGCTATGCGCAATGACGCCAGTCTTTAAGGGGATATCCCAGAAGCTTGGCCGACATCCAAGATGTCGGCCAGCTCCGGGAGGGGACCGCGATATGTTATCAACTTATGTTAGCAACTTATCGCGATCCAGACCCCTAGGGGTTAAAGACAGCCGCCGCTTGGAAGGGCAGGCTGTGCCCTTCCAAGTGGTACCTGTCTTCAGCCGATGGCCCGCACGGTATGGGGAGGGGGGAGAGGTCTGAAGGACCTCACCCCTCCCCTTCAGGAACCTTCCCCGCAATGGCGGGGGTGCCTGAAATAGACGTCATCGCGCATGTCGATGGCGTCTATCGTGCCCGCCGGGATCCCGGAGGCTGGGTTGACATCGATGTCAGCCCGCACCGGGGGGCCGCCACGATCGGCCGGAATCCCGGCCGATCGCCGCTGCAAAGGGAGGACACGCTCAGCGCGTCCTCCGCAGCGAAGTAGCCATGCGGCAGGACGCGCTGAGCGCATCCGCCGCATGGAAAGGGTTAAGGATTACCTTGGAGAAACACAGACTGAAGCCTACAATCACTGAGTGGAAAATCATATCACCTGTGCTGTGCTTCAGATATCTGGCAAACCTGGCCTGTTAGAGGTACTTGAGGACTGGGGTGGGAACTACTGCTCTACAGCATCTTGACTTTTGAACCGAGGAAAGATTTGAGGTATGCATTCTTGCTTTATTAGAATGAAAAAGAATTTGAATGACCTTAAATTGAATGATTCAATAAGTACATTGCATGGAACCCATGTTAGCTTCTTCAAGTAAGTTGTATGTGTTGATCAAGTAAAGACTTAACATAACTATATGGACGCTAACTACCAGATTAAGTTGTGTTGTAATAATGGCCATCTGTTTACCTTAAGAAATAGTTATGTGAACATCCATACTGTGTGCTTACAATAGAGTTTGTCCAGATATATCTGAAAACGGACTGATAAAGTTAGTGTATGATAAAGGCTTGGCTAGCTTAAAATCAGTGCTGATCTATAGGCTGTGCTAAAGTGGTTAATAAAAAAGGCATGGTTTAGTGAAGGATTTAATGTAATGCACGCGTATATACCTCATAAACCTTCGGATTCATAATAAACGCAGCTGCAAGTAGTGTAATGTGTTAGTGGTCACAAAACTCAGTTTTTGTTTCTTCTATACAGACATTAATCTTCCCACAAAATTACATAATTAAAATTACAGACCAGAACACATGGTATCGATGCCTGGGAATTCAGATGAAGAGAATGGATCTCTGGTAAGAAAACTGAACAACAAAGTCTGTTCATCTTAAGGTTACTAGTTTCCCATTGCGTCACAAGATGAGTGTTTAATAAAAAAAAAAATCTTATTGCTTTTTAAACATATTTTGATACAATAACTGTACCTTAGTGTCATGATTTATCCTTGTACAGAATGGGAATCTAGTAAGATTCCTTGGGGAAAAGAGTCAGAGCTTTGTTACGGCTGCATTCTAAAATGTTCGGATGTCTCCTCCAACATAAAAGTAGTACAGTAAGTGATAGGTAAGGCAGCATGGTGCTCGCTGAGTAACCATTAACATCCAAAGAACAACTCTTCTGAGTATAAATGCACAATGTAAATGACGATTTTTCGGTTTAATACTAGTTCTTTGGTAAATAAACATCTTGGTGCATCTATTCATTTGTACAGGTATGTATGGACTGTTTATTTTTTTGAATTCTGAGTAAAATATTTTTTGATTAAGATATAGCTCGCCAGTCATTAATGAATAGACCAGTACCTGTCATCTATCTACATAATTCATTTTAGCTGAGCTTTTAGTGTGGAACAGCGATCTGCCTATAAGACAGACTACCAATTCGGAGACCTTGTGTAAAAAATGTTAAAACAAGTCCTTTACTTCACCACGTAAACATTTCAGAAGAATTCTGAATGAAACTGTACAACTGTACAAAAATAAGATTTCAAAAAAATTATATGGGTGTCTCTAAGTGCAAATACTGCAATTTAGTTTATCCAGGACTTCCTGTTCTCTTGTTTCCTGGAAAAAGCTGATGCGGCTTCATCCCCAGAACGGTATATTGCAGCTTCCCTGGACCTGGGAGCTGGAGATGCTTTGACAACAGTATTCTTGCGCTTCTCTGTGCTTGAGGAAAAGTGAGCCCGCGACATGCTGCTGTTGCCTCTTGTATTTGAGACAAGTACTTTGGTAAGTCGGCTAGGCCGTACAAACACTCCATACTTGGGTTTGCAGCGGAAATACTCTCTGCCTTTTACGGTACCGTCGTGTTTGCCTTAAACACAAAAGAAACAAATTATTAGACCTTGATAGATGAAATTATACATGCTACAGTCTCCCAATTCTTAATCTTGGTGTGTTTTGGACCCATCTGATAAGAAGGGAGATGTGAGAAATATCACATAGGTGAGGGAAGTCAGAGGGATAAGAAAAAGATCTGTGAAAAGCAAACGTCTTTTGCTTTTTTCTCATTGTATTTTAGATTTGAGTTATATATTAAGGATAGGGAGTTGGTGGCAGTCTGCATGGTGACTGTTATGTGGAAATCTGTGGGGTTTTTGAGAATAGCAAATTTCACTTCATGCAAAGTCAGCTGTCAGCCAACAGAATTCATAGTCACAACACTGGATAACCCTGGTCAACAATCATGTAGGGATATGTAATCACCAACTATGATTAATATAGTTAACAATAGTGCTGCATGTTTGTGGAATACAATTTGCAGCATTTGTTGTAGTATTAATGAACACACCAAAGGTAATGCCGTATGTTCATTACTTTGAGGTCACATTTCCCATATTCTATAGGTGGTGTGGTCAAGAATACGCCTGTACGCACACATTAAGTCCATAGGGCAAATAGGAAATAGCAGTTCACAAACAGCAAACAATAGAAGAGAAGCTTTCTATAGACAATGTCCAAATGGTACTTAAACAGCATCCACACATCTACTCCATAAAAATGGCTACCTTAGTTCTTTAACGCACTTCTTAATGTTTAATATCCAGTCATGACTATACACAACACAGATTCCTCCCACCTCAGCCATGCTCTATCCCTTCCCGATTTATATAGATCTCCATTCTTTACACACAGGCTTGCTCATTTTGATAATGAGCATCTTAAAACAGACCTGGACTAAACGTCACATCATTAGAATAGTCAGTATTAAGAATAATGAGAAATATTCAAAAGTGAGTCATACCTAGCTGAACATGAAGCTCAACACCAACCCACAAGCCTTGTGAAAAATCAACTGTGCCAATGTATCGCACAGTACCGAACTTGTTGTCTCCAATGCATACTTGATCTCCCACTGCCAAGAGAGATGGTGAGGCACAAGTAGGATTGTCTTCACCTACGTGATTCTTCTCCAGTAAATAGCCTTCAGAAGAGTTTGGATTGTTGCATAAAGACGAATCCTTCAGGCAGTTGGAATTCTGATCACTTTCTCTCAAGATATGCTGGGCTGATATGTTGTAGGAGAGATCTGATATAACGAAATTATAATCCACAAAAGTAACATTATGTTTGTTCCCATTTGAAGAGCAAACACGCGAGTCTTCATGATGCTCAAAGTCTTTGCCATCTTCAACCCCCATGAATTCGGTGAAAGAGTGGTCTTCTAAAATGTCACAGGTATGCTCCACAGAAGCGTCACAGGGTAAAAATCTAATAAAGCCATCTTTGCTACTATGATTTGTAGACTCAACTGAAGTACATGATCCACTTCTAACAAGATGGAAAGCATTTTTGTCATTAGTACAGTGTGGCACTTTGTCTAAGGCACTGCTATCTGAGAATATTGATGAACTGGAAGTTTGGTCAGTACAGTTCCCATCATTAAATATTTTATTTGTGCAAGCAATATAATCCTGGAAAGAGTTAATTCCAAGGTCTCGACTTTCAAAATCCCTTGGATGACAAGCTAACTGGTCAGTGCTCTCACTCGAAGGAACCATTATGTCAGAAAGAGTAGCGTTAGAAGCACTATGGGAAAAATAACCACTTGTAATACTGCTGGTGGTGGGGCTTCGAGACACTTCTTTATCCAGAGAATGTGAGCACACAAAGTCTGATTTTGATGTTGTCCAGTCCCTATTGTCTAGACTTGCATTGTACACACTGAAGTCAGCAAACTCCACTGGTACATAAGGCCTGATATGATGAAAACTGGAGGACTCAATAAATTTTTTGCTGTTCCTATCAAATCCGTCGTCGTCATCATCTTCTGATTCCTATAAAAAGAGATTACAATATATACAAGTGAAAACACAGAATTTGTTTAAATTCCTAGTATTAAAAAAAACAGTTTGCTTATTTCAGCTTCAATGGCTTACTGAAAAGAACAGTTGCATTTATTGCTGTAATAATGTATGCATGGTTTTCAAAAATGCTTTGGCTAATATGACAATATATATAAAGCTTTTAGCAGTCTATCTTGTTAGTATTGGTTAGAAGCGCCCAATTTCCCAACAGGTCTGCATATTGCTGCAATCCATTACTCATCAAGTCACCATAATGTACATATTGTACTTGAGATCACCTCATGAGACCGTTGTACACTGTGTCTGCATCTGGCAAGATTCAAACAGAAACCTGGAGATAAAGGAGAGCATGAGAACCTATAGTTTATTAGCAAGTATTATCTGCTACACAGTACCCCTAGTGGTCTACAAACCTTAACTCCTAATTAAGACCAGTATACTCCCAATTTAAAACCGGTAAATTTATATTCTAGATCCTACAGTATGGCCAGGCCATACCTATATGGTGGTTTAATTACACATGGGACCAACAAGCATGGCCGGATTAAGATCTCTATGGGCCTGGAGCTGAAGATTTTGGTGTTTTTTTTGGAATTTAGTGAAATGAAAACATATTTTAGGTTATTAGATTAGAGGGGCAAAGTAACATCAGGAAGCATTATTTTACTGAGAGGGTGGTGGATACATGGAACAGTCTTCCAGTTGAAGTGGTAGAGGCCAAAACAGTAATTGAATTTAAGCAGGCATGGGATAGGCATAAGGCTATCCTAAACAAAAGATAAATCCAGGTAAAGTATCCATGTAATTGGGCAGACTAGATGGGCTGAAAGAAACATAGAAAATGTCGGCAGATAAGAACCTATATTATTTAATAGTGCTGATACGGGTATATATAACTAGGCAGTTACTTTGTGAGTAAATTTCCATTCAGATTTCAATGTGTAAAACTATTTTTTTTCAAATTTTATCATCCAAACCTTTGTGGTTATATATTTGTAAGAATATCAATTATTGTTAGGGAATTCTTGTTAAGAAAATTGAAATGGGAACCTGTTACTGCTTTTTTTCTGAGAAAATATACAATTTTAACCAAAAAAGTTAATATTTCTCTTGTGTTTTGGAGGATGGTGTTTTATGAAGAATATAACATGACTATGTAGAAAATACTGAACTTGCTCGCAGTGTGGGAAATGAGAAGGTAATGGCAGTGGTATTGCTCATCTTATGCGTGACAAAAGGACAATGCCATCGCTTTGGAACTTACAATATAAAGTTTTTTTTATTTTCTTTTAAATTTTACATGGTCATGTTTAGACTCTGACCTGTCCAATGACACCTCACTTGACCTTGTGAGGTGTAAAGATTAGTGACCAAGGGTTCCAAAGTCCACCCTCCAGAGCCCAGATTGTGCCATCACCTTCACACTTGGTGACATGAGAGATGAGATGGTAAGTTAGTGCAGCATCATTGATCACTTTATAATTGTAAAGTGAAAAATATTGCTGTGTTAGAAAAAAAAAAGTAAACAAATATTATTTTATTTTTATTGTTACATAAAACCTTGGTATCATTGGAAAGGTCATGCTCTGGCCTTCCCAGGGATACTTACCCGGACCCTGTAGCTGCTATGGAGTTGAAGATACAGGGGTCCAAATGAAAATCAATGCAGACATAGTTATCCTTGCGCTGGGCCTATTCTGGGGCATGGGCCTGGGAGCCGCTGCTCCATCAGCCCCTATGTTAATCTGGTCCAACCAACAAGTGCAAATCAGATGGAATCCTGAAGATACCATCCAAGCCCACACTCGTTAGGTATCTCTAGGTTAAAGATGCTTATTTAAAGTATTTTTAGAAGTATAAAACCTACACCAAGATATAGATCATTCCTTCATGCTTTAGTGACTTACACAAATAACGTAAGTGTTAAGTTGACCAAGTCTATCCTGTATTACTGGAATGCATTTTTTGGATTTCAATGAGTGAGAATAACACTTAACTTTTATTGTATCCGTTAAAAACTACACAAATAGAGACTCCCATTGCGCTTATGAATGATGCCTAGTTGGTAATCAAATAATTAGGTGTTAGCTGGCATCTAAAGGACCAAATTGAAAGAAGATAATGATAAAAAAATATTACATTAAAAGATAAACACACTGCTAAGCATAGCTGTAACCTTCAGTTAGTCTTTTGCCGTCTTCGGGGTATATTCAGAAATCTATCAAAAAGTAGGAATGCAAGCCTTCTACGGGTCGCCAGCATAGGAAAGCAGCTTTACTCCACTGGTTTGATCAGTAGACTAGTCTCATTGCACAACAATTGCTCTAAGCTTTGCTGTTCAGCTGTGTGCACTAAAAATCAGGTGGTTTCAGATATGTGAAATCACTGGGTTCCATTTGCTGTGAAAAAGAAAATAAACCTGCTGTATGCGGTTTGCTCCTTTCCATACCAAACACGCTGAGGTACTCTATCACAGTGGTCCCCAACCATGGTCCTCAGGGCCCACTAACAGGCCAGGTTTGCCAGATATCTGAAGCACAGCACAGGTGTTATGATTTGCTGCTCAGTGATTGCAGGATTCAGTCTGCTTTTCCCCATGGTGATCTACAAAATCTGGCCTGTTAGTGGGCCCTGAGGACCAGGGTTGGGGACCACTGCTCTATCATACCCAGGCCCGGATTAAGATCTTTATGGGGCTGGAGCTGAATATTTTGGTGGGCTTTTTTTGTGATTTAGTGAAAAGAAAAGTTATTTTTGGATATTTAATAGTGCAGCTACGGGTATATGTAACCAGGCAGATACTGTGTGATTAATTTTTCATTCAGATTTCAATCATTTAAAGAGTGTACATTTTTTTCCCCCATTTTATCATTCAAACCTTTGTGGTTACATATTCTATACGGAATTCTTGTAAAAAAAAATAATTATGAAATGGGAACCTGTTACTGCATTTTTCTGAGAAAATATACAATTTTAACCAAAAAATTAAAAAAAATAATGAAATATTTCCCCTGTGTTTTGGAACATGTTTTTTTTTACGAATAATATGACTATCAGGTCTATTCAAAGAAACGTGAAACTCAGGAGAATGACTGGAAAAGTGAAAATTCTAAGTCAAAATAGTCAAACCAGAAAAATTCTCCCATTTATCTCACTTTCCAAATTAGCTATTTGGTCTAGATTGTTCTCTTCCTCTGCCAGTTCTCCTGGTTTTCACCTTTCTTTGAATAGACCTGTATGTATAAAACACTGACCTTGCTCCCAGAGTGGGAAATGAGAAGGTGAGTAATGGCAGTGGTATTGCTCATTTTATACGTGACAAATGGACAATGCCATCGCTTTGGAACTAAAAATATTTTTTTTCCCTTTTCTTTTAGATTTTACATGGTCAGGTTTGGTATTATTGCAAAGGCCAGACTCTGACCTGTCCAATGACACCTCACTTGACTTTGTAAGGTGGAAATATTATTGACGCAGGGGTCCAAAGTTCCTCGCAGTGCTCTTTCCTGCAGTGCGGTGGTTTATGTTTTTGATGTAACAATTCATAACAATGGATTGTACCATCACCCATCACCTCCACACTTGTTGGTGACATGAGAAATGTGATGGTTTGTTAGTGCAGCATCATTGTTTACTTTATAATTGAAAAGTGAAAAATATTACTGTTGGAAAAGAAAAAGTACATATTTATTATTTTATTTATTTTACTTAAAACCTGGTCATATTTGATATCATTGGAAAGGTCATGCTCTGGCCTTTCCAGTGATACCTTGGTTGACCCTGTAGCTGCTATGGGGTTGGAGATACAGGGGTCCAAATGCAGACATACGGGGTTATTCAGAGAGCGTGAAAAGCAGGAGAATGACTGGAGAATGAAAAATTCTAGGTCAAAATAGCCGATTTGGAAAGTGAGATGAAAGGGAGAGTTTTTCTGGTTTGGCTATTTTGACCTAGAATTTTTCATTCTCCAGTCATTCTCCAGCTTTTCACGCTCTCTGAATAACCCTGATAGTTTTCCTTTCTCTGGGCCTATTCTGAGGCATGGGCCTGGAGCTGCTGCTCCATCAGCCCCTATGTTAATCCGGCCCTGATCATACCCTGATGACGCCGAATCTCTCAGCGAAACGCGTGAGATTCAAACCAGTGGGGTTTGGCAGCTTTATTTTCGCTCCAACTTTCCTATGCTGGCGAACCCTAGAAGGTTTGCATTCCTACTTAGATAGATTTCGGAGTATATCCCCGAAGACAGCAAAAGATTTATCGACTAAATCACCTGAAGGGTACGGCTATGCTTAGCAGTGTGTTGAACGTTTAATGAAGTATTTTCTATCATTGAACACCTAAATATTTGCTTACCAAATATAGGCATCATATGAGCCATGTGAGTCTCTGTGTGTACTTTTTAATTGATACAATAAAAGTTTGGTTAGTTCACTTCCTCCATTATTTTTATGAATTTGTCATGAAGCGAATTAAAACCTAGGTCCCTCATTTCAATTGTGAATCATGTTATCTGAAAAAGGGCCCCTACACAGTATTTGTTTGTTTTCTTTAAAAAATTAAAGTAAACAAAGTGGTTAAACAGGAAGGGGTTAATATTTTAACCCTTCCATTTCAATCCTATAGTATCAGTTTAAACATATATGTCCCCAATAATTAAACATTAAATATTAAATGTATAGAATAACAAAACAGATCATGTTTGAGGATTTAAAATCTTATCCAGTGCTAGGATTACAGTGCTATACAAAATACGGCATGTTCGTTAAGGGAATAGTTACTTTATCACGATTAGTTGAGAACACATCATGAACAGAAACAAAAGCAAGCACTTACAATGGGTTCATCATGAATGTTATGGTTTTCTAGTGGCATGCAGCTGGGATTAGGTCCGTGTGACGACACAACAGTGCTAGTGCTAAGTGTCTGGAGTGAAGGCATGCTCTGCAAAGGTTAAAGACACACAATACATCACACCACAAACACGTGAAACAGACATTGGCAGGCAAGTGTTAAACACATGCATGAGATGCATAAAACAATACTATAATAATGCATGCAAACCAATGACAATCTTATAACTTCGTGCAGCAACAATGGTGTTTGAGAGACAATAACAGAGGGACGAGGGTCAATTTACATTAGCCAACTGTAGCCATAAATGAAAATTCTGTGGATTTAACAGAAACAAAAAAACAAAAGCAGTTCTATGTTTTCTAGAAGCTGTCTTTTTCTTGGCCCTTTACAGAATAATTTGATTAATACAGGTTTTGGCATGGACACAATGTTGACAAAGCATGTAAATGGCCTTTAGTGATGACTTTATAGGGGCTTTGAGTATAATCATGTCATCTTTTAGAACCTCTCACAGCCCATGCCCAGGTATAGAAGCCAATACAGGTTAACTTACTACCTTTTGAACTTCCTTATTTTTTCACTGTCGGGGTTATTCAAAGAGCTCCAAATTGGGGCCAAAAGGTAACCGAACGCTGAAATTCTGCATACGGTTACCTTTCCTGGCCATTCTGCTATTCAGAGAGCAGGCAGTTCGGCAAATGTGGGCAAATTGCCTGCACATACGGTGCCTGTTTGAAGGCAGTGAAATCCCCATAGAAAAGCAATGCTTCATCTATTAAGAGAACACAAAACAGCTGAGAAAGGTTGCCGAAATGCCCTGCCATTCGGTGGTTTCATTCGACAGGTTTATTCAGGCGAATGCCATAGGCTTCAATGTTAAAAATACACAGTTTATTATTTTATTCTGCAGTAAAAAGTCTCTATTTTTAATTTTTTTTAGGATCTTTTAGGCATTTCTCTGGATTTCTTTGGGCAATTTTTTTCCCCGTTTCTTTTTTAAAATCGTTTTTTCTTTAACAGCCCTTTTTATTATCAGTCATTGGATCTTATATGTAAATTTCAGACATTTTCCTTCAGTAGTTTCTCTGCAAACAGCGTTTCACTTTTCAAACATTCAAGCGTACGCTTTTTTTTTTCCACTCCATTCGTCTGCGGTGTCGGCTTTTTCCAGCGGCTGCTCTGCGTGTGATCGGCTCCTGCTCGGGTTTCTCCGGCGTGTTCGGCGGGGTTAATCCAGATGTTTTTGCGGGTTTCGGTGTGCGTTCGTCAGATTTTGCAGTAAGTGTTCGTCGGGTTTGAGGCGGCTTTTCCCTGCACTACGACGGCCCTGTGGTGCTAGCTGAATACACCGCAGGGTTGCCAAAATGGGATCGCCAAATCGCCCCGAATTGAAGAGAACGAAAAGTCACCGAACGTGCAGTGATTTTTGATTCTATTTGAACAGCCCTGTATGTGTATTTGTTTAAATCATGATCACAATCACACATCTATATATAAATGAAACATTCATACCTAATAATTATTGCATAATGGCAGAAGACAAGTGATCTTGTATGAAAACTATTTAATACTGTGCACAATTTTAATGTTTATTTTTTGGGTAATTTGCCATTATGATTTCTTCCATCTGAAAGACCCTCTGCCTTTCACTCTTTCAGTTTCAAAGTCTAAAGCATTACTCTATGAAAACTGGATTTCCTGCCCCTTATTAAACCCCTTTATTGTTCCACCATAAGAAATGTATCAGCACACATGTACATAAAAGCAACACGCTATGTATATTGATTTTGAAGCAATGATAAGCCTACAAACATTCAATGTAGGCAAGCTCATCCATGTAGCAGCCCTTTAACGCTTTGCAAACACAGATTTCCAGACCAACCATTTCCAAACTGGAACTCACCAAACTATAATGCTTGGGAAGTACACAGGAGGAACAGAAAAATAAAATTCCAGTCTGAGAAGTGTCGCCTTAAGGCTGCTGTCATAAAGAGAATTAAAAGAAAATGGATGTTTGCAGTGACAGAACGCATTAAAACCAGATTGTGTCCCCAAGCAAACCCTCCGAGGCAAACTAATCAACTGTAAAAAAACATGAACGTGGGACCTTTTAATAGGTTGTCTGGGATTCTACATTCTGAAGGCAAAAATATATTTTTTCCTTGAAAAAAAGTTATATCTCAAGTCAAGCTTAAATTATACGACTAAAAGCAGACACTAAACACTGAATGCGACTTTTCTGGCAAAACGTCCACGATTTTGGTGTGGTGTTCTAGCAAGTTAGCTTGTTAAGAAAACGTGAACGGTCCAACTGTGGGCCAAGTCTCTACTGAAGAGATGAATAAGGTCATACCTCTTGACTAAGCAGTGGTTGGGTTTCCAGTAGAGTTTTTCTTTTATTTTCTTCTCTTACAGGCATTAAAGGTTTGAAATATTTGGGTGGCTGAGAAGGTAAGGTTTTGTATGGACTTGTCATTATAGTATGCATACTGTCCGACGCAGCACCTTAAATGACATGAAAAAAATAAGGCAATTCATTCTACAATGTGACTTCTTGCATGGAATAGCAGCTTCCATCAAGTATGACTTGACACTCACCAGCTCCGCTATCTTTTCTCCTAGGTGAATCACTCGGATTTGTGCAACTTGACACATCTTTAGCACTGACAGAAAAATCTGATATATCCAATGGGTTTTCTGACCAACTCTAACAATACAAAAATAAATCATATTAAGAACCACTTATATAGGTTTAGGGCAGATAAAACAATATTGTGAAAACATCCAGTTAGGAGAACAATGAATACACTAAATCCATAGGCATGCGCATGGGGTGTGCTTGGTGTGCTCAGACACACCCTAATGTTGGGTGAAGCGTTCCGCTTTCACCTCCTACACTGACATTTTAGCGTCCCTTATCTGGTTCATGATAAATATCATAAAAACTGACAGGTTTACTATTTCTAAAGAAAACATTTGCATTTTGAGCAAAATCTTCTAAACATAAGTTTTCAATTAATTAATGTTCCATGGGTGCACACCCTAACCCTATTGTTGCGGGCTGCGCACGCCAGTGACTAAATCCAATAATAGTCAGAAAGGTAAAGAATTTCACAGTCAATCACTATCAGGGTTATTCAGAGAAAGGAGAAAATCAGGAGAATTGGCAGGAGAAGAGAACAATCTAGACCAAATAGCCGATTTGGAAAGTGAGATAAATGGGAGAATTTTTCTGGTTTGGCTATTTTGACCTAGAATTTTCACTTCTCCAGTCATTCTCCTGTTTTCACCTTTCTCTGAATAGACCTGTATATCTCATTTAGCCCTTAATGGTTTTTGCTTGGTGCATAATTTCATATAAGTGTGTATCTTTTAAAATAAACTTTGATTTCCCTTGGCATTCTGTCATTTTCTAAACCATCCTGTTGATGGCAAGACACCTTTGAGCTGTATACATACAGGTGAAACTCGAAAAATTAGAATATCGTGCAAAAGTTCATTTATTTCAGTAATGCAACTTAAAAGATGAAACTAATATAGGAGATCGTTCAAGCCGTGATTTGTCATAATTGTGATGATTATGTCTTACAGCTCATGAAAACACCAAATCCACAATCTCAAATAATTAGAATATTGTGAAAATGTGCAATATTCTAGGCTCAAAGTGTCCCACTCTAATCAGCTAATTCAGCCATAACACCTGCAAAGGGTCCCTGAGCCTTTAAATGGTCTCTCAGTCTGGTTCAGTAGGAATCACTATCATGGGAAAGACTGCTGACCTGACAGTTGTGCAGAAAACCATCATTGACACCCTCCATAAGGAGGGAAAGCCTCAAAAGGTAATTGCAAAAGAAGTTGGATGTTCCCAAAATGCTGTATCAAAGCACATTAATAGAAAGTTATGTGGAAGGGAAAAGTGTGGAAGAAAAAGGTGCACAAGCAGCAGGGATGACCGCAGCCTGGAGAGGATGGTCAGGAAAAGGCCATTCAAAAGTGTTGGGGACTTTCAAAGGAGTGGACTGAGGCTGGAGTCAGTGCATCAAGAGCCACCACACACAGACGGATCCTGGACATGGGCTTCAAATGTCGTATTCCTCTTGTCAAGCCGCTCCTGAACAACAAACAACGTCAGAAGCGTCTTACCTGGGCTAAAGAAAAACAGACCTGGTCTGTTGCTCAGTGGTCCAAAGTCCTCTTTTCTGATGAGAGCAACTTTTGCATCTCATTTGGAAACCAAGGACCCAGAGTATGGAGGAAGAATGGAGAGGCACACACTGCAAGATGCTTGAAGTCCAGTGTGAAGTTTCCACAGTCTGTGTTGATTTGGGGAGCCATGTCATCTGCTGGTGTTGGTCCACTGTGCTTCATTAAGTCCAGGGTCAACGCAGCCGTCTACCAGGAGATTGTGGAGCACTTCATGCTTCCTTCCGCAGACGACCTTTATGGGGATGCTGACTTCATTTTCCAGCAGGACTTGGCACCTGCCCACACTGCCAAAAGCACCAAAACCTGGTTCAATGACCATGGGATTACTGTGCTTGATTGGCCAGCAAACTCGCCTGACCAGAACCCCATAGAGAATCTATGGGGCATTGCCAAGAGAAAGATGAGAGACATGAGATGGAACAATGCAGAAGAGCTGAAGGCCGCTATTGAAGCATCCTGGTCTTCCATAACACCTCAGCAGAGCCACAGGCTGATGGCTTCCATGCCACATTGCCGCATTGAGGCAGTAATTGCTGCAAAAGGGGCCCAAACCGAGTACATATGCAGCTTATACTTTTCAGAGGTCCGATACTGTTCTATGTACAATCCTTATCGATTGCATGTAATATTCTAATTTTCTGCGATTGCGGATTTGGGGTTTTCATGAGCTGTAAGCCATAATCACCACAATTATGACAAATCACGGCTTGAACTATCATGCTTTCCATGTATTGAGTCTATCTCATATATTAGTTTCACCTTTTAAGTTGCATTTCTGAAATAAATAAATTTTTGCACCATATTCAAATTTTTCGAGTTTCACCGGTAGAACATACATCCTGCTGTTACTTCAGTGTAACAAATCTTGTAATTGGAATTACTGTGTCTAGAACGACATAAAAACACGTGTTAACTATTACTCTCCCCACTCTATTCCTTTATAAACTTACATATTTCTCTGGGGTCGATTAGAAATCAAAGCCACTGAAGTTAAAGATATTGTTGCATTTAAATACAATGTGGCATATAGCCAACCGTAACGTCAATATGATTTTAGACAGACATCTGAAGGACAAAATACACCTCAAGTACAGCAAATATTTCATTCATACCTTGTCATCATCCTCGCATCCAGAAAGCTCCAGACGACTAGAACACGTCTTCAAATGATAATAGAAATAGATTAGAATATTCAAAAAGCAAAGTTATTTTTAAACACGCATTTCAGCTGTTCTTTCCAACAGTATAAGTTCAAGAAACAAGATATTAGCAATGGAGAACATTCGAAAAATCCAGAAATGACTTAATGGCATAGAGTAGTAATCTGAGAGGTAATGCTTACATTGTGCATGTTCGGGGTGCTGATACTCCTGCGAATGTGCTTTGTTCTGGTTGATAATGCTTCCTTAACTGTGACAGCCTGAGCATAAAAAAGGCAGTAGAGCACATGTTAGACAATTCATGTGGAATTTGTAAAAAATGACATTCTTTTAATCACATATATCTCCTGCATTAAAGATTACCAAAATATTGCCATCAGCAGCAGTTCCTATAAAAAAATATCACCTTTACGGTTTATTGCAGCAGGTGTTTTTTGTAATTTCCCAAAATAAGTACAATTAACTCAAATTTGTTATTTTCATATTTTTTTATGATTTGGATAAGATATTTGCTGTAAGATCTATAAGCAAATTTCTACAGAATTCATTATCTGTCTTTCACGAATTAACAGTCAGAATTATGGGTAGGTTTAAAATCGTTTGAAGGTTAATATCTGTACACCAACGTTGCACTTGACTGAACTGTCACTTATCCATGACCAAAGCTTTGATCAAGTAGCTGGGTCTTTCAAACATCACAGGCCCAGTTAGAAACCACTGGCACAAGAGGCAAGAAACAGCTGTCTGCGCACAACCACCAGTTCCAGTGTCACCCAGCCTGCACGGCTTATGGTCATTTGTCAGTACAGCCATATACAGCTGAGCATATAGTAATAAGATAGCAAGGCTATGTGAAGGTACATTTGTGTAGCTGGAAAACTACCCCAATTTTTTTTCTTAATGAATTTGAAAGTACAGAGACATCCTAATCACACTAGTGTTTTTACAGAACCAGTGCATCAGAAACACTAGGAAAAAACAAAGTTGTTATAATGTAGATTTTTGTTTATTGTCCTTTTGTCAGTCGCATGTATTGATCATTAGCTTGGGGATTGCTTCTGCAGATTTCTGTAATCCTACTCTTGGCAGGATATTGCTTACAATAATTTACCTGCTTGCGTGTAGTTACTGCCGTTTCCCTTGGATGAACCCTCACTTTTAATATATTTTTAGTTTTGGTTAATGCATCCATACATTGGGAATTATGCTAATAGTGGTCCTAATTGGAAATGGTCAACCATTAACATAAACTCAGAGACATTAGAAGGCTTTGTTGTTGCTTAATGACACGATTCCTAATACTTTTCATCACATGTGAATACTTGCCTGCCTCAGTCGCTCAAGGCCCAATATGTTCTCCACTTGAAGCACTCCTCGTGTGTACTTCTCAATATAAGTTTCTCCATCAGCAGATCCCTCATACTCACTTCTAGCTGCCATCAGAGCCAACGTTTCACGGTCTTCAGCTTCCTCTGTTGCCTGGTGAGGAGACAGTAATCACGATCCTTAGAAAGAATATTGACCACTTAATAAATGGGGTGACCGACATAAAGGAGATTTTCAGTAGGATTGTTTTTACCTTTTTTTTAAAAAATAAATAAAACAATTAGTACTATGTATAAATTTGTCAGAAAAATTCCCTTGCAAGTCCCAATGTCATATTGGTAAAGGAGGAAGGGAGTACATGACGTCAAACATTCATTGTACACCCTGAAACCTACAACAGGTTTTGGTACTGAATCGGTAACCTCTCATCACAAGGTATTGTTATCTCCACTGTTCTGGGTTTGAGATACTTTGGCAAATCTTCACTATTTAGTATAAGGGCACTTGTTGAACAACACATTCAACACAGCAGGTGTTGCTAAAAATCCAGTGTCAATGAGACTGTTATAGTTAGATGTTCCATTTGAACAGCTGATAATACTGTACGCAATTACTGGGGTGAACATATCCAATATGTAAACAAAGATAAATATTAAAAGGAAATAAACAAAGATCAGACCCTGGGCATTCCAGTTGTCAGAATAACTTTATTGAGGAATGTACAACGTTTCGGCCACAAGCAGCCTTTATCAAGCCTTGCGCTGCAGCACATAGACTCCACTCTTTAGGTTTATTTTTTAATATTTAGAGGATTTTGACCTTTCTGCTATTCAGGAACACCCAATAAGTCTATTTCTGCTTGCATCCTTGCAGGTTAGACTGCATTACCTCTTTTGCACGAGAAAAATTAAACAAGAGTCGATGAACTGAACCAATTAGTAAATTCTGTAACTCGGTTAATAAAATTAATTCAAAATATAAGGGTCTATGCACTCTAATGGAAGCCACTGGAAATAAAAAATATATATATATATATTTAGAGTAGATTTAGTAAGACGTGTTAGTCCAGATGTCAAAATCACCAGAGTATAGCAGTAGTAGGAATACCTTTTTTTACTGGACTAACGTTACATTTAAAAGACAAGCTTTGGAGAGTAATATCCTTACTTCTTCAGGTCTGGAAGCTTACTGAGCAAAACCATAGGATAGAATAATAAAGAGCCAAGCAGAAGGAGAGGCGGGGGGGGGCATGTTGTAATTACTAATAATGGAATCCTATTTTTAAGAAAGGTAAACCGATGGCTGATCATAGGCCCATAAAACACAGATAAGCATCATGGTGAGCATCTGATGATAGTGTCTAAGAGGAAAAAGTAAAGGACCAAACTTCAAAAGTATATAGTACTGAACACTCCTTGTATTCTTTGTATCAATTTTGGAAACACGCATATATTTTTTTCATTTTCTGGTTAATAATTTTGATCTAACCATAGAATAGCACCGACCATACTGTCCGTAAGACATGTTTAAAAATCGGCACAAAGCGTTGTTAAACTTTACCTTTGGGATATTGGATACGATCTCATAGCTTACGCCACATGAATAGAGGATATTCTTTGTAGACATTCGCCTTTTCAAGCTCTGTGTGAAACTCTGCACATAAACAAAATGAGATTAAAAAAACCACAAATACATGGTTATTAAGAATCCATATACTTTGAGCATTGACAGACTGAGAGTTCACCCAATAAAAATAGTGTTTATTCATTAAACAAAGAAGTACTTTGAGAAATTATATATGTTCAGCAAAATCACAGACTTAAATATGCTTTGGACTGCATTTTGTTATGAATTTATAGGATTCAGTTGTGTGCATTAGTTTAGATTTTATATACTTTACCAATGAAAAATCTTTGTTTGCAATGATCAAAAACATGACTAATCGGCACGATCTCTAATAGTTACTGAATTAGGTCATTTTTTTGGTTCAGAATATTAACTCTTTACCCGGGATATTGATTCCCATTAAAATATTGACTGAGTTATCAGTACTTTGTGCGGATTTCATCACTGGTGAAGCATTAAGTATTGGTTGGGCATGTACCTGTTTATTGTACACATTGACTGCAATCCTCTTCCGTAAAACCAGTTCCATACCAGCAGGGTGGCTGAGCTGCACGGTTGCCTTCACTATCAGATAGATACGCTCATTTTGTGGAGTAACTCTGTTCAAGTGCACTGACTCATGGATTGCAGAGTCCCAGGATGCTGTGGCTGAAATCTATGGGATAAAATTCATTATTCTAAGCCTTTATGTATATTGCACAGTAACTGCAAATGACAATTGTTCGTTTTCATTCTCACTAGGGTTGGTGTCACCCGGTGTAGTAAGTCACAGGACCTCCTCTCATACAAACAATAAAACTCCCAAAAACGTGTGGTGTATGTGTTAAAATAGGGGAGCTCTGTGATAAATTATTATTTTTCCCTGCATTTCTATCCCTTTTATTATTTTTTCTGTACATTTTTATCCCTAGATCATATTTTGCCTACATTCATATCACCATTTTATTATTTTCCCAACATTTCTACCCTTATTTTATTATTTTTTCCCCCGCATTTCTGTACTTTTTCTGCTCTTCCCTATTTTTCCTCCTTTTCTTGCGCTATTCAAAATTTTCCCTGCATTCTTCCCCATTTCATAAATTTTTCCCTACTTTTCTATATTTTATTATTTTTTCAACACAGTTCTTCTTCAATGTATTAATTTTGCACTAACATCCCAATTTTGATTATTATTTTTGTTTATTAGGACTAACCTACATTATGGATGTTTTTTCCCCTCTTCTGGTCATTACTGCAGCTGGAGAAATCTTGAGAGCGGGGGGCCGGCTGCACTACGTCAGAATGAACACCTTAGTTGACCAGACCCATTTTGTCGCTGGCCAGGGACCCGCGAGTGGCCCCTGCCATCTGTGAAGGTGCGTGGCTGCAAGACTGTCGGCCATGTTCTCGAAAGATTTTACACACAGCCTTGTATGATCTTGCGGGAGCATGTTCGAGAGTCTCACAGCCGCGCTCATTCACAGATGCTAGTGGCTGCTTGCAAGTCCACGGCCAGCATGAAAATGGAGCCAGTCAACTAAGCTGTAAATTTTGAAGTACAGCAGCCGGCCCCAGCTAGGAGATTCCATGGCCTACCGGGGTGTCACCCTTCAAGGTGCAGTCTACACCCACAGCACCCCCCCTAGTGATGTCACTGCACAAGAAGTAAAATTTCAATATTACTTTTAAAAACCGTTCACATTTTAATGTAATTTTAGAAATTTTTATCACAAATATTTAAAAAAAGTAGTATTTCAGATGATTACTTAATTCGTAGTTAATGATTGCTGGTTGCACAAACCTCATCTTCACTATGCTTGATGATTGGCAAGTAGTAGAATTGGCTCCCATGTTCTTTTGGTAATATTGAGTTGACTCCTGATGCATGAGACCCAACAAGCTGTTCACTGGCACTGAGATCATCAGCTAATTATATTGCAATAAATACAGAACAAGACAAACAAAATGTTGGAAAAGAATGTAATACATACATATAAGTTTGCAAGTGTTTTTGCACACATGTTTACATTTACAATAAGCACTGGTGCTTGGTATTAAAATCTAGTTGAAATAGAAAGCAGGACAGCATCCTTGAGACCTGGAAGACAGGTGCGCCAAAACCCAGAGAGGTCAACTCCTACAACAAATAGTCAACGAAAAAAAAAGGCCAGCACTGAAGCCTCAATCAATGGCAGATTCATTGGAAAAAGAAATGGAAATGTTGCAGCCCAACATGAGACTTTCTTAAGTCTGGTTTGAGAAAGGCTCATGTAGGGTTGAAACCAAATTCTTTTTCCAATAAATCTGCTATTGATGAAAGACTGAGTGCCTTGGACTTTTTTGCTCATGTTAAGAAAATCTAAGCATGTGCCATACGGTTAGAACATTGTGTGTTTTACCTTTAAAGTGTGACATCAGGGTATCTAGACAACAATCAAACGAAGAATAAGGGGAAATAACCCGACACACAATGGGCATAACCCAACACTGTATCCACAAGACCAAACTGCACTAAGTGCAACAAAAGTGTCGATAACACAATAGAATTTATTGAAAGACACAACACACTAATAAAAATAGAAAAGGAGAAAATAAGTAGACAGGTCCAGTATGGCAATAAGCGGCACTTCATAGGAATTCCCACCAGCTAAATATCCAAACCAGTGGAGGAGATAGACTAAGCAATCTATCCAATACCTCGGCGGTTCGAGCCGCCTACACACCTCTAATCTATCTAGACAACAAGTAATGTCACAGACAGTAGTCTTTTTTCACCAGTACATATAGAATTTGCAAGCCACTATTTCTCTAAACAGCATACACAAAAAGAATAACAATCACTGACTAGTCCAACTTTTCAATTTTCAGTAGGTAAAGTATTCTGGGCATTCATATTCACCACATATTTATCTTACCATTAAGATCTAGGAAAAGGACAGGGATATGTGTCTCCATTCCAGCTGGTGGAGTCCTGCTCAAAAAAATATGCAAACATATACATCACTTACAACATAGCGAGTAATTTGAGGAAATCAAAAAAGTTAAGTAGAATTAATAAATCAAAAATTAAAGGCACTCTACGAATAATATAAGTCAAATTACACCAGTAATTGGCTTTCGAGGTGTATATATTATGTTTTTTACACAAAAAGGGAAAGAGCTTTTGTGACAGTTTGTAAAGGAAGGCTGTCATTAGCAGACAATTGTGTATTTCACATACCTGTGTCGCTTAATGAGGTGCAGGTATGGCAAGTTAATTTATAAATGCAAGCTCTACACCCTTGGTGAAAGCTCTATAGCCAACACTTTGGGGTACTTTTTCTCAAGGTTGTCCACCTTTATTAGTGAAGTAAAAAGACGGTAACACATCAGACTACCATTATTAATGGTTTTGCTTTTGCACCTTTTATTCTTAAAAGGTTTTTTTTGTATCGCATGTGAATCCGTTTATTTTGAACATATGCTTACACTATGAAATCTTACTTCTTTAGATGTATCAGAGCATTATTCTATATATTTTTTTGATGATCAGTTTATCGGGGAAAGATCGTATATACACTTTCTGAGTAAATTTTAATTTGCACACTAGCGTTTCAGCAACATTCATGACATAATAACCTTAATAGTTATTTACCAGTTTGCAGGAGCCCCTGGAATACCACTTCCTGGTGCTGGTACCAAAACTGCATTTCTTTCTTCTGTTAGGCCCACCCACTGCTCCACCAATCTTGCTTCACGCTCAATATCATCTTCAGTTTTCTCTACAAAGGATGACAATGTAAAATATTATGTAAAAAATATTGAACACATTACATTTAAAGCAAAACGTCCATTAACAGCAGCACGTACATATGGTGTGTTCCCACGGAACATTACAGAATATAATGGAACTCATATTTCCAAAGAAGCCAGAAATCATCTTAAAAATTACATACACAAAACAAACTTTATGTTAATCATTTTTCAATCTGTACAGCGATATAGTCAATTTGATGGAAATTCTCTGAATCGTTTAGGGAAGACAACACATGACAGTTGGCCTGGTTTGAATATGTTGCAACTATTACTCTGGGATATACAGTTGTGTTCAAAATTATTCAACCCCCACTGAAATTTAGTGTTTTGGCCAGTTTGACATTGATTTTGATCATTCAGTCATCTTGCTTACAATTAAATCAAAGAGGCACGTGTAGGTCAGACAAATATAACATAACATTTGTAATGAAATAACCACAAATGTCTTTTCTGTGCTCACATCATTATCAGTTTTATTCAACCCCCAAGTGACATTCAATCTTAGTACTTAGTACAACATCCTTTTACAGTTATAACAGCTTTTAAACGTGAAGCATAGCTTGACACAAGTGTCTTGCAGCGATCTATGGGTATCTTCGCCCATTCGACATGAGCAAAAGCCTCCAGTTCAGTCACATTCTTAGGCTTGCGCACTGCAACTGCTTTCTTTAAGTCCCACCAGAGGTTCTCAATCGGATTTAAGTCAGGTGACTGCGATGGCCACTCCAAAATGTTCCAGCCTTTAATCTGCAACCATGCTCTAGTGGACTTGGAGGTATGCTTGGGATCATTGTCCTGTTGAAAGGTCCAACGTCTCCCAAGCCTCAGGTTTGTGATGGACTGCATCACATTGTCATCCAATATCTCCTGGTACTGAAGAGAATTCATGGTACCTTGCACACGCTGAAGCTTCCCTGTACCTGCAGAAGCAAAACAGCCCCAAAGCATGATTGACCCCCCGCCATGCTTCACAGTAGGCAAGGTGTTCTTTTCTTCATAGGCCTTGTTCTTCCTCCTCCAAACATAGCGTTGATCCATGGGCCCAAACAGTTCTAATTTTGTTTCATCAGTCCACAGAACACTATCCCAAAACTTCTGTGGTTTGTCCACATGACTTTTGGCATACTGCAGTCGACTCTTCTTATTCTTTGGAGACAGCAAGGGGGTGCGCCTGGGAGTTCTGGCATGGAGGCCTTCATTACGCAGTGTGCGCCGTATTGTCTGAGCTGAAACTTCAGTACCCACATCTGACAAATCTTTTCTCAGTTCCTCAGCAGTCACACGGGGACTTTTCTCCACTCTACGCTTCAGGTAGCGCACAGCAGTCGAAGTCAGCATCTTTTTTCTGCCACGACCAGGTAGCGTTTCAACAGTGCCCTTTGCCTTGAATTTGCGAATGTTGCTTCCTATGGTCTCTCTTGGTATGTTTAACATCTTTGCAATCTTCTTATAGCCATTGCCCTTCCTGTGAAGAGTAATCACCTCTTCTCTTGTCTTCCTGGACCATTCTTTTCACTTCACCATGTTTGTAACCACACTAGTAAATGTCTAGAAGGAGCTGAGTATCACAGTCATTTTAAAGCTGCCTAATTGGTGCTTATTATGCTTTATTGCTGCTCCGTGACATCCACAGGTGTTTTCAATACCTGATTGAAAACACTTGAATGAACCTCTGTTCTTCAGAGTGGTAGTCTTTAAGGGGTTGAATAATTGTGTCAATGAAGAATTCACAAAAGAAACATTTACTACTGTATTACAAAACCAATTGATGTCATTTTAGTTGCATATGGTTCTTTAAAAAGTCCTTGTAGGATTTCATTCTGAATACAATTACAAATGTACACTAAATTCCCTAAAACCCTTTACAGCATTGGGGGTTGAATAATTTTGAACACAACTGTATAAATGGGGGCTTAGGGAGTGAACTAGCTTTCAACAGGGTTGCAGACACGTTGGGTTTTCCTCCCCTTTCTACACTTTCAGTTTTGTATACAGAGACAAACATGGTCATACACACACAACAAACAGTGTCTTTTCTAAAAAGCAGATGTTGGAGGAGGTGAGTCTTTAGAATTTGGCTGGGGGGAGTTCCCCTGTAGACTAAATCCTTGAGCTGCGGACTCATGGGAAGGAGACCGAAGCATACAATCTCGCACACTCCGATACATACAACTCACCTCTCACATATCGAATAGCAATTCTCAGTCAGTGATCAGAGTCTTGAATTGCTTTCTACAATTTTGACATACCATAAATTAGGGATGCACCGAAATTAATCGGCTGAAAATGGTGCTTTCAGCCAATAGGAAAAATTGCCCGAACAAGGCTAGGGTCAGACGAACACATTTTTCGAATCATCCGTAAAAAAGTGCGTCCGAACGCATGGACGTACTTTTTCATGGAGTACGCGATAGTGGTCATACGATGTGCAATTTGTTGCGCAAAACGTTCGTGTGGCCGTACTTCGTGTGTGGGCCTGCGTTGGACGTCATTTGCTGCTACCACGGCCGTAAAAAAAAAAAGTGTGGCTAAACGCACGTTCGCACTGCGTTCGTCTGACCCCAGCCTAAAAAGGCCGAAAATCAGCCATCCGAAACCAGAGCCTCCAGCTACCTGCTCGGCCAAACGAGCAGGCTCAGGCAAGACCTTGGCTTAGACTCCAGGCTCAGGCAAGTCCCTGGCTCGGCCGGGCCTCCAGGCCCTGGCTCGGATGACTGATTTTCGGCCGAACTGGTCCCGAATTTTCCGTATCGGACAGAAATTTTAATTTCGGTGCACCACTACCATAAACTAAAGTGATTAGTGGATAATTTGTAGCACTGTATCCACCATAAATTTCTCTCATTAGTAAAAGATAAAAAAAGCAATGATACCATTATATTTTTGTTACAGTTGAACTGTGCCGGTTTTCTCCTTCAGTCCAGCTTTAGTACAAGCACACCACACTTGCATTATCTCACTCCTATGATAAGGGACTCTACAAACCTTGCTTGTTGATAATTTTCTGAATCTGCTCGTCCAAATACTCCTTGCGTTTTATCAGTGCATCTGACCACCTTTCACGCACACAATTTAAATCTTCTTCCTGGTAAAGAGAATAATTTCAAATATTTAAACAAAAAAAACAAACAAAACATACGGTGTATATATTTTTTTATAATCTGCTGTCCTGTGCTTTACAAGTTATATTGGCAGAACTAAGTGTGCCATTGAACAATTTTATGTTAATTTCCCTAATCTAAATAGAGTTAAATAATCAAGAGTCAACCCATGTTCCATGGCTATTCTCTATTAAACTAAACAGAATTTGAGTTCATTGCAACAAAAGGGTGGTATCTTGTGAACATTTTAATTGAATGGATTATTATGGAATTTTTTTGAATGTACTAGGTCAAACATTATTTGTTTGGCCAGTATTGGATTAAAAAAAATTTGAGAAAGAAAGTTTTGTTGTGCTGGTATAACTAACATATTTCACGATCCTTTAGACTAGACCATGGCAATCTCCGTGAAAGATAACCATGTACAGTGCTTTATAATTTTTTTTATTTCATTTCATGCATATGTTAAAATGTGTTTACTTATACAGACCTACTGCATTTAACTATACAGTAGTATAGAAATAGTACAAACTATAGTATTTATACATCCTTGTTATAATCAACACTAAATCTAACCCCTTCACTACAAAGTGATATTACATAAAACCACTGGCAGCACCTAGTGGTTATTTTTAGAAATTACGTTCCATACACACACCACAGAGGTGTCCAACCATCAGATGGTAACTTCACTGTAGGCAAGTCCTTTTTGATAGACTGAGTGCTCCCTCTGCTGGCCAAAAAGTGCTACCTCTGCTGGCCAAAAAGTGCTACTTCTTGTATATTATAAATTGGGCTCTGTGTTTCTGTGAAGGCAAAACTGATCTCATAGCTTTATCAAATAATATCAACACTTCGGCTGGGGTATGTTCTGGAATCCATTTGCAAACAATTTTTTGAGTCCAGCCAGAAGTAGACCAGTGTATTTGACCTGGGGGCACATGAAACTGGTTTTGAAGAAAGTATATACTCTGTAATGGGTAGTAAAAGTGTGATCTTCTGCATTCCTGGTTTTTCCACAGTAGCCTCTTTTTATTATTAAACGATACTTTTTATATAAAAGGGATCAAATGATTGACAAGCTACTCCACGATATTATTTTGCCCTAGTCATTATCAAAGGGGTGGTATTATGACACAAAACGGTTTTATTGCAAAAAAAATTAGACTGAAACCTACCCATCATGTTGCTTTCCTGCAAGTATCTGAATACAAAAATAGTTACAGCAATGAACAGGTTAATGCTCTTAGCTCATTAGTGCTGCATCCAATGGTTTGTGTAATTATCAGCCGTGTCGAACATGATTCTTAAACGTTTCCATGCAGTTTAAACCCATTCATGCAACATGCCCTCTGCCAGGTGGTAAGTGGGTGTTGTTCCCGTGATGGTAGGAAGCGAAAGATTATCAGCCACAGCGAACGGAGAATACCTACTTATATGAACATATTAGATCTTAAAAATTAAATCTGCCAATTAAATAATTTGTTAAAGATTTTTTTTAAAAACTGTCAAATAGTTTATCTGGAGTTTTATTTAGTAAGTTTCATGAAAGATTTAATTAGGATTATATCAAACCACTACTACAACCATTAAGGTAACAAAATTTAATTATGTAATGCAAGAAAAAAAATGTGTAGCCAAATTTGAAGTATTAATTCCTATGAAACACTACAATTACCCAACAGAGATAATCACTTGTAAGCTCTCAAGCAGGCTCCTTCCCTCCTACTGTTCGGTGTGTGTAATATGTATGTATATTTGTTTTTCGGTCTCTCCCATTGTACAGCACTAAGGAATCTGTTGGCGCTTTATAAATGTTTGTAACTGTAACTTGTGGAACCTCAACTGCCTCCGACTTTAACAAAAAACTGCCGGCACTGGATGGTCGTGCTGTTCATTCCAGGCTTTTTTTGTCCTTGGCGACTGAGATAGAGCAGGATGCCAGTCAATGTGCAAAGATAATGGTTGTAGCATAGTTTCGAACAATATTATCGTGTGTGATAATTCTGTTAGCAGTATGGAGAATTCAGTGATGGTTCAATAAAGGCAGATAAATTGTGATTTAAAGCTCCCCCTTGCAGGCTCCATAAGCCCCCACTTCCATTGCCCCCATTTTTCCCAATCTCCGCTCAAAGCCCCGCAAAAGATCTTCCCATTCCTGCCATGTCCTGACATATAGCAGAACTATGTCAAAAGCAGCAGGGTTGGCAGCAGCAGCAATACCTGGTAACTATCCATATCATCATCACCATCATCATCATCTTTCTGGTAGGAAAAAATAAACTTTGTAAACAGGACATGCAATACTTCAGTCATACATGAACAACAACCGCTGACCCCTGATGTAAAGTTCTAAGAATACAAATAAATAAAGAATACAAATGTATCAACAATATCAGTGTTCAGCGCTGTGATTTTTATAAAAATCTCTAAAAATGTCATAGCACAAGTAAAATTTAATTTAGTAAATGAATGCCTTAACAACAACAAATCTTTCAATAAGTTCCGTTTTGGCTGGAAATATACCATAATGCATCTTGGCTATTATATAGCATAAGAATGATAATTTCAAGTTTGTCACAATGTGTCTTTTCAATAACGTTTTGGATAGCCTTTGGCCTTAACTACTGCCAAACGCCTTCTATGCATTTTGACATCCTCTCCTGTTATCAAATGATGCCAGGAATTGATTATAGCCTCAATGAGTCCTCGCTTGTTGCTTGGGTTCTTGCTCAAGACCATGTGTTTCAATCTTGACCACAGATTTTCGATGGGATTCAAGTCAGGGCTATTTCCAGGCCAGGGAAGCAGAGGAATGTTCTTTTCAACCAAAACTGACAAAATCAGAAGGTGTATCCACAATTTTGGCCACTAGTGTATCTGTCATTTAAATTGGCACTAAGTAGTTTAAGAATATTATTTGTGGGAAAAATCTTCGAATTCAATCATTTTTTTTATAAGAATTTCGATCTGCAATCTTTTAACAATCTGTTAAACGGCGATGGCTCAGGCTAGGGTCAGACTGAGGCAGTGCGAACGCGCGTGCAGCCGCACTTAATCACGGCCGCACTAGCAGCAAATGCCGGGCAATGACGGCCAATATACGAAGTACGGTCGCACAAAAGTCCGGCTGCGCAACGCAAGTGGAAAATGAACGCATTTTTTCGAGAACGTGAAACCGCAGGTACTGACGTACAGAGTGCGCTGCGTCCGCTAGCGGCGTGTGTGCGTGATTAGGAGACGTCAGACGCTGCTAATGTCCGGCCAACATAACGTCCAGACACAAAAAGTGTTTTATTGATGATCCGTACAATATCACGGACGAAAATGCGCATAGTATGACCACTATCACGTATTCTGTGAAAAAATGCGTCCATTCGTTCGAACGCACTTTTTCACAGACAACATAAAAATGCGTTCGTCTGACCCTAGCCTTAAGCGCAGATCCAATTTTAACACTATGTTTCGAATGTTAGAAAGGAATACCTACTACTTTCATTCAAATTAATAAATTATAAACCTATATAATAACTAAGATAATTAAACAACTGGAAAGTTAAATCTATGATCATAGAATGTTTGAAAACATTATATATTGGTAAAATGATTTGCATGTATGAAGCAAAGGCTCAGCTTTTCTGATTACCTGATAACTGTCCAATCCCCTCTGTAGTTTAGTCGATCTAGCCGTGATGCAGCCCACAGACACAGAAAGGATAGCTTCAACCATCAGTGGCAGGGTGCCCGAATTCTGCACAGGTCTCACAGTCACTTGAATCCTTCGGGAATGCCCCTGGGTGAGGGAAATGGGGACATGGTTTAGAGAAAGAATGGAAAGGTCTCACATGGCTTGTGAAAGAGAGGTAAAAGTCACACACTTGTCGAAGCTGGAAGACTCCTCCTGTGTTCACATCCTTGGCTTGATGAAGCTCTACAGCCATGTACTCCCCATTCTCATTCAGTTCATGAATGGAAATCCACATTTCTATTCTGCGAGTAACTTCATTCCACCTGAGCGAAAATAAAAAGCAAAGGATGCAACGACACATGATGATTTGGGATTAGCAGATGTGATATTTATGAGAATAACAAATGATCAACAATTATTATAGCTCCAGGAGCTGCATAAGATCAATTTGAACTCTTTAAACTTTATGGCTGGGATTGGGTATAGGATACACGGCGAAGGGGGAAGAGATATCACACAAGATGTCATCTACTTGAATTTTGTTAAAACATATTGAAATGTGTAGAACCATAGCCTAAGTAATTAAAGTAAGTAATGTAAGGACGCTTGCTAAAAGCACTCTAATAATTTCACATTCTATTTGAGATGGACCTTAACTAGCACAGAATAAACAAGATAGTCAGGATCTTGTTCATCCCTGTAGAATGTAAGCTCCTTAAGGCTGGGGTCAGACGAGCAGTAGTAAGAGCGGAAGGAATTTCCGTGAGAGTGGACGTTCCTTCCACTCGATGCCCATCTGGCCGCCTCACTGAGCGCAGTAAGTGCGCTCAGCGCTGCAAGGCTCGATCCGCCTATGGAGGATCGCGCTTTTCAGCACCGTCAAACTTGCGTCCTAGCGCTTTGACGGGGAGGCGTGTGGCTGGCTCCGTCGCAGCATCACAACGCTGTGGCAGATGCCAGAAAGCACGTCAGTACGGGCGCACATAGTGCGCTCGGCTGACCCCAGCCTAAGAGAGTAGGTAGATCTGTATAACAATGTGCTACCCTAACAGCCTTTAACTGTCTATAGCGCACTGTGGAATGTGATCTGAAAAACAAATAAATGATTATATAATAATAATGACATCGTTTTTCAGGTCTATGAGGAAGAGCATCTAGTGATGGCCCGGATGTTAGAATGCATTTGTGTTTTTAAGAGACACTAGATATCATTTTTTTTCGTTTGGTTCCAATGGAAACAATACAGTGAATATACACTAACAAGTAACTACCAACAATATTAAACAGGAAAACAGAAAATAAAAGGCAAGACAGCTGGAATTAGGTCTATAAACACGTGTTCTTTGAAGTTTGCCAACAATAGTAATTACATTTGCCTTTGTAAAGAAAATAAGTAACATGTGTTTATGTTTAATATCTGCCTCGTTTTCTCATCCACCATCACTAAAGGAACGATTGTGCTTAAGATGCAATATTGCATTCAAAAATCAAACCATGTCATTATTGGTGGGAATATCCAGGAATCTATACAGACCTGTCACGTAGTGTTCTAGATTTATCATGGAGAGAATCTATCTCCCACAAGGATCTGCCGTTTCCAGCACATCGGTGGCCCCATACTTCAATGGCAAGAGCCCCTTCAGAAATAAACTCCAAAAATTCCTCTGTAATGTGAACTACAAAATCCTAAAAGCATGAATAAAAGTACATCAACATATCATAATGTCATCAAATCTCCAAATTCTTCTCCAGCATATGTTTACTCCCATACCGTTTAGATTTCTTTCTTCCCTTAGACATATATTAGCACAACTAGATTTTCCTTTTAAATCTGATGTTCTGAAGCATTTCCTATGCTATTTTTTCTTAAACCCCCCCCCCCTTCCATTCCTGCACTTGGTATTCTGAGGTATTTATGGGGTGTTTTTTTCTCCCTCCTTGAACCTGGAATAGTGAGGTACTTATTCTCATCTGTTCTTTATACCACCATTTCTTTTTACCTTTACTAGGGATGTGTGTTTCGTACCGATTCGTTTTTCTCCCGAAACGGGCCGATTCGGTGCTTCGGATTTGTCCGACATTCCGAACCGGAAACAAACTACACACCATCCGAAATATTTCCCGATATAAAACGAAAATTTTTTGTTATTTCATATGGACATGAAATTTGTAAAATCACACGTCATTTGCGTTCTATTTGCGATTTCGGTTCCGTTTCGGTTAATTACGGACAATGTATTTTTGTATCGTTTCGAGTCCGTTTCGGTTCCGTTGCCGATTTCATAATTTTATATCATCAGTCACTTTTTTCACTTGTTCCAGTGCTTTCTTTCTGCATCAATAATATATTTATTTTAAATATTTAATTAGCTTTTCCCTAAATCCCCAGTCTAACAGTACAAGATATTGATATTTTATATGATTAAATAAAGTTGTGCAATGCATATTCATAAGAAAAAAAGGATCTTTCATAAAAAACGATACGTCTGCAGGAACGAATCAGCAGGATTACCATATTGATCGAAATATTGGAGCATCCGAAATACCATACGTCTAAAGTCGAAACAAAAATCCAAGAACAAGGATGGGCCCTTTGAAATGGAGAACAGACGATCCGAAAGACTGAAATTCCCAGATTTCACGAAAGAAAAATCAACACAAAACACCAAGCCGAAACGAAAATGATCCGAAAAGAAACTTTTGAAAAACCGAACGAGTCAAAACGAAACAAAAAAGGTGTGCACATCTCTAACCTTTACACAATGTTGTCAATGGGAAAATATTGGGGGGAAATGGAAGGAACCACAGTCTAAATCAAGAAAATATGCAATCACTGATCTCTGTATGCTGAAAAAAATATATATATTTCTTTATTTTATTTGATGGATCAATTTTGGTTTTGTCACAATCAAAACGGATAGCTAAAATATATAAATGAGCCAGATAAATAATTGGACCCAAAGTCTATAAAAAAAAAAAAAAAAGTATTTTTTAAAAAACTTTTTAAAGAGATACTTGTGTCAGCAGCAAAAACAAGCAGCTTTATATTCAAACACCGCCTCATTGGCATGCAAAAGCCAAGCAATAACATGTTACCACTTGGGAAGTAGTGAGCAGCAGAAAGTAGTGAGCAGCAGTGATTTTTACTGCTCAGCTTAGTAAAGAGTTTCTTATTCGTAGTGTGTTTGTAAACAATAATAAACACAGAAGAGCAAACCAAAACACATGCCACGTTTTTCTATGTCTTGACAATGCTATACAAATTTACTGGAATATGGATGCATATTATTCTCAAAGAACATCAATGGTGCACTACGTCATATCATAATTACTTTAGAGTGCTCAAATTTAACGTTAAACTCGGCATCTTTGCTGCGAGGTGAAGGCATATCAGGGTTGACCATTGGTGGTGCTACAGAGGGCTCAGACTGGTCCCAGAAAGTGTACTGGCAGAAGACAAAGTTGGACAGATTCAGAGGAAGGCCTGTTGCTTCTTTTATTTTGACCTGAAAGAAAAAAAGAAGTGGAAGCCACAAGTAAAGTCATATGTAAATAATCTGATTGTTGTGCAGGAATAGATTTTGGGAGCGACCAATTACAGAAAATATATATGTGAGAAAAAGGGATAGAGTCGGGAAACATCTGGTTGAGTGGGATAAAGACCGGATCATTTAGAGGAGGCAGAGATATGGTTACGTGCGTGGATGGAAGGATAGGGACAGAAATACCTTTGCTGAAAAATTATGGCTTTACCAGAACGGACAAATAATTGTCAAAAACACAAATTATTGTTTGATTAATTCACTAGTGTTTACTGAACTTAACCAACGGGAAAAATTAAATGCGATCAAAAGAAAGCCATCAGTACGGTTATATTACTTAATGAAGTGTAAATAGAAGAGTAAAGATTCGTGTAACTGAATATGTAAAAGGATGAGAGTTGTACTCTATGGCCTGGGGAGTTCGTTTGTACGATTGTAGATGCTTTTTAAATAAAATATAGACTTACGCGGCATGACATCTTTTTTGGCCTGTGAAGAATTTCACCACTGCTGTCTGCAATCTCAAAACTTCCACTTTCACTTGAGTTTTCAGATGAGTCATCACCCAGAAAGAACTCTGGTACAACGCCGGTAATTCGCATAAGTTCAATGTGAAGTCTTCCTGCAACCTATGGATGTCCATTGCACAAAAAGAGAAGAGACGGTATTTTTAGCCTAGGAGGATTATCAGATCCGAAAAGCATAGAATTATTAGAAGTTTCGTTTATAGAAGATCCCAAATGGACAGCAGTTGTTTTTTGTGGAGAACTTTTTTTTTAAAATATATATATATATATATATATATTCTACCAGGAAGGATGCATTGAGATTTCTCTCGTTTTCAAGTATGTCCTGGCTGGCGAGTATGTACCGTTAGGTGTCTTGCCCAAGGACACTTACTGGAGAGGTGCTCTTGCCGGGATTCAAACCTGTGTCTCCACGGTTATAGAGCAGTGATGTTACCTTTACTCCATCCAGCTTGACAAGAAACAGTAGTGCAGGGATCTCAAATTCTGGCACACCCCAGATATTTTGAACTACAACTCCCATGATACACTGGCCATATAATGCAGTCAAAGAAATATGGAAATTGCACGCAACAAACGGAGTGGGGAGGGGGCAGAGTTTGAAATCCCTGCAGTAATGGTAAGCCTAATGTCTGAACAATTTCTCATTCTCCTAAAAACTGGGATTTATTTTCATGGTCATGAGGGATGCTTGATTCTTACCTCCCCCTGTTGGCTGATTATAGGCACTGCATACTGGAGCTTAACATCATAAAATAGACACTCCAGAAACACATTTGCCACTCCAATCAAGTTGTGATTTTCTTGAGCTTCGTAAAATGGGTCACCTTTTTTAAAAATAAGTTGCTTGTTTTGCTAAAAGAAAAAAACAAAATACATCAAAATGTTATGGAAAAAAGACTTGTTTTTATTTTTAATACACACATGGTTAATGAATTAAATTTAGAATTAAGAAAAATAATATCCACACCAATCCCATAAAATTTAATATTCTATAAATGTATACCTTTTTCAACCTGCAATTTGCTTTGCCATTATTTCCAAATTTAGGAAAACAATCAGATTTAAATAAATATTGGGTGCAGCAGTTTAAAAGTTACAAATCAGAACAATAAAACTGTTATTATGGGGTTTTAATCAGTTTTATGTTACATTGGTGCAAAATTATTGTACCTTACAACAAAATAAAACAAAGGTGTTTGTGTAAGGAGGGCCTAGAATTTGCTAAAGGTACTTGTTATGTTAAACTATATACAGTATTTTCTAGTCAGAAAATCAATGACGAGTCTCTGATAATTCTGTAAACTAAACTACACATTGAAAATAGGGAAAAGGTCTAGGATGACACATATGTTAAATATTCAACCTCAATCAAAGAGAGCAATATGCAGGCACCAAGTGAAAAACACGGCAGTTTCCATATGGCTGATACAATGGAAAGGTGCAATAACTTTTTATTCAGTTGCAATTTAATAAAATGTCTATGCGGGTTGTTCAGAAAGTGCAGATGTTTTCTGATGTTGCAACAGCGACAAATGGCAGTGCTTCACAAAAGAAACATCTGAACAGCTGCATGTGAAGCTTCTCCTGTGGCTGTTTAGACAATTTTTTTGTGGAGCACGGATGTTTGGCGCCCTTGCAACAATGGCAATTTTTATTGGTGTTTACAACATCAACTCTTTCGAAACAGCCCCCTAAGGTTAAGGGCGTTTCCAACTGAGGCTTGAGGACAGTGGGAATGCGGATTTCTCTGTATTTGCCAAATGAAAGGGAATCATCCATAAATAAGCACTGCAGCGGCTATTGCTTCTGGTAATCTTTTTATTAGAAGGATCATGGATGCACAGAAATGTTGGCATGTTTCCAGTATACAATGCAATAACGGCTGCAACTAACGATTATTTTCATAATCGATTATACAAAAAATAAATCGACCCCTCCCTCTTTTCTTAAACTATTTGCACATTGTATGTAACTTACATATGCAAATTGTATGTCTCGCTTATCTTGCATTCTTTCCGCACACAAGTTCCTGGTCAGTGGTGTGTGTGTGTGTGTGTGTGCGTGTGCGTGTGCGTGTGCGTGTTCAGATTAAGCCAATGTCTGCTTCTCTCCCCCCCCACCAAACAAACGCTGCTACGAGCCTCGGATAGATATATGATGATGTCAGCATGCAAAGTAGGGTAAGGGGAGACACTCCACGGAGCCTGAACTCTTTAATAAGCTAAAGGGGCCAGGGTGTGATGAATATCTCTTAAATAATTTCATTAGCAAACCGAGGGAGTTTACGCAAGGGACCAGACCTGAGTGTGGGAGGAAGTGAGTTTGGGCAAGAGACCAGGCTCGACTGTGGAAGCAAGTGTGGGGGAAGGGAGGGATAGCAGGGAGAGTGGGGTGGTTGCACAGTACTCCCAGCTCCGATTAAGAATGAAACACCTGTGGTACTGGTCCTCCATCCAGTGACAGTACCACAGGGTCCGTGCAAAAGTTCTGCTACTGCTGTAAATGAAAAACAAACTGGTTATGCGTAAGAACAATTTCCTAGAACTAAATCATACAGAGTAAAGAGGCAGGCACGTCTTTTCCAATCAGCCCCAGAATTTTTTTTTTTTAAAAAATCTGAGATTAACGTTTAACGCAGTCTGACACTAAAGTTTGTGCCGTGCACAGGCTGATTAATCGATAAGAAGAATAGTTGTCAAGTAATCGATTAGTTGTTTCAGCCCTAAAAGGTGATCTTTTAGAATAGTTACAAAGGCTAAAAAAAAGACATGCGTCCATCAGGTTCAGCCTTTGACACATCACCTACTGCTGTTGATCCAAAAGAAGGCAAAAAACCCAGTCTGAAGCGCTCGCCAATATTCAACACACTGGGAAAAATTCCTTCTTGACCCCAGAACGGCGGCCAGATTTCTCCCTGGATAACGCAGCTTTTACCCACAATAATAACTTGAGGGAAACATTATGAACCAAAAGTAACCTCATTCGGTTTCTCCTTCCACTCCTGGTAAGCATCCCTCATGTCGATAAGTTTATTCTCCAGCTTCTCAATGGACCATACTTGGGTGCCTCTGCATTTTCTCCGGGCCTGAATGGCTGGCTCACTCACAATTGCACCTCGCTGGCAGGGGAAAAAAATAATTTCCAATTTAACTAGATAAATTGCAGAGTGTTTTACGATTAATCGTTCTTTCATAGTTTGAGTTTCCTGGCTGCGGGCCACCAGATCGGTCACTAGTCACGTCTGCACGCAGAAAGCATGCCAGCTTCATCCTCTCTGTAACCCATTCCATCCGATCTGTGCAGTCACTACAGAACTGGCGTACATAAAATGCACAATTCCATAGCGGTGTGCAATTTGCGGTTCCTACGCTACGCAAGCTGCATAGAAACACAAATTGTGCAGTAAAGCTTCAGGGCCTGAAAAGGAGGAGCTGTGCACAGAGGCGGCTCTAGACTTGCTGAGGCCTTAGGCGAAGGCAAGATATGAGGCCCCCATTAAACACAGGACCATAGCCGAGGCCATATACAAAGGTAATGGACATATACAAAGGTAATGGACATAACCTAGCAGGGCCATTTATATCAATAATACAGTTATGGCTGAAATTGTTGGCACCCCAGACATTTTTCCAGGAAATCAAGTATTTCTCACAGAAAAGTATTGCAGTAACACATGTTTTGCTATACACATGTTTATTCCCTTTGTGTGTATTGTAACAAAACAAAAAAAGGGAGGAAAAACAGCAAATTGGACATAATGTCACACAAAACTCCAAAAATGGGCTGGACAGAATTCTTGGCACCCTTTCAAAATTGTGGATAAATAAGATTGTTTCAAGCATGTGATGCTCCTGTAAACTCACCTGGGGCAAGAAACAGGTGTGGGCAATATAAAAATCACACCTGAAAGCAGATAAAAAGGAAAGAAGTTCACTTTGTCTTTGCATTGTGTGTCTGCGTGTGCCACACTAAGCATGGACAACAGAAAGAGGAGAAGAGAACTGTCTGAGGACTTGAGAACCAAAATTGTGGAAAAATATCAACAATCTCAAGGTTACAAGTCCATCTCCAGAGATCTAGATTTGCCTTTGTCCAGTGTGCAACATTAGCAAGAAATTTGCAACCCATGGCACTGTAGCTAATCTCTCTGGGCGTGGACAGAAGAGAAAAATGTATGAAAGGTTGCAACGCAGGATAGTCCGGATGGTGGATAAGCAGCCCCAAACAAGTTCCAAAGAAAGCTGTCCTGCAGGCTCAGGGAGCATCAGTGTCAGTGCAAACTATCCGTCGACATTTAAATGAAATGAAACGCTATGGCAGGAGACCCAGGAGGACCCCACTGCTGACATAGAGACATAAAAAAGCAAGACTACAATTTGCCAAAATGTACTTGAGTAAGCCAAAATCCTTCTGGGAAAACATTGTGGACAGATGAGACTAAGATAGAGCATTTTGGTAAAGCACATCATTCTACGGTTTACTGAAAACGGAATGTGGCCTACAAAGAAAAGAACAAAGTACCTACAGTGAAATATGGTGGAGGTTCAATGATGTTTTGGGGTTGTTTTGCTGCCTCTGGCACTGGGTGCCTTGAATCTGTGCAGGGCATCATGAAATCTGAGGATTACCAAAGGATTTCGGGTCGCACTGTAGAGCCCAGTGTCAGAAAGCTGGGTTTGCGTCAGAGATCTTGGGTCTTCCAGCAGGACAATGACCCCAAACATACGTCAAAAAGCACCCAGAAATGGATGGCAACAAAGCGCTGGAGAGTTTTGAAGTGGCCAGCAATAAGTCCAGATCTAAATCCCATTGAACACCTGTGGAGAGATCTTAAAATTGCTGTTGGTAAAAGGCGCCCTTCCAATAAGAGAGACCTGGAGCAGTTTGCAAAGGAAAAGTGGTCCAAAATTCCGGGTGAGAGGTGTAAGAAGCTTATTGATGGTTATAGGAAGCAACTGATTTCAGTTATTTTTTCCAAAGGGTGTGCATCCAAATATTAAGTTAAGGGTGCCAAGAATTTGGTCCAGCCCATTTTTGAAGTTTTGTGTGACATTATGTCCAATTTGCTTTTTTCCCCTCACTTTTTTTGTTTTGTTCCTATACACAGAAAGGGAATAAACATGTGTATAGCAAAACATGTGTTACTGCAAGACTTTTCTGTGAGAAATACTTGATTTTCTGGAAAAATGTCTGGGGTGCCAACAATTTTGGCCATGACTATAACTGTGATTTTAAACAAAAGCAAAGAATCTTATTCACAGGGAGCAATTTCTAACATTGATTATAGTTTACAGACTCATTGCTTGTTGCAATGCAGCTGTGTCATACACAGAGGACACCCTGAACATATGGAGGATCATATACATAAAGAGGATCATTATACAAAGACGGGCAAAGTAGTTAGGGCCAAAAATAGGGATTACACACACTAACCGTAAATTATATTTTACAAGAGATTGCATTTCATACACAACTATACAGTTCTAAAAAAACACTTATAGAGACCATGGGCCCTATCACCTCCTTAACACTAGTGCTCACATAAATGAAGGTTAGCGCTAGGTTAAAAGATGTGATAGCGCATCGGAATGTGATACAAGCGTAATGCTAATGGGTTAAAAAATCCATTAGCGCATCGGTATTAGCGCTTTTTAGTGCCAGCTTACTGTACTTTGCACTCCCTTTACTTAACATGGAGAGCACAAAGCGTAAGCAGAGAGTATATAGTGTTAGGATCACTTAGCTAGATCACAAAGCTAATTACCCACCCCTGCAGCTAACTGTCAAGTTGGCACCAGCTCAAACTGGTGCTAAATGATTGTGCTTCTGCGGAATCGGCTATCACCAGCTGACCCCCCCCCCCCAAAAAAAAATCAGATACTGACCTCTCATCCCACGGTGAGAACGGCGGTCCAATCTGCCACTTCTGGCCACCAGGACCAGAATGAGACTTGGGACAAATAGTCCCCAGTCTCCCTCCACGATCTCTCCGTGGCCATGCACGATCTCGCTAAAGCGAGATCACATGGCCTGGATCAACTCGCCCTGGAGCTCCCCAGCAGGCTCTAGGCCTTTAAGGCATGGCTGTCTGTAAAGGCCTAGAGCCTGCTGGGGAGCTCCAGGGTGAGTTGTTCCTGTAAATGCAGATTCGGTCAAGTTAGATAGGACCTGTCAACGATGGGGTACATTGGCGTCTGTGACCAGTTTAAGAAAACAATGATCATACTTTGTGAACTGAATCCCCATCATTTATTCCCTCAGTCAGGTTTTAGGAACATTTTTAAAACTGTGCTTTTTTTGCCACAGAAAATGATGGGAGAAGGTGGTCATTGATATGGAGTGCTCTTTCCTGGTGTTATATATATATATATTTTTTATCAACAGTTCATGGGGAACTAAGAACTGAGCACTGTGTCAGTTAACATGGACTACAATACAATTTAAGCTGAGAGTGAGGATTGAAAGTGTGATATATATACATATATATATATATATATACACATATTCCACCACACTTACAGGAAACATACAAAACTATTTCAGGACAACAAAGGGGATGGTTAAAACCATTTGTGCTGCTCAGATTAATGGCCTTGCAGGGGTTAAAGACCACAGGGGATGAAAATTGTCCTTTCCAGCATGGGTTGTAATATGGCAGGAAAGTCTGCTACTGGACACAGGAGACCCCTCACACATTACAGCTTACACTGGAGGGAGGCTGGGGGGGGGGGTCTCTGTAGGGGGGTGCTGAGATATGAGAGTTTACAGTGCATAGAGCAGATAGTTTCTCACCTGGCAGGCTGGTGGAATGGAATCTCTGCTCCTCACTCAGCACATGTGGGACAAGAAGACAGGATGCCATGTTCCCGCTGCTCTGTAACAGCCTGCAGCTTCCATAGCTCATCAGCAGCTGAGAGCAGCCACTCACTGGGGGCTGTGTATGCACTGCTAATCTGACAGTGCAGGAGAAGGGCCCCAGGAACACGCTGCCTGGAGGGACTGGGAGGAGTAACTCTGGCGGCATCAGCTCCTTTCACTGCCTGGAGCTGCTGACATGAGCTTGACCAGTGAGTCTGAGGTCACTGTGGGGGAAAGCAACCTTGCGAGGCCCCGAGGAGGGTGAGGCCCCGAGGAGGGTGAGGCCTTAGGCGGCCGCCTTAACTGCCTAATTGGAGAGCCGTCTCTGGCTGTGCACACTGAAGGACAAAAGGTGACTAAATTCACAACCATAACACAAAATTGAGCAGAGGCGGTCCGCAGCACCTGTCCGATTATTTAAGGGCAAAAAAAGGGAACCATTTTTAACAGAGTATCACTTTAAATTAGTTTCATAGATACTTAAACAGTTCCCCCACAAAGAACACGTAAACATTTACCTGTTCTTAGAATGAGCCACAGGTGTAGTTATCTATTTTACCTTTACAAGTTTGCCTTTCTAAGAATCATAGGCTCAAGCACAGACACTTTCTAACTTATGTTGACTCACTAACACACAATTATTCAGTTACACAATTGTTTTGTTCCCCCTTAGTAAATTATGAATCTAATAGCACATCTTCCAAAAAATGATCTGTCTGAACATTCAACAACTATATTTTAAAACATATTGCGAGGGAAGGATTTTCAAGAAAACAGAGTGTACTAAAAGGGTTATTCACAAGGCGCCGGTGCTTCAATCCCGTCAAAAATCCCTGGTACTGCAGCACTGACAAATATCAGCATTTCACAAAAGTAAAATCCAAAGAACAACAGAAGAATATTTATGGTGAAGCGTCTCCTGTTGCTCACTGAATTTTACTTCTGCGAAAAGCAACACTAGCAAACACCAGCAGTTTGTGAATAAACCAAAAAGAGTCACAAATAACAATAGTGTGCACATACAGTGATGGGATCCTTCCCTGGCTGTCTGTAAAGGCCTAGAGCTGCTGGGGAGCTCCAGGGTGAGTTGTTCCTGTAAATGCAGATTCGGTCAAGTTAGATAGGACTTGTCAACGATGGGGTACATTGGCCATTTTCCACCACACATTATCACAATAGAGTTTGATTTCCATCTTGGCCTGTGTATTATTGGAAACCAGGCTGGTCTTTTGATGTTAATATAGCTGGTTCGGTATCATGTAAAACATAGTTCTGAAACATCTCAAGTGCCAAGGTCAGCTCCTTCAGGTGGAAAAAAAGAACACTGCGAGATAGGTTCAGATGCATGGAGCGATTCTGGGACTCACCTTCCGGTTGGCACTCAGGTTCACTGCTGGGATCTGAAGAGTGACTTGATAATCTGTGCATTTGTTCATTTCCTCCGCTAGAAAGTTAGCTTCTCTCACCAGTGTGTTAGCCTTGACAATCTGCTCTCTAAGTTTAGAGAGGCTTTGCCGGAACATCTCATCCCTGCAACGAAATACAGAATGCACAGATCTTTCTTTTAAAAAAAGCACTTTTTTGTAAATGAATTACGACTAATTTGCACTATTAAAAACAGTAATTAGGCAGTTTACAACACAAAAGATCAGATAATGGACGCACCCAGTGACACACATAGATTAAAATATTTTTTAACTAAGCAAACAGGAGAAAAATAGAGGACATTTAAGATATGAGCAACATAAAATAAGCAAAATAAGAACATTTCATGTTTTGGTGGTAGTGCCCCTTTAAGGTAGCAGGTGTATGCATTTTGAATCAGTCCAGGCCATAATATTCTAGTCTTGTACAGGCCCACAGGATAAAACATCCATTTATTCCTCTTTTAAGTCACACAGTAACCAAAAAGGGTTGTTAGAGAGTTTATCTTGTGACATTGTGACAGACTATCAATTTTAGAAGAATTCCGTTGCCATCACTCACCTCTCCTCCGCCCAGATGGTCATTTTCTGTTGAGTGGTCTGCGAGCTGTAGGACAGCCGCTCGTTGCTGTGCTGGTGCTGTCTGTCTGGCGAGAGCTGCTGACGCAGTTGTTCCAGCTCTCGTTCAAACATCATTCTCTGTTCCTCTAAGGCATTTTTCTTTTCTTCCAAATACTGCTTTTCCAGGACCTGGACCACATTATGGACTGGATCTACACGACAAAGGAAAGGCAACAAAATTATATATAGGCCAAGAAGAGGACAGGACAAGCAATGACCATAGGAAGTACAGTATGACAACATAAGTAACTGCTCAGGTTACCCAATAATTGCCTAGTCCATAATACAGCAGTAGTTTTTAGTCCGTGCATTTTATGTTTTTTGTTATTTAATAGCAATACACATTAAATTTTCCCTGATAGACCTCTGCCTCCACCCACTGAAAAAGGAGCCAATGCAATAATTCCTCAACAGTGAACACCATGCATACAATAACAAATTCTGTTCTTATGAGTCACAGCACTAAACAGGCAGCACGGAGACTAAACCACATTACCAAGCATCGGTTTCAAAACTCCACCGTTACTTTTATTTCCAGTTTCTCTTCAGGAGCATTTTACTTCATGGAACATGATGCATTATTGTAAAAATGTTCTTTAAGTAGTGCACATTAAAACAGGAAGATACAAGGATAACAACAAGTCAAAACATAAGTGGATAACGTGAAGTTTTGACCTGTGGATAAAGATCAAAAAGCACTACAAACATCTGGCCAATTTCTGTGCCGAAAAATGCCATGCCACATATATATATATATATATGTAATTGATTAATTAACATGCTCACTGAGCCTATCAAAGCAAGATTAAAGAAACACTCCACTGAAAAGTGGCGTTCCCTTTATTTGCACTTAAATAATTGGGTAGTAGAGGTTGCTGACCAATCCATCTCTGCCCAATTATTTTATTTTGCCCTTATTTACTCACCATTTGTCCTTCGGTCATGCGCAGCTTTTCCTCTCTGGCTCAGGGACTCCCAAACCCAGAAGTTCCTAAAGCTTTTCTGCACAATTTGCGTTTCCTGTGCTACTTGCGTTGCATACGAAACATTAATTGTGCACTGCAATGGGACTTTACTTTTCTAGCTGCTCAGAATGATAGATCAAGCTGCACACATGTGCAGTTCTGATCCATCGCGGCCTGAGACAGATCGCTAACGCGATTGGTGTCAGAGATCGTGATGTCGGCTGTCGGCACAATATATGCGTGCCGACATCACTAGAAACCAAGGAGTAACCAGCAGCCGGCAAATTCAAATGTCCTGGGTGCTGGTGATGCTCTGTGGGGTGGACAAAACTCCTCCAATCCACCTAACACTTTAGCGAAAATGGGGGGCTGGGAGGGGGGGCCACTCCTTATATCTTGACCGTTTAAAAATATAAGGCGGTCAGGATGTGTACAGTGTTCCTTTAATAATCATAGGGAAAGTAATTGTATAAGACATAGATTAAATACGTGTGTTTCCTCCACTTAAAAGAAGAAACCCCTAACTTCGGCAAAACAATGGAGGTCTAGTTAAAAAATATAACCATACACTGCATAAGCCTGCCACAATGTCAATGTTACCCTGCTCTAATGATGCACAGTGACAACGTTGCATGCTTATACAATGTGTGTATATTTATACCGCTTTACAAATTGCAAGCTCTTCTTTTGTAGAATTATTTGGTTATTTGGGAGGATGTCCTTCCACCATGTCTTACAGCTGTGGTTTTTTTTATGTAGGACTTGTGGGTGCAGTCCTACAGGAAATATACACAGACCAATCCCAAAATGTGAATTTATTTTACTTTATTTTAACTGATTTCACCACATTTACAACCAGCAAATAGAAGACAAGTAGCAGCAGTTCCACAGATGTTTAGCAGGACAGACATAAAAAAATCTGAGTTACATGAATTAACTGGCTGAAAGCAGTTAGTGGAACATATATCTATGCTAAGCTTTCTTGTCAGAGGAAACATTTACTTTGCCTTGTTAGATTTAAATCCAAGCAAAGCCAATCGCTTGAGGATCAAGACATTGTCCCATGCAAGATTTGATACTTGACCTTTAGCCCAGCCAAGGTGTAAATATTTCAAGACTTCTTGCCAACATACTGGAGGAAACACTCGGAAGAAAGACACCCACATGGATGTTGTCCAGGAGCTCTCCATTACAAGTTGCGTGCCAAAGACTTCTCCAGGCAGCCCATGAACCAAAATTGAACCAAACAAGGTTGCTATTTTACCTTACAAAAAGCATCTAAACAACAAAGATTTCTACAGGTCCTTTTTCTCATTAATGGGACACTCTGGGCCACAAGTATTACGGTACATAGATAATATCAGAAAAGAGAAGATAAAAAAAACACTTAAATATGCACACTTCAATTTTTATCAATAACTACACATCTACAGCATCCACGTAACCAGTGAGTGATTTACATTCTTTGATCATGTTTTTGAGATGTAGCTGAACATGCGTTTGTTCATTTCATCGTAAAAACCTATGAATGAATCCTTTTGAAGAGGTGATACATTTCCCCACTCTACGTGCCTTGAACAGGCCAAGGAGTGTCATTCATATGGTTTGTGAATTTAAGAGATGTTAACTGAGCACCATAACCACTTCAGATATTTGAAGCAGATACAGTGCAAGCACTCTGTCTCTGCAACCTTTTAGACATGTTCAAGTGACTTCAAATTGAAAAGTTGGTTCTCCAGCCTTCCAAAGATGTCATATTACAGTCAGGAAGACTGGATTCCCAATCAATCCATACAACCTCAGTACAAGCAGTACTCAGCACAGAATGGCTAAAGCTGTGCAGGATTTGGGTAGAGAGGAGGCGTTGGATGTTTGTTACAAGATGCGCTGTCTAGATCACAAAGAGTAACCTCAGTTCCTGAATACAAATAGAATGCTATGAGGACCAATGAACAAACCTTGAATGTCAGGGGTTAACGGTAGTTCCTCAGTCGCCAAAGACCAGAATTTCTGATTGGTGGTAGGTGAAGGGGTGCTCAGTAGTAACAGTGAAAAGTGGCAGTAATTGCTGGGGACATTAAATGCGAGTGTATGTTTTTCTCTCATTTCCATTTTTTAGTTAGAATGTTTTTATTGAGTGTGATTTAAAAAAAAGGAACGCAAAACATCACTATACTCAAAAACATGAGAAAAGGGGGAATGATAAATTAAACCTGTGGGTTAATATTGGAATCAGCAGCGTAGCGTGGGTTGTCAGCGCCCGGGGCAAGGCAAGAATTGTGCGCCCCCCAACCTGTGGACACGGTGACACATCCTGATTCCCTTCCACCAGTAGAGTATTGACCCCCTTACCCCACAAGCACATATATTGTATTTTAACAAAATACTGATATAATAAAAAATGAACCACACATGCCCCCCCACGCTACACCACTGCTACCAGTTACCCTGTCCCAGTATGCGCCAGCATAGTTCCACACTCACACTATACCCAGTCACTCTCTCCCAGTAACCCCAGTAACTCTCTCTCTCCCAGTACCTCAAGTACCCCCACTTTCTCCGAGTAACCCCAGTCACTCTCTCCCAGTACCTCCCAGTCACTCTCTCCCAGTACCTCCCAGTCACTCTTTCTCTCTCCAAGTACCCCCACTTTCTCCCAGTACCCCAGTCAATCTCTCTCTCTATCCAAGTACCCCCTGGCACCCTCTTCCTATACCCCCAGTAACCCCCTCACTGTGTGTTGGTTACGCTGCTCTGATGTCACACAGTGTTGCTTACCTGCGTGGAGTTTCTGGTGGCCGGGGGGGGAGCTGTCCAGAGGGCTTAGTGGAGACCAGATTTTAAATGTGCTGCAGGGCAGTCACCCTCCCTCCTTCCTGTTCAGCGGCTGCAGGGCTGCCAGCGGCAGGGACTGGCACAGGGCTTCAAGGGGGCTGACAAGCGTGGTACAGGGTGTTCCATCACATAATGCTGCACTGCTTCACGTGACTCATGTCAGCGTTAAGGAGTCAGGACAGGACCAGAATTTTCTGTCCTGGTCCTCCCTTCCTGGCGCTGAGTGCTATGTCACCGCCGGTGCCGCAAAACTGGCAGCTGCCCATGCCAGGGCCTCTCACGGACACCAGTGTCCGTGAGCGGACACCTTGCTGATCCCTGCTAGAAAAAAATTAGTGGTTCAAATTTCTTTCAAAATTTTGCGCCCCCTAAGAAAATTGCCCCCGAGGCGACCGCCTCCGAGGCCCCTCCCACGCTACGCCACTGATTGGAATTAGTAACTGATCTATCAGAGAGACTGATAACGGGGTGCAACACTAATGGAGGATAACATCATTGAACATAATCTGGGCACATTCTAGTGAAAGACGGAGGGAAATTGTGCCTTTAGAGGAGAGGGGGAGAGTATCTCCCTTGGCATATAAGTATGTCCCGAAAAGTAGGGGAAGAGGTAAGGATAGAAATATTTTAATACATTAGTTTTGTAGGAGTTTGAAATTTCTATCAGCTATAAACGATGTGCTTTGATAGGACCCATACAAATATACACGCCTTATAAAAACCTTAGGCATAGTTTTACTGATATGCCACTTATCTCAGGCTTCAAAAGGCACCATCCGGTGCCCCGATATAGAGATATCTTGATCTGGTGATCTGCAGCCCAAAATAAAAGGAATTTAGTTTGCCTTTGGGTTGCAGAAGGTGCCCTCAAAGTTTTAACCCTGAGGGCATAATGGCCAAAGAGCTAAAACTGTGTAAAATCTTCTTTGATGCCCTACATAGGGTTTTAGCAGCTGATGCAAGGGGGGGGGGGGGAGAGAGAGAAAATAGACCAGCAGCTCAAACTGCTGTAACTCAATTTGGCAGTAGATGGCGCCATCTACTGGCCAAAATAGGTTACTTCCAGTAAGATATTTAAAGGGTATATGCTCAAATATCTCTTAATGTATCATTAATTTTAAATTGATTTTCAAAACACCACTTGTTTCTGACAATGTTTTTTTGGGAAAATCACTTGGTAGTGAAGGGGTTAATCATTTCAATAGTTCCCGCTGTAAACTACAATCAGTGAACAAATATTGTAGATTATTGTTTTGGGACTGTGACAATGAAATGCCCGGATAGTGTAAAAAATACAAACACTCCACTTTTTATAAGAATCTAGTCCTTTAGAACAAGTGTAAAGGTTAAATGCACAAAATAAAACAACTTCCTTAACACGTTTCCAATAAAGACCATGATTATTCCTAACTGAAAATAGAACGTTGAAAGTAGAACCTTTTCAAACATTTGCAAAAAAAAAAGGCCCATATATAGAGCAGTACACGGACTATGTAACTTGGGGATTGATAATGTGTTGCATTTTTGCATTCCTGGATTCTTATGGTGTCTCCACCACTTACCATTGCTATTCAGTGCTTTCATTATTACTTCCATTTGTGCAAACTCATAATTATAATCTGTTTCTGACGATGCTTCACTTGTTGCATCCAAATCAAGCTCTGTGCAGCTGGCTTCCTTTTCAAACTCTTTCAGCCAATCTTTTCTTTTCCTCTTTGGCAGATTGAGCCTGCACATAAAATACGTTACAATACAATAAATGAGTGCCACGTAAAAAAAGAAAAAGAAATTGATATAATAGTGTGGGACCACAGTAAAAGCTGTGGTACTGGTCAAATATAGTCTACCAACAGCTGGATGATTGATAAGTCCCAGGAACCTTTGCCAACCATTAAACCATAAACTTGGAGGCATTTTCCACCCACAGTGCCATTTAGGCTGGGGTCAGACGAGCGCAGTTTTAACGTGCGTTCTGGCGCACTTAATCACGGCCGCACTAGCAGCAAATGACGGGCAATGACAGCCAATATACAAAGTACGGTCGCACGAAAGTCCGGCCGCGCAACGCAAGTGGAAAATGTACGTATTTTTTCGAGAACGCAGAACCTCTAGTACGGACGTACAGAGTGCGCTGCGCCCGCTAGCGGTGTGTGTGTGTGATTTGGAGACGTCAGTCCCTGCTCATGTCCGCCAATATAACCTCCAGACGCAAAAAGTTTCCTGGTTTGGATTCGTAAAACATACGCACGAAAATGCGCATCGTATGACCGTTTTCGTATATTCCGTGAAAAAATACATCAATGCGTTCGGACGCACTTTTTTACATTCGCGTGTAAAAATGCTTTCGTTTGACCCTAGCCTTATTCTCTGTTATGTTACATTTCAATGCCCTCTTTATGTATAGCATTCAAAATATAAAGAGACAAATCATTACCTAAAAAAGTGGTTATTTCCCCACAGAATTCGATCTCCGTGCCACAGTGGAGTACTTGAGCTCACTAGTGCGCCATTTACACAAGTCCTAAAGAGAAGGAAAAACATTTCACATCATGGTTGGGTAGAAAACCTTTTTATCAACACCCATTGGAGATCAGAGACAGGATTTGACCCCTGTGGTACACTATTCTATACCTTTCAGTTACTGATTGCTTGTTTACAAATTTGCTGCACTTTTGTGCATCCTAAACTTTGTATAGGACACTTAAAATTTGTACTAGCATGATAATAGTGATCCTTCCTTCAAGAGGTTAAAAATACAACATTCTCAAACCCCTGTAATGTGATTTTTGTACATCTCTCTGCCTTTCCGTTAACCTAATCTCCTGATGGAAGTGCATCAACGTTAAAGAGACCTAATGTGTTTTGTTTTTTTGCCAAAGGTCCCTGTTAATAAGACTGCAGAGAGTAAATCACACATTTCCATACTTCTGGGAATAATGTTGTGTACTTAAATAGTGCGTTTAAAGAATGAAAATTCTTCAACTCTAAATAGCAGAGGAACACAATGTATCAGATTGACCAGGTCTCTCTCTCCTTCACAGCACACATTCAGAGAAGCAGTTCAGATATTGACAGCCAGTCACAGTGATCACTGTACAGTGTAACAAATATTTCATGTGATTTGCTGCCCTTGTGTGCCTTGGATGCTGAGGCACCCAGCAACAGCATTAACCAATTTGTAGAAGCTCCTGCAGCCAAACACTGAGGTTTAAGCTACATGACAGCGATATTCCGTCATGAGCCTTTAACAATGTCACCCAAGAAGGAATAATTCCGTCAAGTGGAGCAAAGGAGCTGTGTGGTCCCCCTTTGACGTCTCTCATGTTAAACTTTAAATTGCTTTGATGGAACAGCTACTACCTCTTCTCAGGCTGCCATTTAATTATTAAACATGCACTCTAGAAGCCGAGCCTGTACATATGACACAGTGGGGAAAAAGTCAAATCTAAATAACACTGCAGGGCTGCACAAACCAGGATTTCAAAATAAAATTTTTGCAATAGATAGAAAGTCAAACACAAAATCTTATGACGCAAGATGATACAGGATTGTTTGGCCAGTCATTCGGATGCAAAGGTCTCTGTTTTTTATTTCCATCTCAATATAGAGTTTTAACTGGGATTACAGCTTTCATAAAATGGATTTGACATTGCTTCCTAGATGTGAAATACATTATTCTGTGGCATTTATCATTCTACCGTAGCTTACGGGAAAGAAATAATGTAACCATCACATCTATGAGGGAAGAACATGACGGCCTTTCCATGGCCAGAAATTAATTGAAAACCAGTGAACTTTGGAAACACAAAAATATAAGGTTACTTTCTGTTATAGTTCCTGGCATACTTCTATAGACATAAAAATCCATTCCAGGCTCTATACCTTAACTTGGGAGGCAGTATAACATGTCCATATCCACCAGTACCACATCATGAATGAAACATAAAAAAAGGTTCTCATCTGCACTTTGACTCCCATATATCTATGCTAAAAAAAAATACAAAAAAAATCTGTTATCTTATTGGATTGGCCTTTAAAGTCTCAAGCCAACCTGCCACATCATGGCAAACCAAAGCAAATGCACAGTCTCCTTGGTCTCAGCTAAGAGGCCTTTTATTTTTGACTGTGTTTGATAAGGGTATGAATATAAACCCACCAAAAAATCAGGAGGCTGTATAATGACATTATTTTAGGACCCACCTTGAGAGGTTTGCCTTGACGTGGCAGGTGGGCTCAAGACTTAAATTGCTTTGAAGTTTACTAAAAACCTACTTTTTGTTTATCCTGGATATGTGGAGAGTCAAAGCACAGATTATTACTTTTTTGTATGGTATATTTGCGTGACACTGTGGTGTAAGCAGTAGTTCACATCTCCTATTTATCTTGAGTTATACATTAAAGGGACATGCATACCTAGAAAAAAATTGGAACAGTTAAATAATTTTATACCTATAGACAAACTAGAATTAAATCATTAAAAGCTTTAAGAATGTAAAAAAAAAAATGCTTGTTTTCTTGCTCTAAATTCTGTTATTTCATCTTCTCTAGCCACGCACCCTCAGCTAGGGGTGTTTCTTCATCTCCTACTTCCTGTATATCCCCCGCCCACTACTCCACCCATCAAAGCTTCACATGAACTAGCACAAGCTGTGCATGTGAAACCCTGTGCACACTCAGGACTTCAGACTGGGGAAACTGAGGAACTGAGTATTAGCATCTCTGCAACTCTGCAAGCAAGACTCACTCACTCATTGACTCGGTCACACATTCACGCTCACTCATCCACTGACATGCTCACTTGCGCTCTTTAATGGTTTACATACTGTCTCAAACTCCCTCACACAGTCACGCTTTCTTGTGCCGTCTGTCTCTTATGCACGCTCTCTTGCTGTTTCTCTTGCGTGTTCCCTCTGCCTTTTATTGTGCTCTCTTGCTTTTTGTAGGGAGCTGTTTTTTCTTGCCATCTCTCTTTCTGTACCTTTTCTTGCTGTCTCCTCCTGTGCTTTTTCTCCCTGGGTGTATGGATTTCTTACCTTCCCTGTCTGTGCAGTAGCTGGTGTTGAAAGAGTTACAGATTGGAATGGCACTCAGCCGCGCCCACCCCTCAGCGCACAGTGCAGGGGGGAGGAGCAACTCTGTTGCACATGCTCAGTGCATTTTTTTATGCAATCCATAGAATACACACTGATTGGTTAGCTCGGTGTGCCTCCTGCAGTGGGCATGGAAAACACCCAAAAAGAAAAGCAGGAGAATATGAAAAAAAGATCAAATTTACTTGCTTATTATTGCTGCTGATGGAGACTACTGGCTCATTCAAAGGCACTGCACGTTTTTAAAGGCACACTAACGAAGCATGCATGTCCCTTTAAGTGACTTATAAAGAGTTTGGTATACTATCCACAATAATTAAGTTGTATAGTTTTATTTGCTAAAAGCCACCAGGAAATCCAATCCAAAAACAATCTGTCTGTTATTATCATCAGGTGATTGCATTATAGGGTACTTTTTTTGTTCTAGGCATATAATTTTGGATTCGGTTATCAATGGCTGTGGCTATTGTCAATCAGTTAGTTGTGTGCTTCAATAAGTAACACGCTAGGTGTTAGGTGGCCAGATATGTCCAAAGACTGTATTCTGACACCCAGAATGGGATAAAATACACGATAAAAGCATGCATTGTTTCTGTGCAACCTGCTCAACCTGTTCATTTTACAGTAACATCATTTAGAAGAATGAAGTGCAGCTTTGACTCTTTAATAAGTCAATAAATATTGCATTGTAATGGTTCCACATCTCATGTTTCCTATTCATTCCCCTTTTCGCTTCTGTAATCTACTTCTCTGCTCCCTTTTTGGGCTTCTCTTGCACTCTTTAACACACGGATATCTAGATAACACCCTACTTGGCCCAGTACAGCAATGGGCCTGGGGATATAGCACTGGCTCACATATCACATATATGGTTACAAGACGGTATTTGTGATGAAGCAAGTTTGGGTGGGCAAGTTTGTGACCCTTTACTCAGAGGAATATTACTGGCAAAAAATGCAGCAGTTTGAAAACAAAAATGTTTTTTAATCACATGAAAAGGACAGCATCAAAATTAGTAGAAATAATTGGTATATACTCTAGTCATTTCTGCGGCTTTAAATTAAATTACAACAATTTCTTGATCGGTATATCACTAAAATAATGTAAGGAGATTTGTGAGCCGGAGATACAGTATAAAATTTTTTTGTGAAAGCAAGTGAGGAAACACGAGAATCACACAGATCGTATTTTCAAAATACATTAAACATAACAGAAATCATAAAAAAAAAATAACAGAAAAACCGAACACAGTAATCCATGAAGAGTTTTTGGAAATATTGTAGCGAATATGCTGATGACCGAAGAATCATTAAATGCCCATGAATAATTGCAGTAAAAAAAGCTGAACTATTTGAGAGTTTATTTCTGGAATTCCCAGGAAACAAATTTAGAAACAAATTTTTTGGTGGGAAACAGCCCAGACTGCCATCAATACAACGGTGGCAATGTCTAAAGGGGGGCACCAACTGGGTCCTGGAAAGAAGAAAACCAGTTTACTAATATGACCACATTTATAGCAACACGTGCTACAATGACTGATGGATTAACTCATGCGCTGCCCAGGCTAATTCCACATTGATGAGTGTCCCTGTTCTTATTAATAAAAGATGCGACAGAAAGAACACTTCAGGCAGATGGGGAGTAAACAAAAGCCACACATGACCCTCCGGCTACCAGACATATATTATTCTTTCCAGCTAATGTGTTGGCCAGAATGTAACTACACATGTTTGGTATCACACTGTGCATGACTCATAACAATCACAGTATAATAGCCTTGCTGAACAATGCCTAAAGCACAGGTGGGACATTCCCATTATTGAGCTGACGCACGCTATTAACAAAGGAGCTTGTGGGAACCAAGAAGTTAGGCAGGAGACAAAAGGGAATGGCACTGCAAGCAAAGTTATAGCAGGACGCTTACAGAAGACTCATCATGAACACACCTAGAATATTACCAACAATATAATTAATTTCAAATAAAAGAGTTTAATACAGCGTTCTTTTTATGGTATTAAATGATTATAGAACCTCCTGAATCACCGGATTTACTCAATGCCACTTCCACAATATGGTCATCGGGTTCATTTGAGAAATACGGCAATGGGAGGTACAGTGACATGAATTCCTTGGGTCAGTGATGGCAAACCTTGACACCCCAGATGTTTTAGAACTGCATGTTCCATGATGCCCAGCCAGTCTTAAGGCTCTCTGAGCATGAGACCTGTAGTTTCAAAACACCTGGAGTGCAAAGATTCACCCTCACTGCACATAATTTTCATTCAATATTTATTATCAATACACTATAGGCTTTAAACTAGCTGTTCAACTATATATTCTAGAAAATGACCTGCAAGATCAGGCCAGTGGACTAGTTCTTTTGTTTAAAATGTAGACAAATTACAATATTTATTAAAGCCACCTAGAAGCCATTTTTTGAGCGAAGAAGCCTGAACTATTAAACCCTGCTGACAGTTTCCCTTCTTCAGATCTTACTGGCCAGTTCTCTTCTTTAATAATAATACTTTTTTTTTTTTTAAAAAAAAAAAGGTCTTGTCCTGGACCTGTCTGATCCAACATACCGTGCATTTTCCTTTGGTGTGAGAGAAATCTCCCCATCTGAGGCTACATCAATCACACAGTGTTCGGGCTGAATGCCAATACCAAAGAGCTGTATGTCCTGAGATGTGTCAGCACCTACTCGGTTATGGTCCTGTAAAAGAAATATACAAAACCGTAGGTAAATCTATAAAATGTAAGATCTCTGTAATTATAGATTTAAAAATATATAAGAATACACAAACATACATTATCATAAAAACCCCACTGTATGAATCTGGTTTGACCGAGTTTTTTTTCCTTTTTTTGGAGAAAGGATTTTACCAGGATGGATACATTGAGATTGCTCTCATTTTCAAGTATGTCCTGGGTGGTGAGTATGTACCGTTAGGTGTCTTGCCCAAGCAGGGGCGTCGCTACGTGGGGGCGGGGGGTGCGGCACGCACCAGGTGACACCCGCCCTTAGGGTGACACCATCACCCTAAGGGCGGGTGTGTCACCCTGCGCCGCGTTTTCGCTCCCTGCGAGTGTCCGAAGCTATGCAGCTTCGGTGCTCGCCTGGGGGAAACATGTCACCAGCCGAGTTCTCGCGAGATCGCAGCTGGTCACGTGGCTCCCCCAGACGAGCGCCCAAGCTCCATGCCGCCGGACGCTCAGAGGGAGCAGAACACGCGGCGGCAGGAGGTGAGCTGGGGGCAGTATCCATGAGCTGGGGGCATTATCCATGAGCTGGGGCAAATCCATGAGCTGGGGCAGTATCCATGAGCTGGGGCAGTATCCATGAGCTGGGGCAGTATCCATGAGCTGGGGCAGTATCCATGAGCTGGGGCAGTATCCATGAGCTGGAGCAGCATCCATGAGCTGGAGCAGCATCCATGAGCTGGGGCAGCATCCATGAGCTGGGGCAGCATCCATGAGCTGGGGCAGCATCCATGAGCTGGGGCAGTATATCCATGAGCTGGGGCAGTATATCCATGAGCTGGGGCAGTATATCCATGAGCTGAGGCAGTATATCCATGAGCTGGGTCAGCTGGGGCAGCATCCATGAGCTGGTGCAGTATATCCATGAGCTGGGGCAGCTGGGGCAGTATATCCATGAGCTGGGGCAGTATATCCATGAGCTGGGGCAGTATATCCATGAGCTGGGTCAGCATATCCATGAGCTGGGTCAGCATATCCATGAGCTGGGTCAGCATATCCATGAGCTGGGTCAGCTGGGGCAGCATCCATGAGCTGGGGCAGTATATCCATGAGCTGGGGCAGCTGGGGCAGTATATCTATGAGCTGGGGCAGTATATCCATGAGCTGGGGCAGTATATCCATGAGCTGGGGCAGTATATCCATGAGCTGGGGCAGTATATCCATGAGCTGGGGCAGTATATCCATGAGCTGGGGCAGTATATCCATGAGCTGGGGCAGTATATCCATGAGCTGGGGCAGCATATCCATGAGCTGGGGCAGCATATCCATGAGCTGGGGCAGCATATCCATGAGCTGGGGCAGCATATCCATGAGCTGGGGCAGCATATCCATGAGCTGGGGCAGCATATCCATGAGCTGGGGCAGCATATCCATGAGCTGGGGCAGCATATCCGTGAGCTGGGGCAGCATATCCGTGAGCTGGGGCAGCATATCCATGAGCTGGGGCAGCATATCCATGAGCTGGGGCAGCATATCCATGAGCTGGGGCAGCATATCCATGAGCTGGGGCAGCATATCCATGTGCTGGGGCAGCATATCCATGTGCTGGGGCAGCATATCTATGTGCTGGGGCAGCATATCCATGTGCTGGGGCAGCATATCCATGTGCTGGGGCAGCATATCCATGTGCTGGGGCAGCATATCCATGTGCTGGGGCAGCATATCCATGTGCTGGGGCAGCATATCCATGTGCTGGGGCAGCATATCCATGTGCTGGGGCAGCATATCCATGTGCTGGGGCAGTATATCCATGTGCTTTGGCATTATCAATGAGAGGAGCTGGGGGCATAGCCATGAGAGGAGCTAGGGCAGTATATCCATGAGAGGAGCTGGGGCAGTATATCCATGAGAGGAGCTGGGGGCAGTATATCCATGAGAGGAGCTGGGGCAGTATATCCATGAGAGGAGCTGGGGGCAGTATATCCATGAGAGGAGCTGGGGCAGTATATCCATGAGAGGAGCTGGGGGCAGTATATCCATGAGAGGAGCTGGGGGCAGTATATCCATGAGAGGAGCTGGGGGCAGTATATCCATGAGAGGAGCTGGGGGCAGTATATCCATGAGAGGAGCTGGGGGCAGTATATCCATGAGAGGAGCTGGGGTAAAATCCATGAGAGGAGCTGGGGTAAAATCCATGAGAGGAGCTGGGGCATTATCCATGAGAGGAGCTGGGGCATTATCCATGAGAGCTGCTGGGGCATTATCCATGAGAGCTGCTGGGGCATTATCCATGAGAGCTGCTGGGGCATTATCCATGAGAGCTGCTGGGGCATTATCCATGAGAGCTGCTGGGGCATTATCCATGAGAGCTGTTGGGGCATATCCATGAGAGCTCCTGGGGCATATCCATGTGTGCTGGGGGGCAGTATCCATGTGTGCTGGGGGGCAGTATCCATGTGTGCTGGGGGGCAGTATCCATGTGTGCTGGGGGCAGTATCCATGTGTGCTGGGGGCAGTATCCATGTGTGCTGGGGGCAGTATCCATGTGTGCTGGGGGCAGTATCCATGTGTGCTTGGGGCAGTATCCATGTGTGCTTGGGGCAGTATCCATGTGTGCTGGGGCATATCCATGAGAGCTGGGGCAATATCCATGAGAGCTGGGGCAATATCCATGAGAGCTGGGGCAATATCCATGAGAGCTGGGGCAATATCCATGTGTGAGCTGGTCTGGGGGCAATATCCATGTGTGAGCTGGTCTGGGGGCAATATATCCATGTGTGAGCTGGTCTGGGGCAATATATCCATATGTGAGCTGGGGCAATATATATCCATATGTGAGCTGGGGCAATATATATCCATGGGTGAGCTGCTGGGGGCAATATATAATTGTGAACTGGGGCAATATATCCATATGTGAGCTGGGGGCAATATATATCCATGGGTGAGCTGCTGGGGGCAATATATATCCATGTGTGCTTTCACTGCCTTCGAACAGGCACCGTACTTGCTGGCAGTTGGCAAAAATTTGTGTGAGCATATGAGAGAGCTCCACAGCAATAAACCTCACAGTAATGTGCGCTGTGTATTATGAGCATTCAGTGTTATATGGGAGTACTGATTTAGGAGTAAGAGTAGTTAAAAAAAATCCGTAAAACTCGGGGAGGGGGTGACACCAACCCTAGTGACGCCACTGTGCCCAAGGACACTTACTGGAGAGGTGCTCTTGCGCGTGTCTCCACAGTCAGGGGCGGATGGAGCGGCCGCTCCAGGCCCCGTTTTGAAAATAGGCTCACAGCTGGCCTGCCCCACAATGAAGCCAAGGCGGCCAGACCCAGACAAAGCGGCCGTCAGCCGCTGGATCCGGACGAAGCAGCCTGACCTTTGCGTGCTGTTTGGCGTCGGATGATTAGAAACAGGCCTTTCATGGTTTGCGGAGGACGGAAGGAGAACACGTGACGTGACATGTCAAGTGCCACGCCTAGTCCCTCACATGTGCCGGCCCTGGTGATATGGTGAAGGCAAGCACGAGCAGGCAGTGTGCAGGAATGCGGATGAATCCGCTCAGCCTGTACTGTCCTGCGGCTGCCTCACCATCGCGCCCAAAAAATAAAATTGTGATACGCACTGCCCAGGGCCCCAGTCCACCAGCGGCATCGCAGCCAGCCCACAGCCCAGGCCAGGTCCAGGATTCATTAAAAAAAAGGAAAAAGAAGCCCGTCGCTGTGTGCCAGGCCAGCCCAGCCAGATACCTCTCACCCCACCTGCTGTCCTGTCACTGTGTGCCAGTGCCACCCACTGCCAGTCCAGACCTGTCTGTCTCAACTGCCAGACCTCACCTGCTGCTGTCAGTGTCACCAACCAGCGACAGCCCACCAGCCACCACAGTCCACAGCAGTGTGTCACACAGCCACTGCAGTGCCAGCCCAGTACAAGCGGCAGCGCTGGACAGTGGACAAGAATTTATTTGGAGGTGGTAAGCGACAGCGTCCAGCTAGCAAGCAGTGTCAGCTACGTCAAGCCTGCCCGTCACCGGTGTGCCCCCCCAGCGATCAAGATCGGTGCCACACACAGCTGCTAAGACTACCACAATTAAGGTTAGTTTGGAGACAACTATTTATATCCAAATGCAATGCAAAGCTTTATTGTAAACTAGGTGGTTAAGCCTGCCTGGTGGTGGTGTGGTGTTGTAGAGGATCTGGCTGCTCGGTGCTCCATCGTTTCCTCATGTACTGGTTTGTCAAATGTTGTTCAATATATTGTAACCCTGTCTATATTGTGCCCATTGTACAGCGCTGCGGAATATGCTGGTGCTTTCTAAATAAATTATTAATAAATAATAATCTGGCTGCCCAGTACACCCCGGGATCTGGCTGCCCTGTGGACCCCGGGATCTGGTTGTTCAATGCCCTCCTGATTGAGACCTCAATCATTGGGAACAATATTGCTGCATGTAAAAAAAAAAAAAAAAAATTTAATTGTATATTGTTTTTACTTTTAACATGGTCAGGTTTGTTGTCATTGGAAAGGCCATGCATCTGGCGACGGACATAAACCATTTTATTATATAGGATGAGTATTTTCAATATGTTTCTGTTATGGCACTTTGATGGTAATTACAATATTTAATGAATGTTAACAAAAAATGTGCCTTTCATTTTATTTCTATAAAAAGGCCCACGAAAATCCTCAGCACCAGGCCCATGATACTCTTAATCTGGCCTGTCCACAGTTACAGAGCAGTGATTTTACCTCTACTCCACCAGCCGGTACTACTTTGCATGGTTTAGTCGCTGTTCCGCTTGTCATTGACTTGTGCCATTATCACATGGTTACAATATACAGGTTTATCTTAAACTGGTATTCTTGGCATAAGTTTTGGCTTCCCAGTTTAGCACTGGAATTTATTTTTCTACATATTCAATACTAGTACCTCATTGCAACCATTGCATATTTTCCAGACAGCGAGCGAGCAACATTTGTAGGCTTATAATTTACAATGCTGTCATATCTCAGTTTTTGTTAATGTAGTCATGTTTTATTTTAGGGGCCAAGGTTATTTCTCCTTAAACCAGCTGAAAATGGAACTATACCGTAAAACGAGTCATGCTAATTACTAGGTAGCATGAAGGATAAATAGTCCATGCAAAATGTAAAACTTGCTTATTTTACCACATTACCAGACTGTATGTTATTAATTCAAGTCATAAAAAGAGCTTTCGTAGTGCCAAAACTCAAATCGAAAATTAAGAAAAACCTTGCCCAATTTTATTAAAAGTGGTTACATTAACCAAAAATGGGTGTGGGTATATGTGTAAACAAATATATAGGTTTGTGCAAGTATATGTTAACTACAGCTTCAAGTAAACAGTATCCGTACGAGTGCTCACCACTGACACAAAGGGACACGAACCGGTTGAGTTTACCCCGAGTGAAGAAATTCACTCGGGGTAATTTGCCTGTCTGTAAGTAAACACAGGCTATTCCAGCCTCTTCTAACACCCTCATAGAGTGCTACAATTCTTAGAAAACCCCATTCAGAAAGACCTTTTCCTACTGACTATTCATTTCATAATTAAAATTTATTAAATTCTACGACTAAAAACACTCCTTTATCATGAACTCATGTGTCCCTCAAAGCAATAAATACATATACACAAGCATTTTACCTCATGATTTGCTAAAACATTACAGAAAGAGTACCTTAAAATGCACTTTATTGGAACCCTCCTAACTATTTTGAGGTTTTCAAAAATTCGTACTTATACGCTAGATTAAAGTTAGAGGAAGCTAGGAAGATTAACATAGTCCTTAGCTATCCATTTTCAAACAAGATTTTTTTTTTTGAGAAAGTATTTTACCAGGAAGGATACATTGAGATTTCTCTCCTTTTCAAGTATGTCCTGGGTGGTGAGTATGTACCGTTAGGTGTCTTGCCCAAGGACACTTACTGGAGAGGTGCACTGGCCAGGAACCTGTGTGTCAGGATCCATGCCTGCTATTTGCTGCTTTATCCGTGTTTGCAGCACATCCATGAAAAGTGCTGCCCAGTCTCAGCTCTCGCTGACCAGAACCTTCACAGTTAAACACAGAACACACACACACACCACACCCCTGTGTCTGCAATAAAGGTTCTCTCTGCCCCTCCCTCTGGACTTCTGCATTAACTACCATCCCTTTACCTGAAAGGACCTATGATCTATGTGTACCAGACCTCTGCTTTGCCCACCGACTCTGCATCCTCTCTAGCAGCCCTTGAACCTCAGACCATCTCCTGACTACGATTCTTGCCTAGCCCCCTTTTGATTCCACGCTACCCCACAAGGTACTGTTTATCAATAACCTCTGAACTCACTGCATACTGGGCTTAACCCCTTAAGGACGGGAGTAATTTTACAACTTCGGCGCTGTTTCGGAAGTAGAAGTTTGCTGAGCTCATTTTGACCATTTTTAAGTCCCGTATTCTTATACCACCCAGACAAATTATATATCGTTCTTTCCGTCAGACTCGGCAGATTAATAATATATCATTATTATATGTATATGTCATGCCCTGACAAAATGCTATAACAAAAAATGTAAAAAAAAATGAAATTTCAATCTTCCACAGTGTGTAAAGTGTGTTTTTTTTTTAAATTTTATTATCCGAGGCTCTGCGGTCATATTCTATTGGGTAGATTTGTTAAAAAAATTAGAACGGGGAACCCATTTTTTTTTGGGGGAGAAATTGCGTGATTTTAGCTAAACCCCCCCAAAAAAAAAAAATCATTAGTGAAGCATCATTGTTCACATTATAATTGAAATGTGAACAATAGTGCTGCATTAAAAAAAACAAATTTTTTTTTTATTATTATATATATTATTTTTTTATTATTTTTACTGTTTTTACACTTTTATTTTACTTTTACCATGGTCATGTTTGATATCATTGGAAAGGCCATGCTCTGGCCTTTCCAGCAATATCAGCCATGACCCCCTAGCTGCCACCGATCAGGAGATAGGGGAGTTCTTTGAACCCCTTTATCTCCTGCAAGGGATTTCCATAGGAAATCCCTTTGCAGCTAGGGGGTTCCCGGTTAACTGACATCATCGCGATGAGTCAGTTGACCGGGTGGGTGACCCAGAGGTGGGGGCTGCCATCCAAGATGGCGGCCCCCACCGGAAATAGGCCGCGATCGGGCACAAATTAGTGCCCGGTCGCGACCTGGCAACTAAGGGGTTAACCCCCCATACATCGCTGGAAAGGTCAGGCTGTGACCCTTCCAGCGATGCTGGCCACAGCCGCCGGGGACCAGGCGATCGGGAGATAGAGGGATCTGAAGGATCCCTCCCCTCCAGGCGCTTCCCCTGCTCCGGCGGGGGGGGACGACGCCTGAAACTGCCGTCATCGCGCCACCGGCGCGATGACGTCACAGCGCCGGAGGAGGGATCACACTGATCTGACTCCGCGGGAGTCAGAGCAGCGTGGGAGCAACCGGAGGAGGTGAGTAATAAGCGAGGGGGGGGCTGTAAACGCCGAGGACGTACATTTACGTCCTGCGGCGTCAAAGCCCGCCTAATGCAGGGCGTAAATGTACATCCTGCGGCGTTAAGGGGTTAATACAACCAGACTGGGACCCCACCAGCGCTGATCCTGACACTGTCTCCACGGTTACAGAGCAGTGATGTTAGCTCTACTCCACCCAGCCGCAGGTGAATGCAAGAAACAAAGCATGTATGACACACACATCTAAACAGAATTTAACCACTTCGATGCGGAGGACGCGCTCAACGCGTCCTCCGCATGGCTCCTGCTGTGCTGAGGATGCGCTGAGCGCGTCCTCACTTTGGGGTCAGCGTTCGGCCGGGTTTCGGCCGATCGCTGGCCCCCCCGGTGCGTGCTGACATCCTCGATGTCAGCCCAGCATCCGGAACCGCAGCCGCTGAAATTAGGTGTCATCGCGGCAGCGCGATGACACCTAATTCAGGCGCCCCCCCCCCGCATGTGCGGAGGAGGCGCCCGAAAGGGAGGGGGGGAGGTCCTTCGGACCTCTCTCCCTCCCGATCGGCGGCGTTGCGGGGGTTAACCCAGGCACCATTTGGAAGGGCACAGCCTGCCCTTCCAAATGTTACCTGGCATTAACCCCTGGGGAGCCGGATCACGAATCGGCGCTGAAAAGCGCCGGTTCGTGAGCCTTTCCCGGAGCTGGCCGACATCTTGGATGTCGGCCAAGCCTCCGGGAACTCCCCCTGAGGACTGGCGTCATCGTGCATAGCACGATGACGCCAGTCCTAGAGTTAACCCCTAACTGCCACCAACGGTGGAGATAGGGAGTTCCAATGAACTCCCTATCTCCCGAACCGTGGCAGCTAGGGGTTAACGTTTGGTATTGTTGGATCGGCCAGAGCATGGCCGTTCCAACGATACCAAACTCGAATGTGAAAAAAGTTTGTAAAAATAAATAAATAAATAAAATAAAAATAAAAAAATATTTAAAAAAAAACAAAAACTTCTTTTTCTTTTTTTTTTTTTTTGGTTTGTTAATGCAGCAATATTGTTCCCATTTCAATTATAATGTGAACAATGATGCTGCACTAACGATTTTTGTATGCGGTGCGTTTGTTAAAAATCGCATAATTTTCCCCAAAAAAAATGTAACGAGACCCCATCTCTAATTTTTTTAACAAGCGCACCCCATACAAAATATAACCGCAATTGCTTGCATGTTAAAATGTGGAAAAAAAACACTTTACACGCTGTAAATTATTGAAAATTCATATTTTATTGCATTTTTTGTTATAATATACAGACAGGACATCACGTATACATATAATAATGACATATTATGAATCTGCCGAGTCTGACGGAAAGAACGATATATAATATGTCTGGGTCATATACTAAAATAAGCCTTCAAAACACGTTTAAACATGATGTGCGAAACCGGTAAAAATGACCTCAGCACAGAGGCGGGAAGAGCCTCAGCAGCGAAAGGGTTAAAAAGACACCCTAAAGAAAATATTTGTTTGCATATTTTCATAATCTTACCTTTAAATAATATACCAGAAGTTCGTTAAGGGCAGGGTCTGCATTGAGGTTCACCAAGTAACATTTGTCATCGCCAACTTTGATACCAGAAGATTCTAGTGAAATACCCATGCTCTCAAGCTGCCTTTGCCTTTCCTGTGGGCATCAAAAAAAAAAATTAGAGCCAAGAATGGAGAAGCACGATATAGCCGAAAACAGGTCAGGTCACAAAGTTTAATCAAACATACACTACTAGCCAGAAAATCTGTTCAGAAGGGCCCACACACACATCTGGGATAGGTTATGCGGATAAGTAAATCTATCACGTTAAAAATCATTTAATATGCGCACAAAGGTTTAGAGTAACATAATGGACAATAAAAAATTGGTTTAGTTGTTTGAGATATCAAACAAGTACTTAGTCAGGAGTCGCAAAAAAAAAAACATTGTTGGACACCTAAATTTAATCTAGCCCTTGGTCTTCCAGGTCTTGTGTAAACTTACCAGAGCAATTGAAATCTAGGAATCGGTAAGTTTACCAGAGCTCTGGTCAACTTTACACCAGACTTGGAATCTAGGCACACAAGTTTCATTACAAAATAATTTACTCTAGGCACTGTGACCACTAATGTAATTTGAGGGGTCAGAGCGACCTGAGTGCCCCCTCTCCTTACTCGGGGGTGGGAGGGGTGTTTTAGAGAGCTAAATCAGCCATCCGAGTGCAGGAGATTAGCCATGACTCAGAAGCTGAGAGCAATGGGTGATGCTCTTCGCTTTATCAGGATTCTAGACTCTTCTGCAGATAGCATTGAGAACCATTGGACTGATTGGACCCTCTCACAAGATTCCAGCTTCCCTGTGGTCACAGGACATACACAGCTACATAGGTGCAGCGCCAAAGGAGCCCAGTGCTGGAATAATGGCGAGTTTTAAAAAAGCCTATAGACAACTCAAACCGTGAGGGGAGGGGCGTAGAAGGGGAAAGGATGGGTTAATATTTAAGCTCTCCATTCACACCCATAAAGTATCCCTTTAATAACTTCAAGGGTACGGAAATGGGACATCCTTAAGTCTTGAACTGTTGTGTGTGTGTTTTGACTGCTTCGGGCACTACTGTACTAAACAGTTTGTTAAGGAGAGCTTACATCAGACTTGCACACTTTTTAGTAAAATTGTATAATCAAAGAAATTAGAGCCTTAACCAGACATCATATTTTTACCTGGGCAATGGCTTCAGTTTTTCGTAGCTTTTCTTCCCAAGTGATTGTTAATTCATGAATAAGCTTTTCAGATTCCTCTAATTTTTCCTTCAGTTCCGGTGATTTCATTGACTGGAGGAGGAAAAATAATCAATATTTTCAAATATTCCTTTTTCCCCAACAAAAAAAAAATTAATAAAAAATTAGAATGAACCATTTGGCAAGGAATTCTGTAAGTTTAAATAGAATTGTAATGCAGTTCTGTAGTACATATAACATTTTTAGGGTACAAATGATATTTTAAGAATATCCCTTAGCAACCAAACACATTTTGCTGAGAAAAAAAACCCAACAACATTTGATGCACGGGGTGCATAGTTATTTCTTAAATATAGACTAAAATAAATTTTGCATAAAGATTGTTATTCTGAGTTAGTCAAAGGAGTGAACTATAAAAAATATACTTGTTTAAAAAATGTATCATGCATACAAACTATGTCTGGGTGACAAGTTCTAGAAAAGGTATAAATTAAATAGTGCAAAAGAACGATTCTCTTATCTAAATTTTATGAAACTACTGAAGACTGGAAACAAGCAGAGTTTATTAGTCAACTACCATTACCCTTCATAATATATTAATTTGGGGAGTTCAGTAACTGTAGGGATGTAAACTACAACATAATTACATATAGTCCATCCAAGACACACCCTGTGCACATGTCTGTGATGATAACTGTGGAAGAACAAGTCCATGATTGTGCAGCTAATCTTTACGGCAAAGGTAAAGATGAATTAGTTGTAGATTGCAACACATTGCACCTTCAGCACCTGCTTCCAGGATGTTTAACTTGCTAATGCTCTGGAATATTACCACTGGCCTTGGGGGTTTGTCCTGGTGATCAATGTGTGCAAATCAAGAATAAAAGGCAGTCTAAGAAACAGGACAAAGAGTACCACTAAATATATCTTACAAACTTTATCACAACAGAAAGCTTCAAAAGTGATGAAAAGCATATATTTACTTTCGATAAGAGGAAGGAGTGACAGCCACATGATTAGATGGGTGAGCAGCTCATTTCTGCTTGCTTTTAAAATTAAAATATTTTCTGGCGTATAAGACAACTTTTTATACTTAAAAACATCCCCCAAAAATCAGGACTCACCTTATACACGGGGTATACAATGTGAACCTTTAGTTCATTTGGGCCAAGCTGGCTCGGGATGTCCCTGGTCTGTCGGCCCACTGGATGTGCAGCACTACTGTGTGTGTGCCGTGGCTTCGGCAGCATAGAGAGTGTGTGTGCCGTGGCTTCGGCACAAGCTGGGCCAGCCACGGCGAGCAATGTATTCCAACCCTGGTGTAAACTTAACTGGAGCCGTTTTAAATTTAACAATTTCCTAACTTTAAAGGGCCACTACCTCCAAAATATAAAAAGATCCTTGTTTTGTTTATTTTTTTGTTGCATGTGCTTGGTTTTTCTCTTTTATGGTTTACTCCCCCTCCCCCAGTATCTTTACCTCAATTGATCCTCACTTTGTGGTTTTGGCCATATAATCAAATTATCGGTAAAATCCAGAAACTGAAACCCAGAGATAAAATACCTAATTTTATTTTTCCTTTTTACATGCAATTACTTCAAAGTAAAAGCAGTAGCATGTGTTTAACCCCTTCACTGCTGAGCCATGTAGCAAATGCCTTTTAATAATTATTTTGTTGGATGCGCCACCACCTTGATTGCTAAGCAAACGAATGACACCGCTACAGTAGATACAGTAGATAGCCGTGCAGAGACCCTGTATCGCAGAGAAATTTAGTTTTAGACCAGTGCCTGTCAGTGTCGTTCCTAAACTCCTCCGACCTCAAAACATGAAATACCAGTCTGGACCTGATCAAATTCCAGCAATGCTGCTGAAAATCAGTGCGCCGGTAATTGCAAATCCTGTCACAACCTTAATCAATGAATCACTGGAGACTGGATACATACTCAAACTCTGGAAGACTGCAAGAGTGGTACCTATCCATAAAAGTGGTTACAGTACTTTGGTATCCAACTACCGTCCGATATCATTGCTCTCTGTTACGTCAAAAATTTTGGAAAAATATGTACACACAATTATGTGACTATCAATCTTCAAACTATTTAACCCCCAGATCAATCCGGCTTTCGTCCAAATCATTTAAATACAACTGCCCTTTTAAAAGTTTGCAATAATATCCAAGCTGGCATGGAACAAGGAGACCTAACTGGAGCCATCTTCCTAGATTTTTCCAAGGCCTTGACACAGTAGACCATGGCATCTTATTACAAAAAATAAAAAACTCTGGTATTGATGATCGCATGCTAACCTGGTTTCAAATCGTATGTATCCGACCGATCACAATATGTGTCCATTTCTGGCAGCTCCTCCCCCTCCCAGTCACGTGCGGTGTACCCCAAGGCTCAATACTCGGCCCCCTGCTATTCGCGATATTCATAAATGATCTGCCCAATGTCTGCAAAGTCTCAAATGTACACATGTATGCTGATGACACCGTTATCTATATCCGCAAAGCAAATCTCCTGCAGCTGTAGGCCGTGCTGCAAGAACACTTCAGAGGTAGAAAAGTGGATTGCAGATAACAAACCTTTTCTAAATACTGACAAAACTGTAACAATGCTCTTTGGAACCGCACCTAAACTACATAAATTGCAAACTCCCCATCTATGTGTCAGGACAAAATCAAATGGTACACTGACCACAGTCACTTCTCTCAAATATCTAGGTATGTGGTTAGACCCAAATCTATCCTTTGGCACCCACATCGAAAAACTCATCTAAACTTTACCCCAAACTAGGTGCCCAGTAAAGAAACAAATCCTGCCTGAGCCCAGCGGTAAGAAAGCAGAGAGAACAACAAATGCTTATGCCGGCTATTGAATACGGAGATGTAGTGTATGCAGCTGCCCCGCAAACGCACCTTCATAAACTTACTACATTGTATAACTCATTCTGCCGCTTTGTGCTACAATGTAACTACATGACCCACCATTGTGACATGTTAAAAGAGCTAAACTGGCCATCGCTGGAATCTAGACGCACTCTTCACCTTTCCAACCTGGTGTTTAAGAGATTTTCTGGGAAGCTACCACCCTACCTGAATAGGCTGCTTCCCCTAGCAGTTCTCTCATCCTATAACCTTCGATCCATGACCAGTACCTTACTTGCAGTACCACAATACAAAAAGAAAGTGTCTCGATCCTCAGTTTCCTACAGAGCACCACAATTATGGAATAGCCTCCCAGACGCCATCAAATCTTCTCCCAGTATTAAGTCACTCAAGAGCTCCCTATTGACATACCTCAATACAGAATGCAACATGTTACATAGTGACTATATTTTCTACATATTTATTTTCTGTGTTAATCAGTATATTTGCGTTATTTTTTTAATATCTTGCATTTATTACTTTGTATTTCTGTAACAACTGTAAGATTTCAATGTTGTTGAACCCAGGACATACTTGAAAACTAGAGAAATCTCAATGTATCCTTCCTGGTAAAATACTATGCAAATAAATAAATTTCACCGCTGTGTGCTGAGCTCATTTTTACCGCTTTTGCTCATCTTGTTTAAACTCGATTTGAAGCCACGTTTTATTATCAGACCCAGACATATTATATATTGTTCTTTCCGGCAGATTCATAATATATCATTATTATATGTATACGTCATGTCCTGCCTCTTTATTATAACAAAAAATGCAATAAAATTAGAATTTTTAATCATCTACAGCGTGTAAAGTGTTTTTTTTTCACATTTTATCACACAAGCCTTTGCATTTATATTTTCTATAAGGTGCGATTGGGAAAAAAAATTGAAATGGGGACTCGTTACATTTTGGGGGGGGGGGAATTACGTGATTTTTAGCAAACACACCCCATAGAAAAAAAATCAGTGCAGCATCATTGTTCACATTATAATTGTAATGTGAACAATATTGCTGCATTAATAGAAAACACACACAAAAAAAACAAGTTTTTATTTTTCTTTTATTAGAATTATTTTCCCTTTACTTTAAATATGGTCATGTTTGGTATTATTCGAAAGGCTATGCTCTGGCCTTTTGAATGATATTTTTTAATGGCCTTTTGAATGACCCATCTAGCTGTCACCGTTCAGGAGATATCAGGGTTCAAAGGAACTCTATATCTCCACTAGAGGATTTCCTTCGGAAATCCTTGGGCATCTAAGGGTTCCCCGGTTAACTGACGTCCGGTAGCAAAGGGGGACCCGGAGGTGGAGTTGCCATCCAAGATCGCGATCTGGCACTTAAGGGGCTAAAAACAGGCATCGCTTTAACCCCTTAGTGACCGGGCGGTTTTATACAAATCCGTCTTTTAGTGACCGCTGCTGTTTTTACGTTTCTGCGCTGTTAGTGTTTAGGTCATATTATACACCCTTTTCCCTGCCATTAAATGGACTTTCTAGAAATACCATTATTTCCATCATATCGAATGATTTACTAGAAAACAAAATATGAAATATGAGGAAAAAAAATGGTAAAAACACACTTTTTCGTAATTTAATCCCCAAAATCTACAACCACCCAAAAAGACCCCGGCTAAATAGGTTCAAAATTTTGTCCCGAGACTAGAAATACCCAATTTTTACATGTGTTTGCTTTTTAACCCCTTCACTGCTGAGACAGTTCACCTATGTGCGCTGCGCTCATTCTGACCATTTTGTGCTAATTATTTTTAGATGACAGCCTAGGTCCTATTTAATTAAACTTCCCCCAGACAAAAAAACTTTAAAAAAAAAAACATTTTTTTATTTTATTTAATTTTTTTATTATTTTTTTAAATTTCTTTTTAAAACCAAACCTGGTCATGTTTGGTATCATTGGAAAGGCCATAATCATAATCTGCCATGGATCGGGAGATATGGGGATCCTTAGGATCCCCTTATCGCTACATGGCAGCTAGATGGTTAACTGGCCCACTGACATCCTCACACATATTGTGAGGTTGTCAGTGGGTGGGGGGGACCTGGAGGCTTGGCTGACATCCAAGATGTCAGCCCCCCTCCAGGTTTGAATCGCGTTTTGGCGCCAATTGGCGCCGAAACGTGATCCGGTGGCGAAACTGTTAATGCCATACACCGCTGAAAAGGGGAGGCTCTCCCCTCTCCAGCAGTGCAAACGGCATCTCCCTAGCTTCAATGGTTGGGGAGATAGAGGGCTCCGAAGGAGCCCCCCTCCCCTCCATTGAAATGCATGGGGACGCCTGCTGATGACGTCACCACGCAGCGTGGCGACGTCATCAGCCTCGCCTGCCCATGTAAACCACATGGGCAGGCTTCCTCCCTGCCAGATCGCCGTGGGATCCAGCGAGGGAGGGGAGTATCGGGCGGGAGGGGGATTAGGCGCCGCTGACGTACCCTGTACGTCCGCGGGTCTAAGGGAGACCTGTGGACAGGACGTACAGGGTACGTCAGTGGCCCTTAAGGGGTTAAAGGGCAGACACTGCCAAGCGGTGCCTGTTTTTTTCTTGCAGACCCTCCCGATTGGGAGGGAGAGGGATCCAAAAGGATCCCCCCTCCCTTTCAGGCGATCTCCCGACATTGTCGTGGGTCCCCAGAAAATGACGTCATCGTGCATGACGCAATGACATCATTGATGTCGGGAAGTGTATATATTCGGCGTCTGACTTCAAGGAAGTCAGAACGCCGGGGGACCCCGGACAGAGAGGGAAGTATCTCTCTGGGGGCTCCCACTTGCGGAGGACGTATGGGGAACGTCCCCCGCATATAGCGGGAGTCAATGAGGACGTTCTCCACACGTCCTCCGCAGGGAAAGGGTTAAGGTGGTTTTATTTGTAAAACTGCTGCAAGTCCTACACCGTTCACCTGAGTTGGATGTACATACCCTCAAATTAAAGCTGACAGTCTGCAGTTAAAGCACATTGTGTTTGTTTCATTCCAACTCCATTGTGGTGGTGTATAGAGCCAAAGATGTTAGAATTGTGTCGATGTCCCAATATTTCTGGACCTGACTGTATGATACAGCTTATGTAGCTCGTAGTGTCCTTTTACAATTTGCAACTAATTCTCAGTGACGAACACACAAATCCTTTAGACTGTATCGTTCTATGTTTGTAAATCCTTTCAGTAAATAATGGTGTCTTCGGAGATAAAAGGATGAATGTATGGTTTATTCGTTACACTGTTTATTAAACATTCAGTCACATGTAGGAATGAATATACTGTATACACTTCCAAGGAGCCACAGTTCCAGAAAAAGAGACAGAAAAGATGTATAGTATTTATTAATCCTGCCTAAATGCAAAGAGGAGTCATATGTCTGTAGTTTCTATTTCACTACACGGTCTCTATTTTCAGAGCAACAAACGTAAAAAATAAATTTAAAAAAATGTTTATATAGAAATATGGAGAAGGTAACAATAAGTCAATAGTATGTACTGAGCTCCTATGGCATGCTGCTCATTAACTGGCTGCTAATATTTTCTGTCCATCTCGACACCTGACATGTATTTCACCTAGTCGGCTCATCAGGGATGCATTTTTATAGCTGTTTTTTGTTAAACTATAAAATTTTAAATGTTTAGCATGGGTGAGATTGCAGGCTTATTCCTGAAATTAGGGTAAATCCAATTTAGGACTTTTAGTATGAAAACAGTGAGAAAACCAGTGGAATTGCATTCAGAGCGTCAACAGAACAATTACTATAAGCTATGTCATTTGGAGTTTAGTTTCTTTAAAGTTATGCTTTGGTTTTTAGATAGTACCTAGTTGTGTGCAGGCATTACTGGCCATAGGGACTACAGGGCCGATGGCTCAGTGGGCCAGTGTGAATGCTGGTTCACTGCGTGGCTCGCACTGCCCTTAATGGGTGATGTAAGAATTTCCTCACCATCTGTAAAATGGAACAGTCTGACACAGTCTCATATTGGGGCCACCATGCCGGTGAGTCCCGCATCACCTTAACCCCTTCACATCTTAAAAAAAACATGTTTTTCTTTTTTATTATTATTATTTTTATTATTTTTTTTCTTTACTTTAAACATGGTCGTGTTTGGTATCATTGGAAAGGCCATGAATTCAAAGGAACCCCCTATCGCCACCCCTATCTTTCCTTAGGAGTCAATGAGGACGTTCCCCACACGTCCTCAGCAGTGAAAGGGTTAAGACATGGTGCACACTCAATCTCCGTGCCACTGCGTTGCTTTACACAATCACTCTGCAGCAACTCCAATATCTGTAGAGTGATTGGATGAGCGATCCGGTTGGCTCATATTCTATTTTTGTGCATGTCTGCATAATTAAAATGGGCCGGTCTGGATGAAGTCCAGGGCGGATTTTTTGTCCCAGTCCAGCCCTGGTTGTGTGGGTGTGTTATCAACGTTGTGTGCTTACCTAGGTGTAAGAGATAAAAGTGTGTCAGTCGGCTCATCAGGGGTGCAGTTTTATAGCTGATTAGTATTTGTTAGACTATAAAATTTAAAATGTTTTGAATTTTGTAGGGAAAAAAATAATAGGATACTCTCTGAATGTACCGTATTTTTCGCTCCATAAGACGCACTTTTTTCCCCACAAAAAGTGGGGAAAGTGGGTGCGTCTTATGGAGCGAATATGGCCAGCAGCTCGTGGATGTGCCTCCGCTCACCTGCCGCCGCCGCGTTCGTCTCCCTCTGAGCATGCGTCTGGCGGCAGGAAGCTTGGGCACTCGCCTGGGGGAGCCACGTGACCGCGGAGATCGCGGTCACGTGGCTCCCCCAGGCGAGTGCCAAGCTTCCTGCCGCCGGACGCATGCTCAGAGGGAGACGAACGGGCGGCGGCAGGTGAGCGGAGGCACATCCACGAGCTGCTGGCCATATCCATATGTGAGCTGGGGCATTATCAATGTGTGAGCTGATGGGGCAAATCCATGCTGGCTGGGGCAAATCAATGTGTGAGCTGGCTGGGGCAAATCCATGTGTGAGCTGGCTGGGGCAAATCCATGTGTGAGCTGGCTGGGGCAAATCCATGTGTGAGCTGATGGGGCAAATCCATGTGTGGAGCTGAGGGGCAAATCCATGTGTGAGCTGATGGGGCAAATCCATGTGTGAGCTGATGGGGCAAATCCATGTGTGAGCTGATGGGGCAAATCCATGTGTGAGCTGGCTAGGGCAAATCCATGTGTGAGCTGATGGGGCAAATCCATGTGTGAGCTGGCTAGGGCAAATCCATGGTGAGCTGATGGGGCAAATCCATGTGTGAGCTGGCTGGGGCAAATCCATGTGTGAGCTGATGGGGCAAATCCATGTGGAGCTGGCTGGGGCAAATCCATGTGAGAGCTGGCTAGGGCAAATCCATGTGTGAGCTGATGGGGCAAATCCATGTGAGAGCTGGCTGGGGCAAATCCATGTGTGAGCTGATGGGGCAAATCCATGTGTGAGCTGGCTGGGGCAAATCCATGTGTGAGCTGGGGCAAATCCATGTGTGAGCTAAGGCATATCCACGTGTGAGCTAAGGCATATCCACGAGCTGGGGCAGTATATCCATTATTACACTATTTCATTCAGAATATTTATTTTCCGGTTTTCCTCCTCTAAAAACTAGGTGCGTCTTATGGTCAGGTGCGTCTTATGGAGCGAAAAATACGGTATTTCATGAACGCTCAGTTTAGCATGGGTGAGATTGCAGGCTTATTCCTGAAAGTAGGGTAAATCCAATTTATCTAAATATTTCCCATCAGGTGTATTATTATTATTATTATTATTCTTTATTTATAAAGCGCCAGCATATTCCGCAGCGCTGTACAATAAGCACAGTATAGACAGGGTTACAATACATTGAACAACATTTGACAAACAGTACAGGAGGAGATGAGGGCCCTATTCCCGTAGGAACTCACAATCTGGAGGGTTGGGGTTGGAAACAGGAGGAGAGGACTGTAAGGTGAGAGTGATTGATGGTTGCGTCAGTGAGTTGGGTGGTAGGCTTCCCTAAATAGGAATGTTTTCAGGGAGCGTTTGAAGGAAGAGAAGTTAGGGGAAAGTCTGACAGTACGAGGGAGAGCGTTCCAGAGAGTGGGGGCTGCGCGTGAGAAATCCTGCAGTCTATCATGGGAAGAGGTGATGCGGGGAGAGCTAGGCGCAGGTCACTGTTTGACCTTAGGGAGCGGGCCGGGGTGTATTTGGTGATTAGTGAGGACAGGTAGTGGGGAGCTGAGTTAGTGAGGGTTTTGTAGGTAAGGATAAGGATTTTGAACTTAATTCTGCAGTGGATGGGAGCCAGTGAAGGGACTCGCAGAGGGGAGCGGCAGAGACAGAGCGGCGGGTGAGGTGAATTAGCCTGGCGGAGGCGTTCAGGATGGATTGTAGGGGGGAGAGGTGGGACAGAGGGAGGCCAGATAAGAGATTATTGCAATAGTCGAGTCGGGAGATTACCAGGGCGTGTATGAGTTGTTTTGTGGCGACAGCGGTAAGAAATGGCCGAATTCTGTAAATATTACGCAGTTGATATCGGCAGGAGGAGGAAAGAGACTTGATGTGGGGGATGAAGGAAAGAGCAGAGTCAAGTGTAACTCCAAGACAGCGAACTTGGTTTGATGGGGAGATGGTGATACCCTCCACCGTGATCGAGAAGTCAGGAGGTGGGGCGGCATTAGAGGGAGGAATAAGTAGGAGCTCAGTCTTTGACATGTTGATCTTTAGGTGGTGGAGGCCATCCAGGAGGAGATGCCAGATAAACAGTCACTGACTTTTGAGAGGACAGGGGGAGAGAGATCAGGGGTAGAGAGGTAGATCTGAGTGTCATCAGCGTAGAGGTGGTAATTAAAGCCAAAGCTGTTGATGATTTTGCCCAGGGAGGAGGTGTAGATGGAAAAGAGCAGAGGACCAAGGACAGAGCCTTGAGGTACACCAACAGATAGAGGCAATGAGGAGGAGGAGTTACCAGCAAAGGACACACAGAAGGACCTGTTGGATAAATAGGAGTCAATCCAAGCAAGTGCAGTGTCACCGAGACCCAGAGAGTTGAGGGTCTGTAGAAGGAGGGGGTGGTCAACAGTGTCAAAAGCAGCCGAGCAAGCAGGATGAGAATAGAATAGTGGCCGTGTTTTTAGCAGTTAGGAGGTCGTTGGTGACTTTGGTGAGGGCAGTTTCAGTTGAGTGTAGCGGACGGAAGCCAGATTGCAGGGGGTCAAGTAGTGAATTGGAGGACAGGAAGAGGGAGAGGCGGTTGAAGACTAGTTTTTCTAAGAGCTTAGAGGTAAAGGGAAGCAGGGATACAGGACGGTAGTTGGATGGAGAGTTGGGATCTAGGGATGGTTTCTTTAGTAAAGGGGTAACTAGCGCGTGTTTGAAGGCGGATGGAAAGGAGCCAGTGGAGAGAGATAGGTTGAAGATGTGTGTGAGAGCAGGGGTGAGGGAGGAGGAGAGGGGAGGAATTAGATGTGAGGGAATGGGGTCGAGCGGGCACGTGGTGAGATGTGAGGAGGACAATAAGGAATTGACTTCCTCCTCAGTGGTTGGGAGGAAGCGGCAGAGGGTGGCAGATGGGACCTGTGGGAGTGGAGGTGGCAGATAACTATCTTGTGTTGGGATGTTGCTTCTGATAGTTAAAGTTTTACTGAGGAAGTAGTCTGCCAGCTCTGAGCGCTGAAGGCAGCTGAGGGGGAGGTGCAGGTGGGTAGAGGAGGGTGTTGAAGGTGGACCAGAGCCGTTTAGGGTTGGAGGACAGCGTAGATATAAGAGATGAGAAGAAGGATTGTTTGGCCAAGTGGAGGGCAGAGGTGTATGACCGGAGTGTATAAAATAGATTGCTGTTTCAGACAACATCCTATGCCAGAGACCAGACGACTATATAGCAGAGTTGGCAATCTCTATCACTTCGGTTTATCTGCATTATACACTCCTAATAATTCTATGGGAACACCTTGTTAAATGTTTCCATAGGTCCTGTGTGTTGCTAATACCTCCTACCCTTGGAATAAAAACATATTGATCCACTAAGAGTTGAAGATGTGTATCATTTATTTTGTGAAATCTTATTATTAAATGCTCTGAGCTGTAGTATCATACTTAACATAGAACCCAAGTAAAGCGTGTGTATACCCACTGAAAAAGTTAAATTAACCTTTTGTTCCATGATGGACAAACAAAAGACTCCCCTATCAGGAAATTATATAGGATTCATGTGTTACCTCAGCTTGTGAGAGCTGTTCTTTAAGTTTTTCCACCTCTTCACGCAGCTCTCTGATAAGTCTTGCATTGGGGTCTTCATTCACCACGGCATGGTTAACTATCCGCTTTGCTCGATCAGCATATCTTAAAGTAGAAAGCGTTTCCTCGTAATTGTCAGCGGATGGGCTAATAGTTGCTATCATTGCAGTCTTACTATTTCCTCCCAGGTTGTCCTAAAAGGGAAAAGTTAATAAATAAGAATAGCAAAAATACAGAGTAAATGAAAAATATGAATAATCTCCAACAAGTGCAATTTTCATGAGAAATTAAAACCATTTAGGATTTTTAGTATGAAGACAGTGAGGAAACCAGTGGAAATACATTCGGAGCGTCAACAGAACAATTACTATAAGCTACGTGGTTTGGATTGCAGTTCCCCTAAAGTTATGCTTCGGTTTTTAGTTAGTACCTAGTTGTGTGGGTGTGTTATCAATGTTGTGTGCTTACCTAAGAGAGAAAGTGTGTCTACATTGATGTGAATGTTTGAGAATGGCATAATATAAAAAGGTTATATATTGTTTTGCTAATAAAAGATGGGCTTATCCTGGCCAATGCTCCTAAATTCTGGCTTTAAGGAGTCACTCTAACCTGTAAGTGACCCATTTCTAATGTAAAAAAATGGGGAAACAAGAATATAGCCTGCACCTGCTCCTACCTGCAAAGACAACATTTTTACAGCTAAACCGCAATCTCTTATACTGTTGTTTGGGTCAAATCTTCTGTAAACCTATTTTCAGGCACGATTTATGGTATACATAATTCTGTCCATAAACTGCACTGCTAACTATCACTAAGATGGAAGAAAATGCAGAATATGCTAATAGCAATAATACAGCATCTGCTCAATTTTTGCCAGATCTGAGCAAAGCTGCAGAACTACAGCCTGGGCCATCACAGAGAAAGAAGGTAAGGGCGACTTCAGCAGGTGCCATCCAACACATATTCGGCACAATATTTGTTTCTAGTTTACACAGGCAAAGGAGGAGGTCTTAAGTGACACTCTAAGCACGGAGACACCTTAATGTAATTTGAGTGGTCACGGTGCCCCGAGTGCCCTCACCCATCTCAGAAGGTTGATTCAGCCCTCCGAGTGCAAGGGTTTAGTCCCATCCAGGATCTTAGATGACTGTGCGCTGAAATCAGCTTCATAGATCAATACCTGGGAATAGGATGCTTCTCAGTACTCTGCTCCCTTCAGTGACTCTCAGCGGGCACATATTATGAGCCACTGGATGAGTATTCAAGTGCCCACCCCCCTTGCAGTCACATGAATGCTGTGGACAAAGGAAGCCAGCAGCAGGTCATGGTTTGGAGGAGTGATGAGGGAGCCTAGAATTGTAATATAGCCAAGTTTTAAACTAAGAAAAGATTGAAACAGAAGTGGATGTGGAGGGGGAAAGAAAGGGTTAATTTTAACTCATTTATCCCCCTCACATTTTAACTTAAGGGTGTCCTCACAGGACTTTGAGCAGCACAATAGTGTAAACCACAATTATAAGCAACTCCAGAAAACTCAAGGGAGAAAAAGAAGGTTCATATTAGACCATAAATAGCCTAGCAAGCATAAAAGGTGCTATTGTGCGCTGGATATTACTTTGAAAAATGTTTAAACAGCATACACATTACTGAGCAACTATAGATTATATAACTGATCCTAAACATGATCTTGGGCCTTTTATTTTTCACTGTGGCCTAAATGACCAAATGAGCTTTACAGAGAAAAAAAATGTGAAAAGCTATTACCAAATCATTTGTGTTTGAATCTACTTTGGGTTTTCGATCTTCATTCCTGAATCACTGTAAATACGTGCATGCAGACTTGAGATGACAGAGTTAATTCTGTCACTGCAGGAATTTCCTAAAACTCTGCCAGAGTTGATTTGGGGTCATGCATATTGTGTGATATGTTGGAATAATTACCTTCAGAAGCCATGTGAGCACAGAATCCCTGTAAGGCACAAACTTGTTTTTCCCTTTACCAGCTGCTTGGTCTGCCAGAGAAGATATAACTAGCCCCAAAGTGGTAAGAGACCTGAGGAGAAGAATGAGCAATTAGATATGTTACCATGCCTGCAAGCACGCGTGAAGCAACCGCACGTACACAGCATAGTTGATAAAATGAGTTTTGAGTTATGATAAATTATAAGCGTGCAAATATTTGCTATTTTCCCCCCAATAATCCATAAATCCTTTTTTTAAATGTGTTTTATCTTCATTGAATGATCAATAAAAAACAAAACAACAATCTCTCCCATCATCTGGATAAATAGAGTGGTCTTGCTTTAATGTTTTGCTATAGTGGTCAATACATACTTGACAGGTTACTCTTATTATCAAATGTTACTATTACTAACAGGGTTATCCAAAGAGATTCGAATTGCTTGAGAAAGGTAACCGAACGCTGAAAATCAGGGTTCGGTTACCTTTCCTGACCATTCGGCTATCCAGAGAGCAGGCAATTCGCCAAATCCTGTCGAATTGCCTGCACATACGGTGGCTGTTCGAGGGCAGTGAAATCCCCATAGAGAAGCACTGCTTCGGCTATTCAGAGAACACAAACCAGCAGTGAAAGGTTCCCCTAATGTCCTGCCATTCGGTGGTTTAATTCGGCAAATTTATTCAGGAGAATCCCATAGGCTTCAATGTTAAAAATATTCCCGTTTTAATTCAATATCTAATAAACTGTTCATTATAAAATTCTGCAGCAAAAAGTCTCTTTATTTATAGATTTTTTAGGATACTTTAAGCATTTTTCTGAATTTTTTAAAAAAAAATTAAAAGTCCGTTTTTTTTTTTGGTTTTTTTTCAGTTTACTTATTTTTTTTGTAACAGCCCTCTTTATTATCATTCCCTGGATCTCCTGTGAAAATTTCAGACATTTTCGCTCAGTAGTTTCTTTGCAAACAGCGTTTCTTTTTCCCAGATTCATACAAATGGTTTTTCTAATTTATTCACTGCCTCCTCTACGTCACAGCTGCTTCGGCTCTGTGTGATTCGGCTCATGTTCGGCTCATGTTCGGCTTTTTCGAAGGTTAATCCAGATGTTTTTGCTTGTTTTCAGCGTGCATTCGGTTAGTTTTCGTCAGGTTTTCGGCAGCTTTTCCCTGCAATTCGGGACCCTGTGGTGTTTGCTGAATACACCGCAGGGTCACCGAAATGCAATCGGCAAAAGGAACCGAATTGAAGAGAATGAAAAGTCACCGAACGTGCGGTGACTTTTCGAATCTCTTTGGATAACCCTGATAGTGTTAAAAAGTCATTGGTCAATAAGTACATTATCTTGATGGTAATCAGAGTGGATTCTTACTTATTGATGTTGCTTCCTTCCTTTAAACGTTCTCCTGCAGCGCCCGTTTTGGAAACTCTTTCACTGCCGGCCAGATCTACAAGACTTACTTTGCTGACCCTTTCTCCTGAGTTCTGTCCATGAGCAGTATGGAAAAAAAAAAAGAAAAAGAAAATTAACTCAAACCTACAATAACATGTGAATGATGGATAATATAGGGGAGAGAAAACTTTCTAACAAATTCATCAAAACCAGTAAATTCATACATCCCCATTATGGAAGGAATGGGGAATTAACATTTATGTTTCAAGGTGAAAGATTCTCTCTTACCACCAAATCATTAGTTGGATATTTTGGCAATATACACTGAACTTGTAAAACCTTTGATAGGTTCAGTTTAGGTATAAAAGTAAACAGGTTGAGTATTGCTTATACAAAATGCTTGGACTCTTACTTATCTATGTTGAATTTTTTTTCCAGATTTTGAAATATTTGCAAATCATAGTAAGATATTTTGGGGATAAGACCCAAGCCTAAATAATTGATCTATGTTTCATACACATCTTCTACACAAAGCCTGAAGGTAATTTTGTTTATACAATATTTTTGTTCCTCATCATGGGAGGTTCGGTGTGGAAATTTACTCTTTTATTGTCATGTCAGAGTTTTAAAAAAATTGTATTTTGGAATATTTCCGATTTTACATAAGGCCAGTGTCAGATGAGTGCACTATGTGTACCCAAGCTCTACGTGTGCCCAAGTTCTTGGTCTATCATTATGCAGTGACTGCTATATTCTCTCTGGTAATTATCTCCACATTCCCCCTGTTCCCTTTTGTTTCACTTGCCTTAGTCCCTTAGATTGTAAACTCACGGGATGTCTGGCTGAGCACTTGTATAAAGTGCTGCATTTGCAGGACACTTATTCTAAGGGCAGGACTGTCTATCCCTTATGTTTTACTATGTCACCTGTCTGTGCTTCCCCATTGTAAAGTGTTACGGAATCTGTTGGCACTGTATAAGTACTTGTAACTATGTGCGCTCGCACTGATGTGCCGTCCGACGCCCGTCGCAGCGTTGTAACAAAGGTCCCCCACTTACATAATTTCTGGTAGACGGAATGCTCACGTCGAACACAAGTCAGGGTTGCATTCCAGTTACGCTATTTCTGGCAGAAGGAAAGTCCATGTGTGCTCCAAGCACATCGTTTTTATGAGACAACAGTGCAGTTTTGGACCATATACCACACGTGATTTTTTTCCTATTTAAGGCACTGTGACCAGAATCATGTCTCGCTCCCAAGGAATTTGCTTATAGCAACAAAGTGTGTTGAGGGGTTTATATTAGAGCAGTTATCAATACATTTTCTTTTTATTCCCACTTTTCCACTTACAATTTGTTATTTTGTCTTACTGGAACAATAAAGCTTTAGTTTTTAAACATTGCCCCACAATTACCGGTACTTTTACCTTTTATATGCCCAAGACAAAGCTCAGTGAACATCATTGAAGATGTAATTCGTGCATATAAAGACCAATAGAAAAAAAGCCATTCAGCAGTAGGGTTGCCAATTTACCATATCATCCATGTTTTCCAGGAAACTTATCTGCTACATACTAATGGGCAGTACATAAAAGTGCAGCCCTAGTCATCAGAATCTCCCATTTGTAGACAAGAAAAACCAAAAACAACATTTTGGAAGAGTTGAGTAACTTTGACCTTTAAGTATAGAGGTCAGTGTTACAAAACGCTTAAATCTTTAACTCTTTCGGATAGACTACAGCCCTGACAAATACTGGTTTCTAGTCTGTTTAACCCTATCTAAAGAATAAACATAGCATATCAGAAAAGTCACTGTAAAATGGTTTGGATGAGCATTGTCTGGTTTTAAGGATCAGATTTTGGTGCGTTTCCTTTTTTGTTGTTCTTATTCCAGGACAGTTTAAGTGTATAAATTAAGTGAATAAATGCAGTGTACAAACAATGACAAATAGGTTTATGAAATTATGTTTTATATGTAAATTGCCATTTCACATGAGTCTCTATTAAAAAGGTGCACCTTTATAAGGACTTACTTCCATATATATATATTTCTACTCTGCGTAAGTATATAAGCAACAAGGCCGTGAGGCCTGGATTTGGGCAGATTCACCCAGCTGGTCAAGGCAGTGTTCCTCTTTCCATCACACTACTCTTCACACGCAGCACACTTTAACCAACTCTGTTCATGGGTATCTTCAAGAACATGGCCCCAAACACAAATCAATATTATATATACATACATATTTATTTAAGTTGTGGTGGAGGGCAAAAAATGAGATTATGATTTGCAGTGTATAGGCTTTTAAAGTTTATTATTGCAGAAGTCATTTATTATAACTTTATTATAGTTGATTGAGATATATATCTCAATCAACAATTCAGCAGGAATTAACCAGAGAAGATTTTAAGGATATATTTATCAAGGTGTACCTTGATAAAGACTCATTTAATGTAAAGACACATATTAAAATAAATTTCACAAAACCATGTATGTGTCAAAGCACACTATTCAAGTATTTATACAGCGCCAACAAATTCCTTAGCACTGTACAATGGGAGAGACAGAATAAGAAATATACATACACGGTACATACACGGAACAGAAGAAGGGAGGACCCTGCTCGAGAGCTTACAATCTAAGATTGTATTCTTAGTTTCTTTAATATTTTAAAACATAACATTTAATCTGTGAAATAAGTTTCTTTTTCCTCTTTGTTAAGACACTTTTTTGAATGCACTGCCTGTAACTCCGCATCATGTGCTGTACACCAGCATGTTTAAGCCTGTCTGTTCCCTTAATTATATGACTCTAAGTGGATGTTCATCCGATGGCTCATCTAGTTGCCAACGTTTTGGTAGGTTACTAATTAAACAATATCACCTATTTAATCTGCAGATTGCCAAAGTAGAAAACTTTAACACACATGGAAAAACAAAAATCTATTTTTTCCAGTATATCGATTCTGAAATCAGTGGCTTGGGTAGCAGACAATAGTATTAAAGCAGTCTAGAATAATTGGAAATTGTATCCCTTTTCTTCTTGATCTCTGTAACAGTTGTCCGTCTTGTCAATAATGCTCAAACTGCCAGTCACCATTATAAAACGGGAACAGGAACACCTAGGACACTAATGATACTTTACGGAAAATCCACTCCGCAGAGGCCTGGCCACCGAAAGTCCCCCAAATGGTTAAAAAGGAAAAAAGAATGCCGGTCACACAGGATATATTTCCTGAAAAGATAGATTTATTTGGAGACAAAAATAGCGACGTTTCGGCTCTAACACAGAGCCTTTATCAAGACTTCATAAAGGCTCGGTGTTAGAGCTTCTATGTCCGTTTTTTTTTTATTCCATATAAAACTTCCTTTTGGGGAAATATATCCTGTGTGACCAGCATTCTTTTTTCCCATTTAACACTATAAAAACATGCATGTTTACAGCAGTTATACAACAAGTGCAGACCGCTATATGTAACAGCATAATTTGTCAACATATCAAACCAATTAAGGGTGACAAACCAAGAGCAATCATGCTTACACCAGACTGGTGGTCGTACAGCGTCTGTGTAACAATGATGTTAAACACTGCATGCGATCGGCTGCTTTCCTCATTCATATTTGTGGCGGCTACAGTGCGTGACTTATTTCCTTCTGACATCAAGGATTCAATATCCTACAGCAAATAAAGAAAAAAGGAAACAATTCAAAAAGCACACATGGAATTAAAGCTCTGAAAATGAAACAGTTGCATTTGGTTACCATGACAACTGCTCCACTTAAATTCTCATCGACAACAGCCCCTGAAACAAACAGGGTTTAAAAGCATGTGAACTGGTTTCTACCTGTATATACACTATGGGCTCTATCACCAGGTGTGAGCTAAAACGCCATCGCTAATGGAAAAATCTAGCGCGAGTTACTAAAAGATAGCTCCTGACAAACCACCAACAGATCAATTTGCCCACGGTAGTCCATGTACAGGATTCATTAGCGCGTGCTAGGGAAACGCTAAGACCCGAGCGGAGACCCTGCGCGGAGGTAACATCACTGCTCTATAAACGTGGAGACACAGGTTTGAATCCCGGCAAGAGCACCTCTCCAGTAAGTGTCCTTGGGCAAGACACCTAACGGTACATACTCACCACCCAGGACATACTTGAAAATGAGAGAAATCTCAATGTATCCTTCCTGGTAAAATAACGTCTCCAAAAAAAAAATGCGGGCCATACCTATCCTCTGCCCTCACAAGCTTGTATAAGTATGAACACATCCAGCGAAGAGCCCGCACACCCCTGCATTATTAAAATCCTTCAAGGTGGCTGTATCAGCCATGTTAATATGCAGACATACTAATTAAGGCTGATGAGCATTGCATGATAAATGCCCAACAGCATGTAGAATCATTACACTGCATTTAATAGATCCAAAAGGAAGGCCAGGTGAGCGACAATAATTACCCTGCTACAGCATATATAAAATACATGTTTCAGGGCAAGACTTATCCATGTGTCCCTTTAAACATGGTCCACACGGTCACCCTAATAATCAGCCGCTTAAATACTATGAATAACCCCCAGCATAAAGGTTTAAAATTAGCCAATATATTAGAATTAGGGTATATGTGGATAAAGGATACATATATATCATAATAGAGCCTACTGCAACAGCAGCAACATTGCTGACCAGATCCATTACTATGTTGTACGGGGCCAAGAGAACCCCTGTGCTGCTTTCCTTTCATTGCATGTTAATTTTGGTCAAGGACCTGATGTGTGTGTTTTTTTTGGAGTTACCACAAGGGTTGAGCAGTAGGCAAAATTTTGCGATTAGCATCCGACTGAAACTTAGTGCAGGCACAAAGTGATCTGTTGGTTACAATAGTGCAAGCGCTCTCTAGCGCTCCCCATGTTAAGTATAGGATGTGGTAAGTACAGTAAGCTCCCAGTACGAATTGCAAATTACCACACGTTAAGTGATTTTTCACGTTTCTAGCAGGAGGCAAACGATCTGTTGGTCAGGGGCTAGACTCATTTTAGGCTAATGTCAGATAAACGCAGTCTGAGCGCACTCTGTGTGCGTGCATAAAGGACGGATGTACTGAAGGAAGATACTGTAGACACCACACGGTCCGTTTTTTTAAAGGATGTAGAAAAAAAAAAGGAAATATGGGAATCAAAGTTAATAATTAAAATACAGGTACAGTCAGCCAGACCATAAAAACATCTGAGCGTCAACATTATGGACGTTGCAAATGCACTGCGTCTGACGTCGCAGCATAATGCACACAGGCCGCTACGCGGACGTGGTGCACTCTGCGCATCCACATTAGCAGCTTTACGTTCTTGCCTAACTTGCGTCCATTTGCCACGAGCGTTGTGTGTGCGCAGTTCGGTGCGCACATACTTCGTGTGTGAGTCTCTAATGGTCATGATTCTATGCCACGACGGACGATAAACTGTGCGGCAACACGGACGTGATCACTGCGTTCGTCTGACGCGGGCCTTACCTGGAGCTAACGCTAAAATATATGCTGACATTAGGGTTAGCTCACACCAGGTGACAGGCATCTCTAGGGGGCCCCCCTAGGTTATTCTTTGCCCCCCCCCATCAAGAATCAGCATCCAGCTTCCCCCACATTTTCGGACTGCTGTATCTCTGGCTCCATGCATCATGTGCCATTGGAAAGGGCAGAGTCTGGCATGACCATATTCAGTGTAAAGATAAAATCATAAAAAGTAAAATAAAAACAGAACAATTTTTTTTTTACAGGGTGGAAATTGCTCAGCAGTGACAGGGTTAATGGCCAGACTATATATTACACTTTGTGTTACTTTCCTTTTTGCCTTAGTTTAGTTATATATTAAGGGTTAATGGGCAGGTTTCATCCCTCACAGTATACATTTTATTTTTTCCTTTATTAATGCATTTTAGGAGTTAATGGGTATGCCATGCCTCACAGTGTATATATTTCATGTTTTCTCTTGATAACTGGCATTTTAGGAGTTAATGGATAGGCTGCATGCCCCACAGAGTATTCATTTCATGTTTTCCCTTAATGGCATTTTAGGGATTAAAGGGTAGGCTACATGCCTCACTGTCAGGTATTGTACCGGGGTGATACCAAGGTGGCAGGATACTGAGCCCAGGAAGCGGTGATGCACCAGTACAGGGATGTGGGGTGAGCTGCTGCAGGAAGCAGCAGAACAGTTGGTTTGGAGGGAAGGACCAGGACACGTACAGTGCTTGACAATAGGGAAGCAGGAAACAAGCAAGGACAATGGGATACTGGAGGGTATGGAGACACAGGAAAGGCTGGTAACGACGGCAAGGTTTGGGGTTCAGGATAATGCAGGAGAGCCACAGCATAGGTCTTCTTTCACTGGTAGTGGTTTGGCAATACTGGAAGCGAGCGCTGGGCCGGCTTGCCGGTATCCACGGGGCTGGGGAAGTTGGCCGCGTGCATGAAAAGCACTCTGCCAGCGTTCCCCTCCAACGGGCTGCAATACTCACCCCTTCCGCGGCTGCCGGGAGCTTCTGTGACGAGCTGGGGGCAACCTCCACTTTATATGAGGTCTGTTCTTATTGGAAAGCGTTCACATGACATAAAAGTATAGGTACTCGGTATCGGTGAGTACTTTTTAAAAAGTATCGGTATTCGTACTCGGTCTTAAAAAAGTGGTATCGGTGCATCCCTAATCAGGTTAATACAACAGAAAGGTATCACTGCATCACATTACTCTGGGGTTTTGAAATGTTATTATGTTATTTCTATATACTTATTTAGGTTTTCCAGTGGTTTGATTTAGTGGCGAAAATTATTAGTGCCCCTCTGTTTTGACTGTGTTATCTTATGTGCCCCCCCCCCTATATATTGTTCATAGAGTCGCCACTGGGGCCCCATTTAAGGGTGTAAAGAAAAGGGTTAAGGTTTCTAAATCCGTGATCTTAAAGGTTTTTTCTGAGTTCACTGAGTCTCCTTTCAAATAGGAATAACCTTATAAAGGCAGGAAAAAAAATGGATGGAAATTTCTAAAATATTAGTTTTAGGTGAAGTTTATTTAGTAACCACCAGAAAGTCTGTTTAAGTACAGCTATTAATATAATTTTGTAGAATTTGGAGCAAAGTTGTGCTACTATTTAATGATGTGGGAAGCAGAGTTTGCCGACATCAGATGTAAGTGGTACAATTAGTGGACTTACTATGAGATCAAAGAGAACTTACCTCAAAATTAGTTACTGCTAATTGGGATAAACCATCAACATACGGTCCTAACACTTTGTGCTCCCGAACTTTAAGGGATTGTCGGTTCCTTGAAGAAAAAAAAAAAGTGAAAAGTAACACAACCAGATAAAAAAAAGCAACTTTTTAAATAAAAAAAAAAATTAAAAAATGACTGCAGTTAATAAGTTTCAATGTAAACAAGAAAGCAGCGTTCAAACAACTTAATTAGGAATACTGGAACATTAGGTTTTATTAAAGGGACACTCTAGGCAACATGACCACCTAAGCTATTTTAGGTGGTCATGATGCCCGGAGTATCCTGCCCTCTGTCTCCCCTCCCTCCGCTCGGCAGTTCAGCTGAAAAAGCTGAAAACAGCTGAGAGAGGCGGAGGAGTTTACTCCGCCCTCCCAGCTGTCAGTCAGCAGAGCGGGAATCATATTTCCCGCTTCTGCCGACTTTTGCCGAGTAGGAGACGTCATCGCGCTTTCAGCGCGATGACGTCTCCAACTCACCGCAGAAGCCGGCGGCTCCCTCTGAGGGTTAGTGTTGCGCGCATCCTCTTGCGCGCAACACTAATCCTCAGAGGGAGCCGGGAGGAAGCCTGCCGATTGGCTGGCTTATGTGAGAGGCGCGCATGCGCGCTTCTCACGTAAACCAGAAGCCAAGAAGCATCAAGAAGGACGGGAGCGGAAGAGGAGGGAGGGGAGTATATAAAATAAAAAAAAAAAGACGCCGCTGGAAAGAAGTGGATTTTAGGGTAGGTATTACAGTTACAAAGAAAATAAAAAAAAATAAAGATTTATTAAGGGGATAGGGATAGGTTAGGATAAAAAAACGGGGTGTGATTTTTTGAGTAGATTGTCCCTTTAAGTAATAATTGTCAAGGCTCTATCACCTTGAGGTCACATCCTGGAGGATGATTAGAAATATGGGGGCTGGAGTTCGACAACCTTGGGTTAGGGCTTCTAAATCAGCTCTCATAATGGTCCCTTATAGTATGGTCTCCAGCCACCGGGACCGTTTTTCCTGGTGATTTTTAATCACCTTTTCTCCCCCTCGCTGCGTGCGGCTTTTCCTCTTTGGCTCAGGTATTCCTGAATCAGGGAAGTTCCCAAACCTTTTCCACGCACATTATGCTCCTAAGGCTAATGTCAGACGAACGCATTCTGAGCACACGGTGCGTCCGTGCACAACTGACGTACTTTCTGACTGATGATACTGTAGACACCACACTGTCCGTTTTTTTGACTGATGTAGATGGGAAATAAAATATGTAAAATGAAAAAAATTGATACATGATATGAAAAACCATTTTGTCTGTCAAAAATGCTGGATGTCAAAAATGCAGTATGTCTGACTACGTTCCATCACTCACACACAAAGCTACGTGGACGTGGTGCACTCTGTGCGTCCTTCCTAGCGGTTTGACGTTCTTGCCTAAATTGCATCCGGTGCATCCACACCTCTGTGTCTCTATTGATCATAATTTTATGCTATGACGGACATTGAAATGTGCGGCAACACAGATGTGATCACTGCGTTCGTCTGACACGGGCCTAAGCTACTTGCGTACCGCAGGAACTGCAAAATTGTCCATCGCAACGGGACTTGATCACTTTACGTCCGCAAGTTCCTGAAGCACCTGTGCAAAACGATGGATCGGAGCTGCGAGCATGCACAGATCCGATCCATCGGCTGCCTCTCTCTGAGACAGGTCACAATCGTGATTGGTCTTCGAGTGATATCGGCAGGTTCTCTGTGTGCCATCATCACTAGTAGCCAATCTGGTAAATGACAGCTGAGAATATCCCAGCTGCTGGTGTGGAGGAAACGCCTTCACATCACCCATCGTTTATTAGATCAGTGAAGCTGAGGAGTACGACTCTACTCATCCTGACCACTTGACATTTATAAAGTAGTCATGATGTGTAGAGTGCCCCTTTAATAAAAATGTCTTTTTTTTCTGGCAAGTGAGTACGAAACTAATTATAGAACATAGGCTAGAGCTGAAGAATACGGGAGGCAGTGCTAGAGGCTTCCACTAGTCAGTTTGGAAAGAATTAAGACTGTATTTCTAAAGTTAGATGGGTTTAATAAAATAAATACATTTTAAAAAGTATGCTGGCATATTCAAAAATGGAAAGGAACATGACTTGACAAAGACTCCACATCAGTGAGGAATGCTAAATTCTGAATTTCATAAACATGTCAAAAGAATCAGTCTACTCAAACATATTGATGCCATGACCTTGGATGTCACAATAGATAGAGCAGTGCAATTATGGCTAACCTCTACTGCAGCTGCACCTGAAATACATACTCCATCATGTGCGGCCAACGTGGAGGCAGCTTAATTGTAAGGTAAGCTGAGCATCACGGGAAATGTAATTCACTAAACCACTGAATTGCCAAGGTTACCAACAAAATAGGCAAGGATTATTAAAGGACTTTTAGTACACAAAAGTACCAACTGAAACACAGTTTTTTTTGTGTTTTTTTTACTGTTGTGCTAATAGGATCCAGCTGTCATCTTTAAAGGTTGACAGATCTGGCAAATGCATGGTACAGGCTACATTAACCGCCTAAGCCCCAAAAAGTGTAAACTAAAACACATTTTGTTACATTGCAAGATTAAAGTTTACACCATAAAACAGTAACGACAGTCCAACTCTAACTTCACCTATGCCTTTCATCTCGATGGGAAACTTTACTCTGAGGCCTTCATTGTGTCCGTCTGGGTGTCTGCACAATAACTGGGAATGCCTGTCCCACCCATTTTACCCGAGCTCAGTGTAAGGAAGCGTAACCCCCCCCCAAAAAAAAAACAATATCTCCTAACCCGCAGTTGACAAGGGCTGGCTCTAATTCAGTCAATTTTAAAACAAAAAACAGCTGTCATACTTATGGGCTACGCTATTATGGTGGCGGCATTAGCACAGCCATCGGAGGTCCAATCAGAGCTGCTGAGGTTTACCTGCCAGGTGAGATCACAGACGCCTACAGGAGGCCGGTAAGGACTGTGCCCCGCAGGCGAATGTGACAGGTGTTTGCTTTAACATAGTACAAATCAGTTTGTATTGTTTAAGCTGTACATTGGTACAGTGTCCACAGACAGTCATAGTGACATGCACCCCATTTATATTTAACATTGTTAAAATAGCAGACTCTTCAGAAATATCCATGACCTGTTCGTGGGACATTTTTATCCCCATATCTTTGCCTTTTATATTTTACTACATGTTACTTGTGTTATTTCTGACTCTGCAAATAATCCTGACTAGATTTCAAAATTATTACAAGAAAAGATAGTGTGTAGTGTCTAAAAATGTTCATCCCCACAACTGTATTACTTATTAACCAGTCAATCTAAACTAGAATTGTGGAAATATCCATTTAGTGCCATAAGTAGCAGAACAGCAGTAAATTCATTCAAATCGCTGCTTTACCTTAAGTTTAAAATGAGCCACTCATTGACAGGTTCACCTTTGCTGCGATGTCTCATCAGGTGACATATCACATTAATCATAAAGATCAATGCGATACCTCATCCTTTGTACCAGGTGCACTTTAAGTGTTAACTTTCAAATCAATGTTCGGAAAAAAGTTTGAAGCAAAAATTTCCTTGCTGTAAAAGGGTTAAAGTCCATGTTCAGTATCTTTTAATCAGTATAACCAGAACTCTAGACACTTTTTGTATAGCTGCAAGAACGAGTGATTAATTGGCACGGTTACAGATATGACTAAAAAAAAAAATCAAAAAAAAAAATCAATAGTGAGTAATTGCTCATATAATTAGAAAATGAATATAAATTTGCTGCATTAGTTACTCCAATTGATCAAGACAGTGTCCATAGGCTGTGGAAGGTCATAATAAAAGCCTCAAACATAACGCTGTAAAACGTGCAATTTCAGCCTTGAACAATTGTATCACTATTTACTATGGGCTCTATTACATTCTTCACGCAATTGCGCAGCACAGTTTTTTTGCGCACGAAAAAAACATTATGACGTGAAAATTTATGTGGTATTACGATCCAAGCGCATTTTTCGTCGGCCAAAAATTTTCGGGCGTAAAAACGACACGCAAAAATGTGCGCAAAGTACGTTGCGTGCAGAAATCTGTGTCTGGACTGTTTTTTTCACGGGATTCAGCCATTTGGTTGTTGCGCCTGTCAAAGTCAATCTGCATATATATTCCGCAGCAAAAAAAAAAATTAAACATTAATCCCTTAGTTACCGTGCGGTTTTATACAAATCCGTCTTTTAGTGAGCGCTGCTGTTTTTACGTTTTTGTGCTGTTTGTGTTTACGTCAAATTTTCCTCTTACTCGTTTATGCATCCCACACATATTTTACACTGGTTTTCTCGTCATTAAATGGACTTTATAAAGATACCATTTTTTTCATCATTTCATATAATTTACTATAAAAAAACATTGTGAAATATGCCAAAAAATTGAAAAAACACCACTTTTTCGAACTTTGACCCCAAAATTTCTTATGTATCAACAACCGTCAAAAAAATTTAATTCCTTAGTAGTTTCTAAATTTAGTTCTGAGTTTAGCAATACCCAATGTTTACATATTACTCGCTTTGCTCCTTATCTTATGCAACAATAAGTGAAAGTAGCACTTTGCCATTTACAAAGGGTTTACTTTTAAAAACTAGTGATAGTGACATTGTAACACTGATATCTGTCACTAATTCCTGAATAACCCTCCACATATACATATTTTTTTAAAGTACACAAATCAAGGTATTAAACTTGGGGTATTTTGACTCTTTCCATGCAAACCATTTTACCACAAATCTATGCCAAAGTTTGAGAAAAAAAAAAGTTTTGGTGATTTTTTTTTTTGAATGCAATTAAAGAATACATGTACTGTGAACTTTAAGGTTTACTGCCAAAAAGCACCCCAAAATATGTTCAGCAACATCTTCTGAGTAAATTGATACCACCCATGTATAGGTATGTCGGGTTATTTGGGGGCTAATAGGCCTTATTTGGGGGGTGCGCATTTCAGTTTTCCAACTTGGAATTTTCACATTTCGTCATCATGCACCCATGTCCTATTTGGGCCATTTTTGAAGCCGGCCAAAGTAATTTACCCCCATCAAACCATATATTTTTAGAAAGGGCACACCCTAGGGTGCTTCAAAGAGTTGTATTTTAACACTTTCCATGCACTAGCTCTTTGTCAAACTTTCAGGTAGTCACGTTTGTGTTATTTTTTCACACACATTGTACTTTAGGCATGAATTGTCAAATCCAGTTATGGGTTACTGCCAAAAAACACCCCAAAATATGTTCAGCAACATCTTCTGAGTAAAGTGATACCACCCATACATAGATTTGTTCTGTTGTTTTTGGGGTGCTACGCCAATCTTTTGACATGTGCTTGTCAATTTTCTAATTTGACATACAGTATCTTCTTTTTAGGGGCCTTTTTACATACCCCAATTTTATTAACGTGCATAAATTTGGTAAGCTAACACCCCAAAGTATTGTAAATGGAGTGTTTTTATGCCATGGATGCAACCGTTTGCTCCAAACAAATTGGATACTGTTTGGTGGTCATTTTTCATTTTCACACCCACATCAGTTTTGGACTGTGATTTAGGAGACACTGTTGTTTGTTACTGCATGAAAACTCTCCAGGTTGTTTTCTGCAAGGTCTCCTGAGTACACCCATGCCCCCCATGCATAGGTTTGCCAGGATTTTGGGAAGGTTCAAATACAATTTTTATGACTTTGTCATTGGAGTTGAAATTGAGATTATTTCTTCAGCTAGGCCTATCTTTGGTTTTGGGTCTACCGCATACCCCAGTTTGAATTATTGCCAGAAAACTGTTTATTTTTGAAATGTTGACACCCCAAGGTATTGCATATGGAGTGCTTTGATGCCATGGATGCAACGGTTTTAGCCCAAAACATTTGAGAAGGTGTGTGGCGGTAATTTTTCAATTTCAGATTTTTACGCCCACATTAGATTTGGACTGTGATTTAGGAGACACTGTTGTTGGTTACTGCATGAAAACTCTCCAGGTTGTTTTCTGCAAGGTCTCCTGAGTACACCCATGCCCCCAATGCATAGGTGTGCAAAGATTTTGGCAAAATACAGCACCAATTGTAGAACATAAAAATGTAGGAATAAAAAGTAAAAGTCTGGTGCAGTAAAAGAAAAAAAAAAACTAAACTGAGCTAACTAACTAGACTGTAAGGAAAAATAGAAAGGAAAAAAAATCACAGATGACGCACAGTGTGATACATCTTGAAATCGTCCCCAAAACACAGACCGGGTTGTCCAGGGCATTCTGGGCAGTAAAAGATTTTGTCTCTCCTCTGCCCCCTCTTGAAACACACCCTGCATCTTTTTTGGGGTTTCTGTTTGCCCTCAGTAGGGGGGATTTTATAAATAAAATGCGTAGCCCCAACTCTGTCCCCCATCACCGCCCGGGGAGCAGGTGCATCCTGGTACAAAAACCCCGAAATGACCTGGAGCTGAAACTGTAAAAAGGACAGCGTCACTCCGGGGTTTGCCTTTTTGCAGAGCAAAAAGGCATTGTGGGTTGCAATTTGCATCAGGTAAATTGCAACCTTTTTGTACCAGGCACTGGACTTCCGCATAATCTGGTAGGGCTGGAGCAGCTGATCTGCCAGATCAACCCCACCCATATGCCGGTTATAGGCTTTGATGCACACTGGCTTCCTGATGCGCTAAGCTCTGCCACGTACAGAGACCTCCACAGACCTCTCAGTGTGGATGGTGGATAGAAGGCATACATCCTTCTTGTCTCTGTACTTGACCGCCAACAGCTCCTCTTGGCGCAGAGCTGAGGTCTCCCCCCTTTTTAACCGGGTGCGGACAAGCTGTGCTGGGAAACCTACGCGGTTCAAAACAATACAGCAGCTTGAACAAAGGGACACTCGTATAAAAATTATCAACATACAAGTGGTACCCTTTGTTCATCAGGGGAAAAAGTAGGTCCCACACAATCTTGCCACTGGTTCCCATGTGTTCTGGGCAACCTGGAGGGTCAAGGCTACTATCCTTTCCCTCGTACACCCGGAAGGCCTGAGTATACCCACTCTCGCTGTCACAGAGCTCCTACACCTTCACTCCATACCTGGAGCGTTTGGAAGGAATATACTGCTTGAATCCCAGCCTTCCCTTGTATTTCATTAGGGATTCATCCATGCAGATATTCCTTCCAGGTGTATAAGCCTCTGCAAACCTGGCGGCGAAGTGGGTAATCAGGGGGCGGATTTTATACAGCCTGTCAAACTGGGGATGCTCTCTAGGAGGGCACAGGCTGTTGTCACTGAAGTGCATGAAACGCAAAATGTTTTCATACCTTCTACGTGACATTGATTGGGGGTAAATGGGGGTAGAGCAGATGGGGCTACTGCTCCAGTAGGAGCGAATTGAGGGTTTCTTTATGATGCCCATCAGCATAGTAAGTGCCCAGAATTTCAGAAATTCTGGCACATCTAGCGGGGTCCATTGCTGCCTTGCCAAGTAGGAGTCTGGCTTTGCAGCACAATGCTGATGGGCATACAGATTTGATTGGGCAACAATGTGGCCCAACAAATCATCCCCCATAAACACCTGCAAAAACTGTGTGGCGGTAAATCCTGCAACATCAATATTGATGCCAGGATTTGCCGTGAAAGGAGGGATATCTGGCCTCTGGCGATGAGGCACTACCCACTCCTCAGCTGGAGCTGTGCGTCTCCTGCTGGCAGCCCAGGATCTGCATCAGAAACATCACTAGGAGATACATCAGCCAGCGTAGATGATGTATCTAGCGATGTCTCTGAGCAGTTAGCGGGGTCAAAATCTGGGTCGGAGTCCGACGTAGATGCCTCAGATTCTGACGCCAGGATGGCATATGCCTCCTCGGCGCTGTACACCCTCTCAGACATTATATAGAATAGATTATAAAATTTTATAATTATTATATATATATAAGCGGATTATTGGTTCTTAAAAGAACGTTGGGTTTCACAAGAAAATACAAATAAACACCTAAATCTCTCTAAACCTGCGTCAATTGTTCTAAATCTCCCTAAAATCTCTCTAAATCTGCCTCAATTTTTCTAATCTCACTAAATCTACCTAAAATCTCTAACCTGTCAAATCTGATCTCTCTCTCTCGCTCACCAAAACACAAGTGAGGAGAGGGAGGGAGAATCACAGAGGTCACGGACAATATTTACAAAATATTGACCTGACCTGACAAATTCGAAATTTTATTTCGATTTTTTTATAACTTTTGATTGGATGTTGCTAGCCTGCCTCTCTGATGAGGCAGGCTAGGAACATCCCACACAGCCCCAAGATGACCCTGCCCTTAGAAGGGCAGCGCCATCTTGGCTGTCACTTTTATTTATTTATTTTTCTTTTTTTACACTTTTTTTAGTCTGCTGGGTGCCTTGATCCCCTCGAGGCACCCAGCAGAGCACCTGATCACTCATGTGATCGTTTTTGTACTGAGTGCCACGATACCTCGTGGCACTCAGTACTTCCTGCCGCTACCGGAAGTGATCGCTCGGGGGGAGCGATCACAGACGGACCGGCGGCAGGTAACCATATTGCAAGGATGCCTCGATGTCGAGGCATCCCTGCAATATACTCAGCGCAGCTGGAAGCGATACCGATCGCTTCCAGCGCTCTGTAGAAGTGCGGGGCACCTTTCCGGTCAAACCGGATGTTGATCGCTCCTGGGGAGCGATCACAAGGGGCCCCGGCACTTCTAACCGCCATTGCATGGATGCCTGGACTCCCAGGTAGCCTGCAATGGCGTTTGAGCTGCTGGAAGCGATCCGATCGCTTCCAGCGCTCAAAAGACCGCAGGACGTACCATGTACGTCAGCGGGTCTAAAAGAGACCCGCGGCCGTGACGTACATGGTACGTCCGCGGTCACTAAGGGGTTAAATTTTATTGTTTGGGTATGTGTAGAATGTGTAACTGTACTGTGTTGTATTTTTTTTTCGTGATGGTGTATTTTTTTTCGCCCAGGACGATCAAATTTACAGTTACCACCAGCTTTTCAAAGACGTTACAAAAATTTGCGCAAACTTTCGTTGCACGCAGATTGTAATACCATCCGCGTACCAGCGCACGAACGCAATTGCACTGACAATGTAAAGTATAGGATGCGTGCAAGAAATTTCGTTCGCGCAGGGTCACTCGCGTTAAACGTTAACGCACATCGTCTGCGCGAACGTTGTAATACGACGTTCAGTGCAAAGGGTTTTGCCCCTCGCGCAAATGCGCACGCAAAACACAATGTGCGAAGAATGTAATAGGGCCCTATATATTTTGGAACAAAAAGGATGACTACAAATAACTGGGCACCTACGCTCACTGTAAAATAATCATTTTGATCTGGGCTGTATTTCGGCTTGGCGCTACCCTGCTGCCCCCAAACAGATATCATATAAATATGAACTTGAGATTAAAGTACACCTGAACCAAAAAAAAGTAAACTATGGCTGTAACATCCCATCAGGGGATGCCATTGGTCTTAGAGATCAGCCTTTGAGGAGATATTGCAGACACTACTTATCTAGTTCCAGCATCAGGCACCACAATGGTTTCCCATCTATGGGAGGAGCAAGCTGATGTCCTTCCTTCACGCAGTGCTGTGCTATTAGGCCCCATTCACACGAAGCGATTTATCACGCATATTTCCGCGCTATACTACTCTATGTAGCTTCTCCAATGCATTTCAATGGAGCGGTTCACATCTCACAGCTCAATGTCGCCTGAATAACGCAATTGTATTAACAGTGCAGTTCTTAAAGTACTTCTATTTAGTTGATCAATCCATCCAGACTCTTTGTCCTCCTTTCAGATAATAAATACCGTCTGTTTCTGCAAAGGGAGGTTCGTGTATTACGATCTCATCCAGCAGCAGCAGCACGACTTCTCAAAGGTCTTGCAATATAAAGGATAAATCTCCCAAGGACATAAGGAAAAGAGAGGAATAATCTGATTACTCTGAAGTCCCGAGGGCGGGACGAAACGCGTCAGTAGCACGTCACTAAACAACCAGAGGTCCACGCCTTCTAGACGCGGCCGTGGCTGTGTACCGGTAGCTCCTGGCAGTGTAGAGGATTTCGTGAGACGTGGTTATTTTATCCAATGCTTGGTAGTGGGTGAGATCATTTCAATAAGCCCACCCATTTTAATAAAGGGTATAACACTATCAGATTATTCCTCTCTTTTCCTTATGTCCTTGGGAGATTTATCCTTTATATTGCAAGACCTTTGAGAAGTCGTGCTGCTGCTGGATGAGATCGTAATACACGAACCTCCCTTTGCAGAAACAGACGGTATTTATTATCTGAAAGGAGGACAAAGAGTCTGGATGGATTGATCAACTAAATAGAAGTACTTTAAGAACTGCACTGTTAATACAATTGCGTTATTCAATTGAGATTTTTTTCAGCGCAACACCACCATCTGTTTTTTATGTATTTTGATTTGCTCTGATTTTGTGGATATCAGGGTGGTGTGTGCAGCTTTTCGCCACAGGTGTTATTGGGTAAACCGCCCCTTTTTATGCCAATGTCGTCTGTAGCTCGTCGCTGGTACATGACACTATTTTCGCGAATTGCAATTTGCATCAATGGTGTTGTACAGTATCGCGCATAACTGCGATATTGCGCAATATTATCATGCAATATTCTCAATGTCGCTTATATGAATTTTGAGGGGGAAAAACGTGTGATTTTCATGTCGCTCAGTGTAACTGGGCCCTTAGTCATCACTAGTAATGTCAGCAGGTTTATAATCAGCAGCAGCAGTGAGCAGAGGGCTACCTTGTAAGACTTCTCTCCACCCAGAGCCGTCACTCCCCCTGCGGCATGCCACACGGAAGTGAGTGTATGTTACATTTTAACAGCATACTCATTGAGGATTACTAAATTTTTTCAATTACATGTGTTGGCAAAAAAAAAAAAAAAAATGCAACACGTACTAATCCTCTGTCAAATGAGCCCACCCTCTGACACAATACGTTCACTTCAAGACAGCCATTCAAGAAGGATTACAGCTATTTGTCAATAAAAAGGTAATTTAGAACAAAAGCAAACTGATTGCTAGCAACATTTATTATAGATTAGGACTAATTTATGGGAGTTTTATTGCTTTCTGGCACTGTTACATACTCAACACCTCAAATATAGTGAACCTCTAAAAGAAAAGATAATAGGAAAAACATTCTGACACTGCATCCAATCTGCTGTCATAGGCTCAGGCCTAGCTGTCATATGCAAGAATAACCCCCTGGTCTTGATGCAGTAAACAGCCATGAAAAACATCTAGCTAAAAATAAATCTCTTTCCATGTGCTATTCCCTTTCTTCAGAACCCCAACGGAAACCTGCTATGTGTATGGCGTTTTGAAACACCGTGGGGGTTATTCAGAGAGGTGAAAACCAGAAGAATGACTGGAGAAGGAAAAATTCTAAGTCAAAATAGCCAAACCAGAAAAATTCTCCCATTTATCTCACTTTCCAAATCGTCTATTTTGACCTAGAATTTTCACTTCTCTATTCATTCTCCTTGTTTTAACCTCTCTCTGAATAACCCTGTGTGTTTTTGCATGCTTTCATGCCATTATGTACTGATGCTAAACAGACATATTTTGCTTTGCAGATTTGTGCAACAAATACAATACTTTAAACCAGGCCTCAAAATTTCCACTCGCCTGCTCACATTTGGCGAGTGGAAATTACAGGAGGGCGAGTAGAAATGCAGAGGCAGGGCAGGATAAGGGGTTAGGTGGGGCAACTAGTGGCGAGTAACTCTTAAGGCCTGGCTAGTAGCTTGGGACTTGAAATTTTGAGCGCTGCTTTAAACTATTAAATATGTTGGACATTATAATAAATGAGTCGATTGGAGTATGCCCTGTTAGTAACGCAAACCAGAAAATCTTATTGTGCGAACTTGTAATGTGATTTGATACTTATTAATGTAACAAATTCTACTAACAGAACTACATAAAGGGACACTTTTATAATATTCATTTATACCCTAACTATATTTCTCTACCATCTTCATTATCTTTAAATCTTTAAAGATGCTTGTTGAATAACAACATTTAACACCCTTTGAGCTAAATAAGCTTTTATCAAGTCACCTTTTGTGTCTGTGAGCTGTCACCCTCCCTTCTACACCTCAGCATTGAAACTGTGCCAGAAATTCATACAATGCATCTTTCACCATACTTAATATATGAAGGTTTACTATAAAAAAAATAAACACAATTTCTTTTTAAACCGACAAAGCAGGAAATGCTTTGATGTAATGGTATCGCGATAATATTATGCCAGACAAAGTTACTCAATGTGAATCCAATAGTTACCACAATACCACACAATCCCATTGTGTGCACAGCCAGACACACATAAGGCACAGCTTCTTGAGAAGTGCGCTATAACAAAAAGTGTTCAGCACGTATAATACTCACCCTTTAGGGTCTAAAAGATCTCTGACCTTTTCGTTATAAATTTCCATATAAGATACTTCAACTTTAAACGTTTGCGAGTTGTTTTCTTCCTCGGAGGCTCTCTGGAACAAAGCACAGCAGAGCCGTGGAATAAGGCCTTGCTGATCAGCAGTTCCCATCATGGAGAAAGATTTCCCTGATCCTACAGAAGAATAACCAATAAATAAGGTGTACTCAAGGTAGTGAAGTTAAAAAACAAACATTAATCCTCTGGTGCCATTTGCTCAGTTACCTGTTTGGCCGTAAGCAAAAATGCACGCATTGTATCCCTGAAAGGCATTATCTAGAATTCCTTCTCCAAGGCACTTAAATACGGCTTCCTGACCTGAAAAAAGAAAAAAAAAATGGAAGCATTAATATCAAGATACACTTCATACATGTTTAACAAGCTATTATTTGCTACATTGTTAATTATGTGTTTTAGAGCAATCAAAGGGGTCATGAGAAAATAATGAAGGAAAAATACGTAAAGGATGTCAAATACGTAAAGGATGTCAACTAATGGTCTTCTTGAATGACTGCCAAGTATGGGTAATCAAGGAATATCATTATATCCCACCTTGTCTTTCTGAAAGCTAAACTGCGAGAGCAGCTGGCCTATATAATATTCCTATTCAGAGCTCCAAAAACATATTGATAATAAGATTGTAAAATTATACCAGGCAATCCAGGATCTCACTCTGCAAATGCATAGAACTTTATACCCGAAGACGACCAATCATCTTCTATTTGTGAAAGGTATGTTTTTAGCTCCATAGCAAATCTTATGAGAAATTACAATAATAAATTACTTTGTAAAGTTACCGATTAAGTCAAATTTTCATATTTAAATCCTTAAGGGTAAAATTATGATACATGCCATTCAGAGTTCTTCACCAAGGTTCACGCTTGCAAAGGCAAATCTACAAACTGGGATCTGAGGTGTGCGAGAGATGGAGTTTGGGAATTGATGGGGATCCACGGCATGTAGATTTCTGAGTGCGGGATGGGGGAGCAGGGAGTTTAAGTAATCCAGATAGGATGAAGGAGAGAAGGTGGTGGTCAGAGATGGTGAAAGGCGAACTCGGAAATTGAGCAGAGGGAGGAGAATATAAGGCTGATAGTGACCTTCACAGTGAGTAGGGTGGATTATGCAAGTCCAAAGGAAGATGCGAATGAAAGAAGTTTCGAGGCAGCATGGGCAGATGGGCCATCAATGGGAATGTTGAAGTCCCCAAGTATTAAGCTTGGAAGGTTAGTAGATAGAAAGTGAGAAAGCCAGGTACACAAGTCATTGTAGGAAATGTAAAATACATATTTGTATATTCTGAATAATTGTATCTATGGTGATCTAAAAGATATATATACTTGACATTGAGGGAGGCACCAACCATGCATTTTGCCAGAGCCTTACAGGGAAACATTTTAACATGAGATGCAACGTGTATACAATATAGCTTTTGTTTTATATACTTGTTGTACCTGCATTCTAGGGGTTTTATTTTAGAACACACTCTGTTTTACGCCGTTCAAGTATCTGGACTCTGTTCCAGCTAGGAGGCTCTACTGTTTGACGCCATTCACATTGTGTGATAGATTCACCACGTCAAGCTGTACCCTTGGAATTCATCTGTTGGATGATCAATGGACATGGGCACCAGGTTTTTGGTTTCTCATGTAAGGGGGAGGACTTGATAGCTTCCAAGACCGACACAACAAGGATCCGCTACCTCTGAGATTCAGCGACAGACCCATTTCCTTTATTGTGCTTGGTGCTACATTCTACTTATAGGTTTCAGTTCATCATTTGAAGCCACTGGAACTTATTTCTTAGGCTTTTATTTTCTACTAACCACACATTTTCTTTTTATGGTTTTCAGCTTAAACTGTTAAATATTCAAGCCTATTTCTATTTTTAACCGGAGTTTGTTTGTCTTTTGTAACAACGGTAATTTTTACAGCTATTTGTAACAATTGTTAACATTGGTGAATTAATGAATAACCCCTACAGATCTCTGGATGGCTTGGTTTCACATCACTGGCAATGTCAACTGTACTGACTAGGATGAACAGAGTTTTTCTGTAACGCGGGCTAGAATATCTAATCAATAACTAGTGTCCCTGGCTCTGTATTCCTCAGTAGGCCTTTACGTGCCTGAATAGTGTTTCCTATGGCATCCTGGCTCTTATTTAACAAGCATGATCAATAACACTGTAAGAGAATGTCCTGTTTCTTTGTAAAAGCTCTATTAGCTTGCACAGTCTGATCTGCAAAGAAATGTGCCAAAAACCGCAGGATTTTAATTAATTTCAGCTGAATGTCCAATTCTGAAAAGAAATACTGTAGATGCTGGCATTGAAAGTTTTTTTATTAACCCTGTCCTTATGCATGCTAGGTAAATCTTTCATTTTTGTGGCTTCTCTGAGATGACATTGACCCCGGAGGGTTGGTTTTGATAACTTTCATGGTTTATATCCTCTTGTTTTTGATTATTTTCATGGTTTAAAAAAATCCTGTTTCCTTCTTCTGTTTGGAACTTGGAAACAAAGCAAGTACTGAAAGCACTGAGAAAGCATGCATAACAAAAGGGATCAAAACGACCGCACAGGAGGCAGTTTAAGTTCAATTTCCAGAGATGTACTGCATGGCTGCAGTGACTACAACCAGGCCCTCCATGGTTGCCTCATTCAAAATAAATTGCGAGTGACACCAAAACATAATACTAGTATCAAGCAATGCAAATCTCAATGTATCTTTCCTGGTAAAATACTTTATAAATAAATAATTGGAACAAACAGTATTTGTAACATAATGTGTTCCAAGAAACAAATTTCGACTTGTAAGGGTAAAGACCAAAAATATGAAGTCAACAATTAAAGTACACAAAACAATCATTAAACCACATGAACTTGACAGATTGTGATCCAGCCATATGAGCAGCTATTGGCATTTTATGATTTGCTAAAAACGCAAATGCACAATCTCATGGCCACAAACCTAGCTTCTTCATTCATCAGGAAGCTAGATAAGACTTTTATGGAATGTATAGTTAATCAAAGGCCAAAATACAACTTTTCCCTGAGATATAGTGGGTATTACTGAAACATATCAAGAAGAGAGTGGTGGTTACAAAATCTGTCATATTTAACAAGAAACATAAAGCTTTTACATGCAAATGGAGTCCCCTTCAAAGAGCTCTCCCTGCAGTATGTAGAATGCAGCAACGCGAAAACCACATCAATCAAAAGCAGGGATCGCGAACCCTGGCCCCCAGATGTTTCTGAACTACAATTCCCATTGATCTCTGGCCATCAATTGCATTTAAAAAATTCAGGGACTTGTAGGAAATCAACATCGGGGAGGGGGGGAGGCAGTACGAGATCCCTGATTTGAAAAGACACTCTAGGCTATAAACCCTTATGATAGTTTCCGCTGCGGAATATGCTGGCGCTTTATAAATAAAGAATAATAATAATAATAATAATAATAATACGATCCCAATTTTTGGTATAGACCGATCGAAAATATCTTCTCGTTCTCTGCCATCGCCCTCGGTGCTTCCTTGCAGAACAGCACCTGCTGCAAGAAACACAGCATCATCCTCCTCCTAGATGTGTTCATATAGAAGCATAGAGATATAACAATGTGATTGTGCGAGTCTTTCCCCCCTTTAAGCATAATCAGGGTTATTCAGAGAAAGGTGAAACTCTGGAGAACTTTTGGAGAAGGGAAAATTCTTGGTCAAAATAGCCAAACCAGAAACATTCTATTTAGCTCACTTTCCAAATCGGCTATTTTGACCTAGAATTTTCACTTCTCCAAAAGTTCTCCACAGTTTCACTTTACACTGAATAACCCTATATGTATTTACATTGTATTTTTCATTTTTATTTTGTAGTTTTATGTAATACATGTTCTTGTATTAAATTTCAAGAAGGAAACTAGCCCCCAAGTCCACTTACGTTTGTGTGGTCATGGTGGCAGAAGTCTGTCCCCTATCCCACTGTTCTTGGTTGCTCTGACAGCTCTTTAAAGCAGAGGTCTTGCCCCTTTCCATCAAGGCTGTCAATCAATTGCCATTGTTTAAGTTTCCAGCACTTCTGGATTCAAAACCTGTCAGGTCACGATAGCTAGTATGAGGCGTTGGCACATTCAACCCGATGCAAAATAATTGCCTGCTGTGGAAGATTCTATGTGTAGATTGTTTCTTTAGCTCTGATGTTTTGAATTCCTGTCAGTGCAAACCACTAAACAGTAGGCACAGATGTGTTTACGACCAGTTCATTCATTTTCCAGGTGATCTCCATAAAAGACAGATGGAAAATTTCTCTTGCACACAATGTATACACCCATCTTCCAGGAGGAAGAATGTTTGTAACATTAGCAGGAGATGTGCAAGTGTGTATAAACGTCTTTTGTATTTAGCACGCAGTAGGTATGTGGCTGGCATGCCGTTATAAAATTACAGTGTTATGGAAACCAAAGTCTATGAGTTTACTTGGACGTTGTGACTAGCCTCTTCCTCTGGTCCTAGAACTCCAGCACAGCAGAACAGCACAGCATCTTTTGCAAATTTTCCAATGTCCCCAGTATTACAAACAACACCGATTATACTGGGTCAAGCTTGTTTTCCAATGTCCCAGTTAGGGATAGACCGATAACATTTTTCCAGTAACGATATTGACTATCGGCCAACTTTCAAGCCAATAACCGATATCCGGTGCCGATGTTCTGTACATTTAATTTCAATTTCTACACAAATCTGGTGTCAAAATTGTAAACGTTACAAGAACTGAGAAAATAAAGTGCTTCTAAAATACATAGCTTTCCAGAACACATAAAAATGACCGAAAAAATATGTAAAAACATCACAAACTAAATGTCATTACTTGACTGCTAAACAATATTTTGGGTTAAAGAATCTCCGCACTCAGTGTGATGGGTAACTCACAGTAATGTACAGTGTGCATGAGCATAGAGCTCCACAGCAATAATAAAAATTTAAAATAATAATAAAAAAATATTACTGTGGAACTGTGATACCCTCATACACACTGCACATTACTGTGAGTTTTAATGCTGTGGAGCTCTGGGATACACTCATACACAGCACACATCATAGAGCTCCACAGCAATAAAACTCACAGTAATGTGAGGTGTGTATGAGAGCATCACAGAGCTCCACAGTGCAGCATCATTGTTCACTTTATAAATGAAAAGTGAATAGAGCTGCATTAGAAAAAAAATATACAATTTTATTTATATTTTAACACTGCTCAGGCTTGGTATCATTGTAAAAGTATCATTGTAAAGGCCATGTTCCGGCCTTTCCAATGATACCTCACATACTCTAGTGTCTATGGTTCCGGAGATACGGGGGTCCGAAGGAGTTCTGTATCTCGCCATATTTAATTAGTCCCGTCAGTGGATGGGGATAGGTCCCGCAAGCAGCTGACATCTAAGATGAGCCGAGCCAGGGAACTTCACCAACTGCAGACAACTTTTGCAACTCAGCGGTGGAGCATCTGCCCTGCCAGTAGGTGCCAGTAATGAGTACCGGAAGAAAACAATCCCCGGTCATTGGTAAAATAGGCACTGTAGCATCCGAAAATGGGGAAACCCTCAATATCAGCCCCAATTATCAGTAGTACCGATAATCACTCAACCGCTAGTCCCCAATATCACGGATGACGCCGCTCGTACTGAGTCAAGCGTATTGGTTTATTACCACACATATTTTTGCCCCAGGTGTTACAACAGAAATTCCTCCCTGGCGTCTTGCTGCACTACAACTGGAATCCCTCTCTGGCATCTTGGTGTCTGCGACATAATAAGATTAGGGACAGATAATTGAACCAACTCTGGACACAAAGTCACATTGTGCAACATTCTAACAAAGCAGGACAATAGAATAACAACAGATTATAGGGATAAACAGGGGATACCGATTTTCCAGTATCTGATAATGCAAAAATGTTTGCCAAACAAAACAGACAATGATCATTAAAACCTTTCACAGATCTAAAACATATTCTAAACAGGGAGGGGGGTGGAAAGGGCTACAGTGACACAAACAGTAATCATATTATCCATAGTAAAATATAAACAGAGACAATAATGATATTAACAGTGACAGTATTCATATATAACACATACACCCTGTACCCTTATAGGCACAGGATGACTTGGACATAAGAGTGGGTTGGTTGGGAACCCATAGTCCCACATCCCCCAACCGTAATGCCAAGTCCAGGTACCCCCAGTCTCTGATGACGTATTTGCAAATAAGGCTGGGGTCAGACTAGCATTTTGCAGAGCGGAAGGAACGTGAGAGTGGATGTTACATCCACTCTGATGCCCGTCTGGCTGCCTCGCTGGGCACAGTTCGTGCGCTCAGTGCTGCAAGGCTCAATCCGCCTATGGAGGATCATGCTTTTCAGCCCTGTTGAATGCGCATCGTAGCACTTTGACAGGGAGGCTTTCAGAACGTCTGCAGCACGGCCATCGCAGTGCGCACTTTACAGCGTATGGCCAGCCCCGAAGCGTCACAATGCTGTGACGGACGCCAGGAGGCACGTCAGTACAGGTGCACATAGTGCAGTCCTCTGACCCCGGCCTAAGGCGGCATGACGTTAAACTAATCAACAGACTGTTTCATTCAAAATTACATAGTATAGAGCAGTGTTTCCCAAACCTGTCCTCAGGACCCTCCGCCTCGCCAGGTTTTCCAGATATCTGAAGCACAGCACAGGTGCTATGATTTGCTGCTCAGTGATTGCAGGATTTAGTCTGCATTTCCCCAAGGTGATCTGCAAAATTTGGCCTGGTTGAGGGTCCCGAGGGCAGGTTCGTAAAACACTGGCATAGAGAATGTCATTCATCCTTGGCCATCTTTTACTTTACAGCATTACAATGTGATAACAGTTGCAAGTTTCTCCCTCACCGTTTCCGCACTGTGCTGCAGACTAGAATAACTCACATTGTTTAGGCCACGGTACAAATGCTGCCTAATGAGCAGGAATTAAATAGAATTGGACAGCACACTATAGTACTTACAAAATCCAAGCCTCTAAACATAAATATATTTAAGCGCAATGTTGAGTCTTAATTCCCTTTTCCTAGCAACATAATAAACAAACCTAATTTCTTGAGTGTGTGTTTCCTGCCATGTTCAGACCCCATAGAAGCACAACTATACGAAATCCTTGCTATTTTACGAAGTTTGCCAACCAAGGCTTACAAGGCGAGAGCATCTAAATTCAGAATAAGAACACCAAATACAAATTCTGAGGTTTTAGACTTTTCAGTCACTTATTCCATACCTATGCTATGCCTAAAGCTTGGTTACTTTAGAAAAGGCACAGGTTACCACCTGTTCCTCATTTGAATGGGAGAGTCACTGATTATATAGATCTTAAACCTGCCATGCAAACTTTGTACTGCAAGAAATAATGACAGACCTTTCCAAGAGCCAGATTCGCCAAGCTGCCCATCAATCCAACCCATTTTTTACTGTCATTGCATATACATTTATCAGAAGTTGTATGTAAGAAGCATAGGCATCTCTACAGGGGGGGCAAGGGGGGGTCCTAGGATATTCCTTGCCCCCCATGTGCCCCCAAACCAAAAATCAGCATTCAGCTTCCCACACTTTTTTGCTATATTGTATATGGACGATCTAGGTGTCATTGTAAAGGGCAGATTGTGGCCTTTCCAATGATACCCAACATGACTATATTCAGAGAAGTAGAAGTTATAAAACAATAAATAAAAATGGGCACTTAAACATTTTCACAGGGTTGAAATGGCTCAGCAGTGAAGTGGTAAATGTTCAGACTAGGGATGCACCGATATCACTTTTTTAAGACCGAGTACGAGTACCGATACTTTGTTTCAAGTACTCACCGATACCGAGTACCGATACTTTATGTCATGTGACCGCTTTCCAATAAGAACAGACCTCATATAAAAATGCCCCCAGCTCATGGATATGCCCCCCAGCTCTCAAGGATTATGCCCCCCAGCTCTCATGGATTATGCCCCCCAGCTCTCATGGATTATGCCCCCCAGCTCTCATGGATTATGCCCCCCAGTTCTCATGGATTATGCCCCCCAGCTCTCATGGATTATGCCCCCCAGCTCTCATGGATATTGCCTCCAGCTCTCATTGATTTGTCCCTCAGCTCATGGATACTGCCCCCCAGCTCATGGGATATGCCCCAGCTCACACATGGATATGCCCCAGCTCACACATGGATATGCCCCAGCTCACACATGGATATGCCCCAGCTCACACATGGATATGCCCCAGCTCACACATGGATATGCCCCAGCTCACACATGGATATGCCCCAGGTCACACATGGATATGCCCCAACTCATGGGATATGCCCCAGCTCACACATGGATATGCCCCAGCTCACACATGGATATGCCCCAGCTCACACATGGATATGCCCCCAGCTCACACATGGATATGCCCCCAGCTCACACATGGATATGCCCCAGCTCACACATGGATATGCCCCCAGCTCACACATGGATATGCCCCAGCTCACACACATGGATATGCCCCCAGCTCACACATGGATATGCCCCCAGCTCACACATGGATATGCCCCCAGCTCACACATGGATATGCCCCCAGCTCACACATGGATATGCCCCCAGCTCACACATGGATATGCCCCCAGCTCACACATGGATATGCCCCCAGCTCATGGATATGCCCCCAGCTCATGGATATGCCCCCAGCACACACATGGATATGCCCCAGCTCAAACATGGATATGCCCCAGCTCACCTGGCACCGCGGCTCTCAACTGGCTCTCCACGATGATACTTACCTTCCTGAGCGACGCCGGGAAAGTCTTCGCGCGTGCGCTCATTGGAAGGCCCCCAGCCGCGACCACGTGGGACCATGTGATCGCGGCTGGGGCCTTCCAACGAGTGCACGCGCGGAAACTTTCCCGTCGTCACCCAGGAAGCGAAGTATCATCGAGGAGAGCTCCAGGTGCCTGTCCAAATGCTCTATCAGCATTCCGACAGGCCCTGCAGCTGCTCACTGTGTTCATACTTACCTTCCTGAGCGACGCCGGGAAAGTTTCTGCTCGTGCGCTCGTTGGAAGGCCCCAGCCGCGATCACATGGTCCCACGTGGTCGCAGCTGGGGGCCTTCCAACGAGCGCACGTGCGAAGACTTTCCCGGCGTCGCCCAGGAAGGTAAGTATGAACGACGTGAGCAGCTGCAGGGCCTGTCCGAATGCCGATAGAGCATTCGGACAGCCGCCCCAGCCCCTCGGATGCCGGCAAGCCAGCTCAATGCCGGCTTCCGGTATCGGGGAAAATATCGGGGGTACTGCAGGAGTACCAAGTACTGCTGCAGTACCCGGTATCGGCACCGATATCGATACCAGTATCGGTATCGGTGCAACCCTAGTTCAGACTATACATTACATTGTGTATTACGTTAGTTTTTGCCTTGGTATAGTTGTATATTAAGGGCTAATGGGTAGGCTTCATCCCTCACAGTATACATTTTATTTTATCCTTGACTAATAGCATTTTAGGGGTTAGTGGGTTGGCTACATGCCTCAGTATATTCATTTCAGGTTTTCCCTTAATTAATTAGAAACATAGAAACACAGGGGGGCGTGGCTTGGGCTCCATCCGGAATGGCCGCGTGAGTGAGGAGCTCCGCTCAGACTCTGGCACCAAACGGCTCTCCTGCACTCCCTGACCGGCAATGGGGAAAACAAATAGGGTACTGACCGGGCGTCAGAAACCCCATCTCTGCGCCGATTTTTGGTGGGGCCCTTGGATCTCACGGCGGGCCCGCCGGACAAGATGGCGGCGGAGGAGGTGAGGACACACAGTGATCCGGACCCATCCACACTCACCCCATCTCACACGGAGGCAAACTCATCGGTAGACCCAGCGGTATGGCTCCCCCTGCTCCGCAATTTACCCACAAAAACTGATTTAAAGGAGGCCAATGCGGAATTACACTCCTCCATCATGGCGGAACTGCAGCACGTGCGCCAGGACATTCAGGGACTCACACACAGGGTGGATGCATTGGAGCAGAGCTCTGACACACTGCGGGTGGCTCAGGACGTGTCCACATCGGTCATGCAACTACGCTCTACCCAGCTCCGTAATATGGCCCTCCACGTGGCGGACTTAGATAACAGGGGCCGTCGCAATAACCTACGCCTGCGGGGCCTACCTGAAACCGAAGCACCTGGAGATCAACTGACTGATATGCTCTCATCAATTTTTAATACTTTATTAGACAGACCAGAACCTTCGACCATTGATTTTGTCCGGGCGCATAGAGCCCTCAGACCTAAGGGGCCTGCGGGGAGCCCGCCACGGGACGTCATATGCTGCCTTTACGATTATGGCCTGAAGGAAGACATACTAAGGAAAGCACGCGAGGCCACACACTTCTCATACGAAGGGACCGCGCTCCAATTATACCCCGACCTCTCACCAGCGACCCTGGCGTACAGACGCGCCCTGAAACCGCTTACGTCGCTTTTACGCGACCAACAACTACGCTACCGCTGGCACACTCCGACTGGTCTAGCGGTGCTATCGGACCAAGGCACCTTTGTTTTACAGTCACTGGAAGATGTGGCGACCCTATCGACGGACCTCCAATTACCGCCCTTGAAACTCGCCTGGCCGGACCCCCTTGCTCTCTACAATCAAGCGGCACGCGGCGCACGCCAGGATCCTCTTCCGCCGCGTCCGGGACGAAACCGAGGTCAGGCAGGGAGACGTACCGGCTCGCAGATGTGATCTGGACACTCCCCGCTACCACTCAAGACAACTGCCTTTCTTACTTCTTCCTGTCCGAATCCGGCAACCGGGTCGTGTAGGCTCGCGCCAGGCTGTACCTGGGCTCAGACGACCTGCAAAATCCGACCCGAACCCTCCAGTCCTTCTTCGCGCCTCACCATGGTAATACCCTGACGGGTTTGCATATTCCTCTCTCATTTGTCTCACTCGCCGGACTACGTAGAACGCCCTGCAGACTCCCTCACCACATTCAGAGACTACCAGCTGTGAGAGAGGCTACGCAGGCTTACTGATCCAACTTGGTAGCGCACGGTGATGCTCCTTACTGCACAGACCTCCCCGCGATACCTGGCCCTTCCTCTATTTTGACTGTGGCAAGATAACATCTTTGGACTGGATGGGCCTTTTTTGCTACCCCACTAAGCTGGACTGCCTCTATAGGGGTTTTTTTCAGAATCCGTGAGAGGGACTTGCCTCACCCAGAACCCGGTCAGGTTCGTCTTCAATACTTTAACTATAACGGGCTCTAGGCCTTGTATAAGTTTGCCGTATATGCTTTATTTTTATGCCTTTTTTGAGTCGCAATGCGGCTCCACACGAGTTTGTAACTTTTTTCTCCTTAACTTTCTGTCGGTCCCGCTTGGGGCTCAGCCGCGTACCCGCCGAGGTTAGCGGCCTCGCAGAGTGCGGCCGTCATCTGGTGTTTTCACCAGTGTCGTCGCTGCACCCGCCGCTCATCGCCTCTTTGAAATTGTATATAGTTTTCTCGTGTCTTCCCTTGTTCCCTTCCCCGACCCCTTCCTGAAGACCTCGACATGTCGACTGCACATAACACGCCTCATAAGCATGCGGACCTGGTCATTGTTTCTATTAATGCAAATGGTTTAAATGTCCCCGAGAAGCGTTCCCATGCCTTGAGAGACTTCCGATCCCAAAGGGCCTCAGTTGTACTGATACAGGAGACTCACTTCCAGGAAGGGAGAGCACCCACACTGACAAATTCTCATTACCCTCTAGGCTACTATAGTAATAATACCGAGGCTAAAACTAAGGGAACTGCGATCTTGTTCCATAGACGCGTCCCATTTCAGCTACTTGATTCTATGACTGATGCGGGAGGTCGTTTTGTCTTTGTCAAGGGCCGGATCTTAGACCAGGTGTACACCTTTGCCAACTGCTACGCCCCCAACAAAGCACAACATAGGTTTCTCTCCGCTACATTACGCACACTACGGGACTTTGCTGAGGGGCTGGTCGTGTTGGGAGGGGATCTAAACGTACCCTTGGAACCATCCTGGGACACTTCTGCAGGTAAATCGTCCATTCCCCTACACATAATACGCTCCTGCCGCAACTCCCTACATGCGTCGAGACTTGCGGATTGCTGGCGGACATTACACCCTGAGGGCAAGGACTTTACATTCTATGCGCACTCCTCTCAAACCTACTCTAGGATTGATTACCTGTTCATACCACAATATCACCTCTCGGCTCTACGTAGCGTAACTATCGGTACGGCCACATGGTCAGACCACGCCCCTGTCTCTATCACATTAAGCTCCCCCATGTTTAGACCGACTGCCCCTAACTTGCGCCTTAATGACTCCCTCTTGTCTGACCCGCTGGTGACCGAGGAGGGACGACAAGTCCTCACCGACTTCTTTGAGGAAAATGCCACAGGTGAGGTGGCATCGCCACTAGTGTGGGAGGCGCATAAATGCGTGATACGGGGCTACTACATACGAAAAGGTGCCGAACTGACTAAGAGCCGTTCAGCAGCCATGCGAGACCTACAGCGCCAGATAGCCCAGATCTCCTCTGACCACAAGCGGGAGGGGGACCCTGAGACTATGGCTCACCTGACAGACCTGCGCAGATCCTTAACCACGCTCATGAACGCGACCTATCACAGATCGTATCTGCGCTCAAAGGCCCTTTTTCATTTACATGGAGACAAGAGCGGGAGGTTATTAGCGCGTATGCTAGCCAAAAAACGTTCAGCTACGTACATAGCGAAACTGCGCGACTCACAGAATATACCGCAACGGCTGCCAACAAAGCTTCTCCAAATCACGCGGGACTACTATGCGGCGCTCTATGACCTGCGAGGCGCAATTTGCCCCCAGGACGTAGCCCGCAAACGCGCGGACATCATGGCCTACCTCACTAAACACTCCACTAAACGAATCCCAAATCAGGCGTCGGAACATCTGGACCGACCCTTGACGGCGGAAGAACTAGCCTTGGCACTTAAGACCTCTAAAACAGGAAAAAGTCCCGGCCCTGATGGTCTCCCGGTCAGATACTACAAGACGTATACTGCAATTCTCTCCCCACATCTCCTGACAGCATACAATGACTTGGCAGAGGGACGGCCCCTCCCTGCACAGACCTTATGCGCCAACATTACGATTTTACCAAAAGAGGGCAAGGACGGGGACTTCTGCTCCAGCTACAGACCCATTTCGTTATTGAACTGTGACCTGAAGCTGTTTGCAAAAATCTTGGCTGACAGACTTAAACCATTCCTTCCCGCCCTTGTCCACGCCGACCAGGTGGGTTTTGTGCTTGGCCGAGAGGCCCGGGACAACACCATGCGAACGCTACAACTCATGCACGCCGCTCGTCTCAGACGTTGGCGCTCCTGTCCACGGACGCGGAGAAGGCCTTCGATAGGGTAGATTGGGACTTTATATCACTTTCCCTGGTACGCATTGGCCTAGGCCCTCACCTCCGCGCCTGGATAGGGGCTCTGTACGGGGACGCGACTGCGCGTGTGTGTGTGAACGGGGTATTTACGGCCCCATTTCCCATCCGCAACGGGCACGACAGGGTTGTCCACTCTCGCCACTGTTATTTGTACTGACCCTAGAACCATTTTTGGAGGCCATACGTTCTAATCCGAACATAGCAGGGGTTCAGGTGGGTCCTCAACACCACAAGGTGGCTGCATACGCGGACGACCTCTTGTTTTATGTCACGGGGCCGGAGGTGTCCCTGCCAGCAATCATGGTGGCCTTTGACGAATACGGCGGACTGTCTAATCTCAAGATTAATTATCTTAAATCCCATATTCTCAACATCTCGGTCCCTAACCCCAGAGCCCAAGCCCTAAAGCCGCACTTTCGCCTTCACCTGGGCATCTGACAAAATCAAATATCTAGGCATATGGCTCACATCTCACGGTTCCCACCTTTTCCGGGAAAACTTTCCTCCATTATTAACACTATTGCAACGGGACTTAGCCACTTGGAACTACCCACACATCTCGTGGCTGGGACGTATCTCAGTTATTAAGATGAACATACAACCCAGACTTTTATACTTGCTACAAACGATACCCATTGACCTTCCCCGGGCGTTTTTAGCTTCCCTTAGGTCACTGGTAACCACTTATATCTGGAGAGGTAAGCGCCCCAGAACGAGCTACCAGGTACTCACGAGATCTAGAGCTGCAGGTGGTCTGGCCTTACCCAACTTTAACTTTTACCACCAGGCCTGTCACTTGCAGAGGGTGGTGGAGTGGTCCAGGGAGGGATCGGTTAAATTGTGGAGGGCGGTGGAGCAGGAATTGGTTGGGAGACCGATGACAGTCCTTCCATGGCTGCCACTGAAAGAGGGTAGGAAACTGGCCAACTCGTCACCATATGTGGGGGCGACGTATGGCATATGGCGCCGGATAGCGACCAGATGTAACCTCACCTCCTTTCCCTCTCCTATGACCCCGGTGATACACAATGAGGACTACCTTCCTGGTCTAGACCCTCACTCGGTCAGGCGGCTGATTCCTGACCCCACACCTCGCATACTGCACTTCTTTAATGCCTCGACCCGCCGATCGCTGGCAGACATAATGCAGGACAGACGGGTCACCTTCCTTCATTCATTTCACTATGCCCAGATAAGACACTACCTTGAGGGCATACCCCAAAAACATCAGTTGGGACGCCCGCTATGGACGTTTGAGAGACTGTGTCACAGCTCGGGGCCTCTCTCGCATGGTCTGTCACTGCTATACACGTTACTAAGGGACGCAGCCGCTAACATTCCACCGCCATACATGGGAAAATGGGAATCAATACTGAATATCACACTTTCGGACGACCAGTGGTCCAAGATATGTGACTTAACACACCACTGTTCCACTTCCTCCAAACTGCAAGAAACAGCATACAAGGTCCTTAGCTTCTGGTACAGGACGCCGGATATAATTAACCGCTTTGACCCACAGGTTCCTGCGCTCTGCTGGCGATGCAATGACGCACTGGGCGACATGTTACATATCTGGTGGGAATGCCAAATAATACGTCCTTTCTGGGTTAGAATCTATGACATACTTAAAGAATTCATAGACCCCCCTCCTGAATTTACACCTGCCGCACTACTCCTACACCATAATAGCTACTCTATAACCTCGTACAAACGCACACTGGCTATCAGGGTCTTAAACACGGCTAAGGCCTTAATACCCCTGTTCTGGAGACAACTTATACCTCCACCGCTCACACTCTGGTTCACGCGTATGGAAGAACTCCACTCCATCGAACATGTGATATATAAAGCCTCTGACCAATTACCCCTATACTCAGAGATCTGGTCGGACTGGGTCACCAGATCCTCGGCCGCCTCATTTAGAGCACTACTGACCCTCCCCGAACAATAGAGGGTTCCGAATAAGATTTGTATAAAACTGACAGTCGTGAGGCTCCCCTGAAGCCCGCTCTCACCCCTCCCCCTACCTTCTCCCTCCCTTTATTTCCCTTTATAGTTATAAGTATGCATTATTACCCTGCATTGGACCTGCGTGTTCATAATGGTTTGTTTACACATTTATGAGAACCTGCGAGTTCACCGATCTAAATGTTTATCTTTTGAAACTCAATAAACAGATATTTACAAAAAAAACATAGAAACACAGAAAAATGTCGGCAGATAAGAACCTTTCGGCCCATCTAGTCTGCCCAATTACATGGATACTTGGCCGACCAGCCACAGAAGAAAGCCGAGAAGCCGCCGGACAGGTAACAAAAAAAACATGATTGAAAGTGTCAAAATTGAAACACTGTTTGCAAAAAAAATACTGAAAGAAAATGTCCTAAAAAAATAAAATGTTTGTAAATAATAAAAAAAGGTCCTTTAAAATGATAATAAAATGTTCTGCTACGTTTAAAAAAACCCTTTAAAACAAATTGAGAAACAAAAATTTTGCCTAAAAAATACAAAATGGAGTTCTAAAAAATTAAATTTTAAAAATAAATTTGCTGAAAATGAAAAAAAACCAAACCGTTAATTTTTTTTTAAAAAAAAAATGATATTAAAGGGGCTATTCACAGAGCATCGAAATGCCATTAACATATATGGTCCTATGAAAGATAATTAAAAATATCTGTTACAGAAAAAAGATAAACCGCTATTTATCAAACAAATGTAAAAAAAATTCCTTAAAAAATGGCTAAAAGATTCTAAAAAAAAAAAATAAAAGAGACTTTTTACTGAAGTTTAAAATAATAAACCGTTTATTAGTTATTGAATAAAAACGGGAATACTTTTAACATTGAAGCCTATGGGGTTTGCCTAAATAAACCTGCCGAATGAAAGCACTGAACAGCAAGGCAGTTTGACAACTTTTCACTGCTGTTCGGTGTTCTATGAATAGATTTACTGCTGTCAAACAGGCACCGTACTTAGAAACATAGAAAAATGTCGGCAGATAAGAACCTTTCAGCCCATCTAGTCTGCCCAATTACATGGATACTTTACCTGGATTTATCTTTTGTTTAGGATAGCCTTATGCCTATCCCATGCCTGTTTAAATTCAATTACTGTTTTGGCCTCTACCACTTCTACTGGAAGGCTGTTCCATGTATCCACCACCCTCTCAGTAAAATAATGCTTCCTGAGGTTACTTTTAAACCTTTGCCCCTCTAATCTAAGACTACAGTTGTGTTCAAAATTATTCAACCCCCAATGCTGTAAAGGGTTTTAGGGAATTTAGTGTACATTTGTAATTGTATTCAGAATGAAATCCTACAAGGACTTTTTAAAGAACCATATGCAACTAAAATGACATCAATTGGTTTTGTAATACAGTAGTAAATGTTTCTTTTGTGAATTCTTCATTGACACAATTATTCAACCCCTTAAAGACTACCACTCTGAAGAACAGAGGTTCATTCAAGTGTTTTCAAACAGGTATTGAAAACACCTGTGGATGTCACGGAACAACAATAAAGCATAATAAGCACCAATTAGGCAGCTTTAAAATGACTGTGATACTCAGCTCCTTCTAGACATTTACTGGTGTGTGGTTACAAACATGGTGAAGTCAAGAGAATGGTCCAGGAAGACAAGAGATGAGGTGATTACTCTTCACAGGAAGGGCAATGGCTATAAGAAGATTGCAAAGATGTTAAACATACCAAGAGAGACCATAGGAAGCATCATTCGCAAATTCAAGGCAAAGGGCACTGTTGAAACGCTACCTGGTCGTGGCAGAAAGAAGATGCTGACTTCGACTGCTGTGCGCTACCTGAAGCGTAGAGTGGAGAAAAGTCCCTGTGTGACTGCTGAGGAACTGAGAAAAGATTTGTCAGATGTGGGTACTGAAGTTTCAGCTCAGACAATACGGCGCACACTGCGTAATGAAGGCCTCCATGCCAGAACTCCCAGGCGCACCCCCTTGCTGTCTCCAAAGAATAAGAAGAGTCGACTGCAGTATGCCAAGAGTCATGTGGACAAACCACAGACGTTTTGGGATAGTGTTCTGTGGACTGATGAAACAAAATTAGAACTGTTTGGGCCCATGGATCAACGCTATGTTTGGAGGAGGAAGAACAAGGCCTATGAAGAAAAGAACACCTTGCCTACTGTGAAGCATGGCAGGGGGTCAATCATGCTTTGGGGCTGTTTTGCTTCTGCAGGTACAGGGAAGCTTCAGCGTGTGCAAGGTACCATGAATTCTCTTCAGTACCAGGAGATATTGGATGACAATGTGATGCAGTCCGTCACAAACCTGAGGCTTGGGAGACGTTGGACCTTTCAACAGGACAATGATCCCAAGCATACCTCCAAGTCCACTAGAGCATGGTTGCAGATTAAAGGCTGGAACATTTTGGAGTGGCCATCGCAGTCACCTGACTTAAATCCGATTGAGAACCTCTGATGGGACTTAAAGAAAGCAGTTGCAGTGCGCAAGCCTAAGAATGTGACTGAACTGGAGGCTTTTGCCCATGACGAATGGGCGAAGATACCCGTAGATCGCTGCAAGACACTTGTGTCAAGCTATGCTTCACATTTAAAAGCTGTTATAACTGTAAAAGGATGTTGTACTGAGTACTAAGATTGAATGTCACTTGGGGGTTGAATAAAACTGATAATGATGTGAGCACAGAAAAGACATTTGTGGTTATTTCATTATAAATGTTATGTTATATTTGTCTAACCTACACGTGCCTCTTTGATTTAATTGTAAGCAAGATGACTGAATGATCAAAATCAATGTCGAACTGGCCAAAACACTCAATTTCAATGGGGGTTGAATAATTTTGAACACAACTGTATGTCCTCTTGTTTTGCTACTTTGTTTCCTTTTAAATATACTCCCTTCCTCTACCTTGTGGATTCCCTTTACATATTTAAATGTTTCTATCATATCTCCTCTGTCTCGTCTTTTTTCCAAGCTGTACATGTTAAGATCATTAAGCCTGTCCTGGTAACTTTTCTCCTTCAAGCCGTACACCATTTTAGTAGCCCTTCTCTGAACTCTAAGATGTCTATAATACCCTTCGGGAGATACGGTCTCCAGTACTGCACACAGTACTCCAAGTGAGGTCTCACCAGTGCTCTGTACAGTGGCATGAGCACTTCCCTTTTCCTACTGCTAATACCTCTCCCCTACACAACCAAGCATTCTGCCAGCATTTCCTGCTGCTCTATTACATTGACTACTTACCCTTAGATCCTCTGAAATAATAACCCCTAAATCCCTTTCCTCAGATGTTGAGGTTAGGACTGTATCAAATATTCTATATTCAGCCCTTGGGTTTTTACGTCCCAGGTGCATTATCTTGCACTTATCCACATTAAAACTCAATTGCCACAGCTCCGACCATTTTTTAGTTTACCTAAATCATTTGTCATTTGGCTGATTCCTCCACGAACGTCAACCCTGTTGCAAATCTTTGTGTCATCAGCAAAAATACATACTTTTCCATTAATACCTTCTGCAATATCACTAATAAAAATATTAAAGAGAATGGGTCCAAGTACTGACCCCTGAGGTACCCCATTGGTAACAAGACCTTGCGCCGAATAAATTCCATTTACCACAACCCTCTGTTGCCTGTCACTCAGCCACTGCCTAATCAATTCAACAATATTGGAATCCAAGCTCAAAGATTGCAATTTATTGATAAGCAAATTGCATTTTAGGGGTTAATGGGGCAGGCTACATGCCTCACAGTGTATTCATTTCATGTTTTCCCTTGATCAATTACATATTAGGGGTTAAGGGGTAGGCTAAATGCCACATTGTTTATTATATTTCCCTGGGTTTATGGCATTTTAGGGGTTATAATGGAAGTTACTCTAAAGGGTCTAGTCATCTTTAGATCCTCTGCTTTTCGTCACATTTCGGGGAATTCAATTCGCCGAAATAATGGTGAATTCCCTATTTAGCGAATGGTCACTGTAATTTGCTAAAATTGGAGTCGCTGATGGGAGTCGCTTCACAAAAATATAAGACACAAATAAGTAAAATAATTTTTATATATTTTTTTTGGGTACTTTCCGGCTTCAAACAAAAATCATAAAATGTAACCCTGCCCTTCACCCCCTCGAGACACAGAACGGATGCATTTTTATTACAAAAAGGAAACACTTTTATCAGACACAAGTGCGCCTTCTAAAAGAAGTGTCTACTCTGTGCCTAGTTTTTAAATGTCCGTTTAAAACACATGGAGAATGCTGGGGCAGCTGGTTACTGAGAGACAGATTAAAGAAGAGTCTGTGCTCAAAATGTAGGACAGTTGGCAGGCATGCCATCGAGAAGCCCAGCTGCTATATATGGGTACCCAGGGGAAAACCAGATAGCAGGGTGCCCATTTACATTTTATTCCAGGACAGGAGAAAGCAAAGAGTGTTGAGGTAATTAATTGTTGTTGTTTTTTGCAGTTTAATAAGGAGGGTAATTCTGTTTATGACACATTTGGCCAAAGATAGTTTTAAAGGGATTCCACAATTACAATGTTTATAAAGTGGAAGTGAAGACGTAAAGAGCGCACTTATTATTATTCTTTTTTTTATGAACGCCAGCATATTCCGCAGCGCTGTAGAGTGGGCACAATTTAGACAGGGTTACAATACATTGGACAACAATTGACGAATCAGTACAGGAGGAAACGGAGACCCTATCCACGTAGGAAATCACAATCTAAATGGGTTGGGGGGTGGAAACAGGAGGAGAGGACTGCAAGGCGAGAGTGAAGGGCTGCAAGGCGAGAGTGAAGGGCTGCAAGGCGAGAGTGAAGGGCTGCAAGGCGAGAGTGATGGGCTGCAAGGCGAGAGTGATGGGCTGCAAGGCGAGAGTGATGGGCTGCAAGGCGAGAGTGATGGGCTGCAAGGCGAGAGTGATGGGCTGCAAGGCGAGAGTGATGGGCTGCAAGGCGAGAGTGATGGGCTGCAAGGCGAGAGTGATGGACTTATGAGCTGAAAAGATTGGTATGTCGAGAAATTAGTTTAGCAAATGTTGTTTGCAACAGCCATTATTTAACATCTGTACTAATGAGTTAAACTTCATAGATTGAGAATATTATGACAGTCTCCCTGGACTATTTCTGGCCACTGAAACAGTAGGGAAAAAGTGAAGGTAGGGGGGTGGGGGGGCAGCAGTGGATAATTATTAATCCTGTCAATTCTGTTTCTCTCCCAGGACCATTCCTTTAAGAGTCCAATTATATCAATGAAAATGTTTGATGGATGTTTAAGCATAAATTGCTCTTGAATGACAGAGGTTTTCATTTTTTTTAAATAAAAAAATATGGGCAATTGGCTATAGTCCCTTTAAAAGGACAACAAAATATTTTAAACAAAGTTCACATTTTTCCTGACTCACCTGCATACTTAGAAGTGTTGGATTCATCCATGGACCAAAAACAGTAATCAAATGCAAATATCTGTAAAAAATAATTTAAAAAAAGGTTACTACCATTACAGAGAAAATGAAAAAGTAAAATCAAACATTTTCACGTGCAACGCATTCCTCAACGGAGTATAGGAAATAGTATATTATTATTTTTGCAAGACTGTGTAACCAATTCCACCCCTTCACTTAGATTAGAAACAGGCCATCTACTAATTTACGCATTATATCTAGGGTTAGCTCTCATCACATTAGAAACTTAAAAAATGTTCAAGAAAATTGATCACTTTTTGGGACACAAACAGAAAGTCTGCAACTGCATGGATTCCATCAAGCTTTGTTTATGGGGCAGTAGCAAAATCTTGCGCACACTGATTCTCTGCCTTTTACATTGATGCCCGGAATTCCCTGTGAGGGCATGGACAGCAAGCCAGGGGGCTGAAAAAAAGCACAAGAGTCATTTTCAGGGCAGCTCTAGCCATCAATGTTGATAGACAGAGGTCTCCCTCAAACCTCTATGGCAACAGCATGTTGAGGGGCAAAATAAATGGAGTTTTTAACAGATCTATATATTAAGGTCGGGGTCAGTGGAGTGCACCAAGTGCGCCTGTACTGACGCGCCTCCCGGCATCCGGCGTGACTCTTCGACGGGGCTGGCCACACGCTGTAGCATGCGCACGAATTGTGCGTGCAACAGCGGGCGTGCTGCGGACGTTCCGAAAGCCTCCCCGTCGAAGCGCTACGACGCGCATCTAACGGGGCTGGAAAGTGTTGAGCGCACTAACTGCTCTCAGCGAGGTGGCCAGACGGGCGTCAGAGTGGAAGGAACGTCCACTCTCATGAATGTTCCTTCCACTCTCAGAAACTCTCATCTGACCCCAGCCTAAGCTAGCACAACATGTAGATTGAATTTAATTCCCCAACAGTTTAAATTCCATGAACAAGGTGATTTCAAACCATAACACCCATTCATGGTTTATATGTTTGTAGCAAAATCTGCATCATAATGTATGATAGACAGTAGCCACCATGTAGTAAAACACCTACGTTTAATTGTAGAATAAACATTTCCATTGACCATGACTAATTAGCTATTATTGTATCATGCATCAACACAGCAGGCATAATGTAACTTTCACAAAACTACAACCCTTTTAGAAGTCATAAATGCGTACGGCCAGTGAAGAGGGATCTCTAGTAAGATGATATGCTGACAGTCAACTTTATGAAGGCCAACACGTCTGCTAGAGGTTGGGCCCTTGGTTATAGACGGCCATTTTTTTTTTTTTTTTTGATAAAAGGATTTTACCAGGAAGGATACATTAAGATTTCTCTTGTTTTCAAGTATGTCCTGGGCGGCGAGTATGTACCGTTAGGCGTCTTGCCAAGGACACTTACTGGAGAGGTTGCTCGCTGGGATCGAACCCATGACTCCACAGGCTCTCTCCACGTAGAGCAGTGACATTAATTAACTAGATGTATATATTGCACATTGTTGTGTCAATGGATTTAAAAGAATAGTCTGTAGAAAATACAAATTTAGAAATGGAGAGGCAGAAAAATTTCATGCCCCAGGTTGGCAGTGCGTCAGGGCAAAAGCACAGCTATAAGCATGCTGGCATCACAGCCAGGCACAAGAAGAGATGGGAGATAGGCAACTGAAGACAAATCAAGGACTCTGTATAACACAACTAATAGGCTAGGGCAGAGCAGGGGAAAGTTAAAAGGTTTGGACAGAGTGGGAAGCTTCGCTTTCTAATAGAGTATGCAAGGCAAGACTTTTTCACATATCACAGAGCCCACAATGTAACCACAAATGCACACTGTGGCACTACAACATGCCTCTATTTGTGGGGAATTTGAGAGACAAGCCAGAACATGATAAAGCTGCTGTACAAAATGTTAATTTACGGAGTTGATGGATATTTGTTCACAATGTTAGTATTCATAATAAGTAGACAGGCTTCAGCTTCATTTCCTGTAATGAAGATCTATAGTCTCGATATAATAACGGCCGTCCTTCAGTCCTCTTGTCCCATTTTATTCCTAAATGAAAAAAGCTGGCATTGTGGTCATACAGCAAATACTTCACGGTATTCTTCAGTGTGGTTTTCTTTAGAGTTCATACTCCAAACAGTGAATGGCTATCAGCTGCTTCCTGCACATTTAACTAACCTCTTTGTATGGAGCTCATACTATACTTCTGTATGGGCAGGTTGAGTTTCGCTCTGCCATCGTGAATAACATTAATGAAGACACTTGACCTAAATGGTGTTTCATACAGAACAAACCAATTTATTTCATTTAATACTTTTTTCAGGGGAATCCAGTTTTAAACTGCTGCTACGTTAAACATGGTCATTTCAAAAAAGAATTATATATTTAATGTTTTATATAGAATAAAATAGACCAGTCTGAAAAGAACAATTTTTTTTATTGTTTAACCACCAGCAACATTTTTTTTTGGTTGAATGTTGCAATTAAACAAAAATTAAATAAATATATATATATATATATATATATAATTTGTGGCATGGCCTAGGTTTACATTAAACAGCGGTTCGTAATATGCAAGTATAGGTGTAGAGGGCACAGTAAAAAAAAACATTTTTTTTTATAGCTGGCTGACATATATTGCATGTAACTGCCATAATTTTGAGGATATTGGAGTTTGTATTAGGTGGCATCCACCATTTTTTCCAGCTATGCAAACCCTGGAAGTGTGTGAGGTGAAGAAATAGGCCATGTCTCTTTCCACTCATCTCCTATAGTCACTGATACTTGACTAGTGATGGCACTGTAAAGGTTCAGAGCACCATTTATTGTACAATTACTAAATTCTTCACCATTAGTTGCGTGATGGGAAAATCTGTTAAGCCAACATCTCTGCGCCAGTCCAAAAGAAGCAACAGCAGCAATTGAACATGTCACAATCAATAGATGTCTATTTAAACCCTGCCTTGTCAGAGGCAGTGGCGAATCAAGGGGGTGCAAAAGGGCAAAGGCAGTTTTCCGAGCTGGAGGGCTAGACTCATTAGAGACTGACCATTTGACCACAGTATCATTAGAGTCCACCTGTGGCAAATTTAATTAATTGATAGAATTTGGAAGGTACGCACCTGTCTATACGGTCATAAAGCTGTAAAAAGAAAAAAACTAAATATTGTTCCAGATCGCACCAAAAGGGAATGTGTGTGTTACTTCCTTAATCAAGAACCAAAACATATCAATATCAATCCATTTGGGGGAAATATTATCAAGATAAACATATCAAACACAATAGTGAGATCTATTGTGAACAAATGGGAAAAATTCTAAAAGGATAAACACATCAAATACAATCGTGGAATCCGTAAACAGGAAATTAGTGGATCAAACCAATTGAGACAATAATATAAACATAAACATCAGCTATACACTCTAGGAAGTAAAATATACAAGTATACTATTTTTTCACGCATGTATCAGCACATGGGTGTATTGTTGGATGTTAATATTTGTATTATTGTCACAATTGGTTTGATCCACTACTTTCCTGTTTACAGACCATAGATCTCACTATTGTGTTTGTGTTGATCTTGAGAATATATCCCACAAATGGATTGATATGTATTTATTGGTTCCTGATTAGGTAGTAACACAAACACATTCCCTTTTGGTGTGCTCTGGGACACTATCTTGGTTTTTCTTTTTCTGGTTTCACACAGGTGTTGTGGAAGGTTGTGCACCCAAATCGCATAATTGTGATGCAATTTTCAGATTGTATTTTGGTTTATTTGTATTTTATTTATATTTCAATAAGTAGGCACTCACTGCAAAATCCTATCAAGTCACTTTTTGATAAAAGCTGTAAATGCATATTCTAAAAAAAGAAATAAAAAAAACAAAAGAAAAAAGCAGTGCGTTCAGCTGCAGATGTCAGACATAGGATTGTGTCAACACAGAGATCCTGGGAAGGCTACAAGGTTTTGACTTCATTGAAGGATCCCAACAAGCAAAGAGGTTTTCAGAATTCTTAAACTGAATAAGTATGGAATAACCAGGACAATGACAAGATCTGGCTGCCTGACCAAACCAAGCAATTGGAGGGAAAAGGATCTGGGTAAGAGAGTTAACCAAAGACCCAAATGGTCACTCTGGGAGATCAGTTGTTGATACCTGTGGATGGGCAACCATCACTGCAGGTTTGATGTTCATGGCAGACTGATCAGTTGAGATACCGCCAAGACAATGCAAGAGATGATTAGGTACATCTGGCTCAGTGTTAATATTTAGTATTGCATTCATTATGTGGTTAATTCATGGGATAAACCACATTCGGTGGAAGCAGTTTAGATGGGTTCTCATTTGATACTATATTCCCTGATGGAACCAGTTCCATTTTCACATACAAAAAGATATTTGTAGCACCCTTACCAGTCTTCATTTGTGATTCAGTTATTTGGGGGGGATGTAACGTATGATTTTCTGACTGTATATGTTTTTCTGTATGTAAACACAGAGCGAGTGCAAGTATGTGTTTATATATGTAGGAGCCTGTTCCTGTGTATATCAACACTATTCAGGATTGTACTTTATGTATATATTTTATACAAGTTCAGCATAATTGATCTAAGCAATTTCTATGTGAATGTTCATTTGCATTCTGTGCATGCCATATTACTGTACTGCATGTGTATAAAGCAGGGTTCAACAAACGGCTTTGTATGAACCTGGCAAATCTCCTTTACTACACTATTGTATTTTATGTAAAAAAATTGTATTGTTTTACTTTAAGCAGCAAATTGACAACCAAGATGGCTGCATTTCAATTCTCTGCCCCGGGCTGCCAATATCATTGAATAACGGGACTATTCACAGCCATACCTCACCTGGACCCAGTTTCATACCCGGTGTCTTGAAACTTTCCAGTCTCCATGTCTCCGAGAAGCTCCAGCACCCTCTTACTCCCGGAAGCCCCAAGGCCAAGAATAGGCCGCGACCTGTTCACACACATCTGCGGGTCTTCAACCCCTATCCCTGACGGGGAGCCCACCAACGCAAATTCTCGCCAAGGTGACCTGCTGCCACTTTTGGTTCTTGTTTGGCGCCTCTGAGCCAGAGTTTACTCCATGGGCTGGCGCAGTCCGCCATCTAAGGCCTACACATGCAGCTGAACGAAACCGCTGCCAGCGTGGACAGCCACACCGACAGGCTTGACTTATGGGAACTACCGCTGACCTCATCTGCCCTTTTGCACGGCTTGGTTGCTCAGACTGCCTCTGGCCTGGATCCACCGCCTGGTAGACAGTCAGAGGCTGCACCAACCCACACCTCACTGGTGCCCGGTGGCTCGTGGATGCCAACTGTGACGCTTGCAGTACGTAGGGAGCTATTATCTGCCTCCACACAGTTCTTTGCCATGGTGGGTTCTTAGCTTGGACCCCTTATTTCCCCTGGCCATTCCTCTGGCACCCATTTCACCTACCCACCATACTTCAAGTCCCTGGCACAATTTTTTCAGCCACCCATTGACTCGGGCTGGTCATATATGTATACTGTGGGCCCACTTAAAGAGACTTCTATTTTCAACACAGACCCTTGAAGGCACTGAGCATACTTTTTCTTGGTAAACCCTCTGGGCACACTACTCTCCTGCTGATTTTTTTTTTCCCCCTCTCAAAAAAGCAGTCGATTCTCAGGACACTCTCCTCTTGTCCCTTCTGGAAAAGGTGGACTGTGTGGAAAATAGAAGTCGACTGAACAATTTGCTCCTAATGGGCTTACTGGCGTCAGTGAAGGTCCCTCAGCTGCAAGCATTGGTCTCCTCCTGGATTCCCACTGCACTAGGTCTTGCCGATTCCGACACTACATTAACTGTGGAAAGTGTCCTCTGACTGGGTCCAGACCCCCCACCTAAAATGGATCGCCAAACCATGGTCATTTTTAAGCTTTTTAACTTCACTGACAAAATTCGTATTCTGCAAGCGTATCACATGCTTTAAAAGCCCTATATTACCAGGGGACTACCTTGCGCCTTTTGCAAGACTTCTCTGCATCTCTGACCCAGCACCACTGTGCCTTTGTCCCGATCTGCTCTTGGCTGGTCGCCAATAGCGTGGGTGTCACTCTCCAGTTCCCAGACTGGTCGCTAGTGGTTGTTAAAAAATAAAAAAATAACCTAGCCATTTAACACACCAGTAGATGCCTCCACAATTTTTCAGGAAGAAATTGGAGATCAGATCTCTCCACCCGCCAGATTTCTGCTCCCCATTCTACCACGACTTCGCTCAGAGACCAGTCTTAAGAAATTGACGTCTGCTTCTCAGTTTTAAACAAGTACCACGCTTATAATTTCATGATTTGTTACGCGACGACATTCTTATAAGTTTTCTGTTTTGTGGTTTTTGTTTTGCATTTTTCTATTAAAAGGCTTTTCTGCCTGTGGACAGGTACTACTGCTGATCTGCACCAGCATTCCTCTCCTCCCCTATTCTCCAGTTAATGCATATCTAATTTTTGGCGCTTTGCAGACCCACTTGGATGTTGAGAATTGCTTCAAAGTTTCATATAACCATCTCCCGGACTACACTGGGACCATCAGTATGAAGTCGGGCGCTGGACTGTTTTGGCCTCGCCCCACGAGTTGCCACATGTTCGTCGGGGTAGCTTTTATCAAACCGTTAATGTAAAGCAGATCCATTTTTCTTGTAGGTTGCTAACCCTTTCATTTTCTAGGTGACAAGCGCGGGACTGTTCTATAGTTTTGATTAAATTTTACAAAAAATGTTTTGGATCAGACATATGTTAGCAGTGCGGCTATACATGGGGCTGTGGCTAGGACGGTACCTCACCCCTCTAATTACTGAATTTCTCACCACGCAATTGCTTTTTGCCATTTGGTACCCCCCGTGCTGCCCTCTACACCTCCTTATTGATCCCCTGTAGAAGGCCCACAAATATTTTCGCTAACTCATTATAGAAACATTTCCTATAAAGGTCAACGGTCTAAACTCACCCATAAAAAGGAAAAAATAGTCCTCCAGTATTTAACACAACTCAACGCAGACATTGTTCTCCTTCAGGAGACACATTGGTCATCCCCTGGACAAGCTCTCAAAGCCCCTGGGTAGGCGTCCAGATCTCATCCATTTAATTTCAGAAAGAACAGGGAACCATAATACTCCTTCACAAAAGCCTTCTCTATGCTATTCAAGACGCCATTAATGACCCAGAGGGCCGCAAAAAAAAAAGCAGTAAATTGAAATATAGGTTGTACAGGGTGTCTTGGCTAAAAGTAGTACAGTCTGGAGGTGCTGCACTACTATTAGCTAGGACATCTGTAGTTGGGCGATACAGGGGCATTTGGAACAAAACAAACTTTGATCTTTAGTGGCACTATATGGTACTCTTCACATAGTCTTAGCAAACACTAGCAAACATTTTGCGTCCGTTTGACCGTACTGTTTGACGTCCGTCGTAGCTCCTGCGCACTTGTTCACGGACAGGCAAAGCATAAAGCCACAGATGCAAAAATAACATTGACGTGAAAAAGCTAAACGGACGCAGAAACAACAATGCCATGTATTTTCCTAGGGTGTGGAGACATCAGACATTACGGACGCACTTTACGCATTACTCACAATATCTCCCGTGAAAAAGTGCGCCGTACCGGACGCAGTACAGTATGCTCGTGTGCCGGCTCCCTTAGATGCTATACACCGATAATATTATTCCCCCTACCACTTTTCCCAATTTTATTGAAGAGAATAATTGACATTTAATAACGTCTTCGTGGTCAGACAGGAGTGGGCTTTCAGTCTCAGTAATTCAGCATAGGGTTGGGGTTTGATGTTGCATGACAGTGGTTTTCCCATTTCATATATGGGTTTTAGATTCTGAAACCTCATATTTTAGAATATAATTTTTTTTTCAGCTTTTGACAGTACAAGACAGAGGCAAGATAAAATAAATGCAGAGGATGAGAGAAAAACTTGACATGGTCTAGACACAAAAGCGTACGTCGCAAATCAATCATTCTCGTGGGCTTTGGTCTTGAATAGTACTTGGAATCAAAATATTTTACAGTAGTAATAAGCAAAACATTATCTGTGATATTAAAAAAGTGAACAAACACATATAAACAATTGTTAACAAAACAAAGCATGTCATTACTGGTATAACAACATAATGAGCCACTAGGGCATCTCGCTAAACGGGGGCAACATGCAGTCCCCAGGAGTCTCGCCAGTCCGTGAGCTCTCCAACCTTATCCCAGGCATTATTGTAAGGTATCCACCAACTATGGTGATTAAGGTATCTCAATGGGGTCCTCAACCAAGGAAGTCAGAGAGACCAGATAAGGAGAGCACCCCCACCCCCATTGTAAAGAGCTACGGAATCTGTTGGCACTGTATAAGTACCTGTAACTGTTGGAGCATTTGGTGACTGTAGCGTGATGTTTAAGAACAAAGCCCGGCCACGAGTACCAAATCTTAAAATAAGCATCATATTTGTTGTCTAGGGCGTAATGTTACTACTCCATTTCCTGTACCTGGTTAACCTGGTCAATCTACTCAAAACCAGTTCGAGGGGTATGTCCGCTTCTATTATCTCAGGAATCAATGTTTTAGGAGCATTAAGTAGATGTACGGCCAGCGACTTAACATAGCCTGATGGTGAAGTTTGACCCACATGTAACAGGGTGGTTTGGGATGAAATTTCAAAGGAGGTGATTTCCCTAAAGTATGTGAAAATAACCTCCCAGTATGGCGTAATCACCGGGCAATTCCACCATATCTGACGGAAGGTGCCCTTTGCTTGTCCGCAGCGCAAACAAGTCGGGGTACAGACGGATAGATGGCATGCAGTCTGCTAGGGGTAAGGTACCATCTCAATAGTAATTTATAATTCATTTCATGGACGAGTAGGTATCTGGAAGAGTTGGTATATGAAAAATATCTGCCTATTTGTCGCCCGTGATAGGGTCACTAAGGTCAAAAGCCCATTTCGAAGCGTAAGTCAGCAAATTCAAATACTGAACCCCCAACAGATGGGAAGGCTGGGGATCCAATAAACACAATGACCGAAACTGGTTAGGGTATGTCTCATGTGGTTGCGCGCGGTCAAGTGGATAAAGAAGTGTGATATTGGCGATAGTGATATACATCCAAGGGGGAGAACGTAAAATTTGGAGCCATATCTACTAGAGGTCTGAGCAGCCTATTCACGGTGCACGTCTGGATGGGTAGGTACATCATATTCCAAGTTCAGAAAAGAGGTGGCTTGCCCCGGGGTAAAGTTGGGATTGCCCGTTACTGAGGTCGGGGAGTAGGCAAAGTAGATAGTAGTACTGTGCCATGCCTGTTGCCAAAGACGAAGTGTAGGTGAATTAGTAGGGTGGGGATGAGCAGTGGCGTCACTAGGGTTGGTGTCACCTGGTGCGGTAATTTATGGTGTCACCCCCGCCCGAGTTTTACGGGGTTTTATTTAACTACTTTTACTCATAAATCAGTACTCCCATAGAACACTGAACGCTTATAATACATGGCATACATTACTGTGAGGTTTATTGCTGTGGAACTCTGTGATATGCTCATACACAAATTTTGGCAAACTGACAGCAAGTACAGTGGCTGTTCGAAGGCAGTGAAAGTCCCCATAGAGAAGTAATGGTTAATCTGTTCAGAGACACCGAGCAGCAAAGAAATGTCCTGATGTCTGGTGTTTTCATTTGGCAGGTTTATTCAGGCGAACGAACACCATAGGTTTCAATGTTAAAAAATATTCCTGTTTTTATCCAATATCTAATAAACTGTTTATTCCTTTAATCCATTAGTAAAAAATCTATTGATTTTATTTTTTTAGTATCTCTTAGGCATTTTTCAAAAAAAATTGAATTTTTTTTCTAATAGCGGTTTTTCCTTTTTTTCTGTAACAGACCTTTTTATTATCATTAATAGGAACTTATATGTTTATTCCAGACATTTTCGTTCAGTAGTTCTTTTTAAAACAGCAGGTGACGGGTTTGCGGCAGCATTCGGTGGCCGATTCCCTGCACTTCAGGGACCCTGTGGTGAATTCACCGAGGAAATTTGATTACCCAAAGTGTGGGGAATAACAGAACACGGAAATGTCTGCGTCATTTCGGTGCTCTGTGAGTATCCTCTTTGTAGTGAGTTTTTTTTGCCACCCCCTGGAAAGTGCCAGCCTAGGCCTTGCCTACCCAGGACATACTTGAAAAAGAGAGAATTCTCAATGTATCCTTCCTGGAAAAATATTTTTGGAGGTGGTGTCACCCGGTGCGGGCCGCACCCCCCGCCCCCCTTGCGACGCCTCTGGGGATGAGGGCATAAAACCTTGTGCACAGCCATTTGCCATTTGCAGCTGCGTAGTAGAATTCACCTCCCCCTGAGATTTAGGTCTGGTGAGGTGGGTAAATGCTATCCTCGGTCTCCTTCCAGGCCAGACATACCTCCCAATAGGGTTTTAAGTCTGCCAAAATTGGACGGTGGTATATGAATAGGTAAGGTCTGAAAAAAGTACAAAAATTTAGGCAGGACCAACATTTTGACGATGTTAACCCGACCAAACTAGGAAAACTGAGGCTTACCCCAGTCCTGCAAGTCCCGCGGTACTCGTTTCAGGAGCGGCTTGAAATAAATCTCACATTGTGGTACTCTTGATATTACTATACTATTGTTTATCAGTTTGCTGTATTATGTTATTATGTAAACCAGCTCCAATAAAAATAATTTAAAAAAAAGTGGCAATAGAAAATTTGACAATAGAGTATGGAGAGAAGCTTGAAAGGCGCACACTACTCATCCTGACCACTGTGTACTTTTAAAGTGGTCAGGATGTGTAGAGTCACCCCATGCCCCCCGACCTGGAGAAAACTCTGGATGAAGAGGAGTTCCATCAACCAAGTTCAAATATGAACTTCTAGCTGACCCTTTTAGAAGAATGCTTAAAAAAAAAATCTTTACAGATGCAAGAATAATATTTAGCAGTTCTACACAGCACTTAGAAATATATATTTTTTTTTTACCGAGCCATAAATGCAAAACACCTGCCAGACAACCAAATCCTAAAAAGCCCTGCGGTACCAATAATTCTTATTAAGGATTGCATTAAATAGTTATCCCAATCCCAAAACTAAATGTTCCATTTCAATACAACTTGATATTTTGACATTAAGGGCAAAGGGAAGTATGGACTGTAACCCTAGAAGAGGTGAATAAACACACTAACATAAACTGTGATTAACACAGATAATCAGAACAAACTACATAAGGTTGTAGAAGGATACGGCTGACTGATTCGTGAATTGGCAAGCAGGATTTTTAACCATTTTTAGGAGTTAATACACATGGATTCAGTCAATATTCACCACAGCACCATTGAGGACTACAGCTTCTGAGACCGGGCGTGCAGCACAGTGTTGATGACATTTGGTTGTGTGAAGCTGCAGCAAGGCCATGCTGGCTATTTTGGTTTTTCTCCACCAGTGGCAATGCTCTTTGCTACTCTATTGGATCTCCCATGTACACATTCTACTTCCCATGTGGTCCCACATTGGGGGTGGGGGTTTTATAGACAAGATTGAGAACTCCTGTCCTCCAACTACTCAACAATACCCTGACCAGAAGGCAAACGCTTCCAAGTCCACAGCGAATGACTTTGCAAGATTATTCTCCTTCGCAATTCCACTAGGCCCATGTACCATGCCAGGTGAACAGTGAGTACTTACCGACGTTGAACAAGGATCGTCTACTCATACACGCCGTTATAATCTCCCAACTTTACTACTGCAATAACTTTCTAGTTGGCCTCCCCCGCTCTCCCCTACTGTTCATACTAAATGCTTCTGCCAGGCTTCGCCTCACCTGCCAAATAGTCTCTGCGAGTCCCTTAACTGGCTCCACATCTATGGCAGAATTAAATTCAAACTTCTCATCCTGAGCTACAAAGCCCCAACTCCACTCAAGGCCGGATTAACAAAGGGGCCATTGGAGCAGCAGCTCCAGGCCCATGCCCCACAATAGGCCTAGAGAAAGGATAACTATGTCTGCATTGATGAGCATTGGACCACTGTAACTTCAACTGCATCTCCATAGGAACTACAGGGTCATGTGAGGTATCACTGGAAAGCCAGAGCATGACCATCCCAATGATACCAAACATGTAACAAAAATAAAATTATATTTATTATTTTATTTATAAACACAGCAATATTGTTCGCTTTTCAATTATAAAGTGAACAGTGATGCTGCACTAACTCATCAGCTCATTTTTTATGTCACCAACAAGTGTGGAGGCGATGGCACAATCCGTTATTACGCATTGTTCCATCAAAAACCTAAACCACAGCTCTGCAGCAAGGAGCACTGGGGGTGGGACTTTGGAACCCTGCGCCTCTAATCTTTACACCACAAAAGGTCAAGTGGGGTGTCATGGGAAAGGTCAGAGTCTGGCCTTTGCATTGATGACAAACATGACCATGTAAAATATAAAGGAAGAAAAAAACAAAACCTTTATTTTTAGTTCCAAAGTGATGACATTGTCCATTTGTCACATATGAAATGAGCAATAGCACTGCCGTTACTCACCTTCTCATTTCCCACGCTGGGAGCAAGTTCAGTAAGTTGCGAAATATGTTGGTGCTATAGAAATAAAAAATAAAACACCTGATGGGGGTCATCTGCAGTTCCTGGAGTAGTGGCTCACATGAAGTGTACTCAGAGGCTGATTTGTTTAAGACGAAAGGTAACATGAAGCATGCCAAACCTCTGGTCACCAAAGAGGAAGAGATCTGCAGGAAGTCAGTGTCCCTCCACTGAACGAATCCCATCCATCTGCTGCAATACTCAATACTGAGGAGAGTATACGGGAAGAAGTGCTTTCTGACAAGTTACACAGTGTTCTCTCTTCCAGTCTCCTGCTCAGATGCCATTTGGACATCTGCAGAATCTTCTGTTGTGTTCTTCCTAGCTGTTTGTGATGAGATGGATCATGAGGATTTCAGGGTGTCCTTTGTGGGTAATGTAGTTGGACCATACCGAAAACAAAAGGTAAACTCCAGCACTTCAGAGCAACCGAATGGCTTACTCTTGATTCTTGTCAATTACAAAATATTTCTATAGTGGTATAAAGTTGAAAATGGAAGCAGACACTGGACTCAAACAGGTACGAAAGACTAAAATGATTCTAGTAAAAAAACCTCTTTGAACCTCTTAGGTACTATTGGCTGAAGCTCCAGGCCCATGTCCCGTAATAGGCCCAGAGAAAGGATATCAGGTCTATTTACTAAAGGGTGAAGATAGGAGAGTTGGCACGAGAAGAGAACAATCTTCTAGACCAAACGGATGATTTGGAAAGTGAGATAAATGGGAGAATTTTTCAGGTCTGGATATTATTTTTTTTAACCTAGATTTTACACTCACCTGCCAATTCTCCTGACTTCACCCTTTAGTATATGGGGATGCCTCAACAGAAGATGCCGTGAACCTGTGTAGTCCACAGTACCAGTGTCCACCTCTTTGCCAGGGTGCTGTAATGATGTGGTGAAAAGTAAATGTAACTTTAGTTTAGTTTTTGAGACATAATGTAGGAAGAGGTCTCCTGCTACTGAATATCATGAGAGTGAAACACTGACATGTTTTTATGGGGCACAGAGTATGGTGAGAGTGTTACAGCACCCTGGCATAGAAGTGGACCCTGGTACTGTGGGCTACACAGGATCATAGCATATTCTACGGAGGCATCCCAATATACTAAAGGCCTATTCACTAAAAGGTGAAGTCACGAGAATTGGTAGGAGAAGTGAAAAATCTAAGCCAAAATAGCCGATCCAGAAAAATTCTCACATTAATCACATTTTTCAAATCGACTATTTGGTCTAGATTGATCTCCTCTCCTGCCAGTTCTCCTGGTTTTCACCTTTCTCTGAATAACCCTGTATGTCCCCAACAACCCTATTGAAAACACATGATATTGAATGAACATGAACGAAAAATGAATTAAAACGTATAAAGCAGATACCAATATAGCTATATATATAGCGTATTTAAAAAAAAAACAGTCTTAACAGCACATATTTTAATGTAAACTATGGAAAGTCATTTTTGTTCATTAACTTCCATGTAAAGTCTTGTAAACTACTTACAACATAACCCCTAAACATAGGATAAAATATTTAGAATTCTAGGCATTAATGGAAGACAAATATACAAAACTATTGTATAGTAAGTGGCATCCAACTTCCAGCAGCGCTTACTTAGCTCTTTAGTGGTGGTAGATGGAAGCATGCAATGCAAGTGAAAACATTTTTCCAAGGTAATGAATCCACCAGCAATCTGATTCCTTTTTCAAGTTTTGATTTCTAAATTTTATTAACAATTTCACTGCCAAGTATTTTCCATTCGTTTTCAGTTTACAAAATCAAATTTAACGGAAGGCCTTACATGACTTATAAATTTAGAATCAGATTAAATATTTACAAACTGGCACATACAGCTCAGTTTATAGACTGTATTAACTTTAAACTGTCTCTGTAATACTTTAGTAAATGGATTTTAATGTAGTCTAAACTCCGTGATTGAGCATTTCAGCCAAGTCCTAAAAAAGTTAAATTTCCTAATCCAATAAAAAAATTTTTTTAAAGAGAAACCTTTCATTTCTCTATAAATAGTATCCAGTTTAAAAAAACTTGGCTTCATCATCTGAAAAGAAACATCTTCTAAAATAAAGTAATACTTTGATATGCTGGGATTATGGGTTTTATTTCTCCATTATAATGTGTACTTCCTGTGGGGTCTGCAGCACGTTCCCAAAGGCAAAACCAGCGAGCACTGAAGGCTTGAGTAAACTTGTATAATGAGGAGACTGAAGACATGATTATCAAATTAATACCTACCACACACATTTATGAGACACCGTGCCCCTGCTTACATTTCCAATTTATTTTCCTGAACCTCAAACGTGGTGTTTTTCTACAAAATGCAGCTCTAATAGCTTCCACATTGTTAACCCCGAGTCAACCCATCACAAACATTCTCCTTGATGGTGTTACAAGATCTTAATGCCTTCAAATTCAGATTCTTCAAAATATCTGCTTAGATATGAACAAAGCAGGCAATAACACTTTGAATTGAAAGAATATTCAAAGACCTTGGCTAATGGCTACTAAGCATCAAAAGGAACAATTTATCTAATGGGAGAGTATGCAGTGATTTTTGACCGTGCAGAGCTCCACCTGAACTTTTAGGCTGGGGTCAGACGAGCCCACCATGTGCGCCCGTACTGACGTACCTTCCACTGTCCATCGCAGTGTTGTGACGCTGCGATGGGGCTGGCCACACGCTGTTGCGCACTCATGAATTGCGAGCACGACAGTGGCCAAGCTGCTTCTGTGCAGCAAATCTCCCCGTCAAAGCGATAGGACGCGTGTTGACAGGGCTGCAAAGCGTGATCCTCCATAGGAGCATCGAGCCTTGCAGTGCTGAGCGCTCTAACTACCTGAACTAGTCTGAACTCTCTCTAAGATGTCTATATCCTTCTGGAGATACGGTCTCCAGTACTGCACACAGTACTCCAAGTGAGGTCTCACCAGTGCTCTTTACAGTGGCATGAGCACTTCCCTTTTCCTACTGCTAATACCTCTCCCTACACAACCAAGCATTCTGCTAGCATTTCCTGCTGCTCTATTACATTCAGCGCTGCGGAATATGCTGGCGCTTTATAAATAAATAATAATAATAATAATACATTGACTACTTACCCTTAGCTCCTCTGAAATAATAACCCCTAAATCCCTTTCCTCAGATGTTGAGGTTAGGACTGTATCAAATATTCTTGGGATGTCTGGTGTGAATCGCTCTCTTAAGGTCATGCCCCAGAATTTCAATTGGGTTGAGGTCAGGACTCTGACTGGGCCACTCCAGAAGGCGTATTTTGTTTTGTTGAAGCCATTCTTTTGTTGAATTACTTGTATGCTTTGGGTCATTGTCCTGTTGCATCACCCATCCTCTGCGGAGCTTCAGTTGGCGGACAGATGGTCTTAAGTTTTCCTGTAAAATGTCTTGATAAACTCTGGAATTCATTATTCCCTCAATGACAACAATCCGTCCAGGCCCTGAGGCAGCAAAGCAGCCCCAAACCATGATGCTCCCTCTGCCATGTTTTACAGTGGGGATGAGGTTTTGATGTTGGTGTGCTGTGCCTTTTTTCTCCACACATAGTGTTGTGTGTTTTTTCCAAACAACTCAATTTTGATTCCATCTGTCCACAGAATATTTTGCCAGTAGTGCTGTGGAACATCCAGGTGCTCTTTTGCAAACTACAAACGTGCTGCAATATTCTTTTTGGACAGCAATGGCTTCCTCCGTGGTGTCCTCCCATGTACTCCATTCTTGTTTAATGTTTTCCTTATTGTAGATGTGTCAACAAAAATGTTAGCATGTGCCAGAGATTTCTGTAAGTCTTTAGCTGACACTCTAGGATTCTCCTTTACCTCATTAAGCATTCTGCGCTGTGCTCTTGTAGTCATCTTTACAGGACGACCACACCTAGGGAGAGTAGCAACAGTGCTGAACATTTTCCATTTGTAGACAGTCTGTCTTACAGTGGACACATGAACATCAAGGCTTTTGGAGATGCTTTTGTAACCCTTTCCAGCTTCATGCAAGTCAACAATTCTTGATCGTAGGTGTTCTGAGAGCTCTTTTCTGCGAGGCATGGTTCACATCAGGCAGTGCTTCTTGAAACCAGTAAACCCAAAACTGGTGTTTTTTTTTATTTTTTTAATTCTTTATTTAGAGAATTATACAATACAGAAAAGTCACAAAATCAAACTTACAAAAGTGCAGCCACTTAAGGCCAGCCAAGGCAACTACGGTCAGCTAGTCAAAAAACATGCGAAGCAAATAAGAACAGGGCGATAAAAAATAAATAAAAAAGGCAGAAAGTCCCAATTTCAGGTAAAGAAGCAAAAGATCTATAAAATGCAGGCAGGGCCTTATCCAAGCAAGTCATGAACCGCCCTGAAAGTCCAAGCACCAAGCCAATCTAGAGACCAGAGACACGTAAGCATATAAGAAAAATGCAGGGGGGGGGGGTAAATCAATGATGCTCAGCCCTGAAGAGGTAGGGGGCAAAAAAAAAACAGCACTCAGTCCGGCCGAGGGTCCGGAGGATCCGGTGAGAGGCTCGTGGCCACAAGGTCATTCCAGGCCACCGCGGGATCCGTGATGGTATAGGGGACGTTGGCGTGTGTCACCACCAAAGCTCCCGCCAGACCACAGCGATATCGGACACCCTTTCAGCGAAGAACTGATGTCACTTCACGAAAACGCCTGCGAGCCATCAGGGTCTGGAATGGGAGATCGTGATACAGGGCCAGTGTTGAGCCCTCAAAGCACATGGGATCCCTAGCGGGGCAGACATAACCTTGACCTTGAAAGCCACATCACGGAAGGCCACCACGACGTCTCGAGGAGCCCCTGGTGGATTCATCGCAGGTCTCCTGACCCAAAACACCAACCCAAGCACGTCAGGTAGGTCAGGGGGAAGCCCCGTGACCTGAAGAGCAAGACGAGTCACGAAGGACAGCAGAGCGTCGGATGTAACAGAGTCCGGGACACCCCTGACCCTGATGTTTCGACGTCTGTGTCTCGTTTCAAGCATCTCCACAGAGCGGGTCAGAAGCTCGACTTGAGACCGCAAAGCAGCGACCTGACCAGACAGGTGAGTTTTTTCCGATGTCACAGCAGAAGTCGTCTCTTGCACCGCCGTCACCTGAGCACGTATCGCTGCCACCTCCGTTCAGACCGCCGCCACCTCAGGCTGCCACACCTCACGAATCACCCGGAGCTCCTCTAAGATCCTGCGGAGATCCCCCTTCGTGGAGGGGAGATGGTCGTCGTCCTCCTGCAGTCAAGGTCCCGACCTCGCGGTAGACTGATGATCCGAGGTCACACTATTCCTGGTGGAGGGAAGGGGAATCTCAGCTGGGTCCCCATCAAAAACATCCTCTGTGTCCAGTGATGCTTTGGAGGATGCTAACAGTGCTGCTTTTCTCTTTTTCTGCGCCCGTTTCCTAGCGGACGAGAGGGGTCAAGAGTTAGATGCTGGGGACTGTGGGGTAAGCCAGGAAATCCCAGAAGTACCCCCCTGAGGCTCAGAGCCGCTGTCATCATCTGAGGAGCCATAGCCCAGGGGGAGGGAGGAAGAAGCGGTCATTCCTGTAAAAGCGGACCCACCTCTCAGAACATCCCGAATGTCCCTCTGTCGGGGGCCCTGTCTCTGGGAATGACCGGTAGGCATGATTCCAGAGAAGCAGGCACGAGGGTGCAGGGCGGTGAGGGGACCTCAATATACCTCGAGTAGGCTTCCAAGATGGCCGCGGTGACTAGGCCCAAATCGCGCTGTAGGCAGCAATCCGTCCCCGATTGCGGAACTCAGGGGCTAAGTCAGGTACTCCAGGCTCTCCAGGATCCCTCGAGACAACCAGGAAGCTCACAGGCCAGTGCAAACGGCGAAAAAAGCGGTAAAAATCCGTGGCAAACACAGAGCTCTTCCAAAATGCTGCCGCTCGCTTCCTCAGTTAGCTCCACCCCCAGTGTGTGTTTTTAAAGGGCAGGACAGCTTTCAGCAACACATCCAATAATATCACACTGACTGGACTCAAGGTTGGCTCACTCCTGGCTCCAATTAGCTCTTGGAGAAGTTGGTAGGCTAGGGGTTCACATACGTTTTCCACCCTGCACTGTGAATGTTTACATGTTCTGTTCAATAAAAACATGAAAACTTATAATGTTTGTGTTGTATTATTTTAAGCAGACTGTGTTTTTCAAATTGTTGTGACTTAGATGAAGATCAGAGCACATTTTATGACCAATTCATGCAAAACTACACGTAATTCCAAAGGGTTCCCATACTTTTCTTGCAACTGTATCTCTATATATCAAATGGCGTCTTCTATTGGTCACTATTGTAAGTGCGTGCATAGTACTCAATACAGTCACATGACACATGTCCTGTGTCAATCAATCCATGGGAGGCCCTGCTGGGTGTTTTTAAAAAAAAATTTAATTGCTTGAGACCGATGGTGCTTTTCCATTGGCTCAAGCAATTCAATTGCTCTCATTGCCTCGCGGAGGCACTGAAGAGCGTAGATTCAGGAAGTCTGAATCATTTGGCCAGCTTGAGCTATGCAATTAATGTAGCGTGCAGCTACGCAAATTGTGTAGACTAGGCTGCCTCAGTGCTGCCACTGCTGTCTGTGTGATGATTCACACACACAGCAGCCGACGAGCTGAAAGAAAAAGAGGAGAACAGAGAAGGATGGTGAGGGAGCGTGGAGCAGGTGAGTGTGAACTTTTTTCACAATAAAATTATATTTTACAGATTAATACAAACAACAGCACATTCATTTAAAGAAAAAAAAAGCAATGTGTTTATTGTTTATGTTCAAACATTAAGTGTACAAAACTGCTCAGACATATAGAATTAGAGAAACTTACTTTTGGTGGTTTTCTATAAGCAGACACATCAGTAATAGAACACAATGGGCAATCAAGAGGAAAGGCAACAGAAGGGGGAGAGAGAAGGGAGGGGGAAAAAAAAGAAAATTGTTAATATCAGGCAGTTACAAATTCTGTCAAGTAAACATAATTGCATTTTATTCATTTCTACATTGAGTATTTCTAACAGACATTAAGATTGTATTGGTTAGTGCATTTAATCCTGCAGTGAGTGAAAATGTGATCTCTGATTTTACATTTCATCTTTCCTAGTATTGAATTGGTGAATCAAATCATGAACATTTTAATGCCCAGGCTCACAAGAATACTACTATTTTACTTTCCAGAGTCAGCTGATGTGATGGGTTTAAAGTAAGAAGTTACTGAACGAAGTTATACATAGGACTATGCGTAGTGGTTCTTTCGATTTCACAATATGCCTGAATACAGACTCGGCAGCTCATAATCCGTGCCAAAAGCAGGTTTCTAGGTCACTTTAGTCACACCAAAACATAGATGCAAGGACGTTTTCAATGTATCTTTAAACAAAAGGTACATTTGCCCTGGGCAAAGTCATTGTTGTGAGGACCAAGGCAGCTGTCCCTTGAGTCTTGTTAAAACCACGGCCCACTCCACAGCTCGGTGCTGATCAGGCATTGATGAAACTTCAGCCGCAGGGGAGAATGTCAGCCCTCCCTCTTGGCCCCTCGGCCCACTGACCGCATCGTACATGGGTGAGATGACATCAGAAACAAGAATTCCCTCCCTCCCCAGCTGGGCAGGGAGTTCCCTACAGAGGAGATACAGGGCTCATATCTCCAGAACCACTGAAGCTAAAGGGTCACATGAGGCATTGTTGGAAAGGCCAGAGCATGGCATTTCCAATGATATCAAACACGATTGGGTTTTATATAAAGATAAATATTTTTTATATTGTAATGCAGAACTATTGTTCACTTTTCAATTATAAAGTGAACAAGGATGCTGCACTTACCATCTCATTTTCCATGTCACCAGCAAGTGTATAGGCAATGGCACAATGTGTTATTATGCATTGTTCCATCAAAAACCTAAACCGCCGAACTGCAGCAAGGGGAGCAGGGGTGGGGGTCTTTGGAACCCTATGTCTCCAAGCTTTAGACCACACAAGGTCAAATGAGGTGTCACTGGACAGGTCAGAGTCTGGCCTTTCCATCGATACCAAATATGACTGTATAAAGCAAATTACAAAAACATTAATGCAAAATTAACTTTTTTACTCTGTTCCAAGGCAGTGGAATGATGTGCTTTTACATATATAAAGCAAACAATGCTGCTCCACTAACTCACCGTTTCATTTCCAATGACGGGAGCAAATAGGGAGGTGATAGCATAAAGTGTTATTACGCATTGGTGCATCTAAAACACAAGACCCCATGCAACAGCGAGGAGAGCGGGGGATACTTTGGACCACTGAATCTCCATTCTTTACATCCCACATAGTCAAGGTAGATGTCATTGGACAGAGTCTGGCCTTTCCAATGATACTAAATAGGAGTATGTAATATCCAAAAAATTATTTAAAAAACCAAAAACCCAATAATATATATTTTTTGTCAGGGAGATGCTGGTGGAGAGCAAAATTGCATGGGCCCAGAGCCCAGACGATATTAAAGATGGTCCTGCGTAGATGTGATTTTTTATTTTTTTATTTTTCAAGACAGAACTCAGGGGAATCATAAATCAAGTCAAGTTTCTTTTACTGGCATATCTGGAAAGAAAATCAATTCCTTTGGAGACAGTGGGAATGTAAAATCGTATATCATTGGCCATACCATATAATCATTGCATAAGAAGCCTGGCCTCAAATATTTTAATGCTCAAAATGAACAGTACATTTTTCAGGTCTAAATTCAATGTGAATTGTTCATATTTGCTTCATTTTATAAGGAATAAGAATTTAAAAGGACCATTCTGCAAACCAAACGGCACAATATGTAATGTAATAATTCCCTGATTATGCAACTACTACTCACATCCATTGGAATAAACCTCCACGTCAACAAGCAGTGATAGGTTAGAACAGTATAGCTGCGATGTAGGTAGGCTGTTCTACTTTTTGCATTCCTCTAATTGACTGCCAATATCCAGATCCACTTGTCAGGACGGCGTGATGGCGAAACATGGCCCAGATGAAATATTGCCCTGAACATAATGGTCACGTGATATCAAAATCGAAGAGAATGCGAATATGATGATATTAGTAAAGACTAGGGGATGTACGGATACCATTATGTCAAGACCGAGCACAAGTACCATTACTTTTATTTGATGTCATGTGACCGCTTTCCAATAAATAATTTAGGATTTTGCTGAAAGCCCATCCAATTTATTTTAATCTTGAAATGTATGGCCAGACACCCCATTTACCCAGTGCACAGACCTGTGCACTCACTCAACACAGACCAGACCACAGATACATATTTTCTAATTAAATGAGTGGCTGTGACCTGTTGCATATACCTGATCTTTTCTAATAAAACGCCATCTAGTATGGCATGCCATTGATTAGAGGGTTCTGTGTATATATAATCACACACACACACACACCTTTGGTTTTGTGTAGAGGAAATACTAGTAATGTGTATATAGTGTTTAAAAAAACCTCTAAAAAAAACACAAAGGGCCATATTCAGGCTTGGCCTGTACGTAACAAGGAGCTGCAAAGATATAGAAATGCATTTGCAGTTCCTTAATACTGGCTAATTTATGAGCCAATAGAATTGATGGCTGCAGTTGAATCGAGCCCAAGATGTCAACATTTACAATCTGTCGCTGAAATAAGTGAGGGAAGTCACATGTACTGTTCGCTGCACCGCTTAGGATTGTCTCCTTCCTAATGGTCCTGTGAAGCAGCCAGTATAACTCGTAGGGTGTGGTAATAACAGACAAGGCATTTGGAAATCAGGCAGGCGGCGCTTGTGTTTCGGTTTTGCCTTTCAAATAAACTGGTCTTTTCAGTCAATTATTTCCTGATTGTTTACACAGGATTTACGGCCTTCCATCCTAGTGTAAAAGGATAAAACATTAAAGAAGGTGTGGTGAAGATACGACGTTTGGATAAGCAGAATCACTTATTAGGCGGCTGCACTTAAGGAGCACCTGTACATTACTGTGCATACAGGAAGACGTTACAATATAACAATTATATTGCTTTACATTTTGTTCTACTAAAAGTCAATGACTAGACTGTGACAATATGACCTTTGCACATGCTGAGGCTTAATGCTTGAATAGATATTAAGCTTTTTTATGTTAGTATGACTCCGTATGTCATGATAATTTATCTAGTCCTTGACCACGTGTGTCTTCTGCCAATTATGCAACTGCAGTCACTATGTTTAATCTGTGCTAGTGAGATTGAGGCCCTGGGTTCACATATTCGGACACGTTTAAACTCTGTAAAATGCCAATAGTATTTATATTGGATTTTCATAGCCTGGCATGCAGCTGTGCAATAAATAAATAAAATTTTATGGATGTGGAGTTTGGTGCAAAAGCTCTGACTAGTGTTTAAAATGTCCTGTCATAATTAATAAAACTGCATGCTAAAATTTGGTTTTATATAACGGTATGTCCAGGTCTGTAGTAGTGTGCATGGACTAGCTATGTGTTGCAATGCAAGGATTCGTATTTTTGTGGAAGACTAGTAAAAGTTTGTTTGGAAGGGTTAGACACACTGGCGTGCGCAGCACGTTACATTAGGGTGTGCACCCATAGAACATTAACTGTAAACCTATGTTTAGAAATTTTTTATTTAGAAATAACAAGCCTGTAATCAGAGATAGTCAGGTTTTATGCTATTCATCATGAACCAGATAAGGCACAACTAAAATAGGAGGTCAAAGAGGACCTCTTCACCCAACATTAGGGTGTGCCTGGGCACACCAGGCACACACCCTGCGCACACCTATGGTTAGATATTTGTAAATGCAAAGCTTAGGATGGATGAGCGAGTATGTAAATCAATCCCAAACAAACCAAAAAATGGAGTATCACCCTAGGGTGACACTCAGTGGTAATTTATTTTTTAAAAATGTCTTTTACCAGAAAGGATAAATTAAGATTTCTCTCGTTTTCAAGTATCTCCTGGGTAGGGTAGGCAAGGCCTAGGCCAGCACTTTCCAGGGGGTGGCAAAAAAAAGGCACCACTATGCGTCCAGCGCCTGCATTACTCCTTCCGACGGGGGCAGGTGTACTGGCGAAGGAGGGAGCCGATCGGAACATCTCACGCAGTCTGGACAAGCACTCGAGCAGGCTGTATGAGCGGCAGTCACTCGTGAAGCCTGCTCGAGTGCTTGTGCACACACAGCAGGCTGCGCGATACGTTCTTATTGGCACCACCCGTCAGCAGTGTTACCAGCTTCCGCTAAGCTCCTCCTTCATGCTGATGCCACGATTCGTGTGGTTGGGGTGCCAAAGTCAGACAGGATTCAGGAAGGAGCAGAACAAGGCGAGCCGTGCGTGTTCGTGTGTGTGTGTGTGTGTGTTCGTCTACCCAGTCACTGCCTTTACTACACCACAAAGTTACGGTCTCTTCTTCACTACTACTGCACCACCCAGTCACTGTGCCACTACCTGGCACTATCACCCTCCCCTCCTACACCTCAACCACTGGGCCACTGTGTGGGAGAAAGGCCAGACACTGTGAAGCGAACTGTACATGCGAAGACTGCTCACTGATTTCAAAGGCTGTCTGAAAGTGATAGGGATCTTATCACTCTGACGCAACCGTTGCATGCCAGGAATGCTCATACATAGCGCATATTACTGTGAGTTTTGTTGCTCTGCGATACAGTAATGTGCCGTGTGTATGAGTGTATCGCAGAGCAACAAAACTGCACTGTGAGTGAGTGTATCACAGAGCTCCACAGCAATAAACCTCACAGTAATGTGCGGTGTGTATGAGCATTCAGTGTTATATGGGAGTTCTGATTTATAAGAAACCGCAAAACTCGGAGGAGGAGGGGTGACAACAGGAGTTATCGCACTGGGTGACATCAATGCTAGTGACGCCACCGCTTCTGGGTCCTTTCATCAAGTAAAACAATTAGATTATTCTGATTTGTGAGTAACAGAAGGCATCCTAAATGAGAGGCCCAACCCACAAAATAAAATATACCATGCGCCATGACATCTGTTGCCGAGGGGGGACCCGGAGGTGGAGACACCATCCAAGATGGCGGCCCCCACCGGATCTAGGCCGCGATCTGGCGCAGAATGGCGCCAGATCGTGGTCCGGCATTTCAGGGGTTAAAGTCAGGAACCGCTTTGAAGGGCAGACATCATTACGGCAGGAGGGACTACAAAAGTGGCGTCTGACTTCCAGTAAGTCAGATCGCTGCGGGACCGGGACCAGAGAGGTAAGTATTTCTCTAGCCCCCCTGCCGAGCGGAAGACGTGTGGAGAACGTCGTCTGCATACAGCGGGGGTCAATGAGGACATTCCCCACACGTCCTCCGCAGGGACTAAAGGAATATGCATGTCTAGAAAAAAAAATTTAATTGATGTTTGAACTTTTTTATACTATAGACAAATTAGAATAAATCAATAAAGGTTTTTAAAATGTGTAAAAAAAAAAAAAGTATTTTCTTGCGTTAACCTCCATGGCGGCCCGATTCTGACATATTTTACATATAAGAATCGGTCCTATTTATTCTGGCCCCCTAGCGGTGTGAGTGTGGCTCGGGGGTTAACTTTCAATACTGAAAGCGGTATCCCCCGAGCCACACTCAAGCCGATACTTACATGTCCTGCGCTCCCTCGCTGTCCCCGCAGTCACACTGCAGCCGATCGCGACGTCACACTTCCTGGTTCACTCCTCGCGAGAAGAGAACCAGGCAGTGTGACGTTGCAAGCGGCTGGAGGAGACTGCGGGGATCAGCGAGGGAGCGCAGGACATGTAAGTATCCAACCCGAGTGTGGCATGGGGATACCGCTTTCGGTATGAAAAATTAACCCTGAGCCACACTCGGGATTACCATCAGGGAGGTTAAACTGTAATCTCTGGCCACGCCCCTCAGCTAGGGATGTTTCTTCAGGTCCTACTTCCTGTATATTCCGCCTCCTCCCCACCCACTACTCTACCGAATTTATTTTTCATTTTCACATGCGATTACTTTAATGAAAAAAAACAAAACAGCAGCATGTGTTTTATAATGCGGATTTGTAATGCACAAGTAATCTCGTTACTGCTTATGGATGTGGTAGTGTCGCGTTAAGTTTACACCGAGCTTGAAATCTAGTCTTTGCATGTCAAAAACTTCCAACTGGTCCACAATTTCCAAAGGGGAATGGTTTGGTACTCCCAGTTACACAGGTATCATATGAAAACCAAACCACTTCACAGAATTAAATTTACAAAAGGTGTGGCAGGAGGTTTATCCACCCTTGCATTTAATGTGATACATTCCTTCAAGTGCTTGTGTCATCAGAAATAGTCTATACACCATCATACAGAATTACCAGTGCCTGCTGGTTTGTCTGACATTTTAGTCCGTTCAGCAGTTTTTCATCCATAGGTTGGGTGGGTACAGAGCATCACACCTGCCTAGACAAACAATTTAGCCGAGTGACATACGGTTTTCTCTTAGTCCTCCTGATCACCCGCCATCTTTAGATTGCTACTTGGTTTCCAGGAGGACTTTGGGAAAGTCATGTCATGTGACTTGACAAGTCTCCTACAATACACTTACAGGCTAGTAAAAAGAGCAGCAGGGCAGTGACGTAAATATTGGGATGAACCTTCCACTGCACAGACTAGGAATACATTTTATTTAGGTTAAAACACTACTCTTGCTAGGTCTAGTGTATATAGATAGACAAAAAGACACAAATGTATATTCATGCTCACATAAATATATATACATTTTATACACACCATACATATAAATACACAAATTTAGGAATCAGACATACAAGGCTGCCATCAAAAATCTTGGGAGCACTTTCCCGAACCACTGGTCATGGCCCCCAGCCACTCGCACCCAAAAAACCCAGTCCAATATTTTCACCAAAATATATTATGGCTGTATATATGTAGGGCCCTAATACATTCTTAACGCCTAAACGCGTGTTTTTTGCGCAAAGCGTTAAACGTTAACGCACGAAAACCACCGCATGAATTACATTCCTCGCATTTTTTTCATTCTTCGGGAAATTGCGCTCTTAAAACCGACGTGCAAAAATGCACGCAGAAATCAGTGAGCCCAATGTAATTTTTAACGCGAGTCCGTCAGACAAAAGCAATTTTGTGCGGACTGTGCACAACAGACGTACGTTCTGACGGAAGACAAGACAGTGGCCGTCATTTTTTGACAGATCTAGTAAAAAACCGTGCGCATCGACGTTCTCCGTTGTGAATCCGCAGTTTGGTTCGGTCGGGTTGTTACAATTTGCCATTACCACCAGCTTTTCAAAGACGATAAATTATGCGCGCAAACGTTGTCCGTTAAAATTTGCGCTAAGATTGTAATACCATGCGCGCACCAGCGCACAACGCATTTGCGCTCACAATGTTAAGTATAACAATGTTGTTAAGTATAATGTTAGGATGCGCGCACTAAATTGCGCAGGGTTCGCGCAGGGACACTCGCGTTAGACGTTAACGCGCATTTTGTGCGTGAACGTCGTAATACGCCGTTCAGCGCAAAGGGTTTTGCCCCTCGCGTTAATGTGTTTTTGCGCGCGAAGAATGTAATAGGGCCCGTAGTGTGTTTGTGTTGGCTCAGTATTCTATTACTTATTATGCATTGTTGCATAACCAATTTTCTTCCCATACATTCTAGAAATTATATATATGCCTACACATACATTAGGGAGTGATAACCCAACAAATCAGCCCAACTTAAGTTGGGCATAAGATGCCCATGACAGGTGCACATTAAGTTAAGTGTCTGAAGACGTGCGCTGCAGTTCGCCATACAGGTCACGTCAGATTTAACTGTTACAAAGCAAAGTTACACCAACCAATCTGAGTTAATGAGATTTTTAGGAAGATGTTAATTGGACATGACAACACTCTTTCAATAGAACGGTCGCTTCAAATTACAATCCATCACAACATTAGGCCAGTTTTTTTTAATTTTATTTTTATTTAGTTGTCACAGCAGACTTTGAGTTGTCTGGAGCAATAACTTATGCAGGTTTCATAAAAGTTACTCTCCAATTTCAGCCACAGACTATTCTGTATAAAAAGTTTATTGTGACATTTTAAAACACACAAAGTTTTGTTAAGAGTCTCACATTAAGGAGGTGAGACATTTATATACACACAGAGTAGCCTCAATAAACTAAGTAGGCAGTTAACTAAGGGTCCATTCACACTGAGCGACATGAAAATCTCATGTTTTTCCGCGCGACTTCATATACGTGACAATGAGCGATATCGCACAATATTGCGTGACATTATTGATGTCTAGGGCGGCAAATCGCAAAAAAAAGGGTCATGTACAAGCGACGAGCTACAGGTGACATTGAGCTGTGAACAGCTCCATTGAAATGCATTGGAGAAGCTACATAGAGTGTTATAGCGTGGAAATATGCAAGATATCGCGGCAAAAACCGCACGATAAATCGCTTCGTGTGAATGGGGCCTAAGGATAACATTTGTGTGATTACGTCTATATGTACATGACCTTCATACTTCAATTCCAAACAAATACACCCAACATTCACAGACACTAAAAACATCTTCCAAGACTTACAATTTGCGTAGTTAATTTGAGAAATACAATATATTTAATCTATGCCCAAGGCCCCACTAACGCCAAAGCCAACTCAACATGTATAACAAATGATATTACCTTTTTAATTTTATGGGCAAGGAACAGAGGTAAATCAAGAGGTGTTTCCATTGTTTTATATACAGTAGGTTAGTGTTTTAAATAAAATAAGTTTTCTATCCTTTTAGCATCCAGAGTGAAGTAGAATTTGAACACTTCATATTGTGATGCAAACCGTTGCTGCAGGAGATCTGGTTTAACTCTGAATTAAACATTTTGTTGAAGGTTAACATAAATAAGGCATAATAAGGCACCTGACAAAACATAATAAGGCACCTGACAAAAGTTTCAACGGAAAGAGTTGTGTTCAAAATTATTCAACCCCCACTGAAATTGAGTGTTTTGGCCAGTTTGACATTGATTTTGATCATTCAGTCATCTTGCTTACAATTAAATCAAAGAGGCACGTGTAGGTCAGACAAATATAACATAACATTTATAATGAAATAACCACAAATGTCTTTTCTGTGCTCACATCATTATCAGTTTTATTCAACCCCCAAGTGACATTCAATCTTAGTACTTAGCTTTTAAGCTTTTAAATAGCTTGACACAAGTGTCTTGCAGCGATCTACGGGTATCTTCGCCCATTCGTCATGGGCGAAAGTCTCCAGTTCAGTCACATTCTTAGGCTTGCGCACTGCAACTGCTTTCTTTAAGTCCCACCAGAGGTTCTCAATCGGATTTAAGTCAGGTGACTGCGATGGCCACTCCAAAATGTTCCAGCCTTTAATCTGCAACCATGCTCTAGTGGACTTGGAGGTATGCTTGGGATCATTGTCCTGTTGAAAGGTCCAACGTCTCCCAAGCCTCAGGTTTGTGACGGACTGCATCACATTGTCATCCAATATCTCCTGGTACTGAAGAGAATTTATGGTACCTTGCACACGCTGAAGCTTCCCTGTACCTGCAGAAGCAAAACAGCCCCAAAGCATGATTGACCCCCCGCCATGCTTCACAGTAGGCAAGGTGTTCTTTTCTTCATAGACCTTGTTCTTCCTCCTCCAAACATAGCGTTGATCCATGAGCCCAAACAGTTCTCATTTTGTTTCATCAGTCCACAGAACACTATCCCAAAACTTCTGTGGTTTGTCCACATGACTTTTGGCATACTGCAGTCGACTCTTCTTATTCTTTGGAGACAGCAAGGGGGTGCGCCTGGGAGTTCTGGCATGGAGGCCTTCATTACGCAGTGTGCGCCGTATTGTCTGAGCTGACACTTCAGTACCTACATCTGACAAATCTTTTCTCAGTTCCTCAGCAGTCACACGGGGACTTTTCTCTACTCTACGCTTCAGGTAGCGCACAGCAGTCGAAGTCAGCATCTTCTTTCTGCCACGACCAGGTAGCGTTTCAACAGTGCCCTTTGCCTTGAATTTGCGAATGATGCTTCCTATGGTCTCTCTTGGTATGTTTAACTTCTTTGCAATCTTCTTATAGCCATTGCCCTTCCTGTGAAGAGTAATCACCTCTTCTCTTGTCTTCCTGGACCATTCTCTTGACTTCACCATGTTTGTAACCACACCAGTAAATGTCTAGAAGGAGCTGAGTATCACAGTCATTTTAAAGCTGCCTAATTGGTGCTTATTATGCTTTATTGCTGCTCCGTGACATCCACAGGTGTTTTCAATACCAGATTGAAAACACTTGAATGAACCTCTGTTCTTCAGAGTGGTAGTCTTTAAGGGGTTGAATAATTGTGTCAATGAAGAATTCACAAAAGAAACATTTACTACTGTATTACAAAACCAATTGATGTCATTTTAGTTGCATATGGTTCTTTAAAAAGTACTTGTAGGATTTCATTCTGAATACAATTACAAATGTACACTAAATTCCCTAAAACCCTTTACAGCATTGGGGGTTGAATAATTTTGAACACAACTGTACGTAGGTTTAATATAGTAACATCTGTTAGAGAGTTTATAAAAAGCCACAATATTATCTCATCATTTATTTTCCTCTCCAATCAGAAACAATAGGCACATGTTTGTGTTGGCTAGCATTCTAAGGAAATCCCTTTATATATTCATAATTGTACATATAAAGCTGGCTAATCTGAAAATATATTAAAATTCACCACTAAAAAGCAACAAAATAGCATTTTTTTTAAACAGCTCTAAGCATTACCCATTAAAGGTTGCACGTGGTACCCAAAGTGCAAATAATCCAGTGTATAAAAAATAAAAAAACACAAACTTTTAGTTAAGTCGACACAGAAATAGCAGGGTAATACAGGTGTATGTACTCAATGTGCTGGCTGGGTGGAGTAGAGGTAACATCACTGCTCTATAACCGTGGAGACACAGGTTTGATCCCGGCAAGAGCACCTCTCCAGTAAGTGTCCTTGAGCAAGAAACTAACGGTACATACTCGCCACCCAGGACATACTTGAAAACAAGAGAAATCTCAATGTATCCTTCCTGGTAAAATCCTTTCACAAAAAGAAAAGAAAAATAGAGCAAATATAAATCAACGCATGACTTATAATGAAGCCAAGTTCATTGTGATAACGGACAAGCCCTTCAGTAAACGTATTGATGAAAGTATAATTTCCTTAGAAAGCATTTTTTAATATATTGACACAACACACAAAATTGTCAGTATAGAGGCACTTCCTCTTGAAGAAGAGGAAGTACCTGGGTGTTATATATTCTATAATGAAGTTACCGATTATGATCTACATGTGAGATATACTGTATATACATATATTAGTAAACAATAGATTTCTAATACTTTCTTCCTTTAATTTATTCTTGCAGGTTTTAAGAATGGAGTCAACTTCAGCCTCAGATGTTTCAACACACAAACTTCTACAGGGACCTTCCTTGAGACCTATTGCTTGCTAGCCTGAGCACATGGAGAACTGCATTGACTTTTTAAAAATATCTGGGGAAGGAGAGAACCTTAATACAACAGGAACATGCTAGGGCCTCTGCCCAAAGTCCAATTACATCAGCTGTCATTATTCCATCCTGGAACCACTGGAAGCGACAAATAGTTTGTGCGATTTGCGTTATAGACTACTTCCACAAACAGGGCTACTCATACTCAAGCGCTGTATTGGCACTTATGTGTTTGCTTATAAAGCCCTTACTTTACCTATTTAAGCACAAGTGCCATTCAACAGGCTCTTGTGATGTCTATTCCAATAATCCTTGTGAAACTGCATGACAGCCTAGAGCTGTAGGGGGTGATTAGGAGGACCAAGTGAAAACCTTGTGTCAGACTATCACACCATGTGACTTGGCAGATCTGTAGCAATTTCACCCAGAAGAAGTTAGGCTCCAAAGCATAGCGTGCTCACTGCTCCCACACCACAACCATCACCCAGGAACTTGGGGTTAGATTAGGAGTCAATGGTAAACTAATCAAAGGTGATGATAAAATTACCATAGTCACTAGAGTCCATGGAGTGACCTTTGTCTCTGATTCCAAGACCCCTTGAGTGGGTAAAATAATACATTTTTATTAGGAGCAGAAAGAGGCCTTATACAAACCTGTTATTTGTACTCCATTAGCAACCAAAATAAGTAGGCGTAGAGTTAAATTTAAAACATAAAAGCAGTCAAATCACATTACATACAGTGGCCATAGACGGCAAACAGTATCAGGGATGAAAAGCTGCAGAGTTAACCACTGCACTGCCTGTGTGCAGACAATAACAAGACCATACTCGCTTGGTAAGGGCCTGACCTCCATACTCAAAAGGGCACAGAATCGCTCCTCATCATTGGCAAAAGTTTGAGTTATAACAATGTAAGGAGGTAATGAAGAGAAAGGCGACTAGACAGATGCTCCAAACACATCTTCTAAGATTTTCCATGATAAAGACATATACGATTATTAAGGCTGGGGTCAGACGAGCGTAGTGTTCACGTCCGTGATTGCGCCTAAAATTACGTCCGTGATAGCATGACAGGAAAGCCCATCGGAGCCCGTTAAACGAAGTACGTCCGCACTGAACTGCGGACGCACAACGGCCGCGGCCCCCGGACGCAAGGCAGGTAAGAAAGTACAACTCCTAGAACGGCTACACAAAGTGCGCTGCGTCCGTAACGTCCGCATAGCTGTGTGTGTGAGTGATGGAACGTGGTCAGACTGACTGCATTTATACGTCCAGCATTTTTCACGGACAAAATGGTTTTGCTTTTTATTTTATTTTCTCTCCTACATCCGTCAAACTATACGTCAGTGATAAACGGACTGTGTGGCCACTACTGCGTCTTCCGTACTGACGTACGTCCATGTACAGGACGTACAGTCCGTAGAAATCACGCTCGTCTGACCCTAGCCTAAGATACGTACATAGTGACCGGGTGACCAACAAAGTACTCACATTTTCACCCTCAGCCCCAAGCTGCCACCACTCCGATTTCACCTAGACATTCTTTTATACCTGACCATTTTATCTCTGGTCCATCTAGCTCTCACAGAAACTTGGCTCTCCACTTCCAACAGTGCTACCCCAGCCTCCCTATCCTATGGTGTTCTCCAGAGATGCAGGAAGTTAAACTCCTTCCTTATCAACATGTTTACATATTCGAATTTAAATTTAGTTCCACCTCAAAATAATTTCGCTACCCCCCCCCATTCACAAACAGTTCCATTAGAATTATTTATGCAAGAAAAAAATGTAATATTTAAAAAATAAAATTTAACACACATATAAAACTTTAAATCTCTAATATTCAATTTTATATTCAGGGACAGAACATTGTACTGAAAAGGTTAACCGGGTTCAAGCATTTGGTGTTAACTAGGCAGAGAGGTTTCATTCATTTTATTGTGAATGGAAGTACTAGAATTTCTTTGTTTAGATTTGCATGTGTTGGAGTGGATCAACTCTACGGTCTATAGTATGCTGGGTGGAGTAGAGGTAACATCACTGCTCTATAACCGTGGAGACAGATACAGGTTCGAATCCCGGCAAGAGCACCTCTCCAGTAATGCTGGGGTCCGACTAGCACATTTTTAACGTGCGTTTAGGCGCACTTAATCACGGCCGCAGTAGCAGCAAATGACGCGCAATGACGGCCAATATATGAAGTACGGCCGCAGGAAAGTCCGGCCGCGCAACGCAAGTGGAAAATTAACGCATTTTTTCGAGAATGCAGAACCGCTAGTACTGACGTACTGAGTGCGCTGCGTCCGCTAGCGGTGTGTGTGTGTGATTTGGAGACGTCAGTCCCTGCTCATGTCCGGCCAACATAACATCCAGACGCAAAAAGGGTTTTATTGACGATCCGTAAAAAAATCACGCACGAAAATGCTCATCGTATGACCATTTTTGCGCATTCAGTGAAAAAAATACGGCAATGCGTTCGGACGCACTTTTTGACGGTCGCTGCGAATAATGCGTTCGTTTGACCCTAGCCTAAGTGTCCTTGGGCAAGACACCTAACGGTACATACTCGACACCCAGGACATACTTGAAAACGAGGGAAATCTCAATATATCCTTCCTGGTAAAATACCTTCTTAAAAAAAACAAAAAAACACAATACGTTTGCCATGTCATAGAATGGAGGGGCTTCAAGTGACTTCAAGTTTTTAATCTACATTTTTGTGAATGCGCAAATTGTAGTGATCAATTTTAATACCGTCACGATTTCCATTTAAGAGTAGATTGGTAGTACAAACATGCCATGTGCGCGCTTACGTGAACGGCCCCAGTTCAGGGGAATTTCTATTTAAATGTGTTCTGCTGTTGTCCTACATCTGTTCTGTCTACCTCTGATCCATTACCTTCTCTAACCACTCTAAGAATCTCGGAGCCAACACCACTAATGGCTGCACCTGCAAGTAATCTTCACAATAGCGGTAACAGGAGACCCACACATGCATACAATTCAAAGAGTACTTTCAAAGCTTCAAATCATATGTTTGCAACATTTGTTCAGAGATTAGTCATAAAAAAAAAAAAGACAGCTGCAGAATTCTTAAATTAATCTGAGTTTGCTTTAACAGAAAAAAAATCTGAGAGAAAAAGTGAAAGTAAGATTTTCTCGGCGCTATAGCACTGCACACCTTGTTTTGGGATCCCTCAGTTTTCCTTCTGTGGAAACCATATGTTATTGATAATTTTATGATGCTTAAAGAGGAGATAAATAGAATACAGATTAACTTCTGTAGGAATCACTACAGATGAAGTAGATGGCACAGGGTATTAACTAGTAAGTAAAACACATTCTTAGGTGGGGGAAGGGAAGGAATCACAGACTCTTAATAAGGAATAACTCCCTATGAAGGATTTAAAAACAAGGTATCATTTAGGAAAATGCTTGTTTTAGCAGCATTTATTTAAAATATTCTTCGTTCTTTTTCAGTTAAAGGGATACCCTAAGCAACATGACCACCTAAGCTATTTTAGGTGGTCATGATGCCCAGAGTATCCTGCCCTTTGTCCCCCCTCCCTCCGCTCAGCCGATCAGCTGAAAATGCTGAAAACAGCTGAGAGAGGCGGAGAAGTTTACTCCGCCCTCCCAGCTGTCAGTCAGCAGAGCGGGAATCATATTTCCCGCTTCTGCCGACTTTTGCCGAGTAGGAGACGTCATCGCGCTTTCAGCGCGATGACGTCTCCAACTCACAGCAGAAGCTGGCGGCTCCCTCTGAGGGTTAGTGTTGCGCGCATCCTCTTGCGCGCAACACTAATCCTCAGAGGGAGCCGGGAGGAAGCCTGCCGATTGGCTGGCTTATGTGAGAGGCGCGCATGCGCGCTTCTCACGTAAACCAGAAGCCAAGAAGCAAGAAGAAGGACGGGAGCGGAAGAGGAGGGAGGGGAGTATAAAAGAAAAAAAAAAACGCCGCTGGAAACACGAGGATTTTAGGGTAAGTATTACAGTTACAAGAAAAAAATAAATAAATAAAGATTTATTAAGGGAATAGGGATAGGTTAGGATAAAAAAACAGGGGGTGATTTTTTGAGTAGAGTGTTCCTTTAATATGCATCAGAAATTCTGTAGATTCAGCAACTGCAACCTGCAAGTAACCAATGTAGTGTGTTTGATCTGTTCTAAAAGCAACGGATATAAAACATTTGGATGGTTTCATGCCTACTCAAGCCGAAGGACAGGCAAAAACAGTTATAGCATTCCCCAGAAATGAGGCAGGACTCTTTGCTGGGGTAAAACACACACAGGGTTATTCAAAGAGAATCGAAAAGTCACCGCACGTTCGGTGAATTTTCATTCTCGTCAATTCGGTGCGATTCGACGATCCCATTTCGGCGACCCTGCAGTGTATTCAGCAAGCACCACAGGGCTGTCGTAGTGCAAGGAAAGGCCGCGGCAAACACGACGACCGCCGCAAACACGACGAACGCTCACCGAAATCTGCAAATCATCTGGAGCTGAACACGCTGGAGAAACCCGAGCAGCCGCCGATCACAGCGCAGAGCAGCCGCCGGAAAAAGCCGACACCACAGACAAATTGAGTGGAAAAAAAAACCCAGTACGCTTGAATGTATTAAAACTACAGAACGAAAGTGTCTGAAATTTACATATAAGATCCAATGAATGATAATAAAAAGGGCTGTTACAGAAAAAAGAAAAACGATTTAAAAAAAAAGGAAAAAACGATTTTTGCAAAAAAATCTATACATAAAAGAGACTTTTTACTGCAGAATATTATAATCAACGGTTTATTAGATATTGAATTAAAACGGGAATATTTTTAACATTGAAGCTTATGGGATTCGCCTGAATAAACCTGTCGTATGAAACCACCGAACAGCAGGGCGATTTGGCAACTTTTCACTGCTGGTTTGTGTTCTCTGAATAGACAAAGCATTGCTTCTCTATGGGGATTTCACTGCCCTCGAACAGGCACCGTATGTTCAGGCAATTCGCCAACATCGAGCTCACTAACTTCTCATCAACATGTGTACTTGGTGACTCAAAGGAATATTCTTGTAGCGTTGAAAAGACTATTTGCCGAGGTTTAATTTTAAAAATCTCTAAATTATCCCTATATGGTATTAACGTGGGTCGCACTGCAGCTTTCTTAACCAGGCCTGGTTTCAAGTCAAAAGGCTTGTGATCACAGCTTTACCAAGGCCACATGTCCAGCTTGAAAAAACATTTGATAGCCCTGGTCTACCTCCTCTATAAGTAAGGGTCAAAACATAGGGCCATGCAAATGACATTCTAAAAATCAACTCTTCCCAAACGGTAAATTTTAACAAAAATGGGAGATCAGCCAGTTCCCCCATTGAGAATCCTAATTAGAAGGAACCTGACCCCCTGTTTCAGGTGTAAGTTTCATATTAATAGAAGTATGGCAGGGTTTTTTTCTCTAAGCTCCGCCGGTCTTTAATGCAGACCATATCAGACACACTAATACAACCCCCAATGCAAAACCTACAACAGTGTAACTAATCCAAAAGTAGTCCGCATTTATAAAGGAGCACTCTATGCATAATAATTAAACAACACAAAAAAAATTAAAAGGTGGGTCAGTACGGGTTATTACACCACTCTGCCACTAGATTTTATTTTTTGTCATTTCGACAAGTGCTTAAACCTAGCTATTTTCTAGTTCTCGGAAGTCTAGCAGAAGGAAGCAGCTAAAACGAGGTCCGTAACGATCGGTAAATGCGCGACTAGCGCACAGGAAGCCAATCAGATAGTACTAAATGTCTATTTCTCCAGTTATGTCAGCTCATAAAAGTGAAATGAAACAAATTTTGGATCTGGAAAACCCCAAATCCCAGGAACACCACCAACGGATTGCCTTCAAAGTGGAGGTTTATAGTGCTGCCCCAGGGACCAGAGGTTGCTGGGGGAAACGTGGAGGGCATAGACCACGATGGCCTCTTAATTTTACTTAAGTGGTAAAGGTGGCTAGCGTGCCCTTTTAAGCTTGGGTTGCACATGTGTAAATATTATAGCTCAGATCATAATGTTAGTCTCTTTAAGCCAAATATGGCCTTCAAGGCAAAGAAACATAAATTTGATTAAAATTATTTAACTGCAGCAGAAGCTTTAGAGTAATCCACAGCATAACCATAGAGCTTTACATTCCAACAGTAAATCACATGTCCTTATGGGGCCTCTTATAAATGCTCACCTTTTACACTAGGGCTCTGCAACAGCAGAAAATGCATTCAAATCAAAGAACATGTGATTGGGTGGATAAGAAAAAAAAGGAAAATACAAATTCCTGAAATTCTTATTGAACAATAGGTCACGTATGAAAAGAAAAAAAAAGTTCCCTCTAATCATAATCATTGCAACTTTCCTGAAAAACAATGGTACAAAAGTTTGAAGACTAAATTAGCTTGACAAGAAGAACATATTTACAAAAATCTTAACAGATTATCATTAAAATCGACAGTAACCAGAAAAGTCTACACCAGGTCACAGTGGGAAGAATACAGCCCATATCAGGTTCCCATGGATAGAACCATCATAAAAATGATGAATGTAAAATGTGACATAAGACTAAGCTATTTTTCTAAATGCTAACGGCTCCACTCATTAATGCCAACCTCTCCACTACTATTCCAGCCTGGCTACAATTGCTGTTTTGTGACACAGCTGTAAAAACTCCATTGTACATTTGCGATTCTAAATATTTGTACAGGAGGCCCAAAATGTACAAGAGAGCAAGAGAATAATGAGCCATTCCAATGTCGTTCATTAGTTTCCAGCCAGGTATGTAAAAAAAGTTAAAGCAGGTCTTGATTTAAATATTTGTGAAATTACTAGAAAATAATTATTTGCTTAAAAATGACAATATTTACATCTGGAGTTCAGAGGATGTCACGATCCATTGCGTCTTCTCACTAGCAGTAGGACACTTCGCATATGTACTATAGTTCCCCAGTGGCTTCTGCCAGCCCTGTAGACACGCGAGCCTGTGGAATAGGGATGTGCGTTTCGGGTTTCGGAATTTTCACAAAATTTCCCGATTCGTGCATTCGGATTCGGCCGATTTTTCAAAAATTTGCGGATCCGAAAACGGCAGATCCGAACAAATTTTCGAGCCGGAACGAAAACTTTTCAGAATTTTCGAATGGACTAGAAATGTGTAAAATCAAAATTCATTTTCGTTCCATTTGTGATTTCGGCTCCATTCCGGATTTCGGTTCCATTTCAGTAATTTCGGACATCGTATTTATATCACTGATTCTGTAATTAAATTTTGTATCATTCCCATCTCAATGTATCCTTCCATGAAAACATGCAAAATCTCAATGTATCCTTCTTGTAAACATGAGAAATCTCAATGTATCCTTCCCGGGAAACCAGAGAAATCTCAATGTATCCTTCTTGTAAAACATGAGAAATCTCAATGTATCCTTCTTGTAAAACATGAGAAAAAATCAATGTATCCCTTCCAGGGAAACCAGAGAAATCTCAATGTATCCTTCTTGTAAAACATGAGAAATCTCAATGTATCCTTCCAGGGAAACCAGAGAAATCTCAATGTAACACGAAAATTTCCGAAATCACGAAAAAAAAGTTGATACGAAAGACAAACCGAAACGGAAATCGGCCCAAACGAAAATTTACAAAATCAGAACCAACCGAAAAAAAATAAATTGGTGCACAAGCCTACTGTGGAATATGTATTTGGTCTTCTTAGAGCATTATGGACTACAAAGGAGTATATCAGAGGAGGAACACTAGAGTGATCTGTTACTGGCTCCCATATATTGTGAGTTGAGACCCTAAAGTACTTGTTCACTGTTCATAGGGAGCTGGTAGTGGGTGGTTAATGACTTGCCCAGTCAGTAGAGTTTCCTTGTTACACTTACAGTAGAATAGAGCCCTCATTTGAGATTACCTTTAAAAGGTATTGTTGTGCAGTTCAGTATTAAATTTAACCCCTTAACATAGCCAGGCATGCTATGCCATCATGGTGTGGCTGGGCCTGAACCAGGGGCGTACCGTCAGGGCCTTACCTGCCATTCCAGTAAATTAATGTGCTGTGGTGGTTAATATTAAAATTAATTTTTTATGTTGAAAAAAGTTCACATACTCACCTGCTCCACGCTCCCCTGGTCGTCCGTTTCTGTCCCCGCTTTTAATTTTTTTTTCCTTTCAGTTCGCCGGCTGCTGTGTGTGTGAATCATCACACAGACAGCAGCGGCAGCACTGAGCAGGCCTAGCCTACTACGAAATTTGCGTGAACGCTATGCTAATTGCCTAGCTCAAGCTGGCCAAATGATTCAGACTGAAGTCTGCAGCGCACCTCCGGTGCACTGCCTACTTCCTGGATCTACGCTCTTCAGTGCCTCAGATAAGCACTGAGAGCAATTAAATTGCTTGAGCCAATGGGAAACAACCAGTCCCGCTCACCCTTCACAACTTCTAAGCCCTCCAATCTTTGAATGGTTGGGAATGCTAACCCTATCACTCCCAGCCAGGGAGAACAGACAGACAAGCAACAATAAGTACAACCTAGTAATAGTAGGTTTCGAGACCAAGTGTCTACTGAGCCACAAAGGGTTAACTACCGATAAGTGGGAAACAGACTGAAAAAAGCTTAAGCAGTGTATTCATACACCAGGGGTTAATATCAGCGTGATCATATAAACGTTCCGAGTTGGCAACAGACAGAGTTTTCATACAGGCTGTTATGGTAACACACAAGGTTCTCATACACTCGGAGTTGGCAACAGGACAGATCAAGGGATTTACTGAGTCGGCGTTATGCAGGATTGGTATACAGTCTGAGTCAGCGTTATCCAAGATTGATATAAACTCTCAGTCAGCGTGGGGCAAGAACAGCATGCACTCTGAGTCTGCTCTGCTCATAACATACATACAGGCTTGGTCAGAAAGAGAATGGTCAGGAAGGCAGTCCGACTCAGCAACAATCAGGGTCCTCATACAATCCGGTTCGGTAACAGAGCAAAGAATCAAAAGGATCAGTGAAACGAAAATACGAATACACCAGGCGATGTGGGAACTAACTCCACGTCAGGGCAATGAGCCAACTCGCCCGCCCTGCATTTAAGGCTGGCGGCTCCGCGTCATTATGTTGCGCCCAGCCCCTCCAGGTGCATGAACGGCCGGAACTCCTGGCACCTGGCCAGCCAGCAATGTCGCCAGGCGCCCAGACTCCCCCTGAAGTCCCGCAGGTGCCGAGGAGGTGTTAACACCATTGGTCTCAAGCCAATTTGTTTAAAAAAAACGCCTCCCATGGATTGATTGACGTAGGACAGTCATGTGTGTTGCTGCAGGGGGGGGGGCAGAGCTCAGAGCACGCGTGTGCTACTGTGCTACGGGTGTATGGCCTCCACTTCTGACATTGCCTGACTGAGTCAGGCAGTGTCAAAGAGATGAGACGAGTGTCAGTCACGTTACTAATTACTTGTCCATAGTGCGCAGGAGCGCCGGAGAGTGAGCAAGTGACAGAGTGTGCGGCTGGAACCCGATGCAGCACACCCGACTGCCTGGGTACATAGAATTCTGGGGTCTGACTGCCTGGTGTTAGGTTCTCAGCCCCTGCTGCCCTCCCTAGGGGGGTCTAGACACGGTTTTGTGGCACTTGTGGGTCAGGTGCCAGCATTCCATGATATCCGAGCGGCGTCTGAGGGGGTGGGCCCTGGCATGGTCACGAGGAATCGCTGGGTTTAAAACAGGGTGCGAGGAGTTGCCTCACCGCCCTGACGTGGAGTTTATTCCCGCATCACCTGTTTGCTAATTAAGACATGATTTGTTACCGACCCATTTCTGTCTGAGGACCTTGATTACGTATTTCGACCCGGCTTGCTACTTGACGATTCTCTGGTTTTTCCACTTTGTGTTTATTCGAGTCGATGTTACGATTCGTATATGCATGTATGAGACCTGCCCGTCTCCTTGAACAATCCTACTCACACTTCTCTCCTCCGATAGCTGCCCGTACCGACCCAAGACCTAATCACAAGGCACCTTACTATGGGTTTGACTATCATGCTGTAAGCTCTGCATATACTACGCACGATCTGAAATCTGTACGATCCAAAAGACTTCCGAAAATAAGGTTTTTCTCTGAGGGTATACTGCCCTGCAGTCTGCACAACTCATATGCCGTGGTAAACCTTTATATACGAACGAATGCAAGAATCCTGCTACGGTTACAATTTTGTATACTGTATTTCATTCCAAGATCTGTCAGGATTATTTAGCAACATTAAGTTGTCCTTTGGTCATGAAACCAAATCGAGCTTAAGTGTGATTCTAGACCAGGGGTGGGGAACGTACGGCCCGCGGAATGCCTTGGTCCTGCCTGCGACTTCTTGCGAGCGTGCAAAGCCATGGAGCTTCGGTGCTCACCTGGGGGAACCACGTGACCAGCCGAGTTCTCGCGAGATCGCGGCTGGTCACGTGGCTCCCCCAGGCCAGCGCCCGAGCTCCACGCCGCCGTACGCTCAGAGGGAGCCGAAGACACGGCGGCGGCAGGAGCCAGGAGGTGAGCTGGGGGCAATATCCAGGAGAGCTGCTGGGGGCAATATCCATGAGAGCTGCTGGGGCAATATCCATGAGAGCTGCTGGGGCAATATCCATGAGAGCTGCTGGGGCAATATCCATGAGAGCTGCTGGGGCAATATCCATGAGAGCTGCTGGGGCAATATCCATGAGAGCTGCTGGGGCAATATCCATGAGAGCTGCTGGGGCAATATCCATGAGAGCTGCTGGGGCAATATCCATGAGAGCTGCTGGGGCAATATCCATGAGAGCTGCTGGGGCAATATCCATGAGAGCTGCTGGGGCAATATCCATGAGAGCTGCTGGGGCAATATCCATGAGAGCTGCTGGGGCAATATCCATGAGAGCTGCTGGGGCAATATCCATGAGAGCTGCTGGGGCAATATCCATGAGAGCTGCTGGGGCAATATCCATGAGAGCTGCTGGGGCAATATCCATGAGAGCTGCTGGGGCAATATCCATTAGAGCTGCTGGAGCAATATCCATGAGAGCTGCTGGGGCAATATCCATGTGAGCTGCTGGGGCAATATCCATGAGAGCTGCTGGGGCAATATCCATGAGAGCTGCTGGGGCAATATCCATGAGAGCTGCTGGGGCAATATCCATGAGAGCTGCTGGGGCAATATCCATGAGAGCTGCTGGGGCAATATCCATGAGAGCTGCTGGGGCAATATCCATGAGAGCTGCTGGGGCAATATCCATGAGAGCTGCTGGGGCAATATCCATGAGAGCTGCTGGGGCAATATCCATGAGAGCTGCTGGGGCAATATCCATGAGAGCTGCTGGGGCAATATCCATGAGAGCTGCTGGGGCATTATCCATGAGAGCTGCTGGGGCATATCCATGAGAGCTGCTGGGGCAATATCCATGTGCGATGGGGCATATCCATGAGAGCTGGGGGGCATATCCATGAAAGCTGCTGGGGCAAATCCATGAGAGCTGCTGGGGCAAATCCATGAGAGCTGCTGGGGCAAATCCATGAGAGCTGCTGGGGCAAATCCATGAGAGCTGCTGGGGCAAATCCATGAGAGCTGCTGGGGCAAATCCATGAGAGCTGCTGGGGCAAATCCATGAGAGCTGCTGGGGCAAATCCATGAGAGCTGCTGGGGCATATCCATGAGAGCTGCTGGGGCATATCCATGAGAGCTGCTGGGGCATATCCATGAAAGCTGCTGGGGCATATCCATGAAAGCTGCTGGGGCATATCCATGAAAGCTGCTGGGGCATATCCATGAAAGCTGCTGGGACATATCCATGAAAGCTGCTGGGGCATATCCATGAAAGCTGCTGGGACATATCCATGAAAGCTGCTGGGGCATATCCATGAAAGCTGCTGGGGCATATCCATGAAAGCTGCTGGGGCATATCCATGAAAGCTGCTGGGGCAATATCCATGTGCACTGGGGCATATCCATGAGAGCTGGGGGGCATATCCATGAGAGCTGGGGGCAATATCCATAAGAGTTGCTGGGGGCAATATCCATAAGAGCTGCTGGGGGGCAATATCCATAAGAGCTGCTGGGGGGCAATATCCATAAGAGCTGCTGGGGGGCAATATCCATAAGAGCTGCTGGGGGGCAATATCCATAAGAGCTGCTGGGGGGCAATATCCATAAGAGCTGCTGGGGGGCAATATCCATAAGAGCTGCTGGGGGGCAATATCCATAAGAGCTGCTGGGGGGCAATATCCATAAGAGCTGCTGGGGCATATCCATGAGCTGGGGCAATATTCATAAGAGCTGCTGGGGGCAATATCCATGAGAGCTGGGGGCAATATCCATGAGAGCTGGGGGCATATCTATGAGAGCTGGGGGCAATATCCATGTGAGTTGGGGGGCATTATCCATGAGAGCTGAGGCATATCCATGTGTGAGCTGGTCTGGGGGAAATATATCCATATGTGAGCTGGGGAAATACATCCATATGTGAGCTGGGGAAATATATCCATAGGTGAGCTGGGGAAATATATCCATATGTGAGCTGGGGAAATATATCCATATGTGAGCTGGGGAAATATATCCATATGTGAGCTGGGGCAATATATATCCATGGGTGAGCTGCTGGGGGCAATATATAATTGAGAGCTGGGGCAATATATCCATATGTGAGCTGGGGCAATATATCCATATGTGAGCTGGGGCAATATATATCCATGGGTGACACCGTGAGTTAACGCACCGGGCGAAATTTTAAGTTGTTAATTTTGTATGGCCCTCGAATGATCTTATAAATCTCCAAATGGCCCTTGGCAGAAAAAAAGTTCCCCACCACTGTTCTAGACTGTGTATATACTCCCTGGTTTTGAGATTTGCTTTGTTTTCACTGTCTATGGTTGACAGAAAAATCTGCTCTCTATAATCCAAACTACGTTACTTCAGTGCAAGCACTATACAGTTCGTTACACCTGGGTACATATAATTCTGGGGTCTGTCTGCATGGGTACATATAATTCTGGGGCCTGTCTGCCTAGGTACATATAATTTTGGGGTCCTGTGTATATCTGCCTCTGATACTAGCCAGCGCCTCGCCAGCCACTGACCTCACCGCACGTCACTGCTTCAAGTCATCCAAGAACTTCAATACTGGGAGCAAATTGCGCAATTCCCTTAATAAAGATGTAAGGTTTAAGGTGGCCAGATTGTGGTTTTATTTCATTTATAAAATATATTTTATTTATTATAGATAAAAAAAAAAACACAAGAGAAATTATTTAGTAGCACGATCATTAAGTGTTGCCCCAGACCCAAAGCTTCCATACTGGTGAGAATGGCATGATTTACTCTTTGAACGGGATTGGAGAGACCAATGGCAAATTACCAAAAATCTAATTTTTTCAGATATCACTGCTAATTGATAAAAAAAAAAAAGAGAAATCCGTTACACGTCTGTGTCTCTGCTGCCACAGCCAGTATGCAATTCTAGAAAGAAATTTATGAAAGCTGTTACATTAACAATAAAAGCACCGTGACTTTGTATGTTCCTTCCATACTTCATCAAGCTATTAAAACCAGGCCAGACAGACCAAACCATGTTTAGTAATGCAAGAGAGACTAGAAAATAAAAATGCTAAAATAAAAGCATACTTTAGTAGCTTTAAGGAATGAAAAAAGTTAGGGGGAAGGGTTCATTTTTGAGAGCCAAGCTCAGAATGCATCCATGAAATGGACATTATTAAAAATTCGGAAAGAAATAATCTGCATGCATTTTATTATGAACAATGCAGGGATAAAAAAAAATTACTAAATAAAAAAATACAGATGGGTGGGGTGTCTGGAAAGAACATTATTTTCCAGATTGGAAAAAATGTCAGTGACACAGGAATCACACCCAAGAACAGTGCAGTGGGAAAGAATATGTTTTGTCTTAACGTGGATACAATGTTTTCATCTGCATTTATAATCAAAGAGCTTTTTGTTATCTAAAAACAGTGAGTGGCTGCAGCTACAGTACTATTTTTGTTACCTAGTTACAATTTTAACACTTACAGTGCACTGCCAAGTATCTGTTTAGACAAATTTCTACCCGACGTACTTTCCAATATGCACAGTGAGTCCATGATTACACTCCCCCCCCCCTCCATGCCAGATAAATCCGAAAGCAAGAATTTGGGTGACATTGCATTTCAGACATATGCACGCCTATTGCCTGACATTTGGACATATTTTCACAGTCTAAAAATATGTACTTCTTCAATTAACACATGACTGCAAAGCCATTTTATTTGAAGAGTTTCCCAAGCCTACGTCCAACAGACAGTACTTTGTTAGGCCTTTTGATTATTTAAAAAATATATATTCTTAACTCCCCCCCACCCATCAAATGTGTTGAATTAAATGTAATTAAAATTGTTGCCAGACTCTAGCATGTTTTTATCTGTGTATCTATAATTTATACTTTATGAAAGGAGGATAATGACATTACAACATAGAATGTTCCATATTACACACACACACTTTTCTGTGTAAATAGTAATGGATTCTCTTTTAAAGATGCATTTCAGATACAGCAACTTAGATAAAAACCACTACCATATACAGTGGTGTATCTTGGCCCAGGCCAATAAGACCTAGGCCTAGGGTGGCACTTTCCAGGGGGCGGTCACCCCACCGCTCAGTGTGACCTGCCACCCCACCACTGAAATGAAAAGAGTGGGGGGTTTGGGGTGAAAAGAAAAAGATGGATTGGAATGAAAAGAGGGGGGGGGAAATGAAATCAGGGGGCATTTGGAATGAAATGAAAAGAGTGGGGGCTTTTGGAATGAAATGAGAGAGTTTTATTGCTGTGCAGCTCTGTGATACGCTCATACACAGTGCACATTTCTGTGGGTTTTATTGCTGTGCAGCTCTGTGATACGCTCATACACAGAGCCCATTTCTGTTGGTTTAAGGCTGGGGTCAGACGAACGCAGTGCGAATGTGCGCTTAGCCGCACTTTATTACGGCTGTGGTAGCAGCAAACATCCAACGCATGCCCACACACGAAGTACGACCACATGGAAGTTCGGCTGCGCAACGCAAGCGGCAATCGTACGCATTTTTGCAAGAACGTCGAACCGCTAGTACTGATGTACAGAGTGCGCTGCGTCCGCATAGCGGCGTGTGTGCGTGATTAGGAGACGTCAGACGCTGCTCGTGTCCGGCCAACATAACGTCCAGACACCCAAAGTTTCCTGGTTTGGATCTGTAAAAAAATCACGCCTAAATTGCACATCAATATGACCACTATCGCGACTTCCGTGAAAAAATGCATTCGGACGCATTTTTTGACGGTAGACGTGGAAAATGCGTTCGTCTGAACCTAGCCTTATTGTTCAACCAATTAGAGCATCTGGTTGAATTTAACCCCTTCACTGCTGAGCCATTTCACGTTTTAAAAAAACTCATTTTTCTTTCTTTTATTATTATTGTTATTACTTTTTTTCTTTACTTTAAACATGGTCATGTTTGGTATCATTGGAAAGGCCATGCAGGTCAATGTGTTACTATTGCATCATAGATTAGATACTAAAGAATAACTGTATAGCAGTCCTACTAGTTTGAGTACAAAAAACAAGAATCTATATAATTTAGAATGTATAGGATCTACATATAAAAGAAATGCTGACAAAATAATTTTCATATCTCATATTCAAGGACCATTGAGTTGTGCTGAGGCAGCCTATTTATATGCATTCTTTGCCAAATACTGGTGAATATGATGCCGAAATACGCTACAGTTCGGCAATCTTCAGGAGCAGCAAAATTCTCCCATAAAGAAATAATGTTTTGTCTATTCACAGAACCCCAAACTGCACCGAAGTGTCGCGCGAAATGAATTTTTCTTTATCTAGACATTTTAATACAGTTTTATTTGTCTAAACACCTATTAAGTGAATATGAGAGTTACATTTTTCTGGGGGGGGGGCTGCAGTTTGGTGGAATTGGCTAATGCCTCCTAGGTGCTCTTCGGAGACGTTCAACTTTTTTGTGGGGCTTCAGGGACTCCATATGCATCACACTATGGTGACTGTGACAGATTAGATCTGTATTTCTATCGTGCTATGTATATAAGTATCTACCTGAGTCTATATACCTGTCTATACATATCTCCTCCATATAGATGCATATTCATATCTGATCTGGCCATGTCCGGGAAGTGTCCAGTTTCTCCAGCGCCTTTAATAAGCTAAAGTGGACAGGGTGGATAGAGTGTCCTTAGAATTATTTCATAAACAAATAGAGTGGGGGAGGGACCAGAGGTAAGATGGAGTGTGAGCTTGGGCAAGAGACTGGATTTAAGTGTGGGAGGGAGTTTGGAGGAAGGGAGCAGATCAAAGGGAAGGCTGGCATCTCCAGAACGGAAAGAGGGAAGCAGAGGGTGGGGTGGTGGTAGAAGACTCCAGCTCCAAGTAAAGATAACACTAGTGGTATCCACTCAGTGTCAGTACTCAAGGGTTTGTGTGACAGTTCTGCTACAGTTAACTAAATAAAAACAAATTGGTTATGTTTTACATAATCCTAGAACTAAATGATAACACATAAAGCAGCGGCACTTCTCCAATCAGCTAAGAAGTAGTATATCCGGTTATTAACCGTTAAAGCAGTTTGGCTCTAAACAGTATGTGTTGTACGCAGACAGATTAAAACGACCAACCTATTAATCGATAATGAGAATAGTTGTCAACCATTCTCATCCATTAGTTGTTTCAGCCCTACTTTACAATACACACCCATCCTAATTGGTTTTACAGTATTCTACAATTTTTGGAGCAAGGTCAATATAATGGTTATGCACATGCTATGTATGTATGCATGTATTTTCAACCATAGTTTGCGGATATTTCATTTATATTTTTATCTATACTATTTTATGCCAGCTCCTTTCTGCACATTGCTTTTCATACATAGTGTGGTGGAGCACCGTGATAACATCAGGAAGCATTATTTTACTGAGAGGGTGGTGGATACATGGAACAGTCTTCCAGTAGAAGTGGTTGAGGCCAAAACAGTAATTGAATTTAAGCAGGCATGGGATAGGCATAAGGCTATCCTAAACAAAAGATAAATCCAGGTTAAGTATCCATGTAATTGGGCAGACTAGATGGGCCGAAAGGTTCTTATCTGCCGACATTTGTCTATGTTTCTATGTTTTATGTCTATATTATTTCTAGAGATTCTCAAAGATGAGTTTGCGCTTTGAGGCAACAGATTTTGTATAGGTGTTAAATATTGTAGATTAAATAAAGTGCCACAAAGCTTTTGGTAAATGTTGCATCATGGGAAAAATCCAGAAAATGGAACCCAGAGATAAAATACCTAATTTTATTTTTCCTTTTTACATGCAATTACTTGCAAAGAAAACAAAGCAGCATGTGTTTTATAATGTGGTTTTGGTTGTAATGCACAAGTAATTTAGTTACAGGTTATGTAAGTGTTCGTGTCTCTTTAACCCTTTCACTGCTGAGGACGTGTGGGGAACGTCCTCATTGACTCCTAAGGAAAGATAGGGGGTTCCTTTGAACCCCAATATCTCCCGACTGTTGTCAGCTAGCAGGGTCATGTTTGGTATCATTAGAAAGGCCAGAGCAATGGCCTTTCCAATGATACCAAACATGACCATGTTTAAAGTAAAGAAAAAAAATAATTTAAAAAAAGAACGTGGTTTTTTTAAGACGTGAAATGGCTCAGCAGTGAAGGGGTTAATATAAAGCTGGTATGCTGTAGCCAGCTAATTGAAGACACTGCGTAGCAAGGGTGAAGGCTTCATGCTGACACAATGGGCATCCCTTACAAAAATGTGTATGACTCATTCGACTTTATCCTATTAAAGCAATTAACAAAAGAACAGAACAAAGATAAAAAGAGCAAGCTCAGTCAAGACTTCCTAAAGAAAAATTGCTTACAAAACAAAGAAAAGGCACAATGGTACCAGCCCATAATTCAATCAAGCATAAACTTGACACACTATCAGGGTTATTCAGAGAGAGACGATCTGGCCCCGAAATGTAACCGGACACTGAATTTCAGCGAACGGGGCCCTTCGGCTATTCAGAGAGCAGGCAATTGGCCAAATCTTGGCGAATTGTCTGCACATACGGTGCCTGTTCGAGGGCAGTGAAATCCCCATAGAGAAGCAATGGTTCGTCTATTCAGAGAACACTGAACAGCTGAGGAATGTCAGTGAAGTGCCCTGCCGTTCGGTGGTTTCATTCGACAGGTTTATTCAGGTGAATCCCATAGGCTTCAATGTTAAAAATATTGCAGTTTTAATTCAATATCTAATAAACCGTATAATTTTATTGTGCAGAATAAGTCTTTACTTTTAGGATCTTTAAGGCATTTTTCGGGATTTTGTAAAAAAAAAAAAAAATCTTTTTTTTAAATTGTTTTTCATTTCTCTGTAACACACCTTTTTATTATCATTCATTGAATCTTATATGTAAATTCCAGACATTTTCGTTCAGTAGTTTTTTGCAAACAGCGTTTCAAATTTCAAACGTTCAAGCGAACGGTTTTCTTTTTTCCACCCCGTTCGTCTGCGTGTCAGCTTTTTCCAGCAGCTGCTCTGCGATCGCCGGCTGCTTGGCTTGGTTTTTGCAGGTGTTCGGTGAGTGACACGGACTCGCCCCCATTCCCCTTCACATTATCCCTTACCCCTGATAATGTCCATGGACTTGCCCATTCCCCCCCATATATATGTCCCACTACCCCCCCCCCTCCCCATATGCTTTGGCAATGCTAAAATGTATTTGGTCCTGCCAATAAAGCTTATTTTGATCTGATTTGATTTGAGTGTTCTGTGGGTTTGCAGCAAGTTTGCCCTGCAGGGCTTGCTGAAAACACCGCAGGGTCGGCGAACTAGGAATCGGCCAATCGCTCCGAAGTGCGAGGAACGAAAAGTCACTGAACGTGCGGTGACTTTTTGGATCTCTTTGAATAACCCGGAATGTTTATTTTCTTAGGTTTTTGTTACTTATTTTTTAAAAACAGAAAAGCAAGGACTGCTTCATGCGCTTCCAAGACAACAAGCAAAAGAGAACAATGAAAGCTATAAAATATAGAAGGAAAAAAATTCAGAATAGGTTTACATAGTACATAATTTCCCATATATTAAATATCAATAATTATGACAATTTAACTTTTCCCCATATATGATGATAAAATAACTGAAAAACAGCACCCTTAAAGTGAAATTTAAATTTACAGTAGGTCAACAATCAACAGTCACGCTAGCGGGAAAGGTGCAATAAAACCCTTTTAGGATTGCCAAAATATGTTCACCTGCCACTTTATTAGGCACACCTGTTCGATTGCTTGTTAACACAAAATGCTAATCAGCCAATCACATAGCGGCAGTTCAATGCATTTAAGCATCAAGACGTGGTGAAGACGACTTACTGAGGTTCAAATCGAGCATCAGAATAGGGAAGAAAGGGGATTTAACCTCCCTGGTGGTATTCCCGAGTGTGACTCGGGGATACAATTTCACTACCGCGAACGGTAACCCCGAGCCACACTTGGGCTGCATGCATACTCACCTCCTCCTGTGCTCCCTGGATGTCCCCCGCAGTGTGTTGCTTCCTGTAAGGCTCCCTGCGAGTCACACGATGCAGGGGGGCGGGACCAGGCAGCAAACTTAATTTTTTTTATAATACACTGTATTCCAATGTACAATGTTTATGAACGGCCACTAGGTGGCACTACAGGATAAGAAACAGACCATACATAGTCTCTCTCACCCTTGTTTTCAGACAGATTTCAGTGTTTTTTGTATTTTATTGAATATCATGTATTTGCATTATTTTGGAAAATTATTTTTGGGATAATAAATTATTATGTCGTGTTTCAAACTTTATCGGACTCACTGTATTTACTATTTTTTTATTTATAAAGGATTTTACCAGTAAGGACGCTTGCTTGCACGGATTTCAGTGCGTGATTCCTAATTATTACAGGCTAATCATGTACAAAAACACGTTTCCTTTTAAAAAAAAAATTTGAGACGCTTTTAGACACAAAATTCTGAGCAAATTAGACCGCCAGGGAGGTTAAGAGACTTTGAAAGTGGCATGCTTGTTGGTGCCAGACGGGCTGGTCTTTGTATTTCAAAAACTGCTGATCTATTGGGATTTTCACACACAACCATCTCTATGGTTTACAGAGAATGGTCCAAAAATAAATAATAAATATATATATATATATATCCAGTGAGTGGCAGCTGTGTGGATGGAAATGCCTTGATGTCAGGAGAATGGGCATACTGGTTCCAGATGATATAAAGGCAACAGTAATTCAAATAACCACTCGTTACAACCAAGGTATATGCACAATACCATCTCTGAATGCACAACACGTCGAACCTTGGAACATATGGACAAATCTGCAGCAACTGCGTGATGCTATCATGTCAATATAGAGCAAAATCTCTGAGGAATGTTTCTAACACCTTGTTGAATCGATGCCATGAAGAATTAAGGCAGTTCTGAAAGCAAAAAGGGGTTCTAACCCAGTCATAGCAAGTTGTATCTAATAAAGTGGATGGTGAGTGTATATATGTATACAAAACAAGATTTCCCCAGGTGCATCCCATAGATATATATGTGTATATAAAATAGTGTTACGATACATTTTTTGTTTTGGGGGGGTTGGCTGGAGCGCAAAATTGACAGGGGGGGGCAATAAAATGTTTGCCCAGGACCCAGTCAATATTAAAGATGGGATGTGATCAGATGCAGGGCCAACAGTTTAGGTTTATCCATGATATTGAGAACAGAAGAGCAGCAATCTGGTCCACTTTCTCAAGACAGTGAGACACACCCCTTTCTCCAGTTGAAAAGGTCAAACATGCCCTCTTTCCAGGTGGACCCAACTTTTAGGGTGTTGCGAGTTACACAATTCACCTCACTGGTATCTTCCAAAGACCCACCCCATCCATGCCCTGATCTAATACCTTGCAGTGTTGGGTGGTATGCAACCACCATATACTGAAACGTGGATATGTCCAGTTTTAATATCCTGCCTATTCTTGACAGTCTGTATTCATGGAATAATTGCACACAGGTGAATTGAGACACTTCGGGTTCTACACAGTCTTTGTTCCTCCCTGGTTTCAAGTACGTTTAAGGTGTAACAATGTATCACAACTGTTACTTGGCTAGTCCACAGTGACTGATCAAGAGGAGAAGGTACCCATTGACAACACGTATTCCGAATGCTTACTATTTAAACTTCTACAGGCTTAGGTCTTCTATAGCCAGAAGCTCCTGCAGAAGCCGACATAGAGTGGCGAAATGAGTGGAGTTATACTCCATTTTTTGGCTAACCTCATTACCATGTTTAATTCAGTTCCAGTAAGTGCAACGCTAAACACAGAGGCAATATAGCAGCTTGTTCTTTGTTGACAGCGTTCTTTGCAGTCTCATATCTTACTGTAGGTCATCCAGGCATGTACTGGCCATAGGGACTACAGAAAGATTCCTGGTGGGCCGATGGCTCAGTGGGCCTGTGTGATTGCTGGCTCACTGCATGGCTCACATTGCCCTTAAAGGGTGAGGTGAGAACGTCCTCACAATCTATAAAACAGGCACAGTCTGCCACAGTCTCATGTTGGGGACACCGTGCTGGTGAGACCTGCTGTGCATCCACCTCACCTTAAGACATGGCGCGCACTCAACCTCATTGCCACGGTGTTGCTTTATCCAATCACTCTGCAGCAACTCTAGAATCTGTAAAACGATTGGTTGAATAATCCGATTGGTTTATATACTATTTTTGTGCGTGCTTGCATAATTAAAGTGGGCTGGTTTGGATGAAGTCCAGGGCTGATTTTTTGCCTCAGTCCAGCCTTGAGGTCATCTACTGTTTACCTTTCACTGACAGCTACTTTCCTATCAATGTCAACGAACGCTCTGTTCATATATATTTATCTACTAATATAAGAGAAAACTATAGCGGTAAAAGGCATTAATAAACAATACTGTTACGAAGTATCGGTAGATCCCCATAAATATCAGCAGATCTCATTCCACTAATATACTCTGGTCTTGGTCATGCACTCGGGGGGGCAATTATTTAATGAATTACAGAGGTTTACACAAGATTTGCTTTATTTACATATCTGGCAATAACTAGATCTGTCTGGCTGGCTGTCTTTCTTTTAATTGTGTGCACATTTTCCGCTCACAGTAGCCTGTTAGAATAGGTAAAAGACGTCATTAGATTTACAATAAAAAATGTATTTAGCTCTTTAGTGAAATATACAGTCATGGCCGAAATTGTTGGCACCCCAGAAATTTTTCCAGAAAATCAAGTATTTCTCACAGAAAAGTATTGCAGTAACACATGTTTTGCAGTACACATGTTTATTCCCTTTGTGTGTATTGGAACAAAACAGAAAAAGGGAGGAAAAAAAGCAAAGTGGACATAATGTCACACAAAACTCCAAAAATGGGCTGGACAAAATTCTTGGCACCCTTTCAAAATTGTGGATAAATAAGATTGATTCAAACATATGATGCTCCTGTAAACTCATCTGGGGCAAGTAACAGGTGTGGGCAATATAAAAAGAACACCTGAAAGCAGATAAAAAGGAGAGACGTTCACTTAGTCTTTGCATTGTGTGTCTGTGTGTGCCACACTAAGCATGGACAACAGAAAGAGGATAAGAGAAGTGTCTGAGGACTTGAGAACCAAAATTGTGGAAAAATATCAACAATCTCAAGGTTACAAGTCCATCTCCAGAGATCTAGATTTGCCTTTGTCCACAGTGCGCACCATTATCAAAAAGTTTGCAACCCATGGCACTGTAGCTAATCTCTCTGCGCGTGGACGGAAGAGAAAAATTGATGAAAGGTTGCAACGCAGGATAGTCCGGATGGTGGATAAGCAGTCCCAAACAAGTTCCAAAGAAATTCAAGCTGTCCTGCAGACTCCGGGAGCATCAGTGTCAGTGCGAAATATCCGTCGACATTTAATTGAAATGAAACGCTATGGCAGGAGACCCAGGAGGACCCCACTGCTGACACAGAGACATAAAAAAGCAAGACTACAGTTTGCCAAAATGTACTTGAGTAAGACAAAATCCTTCTGGGAAAACGTCTTGTGGACAGAGGATACCAAGATAGAGCTTTTTGGTAAAGCACCTCATTCTACTGTTTACCGAAAACGGAATGAGGCCTACAAAGAAAAGAACACAGTACCTACAGAGAAATATGGTGGAGGTTCAATGATGTTTTGGGGTTGTTTTGCTGCCTCTGGCACTGGGTGCCTTGAATGTGTGCAAGGCATCATGAAATCTGAGGATTACCAAAGGATTTTGGGTCACACTGTAGAGCCCAGTGTCAGAAAGCTGGGTTTGCGTCCGAGATCTTGGGTCTTCCAGCAGTACAATGACCCCAAACATAGGTCAAAAAGCATCCAGAAATGGATGGCAACAAAGCGCTGGAGAGTTCTGAAGTGACCAGCAATGAGTCCAGATCTAAATCCCATTGAACACCTGTGGAGAGATCTTAAAATTGCTGTTGGGAAAAGGCGCCCTTCCAATAAGAGAGACCTGGAGCAGTTTGCAAAGGAAGAGTGGTCCAAAATTCCAGGTGAGATGTGCAAGAAGCTTACTGATGGTTATAGGAAGCGACTGATTTCAGTTATTTTTTCCAAAGGGTGTGCATCCAAATATTAAGTTAAGGGTGCCAAGAATTTTGTCCAGCCCATTTTTGGCGTTTTGTGTGACATTATGTCCAATTTGCTTTTTTTCCTCCCTTTTTTTGTTTTGTTCCAATACACACAAAGAGAATAAACATGTGTATAGCAAAACATGTGTTACTGCAATACTTTTCTGTGAGAAATACTTGATTTTCTGGAAAAATGTCTGGGGTGCCAACAATTTCGGCCATGACTGTATTTGCACAATGCTATGCAAAGTCTGTGCTCCTGACAGTACCTACTCAGGGTGTAAGCTGTATAACACGGAAGCGAAAACTCTGGGATAAGTTACTAGTCCCGTTGCATATTCTGTAATCTTATTAGAAGAAACAAATGTTTATTAGGCAATGGTCACTTCCGCTACCAAGACTAAAGTAGCATAGAAAAAACTAATCAGAAGTCACTCAGTGCCTTAAATGCTTTACTACAGCACATTCAACATAACCTAAAAAAGGAAAACAATTCTTTTTAAGAACATTAACAAATGTTCATATAAAACTCCATATAAAAATAACTATTTTTCCTGACGTCTTACCACCATAAATTCCCAGTATAATGCATTTATTTCCTACGTTAAAAAAGAGAATAATTTAACAATAAAGTCAGTGTTTACATAGGAATAAAACTATAACAACCTCTTACTACTGCTTAATACACTAAATCAACAACAGTCCAATGATTAAGAATTAAAACGTTTAAACTAGCAAGAACATGTCGGAAGTCAATCAAACAACAACATTAAAGCAAGCATGATGATAGAAGATCTGCGCCATCCCCATCATCTTTTATATGTAATAAGTGTTAAAAAGTATGTTCTACAAACCCTGACCACTTTAGCTTTTTAAAGTGGCCATGGTGTGTGGAGTATCCCCCTCCCCAATCCCCTGAATGGTTTAAAATGAGGGGTGAAGTGGAGAGATTCTTCCACTCACCCCCGCAGAACCAGACTGCTGAGAGGCTTGAACTTCTCTGCTGTCAGTCACTCAAGAAGTCAGAACACTCAAGCCTGCAGACATCTCCTCCCTGAGGCGGCGGTTGCCAGGTAGAAAGCCGATTGATCGCATCTGCATGTACAGCCCCAATCCATCGTTGTGCGCAAGTGTTACGGAACTTGCGTACGCCAAGAGCATAGGCCCATTGGGCAAATTACATAGCCTATGAGGCGCAAATTGCATAGAAAGGCTCCGAGACTACCGGGTTATGAAGTCTCCGAGCTGGAGGAGGAGGAGCTGCACATGACGAGGGAGAAAAAAGTAAAAACAATTGGTAAAAATAGGAGGGAAAAAATGCCAAAATAATTAGAGGCTGCTGGCATCCTCCGCCCAATTACTTAGAGGGGAACCCCCCCCCCAACAAAACCCACAAAACAATTTTTTGTAGAGTATTCCTTTAAATGGTGTGATATTCTTTAATTCAGTAATGTACGGAGATTTACAGGTCACAAAACTCACTTCACAATAGTTTGCAGGTTGTATGGGCAACAGATTCTCTGACTGCCAAAATTTTCATGAATAAGTTCTTTAGTAAGATTATGGACATTTCTCATAAATTACTTACTAGCCAATAGCTTATCTCGATGTTAACACATTCGCCAAAACTACTTCTAAAGCAGAAGTAAATGCCCCCACAAAGCTGCAAAACTCAACTCGGACCTTCAACGTAATTATAACCTCAGGCCTAACTTCCTCATTGTCATAACTCTGACCCAACACCAATAGCTTTGCTAATTTTATTGGTATCATTGAGTGTAGCACTGTAATAACGGAGATCTATTAAACACATTTCAGTTTCCTGTTTACTGAAACAACTTGACTTTGTCCTTATACCTATATACATGTTTGTTAAATGTTTGGGTATTCTGTCCATTTAGTTTTTTTGAACTCCTGAATTTATACATTATGAGAATATGAACATACGTGTTTCACATTTCTAATATTAGCTGACGCCGTTACCATACAGTGGTTCTTTAACGGTATCTTGCAACCTAGATTTCAGTTTCCAAATGATTAATTTATGTGGCTTTCTGCTGATTTAAGAAGGTGGGTGGGTATGGAATCAGCTTACACTTAAAGCTGGCAATAGCAGACAGGAATCGATCAATATTATAAAATAAAAAAAAAGACGTAAAACAATACAAGTATTATAGTATTCAGTACCTAAAGTTCATTGATTTTATCGCAGTAATGCTATGATGTGTTACAATGTTACATTTGAGGAGAAAATCCTTCTAGACTACGAGTAGTCCATTAGCGAGCTTCAGCTATGGCTGTACTAAGCCTGACAAAAGCTTGGCAGATGGATTGAGGGATGTTCGCAAAGCCTTTATGGTCAAGATTAAATCTAGGTCTCCAGAGCTCTACTATACTCATATACAGACATAGTAATCCAACAAAAACATGGTGTGCATTATTAAAGGGACAATTTAATGATTTTACAGTAAACCCTTAAAATAAACCTCGGGATCTTTTTAGCATGTGAAACGATTTGCTCATCTTCTACCTACATGGATTTAATACGGTTTCAAGTCCCTTCCTTAGCCCACTATCTACAGTTCTGAGATCCTTATCATTAAGTATCATTTTAGGGTTAAGGAGAGCTACTGTATGGTGTAAAATGCTACATAGGGGAGCGGGGATCAGGTTATAGAAGGGTAAAGGCATATCAAACAGATAAAAAGTCAAAGCCAGAGGTCATTCAACTAAATTTTTATTTATTTATAAAAGGATTTTACCAGGAAGGATACATTGAGATTTCTCTCGTTTTCAAGTATGTCCTGGGTAAATGGAAAAAAATGTATCAAGGATTTCCAAAAATTTAAAAAGACCCATTGGAAGGAGATATGTTGGGCAATACAGTTAAGGGTTTATTCAAAGAACACCGAACTTCCCCGTATAGTGCAATTTTGTGACCATTCAGAGCTGCCCCCCCCCTTTGTGCTGCAGAAATGAACATTTGTGCGAGTTTGGTTTCCGAGTTATTGCGCATTATATTTGATGAAACCCTGCACACTTTGCGCCCGTTATCGAATTTTAAAAACAAACATACCATTTAATTGTGCTGCGCTTGTGCGGATTTGTGCGAGATGGGAACCAGGACACCGCGATCGGAAAGAGGTGACTGCGTGAGGTCAGCGAGGGAGCGCAGGGACAGATATGTATCAGCCCGAGTGTGGCTCGAGGTTACCGCTTTCAGCATTGAAATTTAAACCAGAGCCACACTTGGTACAATGCCCAATATCTTCCAAACCAAACCTGCACAAACGTTCATTTCTGCAGCACAAACGCAGCACAATTAAATGGTAGGTTTGTTTTTAAAATTTGATAACGTGGGGTGCAAAGTGGACGAGGTTTCATCAAATATAATGCGCAATATCTCGGAAACCAAATCTGCACAAACGTTCATTGACTTTCAGGTGTTGTAGGGGGGCTGCGTTCCTTTGGTGACCTTTATTAAATAGTTAATAACTCAAAAAGAGAACAAGATAGAATGGAGATTTCAACAGCACAAACCGGCACTAACCAACAAGCCCGGTTTCGTGACTTTTGGGTGTTGTAGGGGGGCTGAGTGACATTTTGGTCACCTTTATTCAGTCTCATTGTCTGGAAAAAACAATTGCTAATATCTCAAAAATAAAAGCAGCACAAATGTTAAATTTTTGCGGCACAAAAGTAGCACTAATGTAGCACTAACCAAACACAGTGGATTTTTTATTTGTGCCGATTGTAGGGGGGCCAGCTTCACACAGCTGCCATTCAGCTATTCAAAAAGCTAGCAATTTGCCAAATATTGGCAAATTGCCAGTGAAATACAGTGACCTTTGACGGCAGTGAAATCCTCAGAGAAGTAGCGGTTAATCTATTCAGAGAACAAATCGATCAGCACCTAAATGTCAGTGAAATGCCCAGATTTTCGGTGGTTATGTTCGACAGGTTTAAATAGGTGTATCCCATAGGTTTCAATGTAAAAAAAATTTTAAAAAAATTCCAAGTTTTTCTTAAATATTTATTCAACCATTTATTCTTTTCATATGTACCAAAAAGTCTCTATTTTTAGGCATTTTGAGATTTTTTTTCAGCCAAATTTTTTTCCGATATTACTTTAAAATGCCGATTTTTCCCTGTAATAGACCTTTTTATTATTATTCATAGTACCTTATATATTATTTCCATGCTTTTTCATGCAGTCGATTTTTTGAAAACACCTTTTCAAAGTTGCAGTGTTTTTTTGGGGGGGGGTTTAACCCCTGTTCGGCAGCTGGTAGACTTTTTTCGGATCAATTCGGCGGTCTGTTTCACATATTGTCGGATGCGTTTGCCAATTTTTGGGCGGCTTATGCGATAGAGTCGGCAGTGGTTTGAGGATGCATTTGCCGTTTTTTTGATTTGTTCGGCGGTTTGAAAATGCATTCGCAAGTCGATTCACCGCACTTTGGGGACCCAGCAGTGAATGCTGAATTCAACGCAGGGTAGGCGAATTTAACTCGCCGAAGTGCAGCGAAGGGGAGAGCAATGAAATGTCGGTGCTCTCTGAATAACCCCTTTAGTGTACAACTGAACATTACTACAATATCCCTGTAAGAGCATAACATTATTATGTACATTCCAATAATATCTTAAAGAACTGAACATGAACCATATTTGGACATAATGGTCAGAGCTGTAACATAGCTATGGAATAATTTATCAAATATCTATTTGGTATAATATATATATATATATATTATATATATATATATATATATATATATATATCTCCTTTAAATATATGTGTCGCTTGCCCCATTCCCAGGGCCGGCCCAAGCCTGTAATGTGCGGTGTGTATGAGCGTATCACAGAGCGCCACATATCCCAGCCCACTGTCATGCAGTCATGCCCAGTCACACCCACACAGCCCTGGTCCAGGCCCGGTCGAGGTCTGCTGCACAGCCCGCACTCAGGACATTAGAGGGGTGGGCACCAGTGTTCTGCACATGAGGGGACTGCTCAAAACAGGCCTGACTGGCGCTCGAGGAACCTTGGTGAATGCGTATACGACAGCACCAGAAGTGCACCGGTCACCCATTTTGAGCGGTCTCATGTGCCAGAACACCGGCCTGCTGGGGGGGGGGGGCAATGACTTGTTGAAGTCTGGGCACTGCATGCCGTGGCCTTTGACAGGGCAGCAAAATGCCCCTCCTGACAAAGTGCTGCCTGGAGCGACTGCACCACCAGACTTCATCGACGGGCCAGCCCTGTCTATTCCCACTACTCTTGGGTGACAGCATGCACTGTTAGTATCCTTGCTTGTAACACCCCGTGTTGTAGTAGTCATGAAACATGCACAAAAACGTAATCTGAGCTTTACCTCCAGTAAGCTTAAACATAATAAAAACAGACGTTTTAGTTTCGTAAATGGCCATTTAAGTATAGCAGGTTAGAACCTAAATAGATTTGCCTCTGTGTTGTTAAGTGGGCTTAAAAAAATAATAATGGGCATTCATGTAAACCTAAAACCTCGGCTTTAGTTTAGCCGTAAGTGGACGTAAGTGATTCAATATTTTTGGGTAAAATATAGAACATTTGTTCTTTTACTTTTGTACATACAATTCTAAAGGAAAAGGGAAGATTTCTTTTCATGATTAATTCTTAAAAAATTCCTAAAACCGGTTGATCTGAGGATAGTTTTGTCAAGTCTGTTTATCTAATGAATTTTATATGGAGTATAGGTACACACAAACAAACAACATAAGTGTTAAATATTTCCCAGTTTTTTTTTTTTTTTTTATTTATTTCCCCCATTGGTGCTCATTAACGCCAGGCAAAGCAGCAAATATTTTCCATTCACAAAAAAAATTAAGATTCTTCAACTCCGATCTTATGGACGTGTTAGAAACATGTTCCGTCTGCATAAATTGGGCAGTACAAAAATAAACAACGTACAGGAATTACAACTGCGGCACGTTTTAGAAAACCACAAAGCTTAGTCCACGCACTCGGGTGTTTTGTGATTTATTATGGGTAAATTGTTTTACAGTAGATTGTGATCAAGTTATGGAGATCCTAGGAGTCACTGGCAGCTGCATGTGACAAAACCCGGGACAGAGAGCAGATGCTGACAGACAAACTGCTGCATGTGTTTCTGTTTTACTCCTTGAAGTCTTCTCTCCCCTGCTATAAAGAAAAATTCTCCAAGGAAATGGGTAGGTTTTAAATTAACCAATTAAACGTTTTAATTATCAGTATTTATTTTTTCAGTCTATCTTTGAAACATTGCAACAGCTGCAGGACGACCAAGGCTAGACCTTCTAGATAGGTTTAGGGATGTGGCGATAATCCTGTATTTGTCAACTACAATGTCTGTGCAAAGCTGTAAATTTCTGTGTGTCTGCTTAGGAAACACACACACACACTTTGGAACAAATACAAAAATGATACACTTTTGTGACTAAACAAAGACATCCATCCAAGCTCTGCAAGACATTACAGACTTATTTTTCACACTTATTGACAAATGTACATCAAACTTAAAAGGCAAAGGTTTGTATAAAGGTTTACATATAATAACCTATGTAAAATTATTTAAGCCATTGGCTCCTTGAATTGCAAGACCATGCTTTACAGAGATTGGTCAAGAGCGACAGAATCCTAACAGGGACCAAGCGGAGTCCTAAAGCCATATATATAGCGTGCAAACCACAAAGGAGAAGGAACAGGATACTCTTCTGCTTACAAATTTATTGTGCTATTAGAATTCCGCTGTTATTCCATTAACATAAGCGAATGCTCTCACCATACAACTTAATGTATACAGGGTTCCTTTTTGCAGCAGTATTTCATCTGACAATGCATACCGTAGTAGTGATACACTGTCAGATGAAATATGGCATACGGTTCCACAAACAAAAACAACCTGTATACTTTAATTAGATCAATCCACGTTTATTAACCGATAAAAAGTTAAAATGTTTCACTTTCGATTGTGATGGATTATTAAAATAGTTTACATTGACATCAAATGTGTTTTTTCCTTCAGTAGACTTCCTTATACCGTTTATGATGAATGTCCTATTTAGGCTAGAGTCAGACTAACGCAGTCTGAGCGCACTCTGCGTCCGTGCATAACGGACAGACGTACTAACGGAAAATACTGTAGACACCACACAGTCCTTTTTTTGACAGATGTAGAAAAAAAAAAAGGAACTATGGGAAATAAAATTAATATGAAAAATGCTAAAAATTTGAAAAGGATATGAAAAAGCATTTTGTGCATGAAGGTGCTGGACGTCGCAAATGTGCTGCGTCTGAATTCTCACACAGAACGCTACACGGACGTGGCGCACTCTGCACGTCCATCTAGCGGTTTTACATTCTTGCCTAACTTTCGTCCGTTTGCCACGTGCGTTGTGCGTGCGCAGTTCGGTGCGCACGCACTTAGTGTGTGGGTCTCTATTGCTCATGATTCTATGCTACGACGGACGTTAAACTGTGCGGCAACACGGACGTGATCACTGCGTTCGTCTGACACGGGCCTTAACTCTTCTCTCAAGGTGCACCACAGGCTGCAGATGATCCATTTTTTGTCATGCATGGCATACCTTAGAAATAGTAGAACATACAAAAGAAACTTTAACTGCCAACTTGCTGTAAATTAGGGATGAAACAATGAATCGGCAACTAAACGATAATGAGGATAGTTGACAACTATTTTTATTATAGATTTATCGGTTGGTCAAATAATTGGTCTGTACAGCACACGCTGTATAGAATCAGAATGAATTACAAGTTATTAACCTTAGACGCCTCTTCAGAGCTGATTGGAGAAGACGTGCAGACTACTTTACTCTGTATGATTTAGTTGTAGGGTTATGTTAGTCATAATCAGTATGTTTTTAAAATAGTTTACAACAGTAGAACTATAGCACAGACCCTGGAGTACTGCCACTGGGTGGAGCAGCAGTACCACAGGTGTTATATCCTTACTTGGAGCCCGAGTCCAGTGCCACCACCCCACTCAATCCCAATCCAATCCCTCCTTTTGATCCGGTCCCTTTCCACAAACCCTCTCCCACACTTCGATACGGTCTCTTGCCCAAACTCCCTCCCTCTCACACTCGGGTCAGTTCCTTTCCCAAACTCACCCTCTCCCTACACCTAAGTTTCTTCATGAAATCAGTATTTTAAAAAAGACACTCAACTCACCCCGACCACTTTAGCTTATTAAAGTGGTCAGGCTGTGTGGAGTGCCCTCCACCTGCTCTCTCCAGTTTTGCGTGCCGACATCATGTCTGAGCACTCGTAGCATAATTTGTTCGGAGAGAAAGGTAGCTTGGGCTTAAGCTGTGCATGCAGCATCAACTCATCACTCTGACCAAGCATCGCATAACTTATGTGCGAAAAGTACATAAGATATGCAATTTGCGTATGCACGTACAAAATGTATCCTTCCTGGTAAAATTATCTCCAAAAAACAAAAAAAAAATGTTATGTACACGATGCAAAATGCATAAAGCCAAAAAATAGGGGAGTTGATTTCTACAGTTTTCCTTTTAAACAAAAATATTTTTTTATCCGAATAAAAAAAAAAAATTAATTAAATTGTCCAACTTATTGATTAAAGAAAAAAAGAATTGTTAGTTGCAGCCCTACAGTAAATGCTTAGGCACGAGACATTTCGTCTATTGCTTTGAGTTCTACAAGTATCAGAAGTGTCTCTGCTTATCAGACGTCCCACTAGGTTTCTACTGCAATTCTGAGAGCTCAGAAATTGCAGCAATGCAGCAGACCCTGCAGTGCATAATGGGCGTTTATAAGAAAAGATGCATCCTTCTATTAATTGTATTGCCCCATTTCTCAGAGACAATAGATTCTCTCAAGAGAGCCTTCATGAACACGATTTTGGGTGCCAGGTTGGTGCCTATTGAAACCCTTCACTATTATAAACAAAAGATACTTCTTTGAGGTAGGTTTAATAGTAGAAGAGAAAAATAGTCTACATTTAAAATCTACAGCTAACCACAACAAATTAAATCACACACCTTTTCCTAAACAATATTTTCTGTATCTTAGAAGAACAAACGTGCATTTTTTTTTGCAAACAAAAAGAAGTTCTGCTGGCTCAAACACGTTCCTCATAAAATAACAGAAAGGTGTTATAAGTAGATCCTTCAGAGCTATAAAAAGATCAGAGTGTGTGACCAGCTTAATACTTTATTGGAACAACCCAATGTTCTGTTAAAAGGTTTTCAAGCTCCATTTGGTCCCACGTGCCCCGTGACAATCTGTTGAGTAAGAAATTAATGTTTGTAAATGGAACCATATGTTGCTCTAACAATATGCTTTTCTACTTGTAGGGAAATGAGTAAATATGTGACTATTTTAGAAAAAAATAAGGACTTCAAAGTTCACACTACTGACACTTTTAAAGGCAAGGATATTATTTAACCAAATTCAACAGCACAACTGAAAGACTGCAAAGATGGACCAGCTAAGCAAATACGGTGTTAAGAGGTTTGTGTTCTTCCCATATGAAAGAAAGATACAATGAAGACTTCAACCTAGCAGCATCTTTGAATCAACAAGAAAGTCACGCCAATCACGCACTCACTGGGCCAGAATTAACAAGGCTATTAAACTGCTGAAATCATGTGAACCAACTTCAACCTGCAAGAATAAAATTGGGTAAGTGGACAGAGAATGAGCTCTCAGAAAAAACGTGAAGACTCAATGTCTTCTTTCTGATTTTATTCATGAAGGCCAGTAGAACTAAAAAGAAATAATGAAGGAAAAGTAACAACAGCAACAAGAAAAAAAACAACAACAACAACACACCACCATAGGCATAATCACCAAGTCAATGGATTACATAAATTGATTGCTTTGTATTTGCCTTATTAATGTCCAGTTTCTTAGATCGATACTTCCATTCAACCATCTTAACAAAAGCAAAACAATAATCAAAGAGTAGACTCAAAACACTAGCTATTATTTATAAAATACGAATAAATACCACGTTATTTTATTACCAGGCTGAATTTGTCACACCCATGTAATTACAAGCCATCCCAAATGTCACACCCTAATAAACCATCAAATTATGAAGCTCGAATGACATCGGATGAGTCTATCATCAACTTAAATACCACTATTTAACAAATGCAAACTCCAAAAGATTTCTAAGAAACTATATAATCAAGACAGTGAGGCGTTTTTAAATTAGCTGGCAGGGAGAAGAAGGTTGACATAGGATCGTAAAGAGTTAATGATTGCAGGGTCGCACTGGAACCATGGAAAGACACTGGAAAGCATTTGTTCTCAGTGTACCATTGCATATGAAGAGAGGAGGTGGTGGATTCCCCTGCCCTCTGTGCTGCGGAATCAGGAGATAAGGTTTAGATTTATATTTATACTATTTAAATTAAAACGCCAAGGGATTCTGCAAAAGCAAACTCCCTTAACCCCAGGGTCTGAGAACCAGAATGCTTTGCAGAAAACCTACAGTGGAATGGTTAGTTTTTCTCTAGACATTTGTGACCAGTCTGGTAACTGGAAGAAACCAAGCAATGCAAAAGGCCTGGCTACTGGTGACGCTGGTTGGGGTGGAGAAAACTCCTCCACTACACCCAGCATATTCTACAGATCAGGGAAGCAGAGAAGAGGTAGACTCTACACATCCTGACCAGTTTAAAACAATAGAGTGGTCAGGATGAGTATAGTGTCCCTTTAATGACTATTATATTCGCATCCAAAACTAGTTTTAAATGTTCTTGCATTTGCAAAAAAATCACTCAACACAAAAACAAGAAAAGCTGCTTAAAAATTCCTTCCTTCCTCACACATCCTTTGGTATAGTCCCAAATTTTCTCTTGGAACCAACTGAAGGACAAAGAGGGAAAAAAAATTGTTCTCCAGAGTCCTTTCAGTGGAACAGCATGATCCCACGAGACTGTAAGCTGGTCTCTGTGAAGTCCCCTAGACTTTGGAAATGATACAACCAAAAGCAGCATGTCCTTGTAGGCTTCATCGACTCCTAACGCTACATGCACAGCTGCTTATTTAGCGCCTGTCTCATAGTTGCTTCCTGACACCAGCTCAGTTAAAACTTAAAGCAGAGATCTCAAAATGTGCACCCCCAGGTGTCTTTAATTCCCAGAATTCTTTGGATGACCAGAGAATTATGGGAGTTGTAGTTCAGCAACAAACCGGGGGGGGGGGTTGAAATCCCTGACTTGGATGCTTTCAGAGCTGTCGCATTATTTTCTATTTTTTGTCTTTTCTTGGCAGAGCTAGAATAGCAGCTCATATATTTCATACATGACATTGTTAAATGCACCTCTTTGCAGAACACCAAATTATTTTTTTGTTCCCACATGATGATAGTCATGTGAATGCTACTAATATCGTTTTAAAACAAAGGGAAACATTTGGAGTTTGCTTTACTTTTCAATTTAGAAAGAATGAAAAATGTAGAAAACTATCAAACTCCGATATTGCTGAACTACAATTCTCTGTCCTATTGCATTCAGTGATTTCTTGGCGTTGTAGTCCCAACAACTGGGTGGCCAGAGACAGATCGATGCTTTAGACTGAAGAAAATACCTTGTGGTACATAAACCCCTAAACAGCTGTTTTGTCTTTAACTCATAACCTTCTAATGATCGCTACAAACTGTTGCACACACCAGGAGGACTCTTGTCGTTGGTCCTTCTCCAGTCTCCTGCTTTAAAGAAAGTGGTTTTGTGATGTCCCATCTAAACAAACCATCTCTTGTTTAGGTCTACTGATGGCAGCTTGTTTATAGAATGCTTAAAACAATGTGTCACATAGGGATTAAGAACGGATTTTTAATACACAGCTTGAAAAATCCAGGGCTCAATTAGCTAGAGGTTTATATAAATGACACTCAAATCTGGATTATTCTACACAACCATATACAGAAAACGTTATCTGGCTCTTTGAGGGACACTACCAAACAAATGTCCTATTTTGCTTTTTTATGTTGCCGATATCACATGGGTCACTGGGTATATCAACTTTGTAATATTTTGCAACATAAACTGTACCCCACAGTATCTTTACAGCACCTGTTCATCGCTGTATGGCATTGAGCATAGAATGGACTATGTGTCGATAGTCCAGAAAACCAACCTATTGACTTGAATTGTGTGGAATGTAAGTGAAGGACACCACGAGGAGGTACCATTCAGTGCTGTAAGCATCTGAGTGAAACTTAATAGTTATAGTAATAGCTCTCTTGGGTAGACAACACAATAGATCAACTGCAGCCTCATCTAAACATACTCTCCCCACCCCATTGCCTTTTCGCTACTGTTTTATCCAGTAACACAGCTGTAAAGTGAAACCTGTACTATGATTTTTGTAAATGGGAGAAATCCACAAACCGAAAGCAGGGAGATAAACGCCTAACTTTCGTTTATAATTTGTAATATATAGTATAATGTATTACAGCTTAGATTAGTGGTAGTATTCCTATAGGTTAAAGTGCGTAGTTAATTTTTTTTTTTTACTTGATCAAGTTTGCTTAGCTATTGTTAAATTGCTAGGCTATACACGAATATTAAAACTAGACCTTAACATTATTCACACACATACATATATACACACACACGTAGTGCTCGTGTATGAGCAGCCCAGTCATCCTTTTTGGGAGGGAAAGTCATTAGTGACACAAATTGCATCATGAACACTGACCACTCCTCCTGATCTCCGATCTGCTAAAGATGACAAACCTGACACCTAGTCAAAGCAACAAAATTGAGCAACTGTATCAAGTCAGTCAAATACTTTGCAAATAAAGAAGTCACTCAACGTTGTGCTATAGAAGTCTGCAAACAGCTCTTGTAGTGTATCAACAATAATCGGAATCCTACACCTTCCCTAGAATTAAGCCATTAGACACATTAGGTTGTATAAACAGAGCAGAAGAGAACAGCCATTTAAAAATATTTAAAAAAAAATTGTAAAAGGAATACCTCAGCAATATAAACTAATAATTCAAAATGGAAACAGTATTAGTGTAGCGCTCCCATACCCCAGATTGTTTTTGTACAGTTCTCATATATCTCACATATATTATTGAGGAATTTTTCTCTCCAAAGTTTTATAAGGACTTAAAGTCGTCCGAATATCCTCTGCTTTTCAGGCGTCGGGTATTTTCACTACTCCGTCAAATGTTCAAAATCGACTCCATTCTTAAAAACAGTAAATAAACAAAAAGGATGGTGCAGACTGTTTTTTGGAAACGTGATTAATCACATATACAGATTGCACTCACCCAGTTGGAGCCTTGGACCAGGCTCTAAGTATTACGACTCTAAGGTTTTATTCGTCAGCCAAACCTTTTCAAAAAAGCTCACAGTGATTCCAATGAAATAAAATAGAAATAAAATGTATTTCTGATAAAAAAATAACAATTGTCCAAACGCGTTTCGCCCTATAGAACAGTGGGCTTCATCAGTAGAAAATAACATACATTAAAAACAACCCACACTTTTATAGTGGCAAAACTTAATTGTATCCTTATTGATTAGAAACACATGGGTTTCTGGCGTCATGACGCCGGATATGTCAGCTGTGTACTAAGACCTCGATGTTACCCTCTTTGTGTTCCCACCTCTGTCCGGCCTCCGCCGAAACCGGAAGCAACAACAGTGCACAGCGGAACACCATCGTCCACCTCCACGGTCGGACCAAACAAAGAGCCGAAACCGAAAGTTGTTGGATTACAACCAAAGGGAAAGGGAACATAACTACAGGTTGCATCCACTCATCCTCGCCTGCCCCCACGGTCAAACCGAACGGAATTTATAAGCATAACATTTTTATTAAAAATATAGAAAAGGACTTGTATCAAAAGACAAGGAGGATGAAACTACTATTAACAAGTTTTCTTCAAACCGTACTTTGAAAAAGTATATACATAAAAGCCTTTTACAAAAAAATGACACAGTTCAAAGTCTTTGTTTAACCCTTTAGAGATTAAAGTACCTAGCATAAAAATAAGTTTCATTTCCTCCTGATTTAACTTTTGGATGAAATTTTCCCCTCTCCAATTTCTTTTTATTTGTTTGAGAGCTAGAAAAAACGTTTCTCCTATGGAACAATTGTGTTTTTCCTTAAAATGGGATGATAGGGAGTGCTGTTCCTTAATGTTCCTTATATGTTCCGATATCCTAATAATTGTCTACAAGGGGTTAATTACGTCTCATCAGTAGCCTACAGACTACCATTTGTGCTCTTATCTCAGCAAGGAGAGGAATGTCATGCTGTAGTGAGGGAAAGGGAGAGGAGGATTAAGACCAAGTTACAGTGGGATAAAGGAAGACAGAAAGCTCCGCTGTTACATCGGAAATAAGCATGAGCTACACTTTATTCATATAAAAAGGTATAAGAAGTCATGGTTTGGCAGGTTTTGTCAAAACGCTATTAGAGAATCATGATACAGTTTTGGGATAATAGATGAAATGTATTTAGGGTACGACGAAACTCTACATAAATGCATCCCTTTAACTGAAACCAAAACAACACTTTTATTCTTTATTCCTCGAACACTGGCTATTACTAGATTAGTTTTGCTCATAAAAAAATGTATATTTCAATTTCCAATTGGCTTTCTTTTTAAATTCGAATCTTTTATGGGAGTCTGTTCTATGGTTTTGTTTATTCATGATTTTGCAATATCATTACTATAACCAGCATGATCCTGGCAGATGGTATCTAATACACATTAAAACTCTTTTTAGTGACAAGTCAAAAGAAGATTAAAAATGTATATATTTTACAGAAACACAAAGCACTGTTTACATTATAACTTTAAGTGTAAAAACCTATGGAAAAATATCCTTATCTCACGTGGTGCAGACCATTTCTGTGCTTCAATGTATGATGGAACACGCATTTATATATACGCCAACTATTGCTATTGTTTTCCCTTTGCATAGCATTGTAATACAGTCAGGTCCAGAAATATTGGGACATCGACACAATTCTAACATCTTTGGCTCTATACACCACCACAATGGAGTTGGAATGAAAGAAACACAATGTGCATTAACTGCAGACTGTCAGCTTTAATTTGAGGGTATGTACATCCAACTCAGGTGAACGGTGTAGGACTTACAGCAGTTTGCAGATGTGCCTCCCACTTGTTAAGGGACCAAAGTTAATGGGACAGAATAATAATCATAAATCAAACTTTCCCTTCTTAATCCTTGGTTGCAAATCCTTTGCAGTCAATCACAGCCTGAAGTCTGGAACGCATAGACATCACCAGACGCTGGGTTTCATCCCTGGTGATGCTCTGCCTGGCCTCTACTGCAACGGTCTTCAGTTTCTGCTTGTTCTTGGGGCATTTTCCCTTCAGTTTTGTCTTCAGCAAGTGGAATGCATGCTCAAATGGGATTCAGGTCAGGTGATTGACTTGGCCATTGCATAACATTCCACTTCTGTCCCTTCAAAACCTCTTTGGTTGCTTTTGCAGTATGCTTTGGGTCATTGTCCATCTGCACTGTGAAGCGCCGTCCAATGAGTTCTGCAGCATTTGGCTGAATGTGAGCAGATATTGCCCGAAACCCTTCAGAATTCATCCTGCTGCTTTTGTCAGCAGTCACATCATCAATATATACAAGAGAAGCCATACGTGCCCACGCCATGACACTACCACCACCATGCTTCACTGATGAGGTGGTATGCTTAGGATCATGAGCAGTTCCTTTCCTTCTCCATACTCTTCTCTTCCCATCACTCTGGTACAAGTTGATCTTGGACTCATCTGTCCATAGGATCTTGTTCCAGAACTGTGAAGGCTTTGTTAGGTGTTGTTTGGCAAACTCTAATCTGGCCTTCCTGTTTTTGAGGCTCACCAATGGTTTACATCTTGTGGTGAACTCTCTGTATTCACTCTGGTGAAGTCTTCTCTTGATTGTTGACTTTGACACACATACACCTACCTCCTGGAGAGTGTTCTTGATCTGGCCAACTGTTGTGAAGGGTGTTTTCTTCACCAGGTAAAGAATTCTTCGGTCATCCACCACAGTTGATTTCCGTGGTCTCCCGGGTCTTTTGGTGTTGCTGAGCTCACTGGTGCGTTCCTTCTTTTTGAGAATGTTACAAACAGTTGTTTTGGCCATGCCTAATGTTCTTGCTATCTCTCTGATGGGTTTGTTTTGTTTCTTCAGCCTAATGATGGCTTGCTTCACTGATAGTGACAGTTCTTTGGATCTCGTCTTGAGAGTTGACAGCAACAGATTCCAAATGCAAATAGCACACTTGAAATTAACTCTGGGCCTTTTATCTGCCCATTGTAATTGGGGTAATGAGAGAATATCACACACCTGGCCATGGAACAGCTGAGAAGCCAATTGTCCCATTACATTTGGTCCCTTAACAAGTGGGAGGCACATCTGCAAACTGCTGTAAGTCCTACACCGTTCACCTGAGTTGGATGTACATACCCTCAAATTAAAGCTGACAGTCTGCAGTTAAAGCACAATGTGTTTGTTTCATTCCAACTCCATTGTGGTGGTGTATAGAGCCAAAGATGTTAGAATTGTGTCCATGTCCCAATATTTCTGGACCTGACTGTATGTAAGTCTGTACATCAGAGCAGGGTGTTAAAATACACATCATAGCCAAGTACATGAACTTTTAACTTGTCCCACAGACGAGCAAAAGATTCAACGATAAATTGAAAATAAAGGAAATTCATTTTATCAAGCACCAGTATGACTGCACGGATACCAATTCTAAATTCTCCTATAGAATATGAAGTTTGTGATGGCTGCCAAAGCTTATGGCCTCACTATTTATTATATTAACATTGCGAGTCACGTGCCTCAGTTTTTCTCTGTCACTACATACACAGATACTTATGTTTTTATACAACTTTAACCACGCTCCTGATGATGCTGTAGTATCAGCGCAATGCCTATAGTGATAACGTACAGCTTGTAGTGACCATAACCCTGTGACCAAATTATTATTGGCCAGCTGCTCTGAGCACTGTGTGGCTCGCACAGATCTTCTGTCACTTCCATACTTTCAAGGTGGGTTATTTGACGGTTGGCGCTAGATAGTCTGCTCTACCTGCAGACCCACAAAGGCCTGCTACTTTTCCTTTCGGTTTAAAGCTGCGGTCACACAAGCGTTCTTGAGAGTGGACGTTCCTTCCATTCTGACGCCTGTGTCGCCACCTCGCTGAGCACAGATAGTGCGCTCAGTGCTGCAAAGCTCGATCCTCCAATTGAGGATTGCGCTTTGTAGTCCCGTCTTATGTCAGTCGTAGACTCTTGACAGGGAGGCTGAAAGCATGTCCGGCAGTAGCACGTGCTGCTAGTGCGCACGCTACACCGTGTGGCCCTCCCCATCAAGCTGTCACAAAGCTTGCCGACAGACGCAGGGTAGAGCGGTCAAATGGACGCATTTCGTGCACTCGTGTGATCGCAGCCTTAGACAGCTAGCATCTTGCTGCTGTAACCCACAACAGTCTGACCACCACTTTGATACATAAATCTTTTTGTCATTAGGGGATATGATGGCTTGGAAACAATAGTTTTTATTTGCATAGATTGTTACTGGTGCATCATTTGATGGTTTGGGGTTCCATTAGCTTTTTTTGCGTATCTAAAAAGAAAGGGGCCAAGTTTTAGTTTTTCATTTGGAGATCAAGGTCAATCATTTGCTACCCTTTCTTGTGCATCACGTAGGGTTCATTAACCCCTTTTTTTGTGTATGATTGACATTTCCGATGACCCTGCTAGGTTGCAACTCTGTCCTTCACGGCTTTCACTTACGGTATATAGCCAATTCTGTGTTTTCTGGCCTCAATATTGGTCTAGAGTGGTTCCCTACCCTGGCCCTCAAGTAACCCTAATAGGGCACGATTGCACGATATCTGAAGCACAACACAGGTGAAAGGATTTGCTGCTCAGCGATTGCAGGATTCAGTCTGCATTTCCCCCAAGGTAATACTCAAACTCTGGCCTGTTTATAATAATTGAGGGTAGGGTTGCACCGGTACCGATACTAGTATCGGTATCTGTGCCGATACCGGGTACTGCAAAAGTACTTGGTACTCGTGCAAATGCCCCCGACATCGGAAGCCAGCTTTGAGCTGGCTTGCCGGCATACGAGGGGCTGGGGCGGCTGTCCAAATGCTCTATCGGCATTCGGACAGGCCTCTGCAGCTGACAGTGGTCATAGTTACCTTACACGAGTGCCGGCGGCAAAGTTTTCACACGTCCGCTCGTTGGGAAGCCCCCAGCCTTGATCTCGCAAGCTCACGAGAAATTGCGGCTGGGGGCTTTCCAGCGAGCGGACGCGCGAAGACTTTCCCGACGGCGCTTGTGGAAGGTAACTATGTGTAACGGTGTGTTAGGAAGAGTAGGCTTGGGTGGGTGGGGGGGCTTAGAGAGGTCTTTGCTGCGGATGAGCGTCGTGGCCCGGCTTTTTCGGGAGTCTCACACCTCAGGGCTCCGGCTATGAGGGCGGTGTCAGTGGGGCTCTTGCCGAGGTGTGACCCCTGCGGAGAAACACACGATACCCTGACCTTCCTGTGAAGCCCTGTTATCCACAGTTATGGCACAGCAGTAGCAGAGCGTCACCAGGACAGCCACATTACCCAATACAGAGGCACCTGCACAAGGTGACTCCTACAGACATGGAATACAAGCCTATCCAATTCATTGGCCATCAGCCTCCCTGTGCAGTGACATGGGGAGGTCCACAGGCATTTAGCCCATTAATGGCAAGGGGTTGTTATCATTATGACTGTCAGCATGTGTCCTTATGTATGTTAACGCAGCAGCACTGTTCCTGCACACACACTGTATAAGGCATACTCAGATTGCTATCCCGATGACACTGCTTAATAATATTTGCCCTTCCATCTTCTGTAGGAAGATATTACACACACACAGCATGTATACACACAAACACTGTGGGTTGGTGTCTGTTAAGTATACATGTATCTGATGCATGTGGGGTAGATTATATATAAATAATATACCCCACAGGCATCAGATACATGTATATCCAACAGACACCAGACCAGTGTGTGTATATATGAATGTATATCTGGTGTCTCTGTGTGGTCAGGGTGTGTGCAGGCAGTGGGTAAATGGGGTGTCTGTCCATACATTGCAATATTAACTTAAACAGGACAGGCTTTCAGCAAAATCCTAAATTATTTATTGAAAAGTGTCACATGACATTAAATAAAAGTATCGGTACTCATATCGGTGAGTACTTGAAAAAAGTATCGGTACTCATACTTGGTCCTAAAAAAATGGTATCGGTGCATCCCTACTTGAGGGCAAGGGTTGGGAAACGCTGGTCAATGGAACAGACTTAAGTGATCATATGAACTATTAATCACTAGGTCTTGAAGGGATCCGAAGCTCCTAGGGATTATATTGTGCATGTATGTTAGGAACCAACAAAACAAGGAACCAAGGGCTTCTAGAATTTGAGCCCAGCTTCTAAATTTCTGGATCATTCCAACGATATCCAAGGACAAAAATATTTTTTATATAATATTTATCAAGGTCTTATTTATACATTATTTAATGGGTCTGGAGACAATGCTACATTTAATTTATTACAATATAGTCCCAAAATTTCCCATAATTTTTAAATTGAAACATGAACGTTTACAGCCGACCATACTCATTTGAGAGAGCCAGGATTTAGTTACGCATGAATGTTAGAAAACCTCAATGTAAGTGCTCAAACTTGTAACTGTAATAGTCACCCAACGCACATGTTAAATAAAAAACAAAAATCAATGCAATCTTCAATCCATTTGAAGCACTAAAACTGGAAATAAAGATAAATTTATAGAGAACTCCTGGCATTGTACGGAGACACAGAGCTATATTGTCCATTTCATCTTGTAGTCTTCAGGAATGTGCCAAAGCCTTCTTTGTATCAGACATCCAAGGGAGCCATGTCTGTCATGCAAAAAGACAAAGTTATGTATTATATATCTAACCAATTTCTTCTGTACCAAAGTTATGTACATGTGTTTGACGGGAAATTCTGTAAACTCTTGTTCCAAGAATGACAGCATACGATTATTTTATATAGGACTCTTCCCACCTCAAAAAAAGCCATAATCCTTAGACATTTATAAGTGTATTAAACCACAACAACTACAACCAAAAACTAGTTTTTGCCCCTTGGAACGCACTCGAAGCATCATGAACAAGAAATATGTCAGTTTTGGAAACAGAAACTTTTTCAGACAACAGATCCGGAATTCCCAAAAGGTCCCAATGCATTCCACTATTTCCTTTCAAAATGAACAATGGAATTGGGACACTTGCTTTGTAATTTCATTATGTGTAATAACAGCCTATCAACTCAGTAGTACATTGTGTGAATAAATAAGCTTATAAATTTAATTATTTTTTTTAAAAAAAAGAGACTTAATTAGGCGCGTACATGTATTGCATATGACTAGCACAGGCTTTGTACGCATGTTATTCATAGGATTTATAGCTATGAACGTGTTGTCTGGCAGAATCTGATCAACCACAACATTAACCTCCCCTTTTTTTCCAAACTTTTGTGTCTAAAAGCGTTTCAATTTTTTTGGAAAGGAAATGTGTTTTTTTTATATAGTAAGCCTGTATTCTGTAGGAATAACTCACTGAAATCCGTGCAAGCAAGAGTTTAGTAAACACACGCAGTCAGAGAAGGTTTGAAACATAAAAGAATTTATTATCCCAAAAATAATTATCCAAAATAAAATAATGGAAATAAATTATATTCAATAATATAAATCAAACCAAAAAAATGCCTCTTTCCTCTGGGTGCTGGGATTCCTGTCCAGATGTGGACTCCTTTGCCAATGAAATATACAGGACGCAGGGGGTACCAAAAAAATGGAGTATTTATTCAAAGCAGCTTTACAGAAATAAAAGGCAAATAAAAATCATTTCTATAATGTATAAGGCTTTGTAATACAAGTTTCTGTTGGATTTGGGCAAGCACCAGCGAAACTTGTATTGCAAAGCCTTATTACATTATAGAAAAGATTTTTATTTGCCTTTTATTTATATAAAGCTGCTTTGAATAAATACTCAAATTTTTTTGGTACCCGCTGTGTCCTGTATTTCATTGGCAGTCCACATCTGGACAGGAATCCCAGCACCCACTGCACAAAGTTTATTGTAAAAAAAATTTTTACTGTCATTTTTTTTTCCTACAGTTTAAATTTGCTGCCTGGTCCCGCCCCCCTGTGTCGCGTGGCTCGCAGGGAGCGGAACCAGGAAGCAAAGTCGCTGACTGCTGCGATCACACTGCGGAGATGACGAGGGAGCGAAGGATGCAGTGAGTATACAGCCCGAGTGTGGCTCGGAGTTACCGATCGCGGTAGCAAAGTCACACTCGGGAATACCGCCAGGGAGGTTAAAAACCCCTGAATAATGGGGTCATGGTCAGTATTAAGGTTTTTAGCAGTTTGAGCTACAGTAGCTGTTCTGTGTGATAAACCAGATGGCTGGGCCTTCGCTCCCAACATGAAACAATGACCCAGACGCCGGTTCACTAGTTGCCCTTCCTTCCACCAATTTTGGTAGGTACTAACAACTGCATAGTGGAAAGACCCCACAAGTCTTGCGGTTTTGGAGATGCTCTAACCCAGTCATCTAGCCATCTAAATGTGGCCCTTGTCAAAGTCTCTCAGATTTTGCCAATTTTTCCTGATTCCAGCACATGAAAATCAAGACCTGGCTGTTCACTTGCTGCCTACTATACTCCATCCTGGACAGAAATCATTGTAACTATATAATAAATGTTATTCACTTCACCTGTCAGTGGTTTGAGTGTTGTGACGTACATACGGTCGGTCATGACATCATAGAAAGATTTTGCATTTACGTATTGACAACCAGGAGACCTGTCAAAATATAGTGGGCTGTACATGCAGCCTGGAGACCTAAAGTAGACTTTCTACAAATGCACTTGCAGTCAGAAGGTGTATCTACAGGATTTATACGTATGAAGATAGAGCTAGAAAATCAATAATAGGCTTTTAGGAACATGGTCTAATGTTAGAGGCTATTCAGACATGTTATAAGTCTTTTTCAAAGGGAGAACAATTTCTTGGATTTTGTATTTCTGTCCCTCCTTTATAATAGACACATCAAAGGGTTTTCCAAATGGCAACCCCTAATTATAACTGTTTAAGTGAAGCTTTGAGTCAAGCAATGACTCAGAATAAAATTACTAATTACTTATGCCACCACCCACAATTTTAACCAAATATATTTAGAGGTTGGGCAACCTGCAGCTCTCAGGGATTTTGGACAAAAAGTTCTGCTAGTGATGTGGAAGATGTTCTTCTTTAGAAGGTTGGCGGCTGTCAAATTCTCTGCCGGGACGATTAAGACCTATACGAATATACGTATTTAGGAAATAGGTAGTTTCTTGCCCTTATAGTTTCACATCTAGTTCCTAAATGATTTCAATCATTTGGATTATTCTACATAAATAATCTAGATCTAGGAGATCCCAAACATGGGTTTTGAAGGTATGGAAAGTATACCATCATGCAAGAGAAGAAAACGGAAAACACAAAAAAGATATATGGAAAGGGAGAGCAGGAGGAGAGAGGCAAAGCAAGAGGGAGAGAGTACAAGAGAGCAAAGCAAGAGGGAGAGAGTACAAGAGAGCAAAGCAAGAGGGAGAGAGTACAAGAGAGCAAAGCAAGAGGGAGAGAGTACAAGAGAGCAAAGCAAGAGGGAGAGAGTACAAGAGAGCAAAGCAAGAGGGAGAGAGTACAAGAGAGCAAAGCAAGAGGGAGAGAGTACAAGAGAGCAAAGCAAGAGGGAGAGAGTACAAGAGAGCAAAGCAAGAGGGAGAGAGTACAAGAGAGCAAAGCAAGAGGGAGAGAGTACAAGAGAGCAAAGCAAGAGGGAGAGAGTACAAGAGAGCAAAGCAAGAGGGAGAGAGTACAAGAGAGCAAAGCAAGAGGGAGAGAGTACAAGAGAGCAAAGCAAGAGGGAGAGAGTACAAGAGAGCAAAGCAAGAAGGAGAGCGGGCAAGGGGCAAAGCAAGAGGGAGAGAGGGGTGGCAAGTGACAGAGCGGTCAAGGCGAAAGAAGGAGAGGAAGAGAAAGTAATTTATAAACGGATTCTGCATGCACAATAACAAGCTAGAAAACCAACCTCTGTGTGTACCAGCAGTAAAATCTGCTTATAAAAAGGTAAATGAAAGAATTCAGACAAAGTAAGCTGTACTGCTAGTTGATGCTGTGTAGCAGCTGCATTGCAGACAAGCTCTGGGTAGTCATATGTTATTACTGGAAGGCTGCCAGCCTCCTCCCAGACATTATGATCCAGTATGAATACTTCAAGAAGGCCTGTAAAAATTATTTCATCCAACTTACTAATGCTGAGAGAGAGAACAAAAATTGTGAAATATAACCAAGGATTCCAAAAATATATATAAATGCACGCACATGCATGGTGAGGATTCAGTCACAAGGCAACAAACAGAATCGCTACTAACCCTCATGGGCATTGGCAGCACTTCCTGCTGTATTATTTTACATTGCATGAGCTTTCATTATCTTATCTTTGACACGTGACCTGGCAACGAGTTGACTGAAGTCAACCTCACAAATTAATGACCTCTGCGGGTTCAGCGTACAAAATATTTGTGTGACAAACCAGGATTATTCCTAGTCTTAAAACAATTCTATTATCTGAACTCTGACCTTTCTAATTAATACACCATGGAAAACGTATAGCAGAAATACTTGTGCGACGTGCACGGTGTATCCGGTACTCAAACATTTTGGCAAAGCGGTGATGCTAATTATCGACCCTATGTGAAATGAATAATTGAAATAACGTTTGCGTGAATAAAATATCCCCTGGTTCAGAAATTCCGCAGGTTGGAGGGTCGGCTCGGGTTCATTCTCCACAGAAGAGTATGTAATATAATATGCCAGGACGGGGAGCCATGATTATTAAAAATGCTGTAGCTTTGGTTACTCCTTTCTAATTCTCAATTCTTCTGTACATGTACATTATACCTGGGCTTGACGAATCCATCGATATGGTAGCCACCTAGAAATTTACCTCTGGCTCCTTCTTGTTTGGATTATTCTACAGAAATACATACTAAAACTGGCTTTGGCAATAAAAATATTACGTTGGCTGCTACATTTAATTTAAATTTGTTTTGTCTGTCAAAGGCCATAGACAACAAACGATCAGCCGAAACAACAGAACATATTAAATCAGCCAACAAGACTACTGTGAGGAGACTGAAATGCACAATGGTCTCTAGTAATGGAATACTGTAGTTTATTCCAGGCCAAATCCAGAAGAGAAAGAATTCTATGAAGAATCTCAAACCCACCCATAATTAATAAAGAGAATGTAACAGCAGATCGCTTTAATCAGCTATTATTCAGCCTGTTCTAAAAACCAATCCAAGAAGAAATCGAAGCAGAAATTCTATTTTAAAAAAAGTCAGCATTCGACACAAATTGGCCAATTATTTGGTTCCAACCATTAGCGAGTTATTCCTATTTAGGCGAGGGTCAAACTAACGCATTTTTCACGTCTACCGTGAAAAAGTGCGTTGATGCGTCCGAACGCATTTTTTCACGGAAGACGAGATAGCGGACATACGATGCGCAATTTCGGCCGTATTTTTTGACGGAGCTATAAGAAACAAATGGACGTGATGTTGGCCAGACATGTGCAGCGTCTGATGTCTCCTAATCACGCACACACGCAGCTATGCGACGCAGCGTACTCTGTGCGTCAGTAGTAGCGGTTTCACGTTCTCGAAAAAAATGCGTTCATTTGCCGCTTGCGTTGCGCAGCTGAACTTTCGTGCGGCCGTACTTCGTATATTGGCCGTCATTTTCTGCTACCACGGCTGTAATTCAGTGCGGCCAGTGGCGTCACTAGGGTCGGTGTCACCCGGTGCGGTAATTTATGGTGTCACCCCCCCCCCGAGTTTCAGATTTTTTTTTTAACTACTTACTCCTAAATCAGTACTCCCATATAACACTGAATGCTCATACACACAGCGCACATTACTGTGAGGTTTATTGCTGTGGAGCTCTCTCATATGCTCACACAACTTTTTGCCAACAAGTACGTTGCCTGTTCGAAGGCAGTGAAAGCACACATGGATATATATTGCCCCCAGCAGCTCTGGATATATATTGCCCCCAGCAGCTCTGGATATATATTGCCCCCAGCAGCTCTGGATATATATTGCCCCCAGCAGCTCTGGATATATATTGCCCCCAGCAGCTCACCCATGGATATATATTGCCCCAGCTCACACATGGATATATTGCCCCAGACCAGCTCACACATGGATATATTGCCCCAGACCAGCTCACACATGGATATTGCCCCAGCAGCTCATGGATATTGCCCCCAGCACACATGGATATGCCCCAGCTCCTCTCATGGATAATGTCCCAGCTGCTCTCATGGATTTTGCCCCAGCAGCTCATGGATATACTGCCCAGCAGCTCATGGATATACTGCCCAGCAGCTCATGGATATACTGCCCAGCAGCTCATGGATATACTGCCCAGCAGCTCATGGATATACTGCCCAGCAGCTCATGGATATTATGCCCCAGCAGCTCATGGATATTATGCCCCAGCTCATTGATATGCCCCCAGCACCTCATGGATTTGCCCCCAGCACCTCATGGATTTGCCCCCAGCACCTCATGGATTTGCCCCCAGCACCTCATGGATTTGCCCCAGCAGCTCATGGATTTGCCCCAGCAGCTCATGGATTTGCCCCAGCAGCTCATGGATTTGCCCCAGCAGCTCATGGATTTGCCCCAGCAGCTCATGGATTTGCCCCAGCAGCTCATGGATTTGCCCCAGCAGCTCATGGATTTGCCCCAGCAGCTCATGGATTTGCCCCAGCAGCTCATGGATTTGCCCCAGCAGCTCATGGATTTGCCCCAGCATCTTATGGATTTGCCCCAGCATCTTATGGATTTGCCCCAGCTCCTCATGGATATGCCCCAGCAGCTCATGGATTTGCCCCAGCAGGTTATGGATTTGCCCCAGCTCCTCATGGATATGCCCCAGGCCCCATGGATTTGCCCCAGCAGCTCATGGATTTGCCCCAGCTCACCTCCTGGTCCTGGTCCCAGCACATGGATAGCGGCCCAGGCAGCACCTCTCCGCCGCGTTTTTTCGCTCCTTCTGAGCGTCCGGCGGCGCGCAGCTTGGGCGCTCGTCTGGGGGAGCCACGTGACCAGCCGCGATTGGCTGGTGACGTATTTCCTCCAGGCGAGCGCCAAAGCTGCGTGCTTCGGACGCTCGCACGGAGCGAATACGCGGCGGTGGCGGGCGGTGGGTGAGACACCCGCCCTTAGGGTGACGGTGTCACCCTAAAAGGCGGGTGTCACCTGGTGCGGGCCGCACCCACCGCCCCCACGTTACGACGCCACTGAGTGCGGCAGAACGCACATTCGCACTGTGTTCGTCTGACCCCAGCCTTAAAGGGACAATGCCACTTACATAAGCTGTAACTAGATTACTTGTGCATTACAAATAAAACCACAAGGGTTATCCAAAGAGATTCGAAAAGTCACCACACGTTCAGTGGCTTTTCGTTCTCTTCAATTTGGTGCGATTTGGCAATCCCATTTCGGCGACCCTGCGGGGTTTTCAGCAAGCACCACAGGGCCGTCGTAGTGCAGGGAAAAGCCGCCGCAAACGCAACAAACACCTGGCAAATACACACCGGAACCCGCGAAAACATCTGGATGAACCCCGCTGAACAAACTCGAGCATCTGCCGGAAAAAGCCGACACGCAGATGAAGGAGGTGAAAATAAAATGGGCTGTTACAGAAAAAGAAAAAATTATTCAAAGGAAAAAAGACCCCCGAAAAAATGCCTTATAGATCCAAAAAATATATATATAAGAGACATTTTACTGCAGAATATTATAATCAACGGTTTATTAGATATTGAATTAAAACAGGAATATTTTTAGCATTGAAGCCTATGGGATTCGCCTGAATAAATCTGCCGCATGAAACCACAGAATAGCAGGGCAATTCGGCAACTTTTCACTGCTGGATTTTGTTCTCTGAATAGACGAAGCATTGCTTCTCTATGGGGATTTCACTGCCCTCGAACAGGCACCGTATGTGCAGGCAATTTCGCCAACATTTGGCGAACTGCCTGCTCTCTGAATAGCCGAATGGCCAGGAAAGGTGACCGTACGCTGAATTTCACTGTTCGTTTACCTGTCGGCCACAATTCAGATCTCTTTGAATAACCCTGTACATTTTCTTTGTTTGAAGTATTTTTTATTTTTTTTTATATTTATTTTTTTATTTTTTTTGAAAGAATTTTACTAGGAAGGATACATTGAGATTTCTCTGGTTTTCAAGTATGTCCTGGGTGGCGAGTATGTACCATTGGGTGTTTTGCCCAAGGACACTTACTGGAGAGGTGTTCTTGCCGGGATTCAAACCTGTGTCTCCACAGTCTCCATGGTTATAGAGCAATGATGATACCTCTACTCCAGCCGATAATTGCATGTAAAAAGGAAAAATAAGGTTTTGATCTCTGGTTTTCATTTTGTATATTTTTCCCAAGACACAACATTTATCAAAAGCATTGCAGCTCTTGTTTATTTAATCTACATTATTTAACAGTTAATGAGGTGGAGGGGTGAATGTTTAGATAAGGTGTCAGGAGGATATTTTTCTCCAGGCAGAGGTAAGAGATGGCAGCTGGATGGGATATGACAGGGAGCTTAAAAGACTTCTAATATAACTCTTTGTGAAGTCCTTTGAATACATCCCACACAATACAATGACTTGAGTCAGTGATCGACCCATAGATTCCATTCTATGGCCACTGCCACAATGTGAGGTAAAGAAAGTGAGGTAAAGATATGGGGGAGGGGGCTGTTTACAACACAAAATATCACACAATGGAAGCACCCAGTGACACAGAGTATATTTTCTTAACCAAACAGGAGAAAAACAAAGCAAATGTAAGATATCAGCGACATAAAATAAAGTCAACAAGGACATTTAATTTATCTGGTTGTAGAGGCACTTTAAAAGATGAGGACGCAGCCCCCCCCCCCAACCAAATACATCCCATGGACTGTTCTTCGAAAAAGGAATGCCTGTATAGAATATAGAAAAATACTACGTAAACTAGGAAAATGTTTTCTTCAGTGAGAAAAGGGAGAGTTTGTGAGGGTCCTGAGAACGAGCAACGGTGCAGGTGGCCCGCTCTACGGTGGGGCCCGCTCAGGTCTCACAAGGTTTTAGCTCGATTGCGCCATTACAGAGACAACTGCTCCATATGCAAATCCGACTGCAATCACTCAGAAAGGGTGGCCAGTACTGATTGCCAAGGACATCATCCCTGCACGAGAGATGCAGCAACCCTCGACAATATTTGCTTCAACATGCTTAATTTGATTTTGAAATTAAAAGCAAACAGCAGAATACCCTTTGAAGGCACACCACCCATTTATAATCCTGTTTGGATGCATTGACATGTGACACCAGATTAAAAACACGCAAATGACGGGATAACAAGGCACATGAAGATGTGCCATGGGACATGCTGGTACATAGTCTAAGTCATACAATACCAAATTAGCTATTTTTGACAAACCTGTACAGTTTATGTCACACTGCAGCACATAACTGATAAAAGCCTTTGTGTCATTTTGACCCTGTTCTTACATTTACTCCCCACATCCTATTATTTTCCCTCAAAATCATTGCTCATATCCACCACAAGCTATGGCCAAGATGCCATGGTTTTATTATATCACGTTTTGATAACTGTATCCAGTTCCTTATTGGCCAGTGGCCACATTTCCCTCTTCTAATTTGTAACGAATGCAACTGGCAGGCTTCCATTTCTCACCCGACGCTCTTTGGATATGTTCCACCTCTGTCCTATATCTTTCAGTATACAAAATAAGCTCACTTTAAGGCTGGCAAACCATCAAGAGAACTATAGATTTACAACAGCTGCCTAGAAACGACTGGCAAAGTATCATGGAGGTTTAGTCTACAAAACAGCTGGGTGCATCCCCCTCCCCTTTGGTTTACCCATTTACCTATTACTTAAACTTTTCCACAGGTAGCAGTCACAGATACAACTACATAACCAATAACTCTCAACAAATTGAGAATAAAGGACGAAGAAAACAACAAAAGTAGGGTGAGATTCTTATCTGATATTTATATGTGGTTCACAAACAAACATTTTTGGCCATCAATTCCCTTTAGATGACTGGCAGAATCACCTAGTCATCCACATAAAATACATATGTATACAAGAAAAATATAAGGGAGACCCAAATTGTGTTTGAGGCCCATATGGTATGACACACGCTTAACCTGCGCTGCCTTGAAGAAGCACGTTCTATCATGTCACGTTAGGTGTCACCTTTAAAGAAGGTCTCGGGTTTCTGAGACTCAAACGCAACATATACAAGGTTCTAAAACTACACAAAGAAGATGGGTGTGGGGAGGATGCCGTCCATATGTTGGTTTGAAAACCTCAGTAAAACAGACCTTTTACATTTGTGTCAAAAGAAGAAATTTACAAAGCAGCCTTAACGCAAATGACGCTGCAAGTACAACAGCCAGAGAAACACCCTCATGGTCAATTTCCTCCATCGTCGCAGTGATTAATCATGCGCTGTCTGTTTCACTCATTATAAACACCTACATCGCAACTGTTGTCAGAAGCTACTCAGTCTTAATTCCTCTTAATATCTGACATAAATGTATTCATCGCAGGGAATCGTTCTTGTGAGCTAAAGACGCCTGAAGTATACAAAGCAAGTGCAGCTGAAGACAAGGGTGAATTGTCCTACAGATGTCGCCAAGTTGGAAGAGCTCATTTTCAAAAACCAAAAAAATCCTCAAGCGCCTTGAAGTACTGTTCACAAAACACAAGGATCTTTAAAGACAAAGGACAACATATAAAAGATACCAGTACAGCGCTTTAGTCACTTATTTAGATTTACAAAGATTTGATTTTGAAGGATTTGGTGGGGTAATAGAAGGAGGTGTGTGTGTGTGTGTGTGTGTGTGGGGGGGGAGGTTACTCAGCCTATTTACACATTTTTTTGTTTTGTTTCCTACCATCTCTAATACTTTATTCTAATGTTGATTCAAGTCTCGGGAACGGTTTGTGGTTAAATATAGACGCAATTCTCAAAATTCCAGGTATGGAAAGCCTATAGTGGGGGTTTTACAGAAAAAGGAATGAAGCAGCAAAGGTGTGCGTAAAGTGGCTGATGTGGAAACCAGGGAATATCCCTCTTGATTGAGCTCTTTACCTTTTCACATAAATACAATGGCTGGATGTCAAGCTGCCAACAATAAAGGACATGTGGAAATGTATTATAGCTAGAATGTCAAAGGATGGCTGTTATCGATGTTATGAGCCTGTGTGGGCATTAGAGGCAAGAGATACAACTCAAACATCATCTGATGCATCAATATGCGGCTCTGCTAGATACTACGTACATACCCCTAAAAAGGATCTTCCCAAACGCAGCACCAGAAGCTGCCACCGAAAGAGGGTTATGGTACAGCGCTGCATGATTGGATCTCAGCGGCGACAATACAGGAAATGGACCGACTACACATAATATTTAAGAGGTTGTACTGTTACCATATGAATTACTGGTTGCTCAGTGGATTTTGGAGTAACCCGCTCCTCAGTATATGCAGAGAAAAGATGTGGGAGACAGAAACAATCAAGTTCGAAAAGGCAATTTTATTTGAAGAGTGACAGCTACGATTTGGCTGACAGGCTGCACTAACAGCTGAAAAGTTGCTGGCTCTCAGCATCTGTGCCACGACTTGTCAGGCAGTGCAAGAGCATGCACTGAGGTGCCAAGAAGGAGTGGAAGTCTATCCAGGAGGACGGAACTTCCACTCACACCCATCACTCACTCTGGCAGCATGCCACCACAATAATATGTGTTCACAAAAATAAACACAACAAAACACATATAGGTGATTTCCCGTCAAAGGAGTCCAACTTGTGTAGAATAATACAGGGGTTGTTTTTTTTTTTTTTTTTTTTGAGGAAGTATTTTACCAGGAAGGATACATTGAGATTTTCCTCATTTTCAAGTATGTCCTGGGTGGCAAATATGTACCGTTGTCTTGCCCAAGGACACTTACTGGAGAGGTGCTCTTGCCGGGATTCAAACCTATGTCTCCACTGTTCTAGAGCAGTGATGTTACCTCTACTCCACCCAGTTTAAGCAAGGTTACTTTAGGTCCTAGTCACATCATGCTCTTTCCATTTACCACAAACAAGAAAACCTTCTGGCAAAAGTAGGATTACAAGAAGACATGGTTAATAGGGCTGAAACAACAAATTAGATTAGTCGACAATTTAGCGATGATGAAAATTGTTGTCAACTATTTTCATTATCGTTTAAAACTTTAATAACCTCAGATGCTAAACCTGAGCTGATTGGAGAAGACGTGTCGGCTGCTTCACTCGGTATGATTGTGGTCTAGGGTTATGTTAGACATCACCAGTTTGATTTATTTGGTTTAAAACAGTAGAGAACTATAGCACAAACCCTGGGATACTGCTACTGGTTAGTTGTAGCTGTACACCAGTGTTTTATCCTTACTTTGAGCTGGAGTCCTGTGCCACCACCCCACCCTCCCACTTTCTGGGGCTGCCAACCCTCCCTTTGGTCCTGGGTCCTTTCACACTCAGGTCTGGTCCCTTACCCAAACTAACTCTCACCTCCAGTCCCTCCCCCAGTTTGTTTATGAAATTATTTTAAAAGGTACACTGTCTGCACCCTGACCACTTTATCTTATTAAGGTGTTCAGGCTGTGCGGAGTGATGCCCCATTCTCACGCTGACATCATCATGTGTATCTGAGCGCTCATAGCAGTGTTCATTTGGAAAGAAAGCAGACATGGATTTGAGCTGCACACACTGCATCAATCCATCACCCTGACCAGGCAATTGCGTACTTTCTGTGCGAAAAGCAAAAAAGTTAAGTGCGATAAGCAGTTTGTATATGGATGATTGAAAATTATGTATGTAGCAAGTGGTGTAAGGAAAAAATAAGTAGAAAAAGAAAAAAAAAAAGGAAGGAAAAAGGTAGATGGGGATTGAGGTTTTGTTTTTTGTTTTTTACATAGGGGTTATTCAGAAAGCACTGAAATTTCGGCGCTTTCTCCTTTGGTTTGGTGCACTTCGGCGATTCCAGTTCGACAATCCTGCGGTGAATTCACTATTCACCACAGAGTCCCCGATGTGCGCCGAACGTGGAGCCGCTGAACTGCAGAAAAAGTCCAACAAAAACAGAACTCTGCTATTCTTTAAAAGTCATTTAAAACCAATAAAAATGCATGAAAATAAAGGGTCGTATGAAAATAAAAAGCTGTTACAGAATAAAATACGGAAGTTTCAAAAATGACATTATTGAATAAAAATAAATTTTAAAAATAATAATATTGTTACATTGAATCCTATGGGATTCGCCTGTTTAAATCTGTTGAACTGAATCACCGAAAATCTTGGCATTTCACTGACATGTTGGTGCAGTTCAGTATTCTCTGAATAGATTAACCATTTCTTCTTTTTGAGACAATTTCGCTGCCACTGAAGATTGCCGAATTGCGACAAACTGCACCGTATTTTTCTGTCAATTGGCCAGAATTTGGCAAATTGACAGCTTCCTGAGTAGCTGAACTGCCATGAAAATGCATTGTACAATGAAATTCACCATTCAGTGCCCTTTGGTGGCAAGATTGTAACCCTTTGAATAACCTTTATAGCTTCTTTTTTTATGTAAACCAAAAATACTTTTTTTTGATCTGATGAATAAAAAAATAAATAATCAGCCAACTAATTGATTATGAAAATAATAGATAGTTGCTGCCCTAATGGTTAACGTTTCCCTGGCACTCAAAGTGTTATGATTATCTTGCGTACTGTTAGTGCAAAGCAGCAGGTAGATGAATGAAATGTCAATGTTTGCCCTTTTGTTATTGTAAGTTACTCGTACTCTCTTTGCATTAGAAAACAACAAAATATAACAGAATGTAGTATAGTATAACTCTCCCAACTAAATTACTCTGAGTTTTCTGTTTTAAACTCATTCTAAATCTCAAAGGCCGTGCCGCCACGGGGCTTATTTACTAAACAGTGAGTCGCAGAAAGCCGACAAGGCTGGCGGATTTAGAGCAGAAAAACTGGCTTTGCTTGTGAGAAAAAATCTATATAAAGCAGAAGACTCTCCCTCCTCTACAATGTAGTGGTTACCGTAAATCACATCCAGCTTAGCTCAACGCATTATAAAGGAATAACAATAAGATCTAAATAGACAAAAATTGAAAGAAAACATTTAAAAAGTTAAGTTCTCAATACAGTTGTCTCCCTTTTCTGCATCCCTTTCCCCCGGCTCCATGGCCTCTGCTAGCGATCTATTTTTACAGTCTGGTGCACTGGTATGTTGGCTGACGTCCAGCGATATTTTGAGGATCTCTGCAGTTATCTGTTGGATTTCCCAGGTGACTGTGACTTGCGTTCTAGATGCTTAGAGGATCAGCCAAGGAAGCCAATAGGACATGGAGTTGTTACAATAAATCTACGTTGTGTACGCACGTGTGACATCTTAATGGCGTTTGCACGTGAATATTAACTGGTATATTAATTGGAAAAATGCCATAGTGAGCGCGGGGCTGATACATTTCAGGCATTCCACGGTATGGGAAGTACAGCTCCGAGAACTTCCTACTGTAACAGCTTCTCTGGAGCCGTAAACATACAATTCTAACAATAGAATCCTCATAGGACTCTGTGTGGATTCTCACAATATGGGGTGCAGAATTTACAAGTAATCCATAAATCTCCATATCAGGAGTTTCACGACTAGAACGTCTGATTGTCCCATCCTACAACGAAATTGTTATTTTTCTTTGTTGCACTGGGCTAAGACATCGAACCATATATTATCCATAAAAAGCTCAGTGACAACTTTAGAATGGCTGAAAACATGTGGTTCTTAGAAAGTTTAGGCCAAAACACAACAAAACATTTCCTGAACTTGATCATTTTTCCTTCTCTATCATGTTTGTCCTAAAACTTACAATTCTTGGTATTTAGTAAATAAACCGAGTATTTTGCTACACCAACAATATCTATACATATCTTGTATGTATTGTAGAATTGTCCTGTCTTTACCCATTGCACCTTGTACAGCGCTGCGGAATGTGTTGGCGCTTAATAATATACATTCCATTACTGTTAGGGTTATATTAATATATCATAAATACAGTTTACATGGATTCAATAAACCCCCATTCTATATTTCTTAATGATAGGGATTTTGTCTATACCTGTTCTCCCCCTGCTTGCTGTTGGCTGGTGGAGGCTGCAGCAATGTCTGGTTTCCTTCCATTTCCACAATGCACTTTGTATTTAGATCCAGTTCTAAAACCAAGACAAGGGATACACACGATTACATTTCCAAATACTTTGTGGATCACAACAACACACAACTGCGCGGCTATACCCCCATGTCAAGGCACCGACCATCCCAATGGACGCCAGTGATGCAAAACAAAATAAAAAAAATGCACCCCCCTCCAATCATTATACAATAGTTTTTCTTGTCTTTGGGTTTACACTTCACCACTTTAAGCAGGGTAGTGCCCTTTGCATTGCTGCAGCACTGAACTGGTTAATTCAATGTCGCCAGTAGAGGCGCACTATGAATCTTTACGGCATGTAACAGGTTAATAGAACTAAATTCCACCTCTGGCTACTGCACTTTTCCCCCACAAAAATCAAAGAACAAAAAAAAAAAAACTGCCTCCTAAATTCCAGGCTGCCAGGTTTGATTCCCATTTGCCAGGCCCTGCTTTAGCAGCACTGTGCGCATGTGACCCACTCAGACCTCAGCTATGAGAAGCATCAACTGCCCCAAAAAAGGAAAAAGCCAACAAACAAAAAAAACCATGAGAAACTGAACAACAAGTTGCTCTCCAGCTGAGATGACATTTAAATGACCCATGTGATGAGTGTGGCGCTTGGCAGCAGCGTCTGCAGACTGTGGTACAGGCACATCTACCCAGAGCTGGAGCAGTGAGCGCCACAGAGGATGCCATCCTCTGGGGCCTGCCTACCCAGCCATGGGCAGAAAGGGAGCTGGGTGCCTGGCAGAGGCTCAGGCTTGGGGGAAGAGAGGGAGCTGGATGCCAGGCAGGGGCAGGACTCAGGCATGGGGGTAGAGACTGAGCTGGGAGCCAGGCAGGGCTCAGGCATGGGATGGGCAGAGAGGGAGCTGGATGCCAGGCAGGGCTGAGGCATGGGGTGGCAGAGAGGGAGCTGGGTGCCAGGCAGGGCTCAGGCATGGGGGGGGCAGAGAGGGAGCTGGGTGCTAGGAAGGGCTCAGGCATGGGGGCAGAGAGGGAGATGGGTGCCAGGTAGGGCTCAGGCATGGGGGGGGCAGAGAGGGAGCTGGGTGCCAGGCAGGGCTCAGGCATTGGAGGGGCAGAGAGGGAGATGGGTGCCAGGCATGGGGGGGCAGAGAGGGAGCTGGGTGCCAGGCAGGGCTCAGGTATGGGGGGCAGAGAGGGAGCTGGGTGCCAGGCAGGGCTCAGGCATGGGAGGGGCAGAGAGGGAGATGGGTGCCAGGCAGGGCTAAGGCATGGGGGGGCAGAGAGGGAGATGGGTGCCAGGCATGGGGGGGCAGAGAGGGAGCTGGGTGCCAGACAGGGCCCAGGCATGGGGGAGGTGGATACCAGGCAGGGCTCAGGCATGGGGGGGCAGAGAGGGAGGTGGATGCCAGGCAGGGCTCAGGAATGGGGGGGGGGCAGAGAGGGAGCTTGATGCCAGGCAGGGCTCAGGAATGGGGGGGCAGAGAGGGAGCTGGATGCCAGGCAGGGCTCAGGAATGGGGGGGCAGAGAGGGAGCTGGATGCCAGGCAGGGCTCAGGCATGGGGGGGCAGAGAGGGAGCTGGATGCCAGGCAGGGCTCAGGAATGGGGGGGGGGCAGAGAGGGAGGTGGGTGCCAGGCAGGGCTCAGGCATGGGGGGGCAGAGAGGGAGGTGGGTGCCAGGCAGGGCTCAGGCATGGGGGGGCAGAGAGGGAGCTGGATGCCAGGCAGGGCTCAGGAATGGGGGGGGGGCAGAGAGGGAGCTGGATGCCAGGCAGGGCTCAGGAATGGGGGGGGCAGAGAGGGAGGTGGGTGCCAGGCAGGGCTCAGGCATGGGGGGGCAGAGAGGGAGCTGGATGCCAGGCAGGGCTCAGGAATGGGGGGGGCAGAGAGGGAGGTGGATGCCAGGCAGGGCTCAGGCATGGGGGAGGTGGAGGAGCATCCCTCCCTGGACCAGCCGGCACATGAAGAGTTACTTGCATCAGGACAAAAGTTTTTTTTGTCCCCCAGACACAGAGCGGGGGGAGCGGGGCTCTCGCGCACATTACCTCTCCGGTTCATGGGCCGGACCCTCACGGCCACGATCACCTTGCTGTCCGACATGTTTCGCGTTGGATCGGCTTCCCGGGAGGATAATCCGGTGGGTATTCCCAGCCCCCCTGCCCTGCACGAGCACACCGCCCCGGGGGTCAATGTATCCGACTCAGAGGAGCAAGTGTTCGCTAGGAGCCCCGGTGCGGCGCGGAGGCTGTGTGGGGCTGCGGGGCGCGCTCACGCTCAGTAAGTCCATCACGGTGCGCGGGGGAGCGGCGCCCGGACACACACATCGCCTTCCCTCCCTACGGGCACAGCACAAAGCCCAGCACCAGTCCTGTCGCCATTACCAGCCCTGGGCAGGCAGGAGCCGAGCCTACTGCTGGAGCTAATGGTGCTGCCAGGACGGCCCCTGCCTCCACCTCCCGGCAGCCAGGCTCAGCCGCGACCCAGCTCTGGCGCGCCCCCTGCTGCACAAACCGCGCGTAACCCAGGGCGCCAGAGACAATGTAACGGATCCTGCACATTCTCTGAATCCACTCAGATACATCATACAGGCAGCCATCACTACTCACCGGCAGCGCCTCTACACACCGGCAGCCATCACTACTCACCGGCAGCGTCTCTACTCACCGGCAGCCATCACTACTCACCGGCAGCTCCTCTACACACCGGCAGCGCCTCTACTCACCGGCAGCCATCACTACTCACCGGCAGCGTCTCTACTCACCGGCAGCCATCACTACTCACCGGCAGCGCCTCTACACACCGGCAGCGCCTCTACTCACCGGCAGCCATCACTACTCACCGGCAGCGTCTCTACTCACCGGCAGCCATCACTACTCACCGGCAGCGCCTCTACACACCGGCAGCGCCTCTACTCACCGGCAGCCATCACTACTCACCGGCAGCGTCTCTACTCACCGGCAGCCATCACTACTCACCGGCAGCGCCTCTACTCACCGGCAGCGCCTCTACTCACCGGCAGCCATCACTACTCACCGGCAGCGCCTCTACTCACCGGCAGCCATCACTACTCACCGGCAGCGCCTCTACTCACCGGCAGCGCCTCTACTCACCGGCAGCCATCACTACTCACCGGCAGCGCCTCTACACACCGGCAGCGCCTCTACTCACCGGCAGCGCCTCTACACACCGCAGCGCCTCTACTCACCGGCAGCCATCACTACTCACGGCAGCGCCTCTACTCACCGGCAGCCATCACTACTCACCGGCAGCGCCTCTACACACCGGCAGCGCCTCTACTCACCGGCAGCCATCACTACTCACCGGCAGCGCCTCTACTCACCGGCAGCCATCACTACTCACCGGCAGCGCCTCTACTCACCGGCAGCGCCTCTACTCACCGGCAGCCATCACTACTCACCGGCAGCGCCTCTACTCACCGGCAGCCATCACTACTCACCGGCAGCGCCTCTACTCACCGGCAGCGCCTCTACTCACCGGCAGCGCCTCTACTCACCGGCAGCGCCTCTACACACCGGCAGCGCCTCTACTCACCGGCAGCGCCTCTACACACCGGCAGCGCCTCTACTCACCGGCAGCGCCTCTACTCACCAGCAGCCATCACTACTCACCGGCAGCGCCTCTACTCACCGGCAGCCATCACTACTCACCGGCAGCGCCTCTACACACCGGCAGCGCCTCTACTCACCGGCAGCGCCTCTACTCACCTGCAGCGCCTCTACTCACAGGGTGAAGTCAGGAGAATTGGCAGAAGTGAAACATCTAGGCCAAAAAAGCGAAAAATTCTCCCATTTATCTCACTTTCCAAATCGGCTATTTACAGTGTTATTCAAAGAGATCCGAAATGTGGCCGAAAGGTAACCGAACGAATATTATAATCAACGGTTTATTGGATTAAAACGGGAATATTTTTAACATTGAAGCCTATGGGATTCGCCTGAATAAACCTGTCGAATGAAACCACCGAACAACTTAACCCTTTCGCTGCTGAGGCTTTTCCCGCCCCTGTGCTGAGGTCATTTTTTACCTGTTTTGCGCATCATGTTTAAACCTGTTTTGAAGGCTTATTTTAGTATATGACATCGACATATTATATATCGTTCTTTCCGTCAGACTCGGTAGATTCATAATATGTCATTATTATATGTATACGTTATGTCATGTTTGTATATTATAACAAAAAATGCAATAAAATATGTATTTTCAATAATTTACAGCGTGTAAAGTGTTTTTTTCCACATTTTAACATGCGAGCAATTGCGGTTATATTTTGTATGGGGTGCGCTTGTTAAAAAAATTAGAGATGGGGTCTCGTTACATTTTTTTTTGGGGAAAATGACACCATTTTTAACAAACGCACCGCATACAAAAATCGTTAATGCAGCATTATTGTTCACATTATAATTGAAATGGGAACAATATTGCTGCATTAACAAAACAAAAAACAAAAAAAAAAAGTGTTTATTTTTTTTTTAATTTTTTTTTTTAATTTTTTTTATTTTTATTTTTATTTTTATTTTTATTTTTTTTTACATTTTTTTTTACTTTCATGTTTGGTATCGTTGGAACGGCCATGCTCTGGCCGATCCAACGATATCAAAATTTAACCCCTAACTGCCACGGATCGGGAGATAGGGAGTTCATTGGAACTCCCTATCTCCACACTTCGTGGCAGTTAGGGGTTAATGCTAGGACTGGCGTCATCGTGCTGCGCACGATGACGCCAGTCCTCTGGGGGAGTTCCCGGAAGCTTGGCCGACATCCAAGATGTCGGCCAGCTCCGGGAAGGATCGCAAATCGGCGCTTTTCAGCGCCGATTTGCGATCCAGCTCCCCAGGGGTTAATGCCAGGCATCATTTGGAAGGGCAGGCTGTGCCCTTCCAAATGATGCCTGGGTTAAGCCCCTGTGAGCCGCCGATCGGGAGGGAGAGAGGTCCGAAGGACCTCCCCCCCTCCCTTTCAGGCGCCTCCTCCGCACATGCGGGGGGGCGCCTGAATTATGTGTCATCGCGGGGGCGCGATGACACATAACAATGGCGGCCACTGCTCCGGATGCCGGGCTGACATCCAGGATGTCAGCCCGCACCGGAGGGGCCAGCGATCGGCCGGTACCCGGCCGAACGCTGACCCCAATGCGAGGACGCGCTCAGCGCGTCCTCCGCATACCAGGGGCAATGCTGAGGACGCGCTGAGCGCGTCCTTAGCATTGAAGTGGTTAAGCAACTTTTCACTGCTGTTTTGTGTTCTCTGAATAGATGAAGCATTGCTTCTCTATGGGGATTTCACTGCCCTTGAACAGGCGCCGTATGTGCAGGCAATTCGCCAACATTTAGCGAACTGCCTGCTCTCTGGATAGCTGAATGGCCAGGAAAGGTAACCGTATGCTGAATTTCACTGTTCAGTTACCTTTCGGCCACAATTCGGATCTCTTTGAAAAACCCTGTAGGTCAAAATAGCCGAACCAGAAAAGTTCTCCCATTTATCTCACTTTCCAAATAGGCTATATGGTCTAGAGCAGGGGTCAGCAACCTTGGCTCCCTGATGTTTTGGGAACCACATTTCCCATGTGGCTCAGTCAGCCTAATGGGTGTCTGAGCATCATGGGAGATGTAGTTCCCAAATCATCAGGGAGCCAAGGTTGCTGACCCTTGGTCTAGAGTGTTCTCTTCTCCTGCTAGTTCTCCTGAGTTTCACCTTTTAGTGAATAGACCTGTAGGTGTGCATACCCTAATATTGGGTGCAGAGGACCTCTTTCACTTCCTATATTCACATTTTATGTCCCTTATCTGGTTCATGATGATTAGCATAAAAACTGACTGTATCTCTGACTACAGGCTTGTTATTCTAGGTATACGTTTTCAATAATAAATGTTCCATGAGTGCACACCCTAATGTAACGGGCTGCGATAAAAATAATAAACAGTGTGGCATGTAGTCTTCCCATTAATCATGGGAAAACATGACATGAATACATGGTGAGGCATGTAGCCTACCCACTAACCCCTAAAGAGATAAGCAACTGGGACATCGGGTAGATTGAACGGCCTCCGGGGCTTCAGGTAGGGCTGGGGCTGGAGTAGGAGTTTGGGTTGGGACATGGGCAGGGCCTGGGTGAGGCTGTGGGTGGAGTCTGGTGGGGGCCCTTGCTGTATTTGATCCGGAGGCCCTGAGTGTTGTCATTCCGCCCCTGTGTGTGTATATATGATGTGGAAATGCATTTATGGCGTATATTTGATTTGTATATATGATGTGGCAATGTGTGAGTTTTATTGCTATGGAACTCTGTGATACACTTATACACAGTGCACATTACTAAGAGTTTTATTGCTCTGGAGATCAGTGATAACGTTCATGCACACTGCACATTACTGTGTTTTATTGCTGTGGAGTGATTGGCTGCATAATGACAACAATGGACGGGGGCAGTCCCACAGAGAGGCTTCCTCAAGAGGTCAGCTCACTGTGGTTGGAACCTGAGGATGTGTTCAGTGCATTGTACGCATATGCTCTATTTCCTCCGTAATGCTCTCTCCCCATCTTCACCTAATTCTCTCAATGTCCCCCTAATTCTCTGGCTTCCTTATCTCTCCGATAGTCTCTTTTTCGCTCCCCAACTCTCACATGATGCTCTCTCCCCAATTTACCCCCTGATACTCTCTGGAAGGGGCATATCTATTAAATGTTGGCCACGTCACACCAGAAGAAGGAGTTTGCCTCTAGTCGGTTGTGACCAAGATTTATTCTGCCCTGACCAGGCATCTTTTATTTTTTTAACCCAGGCTATTTTTTAGCATTTTTGCGCAGTTTGTGTTTAGCTGTAATTTTACTCTTACTCATTTACTGTACCCACAGAGATTATATACCGTTTTTCTCGCCATTAAATGGAATTTCTAAAGATACCATTACTTTCAACATATCATATACTTTACTATTAAAAAAACATTAAAAAATATGGTGAAAAAATTAAAACAAATCTGTTTTTCTATCATAGTTTATTTTTTTAATAGTAAAGTATATGATATGATGAAAATAATGGTATCTTTAGAAAGTCCATTTAATGGCGAGAAAAATGGTATATAACATGTGAGACCATGCAATATATATTTTAATTGGTTTTACATGAGTATAAATAGTGAAACTCTATTCTCCTATATAGAGATAATCAAATGCGTAAATTGTGACCACGTAACCCGTGTATATCTGGCTCTGATATTAGCCAGTGCCTCACCAGCCACTGACCTCACCACACGTCACTGCTCTGATCCCATATCATCTCCTCATCTCTATCTTTCCACTGCTGCACTGTATCTCCTCTTTTTGCATTCTGTTTCAACCATTGTCACCTACTGATTATTGTCTTTTCCCCTTCTCAGCCGTAAAGCTGTCTCTCTACCCCCCCATGTCACACCCTCTCCTTCTCCCTCCCCTATAAAAAGGTTTATACAGGTAATTATTTTTTGAGTGTCAAACAATGAGGCCTCTTGTTCGATTTTCGCCTAAGGCATCACAAAGTCTATATCCACCTCTGCCTGCGTCTTTCTGAAAATACAGATGTGTATTGTTTAGATTTATGTGAATGTATCCAATGTATGTATCTTTGTCTTGTGTTTGTGTTTTGAGAAAAATACAGATTTTTCTTGAGTGACATGTACGTAAAGATCGAAGAGTATATTTGTGTAGAGGAGATAGGTGTGAACACAAAGATCTATATATTGACAGTCTGGGTAAATGAAGGTGTGTGTAAGGCTGTATGTGAATTCTCTCTGTGTCTGTGCACATGTGTGTATGTGAATACCAATTCTACTACATAATTTTACCAAATCCACAATGTTTTCTGGAAATGCACTATCAGGGTTATTCAAAGAGATCCGAATTGCTGGCGAAAGGTAACCGAATGCTGAAATTCAGCGTTCAGTTACCTTTCCTGGCCATTCGGCTATTCAGAGAATGGGCAGTTCGCCAAATGTTGGCGAATTGCCTGCACATACTGTGGCTGTTCAGTGCCTGTTCAAGGGCAGTGATATCCCCATAGAGAAGCAATGCTTCGCCTATTCTGAGAAAAGTTGCCGAAATGCCCTGCCATTTGGTGGTTTAATTCGGCAGGTTTATTCAGGAGAATCCCATAGGCTTCAATGTTAAAAATATTCCCGTTTAAATTCAATATCTAATAAACCGTTTATCATTTTATTCTGCAGTAAAAAGTCTCTTTATTTTTAGATTTTTTTAGGATCTTTTAGGCATTTTTGGGGATTTTTTTTGTCAACATTTGTTTTCCGTTTTTTTTTTAAATGTTTTTTCATTTTCCTGTAACAAACCTTTTTATTATCATTAATAGCATCTTATACATAAATTTCATACATTTTCGTTCAGTAGTTTTTGTTGTAAACAGCGCTTCAATTTTCAAACTTTTAAGCGTATTGTTTTGGTTTTTTTCACCTCGTTTGTCTGCGTGTTGGGTTTATCCAGCGGCTGCTCTGCGCTGTGATCGGCGCGGTAAGTCCAACGGTTTTCTGCGGGTTTGCGGCGAGTGTTCTGCGGGTTTGGGATGGGTTTTCCCTGCACTACGGGGGCCCTGTGGTGCTTGCTGAATACACTGCAAGGTCGGCGAAATAGGACCGCCGAATCGCCCCGAAGTGCAGGGAACAAAAAGTCACCGAGCGTCGTGCGGTGACTTTTCGACTCTCTTTGAATAACCCTGATAGTGTCCGGAGTCAGAGTGACTCGAGGCAGCATGTCACATGCTGGGGCTACCCAGAGGTTCCTTGTTCCTGAGTAGCAGTCCGGAGCACTCTTGGCCCGGAATTAGTAAAATACGAAAGGCTCTGAAAATTCTGGTTTTCAGAGTCTTCTGGATTTTGGAATTCCAGATAAGATGTGCTCTACCTGTAATGGTCCATAAAGGATATTGGCACAACAAAAATGATCTAAGACAGAAATGTGGCCAGAGCTATTATGTGAAGTTCCTTCCGGTTGCTTATAGGTACACACTAGTGAGGACATGATAAAAGATGCTGGAGCAGGGCTTCCTCAACTGACAGATAATCCTGTCTGCAGGCTGACTGAGCATAGTGGGAAATCCAAATCCAGGGCCAAAATGTCCATACAGATTTTCTATATGTCGTCATTTTACACATTCAACTGCCTATATGCTGCTGCCATCCGCCAGTGGGAGAACAAGCTTAACAGAGTTTCTCTATTTTTTAACTTTGAAGGAGAAAAGTTACCAGGAAAGGCTTAATGATCTTAACATGTACAGCTTGGAAAAAAGACGAGACAGAGGAGATATGATAGAAACATTTAAATACGTAAAGGGAATCCACAAGGTAGAGGAAGGGAGTATATTTAAAAGGAAACAAAGTAGCAAAACAAGAGGACATAGTCTTAGATTAGAGGGGCAAAGGTTTAAAAGTAACATCAGGAAGCATTATTTTACTGAGAGGGTGGTGGATACATGGAACAGTCTTCCAGTAGAAGTGGTAGAGGCCAAAACAGTAATTGAATTTAAGCAAGCATGGGATAGGCATAAGGCTATCCTAAACAAAAGATAAATCCAGGTTAAGTATCCATGTAATTGGGCAGACTAGATGGGCCGAAAGGTTCTTATCTGCCGACATTTTTCTATGTTTCTATGTTTCTACCCATCACCCCGAGGAAAAAAAATACTAATCTTGAGCTTACACATAACATATTTTATTGTTACATTTTATTTTTGCCTGAAAAGGCTGGTGGGATGCTGCCTCTACTGTCCCAATGGAGGAGCCGCCACTGTAATTGAGATATATGAAATAAGCAAATAATTGTTGTGTTTCTATGTGGAAATTGAGCGTATCCTCACTTTAGTTGTGCTTTCTTTTAATGTAAAATAATTAAATAAATATGAAAATTTATAATGTTCCGTGATCCTGTGCAGGTAGGCTGGAAATGGTCATGCATGCAGAGCATTATGGATCACATACTGGCCATGCTGGCAATATTGTGGTGCTGCTGATCATCTATTTTATGCAGCAGATGTAATGTATTTTTTTTAGTTCCATTTTGGACCTCAACCTAGTAAACCCTCAGCGTTTACCGGGCTAAGGAAAAAAGAAGTTTCCTCCGACAGATAACTCATATTTCGTCTGTAATGGAAAAGATGACAGTCACACAATGAGAGCTTCCGATAGCAGTTCATGCGCATGAATTATTAAGACGTGCATTATACAGTTGTACTTCTGTACATTTTTATTTACTTGGCAGCCATTTTTAGTTTTATCTCTGTTGATTAACTTGACAAATGCAAACAATATGCGATAAATAATAGCATATTTAAGGACTATACACTAATACTGAATTATTACCGCTGTCTAGTACAGCAATGGAATTATCAGCTAATAGGGCTATTGCCACAGGATAGGACAGGCCACTGGCGACCACGTGCTTTAGGAAATTCCGTTCTTCCATTTTGTCCACACAAATTATACATCTATTGTTAACATCTGCGATTAAGAGGTTTCCTTGTTGATCAAACGATACTCCAGTTGTGTGGATTGGTAGTGGAAGAAATAAGCTCAAACCAAAGCTATCAAGTTGCCTTATCAGCTTCATCTTATGGTTAAAAATTTTCATTTGGCTTCTGCAGGAATTCTTGCTGCTCTTTGTCAAGTGTTCGACCACAACTATTGCTCCACTGGTGGGGCAAACCGCGACTTCTCTTGGGCAATCCAGGTGGGAACAGACATTCAGAACTTTGTTGACTTTTCCATGTTTAAAGTCTGCATCTACAAGAAGAAGACTTCCGGCATCCGGGTCCGAAACAATGACTTTATTTTCAGGGTTGATAGCCAGACCCCAAGGCAAATGAAAGGGCTGCTTAATAACAAACACAAGCTGCCCAAATTGACTGAACACCTTTAAGGTATGATCCCCTGCATCGGTCACGATAATGAATCCATCCAATGACACGGCTACGTCACTGGGGTAAACAATTCCATTAAATGGATCATTTTTTTCCCCCATTTCTTGTATGCATGTTCCATTCATAGTAAATACGCTAATCCTTTTTATCCCGTCATGCGCAACTATGAGACAACCAGTTTTCTTGCAAAGTGCTACGCCGGTTGGATTGAAAAGTACACCCCAGCCCCCAAATGACATGCTAAGGTTAAAACTTGCCGATCTTAGCTTTGTTACTTGATGGCTCGCATTAGCAGATGATCCATGATCCAAGTTGTCGGGAACCACGCGATCAAGGAGCTCCAACAAATGAAGAATAGGGAGGCAGATGCTGGTCTCACACGTCCTACAAAGCTTTCGGCAGAAAGGACACTCTAATCTCGGATTCCCAGGAGGACAGAGAGAAGAAACACACTCCTGGCAAATAACATGTCCACAAGAGAGGTTTCTGGGCCTATGCTTTTGTTGCAGGCTGAACTTCTCAAAGCAAACCTTGCATTCCAGCAGGGTAAGTTCGGTTTCATTTAATAAATCTTTCATTGTCCTGATTTCAGTCGAAGCCGGGGATGACATTGCTTTTAGCTGTAATCCTTAGCAACAATATCAAAAGCTGATCACGCTGGAAAGGTTCACGTGACGCAGCAGAGAGGCTGTCAGCAGGACTATTATAAGAAAGACTTTGCACAGTGTGTTGTTGTATTTTGCCATCTATTGGAGTCAAAGGGAAATGCAGGAATTATTCAGGAACCTAAGGAGTATGTCCAGTTATGTACAATAATTTTCCTGGTATATATACATTGAGATTTTCCTAGTTTACAACTATACGCTGGGTAGAAAAAAATCTGTATACTTGTGTGTTGTTTTTTACTATCTTGCATTTATTACTTTGAAATTTTTACAGTCGTTACAGAAATACAATGTTCTTGAACCCAGGACATACTTGAAAACGAGAGAAATCTCGTTGTATCCTTCCTGGTAAAATCCTTTATAAATAAATAAATAAAAATGGCATGTAGACATTTACATCACAGGTTTTGAGCAAAAGGTTCCTTAACGGCGTCGCCTACACGCTTACATCCATGCTTTTCCATTGACAAATGATAAAAAACATGGAAATTAGGCCATGAAACCCCGATGACATATGTAGAAGGATAGATGTTTTCCCTGTATTCATTCAGACTTCGATTCTGTCACCTTGTTACAGCTACAAAGGAGCTGGAAGGAGCAACCTCCACCCTTATTGTAAAAAAGTCTAGCGAAGTTAATAACTGCATTACAAAAGCCAGGGAGAGGGAAGAATACAAGGAGAGCTCTGGGGTCACTCACTGCTGCACAGGGTTACGATTCAGGGGATTAGCATTGTAGAAAATCCCTGTACAGTTGTTAGAATTCCTGGCCACTTTGCAACATTTTTGCAACTGTGCAGAGGTTCTGACAAGAGCCACTTTATCATGGATATTCCTGTTCTCTTTTTAACCTGAGTTTGCCTAGTCTCCATCCATTTTGTCCTTTTGTGTCCTGAACCCTGTGAGGCGGCAGATCCAGCTCAGCGGCGTAGCGTGGGTTGTCAGCGCCCGGGGCAGGGCAAGAATTGTGCGCCCCCCCAACCTGTGGACATGGTAACACACCATGATTCCCTGACACCAGTAGAGTACTAACCCCCGTTACCCCACAAGCACATGTATTGTATATTAACAAAATACTGATATAATAAAAAAAATTAATCACACATGCCCCCCCACTCTACACCACTGCTACCAGTCACTCTGTCCAAGTATACCCTATCATAGTTCCACTCTCATACTATATGCAGTCACTCTCTCCCAGTACCCCCAGTCACCCTCTCCCTCCAAGTACCCCCACTCTCAGTACCCCCACTTTCTCTCAATACCCCACTCTCCAAGTACCCCAGCCACTTCCTCTCAGTACCCCAGTCACTCTCTCCAAGTACCCCCACTTTTTCCCAGTACCCCAGTCACTCTCTCCAAGTACCCCAGTCACTCTCTGCTCTCCCAGTACCCCCAGTTACTCCCCCCAGTACCCCAGTCACTCACTCTCTCCCAGTACCCCGTCACTCTCTCCAAGTACCCCCACTTTTTCCCAGTCTCTCTCTCTCCAAGTACCCCAGTCACTCTCAGTACCCCCAGTTACTCCCCCATACCCCAGTCACACTCTCTCCCAGTAACCCAAGTTACTCTCTCCCAGTACCTTCAGTCACTCACTCTCTCCCAGTACCCCAGTCACTCACTCTCTTTTTCTCTCCATGTACCCACTCTTTCTACCAGTACCCATCACTCTCTCTCTCTATCCAATATCCCCAGTCACTCTCTCCCAGTATCACCAGTCATTCTCTCTCTGAACCTCCATTCACCCTCTACCTGTACCCCCTCACCGTGTGTTGGTTACGCTGCTTTGGTGTCATACAGTGTCGCCTACCTGCGTGAAGTTGTTGGTGGCCCGGGGAGCTGTCCAGGGGGCTTAGTGGAGACCGGATTTTAAATGTGCCGCAGCACAGGCGCCTCCCTCCCTCCTTCCTGTTCAACGGCTGCAGGGCTGCCAGCGGCGGGGGGCTGGCACAGAGCTTCAAGGGGGGCTGACAAGCGTGGTACAGGGCGTTCCGGTGAATAATGCTGCGCAGCTTCATGTGACTCATGTCAGCGTTAAGGAGGAGTCAGGACAGGACCAGAATTCTATGTCCTGGTCCTCCCTTCTGGAAGCTAGGACACCGCCGGTGTGGCAAAACTGGTCGACACCTTGCTGATTCCTGCTGGAAAATATTAGTGGTTCAAATTTCTTTTGAAATTTTGCGCCCCCTAAGAAAATTGCGCCCGGGGCGACCGCCCCCGAGGCACCCCCCACGCTACGCCACTGATCCAGCTGGTGAATCCACAGAGGAGATCCAGCCTGAAGTTCCTGGGAGTGAGCGGCCTTCTTCTGATATACACAAGGAGTTTTTCTGTTTCTCACCATTCCATATTCCAATTGCTGTGACGAGGAATCTTCAATACCAAGGCGTAGGTTACCGGAGAAAAATTCCAGAAAACAACCCAGAGGCGTTTACCCACTCAGAGCCAGTGTTTAGGCTCTTGATTTGTGAGTTTATTCAAGACAGCCTTACAATTCTATACACTGTATAATACATACTGTACTATGTACTTTGTTTCCTTTTCCCTATGTATCCATGGTGATGATGAAATTTTGATAGCCACCAGAATTCCCTAGCATTGAATTTCGCGCTGACCAGATATGGATCTACCATTTATTCTTTTTGGTTTTGGGGGGAACCACTAACCATTTGGTTCAGCTGGGTATTCAGGTGGTGTGACATTATTGTGGGCGCTTACCATTTTCATTGACCTTTTGTTCATATATCTATAAATTCGCATGTTACGACTGGCGACTGGCTAATAAGCACTGGACAGCCACCACTAAATTAAAACTTGTGATGCAGTCCTCCATCATACTAATTGGGTCGTCTGGGGTAGGGGTTGCACAAGACCCCAGATGCGGAGGTCCAGACGTTGTACAGAAGATATATACAATTCGGACCATATATATTTGGACACAGGCCCAATTTTAGTCTTTTTCAGGTATTTACCAAAATCTATTCAAGCTATAGTTATATAATGAATATGGGCTGAAAGTGCACACTCTCAGGTTTAATCTGAGGTTATGTACAACCAAATTGGAGGAGGGGTTTAGGAATTACCGCTCTTAAGAGTAGCCAACCCCCTTCAAGGGACCAAATGTAATTAACCTCCCTGGTGGACTAACAGCGGTCTATTTTTCCCCCCTAGCGGTATCCCGAGTGTGGCTCGGGGTTAAATTCCTATGTTGAAAGCGGTAACCCTGAGCAACACTCGGGATGCCGCTAGATACATCACCTGTCCCTGTACTCCCTCGATGTCCCCCGCAGTCTCCTCCGACGATCGCGACCCTCATACTTCCTGGTTCCCTCCTCACAAGAAGGGAATCCAGGAAGTAAAATGCCGCGATCGCCGGAGGAGACTGCGGGGATCAGCAAGGGAGCGCAGGAAGAGGTGATGTATACAACTCGAGTGTGTCTCGGGGGTTACCGCTCTCTCAGTGGGGAAATTTAACCCCGAGACACACTCGGGAAAACCATCAGGGGGAGTAAGACAGTTGAATCAAAAGATGTTTCATGGCCAGGTGTGGACTACTCCTTCGTTATTTCTTCATCATTTAAGCAGGTAAAAGATCTGGAATCGATTCTTAGAGAAATATAATGTTCTAAAGGCTAAAACAGGGATGCTAAAGGAGGAAAACCTCCGTCTGCAGGTTTCTCCTTAGCGTCCCCGTTTTAGCGTGATATTACGAGGCAGGTGCTAATCCAGCAGCAAGCATCGTAACGCGGTGCTAAGCCTTTGGGATGCTAGCAGCACTCCACTGAGGTATCCACTGCTGGTCACTTGACCTGCAGGATCTCTCCTTGCGCAGTACAGAGGACCAAACACAGTTGAGCGGGGGCATACCACAGATCCATGGCCTGCCGAGTGGCACGTGCACCCAGCCAAACAATTTCTTCTCAATCGCAGATATTGAACACCAGACATTTTTCCATACCAACCCGGGATCAGACTGTGATGGGTCTACCCCCATCCTCCTCTACAGTCTGGGTTGGTTATCCTACGTATATATGCTGTGCTGCTATTACAAATTTTTGCACTCCCAAAACAAAAGTATTTTATCTAAGTATTACGAATAATCTGCTTTACTTCGTTCTGTATTTTTTTATGCTATATGTTCCTGATACTTCTGTTGTCTGGCAGAGCTATTTTGACTACATTGAGGATCCCCAAAGGAATGAGTGTGCAAAGTCTATGGTGCACAGGCGAGTGGCCAATTTGTATTCACTCGCCACCTACAGTTGTGTTCAAAATGATTCAACCCCCACTGAAATTGAGTGTTTTGGGCAGTTTGACATTGATTTTGATCATTCAGTCATCTTGCTTACAATTAAATCAAAGAAGCACGTGTAGGTCAGACAAATATAACATAACATTTATAATGAAATAACCACAAATGTCTTTTCTGTGCTCACATCATTATCAGTTTTATTCAACCCCCAAGTGACATTCAATCTTAGTACTTAGTACAACATCCTTTTACTGTTATAACAGCTTTTAAACGTGAAGCATAGCTTGACACAAGTGTCTTGCAGCGATCTACGGGTATCTTCTCCCATTCGTCATGGGCAAAAGCCTCCAGTTCAGTCACATTCTTAGGTTTGCGCACTGCAACTGCTTTCTTTAAGTCCCACCAGAGGTTCTCAATCGGATTTAAGTCTGGTGACTGCGATGGCCACTCCAAAATGTTCCAGCCTTTAATCTGCAACCATGCTCTAGTGGACTTGGAGGTATGCTTGGGATCATTGTCCTGTTGAAAGGTCCAACGTCTCCCAAGCCTCAGGTTTGTGACGGACTGCATCACATTGTCATCCAATATCTCCTGGTACTGAAGAGAATTCATGGTACCTTGCACACGCTGAAGCTTCCCTGTACCTGCAGAAGCAAAACAGCCCCAAAGCATGATTGACCCCCCGCCATGCTTCACAGTAGGCAAGGTGTTCTTTTCTTCATAGGCCTTGTTCTTCCTCCTCCAAACATAGCGTTGATCCATGGGCCCAAACAGTTCTAATTTTTTTTCATCAGTCCACAGAACACTATCCCAAAACTTCTGTGGTTTGTCCACATGACTTTTGGCATACTGCAGTCGACTCTTCTTATTCTTTGGACACAGCAAGGGGGTGCGCCTGGGAGTTCTGGCATGGAGGCCTTCATTACGCAGTGTGTGCCGTATTGTCTGAGCTGAAACTTCAGTACCCACATCTGACAAATCTTTTCTCAGTTCCTCAGCAGTCACACGGGGACTTTTCTCCACTCTACGCTTCAGGTAGCGCACAGCAGTTGAAGTCAGCATCTTCTTTCTGCCTCGACCAGGTAGCGTTTCAACAGTGCCCTTTGCCTTGAATTTGCGAATGATGCTTCCTATGGTCTCTCTTGGTATGTTTAACATCTTTGCAATCTTCTTATAGCCATTGCCCTTCCTGTGAAGAGTAATCACCTCTTCTCTTGTCTTCCTCGACCATTCTCTTGACTTCACCATGTTTGTAACCACACCAGTAAATGTCTAGAAGGAGCTGAGTATCACAGTCATTTTAAAGCTGCCTAATTGGTGCTTATTATGCTTTATTGCTGCTCCGTGACATCCACAGGTGTTTTCAATACCTGATTGAAAACACTTGAATGAACCTCTGTTCTTCAGAGTGGTAGTCTTTAAGGGGTTGAATAATTGTGTCAATGAAGAATTCACAAAATAAACATTTACTACTGTATTACAAAACCAATTGATGTCATTTTAGTTGCATATGGTTCTTTAAAAAGTCCTTGTAGGATTTCATTCTGAATACAATTACAAATGTACACTAAATTCCCTAAAACCCTTTACAGCATTGGGGGTTGAATAATTTTGAACACAACTGTATAAGATCCAATGAATGATAATAAAAGTTTTCCAAAAAAAATCTATAAATAGCCTTTTTACTGCAGAATAAAATAATAAACGGTTTATTAGATATTGATTTAAAACTGGAATATTTTTAACATTGAAGCCTATGGGATTCGCCTGAATAAGCCTATCGAATGAGACCACCAAACAGCAGGGCATTACAGCAAATTTTCACTGCTGTTCACTGTTCTCTGAATAGATGAACCATTGCTTCTCTATGGGGGATTTCACTGCCCTCGAACAGGCACCGTACGTGCAGGCAATTCGCCAAAATTTGGCGAACTGCCTGCTCTCTGAATAGACAAATGGCCCCAAAATGTCCCCGTACGCTGAATTTCAGTGTCCAGTTACATTTCGGGGCCAGATCTCTGAATAACCCTGTTTCACCTGCTTCTCTTGGTGTCCAGGGACCAAGTGAGAAATGTCACCAGACTATGGGACCTATTCCATAGTTTGTGCTAACTTTACCAGAGCTGTAAACTTAACAACTCCATAGACTATAAAGGCTCCGGTAAGTTTACAACAGCTCTGGTTAAGTTAGCTCCAGCATTGGAATATTCTCCTATATGGATTGGGTAATATCTAATGCTGCGGGACGGTGTATCGAATGTCAGCGGCGTTAACTCCCCGTAACCTGCCTGAAATTTAGGCATACCACTCCTTTTACAATCGAAGAAGCATATATTGTGCATACAATTTAATGCAACTCTGCTTTTCTACCTACCTTGTGTCACAGCGGTACCCAGTATGAGCCTTGGTGGGGCCCATGTTCAGGGTTAAAAGCTCAAAGTGCAGGAGATACCACTCAGATGATATATGTAATGACAGGAGGTGAGAACACCACAAGACTAGGCAGAGACTCTTGCACGGCACTACCACAAGAAACCCTAACACTGATAGGCAGGTCTTTAGAGTAGCTGGATCTGAGCTAATATAAAATACCATAGGGCCGTGCAGAGTCTAAGGATACAAGCTGTATATGCTATGAATCCTACAGAAGGGAGTCAGCATGGTATGGGTTAAGAATAAACCGTGGTCATAGAACAGCCAGGGATCAGAACAACAGAGAGGGGCGTCAGAACAAACAAGGGTCATACACAGAAGATCAGCAGAGAAAATAATAAACCAGAAAACCAAAGCACAGCAAGGCAAAACCATGAACTAAACTACAAAGGAACTGGGATGGGAAAAGCAAACAGGAATAACTATAAATAAACAAAGACCACAGCGACAGGAGGAACAAAAAGACAGAGGGAAACAGAAACAAAAAGATACACTAGAACAAAATATACAAACAGAAGAGGAACTTGCATGAAGCAGGAAACACAGATCAACACTGAACAGGCAAAATACAGAATGACTCAAAATCATGGAGCAATGCATTATGGGAGCAGTGCTTTTAAATAGGGAGTGGATAAGAACATGAGAGACAGGTGAGTGAGCTGAGTGTAAACAAGAAACCCAGGAATAGCAACAGGAACCAAGGCCCGAACCGGATCAGCTCACTTACAGGGGACAGGGCTGGAAACGTGACATCATGAAGTCAAATAGACATTTAGTGAACTGAACCTATAAAATTAAATGTATCTTAGTTGGGATTAATAAGAACCAAAAAGTGCAACAGGTGGAAAAAAACTTTCATTTCTTTATTAAAGAAAAATGTTATCAGTGTTCACAATTTTTCATGATTGAAGTATTTTCAGGAAGCAATCAGTAGGGATATGTATAGAAATTTTCTATTTGGAATAATTTAAAAAGCGGATCATGAATTGCATGGAAAAATCAGGATTTTGTAGGAAAGAAGTGAGGTCAATTTCAGTAGATGAAACACAATGTTAATTGTAATGAGGTAGAAGACTTAAACAATGAGGTTTGTGGTTATACGAATCCACAATTTAGGTACCACTTTCATTATCTGTATTGTGTAGAGATGATGGTTTTCAGGTTGAAGTTCAATCAAGAATCCGATTTTGAGGTAACCAAGAAAAGTTTCTCCTTGTAGAAGTCAAGTCCCCATGCCCTTTGCTTATCAGTGAGGGCATCAATTATCTTCAGACACTTAAAATTCCACACTGGACCTGAAACAAAGCATAGTGATGAGCAGTTCAGTACAAAACCAATATGGCTTTATGTTTTATTCAAATTTTTAAAAAATCTACTTTTTCCTCTCTAGTAACATGTAGGTTGCAGTTTCTTCCATTAAAGAAGTCAGATTAAAAAAAATCTGCCTCACTGGTTATTTCGTATATCAATGTCATCTTTATATTACTATATTGTATATTAATGTAGTTTTTAAATATTTTTTAGTATTTTAATGTAGTTTTTAAAGTAAAGGCAATTAGGCTTCGAGAAGTGTTTTACAGAAAGGTGGTAGAAGCCTACAATTGCTTTAATGGAATTCAATTAAGATGCAAAGCAAGTGGTTACATTTCTACTACACAGACATTAATAGCTTAAATATACCAATCTCATACTGAAAAGTTTTATAATTTATTTCTTCATTTAATAAAATCTCATTATTAGAGGTCCATACATTTCATGTTGATGATTTTGAATGGAAGTCATTTTCTCCCATGATCTCCAGATTTCACACTTTGCAGGCATTTGCCATCAAAGTTTCAAGGTCTGTAGACCAGTTTGCTACAATGTACCCAAAATATATATGTGCTAAGGTATCAATTCAGCCTACAGCCAATTCACATAGTGTTAGGATGGCACCCGGCATACACCAAAGTGGGACCCCCAGGGAGTGGCACGGCAAACCCTTCAGGCGAGCATATTCTAGAACCGGAGTACTAAGGGTCAAAACTTTATTATACTGCACAAGGACCAAGGTGGAGCAGGATCCAGACGAGGTTCAGCTGAGCCGATTGGCACCGCAGGAAAGTAGAACCACAACTCAGGTGATGCAGGGAAACAAGGCTGGATACTGAGCAGAGGACAGAGCTGAATACGTACAGGGTTGTATACAAGATAGCAGTTTCCAGGACAACAAATAACAGGTGTAGGAGCAGCAGAGCTTACTCCACACTGGAGACTCAGAACTGAGCACTGCTAGGAGGGAGCACCGCCCTTAAATAGGGAGTGGGACAGTGCTCATTAATCAGGTGTTCGGAGCCAAGGCAGGTCAGATGAAAGTCCTGGGCTGGATGGATGGGCCAGGAGTGTAAAGGCAGGCTGCATTGGCTCAAACAAGGGGATTTCATGGGTCCCCAGGCTGGTGGCATGACACATGTTGAGACTTTCAAGTGTGTGTTTTTTTTTTTTTAAATGAAACAATAAAATTCGGTCTGGTAAAGGCGTATCTTTGTGGGCTTTGGGGGAAATGGGATAGGGAGACTCTCTTTATTTCATAAATAATTTGCTCTATTTTTCAGTTTATTAAATTAGATTAATGCAAAAAAAAGGAGAAGAAATGTCATCACTAGCCAAGCCTTTTCCACGAGAATCATGATGCTGTTCGATAGCAGACAGAGGGCTCTATTCCATAGTTGGTGCAAACTTAACCAGAGCTGTTGTAAACGTAACGACCCCATAGACTATAATGGCTTTGGTAAGTTTACAACAGCTCTGGTTAAGTTGGCACCAACTATAGAATAGAGCCCCAAGGGTATGACTGAACACAACAATGGTATACAATTGAATAACATAAAAAATTGAATATTAAACAATTAGATTATAAAATTTACTTTTTAAATTAAAAAAAATGCAGATATATGCGTTCACACCAGGTCTATATCATTTATAATATAGAATTTGTAGCTTGCATATTCAGTGGCTTGTTAATATATTATTTGTAACAATACATTTTAAAATAACAGTATTTTAAGTTAATTTTTATAAAAAATTATTTCATTATGGCATCAATTAAACAAACAGTAAATATGAAATGCTGCAACTAGATATACTATCACATTTAAAATAATTTAATACATTTGATTCATAATCATCAATTTGTTGTCAATATTCATTAATAAGATTTAGAGAACAATGTAAAGATATTTAACCCCTCAATGATGCGCGGTAGCGCCTTTAAGGGGTGGCTTTCGCTGGCGAGGCGTACATGTATGTCTCGCCGACAGGTGCCGTCCCGCGGCACTGATTCAGGCCCTCCCCGCAGCGTTGGCTGCAGGGGATGGCTTGATTTCCGGCTGTCTCTGTGCAGCCAATGACACGCGCTGCGAGCCGGCACGTGCAGGCTGTGGGGAGGGGCCTAGGCGGCCCCATTGAAGACAGCGGGTTTTACATGTACGCCCTGCGTCTTCAAAGCCCACCGCCACGACAGCATGGAACATCCTGCGGTGGGAAGGGGTTAAAAGCCATGTGTGTATGCATGTATGTATATTGGGATCCTGCCCCCGCCCAGGGTGACATAGAACAGTCCTCTAGAGCATTGGTTCCCAACTCTGGTCCTCAAGTACCCCTAACAGAGCATATTTTGCAGATCACCTTGGGGAAATACAGATTGAATCCTGCAATCACTGAGCAGCAAATCATATCACCTGTGCTGTGCTTCAGATATCCGGCAAACCTGTTAGGGGTACTTGAGGAACAGGCTGAGGGGCCGCGGCGGCCCATTAAAAAGTCAGCGGAGCATACACCCCGCGTCTTGAAGGCCCACCCGCCGCGCAGACATCCCGTGGTGTTAACGGGTTAAGTGGTAGCTCCTACAATTTATTCAAGCATTACAGGCAAAGTAAATCAAACAGGAAATAAAGCCTAGCTGATCTCAGCAACACACTAGCATATTAAACATCACTCACTATAACAGGAACACTAAACAACCTTTGCTTTTTCCTTTCTGCGCCTACTGCAGGCATGCTGCTCCTGCTATCTTTCAGGATTTTATAAATGATGTCCTAAAGGATTTCCTTCAATTCTTTGTCATAGTATATTTGGATGATATCCTCATATATTCTCCTGAGATTGAAAAACATAACGTTCAAGTACGTGCCGTGTTAAAGAGGTTACTAGACAATGGTTTATATTGTAAACTCGAAAAATGTTTGTTTGACATCACATCAGTTCACTTCTTGGGTTACATCATTAACCCCGAAGGGTTTCAGAAGGACTCCCAGAAACTGTCCGCCTTTATGGATTGGCCTATACCCCAGGGGTTAAAGGCAATCCAACGGTTTCTGGGGATCACTAACTATTATAAGAGATTCATCAAACACTTCTCTACAGTAGTCTCTCCTATAACAGCTATGACCAAAAAGGGTGCCCAGAACCAAAAATGGAATACCTAGGCCATGCAGGCTTTTGATGCTTTAAAACAAGCATTTACTACTGCACCGGTACTCCGACATCCTGATCCAGGCTTGCCATTACAATTTGATGTAAATGCCTCAGAGATTGGCATAGGCAGAGATTATTGCAAAGGGAGGACCCTGATAAGCCTTTGCATCCTTGTGGTTTCTACTCCTGGAAATTATCTTCTGTGGAGAAGAATTATGATATTGTTAACAGAGAATTACTGTCAGTAGTTTCAGCATTAGCAGAATGGAGATATCTGCTAGAAGGGACCAAAGATCCCATCATCATCACAGACCACAAAAACCTAGTCTATATCGGTGATGCTAAATGCCTGAATTCTAGACAAGCTAGATGGTCTCTACTCCTGTCTAGCTTCAATTATGTGCTCACTTACAGACCCAAGTCTAGGAATGTCAAAGCTGATGAGTTATCCAGGCAACATGAAACCTACGAGCATCAGGTCTATGATCAGAACCCTATTGGTCCCAAGGAAAGAATCATAGCTACCACCATGATTACAGTTTCTTCACCCTTACTGGAAAGGCTTCAGGATGATCAGGGTACTGCTCCTGTGGAGCTACAGGCTACTGTATATACTGTCGGGGACAGAGTATGGCTTTAAACACTCCTGGTTCCTTCCATGAAAATGGCCACCAGATTCATTGGTCCATATACGGTTATACCCAGGGTGAACCCTTTATCATATGCGTTGGTACTACCTCCTCATTTAAGAATGCACAATGTGTTCCACGTTAGTCTCCTGAAACCTCTCATATGTAACAGGTATACCAGAGTCAATGTACCTCCTCCATCCATTCAGTCTGAGGGTGGTGAAGAGTTTGAGGTTCGTGCCATCCTGAACTCACGTGTCTCCAGGGGTGTCCTGCAATATCTGGTCGACTGGCCCGGGGATAGGACTTTGTTTCCAGCTGGAGAGGTCCATGCACCTCGTTTGGTGCATCAGTTCCATGCCTCTCATCCCTCTGCGCCTGGTGGTTGTCCGGTGGCCGTCCGTAAGGGGGGGTTATGTCACATCCAGCACTCATGGGGGGTCTCGGGCCAATCCAGGGAGGGCCCAGCACCCGGCAGCGCCATCCGCAGCATTATGACACAGAGCCACTGGGTTTAAAAGGCAGACGGCGCGATCCGACTCATTGCCCTGTCGTGGAGTTACTTCCCCCAGTGCTTGGTGATTCAACTCTTTTAGATTCATTGACTCATTTGTAATATTACTGACCCATCTTTACTGAGAACCCTCTATGTGTACCGATTCGAAGATTCCTAACTACCCTGACTTGTGTGACGATTTGACTTTGTATGAGAACCACGGTTTGTGTACCGATTTGGCGATTCCTGAGAACTATAACAATTTGGCTATATATATGTACCTCGGTTTGTGTCCTGACCCCTCTTGTCTGTGTATTACTAAGGTTGCTCCTGTTAACCCTGTCCTGTTTCTACATCTCTGCCTTAAGGGTTTATCTATGAAGGCCTGCTTGTTGTTTGCCTCTGGGGCTGTTAACCCTTGCTAGTGTTTGTGTCCCTACAGATAGTCAGTTTACCGACCATTCAAGGATTGGAGGGCTAGATAGGGATCTGTATACAGGGACCAGCTTCGTAGTATCCGGAGGGATTCGTGACGGTAACATAATGGCAAATGAGCATTTGTTCGATATTTATACAAATTTCATGCAGTATTCACTAGCATACAGATATAAATAGTCTCAACATGTAGCAAAACAATTTTTTGAAAATAAGTATTTTTAATATTTTATATTGGATGAAGAACAGTGAAACCATCCATATGCACACTAGGTATTGCTCAATGTTAAGGTATACTTATATTGCCAGTATATACATAATGGTTAGTAAAATGTTGGTAGAATTTGACTAATCAATCAAAATTTCCACAATCAGGAGTTGGATTTTAATGAAATTAGGAATAGTTTCCCCAGGAAATAATCAAGTCCCCACTGTCTTTCGCTCTCAGTAAGGGCATCAATTGTCTTCAAACACTTAATCATGCATAATGAACCTAGAACAAAACAAAATGATAGTGTAATGTAAACATAGTACTGAATAAGTTAAAAAATATATAATAACCACATGGGTGATTTAAACCACAGGTCAGTCAGGTTAGTCAGGAATCCAATGGGCTATATATATGATATCCAAAAAAAAAAAAGGATTTGCGAATACATACAACAACTTTAAGTTTGGTGTTGCGTAGAATTCATCTGGAGCTACCTTTATTATTTCTATGCAGAGTTTGAGCCACATAATATCCTTTCATGAAGTGATAAGTGCTGACACTGTTAATTTCTTTTTTTTTTTTATGTTTTTTCATATAAGAAGTTTATTTTTTCAAATAATATAACACAGTGCTGAGTATTCTCCGCATATTCACATCTATAAACATAACAGTTGCATCAGTAGTTAAACCATAGTAATGCATAGCAGGTAGACATTAAAGAACAATTCAGCGACCAAAGCTTCAAAAAGAGCTCTAGAAACTTTCAATATGGGGGAGGGGAAAAAGAGGAGTAAATAATAACATAACCTAAAATAAAAAAAAAATAAAAAAAAAGGGGGGGGGGAGAGTCTACCGGGCTGTCATCATGGAGGCGTCAAAATTCAATATTCAAAACATCACTACGGGTAACCCTGGAACATATTAAATACTTGAATATACGTCCCAAATATACCAGTGATCTCGGGTCGAGAATGGAATTACAGCTACTGAAGTAACGAGGGCATCCAGTGACCTGACTTCTCCCACTCTGTTTTTAAGCTCCTTCATAGTGGGGAGGGAGGAGTAGCGCCAATGAGATGCAATAACGGTATAAGCAGAAGTAAGAATGTGTGCCACTAATTTACACTGAGTCGTTGACATCTCTTTCGGGAATATCTGGAGTAAAAGGATTTTCGGGTCAGGGTGGAGGGCAGTACCTAAGAACTTATTCAGGAACACCACTATATCCCGCCAGAGTATTTGCAAAGGAGGGCAGTGCCACCACATATGTACGAAGGAGCCATGTGTTGCAGAACAACGCCAACAAGTTGAATTTCCTGAAGTCGAGAAATGGCTAAACTTGTCTGGAGTTAAATACCATTGATATAACAGTTTTTTCCTCGCTTCATGCAAAGACGCGCTCTTGAATTTACCCTTATCTCCACTAAAGGATTCAGCCCATTGTTCAGGAGATAATGTGATATTTAAGTCTTTCTCCCACATCACCTGGAATTTACATTTCTGTATAGGGTTCTAGGTAGTCAGCAGTTTATAACAGAGTGAGAGTAATCTAGCGGGTGTATATGGGGAAGCACAGTATGTTTCAAAGGGGGATAGGGCTGGTAAAGTCAGTCTTTCTGAGCCAGTCATATCATATTTTGTTAATAATGTTCTAATCTGTAGATAGGAAAATTGAAGGGGGCGAGTAATATTATACCGTCCAGTCAGGGTGGTATATGGCATGAATCCCCTCGGGGAGTAAAAGTCTACCAATCTGGACAGGCCATGAGCTGTCCAATGGCGGGCGTTGAAGTTGGGAATTTTGTGGGTCAAAGCTGTAATTGGCGTCGCTAAATGTAAAGGGTGATAGTGACATAGTCGCCCTCTCATTGCATCCCATGTATGTAAAAGGAGAGTAGCCAGGGGCAATAAATCGGGCAGTCGGGGGCGAATATGTTTCGGGAGCCAGACTATATCGGTTAATCTAAACGGGGATATCGACTGGAAGATGGGCAAGGTCCACTGTGGGACAGGAGATAACGCCAAACCCGAGCCCAATAACGCCATAAGGGCTGCTTTGTGGTATAGCAAGACATTTGGAAGGCCCAGGCCCCCTTGTACAACCGAAATAGATAGAACTCGGAAGCTAACCCGTGGCTTCCGCCTCCTCCAAACAAATTGATTAATAGTAGTTTGTAAAGTTTTAAAAAAGACCGGGTGTGGAGACACCGGTAAAGCCCTGAATATATATAATATTTTAGGGAGAATAGACATTTTAGTAACCGCTATCCTCCCCAACCAGGAAAATTCAAAACGTGCCCACCTCCAACACAACTCTTAAATCATTGACAGCATAGCGCCATAGTTCAGTCGATAGAGGGTGGGGCGTGAGAAGGAGATTTTTATCCCTAGATATAGTAAATAAACTGCTCTCCAGTCGTATTTGTAGGTGCTTTTCAAATAATTAAGATCGGTAGGTGAGAGGTGAGTACTGAGGGCTTGCGTTTTTGCTATGTTAATTTGATGATAGGAGACTTTCCCGTATTGGGTGAGCAAATGGTGGAGCTGGGGCAGAGAGTTAATGGGGTCAGTTAGGGTAAGGAGGATATCATCCGCAAAAAGGCTGATTTTACTCTCCGTGGGGCCGATTTGGATGCCTGTAATCTGTGCGCCTGCTCGGATCGTCTGAGCTAACGGTTCCAGGGCCAGAGCGTATAAAAGCGGGGACAACGGACATCCCTGACGGGTTCCGTTCGTGATGTTGACAGTGTCGGATGGGAATCCAGCATTTAAGACTTGCGCTGTCGGAGAGGAGTACAGTGTGAAAACTGCCTCTATAAATGGGAGAGGAAAATTAAATTTCAAGAGAACGTGGCGCAAAAAGAGCCAGTTAAGTCTGTCAAATGCCTTCTCTGCATCTAAGGAAAGGAGAAGACAAGGTGCCGAGTCACGACCCACTCTGTCTATGATATTCAAAAGCCTAACGGTGTTGTCCGTTCCCTGTCGCCCCTGAATAAATCCCACCTGATCATCTGCCACCAATTTCGGGAGCAATGGTGCTAATCTATTCGCCAAAATTTTGGCATAAATCTTAATGTCTACGTTCAATAAGGAGATAGGGCGGTAGTTAGAACAAAGTGTGGGGTCTTTGCCAGGTTTAGGTATGGTGACTATCGAAGCTTTAAGAAGTTCAGGGGGGGCCGTGCCAGAATCAAAAAGGTAGTTAAATAGTGATAACATATGTGGGGTGAGTTGTTCTGCAAATGTCGTATAATATTTAGTGGAGAACCCGTCTGGGCCAGGAGATTTATGAGGGGGTAGGGAGGAGAGCACCTTCATCAATTCCTCATGGGAGATCGGAGTAGTTAACGTATCCTGGCAGGTTGGCGAGAGTTGGGGTAGAGCAATAGAGGTCAGATAGGAGAACACTTCCGTTAGGGAGGGTTGGTGTGTCGCCCCATCTAGGTGGAGATTATATAATTGGGCGTAGTACTCCGCGAAGCGGTTAGCTATTTGACGTGGTTGTGCCACAAATTCTGCGGATGCCATTTTAAGTTTTGCAATTTTAGTTCGTGTTAAGCGACCCTTTAGTTTGTTAGCCATTAGCTTACCCGTCTTGTTACTATATAGGTAAAATTTAGCGTTAAGGCGACGTGTTCGCCATACATATTCTTTTTTATGTATGTCACTAAATTGGGACATTAGGGAGCGAAGCTGGTCCGCCAGAAGCAGGGTAGGGTGGAGTTTATGTTGAGAAGAAACTTTGTCTATATCTTTTAACAATTCTAATTTCTGGGCTTGATTGGCTTTTTTTTAATCTCGAGCCCCACTTAATAAGGATGCCTCTGATGACTGCCTTATAGACCCCCTGGACAAGTAGACCTATAGGCCTATAGACCCCCTGGACAAGTAGAAGAGCTAGATAATCTGCTGCTTGAGGAAATAGCCAAAATGGCAATGAAGGGGGAAGTTATTATCATGGGGGACTTTAATCTTCCTGATGTGAACTGGAAAACCAAAACAGCTGGGTGCACCAGGAGTACAAATATTCTAAACTCCCTACTGGGATTATCTCTAACACAAGTAGTTGAGGAGCCGACTCGTAAAGAGGCCATATTGTATTTAATACTCACAAATGGAGGTTTGGTATCGGACGTTGTTTTAGATGAAAATTTGGGATCTAGTGATCACCAGTCAGTATGGTTTAATATAAGAACAGGGATGGAGCCGCACCACACAAAAACAAAAGTTTTAGACTTTAAAAAAACAGATTTTTCTAAAATGAGATTTTGTGTGAAGGAGTCATTATCAGACTGGAGGAGTTTAAAGGGAGTCCAGGAGAAATGGGATTATTTAAAGGAAGCATTATTGAAGGCCACAGGCAATTGCATTCGACTTGTTAGCAAAAACAAAAAAGGGAAGAAACCACTATGGTACTTTGCAGAAGTGGCCAAGATAGTGAAGAACAAAAAGACAGCGTTCAATAATTATAAAACAACTCAGAGTGAAGAAGATAGGCAAACCTATAAGATTAGGCAGAAAGAGGCAAAGCAATTTATAAGGGCTTCCAAAGCACACGCAGAAGAGAAAATAGCTCAGTCAGTAAAAAAGGGCAACAAAACATTTTTTAGATACATAAACGAGAAAAGAAAAGTAAAACAAGGATTAGTTAGATTAAAAACAAAGGAAGGAAGGTATGTAGAAGAGGATAAAAGTCTCGCTGACTGCCTCAATGAATATTTTTGTTCAGTCTTTGCAGAAGAAAAGGAAGGAAAGGGACCTCAGTTAGGAGGAAACACTAACGAGACAATTACATATCAGTTTACAGAGGAGGAGGTTCTACAGCAGCTGTCTAAAGTAAAGACAAATAAGTCAATGGGGCCTGATGGGATCCACCCTAAATTATTAAAAGAGCTCAGTGATGTAATAGCAAAACCGTTAACAGATTTATTTAACCAATCCTTGCTAACGGGAGTCGTCCAAGAAGACTGGAAATTAGCAAATGTTGTGCCCATTCACAAGAAGGGTAGTAGGGAGGAATCTGGGAACTATAGGCCAGTTAGTCTTACGTCAGTAGTGGGGAAATTAATGGAAACCATGTTAAAGGAAAGGATTGTTGAACATCTAAAAACACATAGATTACAGGATCAGAAACAACATGGGTTTACCTCAGGGAGATCATGCCAAACTAATCTTATTGATTTTTTTGATTGGGTAACAAAAATAATAGACACAGGTGGTGCAGTAGACATTGCTTATTTAGATTTCAGTAAGGCTTTTGATACTGTTCCGCATAGAAGGCTTATCAATAAATTGCAATCTTTGAGCTTGGATTCCAATATTGTTGAATGGATTAGGCAGTGGCTGAGTGACAGGCAACAGAGGGTTGTGGTAAATGGAGTTTATTCGGCGCAAGGTCTTGTTACCAGTGGGGTACCTCAGGGGTCAGTACTTGGACCCATTCTATTTAATATTTTTATTAGTGATATTGCAGAAGGTATTAATGGAAAAGTATGTCTTTTTGCTGATGACACAAAGATTTGCAACAGGGTTGACGTTCCTGGAGGGATCAGCCAAATGACAAATGATTTAGGTAAACTAAAAAAATGGTCGGAGCTGTGGCAATTGAGTTTTAATGTGGATAAGTGCAAGATAATGCACCTGGGACGTAAAAACCCAAGGGCTGAATATAGAATATTTGATACAGTCCTAACCTCAACAACTGAGGAAAGGTATTTAGGGGTTATTATTTCAGAGGATCTAAGGGTAAGTAGTCAATGTAATAGAGCAGCAGGAAATGCTAGCAGAATGCTTGGTTGTGTAGGGAGAGGTATTAGCAGTAGGAAAAGGGAAGTGCTCATGCCACTGTACAGAGCACTGGTGAGACCTCACTTGGAGTACTGTGTGCAGTACTGGAGACCGTATCTCCAGAAGGATATAGACATCTTAGAGAGAGTTCAGAGAAGGGCTACTAAAATGGTGTACGGCTTGAAGGAGAAAAGTTACCAGGAAAGGCTTAATGATCTTAACATGTACAGCTTGGAAAAAAGACGAGACAGAGGAGATATGATAGAAACATTTAAATACGTAAAGGGAATCCACAAGGTAGAGGAAGGGAGTATATTTAAAAGGAAACAAAGTAGCAAAACAAGAGGACATAGTCTTAGATTAGAGGGGCAAAGGTTTAAAAGTAACATCAGAAAGCATTATTTTACTGAGAGGGTGGTGGATACATGGAACAGTCTTCCAGTTGAAGTGGTAGAGGCCAAAACAGTAATTGAATTTAAGCAAGCATGGGATAGGCATAAGGCTATCCTAAACAAAAGATAAATCCAGGTAAAGTATCCATGTAATTGGGCAGACTAGATGGGCCGAAAGGTTCTTATCTGCCGACATTTTTCTATGTTTCAATGTTATGGGCTTGCCACAAGGTCGTTGGAGGGATATCAGGTAGTGAATTTTCCTTGAAATAATTTAAAACGGCTTCTCTAATTTCAGGGCCTGCTTCTGGATGAGCCAGTAGGGATTCGTTCAATCTCCAAGGAGATTTACCATATGAGGCGTAATTATCTGAAAGTATCAACAGCATGGGGGCGTGGTCTGACCATGAAATTTTACCAATCTCGCAGTCAAGCACTAGTGCTAGCGTGGAGTTGTGTACGAAAACGTAATCAATTCTAGAAAATGCGTGATGAGTTAAGGAATAGTAGGAGTAGTCAGTTTCATTTGGATGGAGCAGGCGCCATGCGTCATGTAGGTGGCATTCAGATAATAATTGAAGGGAGGGTCGATTTGGCTGGCTAGGGGAACCGGTTTTACTGATGTCAAAGGAAAGATTAAAATCTCCGCAGATAACTATTTGGCCCATTTGAGATTGTGAGAGTTTATCTAAGACATGTTTCAAAAAAGGCCGCTGGCCAGCGTTAGGACAGTATATATTTGCGATGGTGTATAAAACATGGTTGATAGTACAGATCAATATTAGGAATCTTCCTTTAACATCTCTAACAATTTTATGTAGTTCGAACGTCACCCTGTTATGTATCAAGATAGAAACCCCTTTTGATTTAGTCGGAGAAGTAGCATGATATTGTGTGGTGTAATTGGGTTGGAATAAATTAGGATGCGAAAGCCTGCGGAAATGTGTCTCCTGCAGACAGACAAAGTCAGGATTTTGTCTACGCAGTTCAGCGTATAGTGCATGTCGTTTGTAGGGCATATTCAAACCTTTCACATTGTGAGAGTAAATTTTCATATTATACTAAACAATAATAACATAAATGTGTAGAGTGCCGTCAGAAATACTATACCCCAACGGGGGAGTCTCGACGAAGAGGAAAGTCCAATCACATGTAGTTTGCAATTGAGTGATGATATTAAGGGTCCGGTAGGCTCTAAAAAAAAAGGGGTCACCAAAAATAAAATAAAAGAAAAAATAACCAAAAAAAAAGTCCAGGTCAGGATCCTGGAGCCAACTATGTACATATAGAACCTCACATCCTTCTCGACCACTGCTAAAAAGATTGAGCAGGGTCAACTCCAAACCTTGGAGGAAGGCTTCAGGGGGGTGCAGAGCCAGCAACAAGTGCCAAAACAGAATAAACCAAAAATCAAACAAACGACAAACAGAAGGGGCGAGAGAGGTCGTGCCACATATCGACTCGCCGGAGTCACATCACCCAGTGTAAGAACCATCTGGTTGCGGTATCCATATATACGGGAACAATGGCCATAACGCACTTTGTCAACCGAAGCTGTCATCTGTATGGAACCCAATATCTTGATCCGCAGGTCACAGTGTCTGGGAATCTTCAAAAAGGAACGAGAGTCCCGTCAGGTCAAGAGCTGGCGATTCAGGAAACTTTGTGGGTGTTAACTCTATGCCATTCCGGAGACACTTTGGAAGGAGAGGTGGACGGGACCCGAGGCGGAGTATACTCCTCAAGTATACTCCAGGACACCAGCTGCCTCATTCCCTCCTCCAACGAGGAGAACACGTGCAGGCGGCCTTCCCTCCAGACCAGTAATTTCGTTGGGAAGCCCCAGCGGTATTGTATCTCCCTATTTCGTAAAATCTTCGTGACTGGTTGGAAGTCCCGTCTCCGAGACATCGTGAGGGAAGATAGATCAGGAAACAGTAAGACGGTTCTGTAAGTTGGTCGGCCCGGTATGCTTTCATGATGGCCTCCTTGACTGTAAAATAATGCATACGTAGGACCACATCTCGTGGTGTAGAGGAAGGTAAAGATTTCGGTTTCGGGACTCTATGAGCTCGATCCATCAGTAATTCCGCCGGTGGGAGGTCGGGGAGTAAGGTCTGGAATAACGAATTCAAATATGAGGAGAGGTCAGAGGTCTTGATGTTTTCAGGGATACCGCGGACTCTAATGTTGTTGCGACGAGAACGGTCTTCTTGGTCCGCCATCTTTAATGCTAGCGCTTCATGAGACGTTTTAAGTGCTTGAAAGGCATCAATTAACTCATTGTGTGCTAAGCAAAGTTCGTCCGTTTTAGATTCTAGATTATCCGTGCGGTCACCCAGCTCTTTAATTTCGTTATGTAGCTCAGCAGTAATAGCTCTAAAGTCCGTTTGTAAAGTAAGTCTGAGGCTTTGCAGCATTGCTTGGATAGTCTTACCAGTCGCTGGTAGATCCTCAGGAAGTTGCAGCACATCCTCCTCCTCGTCTCTCACGGATGCTGGTGAGACTGGGTCCCGGGAGCCGCCATCTTGTGGACCACGAGGACGATCTTTTTTGGTGGATTTCGCCGGTTCCGCCGCTCGTTGCAGCTTGGGAGGGGCCATATCGGTGCCCGGAGGTCTCAGGCTGCGATTGGGGGTCAAACCGCGAGTTTCAGGGTGGTGTATTGCCGTAGGATTCAGTGATGTGACGCGATCCGCCGGAGCTCTACTCACATGCGGCTTTTCCGGATGGCTGCTCGCTCCGCCCCCCCTTTTTTTTATGTTTTAAAATTTTTATTTCTGAGCAAAAAAAGTTCACAGGTCAACTGACAAGAGTGGACTCGCAGGGCCACCACACAAGTAAGGCACAGGAGAACAAGAAAAGATTAAGTAATCTCGCAGAGAGTCATGACTTAAAACTGAATATATCATCACTATTATAAGCATAGTCCACAAAAGTCTGTATATACGCAGCCTGTAGAAAGTAAAAAATGCAAGGGGGAAAAGGAAAACAGGGGGTACATGACGCTGTGGGGGGAGGAGAGCGTCTCTCCCGGGTAAAAAAAAAAAAGAGGGGAAGGGAAGAGGGAGGCGGGGAGTGTGGCAAAGACCAGAACCGTGACTCTCCTGGCACGCTCCCGAGGGAGGCCATGGAGGGGTAGTGTCACGAGGCCCGAGTATGCGAGGGCCAGGCACGGCGAACATTACCGTGATGGCGCACCTCGCACGCACTCGGTATGTGCCAAAAAGGAAAAAAAAAAGGGGGGGGAGAGAGCTTCACCTCCAGCATGACAGACACCTGTTAAAAACAAAGATAGGGAGGGGAACATAACATAACGATGCGCGGGATGGGGCTGCAAAGGCAGCAGCAACATCACCAAGAACCTCCATTTCAGGGAAGCGGGCGATGTGTCCTTAACAGTGTAATCTCAATCTGGGTCGCCGGGGGGTCGAGGAGAGCCACCAGAACGAGTCGCAGCCTCCTGGCCCGATAAAGTGGGAAGCAGACCCAAGGACCGAAGATGATCCCCAGCAACATCCGCTGTGTTAGCCACAAGAGTCTGTCCATCCGGAGAGGTGATAATAAGGGAGCCAGAGGCGCCCCATTTATATCCGATTGTATGTGCGCGGAGAAGGGCTGTAACTGGCCGAAACTGTCGCCGAGCCGCTAGCACCAAAAAGGGAAGGTCCCGGTACACAGCAATGGACATCTCTTCAAACTGGACTGTCGGTGTGTTCCGTACTGCTCGAAACAATGCAGAGGGTAAAGCCGCTTCCCGAAAGGTGATGAGGACGTCGCGCAGCGCTTTTGCGGGAGCCAAGGCCGCCTTCCGCACATGGAAGGCTGTGAGGACAGAGTCCCGAAGGTGTTCCGTGGGACCCAAAACCGCCTCCAAAACGGCATTATATAGGGCAAAAGGTCTAAATCCGGCACGTTCTCAGGCACTCCACGGAGCTTTGCGTTCCTGCGTCTGTGTCTGGACTCCATCGTCACCACCACAGCTTGCAGCTTACTTATTTGCTGTTGTAGAGCCTGTATAGAGGAGGTGGTTGCGGCCTGCGTACTTTCCATCTCCTGCGTGCGAGTCTGCAGGTCTCCTACCTGATTTTGTGTCACTACGACTGTCGCTTCGAGGGCTTGAAAGTCTGCCTGCCAGGCTTTCCTAGCGTCCTCCAGTAGGGTTCGGATGTCACCCTTGGTAGCGGGTAGCGTATCCTCCCTCGGGCCAGGCATCACCACGTGGGCAACAGGGGGGGGGGGCGCCGGCCTCCTCTACTGTCAGCGGGTCCCCAGTATCTGACGAAGTTGGGCGCAGTAGCTGTCTTCCCTGTCCCCCTCCAAGCGAGATGCGGATGTCAGGTGTGCCGGGGTCCTCCACCGCTCCGGCTCCTCTACCCTTCTTACCCATTCGCAGAGCAATCGTCCTCGTGCAGAGCCAGGTAAGCGCCTCTACAACAGGCCCGACACTGTTAATTTCACCATGAATTAAACATTTCTGTAAACCATATAGCTCTGGAATGGGATTCTGTACAGGATGGTTTATAAATACAAAAATCTTCACTGCAGTAATACAGGGGATGGGTCTGGGCATCTTCTGTTTATCTGAGAGAAAATAAGACCCTGTTGAGATTCTGAAAAACTATTCTGTTCAGATCCTGAGAGGTTGAAGTATTTTTTTCTTTATGATTTTCTTTTGAGATTTTAATCTGTTTACATTAATTTTAAGGTCAATAATTAAGGTTAACATTTATTTTAAAGTGCACCTATTGTGTGCACCAGAAAGTGGGAGTATTTAACAGGGAATCACTTCCTATATACATATCTGGATTTTTCTGCTAACACATATATAGAAATAAATAAGTGAAATCCTGGGCAAAAACAATTGCTGACCCTCACTTCCATTGCTACACCACAGGGCTGAATAACCACTGTGAGTGAAAGAACTGTCCTACAAGACAGCCATCCTCTCACTTCTTGTACTTGATAGAATGCCGGCATTCTACCCAAGACGTCAACGTGCAAGCATCACCGATGCAGAGAAATCACACTAAGTAAATTTTTTTAAAAAGTATCTTTTTTATTTGTTTGATCAAAAAATAGATTCTGAAAATATTTGTTAGTTGCAGTTCTAATTCATGCTACACAACAATCCTCAGTAAGCTCCAGCCACGAAAGGAGGAAATGTGGACACATCTAGCCAGTCCATGGAGTCAGATGCTGCCATGGCTCCAGGCGGCTCTTTGCCAGGGTGGCATTTTGCTGCCCTGTCAAACGCTGTAGCATGAAGCGCCTGGTACGGACTTCGACCAGGCCCAGCATGGACCACGACCAGGCCGACGCCTGGCCCGGACCAGGGCTGTGTGTGTGTAAATATGTGGATGCAAGGCTTTTTCTTCTGGTATGCGCCAGTACTCAGTCTTGTTGTCAGCTCCATCTGTGGTACCTATCCCTGCCCACTGATGTCATCGCGCATGGGCTTAATGATGTCAGATGTGGGAGTTTCCCTTCTGCCGGGCAGGGAATGCCCTATTCACTATGGAGGAGATACAGGGGTCGTTTGGAACCTTGTATCTCTGGACTCATAGAAGCCAGAGGGTCATGCAAGGTGTCTTTGGAACAGCCAGGTACCAAGCATGACCAGGTTTCATGTAAACATAAATAATATAAAAAGGTTTCATGTAAAAATAAAAAAATAAAATAAATATAACCCCCCCCAATGCAGCACTTTTGTTAACTTTTCAATTATAAAGTGAACAATGATGCTGTGCTGTGGAGTTCTGTGATACGCTCATACACACTCCACATTGCTGTGAGTTTTATTGCTGTGGAGCTCTGTGATACTGCCATGGTATATATAAATATCTAATCCCTGCACGCAGACAATCTACCTATATTGCCGGTCTTTAGATTGGATTTCTAAACACAGAATAGACAGACAACACATTGGAAAACAGAATAAATGGTTAACATGAGCCAGTATATAGACAATAGAGCGAGTTCTCAGACAGAGCCGATGGTTAAAGCCAAACTGGGTAGTCAGCCAATGCGAGGGGTTAATGCCAAATCGGATAGTCAGACAGCGCCAAGGGTTAATTTCCAGAACGGGTAATCAGACAGAGCCAGGGTAATACACAGGAGAGCTTACACAGAAGTAAATAAATGAATGCACCGAGGAGGAATGAACCACGACAGAGAAATGGGATTGACTTGTCTATTTTTGAATCCAGCGGGTGCCACGTCTTCACACCACACAGCGCCTGCTGTGGCCGTGATCGCTGGCTACTTCACTCGGCGGCCGGCCAACAAGCAGCGAGAACGGTGCTGCTGGCCACCAGGACACAGGGGGTGCCGTGGCAGATACGCTCATACACGCCACATGTTTTTATTCTTGGGGGGGCAGCATTTCATTATTGGATCCAGGCAGCACAGTGGCTTGGGCTGACCCTGTGTCCAGCATTGGATAAGGCTAAGTGCCGGCTGCAATATCTCTTCAAGGGGTGAGGTATCGCTTTGATCTTTAAGACCCATGCAATATCTATCCCCTCATAAGGTATCACAGGCAAAGTGCACCTGGACAGTACAGGTGCACTTTTAGTCTGTGTGGTTGCTTTTCTGCTTAAATATCTATTCTGTTTCAGATGCAAAGTACATGTTATCATTTTATTAATTAACTGTGTTTCCCAGCTGCACCTAACTTATATGAAAGGTTTATCCACTACTACTAAATTGAAGGAAAACATTCAGCTTCTCTCAGTTTTATTCTAGGCCTACCAAACGGTTTGAGTAAATCTAACCCAACAAATGAGATGCAAAAAGACTCCTCGAATATTTAGTACTTGAAGCGCTATTTACTACTTATTTTAGTATAACACAGTTAACATTGTTCTATCATACAGAAAAGGTTATAGCCAATGACAGCACTAAGGAGCATGTGAAAACGTTTAAGAGGTTCTATGGAAGCTATAGCACCACATGCAAGGCTCCATCATTCATGCCAACACCAAGAGTCTGACACTGGCAGACAGTCCTGACTTTAATTTTTAAATATTATTTTACATACAGAATGCAGAGTGCAACATTTACTGGCATAACATCTAAGGAGACAAGATCATTATATTTTAAAGAGAATTGTTATGTTCCTCTGATTGCAGATAATCAAAAAATGGATTTTGAGGTGATTAGGAATATTCTCTCGTTGAAGAAATCAAGTCCCCTTTTTCTGTGTCGCTCAGCGAGGACATCGAGTGTCTTCAAACACTTAAAAATGCAAACTGAACCTAAAACAAAGCATAAGGTTGAATGATCTAAGATAGAAGCTCTATCAGACAGATGAATTATATTAAGGTCATGTATGAAAAAACAAAAAATGGCTAATATTTGTTGATTGAATGCATGTATTTTTAAACAGCTAATGAAGGGCTCTATTACATTCTTCACGCAAACGTTAACGCGTGCGCAAAAACGCATTAACGCGAGGGACAAAACCCTTTGCGCTGAACGTCGTATTAAGTGTCAGCGCAACATACGCGCGCATTCGTCTAGCGCGGGTGGACCTGCACGAACCCTTTGCGAGCGTACTGCGTGCATCCTATACTTAACATTGTGTGCGCAAAAGCGTTTGGCGCTGGTACGCGGATGGTATTACAATCTATGCGCAGTTTTTAACGCACAGCATTTGCAGGCATAATTTTAACATATTTTAAAAGCTGGTGTTAATGGCAAATCTGAACGTCCTGGCCGAAACCAAAGACACCAGCCCGAAAAAAAAAATACAGCAAAGTATAGTTACACATTCTAAGCATACCCAAACAATAAAATTGAGACGTTGTGCGTGTTTTTATTATTGCTGCAGCATATATGCTCAGATTGATTTTGTCAGGCGCAAAAACTTAATGGGAGACAATTGTGGTTCTTAATTCTGATTGGCTGAATCGCGTGGAAAAAACAGTCCGCACACCGATTTCTGCACGCAACGTTAATGCGTTCATGTTTTTGCGCGTCCGTTTTACGCGCGCAATTATTCGACCGATGAAAAAAAGTGCGCGGATTGTAATACCAGAGTTAATTTACGCGTGCTAACGTTTAACGCTTCGCGCACAAATTAACGTACTGTGCGAGCATTTTTGTGCAAAGATTGTAATAGGGCCCGAAAGGTTTCAAATTTGAACTGCTATTTATTCGCACACATTTTACACAAAAAGTCACAGATTCCTGATGTGGGCAGCCAGAGGCCCACGCTGTTTGCCCAAAAACAGGTGGGAAGATTCATGGTGTGCACTCACAATTCAACATATGTATGGCCATTTGAGAAAGCCTGTGCATAAACCTTCGATGTCAATGTGTAAGGAACAGAGAGCAAAACCATGGTAGACATGCAACACAGGGATACTTTGAATGAAGATATATTTTATTCCCCAAGTGTAGACCTGGGCAGCGTTATGACCAAGAAGGGTTCTTGTCAAGGATTGACAAAGACTGGGTTGAAACATTCCCCGGGCTTACATTGGCGGAATAAAATCAGTTTTCCTTCACAGAATCCTGTGTTGTGTTTTTTTATCATTTTTCATGGACAGTGGGAGTTGGGGGATCCATAGGTATAGTACAGTGTGGCCTCCAATATTGCTTGAACAGGCTTACATTTGCAGAAATGTCTGCTACACTCTGCAGTTATATGAAACTAGATGTATTGCAACAGCACAATAACCTACGCAAGGAGAATATGTTGCAGTGCTTGTAGTAAACATTTAAGGGGTTATTCACAGAGCAACGAAATGTTGCTGACATTTCAGTGTTCTGTCGTTTCCTGCACTTCGGGGAAACAAATTTCCCCACCCTGCGGTGAATTCACCATTCATCACAGGGTCCCCGAAGTGCAGGGAATCGGCCACTGCCGCAAACCCGGCGGACATCTGCCACAAACCCACCAGAGGGGCGCCAAACGCAGCCAACGAGCCGCCGACCACCCGAAGAAGGAAGCTGACAGGCCGCCGGACAGGTAAGAAAAAGAAAAAAAAATGTGATTGAAAGTGTCAAAATTTAAACGCGGTTTGCAAAAAAAAAACTACAGAACGAAAATGTCTGAAATTAAGATATAAAGTCCTATGAATAATAATACAAAAGATCTGTTACAGAAAAAAGAAAAACAAAAAACAATCCTGAAAAATGCATAAAAGATCCTAAAAAAAAAATCAATAAATAAAGAGACTTTTTACTGCAGATTAAAAGAATAAACAGTTTATTAGATATAGCATAAAAAACTGGAATATTTATTAACATTGCAGCCTATGGGGTTTGCCTGAATAAACCTGCTGAATGAAAACACCGAACAGCAGTGCATTCGGCAACTTTTCACTGCTGTTCGGTGTTTTCTGAATAGACGAATCATTGCTGCTCTATGGAGGATTCACTGCCTTCGAACAGCACCGTACTTGCTGGCAGTTTGCCAAAATTTGGCGAACTGCCTGCTCTCTGAATAGCCGAATGGCCCTGAAATGCCAAAATTCCCTGTTTTTGTGCCATTTCGGGGCCAGATCGACTCTTTGTGAATAACCCTGATAATAAAATAGTATTTCTAATTTATTTTAGGTATTTTGTGCATGTAAAATAAGGAAAAAACAAGCAATGTACAAAGAACAACAGCATACCAAGATTTCCATCTCTCAAATAAAAAAACATAATGATATTTTCTGATCTCACTTACCCAATAATTTCTCTAGATTTGCATCAGAAATGTAAAACGGTGGCCCTGAAATAAAAAAACACATTGAATAAAAATCACATTATCAGAAACAAAAGAATAGAGAAAACATGTAAATTAATACACTCCAATAAATCTACTTCTGCTAACCTCCATGTAATTTTGGGTCATATTCAACTGTAACGAGAAGATAACGACAATCTTTATCCATAAGTGATGTCACCACCCTGACGTAACTGTATGAAGAATGAAAAAAATGTACCCAGTGAACATACAAAGCATACAAAAACCACAGACAACATGTATAATTCGAATTAAGATGCTACAATAAGTTATACATTTTCTGTGAATGGAAAATAGTAATGTTTGCAGGATATGGTTTTTCTTCACATTTATAAGAAATCAGTCATTAATTTTAGGGTTGCTGAAACTGCAACTTTACAATAAATTGGATAGAAAGGTAATAACAAAGAACTCTAGGAAATCATACAGATAACTTAAACTGAGATGCCCATTGTACATTGAAAAAGGGAATCTGATCCCGATGGTCCTGTACTGCAGTGCCCTTCAGGCTGGAATAAAAGGGGTTACAATAGTGGATCCATCTTTTGGTTGAGTGCTGCCAGATTGTATTTTTTGTTTGTGGGCAACCTTACTGTAAGATTTTGCTGTTGGGGTTAGGAAGGTAAATTAGAATAGACGTATGTAATATTCGTCACGATTTTTCTCAATGGTAAGTTATAGTGAAATTAACAAAACTGCACCTGTTGTGCAAAAAAGCTTGGATGACCAAGTCAATAAAGTAAGACATAATGCAAATCGATGGGAAACATTTGCATGAATATTGTTTTTAAATAATAACAATTGCAATTGATCAAATTAAGTATGCTTAATGAGGAAGTGAGAAAAGAGAGGTTTGTGAGGATCCTGAGGATGAGCAGCGGCACTAGTGGCCTGCTCTACGGTGGGCCCGCTCAGGTCTCACAGGGTTTTTGCTCGATTGTGCCATTACAGGGACGAATGCTCCATATGCAAATCAGCCTGCTCTCACCCAGAACAGGTGACCAGTGCTGATTGCCAAGGACGTCATCCCTGCACGAGAGGTGCAGCAACCCCCGACGATCGTTACTGAGGAAGTGTAATGTAAACATATTGCATAAAGGTTTACTTATTAGAATATCAGAGAGCTTTTAAAAGCAACAATTTAGGAACCGTGACAGTTTATTTGAATGTAAATAGTAGTGGTGTGTTAGATGCCCTCCCACAACCTCCTCCCTCGTGGGTGTTCCAGGACCCTGCATCCACCTTCCAACATTTTTTAACATTGGCCAACCTTATAATTCCCAGTTATCTGTTGATATAATGTAGGGTTTTCTTTTGCCAGACAGGTCTATAGTACATGCACAAGTATAAGAATTAGAATATAATATTTTCTAAATTATTGGCTGCCAATTTGAATGTAAACCTGCTGAATCCACTAGTTTTTTCAGTAGCACAAAATTTCATAAATCGGATAAATTACAAACCGTTCTCTGTCAGTTGGATTTATGGCCACCATACCGCCTCGATCCCATATCCCATCGAACTTTCCAACAATTGACCTGAAGATGATACAAATTACTGATCATTACACTTACCCAGCTTAATGTTGGGGAAAAAGTTTCTAGACTTTGGCAACTTAAAATTTTTTATTTTATATTTTATGTGAAACAATTAGGGGGAAACACTTTGGGCCTTATTACATTTCTAATGCTAACGTTAGTGCTCAACTGTGTGAGGGTCAAGGTTAGCTTTGGTGGCCCTAGTGCAGGCGTACCATATTAGAATCCGAACGCTAACGGGTTAAAAAACCTATTAGCGATTCGGAGCTTGCGCGTTTCATCGCGAGCGTACTGTACTTTGCGCTCCCTTGCGAGAAGGGAACCAGCAAGCTGAGATCGGCCAGAGGAGAATTTGGCTGTGGGGGACAGCGAGGGAGCGCAGGGACAGGTATGTATCCAGCCCAAGTGTGGCTCGGGGTTACCGCTTTCAGCATTGAAAGTTAACCCCGAGCCACAATAATACCGCTAGGGGATTAAAAAATTGTAACGATTCTGGCATAGAAAATATGTCAGAATCGTAATGCCAGAGAGGTTAATGTGTTAGCAATGTCCTTTAGCCATAATACCACAAACCTCAAGGAAAATAAAGGAAATGCAAAATATGTACAATTGCTTTTGAGACTTACTCGTTTAAATCATAGATACTGCAGCAATACAGGGATATATTACCAGATTTGCTCTGCAATATACAAAAAGAAAGATGTCACAGTAGCGTTTTCAGTTTTGAAAATATGTAGCCAGGCAGGTTATCAATGTACCAGACTGTATTATATGCATCCCCTTTCCCTTGAGACTTTAACACTACCTTTGACCCCCTACACAGGTAAAGGCAGGGCCTGCTATTATGTCAGTTAATTGGCCTGCGACTGGGACCACCTCTGATTTTAATTAGGCCCCTTTAACTACATAGTGACCAGGCGATTTGTTTGCCCGAAAGTACTCACTGCTGTTTTTATATTTCTGTGCTGTTTGTGTTTAACTCTAATTTTCCTCTTACTCGTTTAAAGAACCAACAAATATTATATACCGCTTTTCTCACCATTAAAATGGCCTTTCTAAAGATACCATTATTTTCATCATATCTTAGAAGTTACTATAAAAATTTTATTTTTTTTGAGAAAGGATTTTACCAGGAAGGATACATTGAGATTTCTCTCGTTTTCAAGTATGTCCTGGGTGGCGAGTATGTACCGTTAGGTGTCTTGCCCAAGGACACTTACTGGAGAGGTTGCTCGCTGGAATCGAACCCATGACTCCACAGGCTCTCTCCACGTAGAGCAGTGATGTAACCTCTACTCCACCCAGCCGGTACTATAAAAAATTGTATGATATATACAATAATATGATGGAAAAAACACACTTTTTTGAACTTTGACCCTCCAAAATCTACAACCGCCAAAAAAGACCCTGGCTGAGTATTTTCAAAATATTGTCCTTCGTGTAGAAATACCCAATATTTACGTTTTTGCTTTTTAACCATTTCACTGCTGAGCCATTTCACCTGTGTGCTGAGCTCATTTTGACCGTTTTATGCTCATCATATTTAAACGCGATTTAAAAAAAAAATATTATTTTTTACACCATACCTGGTCATATCTGGTATCAATGGAAAGGCCATGCTCTGGCCTTTCCTATGATACCAAACAAATGATACCTCTAGCTGCTACAGTTTGGGAGATACAGGGGCCCAGAGGACCCCCCTATCTTCACTTGGCAGTTAGGGGGTTATAACTGCCCAACTGACATCATTGCGCATATGGCGACGATGTCAGTGGGTGGGGGAGGCCCTGGAAGCTTGGCTGACAACCAAGATGTGAGCCACCTCCGGGACAAGTACCTCCGGGCCGACACATAAGAGGTTAAAGAGAGGCATCGCTGGATAGGTCACACTGATGTGACGTCGGTGCGACCGCCGGGGTCCTTAAAACCGGAGGTCTGACTTCAAGGAAGTCAGACAACTGTGGGACTCCAGCCAGAGAGGTAAGTATACGGAGGGAGGAGGGTTAGAGCACCATTACGTACAGGGTACAACCTTGGTCCTTAAGGGTCATTTTTCTCAGCACTTACCCTGGACGTCATTGGTACTTATTGGTTTAAAGGGCAACTACCACAAAAAATGAAATGTCCTTATTGTGTTTATTTTATGTTGCTGATATCTTACATTTGCTTTTTTTTCTGTTGCTTAAATAGTTAAGAAAATATTTTACTCTGTGTGTGTCACTATGTGCATATACTGTGTGATATTTGATGTTGTAAACTGCCCCCCCACAGTATCTTTACATCACTTGCTCTTCACTCTGTGGCAATGGCCACATAATGGAGTCTATGGGTTTATCATTGTCTCAAATCGCATTGTGGGATGTATTCAAAAGATATCACCAGTTTTATCTCATTCAGCAGTCATGTCTTATCTAGAGTAGCATAAAGAACAATAGCCCCCTGTGGCTTTCTCTAAACATTCCCTCCTCCATCTCATTAAACTGTTAAATACTGTACATTAGTCAAGTCAAAGAAGTAATGAAACACCTTTGGTATATATTGCCTGGTATAAGATAAAGCACAGCCAGAAAGTAAAACTCACCATAAGATTTTGGTAAATGTTGATAAATGCACAAAATGGAATCGGGAGATAAAAATCCCCAATTTAATTCTCCCATTTTACATACAATTACTTCAGAAGAAAAAAAAAACAGCGGCATGTGTTTTATAATGTGGTTTTATTTGTAATGTACAAGTAATCTAATTACAGCTTATGTAAGTGGGGTGTCCCTTAAAAAAATGTGACAGCTGGATGGTTGTTAGTGTAAAATAGTTTGTATTGGTGTACATAAATGCCTCTTTTAATGCAACCACTCATACAGAAGCACTATGTGAAAGGCGTTTTTATTTTAATAATTTTTTTTATGTAATAATCACATTGCCCTCAGTGTATTTAAATATATCCAAAATAGCATGCACAAAAGTGAACAAACCTTGAACACTTTCCCTCCAGGAATCTGAGGTATTGCTTCTTCAACATAAGGAATATTGTTCTCTTCGAAAAACTCCTTTATTCCTAGTTCACAGACATCAACGCCAAAGATTAAGTGCCCCATTTCAGCTAACCTGAGGCACGAGCAAGATGAATTAGAGGACAGTTTTGAATGCATTATGGAATGGCTTAGTATTAACTGCTCTGTATAACATCTACTGCAGAAGGGGTCAACAACGTTGGCCCCAACAGATGTTTTTAAACTCCATCTCCCAAAATGCTCAGCTACCTGTTAGCTTGGCAGAGCCAAGTAAATGTAGCTCCAAAACATTTGGAGAGGCAAGGTTTCCGATCTGATCTGCTCTACATGAAAATGCCAAATGCCAGGCTTTATAAAAATGGATCCAAAAATATGCATGCAAAATAAAACCCTCACCTCTTAACCCTTTTACGTCGGAGACATACTATGACATCCCTGCAGTGGGTGGGACTCAACATCACGGGGCAGCATAGCACGCCCCACTGGTGTCTATGGGCCGCGTCAGACCCGCCCACCAGTTGTCGTGAAGTGCACGTCATTCGCTGCTGCAGGACGGCATGAACTCAGGGCGTTCACCTGCAGCCAATGATGCGCGATGCACGCCAGTGTGCATCAGAGTACTGGCCCGCTGCAGCAGCCAGGAGGCGGGCGTTCTAGTATGCCCAACCAGCACTAAAACTCTTCCACTGGGCACAACTCGCCCAGCGGTAAGGGGTTAATGTCTCCAGGTTGTACCAAACTTTGGAAGCATTTTAGTTTTTGTATAACTTGTTATAAGCTGTGTTGTCAGTGTGACTTCTGATGCATTAACATGCTCTCTGGGAAGCATGGCTACTTTCCCTCAAAGCAGTATTTGGGTTGTAATCAATTCCCGATGCATTTCATGTCTTTCCACTTAAATACTTTACTTGTAACTGCTCATGACCATGTGAAAGACTGGGCGAGAGTTAACAGGTTTGGCAGCTCAAGGAGATCCTGCCAGGCCCTTGTATATAGAAAAGGATATGGCACTGAAGAATTATCACGGGTATTAGCGCTTGAAATGGGTGCCCTCTGAGGTCTGGCTTTCATCCGTTCCAGTCCTACTTGTTTTGGAATATTTTAATAATCAACTGAACGTTGTTCTTTCATGGGGCGACATACATTGGCCAACAGTTGTATTCACAGATCTGTTGTTTCCCTCCGGAAGCTTTTACAGAGGAAGGAATTGTGGCATTGTGACTTCTCTGGCCTTGTTCCCTCATTTGGAGACAGTGCTCTACAAGGCAATGCTGTCACCTGGGCCATTTATCAATGTCAAAATTCCTGTGGAGTAACTTATCTACAATATGTCAGTGTACACTGCGAACAGTGATTTTCATGTATATGCAGTAAGTGCCCACATTTGCTGCCTGTATATTTAGTTATGAAATTAGTTATTTTTTGCTTCATTCTTCAAACAAGGTTTATGAGAATTCTGGACTGGGTCGCAGCTCTAGTGGTCGCCATACGGTGAGTCCCCACTCAGGTTTTGTAAGGTTTATCTCAAAGGTGCCATTACAGAGAAGATTATACCATATGCAAATCAGACTGCTATCACCCAAAAAGGGAGGCCGAGACTGAAGTGCCAAGGAAGTCGTTTCTGCACGAGAGATGCAGCAACTCCCAGCAACTGTTTTGGCCTTGTTAGGCCTCGTCAAGAGGGTATAGCTGACATCCCTCTAAGCACCTCATTTTCATTCCCAAACAAATAAATTTTTCTAGATCTGATGCTTTTATATGTCATCTAGGGTTGCACCGATACCGATACTAGTATCGGTATCGGGGCCGATACTGGGTACTGCAGGAGTACTTGGTACTCGTGCAGTACCCCCCGATATTTTTTCCGATACCGGAAGCCGGCATTGAGCCGGCTTCCGGCATCCGAGGGGCTGCGGCGGCTGTCCGAATGCTCTATCGGCATTCGGACAGCCGGCCCCGCACTCTCCGCAATACATACCTTCCTGGGCGCCGCCGGGGAATGTCTCCACGCGCGCGCTCGTTGGAAGGACCCCAGCCGCGACCACGTGATCCCGGCTGGGGTCCTTCCAACGAGCGCGCGCGCGGAGACATTCCCCGGCGGCGCCCAGGAAGGTAAGTATTAACACACTGAGCAGCTGCAGGGCCTGTCTGAATGCTGATAGAGCATTCAGACAGGCCCTGCAGCTGCTCTCCGCGACGATACTTACCTTCCTGGGCGCCGCCGGGGAATGTCTCCGCGCGCGCGCTCGTTGGAAGGACCCCAGCCGGGATCACGTGGTCGCGGCTGGGGTCCTTCCAACGAGCGCGCGCGTGGAGACATTCTCGGCGGCGCCCAGGAAGGTAAGTATCGTCGGGGGGGGGGCGGTCCATGAGCTGGGGGGCATATCCATGACCTGGAGGCAATATCCATGAGGGGGCATATCCATGAGCTGGAGGCAATATCCATGAGGGGGCATATCCATGAGCTGGAGGCAATATCCATGAGGGGGCATATCCATGACCTGGAGGCAATATCCATGAGGGGGCATATCCATGACCTGGAGGCAATATCCATGAGGGGGCATATCCATGAGCTGGAGGCAATATCCATGATGGGGCATATCCATGAGCTGGAGGCAATATCCATGAGGGGGCATATCCATGACCTGGAGGCAATATCCATGAGGGGGCATATCCATGACCTGGAGGCAATATCCATGAGGGGGCATATCCATGAGCTGGAGGCAATATCCATGAGGGGCATATCCATGACCTGGAGGCAATATCCATGATGGGGCATATCCATGACCTGGAGGCAATATCCATGAGGGGGCATATCCATGACCTGGAGGCAATATCCATGAGGGGGCATATCCATGAGCTGGAGGCAATATCCATGAGGGGGCATATCCATGACCTGGAGGCAATATCCATGAGGGGGCATATCCATGACCTGGAGGCAATATCCATGAGGGGGCATATCCATGACCTGGAGCAATATCCATGAGGGGGCATATCCATGACCTGGAGGCAATATCCATGAGGGGGCATATCCATGACCTGGAGGCAATATCCATGATGGGGCATATCCATGAGCTGGAGGCAATATCCATGAGGGGGCATATCCATGAGCTGGAGGCAATATCCATGAGGGGGCATATCCATGACCTGGGGCAATATCCATGAGGGGGCATATCCATGAGCTGGAGGCAATATCCATGAGGGGGCATATCCATGACCTGGAGGCAATATCCATGAGGGGGCATATCCATGACCTGGAGGCAATATCCATGAGGGGGCATATCCATGTCGGGGCATATCCATGTCGGGGCATATCCATGAGCTGGAGGCAATATCCATGTGGGGGCATATCCATGAGCTGGGGGGCATACTCATGTGTGAGCTGTGGGGGCATAATAACCCATGTGTGTGCTGGGGCATTATCCATGTGCTGGGGCAAATCCATGAGTGAGCTGGGGCAAATCCATGAGTGAGCTGGGGCAAATCCATGAGCTGGGGCAGTATGAATATATATATATATATCGGGGGATATACATGTGAGCGGGGGGCATTTTTATATGGTCTGTTCTTATTGGAAAGCGGTCACATGACATTAAATAAAAGTATCGGTACTTGGTATCGGTGAGTACTTTTAAAAAGTATCGGTACTCGTACTCGGTCTTAAAAAAGTGGTATCGGTGCATCCCTAATGTCATCATTAATGATTTGTGTCAGTCTATTTAAATAACAAGAATATTTAATAAGGTGCAAAAAAGTAGAAAAGCTATACTTACCATTTCATGTCGACTGCTTTTCCACAAAGAGGGAAAAAGATCTTAATTTGCTTCCTGTTGGCCAGTATTTCATCAAGAAACTCGGCAAGCAACCTGGGGTAAAGCAAAATTAACACTGCAAAATTAAATTCTATGTATTTTGAATAAATATGCAGTGCGTTTAGAAACCTTTCATTTTTTTCACACTTTATTTCAATGTTGCGGTAGCCTTATGCTAACACTGAATACTTTCAGAATGCACTGTACATGAAATGAATATATAATTATTTAAAATCCTCACGTGTGCACATCTGCTTCATGAAATCCAATATTCCGCGTTTCCCATTTGTTTATCCAATCGCTTTCTAACAATACGTTGGTTTGTTGATTTTCTGAACCGTCCATTGCCTGTTAAAGAAATAAAGAAATGTTACTTGAATGTTACATTGGATTACAGTCTCGGCAAAAGGAGATAACAAACCATCTACATATACTGTATTAGTCTGGTAATTGGAAACATGGGCAGGGATAAAGGTAAGGCACAATTAGAATTAGAGACTAGAGAGACATAAAGCATCATTCTATATCTACCCGCTAACTGATAATCTCACTGCTGCACAGTGCTCACACTGTCTTTTTATCTGCTGGTTTCCTACAACTATTTGCATCCTTCTTTGAAAATAACTCTTACACCTTTCACATCTCTCCTTCCCTTCTCTCACTCTCCATGCTGGTCTCCAATGAACGTCTATGTGTCACGTTTGCTGTCCCGCTCACCCTTGATAACCGTGGTGGGGATCCTTATGGACAGACCTCTAAGCCCTCCAATCCATGAATGGTCGGGACCACTATCCCTATCACTCCCAACCAGGGAGAACAGACACACCAGCAACAAAGAATATAACCTAGTAACAGTAGGTCCAAGACAGAGTGTGTACTGGGGCTTAAAGGGTTAATCTCGCCAACAGCTGGAGAGCAACCTGAGTAAGGCTTCTTCAGTATATTCATACACCAGGGATCTGAATAAGAGTGGCCATATACACAGACCGGATTGGCAACAGGCAGGGTTCTCATACACTCCCGTTTGGCAACAGGGCAGATCGAGGGATAATCAGAGTCAGCGTTATGCAGAACAGACAGACATTTACTCTGAGTCAGCGTGGTACAAATTCAACATATACTCTGAATCTGCTTTAGGCACAATACACATACAAACGTTGTCAGAAAGAGAATGGTCAAGAAGGCAGTCTGGGTCAGCAACAATCAGGGTCCTCATAAAAATCGATTTGGCAACGGAGGAATGTAATCAGTGAAACAACAAAGTGGATACACCAGGCGATGCGGGAACTAACTCCACGTCAGGGCGATGAGCTGTCTCGCGCGCCCTGCATTTAAGGCCGGCGGCTCCATGTCATCACGCGGCGCCCCTCCAGGCGCATTAAGAGCCGGAAAATCTGGCACCCGGCCAGCCAGCGATGCCGCCGAGTGTCCAGACCCCCCCTGAAGGTCCGCGGGTGCCGAGGATGTGACAGAACTCCCCCCCTTACGGGCAGCCACTGGACGACCAACAGGCACAGAAGGATGGGCAGCATGGAACTGGCGAACCAAACGAGGCACATGTACTTCACTGGCTGGTAGCCAAGCCCTATCCTTAGGACCATATCCCTCCCAGTCAACCAGTATTGTACAACACCCCTGACCACACGAGACTTCAAAATGGCATGAACCTCATATTCCTCCTCACCTTGGGACTGAATAGGTGGAGGAGGAATGTTAACCCTTGTGTACCTGTTGCACGTGAGAGGCTTGAAGAGGCTAACATGGAACACATTGTGTAAATTCAAGTACGGGGTTAGTGCCAAAGCATATGATACAGGGTTCACCCTGCGCAAGACTTTATAGGGACCAATGTACCTGGGGGCCATCTTCAAAGAAGGAACCAGGAGTTTGATGTTCCGTGTGGAAAGCCAGACTCTATCCCCCGCAGTATATGCCTGGGCAGGCTTTCTCCGTCTGTCTGCTTTCTCTTTTTGTTTTTTAATGTTGGCCTCCATAACCTCTTTGACTTTCGCCCATGTCCCTTTCAATGAGGCCAAATGCTCATCCAGAGCAGGCAACGCGGTCCCCTGAAAGTTAGAGGGGAGCATGGGAGGATCAAATCCATACACCGTATGAAAATGTGAATGACCCATGGTCTCACTGACTGCATTATTTAAAGCAATTTCTGCCCAAGGCAAGAGATCTGACCATTCGTTCTGTTTTTCAGATACAAAACATCGTAGATACTGTTCAACATTTTGATTAGCTTTCTCAGCTGCCCTATTAGTCTGAGGATGGTAGGCAGAGGAGAAGCTTAATTGTATACCCAGATTCTCACAGAACCCTCTCCAGATCCTGGATACGAACTGAGTGCCTCTATCTGATACTATGCCCAGAGGGACACCATGAAGCCTCACAATATTTTGGACAAAGACTGGCACCAGTTCAATGGCAGATGGCAACTTGGCGAAAGGCACGATCATGAACCATCTTGGAGAACCGGTCAACAATGGAAAGAATCACTGTGTTACAGTGAGATAAGGGTAAATCAGTAATAAAGTCCATAGAAAGATGAGCCCATGGTCTCTCAGGAACAGGTAACAGTTGTAGCAACCCTATAGGCAAGGTCTTAGGGTTTTTACTTCTACAGCATACCTCAAAGGTAGCTATATATTCAGTTACATCTTTCCGCATACCTGCCCACCAAAACTTATTTTCCAGAGTAGCTAGGATTTTAGTTATACCCATATGCCCAAAAGGTTTGGTATCATGATAGACCTAAATAACCTGTTCTCTCTTCTTCAGGAAAAAAGAGTTTACCAGGTGGTTTCTCAGCAAGAGTGGTAACTTGGACAGACTGTAATCTCTCCAGCAATGGAGAAGAAACGGTGAGAAGGGTAGTAGCAAGGATCCTCTTTTGAGGAATAATAGGACTTTGATCAAAGACATGTTCATATTACTCGTACTGCCTAGACAAGGCACCTGCCTTGGTATTCCTGGAACCAGGGCGATAGGTAAGCACAAAGTTGAAGTGGACAGGAGCAGAGACCACCCAGCCTGTCTAGCATTCAGGCGTTTAGCATCCCCAATGTAAACCAGATTCTTATGATCCGATATGATCATTATGGGATCTTTGGAACCTTCCAATAGGTAACGCCATTCTTTCAGACCTGCGACAACTGGAAGCAATTCCCTATTACCTAGATCATAATTCTTTTCTGCAGGTGTCATCTTTCTGGAGAAAAACCCACACAGATGTAATGGCTTTTCAGGACTCTCTCTCTCTGGGATAGGACTGTGCCTATGCCAATCTCAGATGCGTCTACCTCAAGCTGGAACGGCAAACCTGGCTCGGGATGATGCAGGACTGGTGCCGTGATGAACGCCTCTTTAAGCTTGTCAAAAGCCTGTATGGCTTGAGTGCTCCATTTTTGGTTCTGAGCACCCTTTTTTGTCATGGCTGTAATGGGAGAAACCACAGATGAGAAACCTTTTATGAATCTCCTGTAATAGTTTCTGAACCCCAGAAACCTCTGAATTGCCTTTAACCCTTGAGGCAGTGGCCAATCCCTGATGGTGGAGAGTTTATGAGCAGGAATGCACCGGAATTTCAGCCACCGATAGATATCTGCCAATAATGGGGTTATCAGTTTCGGCCCGAAAGCAAAACACCAGCCGAAAAAAATCAGCCGAAAATTGCTGATCCCAGCTGACACTGTGCGAGCACTCTTTCAATGCTGCTTAGCTGGAGATAATTGTAATTGGAAAGAGGCAGGAGCTGCTACACATATTTATTTCTGCACAGAAAGGGTTAACTGCATGATCCACATATCAGGGCAAGCAGTAACCTCTGGCCTCTCGGTGACAAGGAACAAGTGATTTATCACTGACCTCCTGCCAGCGGTGTCTGCTCGGAGGACATGAGGGGGGGGGGTTTAATGTGGGAGCTTACATCCATGCCTCCAAAAAGTTAATGGAACGCATACACATTCATTTTGCAATGGTTTGTCTTTTCCTTTGCATCTTAAAGGCCCCTTTATAATGATTTGTTTTTCTGCACTTTAAAAAAATAATAGATTAAGAGAAACAGACTGATGTTTAGGCTCCATCTCAGTCATTATAGATAATATAAATATATCTACTCATTTAAGTTGTGTTGGAGGGCAAAAAAATTACATTAAAAGCCTCCACACAACAAATAATAAACTTTATAATTGCAGAAGACATTTATACATCTCAGCAATTCAGAGTTCTCTGAATTGCTGGGATGTGTAAATGTCTTCTGAAACTAAAAATGTGTGTGTGTGTGTCCAAAAATTTTACACATGAATGTATGCACTAGATGCAAAATAACTCCACCAAAAGAGGATTTTTTTTTAATGTGGATTAATTTAAATTCATGATATTAATTTAATAAAGTCTAGTATTAATACAGTTATACAAAAAACGATCTTAAAATAAATTGTAGGGGGATAAAAGTCATTTTCGGTTTCGTTTCAAAATTTTCATTGCGGAGCATCACTAATATATATACAGACACATGTATACACAATATCAGGGTTATTCAAAGAGAGGAGAATGACTGGAGAATGGAAAATTCTGGCAGGGTTATTCAGAGAGCTGTGAAAAGCTGGAGAATGACTGGAGGATGGAAAATTCTAGGTCAAAATAGCCGATTTGGAAAGTGAGATGAATGGGAGAATTTTTCTGGTTTGCTATTTTGACCTAGAATTTTCCATCCTCCAGTCATTCTCCTGCTTTTCACCGTTCTCTGAATAACCCTTTAGGTCAAAATGTCCAAACCAGAAAAATTCTCCCATTCATCTCACTTTCTAAATCAGCTATTTTGACCTAGAATTTTCCATTCTCCAGTCATTCTCCTGCTTTTCACCACTCACTGAATAACCCTGTATGTGTATATATAGGCATATATAGAAAGTCATTTTCGGTATCGGTTTTTGGCCAAGCTCATCGTTTCGGTCCCAAATTTTCATTTTGGTGCATCCCTATTTATGAGGGTCCATCTCAAAGCCGTCGGGTGTGATTATATAACCCAGGAAATGTAGCGATGTTATATCAAACAGACATTTCTCTAGTTTGCAGTACATCCCGTTCTCGAGCAATCTTTGTAGCATGTACATGAACATGATGTGTCTCCGCATCAGGGGAGTAAATCAGAATATCATCTAGATAGACAATGACAAACACTTGCAAGAAGTCCCTTAGGACATCGTTTATGAAGTCTTGAAAAACTGCAGGCGCATTACACAAACCAAATGGCATGACTAGGTATTTGTAGTGCCCACTTCTCGTTTTAAATGCAGTTTTCCATTCGTGAGCCTTCTTGACTCGAACTAAATTATAAGCACCTTGCAGGTCTAATTTTGTATAGATTTTAGCACCTTTAAGGCGGTCAAACAATTCAGATATCAGAGGAATGGGGTACGCATTACGCACGGTTATTCTGTTAAGACCTCTGTAATCAATACAGGGTTACAAATCACCCTCTTTTTTCGACACAAAGAAAAATCCTGCCCCAGTAGGGGAGAAGGAATGGCGTATAAACCCATGGGTGAGGTTATCGCGAATATATTCCTCCATTATGTTGTTCTCTTTCAGAGAGAGGGGGTACACATACCCCCCTCAGGGGCATGGTACCGGGCAGAAGATCTATAGCACAGTCATAAGATCGATGGGGAGGCAGAATCTCAGATTTCCCTTTATCAAAGACCTCCTTGAGGTCAATGTACCACTTGGGTGAGGACAGTGGAGGTGCTGTAGCCACATTCAAGCTACCTACCACAGTACTCATCCCCAAACATTTAGACCAACATTATGAGCTCCAAGAACCCAACTTCCCCTCTGTCCAGTTCATGACTGGGTTGTGTTTGGCTAACCAGGGATAGCCTATAACAATAGGCACCGTAGGAGATTAAATTATTTGGAATTGTATATTCTCTCCATGTAGGATACCTGTGAAGAAAGAAAGGGGGATTGTATCGTGGGTAGCATGGAGTCTTAATAATTGTCTGCCATCAATACTCTCAATGAGGAGAGGAGTTTCTCTCTTTACCAAAGGCACTTGATGTATGGCAGCAAAACCAGAATCCAGGAAATTTCCTGCAGAACCAGAATCAATAAGTGCTTCAGTGTCAAACTTGATATCTTCCCAAGCGACTGACACTGGAACCACAACACGAGACCTTTTTTTCTTTATAGATACGAGAGACACTGCAGTCATGCCTAGAATCTGTCTCTCAGGGGATTCTAGACACGATCGTTTCCCTGACATAGAGGACCTTTTAGGTAGTTTAGGACACTGTAACCAAAAGTGACCCTTATCAGCACAGTAAAAACATAACCCTTCTCTGAGGCGATGTTGTCTATCTTCCCCCAAGATACTGGATTGACCTAATTGCATAGGCTTGGGTACTGCTTGCTCCACCCTGGGGGTGAAGGGGTACGAACCATACGAGGGGTAGAAGAGGTTATTTGGGGAGGTTTGCGAGGCTTATCATGGCCAGACTCCTCTCTGGAAGCTGGTCATCGAGTGCAATGCAAAAGTCCATGAGATCATCTAGCTCCTCTGGTAACAACATAGGAGCTAGTTCATACATTAAAGCATCTGTTAACCCTTCCAGAAACGCTGTAGTCAATGCATCATTGGGCCATTGCAATTCTGCTGCCACAATTTTAAATTCAATAGCGTAATCAGCCACTCTGTGATTACCTTGTTTGATGTGCCATAGTATTCTGGCAGCGCCAGTTGTCCGCCTTGAGGGATCAAAAGTGTGCCTAAGATCTTTCATGAATTCAGCATAACTGTAAATCACTGGTTTCCTTAGTTCTCATAAAGGAGTTACCCAGAGCAGAGCCTTTTCTGTCAGGTGATTGATCACATACCCCACCTTAGCTCTGTCTGTGGGACACATCCCAGGATTTAATTCAAACATGATGTCTATCTGCAAGATAAATCCCCTGCAAAACCCAGATGTACCGTCAAAACATATGGGGGCCTTTAGACTTACATGAGGTGTATCAGTAGCAGAAGGTGGAGGAGGAGAGGCATTTACCGCTGGAGAGGATGGTGGTGAAGCTTTGCTGAACTGATTCATCAGTAAACCCAAAGCCTGAGCAAACTGGTCCATGCGGTGGTCCTGCTCCTCCTGTTTGGTAATGATATCACTCAGCTTAGACATCAACATGGTTAAGTCTGTCGGATCCATATATATTGGCCCTGACGTAATGTCACGTTCGCTGTCCCGCTCACCCTTGATAACTGTGGTGGGGATACTTATGGACAGACCTCTAAGCCCTCCGATCCTTGAATGGTTGGGACCACTAACCCTATCACTCCCAGCCAGGAAGAACAGACACACAAGCAACAAAGAATATAACCTAGTAACAGCAGGTTCCAAGACAGAGTGTGTACTGGGGCTCAAAGGGTTAATCTCACCAACAGCTGGAGAGCAACCTGAGTGAGGCTTCTTCAGTATATTCATACACCAGGGATGAGAATAAGCGTGGTCATATACACAGTCCGGACTGGCAACAGGCAAGGTTCTCATACACTCCGGTTTGGCAACAGGGCAGATTGAGGGATTCTCAGAGTCAGCGCTATGCAGGACAGACATATACTCTGAGTCAGCGTGGTACAAATTCAACATACAGTGGCAAGAAAAAGTATGTGAACCCTTTGGGATTACGTGGAGTTTTGCATGAATTGGTCATAAAATGTGCTCTGATCTTCATCTAAGTCACAACAATTTGAAAAACAGTCTGCTTAAAATAATACAACACAAACATTATCAGGGTTATTCAGAGAGTGTGAAAAGCAGGAGAATGCCTGGAGAATGCCTGGAGAATGAAAAATTCTAGGTCAAAATAGACAAACCAGAAAAATTCTCCCTTTCATCTCACTTTCCAAATCGGCTATTTTGACCTAAAATTTTTCATTCTCCAGTCATTCTCCTGCTTTCCACGCTCTCTGAATAACCCTGTATATGTTTTCATGTTTTTATTGAACAGAACATGTAAACATTCATGGTGCAGGGTGGAAAAAGTATGTGAACCTTTGGACTTAAAAACTGGTTGACCCTCCTTTGGCAGCAGTAACCTCAACCAAACGTTTCCTGTAGTTGCAGATCAGACCTGCACAACGATCTGGAGTAATTTTGGACCACTCCTCTTCACAAAACTGTTTCAGTGTAGCAATATTCTTGGGATGTCTCGTGTGAATCTCTTAAGGTCATGCCACAGCATTTCAATCGGGTTGAGGTCAGGACTCTGACTGGGTCACTCCAGAAGGCGTATATTGTTTTGTTGAAGCCATTCTTTTGTTGAATTACTTGTATGCTCTGGGTCATTGTCCTGTTGCATCACCCATCCTCTGTGGAGCTTCAGTTGGCGGACAGATGGTCTTACGCTTTCCTGCAAAATGTCTTGATAAACTCTGGAATTAATTTTTCCATCAATGACAACAATCCGTCCAGGCCCTGAGGCAGCAAAGCAGCCCCAAACCATGATGCTCCCTCCGCCATGTTTTACAGTGGGGATGAGGTTTTGATGTTGGTGTGCTGTGCCTTTTTTTCTCCACACATACAGGGTTATTCAGAGAGCGTGAAAAGCAGGAGAATGACTGGAGAATGCCTGGAGAATGAAAAGTTCCTAGGTCAAAATAGTCGATTTGGAAAGTGAGATGAAAGGGAGAATTTTTCTGGTTTGGCTATTTTGACCTCGAATTTTTCATTCTCCAGTCATTCTCCTGATTTTCACGCTCTCTGAATAACCCTGATAGTGTTGTGCGTTTTTTCCAAACAACTCAATTTTGATTTAATCTGTCCACAGAATATTTTGCCAGTAGTGCTGTGGAACATCCAGGTGCTCTTTTGCAAACTTCAAATGTGCTACAATATTCTTTTTGGACAGCAATGGCTTCCTTCGTGGTGTCCTCCCATGTACTCCATTCTTGTTTAATGTTTTCCTTATTGTAGAGGTGTCAACAAAAATGTTAGCATGTGCCAGAGATTTCTGTAAGTCTTTAGCTGACACTCTAGGATTCTTCTTTACCTCATTAAGCATTCTGCGCTGTGCTCTTGCAGTCATCTTTACAGGATGACCACGCCTAGGGAGAGTAGCAACAGTGCTGAACTTTCTCCATTTGTAGACAGTCTGTCTTACCGTGGACACATCAACATCAAGGCTTTTGGAGATACTTTTATAACCCTTTCCAGCTTCATGCAAGTCAACAATTCTTGATCGTAGGTCTTCTGAGAGCTCTTTTCTGCGAGGCATGGTTCACGTCAGGCAGTGCTTCTTGAAACCAGTAAACCCAAAACTGGTGTGTGTTTTTAAAGAGCAGGACAGCTTTCAACAACACATCCAATAATATCACACTGATTGGACTCAAGGTTGGCTCACTCCTGGCTCCAATTAGCTCTTGGAGAAGTCATTAGGCTAGGGGTTCACATACTTTGTCCATCCTGCACTGTGAATGTTTACATGTTATGTTCCATAAACACATGAAAACATATAATGTTTGTGTTGTATTATTTTAAGCAGACTGTGTTTTTCAAATTGTTGTGACTTAGATGGAGATCAGAGGACATTGTATGACCAATTCATGCAAAACTCCACGTAATCCCAAAGGGTTCACATACTTTTTCTTGCCACTATACACTCTGAATCTGCTTTAGGCACAATTCACATACAAACGTAGTCAGAAAGAGAAAGGTCAAGAAGGCAGTCCGGGTCAGCAACAATCAGGGTCCTCGTACAAATCGATTCGTCAACAGAGCAATGTAATCAGTGAAACAACAAAGTGGATACACCAGGCTTTGTGGGAACTAACTCCACGTCAGGGCGATGAGCTATCTCGTGCGCCCTGCATTTAAAGCCGGCGGCTTTGTGTCATCGCGCCGTGCCCCAGCCCTCCAGGCATAATAACAGCCGGAACTTCTGGCACCCAGTCAGCCAGCGATGCCGCCGAGTGTCCAGACCCCCCTGAAGGTCTGCAGGTGCCGAGGATGTTACACTATGTTTCCTTAGAAGCCTTTTTTCTTCTAATTCCTGTATCTCATGTCATTCCCCTTGTTACAAGCCCCATTCTCATCTTCTTTCCCTCGCTGCTGTCAGCCTTTCCTTCAGTCTGTCGCATTCTTTCATACAACGCTCCCTAAAGACATTGTTGTTCAGGGACCTGCTCTTTAAGCAATTATTGCCATCACCCGACGTTTCAACACCATCAGGGTCCTTATGAAGATCTTGATAAAGGCCCTGGTAGCGCTGGGTCCAAAACATCAATCCTATTATATGTGACAAAATAAAAGTTACGCTTTATTGAAAAATATCAGGAGTGTATCTTCCTAAGATATATACAGTATACTTTATCTCCAACATATCTATATATATTATGAGTTAGAAGAAAAAAAGCATTTACTGGTTAAGCAATTCCATTTCAGCTCCTTAAAGGGATACTATACGGTTAAAAAAGAAGGGTTTAGGAAACAAAGGCTAAACATCAGCCTCTATTAACTCCCTCCCGCACTCTCCCCCTCCTCTCCTGTTCTAACCCATTAGTTTACTCATCTGGATCCAGCACTGTTCTCCCTCTGAGCATGTCAACTGTTCTCTGGGGGGCTGGATACTCCCCCCTCAATCCAATGGCTCTCAATGCAGGAAGGTTTTGATTCCATTGGATAGGACTGGTATGTCTTGAACTCCAAGTCCAGGAAACATGAGCTGAGGGATCCCTGAGCTGAGGTTCTGGGCAGGACTAAGCCCATGCGTTTGGAAGGCTGAATCAGCCCTCCGAGCCTCCTCACCCTGCAGAGGAGGGAGGAAGAGGAAGCAGGAAGCTCACAGCAGTGATTGGTGATCTACAGTTTAGAGTGTCACTTTAAGTCTTTAGGTCTTAAGCCGCAAATGACTAAATTAACCAAATTAGTAATTATGTGCTAGGTCTTTCCCAAAACATTGGCTAGCTCAAATGTATTAGCCAACTTTGGTCTGGTATGATTTCTAATTAAGACTGGCCGTCCACTGGGTCTGTAGTCAGATGACCGAATTGTCTGTCTGACTATGGACAACTTTTTGAAGAATCTGGGTCGTCCACTGGAAGCAAATATGGACGACAGAGACCGACCGATCGTAAGACCACCGAACAACCCTGATGTGAAAAAAAATAACCTGCAGCCGAAGGCTGCCAAAGACATGAAGGGAACTCCTGTGCTGTCTCTGGTGCTGAAAGAGACAGCACCGGAGTTCCTTTCATGTCTTCAGCAGCATTCAGCATTTTTCTTTTTTCAGTTCGGCAGCGAAGGAAAAAAAATGGTTTTAAAAATTAAATAAATCAAGAATCAAAAATTTGCCTAAAAAAATAAACAGGCTTTTTGCTGTAAATGAAAAGAATGGATGGAAAAAAAAAAAAAAAATCGAAAATATTATTTTACATTGAATCCTATGGGATTCACCTGTTAAACGGAATCACTTCTCTATGGGACAATTTCCCTGCCACTTGATGTAACGGGCGCTATGGCGTTCACCCCAGATCAGCGTAGTTTGGCTCTTTATGGACAGATTTCTATGGTACGGAATTTCAAAGTAATTATACCTAGTATCCCAAACCAGGGAGGTAATACACGATTCTGAATATCACTCAGCCCCAATTGGTTTTGAGACCAAGAGGCCGCTGAGCGAAAGCACGTTAACTCTATTCACATAGATACAGTGATTTGAGACATGAGCATAACTTGGTACAAAACAAACGTGATTATTAGTAGGTTTCAGATCGGTACTGTGACGGGATGGTCGTCCGTCGACTGTCCTGCTCTCCAGATGCTCCTGCTGTGGATCAGCCCGACTACCGAGTGGCTCGGCACTCGGCGTCCCGAGCAGCCTGATCCGCTGGTCCTGGGTATTGGGAATGGCTTTGGTGTTGTTAAGGACCGCTGTAAGCAAGTGGTGGCGTCTGGGGTCGATTTGATGTTCCTCTTCTGGGTTAGGTAGCGTTTCAGAAGACCGCTGAGTGTCTTCCGTGGTGAATGTGATTTGCTCTGAACTAAAACACCAGACGAGCTGTATGTCTTAAAATAGTGAATTGCTTTATTTAGGGGTTTCAACAGGGTCATTTATACAACTTCACACACACAGATTACCAACTCCCCCACCCACACAACCAGCACTGATTGGCTCCTTTCCCAGCCTCCTGTTCCCTATCGATTCCCTTTCATGTTCCCCCATTGTCCAGGGGATTAGGCAGATGAGGTCTTGGAAAAGCCTCCAATCAGCTGTTTTGCTGTATCTTGGGGCCATGTGGTCCTTTGTCCTTGGGACCCATGCTGGGCTGGACAAAATGGAGACTGGGGAAAACCACATACATACAGTTTTTACATAACATTACATTCACACAATAGAGGATACATTTTTAATACACCACACTAATAAAACCACATGTAGCAATAATATAAATGTCCATACAATTCAATACGCACAACCGAAAGATACAGAGTAAAAAATGGTCTTTAAACTTGACCAGTTTGAGTTCCGTGGCTCGCTGAGGTGAGCCCGATGTCAGCTCCGTGACAGGTACCATTAATAGTTGTGGTACGTGCAGGATATACAACAAGGGTAATACTCTTATACTTGTTCTCAACCATATAGAGTAAATACTCCCTGTATTCGGCAACCTGCGGGGCAGGCCTACAATCAGAAAGAAAGTTACGAGATCTGTACCGAGACTTGTTGTTAAATGGATACCTTGAAAGATTGTCAGGTTTAGCAACCTGCAGAGCAGACCTACAATCATAAACCATGCAATATGCTTTATAATCAGACCGGACATTTGCCAGGCAACTTAAGACTGTTGTTAGCAACCTGGAGGACAGGCCGACACACTGTGATCATATAGTGTAATGTATAGTGAGGCCTGGTACTTGAGAGACAGATTGAGTGGTAGATTGAATGAGCAACCTGCAGGGCAGACCTCATAAGGGAAATCATGCGGTTAAACAAAAGCATGCAACACAGAACATACACACAGGGGTTAAGCGTAAGAATCGTCAGTAGTCAGTCTGGGTCAAACAACAGAGCAAGGTCCTCGTACTAGCAAGATATCGACAACGAAATACCAAGTATCACAGAGACAGACTCAAGAGTCAGCTGGCGATGCAGGAAAATTACTCCACGTCAGGGTGACGAGCAAATCCTCGCGCCCTGCATTTAAGGCCGGCGGCTCCGCATTACCACGCCAAGCCCTGCCCCCTCAGACGCCGATCGGCCATCTCTAACTCCTGGCACCCGGCCAGCCAGCAATGCCGCCGGGCGCCCAGACCCCTGCAGGCAGCGCCGCGGGGGCTGAAGACGTAACACTTGGTCTATGCGGATTTAACAATTCATCTTTTTTTTTTTTAATTCTTTATTTATAGAATTATAAAAGGAGTCTCATGTACTCAAACGAAATGTGGCCACGCAGGACCGGGATCACAAATATCAAAAGGCAAATCAATACGACAGGTAATAACTGTAATGGAGGGAGTGTAAGTCCACAGCGCAAAAACAGGAGGACCACAGGCGGGGAAAAAACGGGGGTTGGGGTAAAATACGCCATCTAGCTATAGTCCTACTTGCCAGTAAAAATAAAATAATAAAAAAAAAAGAAAGGAGGGGGTTCCATTTATCTAGAGTCCCAATCGCCAGTGAAGGACAGCAAAGAAAAAAAGGGTGAGAAAAAAAAGGGTGAGAAAAAAAAGGGGGGGGAAAAGGGGGGGCATCCCAGACACCTAGAGATGCGGAACGGGAGCAGAGAACCACAAATACAAAATGTTCATAGTCGGTAAACAGCAAAAACAGAGTCCCTGGTGTCCAGAGACATATGTCCGGATAAAACCCGGACAAGCTCAAGGAGAATGAACGCGAAAGTGGCATTGCAACTCAGCCCGGCTGAGACTCCGACCCGACTGGTGAATGATATGCCTGCCGCAGCCAGAGCTGCCCATGCTGTTTCAGGGTCAGTAACCGTATAGGGGATGTTAGCGTGGGTCACCACCAGAGAACCGGCTAGGCCCCATCGGTACCGAATTCCCATTCTGCGAAGGACTGAGGTCACATCCCGAAACCTGCGTTGCGCTAACAGGGTCATAAACGGGAGGTCGTGGTACAGGGCCAGCATGACACCTTCAAACTGCACAGGGTCCCGTGCTCCGGGGGCAGACATGACCTTCACTTTCATGGCGATGTCACGAAAAACCACCACGACATCTCTAGGTTTCCCTCTGGGTGCCGTCGCAGCCTTCCGGACCCGAAACACAGTTCCAATAATCTCCGGCGTATCGGGGTGCAGTCCAGTCACCTGACGGGTGAGCCGGGTCACGTAGGGCAATAAAGCATTCTCTGAGACCGAGTCCGGAATACCTCTTATCCTTATGTTTCGGCGACGATGTCGAGTCTCCAGCGCTTCCACCGAACGTGTCAGTATCTCCACCTGAGAGCGGAGGCTATCCATCTGTCCAGCGAGGTGGGTCTGTGCTTGCGCGACCTCGTCCGTTTTCACCTGGACCACTGACACCTGGGTACGAATCACCTCCACCTCCGCCAGAACTGCCGCCACCTCTGGCCTCCACATGTCCCTGATCTCTGCCAGAATCCTGCGTAAGTCGCCCTTCGTGGAGGGGAGGCCGTCGTCCCCCTCCACAATTCCGTCAGCCTCGCCAGATCCAAGAGCCTTCACCGGAGTTCCCGGTCCTCGGGGCTCCGGGGAAGAGACATTGCGGTCTGAGATCTCACTATCGGCGACAGAGGGCAGCTGGTCCTCGACCAGATCACCCCTCGAGAGGTCCTGCGCTGCCGCCAATGACGCCGCCTGTGCAGCTTTCCGTTTTTTCTGTGCCCTCTTTCTTGCGGCCGCCGACGTGGGTGGCAAACCTGTCTTTTGTGATGAAGGGGAAAGCCAGGACATGCCCACTCCACCTCCCAGGGACCAGGAAGAACCCTCATCGTCCGTTGATCCGTAGCCCGAAGGAAAATTAGGTAAGGCCGCTGCTCCCCGGGAAGCACTCCCACTGGCCAGTGAATCTCTGATGTTCCATTGCCGGGGACTGCTTTTCCGGCTAGCGTGGGGGGGCAATTTCTTACCCGTATAGGCGGCAAGAGGTGCAAAGCAGGGGCAGCGGTTCCAAACTGCTTGAAGGCTTCCGGCCCACGCAGGCAGAGTAGGCCGATCGAGGTCCCGAACCCCGCAAGGTCTGATAGTCCACCACCGGACACACAAGGAGCCTCCCCACTCCCGCCGGGAGGTCCAGAGGCAATAAAAAACGGTTTTGTGGTAAAACAAGCAGATTAAGTCGGAAAAAATCTCAAAACCATGCGGGAGCTCTGCAAAACACATCCGCTTGTTTCCACAGCTAGCTCCGCCCCCTTTTTTAATGTAAATTGTACCAGATCATCTCGACTTTGTCTGACAAATCCCATTCAAATGGGAAAGATCGTTAGTCTGCTTTATTCACACAAAGTCATCTGAAGTCATCCGATGGACATCGGAGACAGTGAACGAGGGTTGAATCTCCTCCATGTTGTAGGATTGGTCGGACGATACTTTTGGAACTTGCGCACGTAAAGTGCAGCAGTCCCGTAGAGGAGTGCAATTTGCGGTTCCTACACTACGCAAGTTGCATAGGAGTGCAAATTGCGTTAGAAAGCTTCAGGGACTTCTGGGTTCGGGAGTTCCTGAGACGAAGAGGAGGAATAGCGCCCGGTGAGGTGGAAAAGATGAGTAAAAATCACCCAAAAAGGAAAAAAAATAAAATAATAATTGCGCCGAGGCTGTCAGCAGCCACTGACTAATTATTTTTAGGGCAAAAAAAGAAGGGAACTCTTTAAAGGGAACCTTTAAAATCATATCTGATAAACCAGTGGTTCCCAACCCTGATCTTCAAGCAGGCCAGGTTTGACAGATATGTGAAGCACAGTACAGGTGATATGATTTGCTGCTCAGTGATTGAGGATTTGTTGGAAATACAGTACAGCAACTTCTTATGTCTACATCTTTCTTCTTATTTTTTTAAATTAACTTTTAAATAATTTTTTGCTTTCATTTATTTGATCAGATTTTTTAATGCAGTTCTAAATAAAAAAATTGTATCTTGTATCGGTGCATCCCTAGTTAAGACCGAGTACACTCTCCAGTAAGTGTCCTTGGGCAAGACACCTATACTCGCCACTCAGGACATACTTGAAAACGAGAGAAATCTCAATGTATCCTTCCTGGTAAAATACTTTCTCAAAGTACTGATACTTTTTAAAAGTACTCACCGATACTTTTATCTAATGTCATGTGACACTTTCCAATAAATAATTTATGATTTTGCTAAAAGCATGTCTTGTTTATGTTAAAATTGCAAAGTATGGCCAGACACCCCATTTACCCCACTGCACACACACACACACTCTGTGGTCTGATGTCTGTTGGGTATACATGTATCTGATGCCTGTGGGGTATATTATTTATTTATTATTTATTTAACTGCATTCGGACAGGCCCCTGCAGCTTACCGCGTTCCTTCCAACGAGCGCCAGCAAAGTCTTCGAGCGGCCGCTCGTTGCTAAGCCCCCAGCTGCGATCTCGCGAGATTGTGCACAGCTCGATCTCGCGAACTCCAAGATCTCGCAAGATCACAGATGGGGGCTTCACAACAAGCGGCCGCTCGAAGACTTTGCCGGCGCTCGTTGAAAGGAACGCGGTAAGCTGCAGGGGCCTGTCCGAATGCCGTTAAAGCATTTGGACAGCCGCCCCAGCCCCTCGGATGCCGGCACGCCAGCTCAGTGCTGGCTTCCGGTATCGGGGGCATCTGCATGAGTACTAAGTACTCGTGCAGAACCCGGTATCGGCACCGATACCGATACTACTATCGGTATCGGTGCATCCCTAATAATAACAAATCAGGGTTTACTTCTGCCACGTGGTATCCATATTTCGTAAAGCACTGCAGGTTGTAAGGAGACGGAAAGGAAAGAACGCACATAAATTTGTAAAATAAAAGTACATAGGAGATAAATACATTTAAACAGCACATAACCTGAAAAAGATACAATAGGATTGGAGCATCCTGTTCCCGAGGGAATTTACAATCTAATACAATTTCTAAACATTTTATCTAATACAATTTATGAACATTTTATAAATATCTATCAGAAAACAATTACACCAGGATTTCTATTAATTACAAGTATCCCATGACAGGGCAGAAAAATGATATACTGTAATATTAAATATTCCTATAAATCAGGGGTCAGCAACCCCCACCCTCCAAATGTTTTGCAACTATATTTCCCTTGAGGCTCTGCAAACCTAATGAGCAGCCGAGCAATACAGGAAATGTAGTTTCAAAACATCTGGAGGGCCGTTGTTGCCCACACCTGATGTAGACTAAACAGCTGAGCTGAAGAACATTTTTCTTTTAATCCCAGTTTAGTGAATAAGCCATAATCAATGCAGTTATTAGAAGACGCTTTTACCTGCTGATCCCACTTTGGTGTCCAGTCTCTCACCAGACGGCAGTGCAGCCTTCAATGTATTAGAAGTGTACGTGCAAACATACAAACCACGTGATTCCTTTGCCTTAACCCTCCGCCCATAAAGGAATTTTTACTGTATTTTTCTGCTACATTGCACGCTGACTTTTTATTTTCAAACATTTAAAGAAACATTACCTACTGCTGTCTGACAGCAACGAATATTCAACACGGAACTCAACCTAAGTGAACAAACCTCAGCAAAAGAAAATAACAAACGTTTTAAAACTATTATATATATATATATGCATTAGCTGATTTGCCCCCTCTGATTTGAATGAGACACTTTTTGTTTTTCAATATCTACATCGCATTAAAAGCTGAATGCAAAAATAAGTTAGAAATCTATTTTATAGATAAAAATAGTAAATATATTCTGCATTTTTTCCTTTAGGATACACAGGTGAAAATACTTGTTCGACAAGTACTAACGCTAATAAAAGAAGAAACCGTGCGTATAGAAAAACACTATTTAGTTGGTTGGGCAAATTTGCAATAAGCTAGATCTCGGAATTAAGAGTGATTTACCTGGCCGTAACCATGTAACAAACATTTCTAAAAATATATGGAGTATCTTAGCAGTTTTCAATAACATTAAAATTCATTAGTGTAGGTAGGCTGGATGGGCTGTAAAATAAGTGCAGATAGGCTGGGGGGGAGCTACATAGAAAGTTTAGGTAGGCTGGGGGGGCTATATTATTATTATTCTTTATAAAGCGCCAGCATATTCCGCAGCGCTGTACAATAGGCACAGTATAGACAGGGTTACAATACAATACATTGAACAACATTTGACAAACAGTACAGGAGGAGATGAGGGCCCTATTCCCGTAGGAACTCACAATCTAGGAGGGTTGGGGTTGGAAACAGGAGGAGAGGACTGTAAGGGGAGAGTGATTGATGATTGTGTCAGTGAGTTGGGTGGTAGGCTTCCCTAAATAGGAACGTTTTAAGGGAGCGTTTGAAGGAAGAGAAGTTAGGGGAAAGTCTGACAGTACGAGGGAGAGCGTTCCAGAGAGTGGGGGCTGCGCGTGAGAAATCCTGCAGTCTATCATGGGAAGAGGTGATGCGGGGAGAAGCTAGGCGCAGGTCACTGTTTGACCTTAGGGAGCGGGCTGGGGTGTATTGGTGATTAGTGAGGACAGGTAGTGGGGAGCTGAGTTAGTGAGGGTTTTGTAGGTAAGGATAAGGATTTTGAACTTAATTCTGCAGTGGATGGGGAGCCAGTGAAGGGACTTGCAGAGGGGAGCGGCAGAGACAGAGCGGCAGGTGAGGTGAATTAGCCTGGCGGAGGCATTCAGGATGGATTGTAGGGGGGAGAGGCGGGACAGGCGGGATATAATAAGTGTATGTAGGCTGGAGGCTATATAGCAATTGTAGGTAGGCTTAGGGCTGTATAGCAAGTGTATTGTAGGCTGGGGCTGAGCTGTATAGTATATGTAGGTAGGCTTAGGGCTGTATAGCAATTGTAGGTAGGCTGGGGGCTGTAGAGCAAGTGTATTGAGTTTTAATATAGATAAGTGCAAGATAATGCACCTGGGATGTAAAAACCCAAGGGCTGAATATAGAATATTTGATACAGTCCTAACCTCAACATCTGAGGAAAGGGATTTAGGGGTCATTATTTCAGAGGATCTAAGGGTAAGTAGTCAATGTAATAGAGCAGCAGGAAATGCTAGCAGAATGCTTGGTTGTGTAGGGCGAGGTATTAGCAGTAGGAAACGGGAAGTGCTCATGCCACTGTACAGAGCACTGGTGAGACCTCACTTGGAGTACTGTGTGCAGTACTGGAGACCGTATCTCCAGAAGGATATAGACGTCTTAGAGAGAGTTCAGAGAAGGGCTACTAAAATGGTGTACGGCTTGAAGGAGAAAAGTTACCAAGAAAGGCTTAATGATCTTAACATGTACAGCTTGGAAAAAAGACGAGACAGAGGAGATATGATAGAAACATTTAAATACGTAAAGGGAATCCACAAGGTAGAGGAAGGGAGTATATTTAAAAGGAAACAAAGTAGCAAAACAAGAGGACATAGTCTTAGATTAGAGGGGCAAAGGTTTAAAAGTAACATCAGGAAGCATTATTTTACTGAGAGGGTGGTGGATACATGGAACAGCCTTCCAGTAGAAGTGGTAGAGGCCAAAACAGTAATTGAATTTAAGCAGGCATGGGATAGGCATAAGGCTATCCTAAACAAAAGATAAATCCAGGTAAAGTATCCATGTAATTGGGCAGACTAGATGGGCCGAAAGGTTCTTATCTGCCGAAATTTTTTCTATGTTTCTATGTAGGCTGGGGCTGTATAGTAAATGTAGGTAGGCTTAGGGCTGTATAGCAGGTGTATTGTAGGTAGGCTGGAAGCTGTAGAGCAAGTGTAGGTAGACTGGGGCAGTATAATAAGTGTAAGTAGACTGTATGTATAAATAGTAAATGTATATATGATGATGATGATGATGGGTATAGGATGAGGATGGTTATGGATTAAGTGTATATAGGATGAGGATGGCGTAAGAGTATACAGCAGTGATGGCAAACCTTTTTGAGCCCGAGTGCCCAAACTGGGTCACTAAACCAACTTCTGTGTCTCAAAGTGCCAACTCTGCTATTAGTCCAATTAGACTCAAACCATTGTACATAGGCCTACACGCTCCTATTATACACATATACATGCGCCTACATGCCCCTATTACACACCTATACATATGCCTACACACCCCTATTATATAATTACAGGGGCACCCACACAGCCCTATTATATATCTATACATGCTCCAACACACCCCTATTATATACCTATACGTACGCCTACACACCCCTCTTATATACCTATACTATTTTTCGCCTACAAACCCATTTTTTCCTAATTTTATAATTTCCACATTCCTTCCCATTTTATTATTTCCTTATCCCCCCAATTTTATTAATAATTTTCTCACCCCCCCATCTGTATGAGTGCATCACAGAGCTGCACAGCCATAAAACACACAGCAGTGTGCGGTGTGTATGAGCGTACCACAAAGCTTCACAGTGCAGCATCATCGTTTACGTTATAATTGAAACGTGAACGTTAGTGCCAGCATTAGAAGAAGAAAAAGGATTTTATTTATTTATATTTTTACATGAAACCTAGTCATGTTTGGTATCATTGGAAAGGACACGCTGTGGTCATTCCAATGATACCAAACAGCAACCTCTGAGCTTCTATGGGTCCAAAGATACAAAGGTGCGAAGGACCCCTGTATCTACTCCAAATGGAATTCCCTGACTGTCGGGGGGGGGGGGTTCTCACATCTAACGTAATCATCATACCCATGCGCAGTGATGTCAGTGGGCGGGGATAGGTCCTGCAGGTGGGGAGGAAATCCAAGATGTAAGCCCCCTGCGTGAGATGTCTGCAATTAGTGCAAGGGTGGTGCCGATCAGGGGAACTTCTACCAAGTTGTACCCATGCAACAACTAATCAATAATAAAACAGTTGACAACCATTTCCATTATCCATTAATTGGTTGTCGATTAACTGATTTGTGTACAGCACACACTGTTTAGAGTCAGACCGAGATAAAAGTTAATAACCTCAGATTCTGCTTCGTAGCTGATTTCAGAAGATGTGATGACCGTTTACTCGGTAAGATTTAGTTCTAGGATTATGTCAGGCATAACCATTTTGGTTTTATTCAGTTTACAACAGTAGCAGCAGCAGCACTATGGCACAAACCCTGGGATATTGTTACTGGGTATGGGCGCTGTACCGCTGGTCTTTTATCCTAACTTGAAGCTGGAGTCCTGTGCCACCACACCCAACCTGCCTGCCACCTTGTCTTTGGTCTGGAGCTGCCATTCTCTCCCTTTGGTCCGGTCCCTTCCAACAAACTCCCTCCCACACTCAGGTCTTGTCTTTTGCCCAAAACCACTTCCTCTCACACTTGGGTCAAGTCCTTTGACCAAACTCACTCCCTTCCACCTCGGACCCTCCTCCCGCTCAGTTTGTTCATGAAATTATTGTAAAGGGACACTCTACGCATCCTGACCATTTTAGCTTATTAAAGTGGTCAGGCTGCGTGGAGTGTCCCCCCCATCTCACTCTACTTTCGTGCGGATAACATGTCTATCTGATTGCTTGTAGCAGTGTTTGATTGGGGAGAAAGCAGACATGGGATTAAGTTTACGCAGCATCCATCCATCACTGTGACCAGGTGCTTGTGTACCTTGTGTGTGATAAGTAGGGATGCACCGATACCACTTTTTAAGACCGAGTACAAGTAGCGATACTTTTTAAAAAGTACTCACCGATACCGATACTTTTATGTCATGTGACCGCTTTCCAATAAGAACAGACCTCATATAAAAATGCCCCATTTCACATGTATATATCCCCCCGAGATATATATATATATATATATATATACAGAATGCCCCCAGCTCACATGGAGATTGCCCCCAGCTCACATGGAGATTGCCCCCAGCTCTCATGGAGATTGCACCCATCTCACATGGAGGTTGCTCCCAGCCCACATGGATATGCCCCCAGCTCTCATGGATATGCCCCCAGTTCACATGGATATTGCCCCCAGCTCTCATGGATATGCCCCCAGCTCTCATGGATATGCCCCCAGCTCTCATGGATATTGCCCCCAGCTCTCATGGATTTGCCCCCAGCTCTCATGGATTTGCCCCGAGCTCTCATGGATTTGCCCCCAGCTCTCATGGATATTGCCCCCAACTCACATGGATATATCCCAGCTCTCATGGATATTGCCCCCAGCTCACATGAATATGCTCCCCAGCTCTCATGGATTTTCCCCCAGCTCGCATGGATATGCCCCAGCTCTCATGAATTTGCCCCAGCTCTCATGGATATTGCCCCCAGCTCTTATGGATTTGCCCCCAGCTCTCATGGATATTGCCCCCAGCTCACATGGATATGTCCCAGCTCGCATGGATATTGCCCCCAGCTCACATGGATATGCCCCCAGCTCTCATGGATTTGCCCCAGCTCTCATGGATATTACCCCCAGCTCTGATGGATACGCCCCCAGCTCACGTGGATATGCCCCAGCTCTCATGGATATTGCCCCCAGCTCTCATGGATATGCCCCCAGCTCACATGGATATGCCCCCAGCTCACATGGATATGCCCCCAGCTCTCATGGATTTGCCCCTAGCTCTCATGGATATTACCCCCAGCTCTCATGGATATGTCCCCAGCTCACATGGATATGCCACAGCTCTCATGGATATTGCCCCCAGCTCTCATGGATTTGCCCCAGCTCTCATGGATATTACCCCCAGCTCTGATGGATACGCCCCCAGCTCACGTGGATATGCCCCAGCTCTCATGGATATTGCCCCCAGCTCTCATGGATCTGCCACCAGCTCTCATGGATATTGCCCCCAGCTCACATGGATATGCCCCAGCTCTCATGGATTTGCCCCCAGCTCTCATGGATATTGCCCCCAGCTCTCATGGATATTGCCCCCCGCTCTCATGGATATTGCCCCCCGCTCTCATGGATCTGCCCCCAGCTCTCATAGATATTCCCCAGCTCACATGGATATGCCCCAGCTCACATGGATTTGCCCCAGCTCTCATGGATATTACCCCAGCTCTCATGGATATTGCCCCCACTCACATGGATATGCCCCCAGCTCTCATGGTTATGCCCCCAGCTCATATGAATATGCCCCCAACTCTCATGGATCTGCCCCCAGCTCTCATGGATATTGCCCCCAGCTCACATGGATATGCCCCAGCACTCATGGATTTGCCCCCAGCTCTCATGGATATTGCCCCCAGCTCTCATGGATATTGTCATGGGGTGTATCGGGCCATTTGCACGAGTACTAAGTACTCATGCAAACGGCAGTATCGGCACCGATACTAGTATCGGTGCATCCCTAGTGATAAGAATGCAATTTGCGTATGTATGTATGTATGTATGTATGTATGAATGTTATGTACACTACGGAAATTGCGTTTTGGAAAAAACATGGGAAGGAAGGGGGTTGATTTTTTTTTACATAATGTTCCTTTTAAGTAAACAAAAATGTTTTTATTTGATTAAATCGAAAAAAATTAAAATCGACCAACTAACCCATTATCAAGATAATCGCTAGTTGCAACCCTAATAGAGTATCAGAGACGTAATGGGGAAAGAAGGCGAAATTAGGGCTTAAAACTAACTCTACCCCTAAACTGTAATACTAACTCTACCCCTAAAATAAGAAATTAACCTAACATCCCCAGCCCACCCATAAAATTTCAAACGCTGTCACGATTCAGACCATACTTGATGCGCAGGTGGGGTTGGTACGAACCTAGTGTGCAGTGAATTCGATAACCAGATTACAAGTACCAACAGGGTTTATTATGTAAAACAGAATATAAACAGACAAGAGACCAAAACAAAAAGGCGCACACACACTCACACACGATATAACCAAAGAACAGGAGGGGCTGGACACTAGAGGAATAAACTATAACATAGAAGAGATATAGAAAGGGACTGAGGCAATATAGGGTCAGACTAAAGCATAGAGGTATAGAAAGGGAAAATGGAGGAACAGACTAGAGCAGAGATTCAGAAAGGGGCCGAGGCATAAGAAGGATGGCTGAGAGTAATGGGAGAACTAAATACTAGAGCAGATAGGAGGCAGGAGAAACAAGGAGTAGCGAGAGGAGACTAAGTACTAAAAGGGGCGAGAATTAGTAGACACAAAAGGAAACCAAACAGTATACAGGAAAGGCAAACACTAACAGGGTTATTCAGAGAGCGTGAAAAGCAGGAGAATTACCGGAGAATGAAAAATTCTAGGTCAAAATAGCCAAACCAGAAAAATTCTCCCTTTTATCTCACTTTCCAAATCGGCTATTTTGACCTAGAATTTTTCATTCTCCAGTCATTCTCCAGCTTTTCACGCTCTCTGAATAACCCTGTAAAAAAACTATAATACAACTATATTCCAGGAAACAATGCTATTGGATCAGGCAAAGAGAATGGTCTAAAACAAGCAGGGGTCTAGGCAACAGGATGATACAGGCAAGAGCTCACAAAAGGATCAGTCTGCACTTGGATAAGCCCAGGACTTCAAATGAGGAAGCAACGCCTTCAGGGCCTCCTTCCTTTTAAGCATAGTTCATTAGTCAATGGTGACGTCAGGTGATGTTCCAAGGCTTGAACATCAGAATAAGGAGACAGTCCTGGAACCTGCATATTTAATGCAGGATGTGGCAATGTTCAGGATACAAGAGGGTGCCAGGGATACAGAATGTCCAGATCGTGACAAACGCTCATTAAACATTTTTAATTCTTTTACTTGCCAGCACACAGTGAGCAGCCCAGGCAGGCCCAGCATGCAGGCATCTTTGATTATATGCCCCGGCTAGCCTTCATGCTACAGTCACGTGACATTGAGGACGGGAGAGGAGATGGGGAAGAGCCAGGAGGATACGTTGTCTGCCAACGTCACTCTACATCAAGCCAGCACAGGTTCAGCGCGGCCCTCTTTCTAAGAGCACTGCCACTGGCTGGACTGCCTGTGCAGACACCGCATCCTCCACGAGCAGCACAACGCCTGAGGCGCGTTCAGTTCCTCAGCTGCTGGAAGTGCTAAATTAGCAACTTGGCACTGAAAGCCATGCTGCAGATCAGCACTGCTAATTAAGGCTAGGGTCAGACGAACGCATTTTCGCGTTGTCTGTGAAAAAGTGCGTTCGAACGAATGGACGCATTTTTTCACAGAGTACGCGATAGCGGTCATACGATGCGCATTTGCGTTCGTGATTTTGTACGGATCATCAATAAAACACTTTTTGCGTCTGGACGTTATGTTGGCCGGACATTAGCAGTGTCTGACATCTCAAAATCACGCACACACGCCGCTATGCGGCCGCAGCGCACTCTGTATGACCGTACTAGCGGTTTGACGTTCTCGACAAAATGCGTTCGTTTGCCACTTGCGTTGCGCGGCCGGACTTTCGTGCGACCGTACTTCGTATATTGGCCGTCATTGTCCGTCATTTGCTGCTAGTGCGGCCGTAATTAAGTGCGCCAGAACGCACGTTTAAAGTGCGCTAGTCTGACCCCAGCCTTAGCACCTGCAGCCAAATAGAGAGGTGCTGCAGAGTAGCTGAGTGTGACGTGGGAAAGATGGCCGCCTCCACAGAGCAAATAACAATCCAATAAAGAAATGGTCAGTTTGAAGTTTGGTGGACTAAAACACCAAATATTTATTGGAACAAGGTAAACATTAATACTAAATTGGTAATATAATGCATAAAATGAAACGGAACTGAAGTAATGAAAGTTATATCCTCCCATACATATGAATAAATCGCTTTCTATATGTTCTTCAGATAACGACATCTCTATTTCATTCATAGCCATATCATAGATGCCATGGCTCTCAGTTTCTCTGTGTACAACAGTGGATATTGCAGAAGCAGCACCTTTCATTAAGCAATCCTCTGCTCTTTTGCTTCAATATTCACAGCCAAAGAGTTCAATGAGAGAGACAGCTGCAGCAGGCTGGGTGGAGTAGAGGTAACATCACTGCTCTATAACCATGGAGAGAGCCTGTGGAGACATGGGTTCGATCCCGACAAGAGCACCTCTCCAGTAAGTGTCCTTGGGCAAGACACCTAACGGTACATACTCGCCACCCAGGACATACTAGAGAAATCTCAATGTATCCTTCCTGGTAAAATCCTTTCTCAAGGAAAAAAAAAAAACTGAACTGCTGCAATGTAGCAATTCAGCAGCTGCTGCGGAACTGAACAGGCCTCTGCTTCCGGACTTGTCCATGACACACACTGGCACACTGTGACCTTGTAATCTCACCTCCTCTCTGCAGGCACCTGTCACTGCGGAGGGGAAGCAAACCACGAGGCCCCAGTGACATAATGAATAGAATTCTTTGAATGCAACAGATGGTCAGAGAATCATGGGCGTTAACAGTTCAGAAACATCTGGGGATGTGATGGGGGCAGAGTTTAACATCCCTGCCTGACAAAAAAAAATACAATGCCTCTCTAGTTTAGCATCTGCATTTTCTTTAAACATATTGTGACGAAATGGACAGGTCTGCGCCTACCTTTCAATATGTCAAGACCAGACATAATATGTTATAGGGACCCTTTTATTTAAACCACCCAAAAGTACTGTTGTATCTTCTTCACTAATGAGCAATCAAAAATAAATATATTTAAAAAAAAACAGTACTGTATTGTTTAGTTTATTTTTTGGGGGGAGGGGTGATTGTTACGAAATGTTATGCATAAATGGATTTTCCATGACAGAATAGATAACACAATATTTTGTAGCAAAATATATACCCAAAGAAGCTAAATTTACCCTAACTATATATTTCTTCTCATTTATGGTATGGATCACATTAAAAAGAATGTTACTGTACACTAAAACCTGCATGTTCATGTGCGATATAGGATGGCAAGGGTTAATTACAGCTGTGCCCTGGCATAATCTGGGGCCAGATTACAACTAAAGCTAGTGTCAGACGAGCGTCTTTGGAGAGCGGAAGGAACGTCTGTGAGAGTGGACGTTCCTTCCACTCGACGCCCGTCTGGCCACCTCGCTGAGCGCAGTCAGTGCGCTCAGCGCTGCAAGGCTCGATCCTCCTATGGAGAATCGCGTTTGCAGCTCTGTCAACGCGCGCGCTAGCCGTGGAGGCTTGGATAACGGACGTTTGTCTCGTGCCTATTTCGTGCAAGCGCACAAGCGTGTGACTGGCCCCGTTACAGCATCACAAAGCTGCGACGGATGCCGGTAAGCACGTCAGTACGGGCGCACATAGAGCGCTCGTCTGACGCCAGCCTTAGGCAAAAAAAAATGTAAAAAAGCAGTAAAAAACAAAGAAACAAATGAATATAGAAAACTAAAACCCAAAGTAAACAGATCCACAAAGCTTGTGTTTGCGGTTGTTCTGTAAATTCCAAGAGTACCGTTAATTTCGTGTAATTCAGGTAGCACCAAACAAACAGAAAGAGGTACAGAATGGCCTAAAGCCATTGTTTGTTTGGTAATTTATTATAGGTTCAATCCTTCCCATGGGGAAGTACTACCCTTTTTGGGTTACAGGTGATCACCCACACCTTTTCCATCATTGGTGTTTTTGTGTAATTCCGGAAGTAGCTGACATCTGGTGGCTGACCTTGTCATATCTTTTCTAGGACTCATATAATGTATTTATTCATGCATGAAAAAGGCATCCCTGGAGTCTGTAGAATTCACATGCTGTGTATAAGAACTGAAAGATTAATCCTACATAACTTGTCTTAAATAGGCAATTGATTACCCTTCTGTAGCATATGAATTTTACATACTGCTGGGCTACGCCTTCAGCCCCCCTCCCCCACCATAAAAAGTCATTTGTGTCCTGGAGAACATTTGTAATAGGTAAGACTGCAGTGACAGCTGTCATTCAATCCTTGGTGACATGAAACAAAATAAAGGGAAGGAACATACCATGTTTTATAAAACATATCAGTCTGACTGGTTGCTGCATGATACTGAAATCCAATGCTATTATGTACTGGAAGACAACCGTCTACGAAAATCTCACATCATCATAGAAATAGCACCGTATGTTACATGAAATGATTAATAAGCTAACAATATCTAAAGTATTAAATAGATGTCACCTGAACTGACTGTAAAACTGATATACGCTGAGGCAGGAGTCAGCAACAAGGCTCACCAAATGTTTTGACACTACATCTCCCATGATGCTCAGGTGCTCACTGGATTGACTGAGCCTCAAGGGAAATGTAGTTCCAAAACATCTGGAGGAGGCAAGGTTGGCGACCTCTGCACTAAGAGAACCAGAAAAGGACAACTCTGAACAAGTACAAGCACAGGAAGTCAGGGCAATAGACTAAAACACAGCACGTGATCACTTTCTGAAATTATAGGAAAAATGAAAAATCTTTCTAATTTGTGATTCGCCCCGTGCAGTGTATAATAAGCCTGTGATTACACAGCCTGATAACTCATTCATAAAATACCCTACCTGGTTGGATATACTCTCTACCCTCCACAAAAATGGCCGCCTCTCACATACCAATCAGCGCGCAGTTCGGTGTAGTGACGCATCCGGAAGCAAGGAGAACAACAGAGAGAAGGTTCCGGGGTCTAGCAGGTTGTGCGCATGCGTAATGCCTCCTTAGTCCTGGCTGAGTGTACAATACTATTTTCGCAGGTCGGTGGAGCAGACTGGTGGTCACACTGAGACGAGGGACAGAGCAGGACGTGGGAATCATCCCTGTATGTGTTTCTTGCGTTTATTATGAATTACTTAATACTTGACAGGAAGGGATGACATGTTGAGATCGGCTGAAGCATGTGTTTACCGAGGGCATTGTGGCTCTGTTATCCGCATGCCATTAGATGCCACCCTGTACATGAACGAGAGATGTCTGCTGGGGGCTTTTGTATGGTGTGTGTGAGGTACATTGAAAGACTTACCATTTATATGTAGCACGGGGAAGGCAGTTGCTGCAGCTCTGGTGTAATAGACAGTTGGCACCTATTCAGCAGAACCTGCACCACAGGGTCCCTTCAAAACAAACACCTGAATCAGAAGGTGCAAGAATGCAAAGCACATATGAGAGTGGAGGGCTCAGGTCCTGGAATGTGTACAGAACATAGTGCTGAACAACAACATGCTGTGTACCCACGTGCCCGAATACTAATAATTTGCATGACATAAATGTTATTGCATTTTAGATTATTGACATAGAAAAAGATATGGATCTTTTGGTTTTATACCATGTGAGGTACCGGAGCTGCCCAAGTAAGTACCAGAACAGTCAATAACTAGAGGTCCTGTCTCTTTCCCCCCGTCCCCACCAACATTAAGCCCCGTTGCAGGGTAATAGTTCACCAAGACCATTATCCTATGGGCAGGGTTGTCTGCCCCTAATGTATTATTATTTCTCACGTATGTGCTTGCCCCATTGTAAAGCGCTATGGACTCTGTTGGGGCTGTATAAGTACTTGTAACTGTAACCACACAGCAGGGCAGCACTTTTCATGATTTGCCCCACACCATATAAGAGAGAGCACAAGTGTTGATCTGGAAACAATTGTAGAGGCAGGGAAATAAGTCCAGGTTTTTGTGTAAGTAGTGGAGTGGTGAAAAATTGCATAGTGTTGCAAACCTCTTCGGACTTGCTAAGCTGACCTAAAGCTTTCTTTACTCCATAAGATCACCACTGCATTAACTATCAGGGTTATTCAAAGAGATCCGAATTGTAGCCGAAAGGTAACTGAACAGTTGAATTCAGTGTACAGTTGCCATTCGGCTATTCAGAAAGCAGGCAGTTCGCCAAATCCTGGCAAATTGCCTGCACATACGGTGCCTGATCGTTGCCTGTTAGAGGGTAGTGAAACCCCCATAGTGAAGCAATGCTTCGTCTATTCAGAGAACACAAAACAGCAATGAAAAGTTACCAAATTGCCCTGCTGTTCAGTGGTTTCATTCGACAGGTTTATTCAGGCGAATCCCATAGGCTTCAATGTAAAAAATATTCCCATCTTAATCCAATATCTAATAAACCGTTGATTATAATATTCTGCAGTAAAAAGTCTCTTTATAGGTTTTTTTTATTTTTTAGGATCTTTTAGGCATTTTTCGGGATTTTTATTTTTTTAAATAATTTTTTCTTTGTTCTGTAACAGCCCTTTTTATTATCATTCATTGGATCTTCTGTTAATTTCAGACATTTTCGCTCAGTAGCTTCTTTGCAAGCAGCGTTTTGCTTTTCAAACATTCAAGCTTTTTTTTTTTTTTTTCTTTGTCTGCGCTGTGATCGGCGGCTGCTCAGGTTTCTTTGGCGTGTTTCGGCGGGGTTAATCCAGATGTTTTTGTGGCTTTCGGTGCGTGTTCGTCAGGTTTTGCAGTGAGTGTTCGGCGGGTTTGCGGCAGCTTTTCTCTGCACTTCGACGGCCCTGTGGTGCTTGCTGTATACACCACAGGGTCGTCAAAATGGGATCGCCAAATCGCACCGAATTGAACGAAAAGTCACCAAACGTGCGGTGACTTTTCGATTCTCTTTGAATAACCCTGTATAATTCTAGGTCACAGTGGTATAAGGTTTTTGTATCTGCATTCTCCCTCTCTGCCTATCACTTGGAATTGCAGTATGCTCACACGACGCAATGTGACACACTTGGTGCATGGTATACTATCTGATGTCAACCTGGCTAGTGATCGGCACAAAAAGCACCATGACTCCCCCTTTGTTCTCTAGCAGACAGATTATTTTTATTCAATTTGCTAATGGGGAGGGTTGTTACCCTATACTATTGTAAAGTGATTTCAACAAATCAGAACAGCTGCAGTTATTGTCACTGGTTTAAATATGTGACCTAAGAGACTCCAAATAATTTTACCACCTGTTTTTCAGTGGAATTGCATTTCTTGAGGGATGCGTGCATTCCATGAGAACTAGAAATGATCTAATACTCCTGCACTTTGCTGTAGCAATAGGGCTGCCTGGGAAATGACCGTATCTTCAGGGAATATTTGTAAGGTGTCAAATTCGAGGTAATATCGCTGGCATTGCAGTGCTGAAAAAGGCTGGCATTTAACGAAACTAAAATCCAAGAGAAACGGTACTGTAAATCTTCTCCTGTCACTTGTTGCATTTTAGTTTTGTGACCTGCTGGTCCTTGTCAACAGTCCATTAAAGGGGATTATTTTATTTTTTTTCACCAGTATTTCGGCACCGGGAAACACTGACGCTTTGTAAATGACCCCTTTTTAATAATTTCTTGTGCTGTCTTGTTGTTCTTGCGCAGTCTGAAAAATCTCTGTGCCCCAAATTGCTTTGCTGTTCAGGCACCTCATACGCCAGAGACCACTAACTTTGGCACAACGGATGTTTGAGTAAAGTAATACATGTTAAGGATGTTATTGCCGTGTAAAAGTGACCCTTAGTGAATCCAGGTTGGTAAAAGAAGCATTTTAATAATTTAAACTACACATTTATTTATGTTTTTTACTTGATTTAATTTGGATTAACAAATGGATTATCAGCCTACTGGATACTCTGCTTCCGTCCGCTTTCTTGCTCCTAGCAGGGGGAGGAAGCCTGTATGTCAGGTTTCAGAGACCGAGGATGCACAGCTATGCATTGGCATATATTTTCAATGACTATGAACCCAGTGGACGGCCAGTCTTAGTCGAATGATCGCCAGGCGATGCCCCGAAATTGCACAGTTTTTGCCCTTCGGATGTCAAGTTCCAGGCTTAGTGAATACAGCGCAAAAGAGCCTACCCTACCCAAACATCTAGTCCCACCTATCTTCCATACTCAAAATTTATATATTAACCTCCCTGGCAGTTTTCCAGAGTGTGGCTCAGGGTTAAATTTCATTGCAGAAAGCGGTAACCCCCGAGTCACACTAGGGCTGCATACATACCTGTAACTGTGCTCCCTCGCTGACCTCCGCGATCGCAGTGTTTGGCTTCCTGGTTCCCTTCTCGCGAGAAGGGAACCAGGAAGTAGGACATCGCGATCGTCCGGAGGTGACAGCGGGGGGACAGCAAGGGAGCGCTGGGACAGGTATGTATCCAGCCCGAGGTGTGGCTTGGGGTTACCGCTTTCAGCAATGCATTTAACCCCGAGCCACACTCGATATACCGCGAAGGGGCCAAATAGATTGTAACGATTCTGACATATAAAATATGTCAGAATCGTAACGCCAGGGAGGTTAATAATAATACATTTTAATAAATATGCGTTTTACTCACCTAATATGCTTCCCAGCATCCATCTTCTACCTGGTCATCAGACTTTGTGATAATTTCCATTCGAATGGGAGTGGTCGCTAGTATGATGCAGTTGTTTGAAGTCGTCGCAATGGACGATGGTTCAACTTGCTCCATGTTGTGGGATCGGTCGGACGACTACGTAGGACTTGCTAGTTATATGGATCTAGTGGACTTAAAGAGAATAAAGATGTAGTTGGTATGGAAATAGAATATTTTTAAGGTATGGTTGAGGATGTAAAATCTATAATCCCATTGTATGTGAGCAGGCCTGGGTTAAGATCTCTATGGGCCTGGTGCAGAAGATTTTGGTGGGCTTTTTTGTAATTTAGTGAAATGAAAACATATTTTAGGTTATTTAATAGTGCAGATACGGCTATATCTAACCGGGCAGATACTGTGTGATTTTAATTTTTCATTCAGACTTCAGTCATTTAAAGAGTGTAAAAATAAAAATTCACATTTTATCATCCAAACCTTTGTGGTTATATATTCTATTGGGAATTCCTTTTAAAAAAAAATGTGAAATGGGAACCTGTTAATGCATTTTTCTGAGAAAATACAATTTTAACAAAAAAAGAAGAAAATAAAAAAAAAAAATATTTCCCTTGTGTTTTGGAACATGTTTTTTTACGCATAAACACTATAAACACTGACCTTGCTCCCAGCGTGGGAAATGAGAGGGCGAGTAATGGCAGTGCTATTGCTAATTTTATATGTGACAAATGGACAATGCCATCACTTTGGAACTATAAAAATAAATTTAAAAAAAAATTATTTTAGCTTTTACATGGTCAGGTTTGGTATCAATGCAAAGGCCAGACTCTGTCCTGTCCAATGATGCCTCACTTGACCTTGTGAGGTGTAAAGATTAGTGACGCAGGGGTCCAAGTTCCCCACAGTGCTCTGCAGTGCGGCGGTTTAGGTTTTTGATGTAACAATTCGTAACAATGGAATGTACAATCACCTCCACACTTGTTGGTGCCATGAGAAATGTGATGGTTAGTTAGTGCAGCATCATTGTTTACTTTATAATTGAAAAAGCGAGAAATACTACTGTTGGAAAGAAAAAAAAGGAAATATTTATTTTGTTACTTAAAACCTGGTCATGTTTGGTAGCATTGGAAAGGCCACGCTCTGGCCTTTCCATTGATGCCTCACTTGATCCTGTAGCTTCTATAGAGTTGGAGATACAGGGGTCCAAATGCAGACCTAGTTATGCTTTCTCTGGGCCTATTCTGAGTCATGGGCCTGGAGCTGCTGCTCTGTTAATCCGGCCCTGTATGTGAGTGCCATTCATTATGGTACACAACACACTTGAGGGCTCATTTAACAGGGTATCACTATCTGTATATGTGTCAACATATTTTTGCTAGCACATATACTGTATTAGAAAACTATCAGTAATTCCTTATCAAAGGATTGTTACTCAATTCCAGTGGCATGCCATCAGTTTGAGTGACAGTGGGGAGTGGAAGAGTCGTCCCCAGGACAGCCCTCAGCTCACAGCTACTCGAGTGTGAAAATAGCGGCTAGCGATATCCCTTCTAAGGTTGAAGGGCATTAATCGTTGTCTCATGAGGGGACATCTCTGGTAAAATGAACTTGTCCATTGTATGGGTTTGGTACAACTCAGTAGTTTTTAGTCAAGTGGCACTTCAGCATCTGTTCACATTAATGTAAAAGGAAATATTCTTTTGAAATAGTTTAACTATTACTTTTATGAGCAAGTGTGACTTGGCGTCCACTCATCAGTCAGGGAATAGACCTCTTAGAATTTGCCAGGTTCCCGAATCTTGCTCCAATTCTAGGATTTCTGTGAATTCTAATGGTGTCTTACACAGTATTTGTTTTTTTCTCTTGTAAGCTTCCTCAATGCAATGTCTGGAGCAAAGACTAGAGCCAAGAAAAAGTTAAATATCTATGACAACTACTCGGACTCTGTACCTGTAAGATCCTCTGGCAGGCAGGTAAGACGGGCTTGTGTACCTTTCATTGGGGTTTGTTCTGTTGGATTTGAAGGAAAAAATACACACCTGCTGGAACTGTATAACATGGAAAGCCTAGGGCAATGACCTTATTAACTGATCTTTACAGGCTTTTACTTCTACGTGGCTGAATCCTGATACATATGTGAAGGTATTTCTATGTTTTGGTCAAGATACCACACGGATATACTTTGACACCCCCTTAGGTTGCTTTAATACGTTGCATAGGGTTTTGCATTGTATTTTGAAATTCCGCTATACATGCTGCAAGCAAATGTATAGATTTTCATTTCAATCCCTGAACTCTAATCTGCCCCAAACAACAATTGTCATTCAAACTATTGAGCTGTGCTTCGGTCTCGTTTTTTCAAGTTAAAAGCGAGTAGGATGAATCTCTTACAGGTTCTTCTCCTGCTCGGTGTCTGTCAATACTGAAATACTAACTGTGATTCTGGGAAGATATGCCATGCTTAGTGATATGTTCCCACTCAGAGAGCCATGTAAAGTACTGTGGGTGAACTCGAAGAACGCAGGTTTTAAGAGCCTCTTATTGGGCCTCCGTATCCGTCTCACACAATACAGAAAAAAATTGTGGCTCTATTCGCCATAAGGCGTGTCACCACTACTGTAGAGGCTCAAACTATAATGAACCTAAAATGGATCAGATTTATTTGTAAAGTATTTTACCGGGAAGGATACATTGAGATTTCTTTCGTTTTCAAGTATGTCCTGGGTTCAAGAACATTAAATTGGTACAGAAATACAAAGTGATAAATGCAAGATATTGAAAACACAAATCTACAGATTGACAGAAAATCAATAAATAGGTAGGAAATATACTCACTATGTTACATGTTTACAGGTGCATTCTGTATCGAGTTATTTATTTATTTGTAAAGTATTTTACCAGGAAGGATACATTGAGATTGCTCTCGTTTTCAAGTATGTCCTGGGTATGTTAATAGAGGTCTCTTGAGTGACTTTAGACTGGGGGAAGATTTGATGGTGTCTGTCTGGGAGGTTATTCCATAATTGCGGTGCTCTAGGAAAATGAGGATCAAGCCACTTTCTTTCTGTATTGTGGTATTGCAAGTAAGGTGCAGGTCCTGGATCGGAGGTTATAGGAGGAGGGAACTGCTAGGGGAAGCAGTGTATTTAGGTAGGGTGGTAACTTCCCAGAAAAGCTCTTAAAGTCCAGGTTTGAAAGGTGAAGGGTGCGTCTAGATTCCAGCGATGGCCAGTTTAGCTCTTTTAACATGTCACAATGGTGGATCATGTAGTTACATTGTAGCACAAAGCAGCAGAATGAGTTCTACAAAGTAGTAAGTTTATGAAGGTGCGTTTGCGGGACAGTTGCATACACTAGGGATGTGCAATTCGTTTGTACCGAATAATTTTCGTACGAAATTTACCATTTTCGTGCTTCCGAGGGCATCCCGAATCCGAAATGTCGACCACACACAATTTTCGGATCCATTCGGTTCAGTTGGTTTTTCGTTTTATGCTGCATTATTATACTGTAGCGGTAAATAATTTTGTTAATTTTTTTCCTTTCATACCATTTTAATATGATTTTAAAGTTGTGCAATGCATATTCATAAGAAAAAAAGGATCTTTCATAAAAAACGATACGTCCGAAGGAATGAATCGGCAGAATTACCGTATCGACCGAAATATCGGAGCATTCGAAATACCATTAGTCTAAGTCAAAACGAAATAGACCCTTTTGAAATGACGAGAACAGACGATCCGAACATTTCCGATATCATGAAATGAAAGTCGATACAAAACAACGAGCCGAAACTAACAGAACTTGTTAGCGCTTTATAAGTACCTGTAACTGTGTAGTGCTTCAGATATTTTGCAAACCTGAGGACCGGTTTGGGTAACCCTGCACTACATGAATGCACTTGTCATTTCCTGTTGGTTTGGTCCAGCGAAGTGATGATTCGTGCATCTACCATGCCACAAGTGTACATCTGCATAAAATTATTCGGGGCAAACCGTGTGTGTGTGGCAGGACTACTTTGTGCCACGTCTTCTATGGTGCCAAAACACCGCAACACTGTTCTTTTAGGATTTTTATTTTCAGCACAGCAGTACACAGCAAATCAAACGCTTTGCTTTTCTTCAGCTCTCTCCACAAGCTGAACACACACCCCTCCTACACCAGCTTCCCTTATATTAAAGGCTGAGCAAGCCTGAAAAGCCACACCTGTGAGTCAGGCTTGCTGGGATAATGGCCCACCCTTCACTCCATTATCCCAACCCCAAGGACCCAGACTACAACTCCCAGTATGCCCAGCTATAGTACATACACGCTGATGCACATTTCCCTGGGGTTTTAATAGTTCTCCACTTGTATATATCCCATTGGCAACCATACCTGGCTATCACTGTGTATATTCCCATAGTTTACTGCTCTGCATTAGGGATGAGCTGTTCGGTTCGATGTGTTCTTGAGTTCGATTCGAACATCACCAGTTCGTATCTTCGCGAACTATGAACATTTCTGCATGTTCGCCCACAATGCACTTTTTCCACTGGCCTGAAGCTTGTAATTGGCTACAGCCTGCACCTGACCACAGTTTAGGTGCAAGACTATGCCAATCATGGGCTCACAGAGCTAAGTCCCGCAGCACACTATATAAGGCGTCCCTTGCAGCCCCAGAACGTGTTTTTTGAGAGGAGATTGTTGTGTTAGTGTGTTCTCACTGCCAGTCTGCCACCAGCTATTGGGGGGGGGGTCTCCCTTCTACAAAATATCTGGGAATTGTTGTAATCTTTGTGTTCTCACTGCCAGCAGCAATTGTGGGGGTCCAACCCTGCACTCTTCCACAATACCACAGAGGGGTTACTTGCGGTGTGAAGGCACTTGCTGCCACCAAAGGCACAATATTTGGGTGCACTGCCACTGATGCCTATATTACCAGATTCATATCATTTTAATATTGGACCGCAGGGTCCAGCCCTGCACTCTTCCACAATACCACAGAGGGGTTACGGTGTGACGGCACTGTTGCCGACACTAAAGGCCCAATTTTAAAGCACCTATTGTTACTTTCATCCAAAGCCTGCATAAGTTTCACCATAATTTAGTCAAAAAATCACTAAACTTGTTTTGCGTGTCCTAAAATGTCTTTTCATACAGACTGCCGCCCCAAGCAGTTGTTTATGAATAGATTAAAGGAAAAACATTTACCGTCATTTGAAACATTTTTTTTTATTATTATTTTAAATGTTTCTATACATCCTACAAATCCGCCACTTCACGGGCAGGTTACGGGGACCTCCTAGGCACGATATTTGAAGGAATTTTTCGTTTTTATTTTTAACCCTTATTTCATGGGAAAACTCACTGGTCCTTTTAAGAATGTTTTTTTTAAAACTTTTTGTCCTTGTTTCCTGTCCCCCAGGGCACTACCCGGACCCCCATACACCTTTTATGGCAAATATCTTGCATATATGCCCTCTTGGAGGGCACTCTAAAATTCAAACTTTCGAGTCCCATTGAGTTCGGTTCGTGTTCGCACTCGAACTTTTGAAATTGTTCGAATGCGAACCGAACACGGGTGTGTTCGGCTCATCCCTACTCTGCATTCCTAGTACCGGTAGTCGCCTTCTTGGCCAAGGCAGCATATTTTCTGAGCATTGGCAGGCATCAAGTATTTTTGCATCCAGTAAGTTTCCTTTGGCAAGACACCTAATGGTACATACTCGCCACTTGAGTATGAGAGAAATCTCAATGCATCCTTCCTGGTAAAATACTTTCTTGGAAAGTAATAAAAAAGATGTTGAGAGGGAGCCCTGATGCTGGATCAAAGGGGTTATGCGGTGTTGCTTTTTTTTTTTTCTTTTTCATTATTTTATATACTTTTAGGTGAAATCTGAAGGGTTTGATATTTGGTTAATGTGATTTGTAATTTTAGATCAGTGATTGGTGAAACTTGGCACCCCAGATGTTTCTGAGCTACATGGCACATGATGCTCAGCCAGCCTCAAGTGTGACCAAGCCGAATTTTTGTAGTTTACAATAGTTTGAAGTAATAGTTTTGAAACACATGGGGTGCTAAGGTTCAGCATCACTGTTACAAATTTAGTTTTTAGACTAGAGCATGCTTACATGGTTCCCTCCTCACGTTTACATTTTGTGTAGGTAAAGAAGAAGGCAAGTGATGCCATAGATGAAGACGAAGATTCATCGGAGAAGAAATACAGGAAGTGTGAAAAGGCCGGGTGTACGTCTGCATGCCCTGTCTGCTTTGCCAGTGCTGCGGAAAGGTACGTTGGTTGTATACACTGCGGCAGGCCTCAAAATTTCCAGTCGCCTGCTCGCATTTGGCGAGTGGGAATGCAGAGGCTATGCTGGATAGGGGTTAGGTGGGGCAACTAGTGGCGAGTAACTCTTAAAGGAACACTATAGCAAAAAATCACCCCCCCCCCCGTTTTTTAATCCTAACCTATCCCTATTCCCTTAATGAATAGTTTGCTTTTTTTTGTGTGTTTTTAACTTTAATACTTACCCTAAAATCCTCTTGTTTCCAGCGCTGTTTTTTTTTATTTTTTATACTCCCCTCCCTCTTCCGCTCTCCCATCCTTCTTTCTTCTTCTTGCCTTCTGGTTTACGTGAGAAGCGCGCATGCGCGCCTCTCACGTAAGCCAGCCAATCGGCAGGCTTCCTCCCGGGTCCCTCTGAGGATTAGTGTTGCGCGCAAGAGGATGCGCGCAACACTAACCCTCAGAGGGAGCCGCCAGCTTCTGCGGTGAGTAGGAGACGTCATCGCGCTGAAAGCGCGATGACGTCTCCTACTCGGCAAAAGTCGGCAGAAGCGGGAAATATGATTCCCGCTCTGCTGACTGACAGCTGGGAGGGCGGAGTAAAGTTCTCCGCCTCTCTCAGCTGTTTTCAGCTTTTTGAGCTGAACCGCTGAGCGGAGGGAGGGGGGACAGGAGGCAGGATGCTCCGGGCATCATGACCACCTAAAATAGCTTAGGTGGTCATGTTGCCTAGAGTATCCCTTTAAGGCCTGGCTAGTAGCTCAGGACTTGAAATTTTGAGGCCTGCACTGCGGGATTATTCACCATCACATTGTTGGTTCTGCACAGTTGCTACAGGACTTGCATACTTAAAGTGTGCAAATCCGTAATGCTGTGCAATTTGCGGTACCTACGCAATGCACGTTTTGTGCACATGCAAATTCTGTAGAAAAGCTTCCGGGACTTCCAGACCCCGAGCTGAAGAGAAGTTACGTGCAAGAGACAAAAAGGGAGTAAAATCACCCCAAATAAAAATATATAAAGAATAATGGGACAGAGGCAGCCACTGCTCAATTATTTATCTGCAAAAAAAGGAACTGTATTTTAAATCGAGTATCCCTTTTAATCTGCATTAAATGAGTTCTGGTGGACAAAGTAGTGGTAGGCAAATGGAAGGAAACCCATCTGATAGAATGCTGGGGGAGGAGAATGTTTGTAAGGAAATTGAGGTTAAATGCGGGTGCAGTCTAAAAGCTGTCCTTAAATATGAAAATGAAATGGCCTCAAAATGCAGCATTTTAATTCAAAGCACTACGAGGTCACATCTTTTGATTTCAAAGTTTTCCTGAACTGTGACAAAATAACAAGAATTTTTTTTTTCTCTCCCCTAAAGTCTGAATTTTGGTTTTATATATTCCACACATATTAAATACATTTGTCTGTAATTGGGATGCTCATGACATAATTTTTCTCTACAGATGTGCCAAAAATGGTTATACATCTAGGTGGTACCATCTTTCCTGCGGGGAGCATTTCTGCAATGAATGCTTTGATCACTATTACAGAAGGTACACAAATTCCCAGTTGGCAAAAGGATGATATGATGAAAATGTTTTACTCTGATTTGTGGTGACAATCCGACACCTCGCCGTTTGCGTCGCATTTCCTGTTCTGTGCAGATGATCATAACCCTGAAAGGTTGTCCCGGTGTGAACTGATTGCTCTAACCAGAAGGCTGTCAGTTTTTCCCAACCATGTCTTCTGGCAACCCTAACAAGCCAGATTTTAAGGATTACCTTGGGGAAATACAGACTGAATCCTGCAATCACTGAGCAACAAATCCTATCACCTGTGCTGTGCTTCAGATATCTTGTAAATCTGGGCTGCTAGGGGGAACTGAGGACAGGTTTGGGAAAACACCTTGTTAGAAAGCCCACTATGGAAACCTGGGGCAGCAGGGAGTGGGTGGGGGACACTCGATGTGCATGGCCATTTAAATTCAATGAAAAGGTAATGGCAGCTTAAGTATTGTTTAAATGATGCCAGTGTACTTGGATATACCCATAGGTCTGTGTCTGCTATTTGGATGCCCCAGTGAATTAAATTTTAATAGTTCTCTCCCACAAAATATTTATATCATGGGGTTATGTGTGGAAGGTTGAAGTTGTTGATTTTACTTTTTCATTCAACCTATATCACCATGTAACTACAGTTTATTGCTGAGCACATTCGCTTAGCTTTTGAGTTTAAATTGTGTTCTCTTTTGGCCCCGTTCACACTGTGCGATTTGAGGCGCCATATTCATATTTGCGATGTCGCGGATTTGTGCGATTTTTGAAAAGCACCACAATCGCAAAAAAAAAAGGGTCATGTACCAGCAACGTTTCCGCGACATACGACATCGCACAGCAAGATGTGAACAGCTCCATTGAAATGCATTGGAGAAGTGACGTCGCGCGGATGTTGCAGCAAAATCCGTGCGATAAAATCGCACCGTGTGAACGGGGCCTTAAAGGGATTAGCTGTTGCAGATGTTTATTTCAAATGTGTCATTTTGTTTTCCTTCTTCATTGTATCTGTAGCCACAAAGATGGTTACGAAATCTATGCATCTTGGAAAAGAATTTGGACAAGCAATGGCAAAAGTGAGCCAAGTCCTAAAGCTTACATGGCTGACCAGCAGCTCCCATATTGGGTAAGAAATGATGGAGTAAAGTCGGCCAGAAATAAGCTTATACATTTTAAAAAGAAAGTAATCTAGTCTCACTACGATCTTACCTTCGGTTTTAAGAAATATTGACATAAACCTTATCCATTGTCACCGTGTATTGCATAGTTTTTACAGCGATATGTTGAGTCCTGAGCTCAGATAGCAAAAACCTTTTACTGGTAAAGACCTACAGGATAAAAATATATCTAATTGTGAATTCCAGTACCCAAAGTCCTTTTTATAATGTATGTTTTTTTAACAAGATTTGAAAGCAACTTCACTTTTGCCTAGTTGGCAGCGGATTTATTCCCAACCCTTCCTCTGCTGTTGTAAGTGCAAGACCTACGTGTTGGATAAACAAGCACTTAATATATAATATATTATTAATATTGATCACACCAGTTGCTGGGCAGAAAATAAGTGGCTATGTGTGTCCAATATTATTATTCAAAAATATTCTTTGACCTGCCACAATGGCATAAATACACCAGCGAACAGTAACCACAGAGAAGTAAAAATTATGATAAAATAAGATTTAAAAAGATGGCAATCGAAGTGACAAATCACAATTATGATACAAATTCATGAATAAAAGGCATGTTCTAAATCTTAGCTCTAACCGGTATAGTTATTAACAGATTAAACTAGCTAATACATTCTGTAGATACTCGAGTATACTGCTAGATTTTGGTGACAAAATTTTACCTTTAAAATTGGATGGGTCGCGTTATATTCGAGACCTCTGTGCATCGTGTGTTAAAACAAAAAAAAAAACACAACTTGTCTTGCTCTGGATCCCAAGTCTCCCGGAAGTCCCGGTAGTCTCGCTGAAGTGAATGTGGGCTCCCTGACGCTTGCAAACACTTCAGGGGATCCATCACTCTTGCTTTAAGCCAATCACTCACCTCACTCGCCTCCGCTGGCCATCTAATCGCTAGTAAAGACGACAGGTGGCCGGCGACTTCAAACTTGGCAACAACTGCAATTATTTAAAGCCGAGCACTCTGGCCTGAGGGGAGCCTGACTGTTAAGAGAACCTGGAAGGATTTTAATTGTTTACTGGTACAGTAAAATTTTGTTCCTCGCGTTATATTCGAGTCTTGAGAATTTTCTCATTTCTATAATAAATCTCTATCCATCGCGGCCTATTCGGGACGCGCAATACTCAAGTATCTACGGTAGTTGTCATCCCCTGTAATACCATGTAGAGCTGCAACAAACGATTATCTACATAATCGATTAGTTAGCCGTTTTTTTTTTATTATTATTCAGGTTAAGATTCATCGGATAAAAATATATATATATATATTTTCTTTAAAATAAATATCAACCCCTGCCCCCCTCATTTTTATTTCATAACAATTTTCATAGTGTACATTATGTTTATATGTACATATGCATATTGCATACTTTTCATACACAAGCACCTGGTCACAGTGATGGATAGATGCTGCGTATGCAACTTAAGCCCATGTCTGCTTTCTCCCCAAATGAACACTGTTACAAGCGCTCAGATAGACATGTCAGCACAAAAGCAGAGTGAGATGGGGGCACTCCAGGCAGCCTGACCACTTTAATACACTAAAATTGGTCAGGGTGTGTAGTGTCCCCTTTACAATAACCTCATGAACAAACTGAGCGGGAGGAGGATCTGAAGGTGGGAGTGAGTTTTGGCAAAGGGACTTGACCAGAGTGTGAGAGGGAGTGGGTTTGGGCAAAAGACAGGACCTGTGTGTGTGTGTGGGAGGGAGTTTGTGGGAAGGGACTGGACCAAAGAGGGGGTGGCAGGCAGGTTGGGGTGGTGGCACAGGACTCCAGCTTCAAGTAAGTATAAAACACCAGTGTTACAGCGTGCATACCCAGTCGCAGTATCCCAGGGTTTGTGTTATAGCGCTGCTAGAGTTGTAAACTGAATAAAATCAAACTGGTTATATCTGGCATAACCCTAGAACTAAATCATACCGAGTAAAGTAGCGGCACATCTTCTGCAATCAGCTCCGAAGCAGAAGCCAGAGGTTACAACGTTTAACTCTGACTCTAAACCGTGTGTGCTGTACACAAATCGATTAATGAGAATAATCTACAATGAATAGACTAACTAATCAATTAGTAGTTTCAGCCCTAATACCGTGTATTAATCTTGTGCAGTTAGAACAGAATCTTGATTTGTCTTCACTTGAATATAGGTGAGGATATTGGCGAAAGTCCTTGGTTACAGCCAACAATGGCTAATTCTCTCTTCTATTTGCTTTTATATTTAGGTGCAGTGTACAAAACCTGAATGTGGGAAATGGCGCCAACTGACAAAGGAGATTCAATTAACAACACAAATGGCTCAAACGTATAGATGTGGCATGAAACTGAATAACTCGGTCAAGGTGAGATTTCTCAAGTGCAACATTGCTATTCAAATGTTTTTTAGTAATTGCCACATTTTTGTATTGTGACTTTCGATTTCATTCGAACGGAGTTTAACGTGTGCATGCGCGCACTCTTTCCTATAAAACAAGATAAAATATATTGGTGTATTTTCTCCCTCCTAATTCACAATAAATACTTTTATGGCTCAACTAACGATTATTGTCATAATTGATTAGTTGGCCGATTTATTTATTTATTTTCCTATTTTATTTTTTTTTTTTTTTTTTTTATTCATTGGATTAAAAAAAATACAATTTGGTTGCTTAAACATTATTTAAGAATCAACCCCTCCCTCCTTTTAAACCTTACACAATTTTGTACTTATAGATGCAAACTGCGTAACTTATGTACATTTCGCACACACGGTACGCAAGCTCTTGATAAGAGTGATTAATGCTGCGTGCGAAGCTTAATGTCTGCCTTCTATGCGAATGAATGCTGCTTGGATAGACCTGAAAATGTTAGCACACAAAGCGGGAGGAATGGCAGCTCTGATCCGAAGAGACGGAGGGAGGGTGGGGTGGTGGCACAGCATTCCAAGTAAGGATAAAACACCAGGGGCACAGCTCCTCCACCCAGTGGCATTACTCCAGGGTCCTTGCGATAGTTCTGCCATTGCTGTAAACTAAATAGAAACCAACTGGTTATGTCTAACATAACCCTAGAATTAAACCATACTGAGTAAAGCAGCATCACCTCTTCTGCTATCGGCTCCGAAGTAGCATCCAAGGTTATTAATATTTAACTCCGACTGATTCTAGACATTGTCTGTACACAGATTAATCGACAATGAAAATGATTGCCAACTATATTCTCATTATCGATTTAGTTGTTTCAGCCCTAAATACTTCTATAGGAGTATGTTTACCTCCCCCAGGCTTGTATCCCTTCCATTTGGATTAGGAGACTGGGCAGCTCCATGATCATAGATGTGTTGTTTTTTTTTTAACGTGTATTAATTTTGTTTCATGTGAACTGCTTATATAATTAAATCTTATTTTCTGGACAGACCGAGGGACCTGATCAATGCTCACTGCCAGAGGACCTTGTAAGTGGCATTATTGATGTGACATGTAGGAAAAAATTGTATTCTTTGTGCAGAAATAAAATATTAGGGTTAAATGAGGTCTAGAGCTTAAATTTTTGAACTTCAATGCTTTGCTTGCGTCTTTTTCAGAACTTGGAGAATGTCTAAAACGGATGTAATTTTTCTAATTTCCTCAATCTATATTTTGGTGGAAAAAGCGGATAGGAGGAGTGCACAAGAAAAGTCAATATTCCATAATATTAAAAAGATGCAATTTATTTCTATTATGTTTTAGTTCAAGTTTTCAACCTTGCATACATAAAAGGCAAAGTGCACACAACAGGGTAAAAATGTTAAACCCAGCAATTCTATTAATATAGAGGCTATGTGACTACCACGCACATGAAGATGACTCGGCATTAGGATTTGTGGCTTCAGTATTGCGCCCCCCCCCCCCCCATATACAGGACCGACTCACCTTAAAAATAAACCATCAGGGTTATTCAAGGAGCTCCAAATTGCTGGAGAAAGGTAACCGAACGCTGAAATTCAGCGTACGGTTACCTTTCTTGGCCATTCGGCTATCCAGAGAGCAGGCAATTCGCCAAATCCTGGTGAATTGTCTGCACATACGGTGCCTGTTTGAGGGCAGTGAATCCCCCTAAAGAAGCAATGCTTCAGCTATTCAGAGAGCAGAAGCCAGCAGTGAAAAGTTGCCGAATTGCCCTGCCATTCGGTGGTTTAATTCGACAGGTTCACAATTCAATTTCTAATCGTTTATTATAATATTCTGCAGTAAAAAGTCTCTTTTATTTTTAGATGTTTTTAGGACCTTTTAGGCATTTTATGGGATTTTTTTGCAAACATTTTTTATTTTTTAAATCGTTTCTTTTTTCTGTAACAGCCCTTTTTATTATCATTCATTGGATCTCCTATGTAAATTTCAGCCATTTTCGCTCAGTTTGTTTGCAAACAGCGTTTCACTTTTCAAGCGTACTGTTTCTTTTCTTTTTCACTCCATTCGTCTGCAGTGTCGGGTTTTTCCGGCAGCTGCTCTGCGCTGTAATCGGCTCCTGCTCGGGTTTCTCTGGCATCTTCGGTGGGTTAATCCAGATGTTTTTGTGGGTTTCTGTGTGCGTTCGCCCTCGTTTTGCGGTGAGTTTGCGGCGACTTTTCCCTGCATTATGGCGGCCCTGTGGTGCTTGCTGAATACACCGCAGGGTCGCCAAAATGGGATCGCCAAATCGGACCCAATTGAAAAAACGAAAAGTCACAGAACATGCTGTGACTTTTCGATTCTCTTTGAATAACCGTGTGTGTGTGTTAGTTTTATCGCCTCTGTATTAATAGAGCTGGTGGGGTTGACTTTTTTACACTATGTAATGTTGAAAAATTGAACAAGACTGAATATGAAAAAAGGTGGTATTTCAATTATATTTGTGCGCTGGTCCTAATCACTTTTTGTTTTTCATGTTGTATTGATAAGAGGTGAGAACATATGCAGTGGAGCAGCAAGTAAAGAGGTGGAGGCTTGATAGTATATTCCTTCTCCTTGCCCCTATCCTCAGTGTTTGTTTTCAATCAACCGACGCAGTTTAGGGGTCAGTTTGCATAATCTTCTAGGGGAAGCTTGACAGACACTGGAAATCCTTTTAACATTTTTTATTTACTCAATTAAATGAGTGTTTCGCAGACACTTCAAAATAAAACAGAAAACAAATATTCGCTCTTACCAGAGCACTAACTAAACACATTTAATCCCTGACTATCACTGGATGGCTAACTCCATTTACCAGTCCAAAACATTCATGACATGGAAACACAACATTCTAATACATTTCCCTTTTGCTGTGAACATTTCCTGCTCTGAACTTTTAGGCTGGGGGCTGACGAGCGACATTTGGAGAGCGGAAGGAACGTCCGTGAGAGTGGACGTTCCTTCCACTCAACGCTGTTTGGCCACCTCGCTGAGCGCACTCCGTGTGCTCAGCGCTGCAAGGTTCGATCCTATGGAGTATCGCACTTTGCAGCTCTGTCAACGCGTGTCCTACTCCCTTTTCACCCATGTAGTTGATACAGGCTATGTAGGATCCTAAATACCTCCCTTTCACAACCACACCTCTGAGTCTGACACAGTCACAATATGTTTGGTAGAGCACTAAATACTAGTGTCAAGTTCAACATTTTTTATCTATAATATAAAACTATTAGTCAGAAAGGAAAGAAACTGCTGTTATTTTTAACGTGTATAGCATAGTTTAGATGGGGGATCCAACTGCATCTTATTTTTCTTTTAATCCCTTACGCTGATTGGCAGAGAGTGTCCGAAGTGCCCACCCACTCTTGGTACTCCATGCTCATTCTCCCTCCATTGCTGAAGGACAGCCCAGCAGCTGAACTACTGGCCGCCTACTACCCTGACTGCGTGGGCATGAGTCCATCCTGTACCAACACGAATCGCTTTCATGGGGAGGATCGTTCCGGGAAGCTCAAACAAAGCAGAGGGCTTCCTTCCACCAATTCAGTTGGTAAGAAATTAGCCAACTCTTGTGTATTACTTTTATTATGAATACAGTGTCACAGAATTGTTATAAAATTGCCCTTGTTGCCTTTAGGTGTGAAAACCGAGGGAGACAGGTAGCTACAGGGTCCTTTAACTTTCATTCTGGCCTCTAAATTTCCAGATTCTAAACAAATATGTTGAGAGAACTTTGCTTAGCGTATTCATTTACTTACTGGCGTGATAGAATGGTTTTGGTTCGTCAGGCCCTGCTTCTAGAGAGCGCGTCTTGCAGAAAGGAAACTATAACACGTTTCATTTAAAAGTTAACGCTATCCTATTGCATGCAGACGTACAAACATTACTTAACATTAATGTTTTTGCACTACTATAAATACAGGTTCTACAACAACACTAATGTAAAACTATAGGCCCCCCATCCCATAACATTCAGCTGATTACAGTGTTTGGGTTGTGGTGTAAAACGAGTAGCTTATGGCACAGCAAAGTATGGTACGAAGGTGAAGGCAATTTCAATATGAAGTTCTTCTTTTGGAGTTTCAAGAAAAAAATTGTCAGGTGACCAGACCCTCAAACCTCAGATATATGTTGTGTGAAATAGCACTTGAATAGATAAGTTGGTGCTCATGGATAGACAAAACATTGCAACCAGAGACACGATGGGCAGTATTACAATGTTGGTGCTAACTTAACCAGAGCTGTTGTAAACTGAAAACCTCCATAGGCTATAATGGCTCTGGGAAGTTTACAACAGCTCTGGTTAAGTTAGGGCCATATTACAAAGTTGGTGCTAACTTAACCAGAGCTGTTGTAAACTTCCCAGAGCCATTATAGCCTATGGAGGTTTTCAGTTTACAACAGCTCTGGTTAAGTTAGCACCAACATTGTAATATGGCCCTATCAGTTTTCCATTAAATCGCCCCTCCACAGAATTAAATGAAAGAGTTTTGCAGAATGTTAACCTGAGCTACGTAATAAGCGGAGATAAAAATTGCATAAAGTTTTTAAAACCACGGTTATGGAACAGAAAGGGGGTACAAAACCTCATAATGCCACATCACCGAGCAGAAATAAGTCAAGCAGTTGCATGTCAAGTCAAACATGCCCTGGAACATGGGACAGGCTGGCCATAAGCATTAAAGCAAATTAAATAGACACTTCAAAAGTATCCCAGATAAAACGGTAGTCTCTTCTTTAGAAGGGTCCAGACCCCATGTGTTTTTCAGCATACCCACCAAATTTCCAATCTCTGCCACACGTGTCCGAACCCCAGTGACCTCAGGGACATTCTTCGTTTTCCACTGCGCTGCCAGGAAAGCCGTCGACAAAATATGGGAGAGAACCTTCCCTTGGGACCTAGAAAAACTGGGTGGGTAAATTTGCAGCAAGAGCAGTTCTGGCAGTGGGTCAACTTGTGAGCCTAGAACCTTGGTACAAAAACTAGGGATATCTTGACAATAAGAGGTCACCTTCGGGCATTTCCACCAAATATGAATGAAGGAACCAATGACCTCTGACAACAACTCCAGCATGTGGGAGATACAGCTGGATTAATGTGGTGTTCCCTGACCGGTGTAATGTACCCTCTCTATAGAGCATTTTTTTACATTCGTCCAGCATAGCTGTGCTTTTAAAGGTACCCCGGTCTTTAAAATAGGAAGATGACCACTGCATATCTGAAACGGCCACCTCAAGGTCCTGCTCCCATAGCAACTGGGAAGACCATTTACCCGTAACTTCCGGAGTCGGCAAACGCTTATAACAGAACGATAACCGTTTCACAGAAAGTCCCGGGTCCACGCAATAGGATTCAAAGTCAGATAATAAAGGGATAGGAAATGTAGTCGCCCCTGTCATGCCATGTTTGCCCAAATAAGACTTCAACAGAAGATCGGCCAAACACCCACTTCCAACTGTTATGGAACTCGACACTCATATTCTAGGGAATTTAGAGAATATTTCTCTTTCATTTTGACTTGGTCAAACTGTATATATATATATATATCTCTTATTGGGGTCGCTAGTTTTCTCCCATGTTTATAATGTTGAATTTGTATTTTCTTTTAGACTCTAGGATCAACCCATACTTTCAGCCCTTCTACCAGCCAAATGAATGTGGAAAAGCCCTGTGCGTAAGACCTGATGTGATGGAATTAGATGAGCTCTATGAGTTCCCAGAGTATTCCCGTGATCCCACTATGTATTTGGCAATGAGAAATCTCATCCTTGCTCTGTGGCACATAAACTGCAAGGTAAGGAGTAATTCCCTATTGTAATAGAGTGAGATGGTTTTACTCACAAATCTCTGATCTAGCGCTTTCTAAAACAAAGAGCTACCTTTGTAGTCTTGTATAATGTTTAAATTCATGTCTTTTCACTTGGTTTTATTTCATAGGAGGTGCTCACTGCTAAAAACTGTGCTCCTCACATAATGGTACGAGGGTTGGTTCGCGTTCGATGTGTGCAAGAGATGGAAAGGATTCTTTATTTTATGACTAGGAAGGGACTAGTCAATACAGGAGTTTTGGCAGTCTCTGCAGACCAGCACCTACTCCCTCAGGAATACCACAACGTAAGTAATTTTGACATATTTAGATATAGGCTGATAGGTTTACTTTGACCCCAGATTAATAAGGCACAGTTCCGTGCCTCTCACTGAAACCGGGATGCTAAAGGGGAAAACCTGCAACTGCAGGTTTCCCCTTGGCATCCCCGTTTTAACACCATATTCCAGGGCAGGTGGTTATTCAGCAGCCAGATCCGGAACGCAGCGCTTACTTGCTGCCGTGAGTATCGCTTCGTGGGGTCCATAGGACTCCATGGAGGCTTGTGCTGCCGGGCCACGTGACCTGTAGGATCTCTTTCTCACAAGAGCGTGCAGGGTCACAGATTGATAGATTTTAAGAGGGAGACCAGAGACTATTTGTCCCCAGTCTCTCTGCTCACGGCGACCAGAAGCGGCGGATCAGGCCACCGTTCGCGCCATGGGATGAGAGGTGAGTATCTGAAAAAAGATATAGATTTCTAGAATATATATATATATATATATATATTTTCATTGGGGGGGGGGGGTCAGCTGGTGCTAACTGATACCTCTTATGCAGAATCAGTACCAGCTTAGAACTATGGTTAACCTTTTTAGTTACCACAGTGATGCGGTAATTAGTGTTAGGACAAGAAAGGTATTCCAATAAATACTGATTGCGCTCCACATGTTAAGTATACAGAGCGCAAAATACATAAACATACAAATAGTTTGCGGTAGCACACCGGTGATTGTGCTTTCTAACTGATGTTTTAACCCGTTGGTGTACGGAATGTAATATGGGGCTTGTGTTAGAGTCCCTTAACCTAGCGCGCACGTATCTGAGCGCTACCATTAGGGAGGTAATGGGGCCCATGTTGTTCTATCCAATAGAACAGCTATATTGTTGGTGTATCAACGAACGAGTATAACCAGTCCTGCTCTCCTTTTTGTTTAAATGTTAATTTTTGTCAAAGTACAGAATTCAGAAATCCAGAATCTTCCACATATCAATTTTGCTTATCTACCTGATGCTTCAGACAGGTGCTGCAGGACGCTTCTCTGATGGCTGAAGCACCACAAAGAACATGCTTGGAAACTGTGCAGCTCCAGCATCTGCCATGCTGCACAGAGACATGCTGGCTCTGTACAGCATGTCCCTCAAAGGGCTGCACTGTGTTTCCCAGCTTGTATACATATAGGGCCATATTTCATAGTTGGTGCTAACTTAACCAGGGCTGTTGTAAACTTAAAACCTCCATAGGCTATAATGGCTCTGGGAAGTTTACAACAGCTCTGGTTAAGTTAGCACCAGCTTTGTAATACTGCCCATAGTCTTGTAGGCCAAGCTTTTAAAAACTGGAAAGGCTGCACGCTTCCTAAAGATGCATTTCACACAAGGGTGCCTCTTAAGACTTATGAATAAAACATTGGGAGATCAAAGCACTTCACTTAACCTCCCTGGCGGTATTCCCGAGTGACTCGGGGTTAAATTTCGCTACCGCGAACGGTAACCCCGAGCCACACTCGGGCTGGATGCATACTCCCCTCCTCCTGGCTCCCTCGCTGTCCCCAGCAGTGTGATCGTGGCGAGCTGCTTCCTGGAAGGCTCCCTGCGAGTCACACGATGCAGGGGGGCGGGACCAGCATAAAAAATCTTTTTACAGTTTACACTTTGGATTATACAGTGTAATGTTTATGAACGCCCACTAGGTGGCAGTACAGGATAAGAAATAGACCATACATCGTCTCACCCTTGTTTGCAGATAGATTTCAGTGGTTTTTGTTGTATTTTATTAAAAATAGCATTATTTTGGATAATTATTTTTGGGATAATAAATTATTATGTCGTATTTACTATTTATTTTTTATTTTATTTAGTTATAAAGGATTTTACCAGTAAGGACTCTTGCACGGATTTCCGTGCGTGATTCCTAATTATTACAGGCTAACTATGTACAAAAACACATTTCCTTTAAAAAAAAATTGAGACGCTTTTAGACATGAAATTTTGAAAAAATTAGACCGCCAGGGAGGTTAAATGGAATTTTTTTAAACACCTAGCTTAAGAATCAATGATGGGGGTTTGGTCACAAGATATCAATGCACCCCAGCACAGTAGGTCCTATTGTGTCCTGACCAGTGCTCAACCCGCTTTCTTTGGACATACATCATCCTGGAGTTCCAGGATCTAAAACCTGCTGTAAAGAGTGACTGTATGCGCCTCTTGCTTAAATACTCCAAATACTTTGTATTTTTAAAAACTGTATTCTCATGTATTTCTAATTTTTTTTTTTATTAGAACTCTGTGATTATTGTTGGAGCGGGACCTGCAGGACTGGCAGCCGCCCGACAGTTGCACAATTTTGGCATAAAGGTAAGTGGTGCAGGGTACCTGGCAACATGTATAATTTTGGCTTTTTCAATTTACTGTAAAATGTTTATGGGATATTTTATATGCGTGTACCATTTAAAATACGGTTTGCCTTTCATGGACAGGTGGTGGTCCTAGAAGCGAGAGACAGGATTGGAGGACGGGTTTGGGACGACAAGTCTTTCAAAGGAATCACTATTGGACGAGGAGCCCAAATTGTTAATGGCTGCATCAACAATCCCATTTCAATAATGTGTGAGCAAGTGGGTTTCTATGGTTCTATCTGTTGTCCATGTTTAGATATGAACCCCCCATGGGGCCATTGTTTAAATATGTGTATAGTTTACATCTGAGTGTGTTATAATAGAGAACCTTTTTTTTTGTCTCTCACCGAGAAGGCAATGGTGATAATGTAGACTAGACTCTCCTTTTTATTTCCCCTGTGCAACAAGCACCATAATGGTGAGCTAAAAAGGGTAACTGATCCTAGTTTCTAGCATTTGTAAAGGGCAAAAAGTTATACACTTATCCCATTTGTTTTTACTAGTGGTATTACACCTTGTAGTGGATGTAGGTCTTATTGTACACAACCACATACAGTGAGGGGGGGGGGGGGTGTATTTGATCCCCTACTGATTTTGTACATCTGTCCACTAACAAATGACCAAACAGTGAGCGACAATAACAGAAACCATCCAGACAAATGCTTTTCCATTTATTTGCATTTGATCTATCAATTGCCACAATTTCTGGCACCCAGGTGTCTTTTATAAAGGTAACGAAATAAGATTAGAAGTAATCTCTTAAGGGAGCACTCCCAATCTCAGCTGGCTACCTGTATAAAAGACACCCGTCCTCAGAAGCAATCAGATTCCAAACTCTCCAACATGGCCAAGACCACAGAGCTGTCCAAGGATGTCAGGGACAAGATTGTAGATGTACACAAGGCTGGAATGGGCTTCAAGACCCTTGCCAAGCAGCTTGGTGAGAAGGTGACAACAGTTGATGCTATTATTCGCAAATGGAAGAAACACAAAATAACTGTCAATCTCCTCTGTCTGGGGCTCCGTGCAAGATCTCACCTCATGGAGTTTCAACGATCATGATAACAGTGTTGCTGTTGTTCTGTCTCCCACTATTTAAAATAAACCTACCATTAAAATTACGGACTGATAATTTCTTTGTCAGTGGCAAACGTACAAAATCAGCAGGGGATCAAATAATTTTTCTCTTACTGTAACAAATATGCATTGTTAAAATAGTGTAGTGTTCTCCTGACTCTACGTTTTTTGTAAACTTTACATGCAAGCCTATTTTATTTTAGATTTTTACCTTTTTTTCTTTAGGCCCAGCTCACACGAGCGTTTTTCAGAGTGGAAGGAACGTCTGTGAGAGTGGATGTTCCTTCCACTCTGACGTCTGTCTGGCCACCTCGCTGATCGCAGTTAGTGAGCTCAGCGCTACAAAGCATGATCCTCCTATGCTTTGTAGCCCCGTCAGTGTCCGTTGTAGCTTTTTGACATCCGGTAGTAGCGCGTACAATTTGTGCATGCGCTACTCTGTGTGGCCCTCCATGTCGATCGGTCACAAAGCTGCGTCGGACACAGGGAAGTGCGGTTACACGGATGCGCTCGTGTGACCGCAGCCTTAGATCACTGTTAAAATGACGCATAATTATATATAATCCCTGTAATTGTTCTGCATCCAGAATGTCTCCTGCAATCAATATTCTTAATTCTAATGAGAAATGAGAGGTTTTTAATTGCTATCTAACATCTACTCCCACAATGGTAAAATCTCATGAGACAAGGATAGGTGTCCTCATGAACTCCACCTGTCAACTCTAAATGCAGTATAACAATGTTGGCTCGAAAAAGGGGACGCTGGGTGGAGTAAAGGTAACCTCGCTCTATAACCGTGGAGACACAGGTTTGAATCCCGGCAAGAGCACCTCCAGGAAGTGTCCTTGGGCAAGACACCTAACTGTACATACTCACCACTCAGGACATGCTTGAAAACCAGCGTAATCTCAATGTATCCTTCCTGGTAAAATACTTTCTCCAAAAAAAAAAACTGACATCCCCAAAGTGCTGATTCACCAGCCTGCCCTGTAATGCAGCGCCCCAGCACTAACACGCCGCCGCGAGTATCACCTCCTGGACTCCATAGGCTTGCGCTGCTGGGTCACATGACCTGCAAGATCTTGCTCTCGTGAGATGGTGCAGGTCTGCGGAGGGAGTCTGGGGACTATTTGTCCCCAGTGTCACTCTGCTCCAGGTGGCCAGAAGCGGCGGATTGGGCTGCCGTTCGCGTCGCTGGATGAGAGGTGAGTATTTGGGGGGGGGGGGTTTACAGCTGCTGCTGACTAATTTTGCAGAAACAGATTCAGTTAGTAGCAGCTTCTGTGGTTAACTTTTCAGTTAGCCACAGTGGTTCAGTAATTTCGCAATAGGACTTTGTAATCCAAGCACAAATTACTCTTTGCACTCTGCATGTTAAGCCTAAGGAGTGCAAAGTACAATAAGCTTGTACTAGAAATCGCAATCTCCGATGCACTGATGGGATTTTTAACCCGTTAGCGTTAAGTTTGTAATAGGGCTCTAAATCAGTGCAAAAGAATATTTGTGACTGCATTATGATCAAGCTGTAAAAAGCACCAAAGCTGGATTCTCACTCGAGCAACCGCTATACTATAATAACTTATTGCACTTTGTGCATCAGATATTCTGTCTAGTTCCTTGGAATATTTAAATGTCATCTATCCAATTCAGTAACACTCAAAGTAGTCTAGCTGATCATGCTATTACTTGGCTCAGTGGCTTCTTTTTATGGTGTTGCTGCATTCACAGAGCGCATGGAGTGCGTCCGTATGACCCCCCCCCCCCCCGTGCATCTGTCGCTGCTTTCTGACAGCTCGACAGGGAGGGCCACACAGTGTAACGTGCATAATAGTATTGCACATTACACTGGACGTGCTGAAATCCTCGCTGTCAAAAATTTACGACAGACGTTCTATGGGCCTTCAAAACACGAATCTCCATAGGAGGCACACGCTTTGTAGGGCTGAGCGCACTAACGTGTACTCAGCAAGGTGGCCACACAGACGTCCGAGCGAAGAGAGCTCCCTTTCTGATAGACATCTCCTCCACTCTTGTGTGACCGCAGCCTTAAACCTCGCTCGCAGCCCCCCAGATATTAATGACCTGCAATTCACAGAATTATTTCAATGCAATAGGCAGTGAATCATGAGAGTTGTAGTTCAGAAACATCTGGGGGACCAGAGTTTGAGAACCCTGGATTAAACTTTGTTCTTGCCCATCCCTCGGCGACTTTACTATGGTTCCCTGGCGTCTAAGACCTACAAAGTTTGTTTATATTGGCTGCAAGCAATTGCCCATACCACTGAATGTGTGATCAAGATGTCAAAAAACAGGTTTGCAACAAACCCCAAGATTTTTTTTTTTTTTTTATATAATTTTATTTTTATATAACCTTTTATTTTGTTACTATACATGATCTTCACAATGCATAGCAAATAAGTGCGGGGTACCCAGTGTGACTTGTTGTTGGTTTTCTCGTCTTACATAAACTGGTCTACCTCATTTGGTCAAATTTTATATTTTTGCTTTTGAAGATTGGGATCAAGATGCGTAAACTTGGAGAAAGGTGCGATCTGATTCAGGAAGGCGGAAGACTTACAGACCCAGCCATAGATAAACGTATGGACTTCCACTTCAATGCCATACTGGATGTTGTGGCTGAGTGGAGGAAGGATAAGACACAGAATCAGGATGCTCCACTAGGAGGTAACCATGTGCTAAATATATCATGCTTTGTACATTTAGATGCCTCAAAAATAAAGCGTTCACACAAAGCTGGCAAATGTCATGAATTAATTTCTGATTTTGATTGGTTTGGCAGATAAGATCCAGGAAATCTACAAAGCTTTTATTCAGGAATCTGGAATCCAGTTCACTGATGTTGAGGAAAAGGTGTTACAGTTCCATCTCAGCAACCTTGAGTATGCTTGTGGCAGTAACCTGCAGAAGGTACGTTTTACAGGAAAGCAATGGTCCCAATTGGGGTGTATAAATGATGCAAAATGGGAAAACCATGGCTTATTCCATGGTCTTGGTAAAACGTCTACTCATGGGTTTCCGAATTGGCTTAATGCCAAAATGAGACAATCAGGTCTATTCAAAGAAAGCAGAAACTCCGGAGAATGACTGGAGAAGTGAAAATTCTAGTTCAAAATGGACAAACCAGAAACCTTCTCCCATTTATCTGTTTCCAAATCGGCTATTTGGTCTAGATCAGTGATTCTCAACCTGTGGACCCTCAGGACCCACAATTGTCCTTGGTCATTAAGTCGCGACCCAAAAATAATTGAATTTCTGAAACATTATAATTTATTCCACAAAACAATGTGTACAATATTCTACAATATATGCACTTTTTAAACAATTTTGTAAACAAATAGGGATTCTTTCCAAAAAGGATAGTGCAGTAATCACAGCACTAGTGAAAACGAAAGTGTTTGCTGTAAAATAAACTAATTGAAACATATGAAATTAATTAGAACTCATGGGAAAACTGGGGATGCTGCTTGCTCTTAATAAGTGTCTCAAAGTCTGGGGTGATGGCAGACAAAGCAACTCTAATTCAAATCACTACTGAATGTTAAAAAAAAATTAATAATATTTTATTCAAACTCACCTGCTCCGTGCACCCCCGCTGTCTGTCTCTGCCGCTACGCACATTATTTTTTCGCAGCAGCATGCCCTCCCTGAGCCTACGCAATTTGCATAGCTGAACGCTACGCTAATCGCATAGACTCAAGCTGGCCAAGAGATTGAGGTCTGCAGTGCACGTCTGGCACTGCCTACTTCTTGAACCTACGCTCTGTAGTGCCTCAGAGGGACTGAAGAACAATGGAATAGCTTGGACAAATGGAAAAGCACCATTGGTCCAAGCCATTAAAAAAATGCCTCCATGGGAGGCTGACCTCCCATGAATTGATTGACGCAAGACAGTCATGTGACTGTCCTCATCTTGCACAGTCAGTGGGTGCAGGGCTGTGCTCAGGATGTGACTTTTCAGTGTGTCGGCACCTCCTCCCTGCAGGTGGAGGGGGCAGTGCCCGGCTGCCTGGAGTGAACGACGCAGATCCTGGGGAGCACTGAGAGCAGCCAGTTCCTGGGGAGCACTGAGAGCAGCCAGTTCCTGGGGAGCACTGAGAGCAGCCAGTTCTTGGGGAGCACTGAGAGCAGCCAGTTCCTGGGGAGCACTGAGAGCAGCCAGTTCCTGGGGAGCACTGAGAGCAGCCAGTTCCTGGGGAGCACTGAGAGCAGCCAGTTCCTGGGGATCACTGAGAGCAGCCAGTTCCTGGGGAGCACTGAGAGCAGCCAGTTCCTGGGGAGCACTGAGAGCAGCCAGTTCTTGGGGAGCACTGAGAGCAGCCAGTTCCTGGGGAGCACTGAGAGCAGCCAGTTCCTGGGGAGCACTGAGAGCAGCCAGTTCCTGGGGAGCACTGAGAGCAGCCAGTTCCTGGGGATCACTGAGAGCAGCCAGTTCCTGGGGAGCACTGAGAGCAGCCAGTTCCTGGGGAGCACTGAGAGCAGCCAGTTCCTGGGGAGCACTGAGAGCAGCCAGTTCCTGGGGAGCACTGAGAGCAGCCAGTTCCTGGGGAGCACTGAGAGCAGCCAGTTCCTGGGGAGCACTGAGAGCAGCCAGTTCCTGGGGAGCACTGAGAGCAGCCAGTTCCTGGGGAGCACTGAGAGCAGCCAGTTCCTGGGGAGCACTGAACCTATGTAACCTATGTAACCTGTGTATATCTGGCTCTGATACTAGCCAGTGCCTCACCTGTCACTGACCTCACTGCAAGTCCCTGGTATGCAGGGAGGCCGGGATCAGGAAGCAGTGTGTGATTCTGCTTAGAATTCTCAGTGTACATTCTAGTTTTCTGCAGGGATTATCACATCAGGAGGAAGGCAGGAAAGGAAGAGGAGTGAGAGATTTATAGAGTAAATGGGAGAGAGTGATAGAGGGAGAAAGGAGAGCGATGAAAAGAAATGGAGAGTAAGACCTAGCTACAAGGACAGATGGAAAAATACACAGAAGGACACACAGATATAGATGGACAGACAGAATAACAGATATTCAGATAAAAGGACAGATTAACAAAATGACAGAGAAAAACAATCAGATATACATAGGGAGCCCCCCCCTTACCCAACAGCCTTTTGCTTTGCTGAAATGTGCAGTGGCTCACGGTGTTGGGAGTACAGAGCTGCTGCCAGTCACTGTGTCCCACCCCATACCTTCACAATACAGATTCTTTCCCCCCCACACCTTGCAATTACAGAGTATTTTACCTGATGCAGCAGTCCCCAGGTGGCACCTGGGAACATTCAGAGGTAGCCGCGACACCTGGGACCCACTGCTGCAGGTATGATGCATCAGCGGGTCCCAGGCATTAGAGAGGACTGGGGCACTTGCCCCGCGACCCAGTCCACCCCTGGTCACGACCCACGTTTGGGTCACGACCCACCACTTGAGAAACACTGGTCTAGATTGTGCTCTTATCTTGCCAGTTCTCCTGATTTTCACCTTTCTTTGAATAAACCTAAATGTGTTAAAAAAAGAGAACCTACATCCATCTCACTCCTCAAAGCTCATTCAAAAAAATACACTTGCTTTTATATATCCATTGAATATTTATGTATTTTCAGGTATCTGCTCGGTCTTGGGACCACAATGAGTTTTTTGCACAGTTTGCTGGAGACCATACTATGTTGGCAGCTGGATATTCTACAATCATTGACAAGCTGTCAGAAGGACTTGATATTCACCTTAAGTCTCCTGTAAGAATTTTTTTTTTTTCTTTATTTCAACCATTGCCAAGAACATTAGTTCCATTTTTTTTTTAGTCACTTTATATAAGTGGAGCACCGCACAGGAAGAGAATATAGACTGAAGTCTAACAACCCAGATTTCGTTATGTTGCTGATACTAAATGCCATAAAGCACTGGGAGTTAACCTTGGAACCCCAAATGTTTCAGAACTACATATCCCCCAAAAGCTATCCTCAATCCCGTTTTAGCATCACTGACATGTAGATCCAAAACATCTGTACTGTCAATGCTACCCATTGCTGTATGACGTATCCTTCTGGATTGTTGTTTATTTAACTAAAACAAACAAACAAAAAAAATAGTGAATTAATATGGAAAATGGGGAGCAGAAAGTTCTCTGCAGATTGTACCATGGCAGAATTTTAAGTATTTAATTTGTGCTGTGAGGGAATAATGTACTCGTGAGTCAGTGCCATGGATAGATGGGAACAGCTACATTACAGTTGTCTCCTCCATCTACACAGAGAAGCTATGAATCCTCTGAGATCAGCCAATTTTTTTTAAGCGCATGTAAAAAAGAAATCTTTTTAACTTCATTGCATATTTAAAAAAAGTAATAACCAACTCAATGAAAATATTAATAGACACCTTTTTATCTTCACAGGTCCGAACCATTGATAATGCAGGTAAAGATGTTCAGCTTACAACTGCTGATGGAAAAACATATTCTGCACAAAAGGTAAACAGAACCACTTCTTTTCACTGTCAGTTTTGTTTTGTAAGTGGGGTAAACCATTCACTCTTTGTCAAACCTATGTATAGGTATCGCTATAGTGATTGTATATACATACATACACATATCTGTGTACGTGTGGCTCCTTTGGCTGTGTTTATTTAAAAAAAAAAGTAAAATCAAAGATAAAAAATAAAAGTTAAATTTATCTTTTTTTGATTTTGTGTGTTTGTTATTTTTATTTTTCTTCTGTTCATCAATATAACACAATTTCTAACCATTTCTTACTTGGATTTTATACAGGTCTTGGTTACTGTTCCCTTAGCACTACTTCAGAGAGGTATTATCAAATTCAATCCTCCGCTATCAGAAAAAAAAGTCAAAGCGATCAACAGTCTCGGTGCTGGAATCATTGAAAAGGCAAGCACAAGATTACGTTTCTTTGTAAAAATCCACCCCCCCCCCCATTTTTCAGAATATAGTATGTTGTGCACTTAAGACATTCTAATGTGTATTTAGCGTTATTGTATTTATATTGTGTACCTGTACAGCTTTTTATTTGTATATTATTTTTTTAGATTGCTATGCAGTTTCCATACAGGTTTTGGGACAACAAAATAGAAGGAGCAGATTTTTTTGGTCATATTCCACCAAACACCAGTAAACGTGGATTATTTGGTGTTTTCTATGATATGGATCCCCAGGTATTTGCAGCTTTATTTAGTTTAATATTGGTGTTTTATTGTGAAAGTTCCTTATTCTGGTCAGTAGCTTTGATGGTCCATTATAATATCAATAATAATATAATTATCTGATACTTATTTTAATCAGAAAATAATACGGTGATCAGTGCATCAGGATGTCAATTTCTTACTTTGAATGTTGAGAGAATACAGCTGTTGCATGCTATTGATACTTGGTTCATGGAAAAGAAATCTATACAGGGTGATCATTCAGTCTTATCGGAGTGGTCCTAGTACAGTGAGCTCCTCCTCCTCCTCAAGGGAGTAAAGAGACTTTGAGGGCTGATCCAGCTCTCCAACCACAGGGGCCTAGTCCTGCCCAGAACCTGAGTGCTTAGGTCAGGTTCCAGGGCTTTGGGAACTAGGTCCCACCCATGATTCGCAATGCAATTCATCATTGTGGGCCTCTGGGTTTGCTGGACCACTTTGGTCACATGACATGCTTCAGTTGGCGACCAGCAGAGATCAGAGGGAGACTAGCGCTGGATTCGGGTAAGTTCTTAAAGGATACTAAAGGGTTAAAATGAAAGGGGGTCAGGAGGGGCTTATTGTTTCCTCCACTTCCCAGTTTAACCCTATAGCATTCCTTTAACTGTGCAAGACATCTCTTCAATCTTGGAGTAGAATTTTGGTAGACAATTGTGCTTTTAATTCCTATCTTTTAAAGCTGGATCATTTGTTGTGTTTTAAATGCTTTTATATGACTATTTGCAACCACTAGGCCACACAGCGTAATACCTTTTTAATGCAAAAATAAAATACGGGACAAGAAATTGGCATGCTAGCATGCATTTTGCAGATATTGCATAAAAACCTCCCAATCACACTTGTTCAGACTTTAGTCCCGGTACCCAGTCTCTATCTCCACCAGTAGAAAGAGGACAATAACATCCCAGGTCTTGACTCGGAGTTCAGCTGTGTGTGCCTGGCAGAAATTCACCTCGATCTTCGTATTCGCTCAGCACGTTTCGTCAATACTTGACATTCCGTTGTGCTGAAACTCATGTTTACATTGACACGCCTGAAGCAAGTCATCATGGCTCTTGGTCATCCTGCAACATCTTGCATATGGGCTCGAACATTTATTTGTGCCAATATCCAAGGTGGTACTGGACGACCCAGAGCCTTCATAACTTGCCAATGTGGGGCCTTGTTTTCGCCACCAGGGGCATAGCTCTATTTTACAGGGTCACAAGCCAGATCTTGTGACCAGTATTCTTGCCAAGTCAACTTAACCATACAGGGACTTTGCCCTATTTTAATTTAGTTTTTTGTTTTAAATCCAGGGTAAACATGCGGTTTTGATGTCTGTCATTACTGGAGATGCAGTCACTGCGATTAAAGATATGGATGATAAGCAAGTGGTGAAACAGTGCATGGTGGTTCTACGAGATCTCTTCAAAGAGCAGGTAAGGGTAACCGTATCAAGAAAGTCTAACACTTTTGTGGGGTTTACAAGGAAAAACCTTGGCAAGAACGCTCCTCTGCACGCATACTGTCCACACAGGACTCTGACATTTCTCCATGAAGTGATGCTTGCTTTACCTTAATGACTGCATGCATAAATGTTACCAGATTATTAGGGTACTAACCAAGCTGTTCTTAATGAGGCGATTCCAGAGTTTTGAAGGCTTTACTAAAAAAAACTGGGTGTTGGTAGTAAATTCTCATGCATTAATATTACTAAACACTGTACCCATTGGCACCTTTTTAATAAAAATGAACTTTGCGCTAGACAATGCTTTCTTCTGTCTTAATTCAGGAGGTTCCTCTCCCAGTAAAATACTTTGTCACACGGTGGTCTAAAGATCCATGGGCTCAAATGGCATATAGTTTTGTGAAGACTGGTGGAAGTGGAGAGGCCTACGACATATTGGCTGAGGATATCCAGGGTAAAATCTTTTTTGCTGGCGAGGTAAGCTTGCATTGGTTAACAGCATTTTTATTTACCAGCTCTTGGTGCAACTTGTGGTTTTGTTCTAGACCTGTTCCCTTTTCTCAAACTGAAAAATGTTATCCCTAGTCTAGGAGATGTATATCTTGTGTGGTTGATAACCTTGGCTCAGGAGGCCAAATGCATGGCTACTGCAGAGTAGCAAAGCATTTCCAATCCCTGCTGGATACCCACCACATACTGTATATCCCTTCCCTGTGCACATTGCAATGTCTCTCACATTAGCTGAGGAATGGCTGTGCAGTCAAAGCAATGTTTAAGTGATCTGGCACCTACATGGGCACAAATGCAGCAAGTGTCCATCATTTGACATTTCAAAAGCGACACTGGGCATCAGTGCCCCTGTATTACATTCTACACTCTGCTGCCACCACCAAAATCATTACCTCTACTAGTGTATCCTTTTGTTTTACATTATTATTATTATTATTATTTACTTTTATTATTATTTACAGATTTTTCTCTAATTCTAAACGTGAGGGGAGTTAGGAGGGGGTTAATGTTTTACCTGTTCAGTCCTATCTTTAAGATTGGTCTGGCTACCTGCAAGCACATATTTGCTTTAGCAATCCAAGGATTAAAGTCAAATGAGCACTGTAGCCACCTTTTTGCTGTGGTTTTGTCTCGCCTTTGTTGTCTTTTCCTGTCTAGTTTCTGTCACAAGGGGAACACGCTGTATTATAATGTATCTTTGTTTCCAGCAGCCAAATGAATTTTTATTTTATATTCAACAGGCCACCAATCGCCATTTCCCCCAGACAGTCACAGGAGCCTACTTGAGCGGGGTGCGAGAAGCCAGCAAGATCACAACTTTCTGAATACTTTGGCTTTATTTTACGATTATTATTTTTTTTTATACTGTCTGAAGATGCAGGATAAGGAATTCCTAAATTATTTTATTTTTTTTGTATTGCAGCAATTGTTTTTCATTTACAGCACTTATGAAAGTTTATTTCATATCAATCTCACTGCTGGAGATCAGGCTGTGTCAGATTACTTGATGTGTACTTTGAAACAGCAGCCTTTTACTTTGTAGTAATCTCGTGGCACTTAACCTAAAGGATTAATAAAGTGACCTGTATTTCACTTTTTTCTTTTGCAATTATGTTAATTTTTGTGCATTGTTCTGCAAATTTCTATTTATTATATTTTCCATTTCTATTATTTGAAGGCTAATGTTTAAATTAATAAACATTTAAATTAAAAAATATTTTGTACATGGACAGGAATACTTTGCACTTTCCCTTTTTTCTTGCTATAGTGTACGTCTGCCCCCATCTTACTTTTCTATATCCATATAGGCTGAATATTGCCGAGACTTTTTTTTTTTGTCCTGGGGAGCTTTGTCATGGACATTTCAATGTTAACCTGTTATCTTCCCAAATAAAAGAATCTTGAGAATGTCTTATGTTATTGGTACTATAAATCCTTTTATTCTCTAGTTAAAGCTTGTATTTTGTGTTTACCTTAAATCTGTATTAATCCACCGTAGCCACACCTGTTAATTTAGGAATTGATTCAAAGGGACACTACCACAAATCATTGTAGCGTGTGGGATGTATTCAAAGGATATAACCAGGGGGGTAGATCTTTTAAGCTCCTTGTCCTATTTTAGGTAGCCCAGAGAACAACAGACCTCCTGCTGCCTTTATCTAAACATTCCCTCATTTACCTAATTAACTCTTTACTGCTGTGGATTATATAACCCAGGGCTTGACAAATTTGCATTGATTTTAGGAGCCAGCTACAAAAGTTAGGAGCCAGGTTTTTCTTCAGACTAACAAAGCTTTACTTTTAACAGCTAAAAAATACACCTATACCATTTTCTTTATTTTAAGACCGAGTACCGATACCTTTTTTTTCCCCCCCAGGTACTCAGTTACGTTAATTTAATGTCATGTGACTGCTTTCCAATAAATAATTACCCACTGCACACCCTGACCACATATATAAATATATACACACGCCAGCCCTCTTAGGCTAGGGTCAGACTAATGCATTTTTCGCGTCGTCCGTGAAAAAGTGCGTTCGAACGAATGGACGTATTTTTCCACGGAATATGCGATTGCGGTCATACGATGCGGATTTTCGTCCGTGATTTTGTACGGATGATCAATAAAACACTTTTTGTGTCTGGACGTTATGTAGGCCGGACATTAGCAGCATCTGACGTCTCCTAATCACGCACACATGCCGCTAGCGGACGCAGCGCACTCTGTACGTCAGTACTAGCTGTTTCACGTTCTCTAAAAAACGCGTTCGTTTGCCGCTTGCGTTGCCCGGCCCAACTTTTGTGTGGCCGTAATTTGTTTATTGGCCATCATTTGCTGCTACTACAGCCGTAATAAAGTGCGGCTGCACGCGCGTTCGCACTGCCTTTGTCTGACCCCAGCCTTATATAAAATCTAAATAAGGTGAGCAATATAACATAGCAAAGCATTGAGCAAAGCAGTCCGCAGTATGCTAAAATGCAGAAAAGCTTGTAATTGTGTTTATCTTAACAAACTATATACAGAGATGTAATAAAGCAACGCTTGAGAAAGGCAGATGATGCTGTTTGTCACAGAGTGTGCGCATGGCTTTTTACAATAATAGCGATTTTCTTGCACACCTCTATATACTTCAATACAATCATTCAAAGTGCTGTGTAATTTTTTTATGTAATCAAAATTTTTATTAACAGATAAACCTATAGAAACATAAAACACAGTAGCATGTACAGTATGAGAACATAAGTCTTGCGATACATATAATAACAGTCACGACAAAATAAAGTTAACACCGTACTGAGTTGCAATTGGTAAAAAGCAAAATCCTACCCCGGTCAAGATCAAGGCGTTATATGCTACATCTGTAATCGTATGCTGTACCATTGCTGACCAGCCGCTGGGAAGAATTTCCAAGGCCTTTAAGTACGTCTTCCGGGCTGTGAGAGAACAGACAGACTAGAACAAACCTAACCTAACAGCAGACAGGACAAACCAACAAACAGACAGACAGGACAAAGATAAAGACAAGACAGAAAGTTCAGTGAATTAAAATAGTTCAGAGAGAGGGGAAAAGGTGGAAGAAGGGAAAATAATAGGGAGAGGAGAAAAAAAAAAGGCAAGTAAGGGGGTCAGTGTATTCCTTGGGGACGGGGGCACTTATATACCAACTGGTGGTCCACACATCGGGACAAGCGCAGTTCCTAGGTTCTCCACTCTCCATCGGGATCTCTAGCGTCCTAACTCAAACTCCATCAATCAGCCCACCCGCTCATGTGTCAGTCACTTCCAGGCGTCTCTCAGGTGCCGAGCTCACATAGTTATCCCAATGAAACCAATTCATAACAAATTGGTCAACTTGGTCTAGTTCCTTTGCTACCAGGTTATCCATTCTGCGTAGTAATTCTACCTTGGCCACCCATTCTCGCCAAGAGGGTAACGTCGGCTTGCCCCAATGCAATGGTATCAGCAATTTGGCCGCAGTCACCAATCTTAATACTACTGAACGCTTCAAGACTTTCATGGGCGCCGGGAACTGCAACAGGATATAGTTAGAGGGAGTGAACTCAAAATCCGCATCTGAAATGGCACGAACTGCAGTGTGAACCATCTTCCAAAAAACCTGAATCTCAGGACAGTCCCACCAAATATGTAAAAAATCCCGAAAGCCGACTTGCACCGCCAGCATTGCGGATCATGAAGGGGAAACATTTTCTGCAGCCGATCTGGGGTCCGGTACCAAAATGTAAGAATTTTATAAGCATTTTCCGCGCAATGCAAAGAACCGGTCCTCTTGTGAATGAGCGTAAAAGTCTTATTCCATTCGTCATCTGAAATATGTTTCCCTATCACGGCACTCCACCTTTCCCTGAAAGCCGGAGTCTCTGCATATCGCCCAAGGAGCATGCAATATAAGGTAGAAACACCTCTGGCCAACTGAATACCAAACTGGAAATACTGCTCAAAGGGCGTAAGAGGACGAGTAAGGCTGAATCCAGCCTTCAGAGCGCAGATACGATTGGATCTGGTGATAGTTGAACCGTTCCTGAAGACGGATCTGAGGCGTTCCATCCGAGTGCTGCAAAGGGTAGGATTTCCATCTTTCAAATAAGTAGCCACCGTGATCCTATCCAGTAGGTCAAACCGCGCTTTAAGGGCTGAGCATACCCCTGGTGTAAAATCGGGGTTGTCTTGTAATGGCAAAAGTGGTAAAATCGCAGATGTCAGCCCAAATTGCATACGCAATCGTCTCCAGATGCCCAACGTTTCTGTTGTAAGGCACCAAATCCTTTGTTGTTCCCAAGGACCTCGGCAACGAATCCACAGCAGTGTCCACAGGGGCGTTCCCACCAGCGTTTCCTCCATGTCCAGCCACAGTTTCTCTGACTTTTGGACGGACCATTCCAGGAGACGCGCAAGATGTACCGCGTAGTAATAAAGTTTAGCGCCAAACCCCCTTCTGACTTAGGGCGACATAGCGTTGCATAACTGACACGCGGGCCCCCGTGGGGCCAAATGAAACGCAGTGCCGCTGTTCGGAACAGCTTGAAGAAATTGGCAGGCAGAGAAATCGGGACCGTTTGAAGAACATATAAAAGTCTGGGTACTACATTCATTTTCAAAGTATTAATCCGGCCCGACCAGGAAATAAACTTTTTCGACCAACCAGATAACTCCGATACGAAAACATCTAACAGTGGTTGATAATTAAGAGCATAAAGCAGTGCAGGGGATGGGGAGATCCATATTCCTAGGTATTTCAATCGATCCTTACACCACGTAAATGGAACCGCCCTCTTTAGTCTAGCCACACAAACCTGCGAGAGATTCACATTAAGTAGTTCCGACTTGTCCATGTTTACCCGAACCCAGAGAACTCACCAAAATCCGATAATACTTTTGTCACCGCTGGCAATGAAGTGTCAGCATTTGTCAACATAAAAAGCAGGTCATCCTTATAAGCAGAGACCACGTGATGGGAAGAGGTGCCTTGGATCCCCGTGATGGAATTGGTAGAATGAACAGCTTCCAGCAGTGGTTCCAAGTACAGAGCGAATAATAACGGCGACAAGGGGCAACCCTGTCTAGTTCCATTGCAGATCGGAATGGGGGCAGAAAGTGCTCCATTCACACGGATACGAGCCGACGGATTTGTATATAAAGTTTGTACCTGGTCTAAAAAAGTATCCGGGAGCCCCATTTGTCATAACACTAAAAACAGGAAGGACCAACTCACTTTATCAAACGCCTTTTCGGCATCAATTGACAAAAGCACCACCCCCTCTCCTGTCTTTCTTGCATAAGCAACTGCACCTAGCGCTCTAGAGGTGGCATCCCTGGCTTCCTGTCCTGGAACAAATCCCACCTGATCCGGTCAGACCAATTTCGACAAAAAAGGTTTCAGACGCTCCGCCAGAAGTTTAGCAAATATTTTTGCGTCTGCATTCAGCAAGGATATGGGTCTATAGTTCCTACATTCAGACTCATCTTTTCCCGGCTTCGGTATAACTGCTATTGTAGCCGCCACCGTGTGAGGGTGAAAAGAAGTATCCGCTCCCACCGACTGAAAAGCCGAAAGCATTCTCAGGTATAGCTCTGTTGCAAAATGTTTATAGTATTCAATCGGCAGTCCATCCGGGCCAGGGCTTTTACCTTTTTTCATAAGTTTCACTACTGTTAAGAGTTCTACTGCCGTAAACGGTGCCGAAAGCGTCTCTGTATCCTCAGGTGACAGTGTTGTATGAATCTTATCTAGTAGATATCTGGAGATGGCTGGTGGGGCAATGACTCTTCCTGTCGAATCATCCATATCATATAGCTTACGGCAATAGGACTCAAATTCCTTGACAATCACATCAGGCCGAGGTGACATTCGTCCCGTCCCCGTTTTAATCTTGGAAACATAATTAGCTTCCCGACGTTGTCGAAGCAAGTGCGCCAGCAGCTTCCCAGGCTTATTTTCCTGCAAAGCAAATTGGCATTTGGCGCGCGCCGCATCCAGTCTTAATTTTTCATTAAGGATGTCATTTAGGCGTCGCCTAAGTAGCGTAGCCTCCTTAAAGTCTGCGTTGTCTGACGAATAGAGGTGGGACTGTTCCAGGCGTCTGATGCCGTTCAAAAGATCTACCGTCTCTGTTGATTTGGCCTTTTTGAGTGCAACAGCCTTGCTGATAAGCAGGCCCCGTACTACTGCCTTATGTGCCTCCCAGACCGTAACTTCCGAGACCTCACCCACCCCAGCATTTTCCTCGAAGTAGTGCTTCATAGCACCAGATAATTCCGTCGAAAAAGCCGGGATCCTCTAGCAGGTGCGTATTCAGTCTCCAGGATCTCTCCCGTGGGCGGAAAAGCGGAGAGGTCAGTGACATCCAAACAGGCGAGTGGTCCGACCACGTACGTGTGCCGATATCCGACTCAAGTAGCAAATGCAATTGATGTTGTTGCATAAAGAGATAATCGATTCTCGAGAAAGAAGCATGTACCGACGAGTAGAAAGTGAAATCTCGGGCCCCTGAATTCAGAGCACGCCAAACATCCACCAAGTGCAATGAGTCCAGCGTACGTTTAAGATGTCTAATAGAGCTTGGTGGAATAGTCGACCGACGACGGGAAGTGTCCACCCGCAGATCTAGAGGAACGTTGAAGTCCCCTGCCATAATCAGAATGCCCGTTTGGAACTTATCCAGGGCCTTCACGATTCTTGCAAGGCACCTATGTTGATTTACATTCGGCAAATATATAGAAGCGAAAGTATAGGCCACCCCTGAAATCGTACCTTTAACAAAAATATATCTGCCCTCATCATCACACAACGTGTCATTAACCACAAAAGGGACATCTTTTGCGAATAAGATCGCTGTACCACGCGATTTGCCTTGTGTATAATTGATGAAAAATCCCGTGGGGAATGCTCGAGTGAGCAGTTGGGGAGGTGCGTCCGCACAAAAGTGCGTCTCCTGTAGGAAGACCACCGAGGTTCGTAGGGCCTGGAGTTCACGGAGAAGCCGTCCGCGCTTCTCTGGAATGTTAAGTGCTTTTACATTATAAGTCAAGAAGCGTAACGACCGTGGCAGAAAAGCCGTCTTATCTCCAGTGCTACCAGCGCCAGAGCTGCCCCCCCATCAGACATATTCCCAGACCCCAGTCAAATAAAAAGAGGAAAAGGAAAAGTTGGACAGAGAGGGAGTAAGAGGAAAGAGAGGAAAGGAAGAAAGAGAAAAAAAAAGAAAGCTCACAACACGCACACAGATGATAAAACACACACAGAACGAAACAAAGAACACTAATTGGTTGATGAGGCTCAAGCGTCCGTCAGGCTACCTGTCCAAGGGGGAATGTACCGCCCCGAACAGGCCTCCTGAGAAAATTCGACGCCAATACCTCGGGGTAGGCAAAGAAAAGACGAGTAAGAGAAGAAGAAGAAAGGAGAGGCAATCAGCCGAGTGCCTTGCTAGAAGAGCAGAGAAAAGAAAGAAGAAAAGAAGAGAAAGGAAATAACAGGCCAGAGGCCAACGTGTTGCCACGGTAATGAATAATCATCATCAGCGGATCAGCAATAAAAAGCGATATATGTGCAGTAGATAGGCAATATGTAATATATGAAAAGAGCACAGGTAGGCCAGAAATGGCCATCGGGCGAGACGTCATTTATTACGCCATTGATATACAGTGTAGGTCTCTGTTTCTCCGATACCCACTGGATCCCACATCTGGTAAGCACATCACAGTAGACAGGGTGGAAAGACTCAACATCATATCAATAAAAGAAGAAATAACAATAACAATGTAGATGCACGTTAGAGTCAACCCCCCCCAAGCTATGCAGACTTATAAAATCCTTTTTTTTTTTTGTATTAAATATGAAATGTACATTGTAGCCATCCCTCCTCCCCCTCCCCATACGGTGTAGAATGATATTCTATCTCCCACCCCTTACTTATGTAAACTTAGAAAATACACTTTATTATTAAATACACGTTATATTCAACTCCCTTCTCCCCTCCCCTTACAGTATAACACAATATTCTATCCCCCCCTCACTTATGGTAACTTTACAACGTATATACATATATAATAATTTTTTTTGAGGTTATTAAACTTTGGTTATATCCATCCCCCCCTATCCCCCTCCCCTTACAGTGTAACATAATATCCAACCCCCTACCCCTCCCCCTACTTTTGCAAACTTACACAATATGTTACTTATTTAATTTTTTTATTTTTTTTGTTTCCCTTCCCCCCCCTAAATATACCCCCCCTTTGCCCCCCTCCCTCCACCCTCTTCCCCCTCCCATTCCTTAGGTATCTGGAAACCCCCCGCCTCTATAAGTCCCCCCTTCTTCTCCACCGATCAGCCCAAAACATCCCATAAACATAAAGCAAAGGGGTCACCAGAATCTCCTCTCAGGTACAGCAAGCAGCCCTGTCCCCTCCTCCCCCTCTCGGGCATTCCTTGTCTATCATTACTCATTACCGGATTCCCACTAGGCACGTGTCCCTCACTTTCAGTCAATGTAGAGGAGACTGAAGGTCCCCAGCCAAGTCCACGCAAGGCAGCCAACTCTCAAAGCCTGACCACAGGGGTTCCGTTCACGCTGAGTGGAGTCAAATCCAGCCCCCGAAATCGTTGCCCAGTCGACCCGGGTTCACCAATCTCAGTCACAAAGAGGAAAATGGGCAGCAGTTAACCCAAAGAAAAACCACATATGCCTTTCCTGGGCAGGTAGCTCTTCCTGACCTGCAACAGTGAGGGAGAGTGCGACCTCTCAGGGACGCCTCGAAGCCAGGAAAGCGGCTCCACACCCGAAACAGCCCGGGTAAAAAAGCAACGAGGAGCCAGTACAAAATTACACCTCCATCACCCTTACTCGACCAAGGCAGGGGTAACCCCAACTTCTTCCTCTCGCAGGCGATCCATATTACGCGTCTGGCGCTGTCTCCGTTGTCTCGGAGGGGGGGCAGAAGTGGCGCGAACAGAGTCGTTGGTCAAGGCCCGTTCCCAGTCTGAAATCTGCAGGTCAGGGAGCTGTAAGTCCCGTAAAAAAAAAGGGACATCCGAAGGCGTGGTAATCGCTACACCCACGCCGTTATGAGCGGTGAATAGCGAGAATGGGTAACCCCATCTATACAAGATGCCCTTCTCCTGGAGTGCCATAGTCACCGGCCGCAGAGCCCTGCGGGCTGCCAGTGTAAAGCGGGACAGATCATTGTACAGTTCCACCTTATCGTCTCCGAATTCCCAGGAGCGATGCGCCCTCGACGCTTTGATAATCCTCTCCTTCAACTGAAAGTCAGTGACGTGACATAGTATATCCCGTCCCTCAGTCCGTCCGCTCGCCGTCCCCGGTGCCCGGTAGACCCTATGCGCTCGATCGATCACTGAGGGGTTGACATCTCCATCCGATAGAATAAAGGCAAATAGCCGGGCCAAATAAGCAGTCAGCTCAGTCTCCGACTCCCGCACCCCTCGTATGTTCTGGCGACGTGACCGGTTCTCCAGATCGTCCAGGCGACGAAGCAACGCCGACAGAACCGAGGAACCAGGGGCCATCTGCGCATCACTCACCGCGTGTTGTGTCCTGGTTTCAAGGTGGAGCACCCGGGTTTCCAGGTCAGCCAGGCCCGTTTTGATAGCGGAGACCTCTCCTCGCAGGGATTCTCCCAACGTCGCCGCCAGATCAAGGAGGTCGTGTTTAGAGGGTAAAGACGCCATCATCTCCTCCATCCGTCGTAGGCGCGGGTGTTCCTCACTCCACGAGGCCTCAAACTGCGACGGGGAGGCTGCCGCAGACATACTAGGCCCCAACTGCAAAGTTGTTGTCGCTTGCAGGAATGTGTCCATGGAGCCCTGTAAAGTTAGTCTGGGGGTCCCTGGGGTAGCAGAAGTCGTCCCCCGTGCTCTTGCCTTCACCATCGCTCACTGATCCGCTGTGCAGGAGCAATTAAAAGGCAATCACGCTTTCAAGCCGCCATCACAGAGCTTGGTCAGGCCACACCCCCGCTGTGTAATTTTTAACATACTGCGGACTGCTTTGGTCACATAGAATTGTTTTTCGTGTGCGTATCTTAAAAGCACATGTAATATTTTGCTTTAGGCATGTAGCTCTTTTTTTTTTTTCCTCATTTGTTGGATTAGTGTGGTGGGCTTGGAGTAGATATGCTTTGAGTTTTGCACCACTGATAATTTTTTTTCCATTTACTTTTTGGCAGCACATGTATAGACATAATAAAATGTACATTCATAGAATTTTAATGTATTTTTTATTGTAAGCACCCTCTCCCTTGGGTGTTTGTACAGGGGGTTCTGCAAACAGCTGTGGAGGATGTCTTTCTGCTCTGGGTTTAGTGACCCTGAGCTCTCAGGACAGAGCATGAAGGGTTAACACTGCTGTATGTCCTGATGTGGTCTGGCTGAGCTCTGACAGCTCCTCTGGACACCTTTTATTACAGGAGTACCATGTGTTTGCTCCGGCTGATTTATGGCTGGTGTAAATCAGCACTGAGCCTTCGGTGATGGTGCAGGCCGGGGACTCGGCAGACCCCACAGGGCAGGGGGATTAAAGCTCTTGAAAAGAGGTAGGAGTTACTCCAGTGGCGCAAAGGGAGGTAATTTGCGTTAAAATCCGGGTAAGTGCGAAACAGAAATGTTCTAAAAAACCGGTATAAGAGCACAGTCTAGGAACAGACCGATTGGTAAAGTGCTATCTTGAGTAAACACTAGAAAAGTGCAATGCAATCAAAAGTGCATATAGTGTAAACAGCTAGAAAAGTGCTGACTAAGAGCACAGTCTAGGAGGAGACCAATGATAAAGTGCTATTTTAAGTAGTGCAAATGCAATCAAAAGTGCATATTGGAGCAAATAACAACTAAAAACGTTGTGCACGTTATAAAGTGTAGATGTATGAATAGGTCATAAAAGCACATAAAAAGGGCATAAAAAACAACACACACTTCTTGGGCAAAGTGCAAATATAAAGTGCAATTGAAATAGCACAAAAATGATAATAAAAATAGTCCAAAGATAGTGCAGAAATGTCTAAAACGGCTAAAAAGCAGTCTTATACGTGAATAAATGGAAGGAGGGCTTGTTGATAACTGTGTAGGCCTCTCACTTATAGCGTCCGTATACGGGGATCCTCCAAATGGGGGGGGGGGGAGATGGATCTTATCCTTGTTGTCCTAGTGGATTCTGCGTTCTAGTAGATTCCACGTTCTCGTAATGCGGGGAAGGGGAAAAAAGAGAGATTAAGAAAAATAGTGCAATATTGTCTAGATAAATTAGTCGTGGAAGGATGCAAGAAAATGCACTTACACTTTCCAGAGCCTATATGGTCCAGGCTCTGGTTCGAAATGCACTGGGCCAAATATAGAGTGGCCTCTTCCATCCTTCTTTGAAATTATTGTTCACCTCGGATATAGAAAGACAAAGTATTCATAGCGCAACTTGAATGGTGACTGGGTA